>OX940791.1:49588209-50965547 GCA_954870985.1 Trifolium fragiferum
TAATCTGAATTTCTCTGTTCTTCTTCCTTTCCCAAGTGCTTAATTCCGTACTCATAATATAACACTCTCATAATAATACTAACACAGTGAGATCATAAATTTGTGTTGAAATTAATAAAAGGGTTATTTTTATTTTTGATTTTTATAATTTATTTTGTATCTTTTGCTTTTTTGCTTTCAACTGAGCAGAGAAAAAGCTGCATTTGACCACATCACCTATCACACCACACTATTGAAATTTGTACTTTTACTTACACTTATGAGGTAGTGAAGCGTTCACTGTTGTATGAAAGGTTTTGTCACATTGCCTCTCTCAGAACAAACTCACGGGACTTGTAATTAGATCTCATTTTGCAGATAGATACGAATGACATCAACATATATTAATGTTTCTTTGATGTGTCAAAATAAAGCCAGAATTAAAGTTTTCTCAAATGTTCATAATTTATCCATTCAGAAAGTGACAATTCCTTGTTTCAGATATGTTTTTTTTTGTTGTTGTTTTTAATTTTAATGTTGAATTTAAGTTGTTCATTTCATACTAGTTTGAACTTTTTAGTACAAAGTAAAATTTGATAGATAGAGTTCATGATTTTCATCCAATGTACAGTAGTTTTCTATCCTACGTAGCAGCTATAAAGGGTGAGAGAGGGAAAATTAAAGAAAAAAAAGTTCTAATACGCATGCACTATGTGATTGGCAATCTTACTTTTATTTGGGTCATTTTACATTTTTAGATTATAAAGTAATTTTTGGCAGATAAATTTGACTATATTCCATTACTTGTTATTTGATTTTGTTGGCTTTTCCTTTGCATGGAACGTCACTTGGTGCATTGTTGCCTGTCATTAATCTCTTTTTGACTCCTCTACAGTGTATTTGGGTAAGCAGTGTTTTTACTTAATTATTTTAAAAAAAATTAATAATGCTTCTTAATCTATCATAATCTTATAATTTATTCATTGTTATATTGTTTTTGTGAAATGGTTTTGTAACATTGTAAATTGTCTTGGTTTGTAGGTGGTTATGACAAGGAGGAAAAGGCCGCAAGATCCTATGATTTGGCTGCCCTAAAGTATTGGGGACCCACTGCTACTACCAACTTCCCTGTAAGAGTCACTTCTTTGTTTAGTTTCCAATGTACAATGAAGAGATTCCTCTATAATCATTTAAATTTTTAATTCATATTTATGACTTTGTCTAACATGCGGAACTAAAATAGTCTTGCATCGTGCACAAGTGTCTATTTCACTGTTGGATTAATAAGCACATCATATTTTGTTTTTTGATTTGATAGTGAGATTTATTGATCCAATTTTGAAAACTAATTTGTGCGTGATGCAAGACTTATTTCAATTGTGCACTATATATAGAATTGACTTATATTCATATTTTAAGTATGTTGGAGCTTGTAGATATATAATTGAATATTGTTTAAAAGAATTTGGTTGGTGTGAAAGAAATATGCTTTTGTATACAAAATTTTTAGGCTAAGGTGCCAAAGTGAATTTGGTATCTTAAAAAGAGGACTTGAAAATCTTTTATAAGGTACTTTAATATGCAGCCAATCGTATACCTTTAGATTAAGAGATATAATTTTCTTTCTCTTAATCTAAAGGTGTATAGTCAGCTGCACCGTATAGTTGACTGTAGAGAATATTTAGAATCAAATACTCGACCTATCCATATAATCATATAATAAGAATTGAGATTGTGCATAGATCAGTATTACTTATTGACTAACCTTATATTGTTATTTTCATATATCTTAGGTTTCCAGCTATGAAACAGAATTGGAAGAAATGAAAAGCGTAACTAAGCAAGAATTTATTGCTTCACTGCGGAGGTTTGTCCGATTTGGCCTAATTAATGAAATTGAGATTAAAATTATAACACATAAATAGCTACTAAAATTGGCCTATCTCTTTCTTGCAGGAAGAGTAGTGGCTTTTCAAGAGGAGCTTCCATCTACAGGGGTGTTACAAGGTCAGGAATTTTAATTGATATAACATGTTGAAGTGTTTTAATTCTATTACAATGTTCTTTGTTAACATTTCTTGGCTACAATGTTTTTTGTTAACATTTCTTGGGTTTCTGCAGGCACCACCAACAGGGTAGGTGGCAAGCAAGAATCGGCCGTGTTGCCGGAAACAAAGACCTGTACTTGGGAACATTTGGTAAATATTTTTATTTTAACTTGTCTATTATATTATTTAGTATCATTGGCGTGTAAGGTTTCAAATCGCAATAATTGTCGTGGTCGCATTGCGATCCTTTATTGCGCACACCTTTTTTTATCGGTGTGTGAGAAGGACTATAGTTAGTGAGTCCATATTAATGATAAATTGTAAATAGGGTTTTATTGTAAATCATTACCGTTTTAGACAGCTTGAAAAAGTCCATTTTGTCTTTTATTGAAATATTAATCTGTTCTCAAACATGTTAAACAGCAACCGAAGAGGAAGCAGCAGAGGCCTATGACATTGCAGCCATAAAATTCCGAGGTGCAAATGCAGTCACAAACTTTGAGATGAACAGATATGATGTGGATGCTATAATGCAGAGTTCTCTTCCAGTTGGCAGTACAGCGAAACGCATGAAGCGCTCTCTTGGGTCTGAACAGAAAGCTTCTGTCACCAGCAACACTCAGCAGAACAACGCTGAACAGTATGCGGCATGCCTGATTAACAGCAACAGAAGCAGCAACATCAATTTCTCAACCATTCCGCATCAGATGCCAGCTGCACTGAGTTCAGTCCCTTATGGAATGGTTCCATATGATTCGAATCCTTCGGCTTATTATCATCAGTCCCTCTTCCAACATTTCAATTCTGATACCAATGATGGCGCTGCAGAATCTGTTGTGAATTCAACCAATGCAGCAAATGGTGGACTCAATGCCATGCCTCCAACATCTGCAGCTGAGTTCTATTTATGGCCTAATAATCAGTCTTATTGATTATTATTAGTGTTATCAATTAGTTTTATCTTTTGCTATTCTCTTGCCTTCCTAACTAATCAAAAGGCTTAAGTTATTATCGATCGCTGGCACAGTTTCAGCTGACTCTCTTTTATGAACTCCTCTATATGATTAACATTTAGGAACTAAGAAAGAATTAAATGTGGTTTTTTGAGTATGCTAATCTTAGTTACAGTGGTATGCTGGATTATGTAACTAGTTTATTACTCAGAAAATGAGGATTATTTTTAGTGGTGCATATTATAGTTTTGCTCAAGAATTATTCCTAAATGCTTCTCTTAACTTTTGCAGTATTAGTGTGATGATGATCATTGACCACATTTGTTTTATACTTAATTTGGTGTGTCGTGTGATACTTGGTGCTTGATTACTTTTTCTTATATAATTAATCCGAAAAAATTATTTGAAATTGAAGGGAGAAAGGCTTTTAGACATGTCTCAATTCATGTGGTTAGGACTTTGGGGATATGGATTGAATGCATTCGATGACCGTGACTGCGTGCAGTTAGAGATTGGACAATTCATGTGGTTATGGATATGGACTGAGTGCAATCAATGACTGACTATGTGCAGTTAGAGATTGGACGATTCAAATTTTAAAAAATTAAACTGCATTAAAATTTGAACTATTTGATTTTAATGAAACGGTTCAGAGTAGCTGACTGCCGTCTGCCGTCTTGTCTTGTTGCACCTGCCTCCCTAAATCCATTTCCTAGGACTTAGGATATAGGAATGTCTACACATGTACCTGTTTGATGTTTTACATTGCAATCCTTTTGAGTAACAATTTTTTCTTAACCAATAAAATAATTTTCTAAATGTTTATAAAATGAAGTTTTATAACTAAATATTGTGGTTACAACAGGGTAGATTATTTGATTTACTATAGAATTTTCTCATCTTACAATTGTTGACTGATTATTTTATTTGATACATATCTAGTCTTTTTTTTTTTATTGTTTTACAAAATTTTTATTTTCTCTACAATAACATCATAATGATTTTCTAATAAAAAACTGAGGCATGAAATTTGATTTTTCTGAAAATAATAATTTAAAAGACAGTTCAATAATAAAAAAAAAAAAACTTAGAGAAATGTCAAGGAAATTGTGTTACAAGTTTCTTTGTTTAGCACTTCAAAGAAAATGCTCAAGTGTTCATTAAGTTAATTATTTATTTATCAACTAATAGACAAGTTATCTGTCAATTTGGTTATGCATCTTATGATTTCCATCAAACATGGAGTAAACAGTCTCTTGGTTCTCTAAAAAAATTGTCTCTTGCTTCTTTAAAAAATAATGCCAGGTGAGTTTTTGCACAAGATTTGGTTATATACTATAATAAAGAAAAATGCTAATTGTAGCGAAAGATAGTTTCACGAGAGCATTGCGAAGGACGTGGTAACTTCTTGTTTTGTTTTCTTTGCCTTGTTTCTCTCTCTCTCCTACGCTTTCTCTCTCCCTCTCTCACCAAACTGTTACTTGTGTTTCATATCTTCAATGTTAGAACATAACATAAAGTAGAGCATGGATCTCTCATTGTTTAAAATTCCAAGATTGCACAATAAGTTCAACAATCAAACACTGATTTACGACAATTTTTTAGCAAAAGCATTTTTTTTTTTTTACATTTATCTAGTGACTGACATGGTTTGGAGAAAATCACCCAGTTATAGTGAATAGATATGTTTGCAAGATGTTTGTCAAAAAAAAAAAAAAAAAAAGATATGTTTGCAAGATTATGTAATTACAATTGGAATTCATAATTTTTATTTGCCATTACAAATGTAATTACAAATTGTATATTACAATAGAATATTTGTGAAAACAACTATAGTATGAGATGGCGGAAGAGTAAAACGAGAAATACGTTTTCACAAATAAAAACGAGAAATATAGTTGTTTTCACAAATATTCTATTGTAATATACAATTTGTAGCGGAAGAGTAAAACGAGAAATACGTAGGGCGCGTGAGAAACCCTGTCAGAAGTAGATTTCTCCGAAGCTTTCTCTTCCAACCCCCCACATATTTTTTTCACCCACCAATATTCCGATTTTGTCCTTGGTTTAAAAGTTCGGAATGTATTTTCCGAACTTTTCTTAGTGTAAATTCAACAAAAATTTCAGAAAACACATTCCGAAGTTCGTATTCAAGGCAAAAAAATATTCGGCAAATGCGTTCCGAACTTTTTAACTAAAGGCAAAATCGGAAATTCAAGAGGGAGGGAAGAGATATGTGGGGGGTGGGAAGAGAAAACTTCGATCGAAGTCCTTACATTCCCTTTATAAAAAGCCTTTATCTAGTCTAGTTTTTAAAGTATTGGGCTTCAATATTTGCAGTCCTTGAGTCTTAAGTTTGAAGGCCCGGTACAATACAATTCTCAAAGTTCCACTCTTGATTTAAAACTATCTGGAAATGGAAACAAGATTGATTATTTGTTTATTTATTTTGATTGAGGGATTAAGCTGGGATGAACATGAGATGATTATTCTTTATATTATTGGTGGTAACACATACTTAAACATACACAGAGAGGAGAAAATGCGGTGACCCGTGTTCGGATATGCGTTTTAACTAAAATTCTAAAATGTCCTCACAATCAAATCATTAGATTGTAACAAACTAACAATAGTACTAAACATGAGGTAATATATGGTGTTGCAGAGTAAAAAAAAATACAAAGTACAAACACTATGTTATGAAACATATCATTCATTGGCATAAGCATTAGAGGCATATCACAAGCTAGGAGTGTGAATATGTAGGTTGGCTGATATAGTATAGGGACTACAATCTAGCCTATGTTTGATTCAGATTAGGTTTAACTTTTTTATAAAATGGGCAAATAGTCATTTCAGTCCTTGAATGTGTAACTCGCTGTCATATTAGTCCCTGAATGTATTAAAATTGCAAACAGATCCACAAATGTCATTTTTATTAGTCATTTTGGTCATCGAATATGTTTTAAGTAGTCAATTTAGTCCTCGAATGTGTTTCTTGTTGGTCAATTTAGTCCAAAAAATTACTATAAAATGATATACTATGGACCTATTTGCAATTTCGATACATTCAAGGACCAATATGACAGCGATTTACACTTTCAGGGACCAAAATGATGATTTCTCCTTATAAAATAGAGTAATTAAGGCTTGTTTGAATTTCTTTTACTTTTAGGTTTTGAAAATTTGTTTAATAAATTTGTTTTAAAAAACTGTTTTTGAAAATCAAAACATTTTATTACTGTTTTTATGTTTTTTAGATTTTAAAACTGAAAAATTAAAAGTAATTTTTAAAAACAGTTCTATGAAACAAGTTTAGCAAACACGTTTTTTATTTTAAAAACCTAAAAACAGTTTTTGAAAATCATTTCAAACATATCGTAAGACTTTTTAGATGTTTTTTAGTTTAAAAGAACAAGTCAAAAGTCATAAAAAATATGAATTATATTTATTAGGTTTAATTGAATTTTCGACACTTCTAGTTTTTCAATTTTAAATATAAGAATTAACTCAACAATTTTGGCCAACTTTAAGTCAAAATATAAATAAATAAAACTAGCCTCATTAATTCTGGCAATTGTGCAATTTTGAACCTTCTTATTTCAATTGAGTAATTTTGACCCTTCCTAATTTGCCCCTTTCCGATTTCATAGGCCCCACACAAATTTTTATTAAATGACATTTTTATATAATTATTTAAATATTCAAAATTTTGAATTATTAAGTCTCTTTTAATTCAATTACATATATCCTTTATTATTATATATTGTTATTATTTCTATTTCTTATCTATTTTATGTATTTTCTTTTTTTAAAGCAAAATAGAACTGCTAAAACAACCCCTCTAAAATAATTAATAATAAAAATAAAATAAAAGTTGGGAGCATAGACCAAACTCATAAAATTAAAAGTCTCTACTAAATAACTTCATTTAGTTTTCGATTTCTCACTTCTTTTTTTTTTTTTTTTTAACAAAACGCAATACTTTTTATTAGGTAATTGATTTCTAATATTGAAAGTTTAACGTTAAAAACAACATATAAATTTCAGCGTTTAAAATTAAATTAAAATTTGAATATTAGATAAATTACACATAATTGATTTTTTTCCACATTTTCATGAAATAAATATGAATAAAGTCACACATTTCAATCATAAAGAACAACAACAACTATATCCATCATATATTGTAAAGAATACATATATCTCTCATTTATACTATATATGATTGTGAACTACATACACTGTACACATCAATATTATATAAGATTGAAATAATATACCCATAAATATGACTCTTCGATTCATGCATGTTTTGTGAGAATTAATATTATATATGATTGAAATATAAACAGTTGTAAATTTTAACCCATATTAATTCTTTTTAACGAAACTCCAATTACATTATGTTTTTGTATTTTTTTTTAAAGATTTTTGTATCTAGTCTTCAAATTACTTATTACATCATCTAGTCTTCATTATAAAAAAATATTTTTAAAAATCATTGAATTATTAATGTATATAGTCAATATTATAGGTGATATACATAAATCATTAAATGAATTTTAAAAGCAAATATTTTATTGTAGTAAGAACTAGAGAGAATAACCAATCGTTAGTTGGTTCAGTGGTGATTGGCGCTGAACTTGGTAGGAATGACCACAATTCGATCCCCCGCAACTGCAATTAGAAGGGGACTGAAACCACTCGATGCCAGAACTTACTCTTTAATTAATCGCATAAATCTGCGTAGAGTGCTATTACATTATAAAAATTCAATTACTTATTTTTTTCATCTCTCACTTATTTAGAAAGGTTGTTCCAGTTATATTTTACAAATCTTGAATGAAACATGATTTTTTTTTTTTGGGTACAAAACATGATTTTTAAATTACGTTCTTAAGTTATATTTTAAATTGAGCTCTTCTATACAAAGCATTTGAATAAAAACATCAATCTTTATATTTTTTTTTAATTTTTTTTTCCCAGTAGACATAATTATTTTCTTAACATGTTTATTTCATATCCACTTAACTTAATTTCAACGAGAATAATAATAATATTATCTTTAGGATCCGTTTGATGACTAGAATGTGATAGAGACAATATATGGTATAAAATAAGATAAAGATATGATATAATATAAACATGATAATGTCTTATCTTGTGTTTGGTGTGTACAAGATAGTAAAAATGATAATTAATATTATTTTATCATATCATAATTTGGTATGTTGTAAAATTGGCATAAAATTATATAATAATAATAATAATAATAATAGTAATAATAATAATAATAATAATAATAATAATAAAATACATCATAAAATAATAAGGCAACAAAGAGAGATCATATACTTATTTTTGTTAATTTAGTCTTTAAGATTGTTGTAGAATTGAGACCTAAAATTATCAAAATAATATACTGAACTTATCTTCTAATTAAGCTAATTTGATGTCCTCAATCACGAAACCTTCTAATTAGCAAATTATAAAATAACCCGAGGCGTGACAAAGTCACTGTCCTTAAGGATTTATCCACCTCATAGGCGCAAATCCTCCAAAATTCAACGGGTTCTTCTCAAGTATGAATCACACTCGAGGTAACAAAACTAGCAAGAGATTCATAGCAACAAGTGATTCAAGCCAAAAAAATATAACTCAACTTTATAAGTAAGAGGAAAAGCATTTGTTTATTTAATAGTGTTATTTTTTCTCATATAAAACCAAATAAAGGAGTAGCTTCATGTTCCATAAGAATTTTTTCTCACATACGTCTCTCCATTTATCATATAGTTAAACTTATAAGGTAAAAGCTATTAACTTGAAATACGTGGGTATTAATTCCAAACAAAGGCAAAACGTTACAATTTAACCAAGTAAAATATATTGAAGGGATTCTTAATAATACTTTTAATTAATTTAAAATAATATATAAAATTGTGGTAAAAAAAAATAATATATAAAATTATGTTAAATAACTTTAAAATAAATTATAATACCAAAATATACAACAATTCCCTACAATTTATTTTAAAGTTTAAAAGAATACTCAAAAAATATTTTCTGAATTAACATCGTTAATGTAATGCATCGGAACAGTGTAGCAAGCTATGAAACATGTCCTAGATAGATAATACTTAACACACAGTGAATTAATTTTACAAGCAATGGAACCCAAGACACTTGATGTGTATTAGAGGTCTTACAATCACATGCGCTAAATAGGCCATGCGCGTGTTTGATATTCATGAGTGCTCTAGAGACTTTGACAAGTTCTCATGCAAAGTGTCGCCACTTGACACTCATATATATATAGGCGATTTCATCAAGTGTATGCTGCAAATCATACACCACCATTAAGGGATATGAAAATCGTTAAAAGTTTTATAGCTTATCCTCTCAATAATGCAGTGTCTAACACTTTCTCAAATACACCATAGGAAAGGGACAATTAAAATAAATTTAGTGTTAGCAAAATTAACTCATGACTTGTTTTTACCAAATAGAACCTTTTTCATGGGGTCTCCAATCACAAAGGTCGAGTTTTCATCACTTGTTAATTTTGATTGGCTTAAGTCCAATTCCCCTTGATGTGTCACAAATTATTTTCTTCCCAGGGGTTTTGTTTAGCAGCTACTTTATACACAAATGATGAAGACATTTTTATTTCATCAATATAATATTGACTAAGACGTCTCTAAGTCAATTAATCTCATATAATATTTGTTACAAGTCTATAACAATAAACTTGTTCTTCAAAATGAATCCACACAGGTCTGCTTAGTTAACTAAGCGACAACATTTTCACTTAAAACAATTCAATTCACTTATTGATTTTATTCTCATCGGCTCTTATCTGACTAATATCATTGTAATATTTTAATACAATGACTCATCACTTCAAGCAATATCTCATATATTGTCAAACAAACTTCTATAATATATTTCATCAGGTCTGCTTAGATAAATTCTAAGCAACAACATTTCCACATAAAGGGAAAAATTAAATCTATGATTAGATTTATTATACAGGTCTATTTGAAAGGCTTTCAAGGGACAACACCCCCACATTTTATAATATAGGTGAATTTTTATTCATGTCTACTTGAATGATTTCACAAGTGACAACTGCCCCCACATTGAGTACAATTTATAAATTAACATTTCAGGTCTACTTGAAATGATTTCAAGCGACAATATACCTCCACATTGAAGACAATTTATAAGTCTTCATATAAATATATTTTCTCATGAACAAAATTCATTAAACATCATCATATTATTTTAATACAATGGATATCCACTTCATATGATGTTATAATTTACAATATTTAATTTTAAGTGTCATAAAACCGGTTTTACTAAGAATCATTAATCATATACAAAATGGTCTACTTAATTCTTTTTAAGTGACATAAAAACAAGATAAATCTAATATTAAATTTATTCTCATAAACATTAAAGGTATTTAGGATCACTTTAATAATCTCTACCATTCATTTTCAAGAACATCTAAATAACTCAAGGTGATAAATATTAGGGCGTATGTAAAATATTATCACATTAGCCTCTCAAGAATCAAATTGTATAATTCAATTATATTCTACTTATTGTCTCAAATAAAAATTATATCACACAAGTTTTATCTATAACTCACAATAAGTAACATTCTAATAAATCAACCAAAAATGTGATCAACCAAATCATGAAGGATCTTCGTCCAATTTCTCTTTGCAACGTGGTCTATAAAATCTTGTCAAAGACTTTAGCAAATAGATTACAGAGAGTTCTTGACAAATGCATTTCGATTGAGCAGAGTCTGGTTTTATTGCAGGCAGGTCCATTATGGACAATGTGCTTGTTGCTTCGGAAATCATTCATTATTTGAAGTGTAAAACAAGAAGCAACAAAGGTGAAGTAGCGCTGAAAATTGATATTAGCAAGGCATATGACCGGGTTGATTGGAATTATCTCTTCAGCATTTTGGAGAAGATGGGATTTGATCAGAAGTGGGTAAAGTGGATGAAAATGTGCGTCACAAATGTCAGTTATAATATTTTGGTAAATGATCAAAGAGTAGGACCGATTATTCCTGAACGAGGTTTGAGGCAAGGCGACCCCCTATCACCTTACTTATTTATTTTGTGTGCTGAAGGTATGACGACGCTCATAAAGCAAGCTGAAAATAATAATTTGTTACATGGAGTTAAAGTTTGCCACAAAGCTCCATTAGCCATCTTCTATTTGCAGATGACAATTTCCTTTTCTTTCGAGCAAATGAGCAAGAAACAAATGCTCTAAAAGGAGTTTTAGATGTTTATGCAAATTAAAGTGGATGAAAATGTGTGTCACAAATGTCAGTTATAATATTTTGGTAAATGATCAAAGAGTAGGACCGGTTATTCCTGAACGAGGTTTGAGGCAAGGTGACCCCCTATCATCTTACTTATTTATTTTGTGTGCTAAAGGTATGACGACGCTCATAAAGTAATCCGAAAATAATAATTTGTTACATGGAGTTAAAGTTTGCCACAAAGCTCCATTAGCCATCTTCTATTTGCAGATGACAATTTCTTTTTCTTTCGAGCAAATGAGCAAGAAACAAATGCTCTAAAAGGAGTTTTAGACGTTTATGCAAATTAAAGTGGATGAAAATGTGTGTCACAAATGTCAGTTATAATATTTTGGTAAATGATCAAAGAGTAGGACCGGTTATTCCTGAACGAGGTTTGAGGCAAGGTGACCCCCTATCACCTTACTTATTTATTTTGTGTGCTGAAGGTATGACGACGCTCATAAAGTAAGCCGAAAATAATAATTTGTTACATGGAGTTAAAGTTTGCCACAAAGCTCCATTAGCCATCTTCTATTTGCATATGACAATTTCCTTTTCTTTCGAGCAAATGAGCAAGAAACAAATGCTCTAAAAGGAGTTTTAGACGTTTATGCAAATGTGTCTGGACAGATGATCAACATGCAAAAGTCTGAAATCTTCTTTAGCAGGAATGTACCTCATGATTTGAGGAATCATCTCTCTAATATTCTCCAAGTAACTGAATGCTTGAGAACTGGCAGGTATCTTCATCTCCCATCAATGATTGGTAGAAGTAAAAAATCGATCTTCAATTATATTAAGGATCGAATTTGGAATCATATTTCTTGTTGGATTAGCAAGATGTTGTCTCAGGCCGTTAAAGAGGTCCATATCAAATCGGTATCTCAAGCAATACTTTCTTATTGTATGGGGGTTTTCTTACTACCCACATCCATATGTAAAGAGATAGAAAAGACGCTAAATTCTTTCTTGTGGGGTACAAAGGGTGAGAATCGAAGAGGTATCCAGTGGATGAGTTGGGAGAAATTGACAATGAGAAAGGAATGGGGCGGTATGGGCTTCCGACATATTCAAGGTTTCAACTTAGCGTTGTTGGAAAAACAAGGTTGGAAATTATTAACCAACCCAGATGTTATGGTCTCAAAAATCTTCAAAGTTAAATATCACCCAAATGGGGATTTTTTGGGAGCGTCCTTGGGACATAACCCTAGCTATGTTTGGCATATCATATTGTCTTCCCATGTTGTGTTGAAAGAAGGATATCAATGGAAAATTGGTGATGGCTCATTGATAACAATTTGGAACACACCGTGGCTAAGAAATGAAAATAATCCATGCATTGCTACCGCTGATAACACATTGGATCAGTCAAACAAGGTTAGTTTTTTAATTGATACAAATTTGGGTTGTTGGAATAAAAGGTGGGTGAGTGAGTATTTTTATGATAGAGATGTGAATGAAATTTTAAATATTCCACTTATTAACCTTGGCAAGAAAGATGCTATTATATGGAGGTTTGATAAAAAAGGTTTATATTATGTTAAGAGTTCTTATCGCGTTTGTGTTGACGTTATGATTAATAGAGATGAGTGGAAGATAGAAAGTGATTGACAACAATTATGGGATCTACACATTCCTCCTAAGGTGAAACATTTTATGTGGAGGTTAGGGAGGAATTGTCTTCCTAATAGACAACGGTTGACGAGTAAGGGTGTTGAAGGTGATTCAAATTGTGTTGTTTGTCATAGATATACTGAATATAATTGGCACATTTTTCTTGATTGCGAGGACAATATAGCTTGCTAGCAAGACATGAATATGTGGTCTGATCTGCAAAATTTAATGGTTAATGTTGAGAGCTTTTTTGATGTCTTTCGCCGTATGTGCCAACAACTCGACACACAACAATTAGTTATGTTTTCGATGATAGCATGAAGTATTTGGAAAAAACGGAATTTGCAATTATGGGAGAACCGAATAGAGACTGTTACACAGGTGCTAGGCCGTACACAAGGCACGCTACATGCGTGGCATCATGCACGCGATGCGATAGAAATAGAAAGGTCGCGATAGCAGCAACAACAAGTTGTACAATGGTAACCTCCACCTGTAGGCTTTGTAAAATGCAACCTTAATGCGACAATATGTATGACAGATAACACGGTAGGCATGAGAGCTTGTATTCGTGACGAAGAAGGAAAATCTATTTCTGCCATGACAGCCAATAAAGAAGGTGCAATGACTGCATCAGAAGCGCAAGCTTGGAGTTTGAACCAAGGTATTCATTGGATGGTTAACTTGGGATATAATAAAGTCTATCTTGAAATGGATTGCAAAATGGTGGTGGATGGTGTGAATAACATGAAACCTAATCATTCCGAGTATGGTTCAATTATTCAAGAATGTAGAACCTTACTTAGTATAACGACTTTATAGTTGTTTTCATTAGGCGTCAAGCAAACGGTAGCGCTCATGCACTTGCAAGAGCAGCTTAATTTATCCCATATTTCTCGCAATACTTTTGATGTAATTCCTAATAGTATTGCTACTATTATTATGAATGAAATGACATGATTTTGCTTTGTGTAAAAAAAAAAAATCAAGACACAAACTCATGATAACTGATGCTTAATGCTATATCATTTTCTTTTAATGCACAAAATAGTATGCATATATACACAAACATTGCAAAATATATCACATGCAAGAGGTCTAAAAAGACTTTCACGCACAAATTCTTCAAAGAATAGATATTAATCAAAATAAATATTAATTTACTTAATATATTGTTGGCCTTCAACTTTAATCAATACATCAGGATATAATATCATAATTGATGGAGAAGTGGTGTTGAGGTGTTGGAGAAGCCATTTGGGTTTGAGTTGGTTTTGGTGGTTCTGTCCTGTTGTGCTCGAAAGAGTTAGGCGCGTAGACACGCCATGTTGATGGTTGTTGTTGTTTTATCGCACCTATAGGACGGTTTGGGGTTGGTGAGGTGTGGTTTAGTGGCTTTTGGTGCATGGGTGTGTGGTTGATGTAGTGCGTAAGGTTACCATTTATTATTAGATTTTTTGACCGTTTTCCAAGTCTGCTGAGATTTGCAGGATTCTCTGAGTCTCTGATGGTGTCCAAATCTGTTGAGATTTGCAGATTTCAAGTTATCTGGGTAACCTCTAACGTACTGGTATTGACTGTTTTGGAGGTGGTCTGTGTTGAAGTAGAAAAGTAAGTTTAGTTTTTATATCGTTTCCACAGGGATTGTTCCGAATCAGACACGAACAATTAAAATCATACGCATGTAAATTAAAGTAAAGTTAAAAGGGGGGTTTATCTTGAATTTGTTTGCTTAGCAAGAAGATTAAAATATTGGTGATTTCAAGTCTATAAAAAGGTTGATTAGATTCTTCGAATCCCTTCCTCTTTCTAATCTAGAATGAACATGGGTTTATCTCGCAATTTCTTTCTTGTCGGCACGACGAATTAACAAAATCGTTCAAACCAGAGTTAGTGACTAAGAACGCTTTCCCACAATAATAAAACCCTAATGTCTTAGGTGAATTTATAATCGCAAGAAGTTTATCGAACGTTAATTCTATTATCACAATCAATAATCCGATATGTCTAAAGCGATTATTAACCGAACAATTATCTCATTTCCAGTTCAATAGTTAGGGTTAGTAATCAATTGATTCCCAAAATCAGTTCGATAGTGATCAAGTAACGAAAAGCATTAACACACAAAGATAACTGAATAACAACAAGATTAAAATTGAAATAATAAGCCTCTAGTAAGTTCACATGACCTAGATTGATCCGAGGAAGATCATCTATGAATCTAATCAATAAAAGACTTAGCTACTCATATTTAGAATATTCATAGCAAAGAAGTTTGAGAAAGAATACATTAAATCCGATGAACAATGGTGTTGAATCTCCCTTGAGGATGAGTCTCCGGCCCCAGCACACGTCAAAAACGAGTTCTCTGGTATTTTTCCACTAAAAATCGACCCCTAGGTCAGTCTCGGAAGCCCCTATTTATAGAAAAACGCAAAATTCTAATGTGTTATCCCGTGGCTGCGCGATGCGCAGCTTATTCTTGCGCAATGCACAGGAAGCCGAAGTCAAATGAATTTTATTTCTTCATGAAAGTTGTAGCTCTTGATCTTAGCTTTCATTTGGCGCAAGTCGCGACTCATTCCGAGCTACGAAACTCTAGATATGGTCAAAATACCAGACATACGTCATGATGCGAATTGTGCTGATTTTTATGTTCTTTTTTCCTCTTCTCTAGTGATTCCACCAACGTTGTACCAATGCACTTTCTTCTTATTTTTGTGCGAAAAACATAGTAAAAGCCTACTAATTTGCCTTGAATTTGTGGTTAAAACATCGTAATGACGTGAAGTCATCACAACCCCAAACTTGAACTTTTCCTTGTCCTCAAGGAATACCTGTATCAATCGGAAAACTTGGCACTATCTCAACAGTTTAATTCCAATCAGCAAAGTCAATCAAGTCAAAACATGGGTTCCGCATATCTCAACTAGAGATTTCCTTTTGGGTTCGGGTAGAGGGCCTCTGTTGGTCGGGGAGTTTTAGGCGTTGTCTGTTTTGGTGTTATCATTGGTGTTCTGCATATATACGGCGCCTTTGTTTGTAGCCTCCTTTTCTGCTCTCTGTTCATCTTGTATGGAGATCAGATTATATATATATATATTATATTTGCCGTTAAAAAAAAATAATCATAATTCATAGCATGTGATTTATAGACCAAAGAAGTTATTAAATCTTCAATTTCGATTTCCAACAGTATTGTCGCGGTGATTTTCGAACGTCAAGCTATTGATTAGCTTTGACTCGCAAAAAATATGAATTTACCACCGAACTTTAATTTATCCAAGGGAATGGAAAAAGATCGAATAAACCCAATTAAAATTTAGAGATTTAAGGTTCGGGGGTTGGTTATACGAAGGGAAGGTATTAGCGCCCTAAGTATTCGTAGTACTCTACGAGATCCTTTTGTAAATATTTATTTTGTGCTAAAAATAGTTTGCTTGCTCGTATATTATTTGCTTGTAAAGTATTTGAAGAAAAAAGAAAATATATTTGTTAATTTTTATATTTGTTTAATAAAGGAAAAAAGAAAAATTAATTTTTATTGATTTTTTTAATATTTAAGAGAAAGGAAAGAAAATAAGTTTTTTTATTAATTTTGATTTGGGAAGACGCAAAGTCTTTTGCACTACGTACCCGTGAAGGATCAAAATCCCATAGTTCGGGTAAAAATTTAAAAGAGATTTGTTGATTGATTTTAGGAGAAGAGACGAGTTGTCATCTTAAGTTTTAAACTCCTTTTATCCGCCACGAACATACTGAAAAGTTTAACTTTCTTTTCTGCCATATGTTATGGGGAATATTGAAATTCTCGACTAGATATGACTCACGTCTAAAATCTTTAAGAAAAAGTTTTAAATTGAAAAGCCAAATGGCAAAAAGTGTTTGACTTGTTTTTGTTGATTTTAGTCTTTTGAAAAAAAGAGTTTAAGTATGCTTAATTGTTTTAAGGCATTTATTGAGAAAAAGTTTTGAAAAGAAGTTTATCGACGAGTCGATGTTTATTTAAAAAAAGATTTCTTGTTGAAAAGAGCTTTAATTTTTTGAATGTTTTTATTTTATATATTTTTTAAAGTCTTAGAGAATGACGATTATTCGAACCGCAAGCTAAAATAGCAAGGATCCAAGATAATCGGGGAGCGAGAGAGCTATACGGCAAACCACCCCTTTTTCGAGTACAAGGTTTCAAGGAATCCATGACTTTGAAGCTGGATCAAGTGTTAGACATATTAATGACACCGCACTTGGTTAGTCATGACAAAAATTATATATTAATGTAACATCTTCAATTTTATATTGTTACACATTTTTTAAAAAATTATGTATTCAAACATGCAGGTCGTACATTTCCATCAAATTTTGAAGGTGCTGACGACAATGAAGCAGAACCAAGTAGAACAAATATCAATGACATTGTGCATGGTAACTCCAATTCTTTTACCACAACCTACATATTTTTTTTTAAATTTTTTTTGTTTGTTTGTTAATGATACTTAACTTTAACTATCTTAGCAGATAACATGGAATCCGATAAAAATTTTAATGACCCTGAAATTTTTGAAGAAACACATATACCAAATGTGGACTAAGAAGTCACAACTAATGTTACAACGTCACGTTGTCGTCGTCAAAGTACATTCTCATTGTTTAAATTTTATGCTACTATATTGAAATATTCTTTTTTTCCAAACAAATTTACTAGAAATCTTTATTTCTCACTTACACTTTTAAACAAGAAAAAGAAAGAAACAACACAAATACAAATACTTCACAAACCCAATTTTTGTCATTGCCTTCAGTTTCACCTTCATGTATTCATAGGATAAATTTTGACACTACTGATTTACTATTATTTATTTTTTCGGTTTTGTTTACTCTTTTTTTTTTTTTTGATGAATTTCTCTCTCAACCATTGTTTTGCATTATCTTCTTCCATATCCATACTACTGATCTTCCATTGTATTATATTTTTTTTTCTTCATATCATTACTTTACACTACAAAACAATTATCTTTACATTTGCACATAACCAAAAATATAATTTACTTTCATTCTATTGATCTTCCGCTGTACTGATGTTGTCTTTTTATACTTTTTGCCTCTTTTTCATACTCAACTTCATAATGATATTGATTACAAATTATAACGATAGATTATTAAATAAAAATAAAATTTATAATAAACACTAATTAAAAACGAACACAAATAATATAACAAAACAAAAAAAGACGGACTGACGAGCACGGGAGTGCCCATCGGGACGCTAGTTAATTAATAATGATTACTAATAATAATAACAAAAACAAGAAACTAACAAAATGGGGAAATGGGGGGCGCAGCAAGTGTCATGTTGGTTACATCTTCTTTTCCTTTTTTTTTTTTTTTTTATTCTAATAATCTATACAATATATAAAGGGAAAACTTCAACTTTGGTGTAGTTTTTTTTAAAAGGGTCATGTTAACTTGTGCCCTGATATAAAAAATAGAAATGTAGCATTTAATGATATAAAAAATTTAATGCTTAAATAATTAAATAGTATACATGCTTTAATAAATGCTTTCCATATTTGTTTTCTTATCATGTGTCTTAAGGGCACAAGTTAACATTATCCTTTTTAAAAATATCAAAATATCCTTGATGTTTTTTTCTTTAAACTTTTCAATTTTTAACTTCGAAAACCAACAAATTTAAATTTGTTTGTTTATTTTTTTCAATATCAAAAAAATAAAGAGCGGACTGACGGGCACGGGAGTGCCCGTCTGGACGCTAATAATAATAATAGTAGTAGTAGATAAATATGGAAACAAAAATAAATATGGTAATAATAAGGAATGATAATTTATGGAAATAAAAATAAATATGGTAATATAAAGGAATAATGAATATGGAAACAAAAATAAATATGATGATAAAATAGAATAATAGTAATATATTTTTTTTTAGATTTTGTGAAGAAATTAAAAACAGGAACAAATCATATACAATAAAAAAACTAACATTATAATTTTAGGTCAAAAAACTAAACACAAGATACGAAAATAATTTAGAAAAACTTAAGCTCCGTCTTTTTCGGCTTGCTCTCCTAGGGTTCCCTAAACCCAGCGCCGCCGCGCCTTGCTCTTGGGCCGTCGCCAATTCTGGGCTTCCCTAGTGTTTGTCTGTTCTCATCTGGTTTCTCAACAAACCTAGATGCTTCTTGCCTCTCTATTTAAACGATTGTTACCATGTTCTTCCTCAACAACACAAATACGGCCGACACCTACCTATATGCTAGCCCCTTTCATTTTCCTTTGCAAACTGTACGTGTGTCTTGTCTTCTTGCTCGTGATAACCCCTCTCACCATGTCTGCATCTGATTTATCCCTTGATGGACTCTCTTTGTCTGATGAGGGTCTCACACTAAACCTCAGTTCTGACCAATCATCGACACAAATTCTTGAGCACTGTCTCATTGGCCGTGTTCTGATCGATAGGCAGGTGCGATTTGCATACTTCAAGGAGCGATTGGGTCATGTCTGGAAACCGGGAAAGAAAGTCACTATACTCCCTGTTGCTGAAGGGCGATACCTGTTCCAATTCAATCACAGACTGGATGCTGCCAAGGTTATGGATGAAGGACCATGGCTGTTTGACAATCACAACATGGTGGTAGAGAGAATTGCGCCAGGGGTGGTGCCTGCTAGTGTTCAATTGAATCATCTGGATATCTGGGTTCAAGTTCATAATCTGCCTCTTGGTTTCATTCAACCTAAAGTGGGTCAAGCAATTGGGCGTTTTCTTGGAGAACTGAAGGAGTATGATTCTCGAAACTCTGTTCATAGTACTTTCATGAGGCTGAAAGTCCGAATCAATATCAATAATCCTCTGCAGCAAGGTTGGAAAGTACGCGCGGATGAAGGTAATTATGTCGACATACAATTTAAGTACGAAAAACTGGGCATATTCTGTTATTTATGTGGACTGCTAGGTCACACGGACAAGAGCTGTCCGAAGCTGTTTGATACGGAGAATGATGACGGTACTCGTGGTTGGGGGGAAAACCTCCGTCCCTTAGCTAATCGTATGGGTACAGCAGCCACGAACAAATATTTGAAAGACCCAATTCCGTCTCGACCCTCTGCTGTCCTTGGTTAAGACTCTACTGCTGAAACTCCCTTTACTGCTGCTTCAACTGCAACTCCCACTACTGTTGGTAATTTTGACGGTCGTATAACGGTGGTGCAAAAAGAGATTTCTGCTTTTAAAAATGGTTTGCTTAATGCTCATAAATAGGTTACTGTGAAGGTTGGCAAGAAGTCACATGGAGCCTGCTCTTCTCATTCTACTATTGGCACTTCACCTATCCTTTCTCTGCCCACCACTGCTGCTGCTTCTTCAAGGCCTATTGTGTTGGGCTTGCTGGCCGAAACATAACATCATGCTCCAGGGGAGGAAAGGCTGTGTATTGAGGCTGCGGAACTATCTGACGAAGGTGCTGAATTAAAAAAGAAGAAACGTGCAAAGGCTGCTGCTGTTTGTCAAAGTGTTGTGCAGGTTGAAAAGGAAACTGTTTCTATGTCTATTGGGTTGGAGGGTGTAGCTGATGTAGGTACTAGTCTAGGCATTGGGAGGGATGTTGTAATGTTTACTCATGATAATCCTTTGTATGCTGAAACTAATGTAACGGCAGGTCCTGAAGTTCAGGCCTGCCGAGAATCATGAATCTTGTAAGTTGGAACTGCCGGGGTCTAGGTAGCCCGAGTGCAGTTTCCAACCTTAAGTACCTTGTTAGGCATTATAATGTTGCCATCCTCTTCCTTAGTGAGACACTAGTCTTCAATAATAAAATAGAGGAATTACGTTATGTGCTTGGTTTTAACTCTTCTTTTTCTGTTGATCGTGTGGGTCGTAGTGGTGGTCTCGCATTGTTTTGGCGTTCTTCTTTCAATTGCCATATTATTGATTACTCTCAAAATCATATTTCCGTTGAAGTTATTGACACTGACCGGGGTAACTGGCGCCTGACTGGTTACTATGGGTATCCTAATGGAGGACGTCGACGCGCCTCTTGGGATTTTTTACGTACTTTATCTCAACAATCTGTTCTTCCATGGTGTATTTTTTGTGATTTTAATGATATTTTGGATGCGAATGAAAAACGAGGTAGAACCACACGTTCACCTTGGTTAATTAATGGTTTCCGTCAAGCTGTTTTGGATTCTGGATTGACTGATGTTCCAGTTGAAGGTTATCCTTTTACCTGGTTCAAGTATCTTGGCACCACCCGTGCGGTAGAAGAAAGACTTGATCGAGCGCTTGCTACCAACGGTTGGTTTGGTTTATTTCCAAACGCCAAACTTGTTAATTTGGTTGCGCCTGCGTCGGATCACTATCCCATCTTTCTTGAGTGCTCCCCGATGGTCCGACCTCATGGAAAGCAGCGTCATTTCCGTTTTGAGAATGCCTGGAAGTTAGAACCGGGTTTTAACGATTTCTTTAAAGAGAAGTGGACCTCTTTAGGTAATGGTTCTATTGTTTCTCGTCTTGACCTTTGTGCAGGTGATCTTTATGAGTGGAGCCGAACTCATTGTAACAAGCTTCATAAAGATATTATTTCTTGTCGTTAACACCTTGTCTATCTTCGTAATAACCTTCCAGGCTCTGATCAGACTCAAATTTTGGCTGCGAAACGCAAATTATCTCAGTTATTGTTGCAGGATGATCTTTATTGGCGACAACATGCTAAGAAACTCTGGTACAAGGACGGTGATAAGAATACAAAATTTTTTCACGCTTCCGCCACGGCTCGTAAAAAGGCCAATCGCATTCTTTCTTTAGAAGACAATAGCGGAGTCAGAGTTACCACTCTAGATGACCTTTGTTTTGTGGCAAAAGACTACTTCACCGAGCTTTTTCAGCCGCAGCCCAGTCAACTGGCTCCGGTTATTGATGTTATTCGTCACTCTGTCACCATTGAGGATAATGCCATGCTTACAACACCTTTCTCGAAGGAGGAGTTTCGTGAAGCCACTTTTTCGATGCATCCTGACAAGTGTCCGGGACCCGATGGTTACAACCCGGGGTTTTATCAGCACTTCTGGTCTCTTTGTAGCGATGATATTTTCAAGAACTGTTGTTCCTGGCTTGATTCTGGGCAGTTTCCTGCTGTTCTTAGCACTAGTAACATTGCTCTTATTCCTAAAGGCAGTGTTCAGACTTCCATGAAGGACTGGCGACCTATTGCTCTTTGTAATGTCCTGTATAAAATAATAGCTAAGGTGTTGGCCAACCGTCTCAAGCACGTTCTTCCCAAGTGTGTGTCGAGTCATCAGTCAGCCTTTGTTTCTGAGAGGTCTATCCTGGATAATGCTATGGTTGCTATCGAAATTGTTCATTACATGAGAACTAAAACTAGAGGAAAAGCGGGTTGTGTTGCTCTTAAGCTTGATATCAGCAAAGCGTATGATAGGATGAGCTGGGAATATCTCAACGCCGTTCTGGTGAAGATGGGTTTCAACGAGAAGTGGGTTCAGTGGATGTCCATGTGTGTTGAATAAGTGGATTACTCGGTTTTAGTTAACGGCGAGAAGGTAGGTCCTATTATTCCAGGGCGCGGGCTGAGACAGGGGGATCCTCTATCCCCTTATTTATTTATATTATGTGCTGAAGGACTATCCTCCCTTATCGGTCGTGCAGAGGCCACAGGGGATATTACAGGTACTTCCATCTGCCGGGGTGCCCCACCGGTTACACATTTATTATTTGCAGACGACTGTTTCTTATTCTTTAAAGCTTGTGAGAGGCAAGCTCAAACCATGAAGAACATTCTTCAGCTCTATGAAAAGGCTTCCGGTCAGGCCATCAGTCTACCAAAATCTGAAGTATTTTACAGTCGTAACGTGCCAGCTGCTCTGAATCATACTATTACTGCTATCATGGGAGTGCAGGTTATTCTTGGGACAGGTAAATATCTTGGTTTACCCTCACTGATAGGCAGGAATCGTACGGCTGTGTTTGCTTATATTAAAGACCGTGTCTGGCAAAAAATTAATTCTTGGAGTAGTAGATGCATTTCCAAACAGGTCGGGAGGTTATGATAAAATCGGTTCTTCAGGCTATTCCACCTTACGTGATGAGTATTTTCCTTCTACCTAACTCCACTATCTCTACCATCGAAAAGATGATGAACTCTTTCTGGTGGGGTTGCACTGGCTCTAATAACAGAGGGATTCACTGGATGTCGTGGGAGCGGCTGTCGATGCACAAGACTCACGGAGGTATGAGGTTCAAAGATCTCACCGCTTTTAATTTAGCAATGTTAGGCAAGCAAGGCTGGAAATTCCAAACAGACACTGAATCCTTGGTGTCTCGCATTTTTAAGGCTCGTTACTTCCCTCAAGGTACCTACTTGACAGCCGCTTTAGGACATAATCCCAGCTATGTTTGGCGCAGCATTTTACAGGCCCGCTTTATTGTTAGGGGTGGGTCCCGTTGGTGTATTGGTACCGGCGCGTCTATTCCTATCCTACGCGAACCGTGGCTATCGAATGGGGAATGTATCGAGGGTAATTTTGATTTGTCGCAACTTCCTTTTGGTCCATCAGTTCAAAGTCTTATCGATACTACTGTTAAGACATGGAACTGGGATGTCGTACATCATACTTTCAGCCCCGATATTGCTACTTCAATCTTGAACACGTCTTTGGTCGATCAGGTTACAGAGGACAGGCTAATCTGGAAGGTAGAGAAAAACGGTCACTATTCAGTCAGGAGCGCTTACAGGTTATGTGTTGAGGTTCTTACTGACTTTTCCCACCTCCTTCGAAAGGGCTTCTGGCAGGGTATATGGCATCTTCAGGTTCCTCCTAAGATCAAAAATCTTATTTGGCGCATTTGTAGGGATGTAGTACCTACACGGCGAAGATTACAGGACAAAGGAGTTCAATGCCCCTTGACGTGTGTTGCTTGTAACAATGAAGAGGAGACCCTTGACCATGTTTTCTTTAATTGTCATTTTTCCATGCAGGTTTGGCAAAGGATAGGTTTCTGGAGCTTTATTGCACAGGCTCGCGATAATGCGGGGTCAGTATCAAAATGCAACTTTGCCCTCCTACAACACTATAATGTAGAGAATTGCCAGCACTTTACTGCCATCCTCTGGAGCATGTGGAAACGCCGCAACCTCCTACTTTGGCAAAATGTTAATGAAACTGTGGCCCAAGTGATTGATAGAGCGTTCCACCTAATTGACGATTGGTGCACGGCTAACTCCTCTACTCAGAACTTGAGGCTTGCTAACGACCCCCCTCGAGAGATGTCGGGAGCACCCCTCAATTCTCCAACGGTCACTTCGCCCGCTCTGACATGGCAACGCCCTCATCAAGGAAGATTAAAATGTAACATTGATGCCTCGTTCTCTGACTCCTTGAATAGGACAGGTATTGGTGTGTGTGTGTTCGAGATGCCGAAGGTGCCTTTGTCTTGGCCAAGACGCTCCACTTCTCCCCCAAATGCTCGGTTCCCCTTGGTGAGGCCATGGGTTTGCTCTATGCCCTTCAGTGGCTTCGTGACAAGTCCTTTGACCATATTGATTTTGCCTTAGACTCCAAAAGTGTCACAGATGCCTTTCATCATCAACGACTGGACATTTCAGAGTTTGGCCAAGTTGTGGCTGCTTGTAGAAGTCTTCTCTCCTCGTCATTCACAAATTCTCGGGTTGAGTTTAATCGACGACAAGCTAATGAGATGGCTCACGCTTTAGCAAGGGTTGCCCTTTTTTCTGCTAGTCCCACTATTTTTATTGATGTACCCCATTGTATTGAACAAATTATTATAAATGAAATGCTATAAGCATCTTTATTTCAAAAAAAAAAATTTAGGTCAAAAAATGGGGTATGACAGATGTCCCTATTTAAGTTTCTTCATCCGGAGATTTTTTTGAAAAAGAAAAAAGAATTTTTTTGTTTTGATTCGACGGATGGAAGAAACTTAAATACAGAGTACACCATTTTTTGACCAAATGAAACTGTATAATGTTATGAATATAATGCTATGGATGCAAGACTCTGATTCTTGTGACAAAAGTCGCCACAAGAAACAAATTATTAACACGGGAAAAACAAGGACGTTGTTGTGGTACAAAAGTAAGTATTATAATATCGTCTCCACAGGGACTGGTGCGATATCGATGCCGTTCAATAATTAATATAATTTTAAGTAAAGTGATTAAAGATGTTTGTTTATGTAAAAGTAAGAAAATATAGTGATGTAAAGAAATGGTTTAGAATTCACAGAGAAAAGGTTGTCGGGATTAGACTTTACTCATTTACTTGTATCTACGTTTCTAAATCAGTTAGATATATTTTAACCATTCATCAATATTATGACGTATTGCTCACGTATGTTTCTGTGTCCAGATAACGACGAGAATCACGTTGTATTTATTAACCCTCGATGTCTCAACAATTAATCAATATAACGACTAATTACATTATTCAAACTCCGATGTCTCGGATAATTCAAACAACACAAAAGCATTAAATCCCAATACAAAAAGTGAATATCAATCCTAAATCTATGTCTAGAAATTAGGGTTTAATAGGTGATTATCTTTAAATTCTTGATTCAAACATTATATGTCTATAAATTTAAATCAAAAGCTAAACATGAAGATCAAAGATAAAACCAATAATGATGAATGAATTAGAACATATCATAACATGATTAAGAGTTGTAAATATTCATAAACAAGCTACATCTAATCCTAACAACAATAGATTTAGTTACACATGGTGAGCTAACAAAGATGAGGAAAATAGAAGTGAATGAACATCACCCTTGATGTCTCAAAGATGTGTGAATCCACCTTCAATCTCCTAGGCAATGCACCTCAAGGCTCTCAGATTTCTCTAAGTTTTTCTCTCTGAAGTTCTGTCAAATGGTCTCCTCTTGAAGGCTATTTATAGGTGTGAAAAGCAGCTGGTCGCTCAGCTACCAGCTTGTCTTGGTGAAGGGTTTATCTGACACGTGTAAAAATTCATGCTTGATGCCCAAGACTTCCTTCAATTTGGTCGCTCAGCTACCATTTGGTCGCCCGGCTACCAGTTTGTCTTGGTGAAGGGGTTATTTGACACGTGTAGAATTCTTTGCTTGTTGTTCAAGGTTTTCATTAATTTGGTCGCTCAGCTACCACTGGTCGCTCAGCTACCAGCCTCTGTTTGCAGATTTTGTTTCTTTGGCTTTTCTTCAATTTTTAGCACAAAAACCTGTCAAAAGGGTTAGGATTAAGATATACTAAACAAAATAAAATAAAAAAAACTATTTACATGATTTTGGGGTTTTTCAAAAGGATATCTTACAAAACAAGTTAATAAGTGCCTTAATTCACTATATGATTTTACTACTTTTTTGCACTTATCAAACTCTCCCCAACTTAAAACTTTGTTTGTCCTCAAACAAAAGTCCAAAATAAACTCTCCAAACATGGCTCAAATATCGTTAGTGCATAATTCATTTAAGCTTTGCAATCAATCAAAAACTTTGAATGTAAATCATTTTAAGCTTTGCATGATTTAATGTGTTGCAAGTTTAAACCAATCATTCATAATCATCAAAGAATCAAAGCATGAATGTGAAATAGTTTCTAAATTCAAGCAAGATTTCAAGCTTTCCAAATCAAGATGATAATCAACTAGAATCACAATTCTCACAAGTGTTTCAACTCAAAGGTGTAGTGTTTCTCTCAATCCAAACAATGTGTTCACAACAAATCAATTCAAACATACATCTCAACATAATTACAAAACATGCTATCAATCATGGATCACTAAGGACTTTCTTAAGCTTGTAATGGGGCTAGGCTACAAGAAATCATTGTTTTTCTTTGGATTCAAAGAGCCTTAAGGATAAGAGAGCATTTTTCTTGAGTACTTTCATCTCATAAGTTGTTCACCCTCTTTCACTTTCCCCTTTTTTCACATTTGGTGATTCTTTATGCCACAATCTTTTCTTTCTTTTTCTTTGCAATTTCATTGATTACTTTTGTTGATGACATTCTTTTTCTTTCTCAAAATCACCATTTTCAACTACTTTTTTTTTTCTTTTCAAATTGATCAAATAACCTCCTTCTCCCCAACTTGTTTTCAACCCTACATAATGCTCAATCATCCTAAGACAAGGGTCAAGTCATTGTTTTTCTTTATTGTGGTTCAAGGGTTCATCACAAACAAAATTTTCAAATTTTGGCTCAAGTGGGGTAACAAAGGATCACACAACTCACAAGGTAGGTTATATTTGGCCAAAGTAGTTGCACTCATATAGAAACATGGCCTTGATCATTTCCATGACTTCAAACACATCAAGTAATAGCAAGATTCAGTTAAAATCAATAGAGTTAAACACAATTGCCGGCTCTCAAATATATAAACAATGGAAGGTTCACACCATCTCACCCGGCTAGGTCTACGTGATTCATAATCAATTAATCATGTTAAGAAGGAATGAATGAAATCAAATTGAATGAAGCTACTTAGTTCAAATTCATCCTATCATTCAAAGATAATCACAAACTTTTGGCCTCAACTTAAGCAATTGAAATTATTTTGATCATGCATTTGCTTTTGATTAATCACAAATCTAGACATATTAATTCATATGCACATTTAGCAATCACAAAGATTTAAACCATGTTTGTTCAGTCAACATTTGCAATGAAATATAAAACATGAATTTAAATGACTGAAACAATAAAATGTCACTGTGTATGGTGTGCTTTAATACTCTGCTTCTGCTACTCCCTCCTCTTCAAGAAGTGTGGACTGTCCTCAGGCCAAGAAAATGAAGTTATGCCTGCATTCACAAGATAATAATACAGCCCTATGCTTTTGTCAGAAATTTAGAGGTAATGATATGCTTAGTGACAATGGCAGAAGCGAAACTTCAAGTGGAAATTCACACCAGTTCAAGGACTTTGTTCATAAGAGGATGAACATGTTCAAAAACTTATTATAACATATGCGAAATTAAAAATGCGTAAATAAAAGTAAAGGAAAGAAAATTGGGTTGTCTCCCAACAAGCGCTTCTTTAACGTCATTAGCTTGACGCCTTTTTGGTTAGGGTGGCCAAAACGAGACGGAAAGCACATCATCCGTCTTTTTCCTTTGGTTTGGGAGGAAATCCATGAACTTAAGATAAAGATGTCGCGGAGTCCAAATCCTCCTCAATTCTTTTTTGTTGAACAAGGCACAAATTTCGTCAATGACCCGATCAATTTCCGCCTTGTTCTCCAACTCCTTCTTTTGTTCCACTGATTCTTCCTTGTCAAATAATCCTTCATTTTCCTCTACAACCATCATCACTTCTTCATTATCAACAATTTTGGCCTTTTCAATATATGGAAATTCTTGAGGAAGTTCTATTTTGTGTGGTGCTTCCATTTCATCCATTGTTTTCACTACACCACCTCTTTCAACTATTGTTTCTTCCTCATTTTTCTCAACATCTTCTTCCACACACTCTCCACATTCCTCATTCTTTGTGAAATTATTATCTTTCTCATCAAGATTGGTCTGAGTGTTGGTTTGAACTTCTTTGATTTTCTTATCAGCCATTTGCTTGATCATTTGTGCAAACTGCTCGTCAGTCATCGGAGGACAATGACCAGTGGGATGGTCTCCACTACAAAGCTCACAATAAGCAACTTGTTTGTGTCTACTCGGCACTTCTTGCATCTCCTTGATCATATGGGCAAACTGCTCTTCAGTCATCGGAGGACAATGACCAGTGGGATGGTCTCCATTGCAAAGCTTACAATAAGCAACTTGTTTGTGTCTACTTTTCACTTCTTGCATCTCCTTGAGATGTTGAGGAAATTTTGACAATTGTTCTGTTAACTCTTGCAATCTTTGAATCAACAAGTTGTTACTAGCTAATACCTCATTAGTCCTATCCAATTCACTAATTCCATAATTTTGCCATTGCCATTGCTCTTGCTCTTGGCCATAATAATTATTGTAACCACGGTCAGTCATGGTCCTGTTTATGATGGGGAATCTGAAAAAGGATTGAACTTAACAAGAAAAAATTTCTTTGACTAGCAAAGAAGGATTAGTGCAAAACACAACTATACAATATAAACAAATATGTACAAATACTTAAAAGAATATAAATTGTTGCAATGCTCCAATATCTAAACGCCAGTCCCCGGCAACGGCGCCATTTTGTTGTGGTACAAAAGTAAGTATTATAATATCGTCTCCGCAGGGACTGGTGCGATATCGATGCCGTTCAATAATTAATATAATTTTAAGTAAAGTGATTAAAGATGTTTGTTTATGTAAAAGTAAGAAAATATAGTGATGTAAAGAAATGGTTTAGAATTCACAGAGAAAAGGTTGTCGAGATTAGACTTTACTAAATCAGTTAGATATATTTTAACCATTCATCAATATTATCACGTATTGCTCACGTATGTTTCTGTGTCCAGATAACGACGAGAATCACGTTATATTTATTAACCCTCGATGTCTCAACAATTAATCAATATAACGACTAATTACATTATTCAAACTCCGATGTCTCGGATAATTCAAACAACACAAAAGCATTAAATCCCAATACAAAAAGTGAATATCAATCCTAAATCTATGTCTAGAAATTAGGGTTTAATAGGTGATTATCTTTAAATTCTTGATTCAAACATTATATGTCTATAAATTTAAATCAAAAGCTAAACATGAAGATCAAAGATAAAACCAATAATGATGAATGAATTAGAACATATCATAACATGATTAAGAGTTGTAAATATTCATAAACAAGCTACATCTAATCCTAACAACAATAGATTTAGTTACACATGGTGAGCTAACAAAGATGAGGAAAATAGAAGTGAATGAACATCACCCTTGATGTCTCAAAGATGTGTGAATCCACCTTCAATCTCCTAGGCAATGCACCTCAAGGCTCTCAGATTTCTCTAAGTTTTTCTCTCTGAAGTTCTGTCAAATGGTCTCCTCTTGAAGGCTATTTATAGGCGTGAAAAGCAGCTGGTCGCTCAGCTACCAGCTTGTCTTGGTGAAGGGTTTATTTGACACGTGTAAAAATTCATGCTTGATGCCCAAGACTTCCTTCAATTTGGTCGCTCAGCTACCATTTGGTCGCCCGGCTACCAGTTTGTCTTGGTGAAGGGGTTATTTGACACGTGTAGAATTCTTTGCTTGTTGTTCAAGGTTTTCCTTAATTTGGTCGCTCAGCTACCAGCCTCTGTTTGCAGATTTTGTTTCTTTGGCTTTTCTTCAATTTTTAGCACAAAAACCTGTCAAAAGGGTTAGGATTAAGATATACTAAACAAAATAAAATAAAAACAACTATTTACATGATTTTGGGGTTTTTCAAAAGGATATCTTACAAAACAAGTTAATAAGTGCCTTAATTCACTATATGATTTTACTACTTTTTTGCACTTATCAGACGTTCACAGAGGAATGACACAAGTGACCCGATTGGTGAAGGGAAATAACAAACGAGATGTCCAAATCCATAAAGGATAGGAATCCAACTCCACTAGAGATATGATATAGTTTCACTGGGGAAGATATTACCGATTATCAAGGCAGCATCAAAGAGACATGACATTATCTGTTATCCAAGATAATGACACCAAATGTTACCAATCATCGAGGTAAATATGAAAAGATAATACATTATCTGCTTATCAAAGACAATGAGATCACATATTACCGGCTATCAAGGTAATATGGAAAGGCGAGACGTTATCTGGTTATCGAAGATAACGAAACTAGACATTACCGATTATCGAGGTATGTGAAAGATGAAAAATTATCTGTTTATTGAAGATAATGAAACCAAATATTATCGGTTATCAAGGTAATATGAAGCGATGAAACATTATCTGATTATCAAAGATAATGAACTGGACATTACCGATTATCAAGGTAATATGAAGGACGGAACATTATCTGACTATCAAAGATAATGAGACCAAAATATTGCCGATTATCAGGACAAGATGAGAGGAAGAGACATAATCTGTTATACAAGATAATGACTAAATATTACCGACTATCGAGGTTGAAGGTGTGAAAACACAAGAAGGGGGGTTGAATTGTGTTTTGGGTAGTTTTAAAAAAACTTCTTCTAAGTTTTGCAACTTATCAGATTTAGCAGCGGAATAACTGAACACAACCAACTTCTGGTGATAGTGAAAGCAAAACAGAGTAGGAATGAATAAAACAAAGAGAAGAGAGAAGAGATGAACACAAGAGATTTATACTGGTTCCTCTCACAAACCGAGAGTAGTCCAGTCCCCTTGCATTTCCAAGGAATTTCACTATAATCACACAAGATTACAATTGCTCAAGCCAACAGCAAGAGACTTCCTTTGCTCAAGTAACACAATACAAGAGACTTCCAAATGCTCAAGCTCACAAGCAAGAGACTTCCTAACACAAATGGAAAATACAAAGTTTGAACAACTGATAAACAATATCAGAGTTCTGAGAACAAAATAATACAACTTTAATAACAAGACTATTCTTAGAATTCTTGAAAAGAAAACTAAGGTTCAACAACTGACTAGTCAGAAGTTGAAAACTGTTTGTCTTGAATTTTGATATAATCTCAAGTTGTATCTAAGTTAAAATGCTCTTGAAAATTTAGCAGAATAACAGCTCTTTTGTTCTTCGTAAGTGTGTTATCACGTCTTCAAATTCTTCCTCCTTTTATAGATGATGTTGGAGCGTCTTGAATTTGAGCGGACAAAGATGAAAACAGCTACGTAGTACTGTACTAATGTTTTCATTTGAAATATGCTTATTCAAATCAGGTAAAGATCAAAATCTGAGCCTTGATTTCGAATATTCGCCCAAATCAGGAAAACAAAGATAGTACAATAGTACAAACGTCATTATCATGAGGATAACGGTCTTGAAAGAGATTTCTTCTGCCTCTTCAGTTTTTGCCAAATAGATGATAGTCGTTAATGAGAATAGAATGTTCTTCTGGCTTCCTCTGCTATTTTATCGTCATCAGAATCTTTAGATATGAATTTTGCTTCTGATGAGTTAGCTTCTGGTTGACTTTGACTTGCAACTTCTGATGACTTCAACTTCTGGTGTCGTCTTCAGAACTTGCATTTTTCCCAACTTCTGGGAACGCCTTTTAGCATAGCAACCAGAACTTCAATTTCTAGTTTAAATAAAATTTTAACTTGTATACCTGCACACTAGAGTAAATTATCAGTATTCCCTATTGTATATTAATACTATTGTTATCATCAAAACTACTTGGGTTATATTAGAACCAACTTTGTTCCAACAGAGGTAATATAGAAAGACGAGACATTATCTGGCCATCAAAGATAAGGAAACTGGACATTACCGACTATCAAGATATAATGAGAAGATGAAACATCGCCGGTTATCAAGGCAAGATGAAGACATTACTTGTTTATCAAAAGATAATTGTCTAAATATTACCGACTATCAAGGTAATAGGAGAAGATGAAACATCGTCGGTTATCAAGGCGAGATGAAGACATTACTTGTTTATCAAAGATAATTGTCTAAATATTATCGACTATCAAGGTAATATGAAAAGATGAAACATCGCCGGTTATCAAGGCAAGATGAAGACATTACTTGTTTATCAAAGATAATTGTCTAAATATTACCGACTATCAAGGTAATATGAGAAGATGAAACATCGCCGGTTATCAAGGCGAGACGAAGACATTACTTGTTTATCAAAGATAATTGTCTAAATATTACCGACTATCAAGGTAATATAATAAGATACCGATTATCAAGGTGATGTGAAAGACAAAACATTATCTGTTATCAAGACAGTGAAGCCAATATTACCGATTAACAAGCTAATATGACAGAATGGATCAAATGTTACCGATTATCAAGGTAATATGGAAAGAGGAGACAAATGCTACCGATTATCAAAGGTAATACGAAAGGTGAGGCATCATCTGTTATCAAGATAACCAAGCCAATATTACCGATTATTAAGGTAATAGGACAAAATGAATCAAATGTTACCGATTATCAAGGTAATATGGAAAGAGGAGACAAATGCTACCGATTATCAAAGGTAATACGAAAGTTGAGGCATCATCTGTTATCAAGAGAACCAAGCCAATATTATCGATTATTAAGGTAATAGGACAAAATGAATTAAATGTTACCGATTATCAAGGTAACATGAGAAGGGAGACATTACTTGGGGAAAATGAAGATATATTCTTTGTATGCAAGCTACTCGGATAAAGAGACTGCCACTTGCTGATTGAAATCAGAACTCGATCCAGGAAAGAACTGGAGAGAAATAGTTAAACAAGACTCTATATCCAATGAGGAATGAACTCGATTGGGAATCTTCCTATCCGTGTATTTGGAGAGGGAAACAACTGAAGCAACCTTCTTCCACGAGGATTAGCTCGGTGGAGAATGTAGAAAGGATATACACTTTCTGCTTATGGCTGACAATCTATTTGGAGAGAATGATACATCCACCCTTATTCTCGAGGATAAACACAATCAAGATAAGTGAATTAATGAATATCAAGAAATGCAGTCATGCATGCATTATGTAAGTATGTATGTTATGTTTGTATGAATGTATGTATGTATGTATGTAATGTACTCCCTCCGGTCTTATATATAAGAAACAATTGACTTTTTAGATACATTATAAAATTGATGTATCTAGACAATAATATAGTCTAGATACATTGTTGAAGTACAAAAGTAAGTATTATAATATCGTCTCCACAGGGACTGGTGCGATATCGATGCCGTTCAATAATTAATATAATTTTAAGTAAAGTGATTAAAGATGTTTGTTTATGTAAAAGTAAGAAAATATAGTGATGTAAAGAAATGGTTTAGAATTCACAGAGAAAAGGTTGTCGGGATTAGACTTTACTCATTTACTCATATCTACGTTTCTAAATCAGTTAGATATATTTTAACCATTCATCAATATTATCACGTATTGCTCACGTATGTTTCTGTGTCCAGATAACGACGAGAATCACGTTATATTTATTAACCCTCGATGTCTCAACAATTAATCAATATAACGACTAATTACATTATTCAAACTCCGATGTCTCGGATAATTCAAACAACACAAAAGCATTAAATCCCAATACAAAAAGTGAATATCAATCCTAAATCTATGTCTAGAAATTAGGGTTTAATAGGTGATTATCTTTAAATTCTTGATTCAAACATTATATGTCTATAAATTTAAATCAAAAGCTAAACATGAAGATCAAAGATAAAACCAATAATGATGAATGAATTAGAACATATCATAACATGATTAAGAGTTGTAAATATTCATAAACAAGCTACATCTAATCCTAACAACAATAGATTTAGTTACACATGGTGAGCTAACAAAGATGAGGAAAATAGAAGTGAATGAACATCACCCTTGATGTCTCAAAGATGTGTGAATCCACCTTCAATCTCCTAGGCAATGCACCTCAAGGCTCTCAGATTTCTCTAAATTTTTCTCTCTAAAGTTGTGTCAAATGGTCTCCTCTTGAAGGCTATTTATAGGCGTGAAAAGCAGCTAGTCGCTCAGCTACCATCTGGTCGCTCAGCTACCAGCTTGTCTTGGTGAAGGGTTTATCTGACACGTGTAAAAATTCATGCTTGATGCCCAAGACTTCCTTCAATTTGGTCGCTCAGCTACCATTTGGTCGCCCAGCTACCAGTTTGTCTTGGTGAAAGGGTTATTTGACACGTGTAGAATTCTTTGCTTGTTGTTCAAGGTTTTCCTTAATTTGGTCGCTCAGCTACCAGCCTCTGTTTGCAGATTTTGTTTCTTTGGCTTTTTTTCAATTTTTAGCACAAAAACCTGTCAAAAGGGTTAGGATTAAGATATACTAAACAAAATAAAATAAAAACAACTATTTACATGATTTTGGGGTTTTTCAAAAGGATATCTTACAAAACAAGTTAATAAGTGCCTTAATTCACTATATGATTTTACTACTTTTTTGCACTTATCATACATCAATTTTACAATGTATCTAAAAAGTCAATTATTTCTTATATATAAGACTAGAGGGAGTACAAATTATGTTGACAAAACTGACATGACGAATTGAACTGGAGTTAGACCAACATCGCAGTGTGTCCAAATACTCGGCAAATCTTAACAGGGTGTATATATCGCTGGAGATCGACCAAAAGCCACTGATGGGCAAAGTCTGATTATGAAGCCCAAACCTTTCTCGGGAAGGAGAAATTTTATTGGGAAAGACCCAACATTATTCTGAATCGCAGTTTTAACTAGAGGTAACAAACCTAAAGACTCACTGAGGATAAGAAGTCGCCATTTGTAGACTGAACAAGAATGTTCTTCCATTGGCGTGTCGCAGTCATCATGCTTTTTTTGTTTTTATATTTTTTTGAAATCCCTAACTTTTGTATAGATTGTCTTTTCAGGTTTTCAATCTACCGGGAGAATATTTCCTTTTTTATGCCCCTAATTTTTGCCTGAACCGCCCTTTCGGATTTTCGATCCACCGGAACGCTCTCTATTGCTTAAGCCGCCCTTTCAGGTTTTCAACTTAACGAGCCTTCTTTTTTTTTTTTTTTTTTTTTAGGCCTTGTGTTTTTACTGAGACAACTTTTGCCAAGAGTGGAAGCTCTTCCACAACATTTGGCCATTGATTTGAATCCTTGAAGGATGTAAAAAAAACTTATAAATTCTCTTTTGTCAAAAAAAAAACTTATAAATTCTCTTTTCCAATTAAAACAGTAAAAGCTATTAACTTAAAATATGTGGGCATTAATTCTAATAAAAAGCAACGTTACATTTTTGATCAAGTAAAATATATTGAAGGAATTCTTAATAATACTTTTAATTCATTTAAAATAATATGTAAAATTATTTTAAATAACTTTAAAATAATTTATAATATCAAAATATACAACATGATACACATCTTATAATAACATGAAAGAATATATATTATATTTAAATGACAAAATTACCCTTATGAAACATTTACATTATTTCAAATCATTTTGTAATATTTTATAAATTAATATAAAACTATATAAGTAATTTAGTAAATATATATCATTTTTAAAGAAATCATTGACACCATTAAATAACACTTCCAATTCTTTTAAACATAATAATGAGTAACTATCCTTTGTGAGAAAATTTGTTTAAACGCGTTAATTACCTCCTAAAATACCCTCGTCGTTGTTCAACATTTAAACTAATTTCTCTACAAAAACCCTACTAGGAATGGCAAGAGACGAGGAAGTAAGAGAAACACCGAGAGATCTTATAATGGTAGGATTTTAACTATAGAAGCTGAGTTAGCTTGCAAGGGCCGTTATATTGGAGCACTTCAACGGGACATTAACAATTCACCAACCAAAAATTGAACGCTGCCAGAGCAGCGGTTGTGATGAGATTGAACACTGCCATGCAGGAATACAACGACTTAATCGACAATCGAAATTTCTTATTTAGCGGAAAAAAAAATAGAATTGTACTGCGCCACTATGGGGATGAGCCCGGATCTTCAGGAAACTGATAGATTTAACAACAACATTAGTTAGTTTTTGGGATAAATATATTCCTGGTCCCTATAAATATTCTAAGTTTTGTTTTTAGTCCCTCTAAAATTTTTCTTAGACTTTTGGTCCCTCTAAAATTTTCAATTAACACTTTTAGTCCCTACTTTTAAATCAAGTCATATGTAGACTTAATATTTTTTAATGAATTTTTTTAGAAAAGTCTAGAATATTTTAACAATCACTCACAAAAAAAATTAGAATGCTTTAACAACACATGAATTAAATATGAATTTTTAAGCACCAAAAACATTAAAAATTATATTTAATTTATGCTTAGTTAAAAAATTTGAAAAAAAAATTGGGAGAGATTCTTATAATATTTTAAACATTCATAAATAAAATTCATTCAAAAATATGAAGTCTACATATGAGTTGATTCAAAAGCAGGGACTAAAAGTGTTTAATTGAAAATTTTTAAGGGACTAAAAGTAGGAGAAATTTTTTAGAGGGACTAAAAACAAAACTTGTAATATTTACAGGGACCAGAAACATATTTATCCCTTAGTTTTTTTAATGGTAAATAGGTATTATACACATCATTAATTACCTCCTAAATTGTTCAATGGGCATTTAAACGCACACTTCAACTTTAAATGCCTAATATGAAATTTGGTTTGTAACTAGTTTTCTATTGTACATCAACTTGCCAATTGTTACGTAGGGTTTGGCAAACTTAACCAATTCAAATGGATTAAGTATTTTCAAGATATGAAACGGAACAAAACAAAGTTAATTTCTACTGCGAAGGGAACAGGGTGTAACAGTCCGAGCCTTCGGCGATCCCGTACCATGGGATTCAAATACATGTTCAATACATTCCCACTGCCAATTGAGCTAGTAGCACGGTGATGTCAAAAAAGCAAAGAATGTGTTTACCATATTCACAACGGATGTCGTGAGTTGCACGGTGATGTTACGTGCTTTTTTTTGGATGGAACTTTGTAGGAGATGCATACGATATGATTGCTTTCATGCCTTCTAACATTCTTTATTAAATTTGTTTAAAGATTAATTGAAAGAAAAAAAACCAAAATCATAAGTGTATCATTTGGACTTGGGTCATGTTAATTTTTTTTTGTAAGTAGTCTAGTAACTAGAAATTCCATCCTTAAGGTGGATATATAATGCGGTGACCGAGGTTCAAATTCGACCCCTGCATATATAATGCAATCTCCTGTCAACTATGTTAAGCTCACGAGACGGGCCATGTTAAATTTTATTTTGCCTTCTTCTAATTTTTAAATTATTAATAAATCATATAAACATCTAAAAATCACAAGTTATTCATCAAATCAAAACCCTAGAAACAACACTTTTATCATCTCTTTCTACTTGATCTCACAGTTGAATACGATGAAATACATAATGCATTCCTTATGGTTTCAAATATCTGGCGACCCACTCCAAAAAAAACTACGTCTCCCATAAAAACCGCGGAGAAAACGCTGAATGGAACTTTCAAGTCAATTTCGCATTCTGTCGCAAACCAGAATCGTCTTTATTGGTATAAAATGTACACCAACTTTGTTATTTACTAATTTCCACCAAAACATTTGGTTAACTATGAAAACATCCTCAAACCAAAAACAGTTTCTATTTTGAGTTTTGCTCATATAAAACTTTGAGAGATTTCTCCTAAATGTCCACCAACTCAGTCTATAAATGTATTTTCAAGTAATTCCAAAAAAACATGAGATTTCTTAGCAGGGAAACAAGAGTGAAAAGTAACAACCAAATAAAGAAAACAAAAATAGTAACTTCATTGACCAAAGTTGTCCCATAACAATACAATAATTTATAATCACCAAAGCAATGGAAACAAGATGCATGCAATTGATTAAGACTGATTAAGTTGGGATGGAAACAATGGCAATGCAGAGTCAAAAAAAGTAAAGAACACTCTGCTAAGCATCATTTCTACATAACATTGTTCATGTTCCCTACAGGTTCATGCTAATTTACAAGCCTACTAAGCTTGAACAAAAACACAAGCCTGTGACTTCAGATTCAGCCACACATAAACTGCTACGACGATCATTCCATAGCCTTCACAACACATACTAAGGGAGGAACAAGATATCTTAAAATGCAGTACATAGCACACAAGACTAATAGAGATTCACTCCATGATTAGTTCCCTATGGCGGTTAAGGTCCTTCAAGTAGTTAGAACAAGTGTAATCTTCTAGGTCGCAAGCATCTAACATAAGTGATTTTGAGGAAGCTACATTTGACTTGGAATCTATAATTGCTTCCTCGCCCTTCAGTAGTTGTGCAACCTGTCAGTTTCAGACACAAACATGCGTGGTTACATTCAATCTCTTATGTTTTCTTCAACTATTATATTATCAGTGTTTATATGTCAGTGTCGTGTGTCTTATATCTGTGTTTGTGCTTTATAGAAAAGAATGTTTATTTTCTTACTTGTTTCATGAATGGCCTCTTTGTACACGAATGGTGGATGCACAAGGAAGCTGTCGCCATGGCACGATTCATTTCAATAGGATCATAATTCCCTTCTAATCTTGGATCAGCTAGCTCTTTGACATTGTTTGCGTCAAGCAGTGGCTTGGCCTGAAATAGTAGATCATGTTCATATCTTGTCATACTCAAATTAAATTAAATAGTATAGAAACTTAAGGCGAACATTGCAACCTATAATATCAACATCTAAAGTATGTTTGGATTGGTGGTATAGGGTAGAATAGACTAGTTCAATGAGTGCGTTCACTCCACGCTATACCACAAATCTAAACATCATTGATCAGTGTTCTCATAGAAGCCTATTAAATTCACCTAGGTAAGAAATTCACTTTGGATATTTGCCATGAGACATAAAAGGTTATGAAAAATTACCCAAGTCACAATACTTTGCTTGCTATCTGAATCAACTGCACGACGACCGGTTATGAGTTCAAGTAGCAAAACGCCGAATGCAAATATGTCAGTCTTTTCATCAACAATACCATGCATAAAGTACTCTGGTGCCAAATACCTGCAGCCAGACATGATGCATATAAGATAAATGCTTATTTTTAAGCGATTTAAATAGCTATAGATAACATAAAGTCAAACAATTTTTATATAAGCTTTGAGCTGTTTTCAGAAGTTATCATGGAGTGGAAAGCATATACAAACCCAAATGTGCCTTCTATAGGGAAAACAACATGGTGTGCCCAATTATTTGGAAGCCATTTTGCAAGTCCAAAATCTGATATCTGAAATTTGTTGCACAAGGCAAATTAGAAATGTACATTATAGTAAGGTACTATGAATACAAATAATAATTAACTAACATTTTATCATTTCAAAATCATTTGAAAAATACAAAACTAAGGTGCTACCAATATTACCTCAGCTTCATAATTATCATTGAGTAATATGTTTGAGGCTTTGATGTCCCTATGAATGATTCGTCTCGGGCAATCTTGATGAAGATAATGCAACCCTTCTGCAACTTCAATAGCTACCTTGTACCTTATCTTCCACTCTAAGCATTCAGAACCTGACATGTTGAACAAAATTGTGTTAGCAAAAGCAATGCCAAATAGAACAAAACGTGCTAGAAGACCGAGAAATAAGTGACACAAGCAGCGTTGCGCACCGAACAGCAAAGAAGAAAGGCTTCCGTGTTGAGCTAATTGTAGGACGAAGTAGAGGCCGCGATCGATACCAAACCCAACAAGGCGTGTAGCATTTGGGTGGTTTATGTGTGCAATGATTCCTAGTTCTGACAAGAAATCGCCAGCTCTATCGGCAAAATCTTTGTCGTCATTCATTAGTCTCTTTACCGCTACAACTTGACCATCTGATAATTGTCCTTTGTATACTTCAGCATGACCACCTTTTCCAACCAAATTCTCTATATAGCAAAAATATCAAAGATTCAATAAAATAAATGAAATGTTAAGTTTTTGAATAACATAAAGACTAAAATTGAATTATTTTGTTTACATTAATTGGTCCAACCTTGTTTGGATAAACACTTTAACCAAACGTTTATGGCATAAATTTATGTATAAATTATTTCTAAAACAAAAGATAAAATCCAGTCAAACTATTTGTATATAATCTATATGCCGTTGAAAATAAGCTAAAAATAACTTAGGATTGTGTGATAAGATATTTTCATAAACTTGTCCAATCAGTCTCACAAGTGCTTATGTTCGTAAATGAGATCAAATAAATCAATTCAAACAAATTAAAAAAATATTTTCTCAATTGTTGACCTAATTACAATAATTCCTCCGGACTTTTATTAAGCAAATATTCTCTTTTGCACATTTATTAAGGAGTTGACTTTTTATCCTAGTTTTATGTGTAATTCCTAAAATGTCATTTTACCTATTATGAAATCTACTCCTACTTAGATGTAATCATTATTAATACTACTCTAACATAGATTACTTGTAGAAATGAATAAATGCATGTATAGGGGGTATTGTTGGAAAAAAATATTATTTAGAGTTGAATTTAATGACTTTTGCTTATATTTAAGGCCAACTTTTTTTGTTGACTTTTGCTTATAAATAAGGCCGGAGGAAGTAGAAATTAGACTTTGACTTAGAAGCATAATTTGGCAACTAAATGGTGTTGGACTTGATTGATTAGATGCAGCTAAATCAAGTTGAAATTAACTCTTATGTTCAAATGTCAGTGAGTGGCCCTTTATTCAAATAATCAAACTAATTGTCAATGGGTTTGCATTAAATTACTTCAAGAATTGACAAATAGCCGGAATTTTAGAAAATAAATACAAACATATAGGTAAATTGAGCATAAATTGAAGGGGAAATAAAAATTAATTTTTTCTCTACCTATTTAGTGTAAAAGTAATATTATGAATATGAACATTTCAAACTCAATAACTATCAGCACAACAATTATTAATTGTGCAAAGTTTCTTTCTACAAAATCTTTGTAGACTGGTTTTAAATATTAGAAAAATTTGAATCATCAATTTTTATTGATATTTTTTTCTTATATTTAGAAAGAGTGGAAAAAACTAATATGATTTGGAACATGGTGGGTCAAATCTTACTCAGCTGAATGAATCTGCCCCCATAATGGAAACAAACATACCATCATAATGTATCTTGATTACAACATGTACTGATCAAACAGACAACAGTGATTGAAACCAATGACTCATACCAACCATTTTTCACAGCATTTAATAAATCTCTTCCAGAATACTAATGTTACATGTGATCTTAAATATATGAAAAAATTGGATCAACAAAATTTGATATATATTATTCAAATTGAACCACATGAATCAAATTTTGTTGAACTAATCTTCTCTTATATTTAAAATCAAAGGGAACATTATACTATGAGAAAGTGTATGCTTGTTTTCTAAATTACTCATCACCAAATAGACATTTATTCTGAAACACTAAATATATGTTTTGTATCACAATAAGCATGTAAGAATTATAAAAAACCATCGTGATTTTACAAAAACTATAAAATATAATTTTTGAAAAATTACACTAAATCACCGTGATACTAAACATATGGTAAGACACCTTAGACACGTGCTTTTCGTATTGCAATTTTAAATCAAACCAAACACAAACTAAATCATGCAGTTGGCAAATTAATAAAAACCAACTTGTAGACGAAGGAAAACAAATATGAATTATTTTTTTTTTTTTTTTTATGTTTGTTAAACAATTTTTAAGTTCTAATCTACCTTATTTTCTAATCTTAGTTAACACTCATCTTAATGCATGTTAGAATTACAGCATACGTCAAAATCATATCACAGAGCTTCAACAAAATCATGGTCCCTTTGATTTCATTAAACTCAGTAATACAAAACATTGAGATAAGGTTTGCTTAGCACATTGAATATTTGTTGAGGACCATATCCTTAATTTACTCGATGTGCCTCTTTTTAATGAACACACTGCCCAAACCTCATAAAGGTCAATGTCGTTGTTGAGTAGACCACCAAAAGCATTAGCAAACACCACGCTTGTACAATTTTTTATTTTACAAAACACTCCTAACCTTTTGTTTATTTGTTTGTAAAGGTATATTCTTTCATACATAAAACATATAGTATAATTAAATAAACTTTTTTTGGTAATCTTTTGTCATTATTGTTTTTCTAATCTTATACTATGTTGGAGTATAAAATTATGTACTCTACATGGTAAAAATATGGAAAAACATAATTTATGTTGAATCAACTAAAATTAGTAACTATTTTTATTAGTATTAGTAATATATTTTTCACCCTCGTGTGAACTTAAACTCTCACCCGTTAACTTGTTCAACCCTCAAATCAAACAACGTTAGAAATTGAACCCTTATTTAATCATTAACTTCTATAATTTTAAGTTCAAATCGTTCTAACCAGTAACTATCCACTGACCTACCATACAAAAAACCTAACCTTATTTATTTGACGATAAATACTAACATGTGATTTAAGAACACATATTAATAAATTTAATGTATATTTGATATCATGGTGAATATATCAAATTATTATATTTTCCAATAAAAAAACTTTTCTTAATATCATTAATATGTGTTTTATTGATTATTTGAGACCGAGAAAATTCTAACTTGGGCACAACTCCAACACATATACATTTAGATACACACATATGATTTCAAAAATTTTAAAGTTAAAAGAAATAATTAATAGCTATTAATATAACTATTTTATTTAACTTTTATTTTTTCTTATGTATATATGTGTGCAGTATGCCCAAATGAATTTTTCTTAGGTTTATACCTATCTAAGAATTCATCTTGAGACTGTTGCTACTACCACCATGAGGCGACAGTGCCGATAGAGAAGGGGTTTGTGGGGTCCAAATAAGTTACAAGTCCTTGTCTGTGTGGACATAGAGAGAAGCCCTATTATATGTTTTTGGTCAAAAAGGTCATCTACTTGTTCTACTACTACTCTATCTGACTATCTTAATCTCTATCACATTTTTTTTCCAACAAAACAACAACATTTGGCGCTAAAACCAAATCCCAAGTTGACCACCGAGTCATCATCACTACCCCCTAATACGGAAATAGATTTACCAGCATCAACCGTCCCATTATGATCAATAACTAAAATCATTTTAAAGTATGTAATATAAAATCATTTCATATAAAATTAATGGTTAAGATCAATTATTATTATTAGAAATAAGTATGGATCTTTGACAAAAAAAAAGTATGGATTTAATTTATAATAATATTGACTTTTGAAGTGATGATTGTCATTTACTTATAAATACTTGTTCAGATCAATTCCCAGTCAATGTAAAATTTTTTAACAATTATTAAAATGCATAACTATGTAATTTTTTTACCGCAGCAAATCCAAAACCTCCATAATTATGAAAGAGTCAATATTCAAACCTCAATCATGGCATTTGACAATAAAAAATAAATAGTCAATTTTTTTATGTATAATTGTTTTCTTAGAGCTTTTAAATAATTTATGAATATAAGCACAAAAAATTTGTTCTTACCCAAAAGGTTAACATGTTTCCTTATATTCTTCAAATAGTATCAAAATATCTATGGTAATATATAGACTCGTTTGGATTAGTTTATTTTTGAGTTTATCTAAACGACTTATGCAATATAAATTAGATTTTATGTTATTTTATAAGTTTAAACTAGTAAAAATTGTATTTTTATAAGATATTTTATCAAAAATTAGCTTAAGAAACTTATAATATTACATAAAAATTGCATAACCTAAAAAAAAAAAAATTCAAACGGGCATAAACTCAAATAAATAAATAAATCACTCAAAAAATTCATAAATTTATTAAAAAAACAGAGAGAAAGTAAGGAGTTATTACCAGGACTGAAATCATTAGTAGCAGCAGCAAGTTCTGCATAATCAAAATTTCTCCAAGAAGGTTTGGTAGGAATAGAACCAATATCAATACCTTCTTCAGCACTTCGAATTCTTGCCAATTTCTTAGTCAATCCTTTCTTAGTAAGTTCATGGCTAGCAGCAACAAGAATAGGAATAGCTGTTAATTTCTTCACTGATTTAAACTTGAAAACATCCATCACTGATTTCATATGTTGCTGCATCTGATTTGATTTTCCTACCGCCACAAGCTCCGGTGGCGGTGAGTTTTCCGACGAGTCAGAAATGAAACTGCTGCTTCCACTGTTGTCTGACTCTGTTTCTGAAACAGGGCATTGTAGTATTGTTCTTGGTGATGATTCATCGTCGCTTGAAAACTCTTTTTTGTTGTCTTCTTTTGATTCCATTTTTTGGTTTTTCTTCTCTTTCTTTTTCCCTCTCTTTTTAATCCCTGGAATAATCACCAAACACGACATTTTCACATATAGAAAACAGAGAAATACAGAACAAAACAGAGCAAAACAGAGGAATGAAAATAATAAAGATCATATTTTGTTTTATTGCTGTAAAAATTAAATTAGTATAAACGAGATATATGTGATTTGATTGCTGTAAAATCAATGTGATTTTATTAATATTATTTTGTTTCCTATTTTATTTTCTGTGACTTGTGTAATAAAAAACAGAGGAAAGCATTGAATATTGTAATAAAAACTTACCTTAAACAGAGATAGATGTTTTTTCTTATGTTGTATTTAATTTTCCATAGATTTGAAAAAGAAATATCTCGTACCCGCACCTGAAAAATGTTAGAAGGATTTTTTGTGTAACAAAAAAACCTTCTTTACATTAAGTGGGGCAGGCTATGAGAAAAACAGAGGAGAAAGAAGGAACAAAGAAAGAGAGAAGGTGAAGAATGGAAAGAGAATAGAGATGATAAAGAAGAAAGGGTTTTGTGATTCTAAATTGATTTGATTATGAGCGGTGCTTATTCTTGGGATGAGAGGGGCGTGTAAATTCTTGCTTTGGGAGGGAGTGTTGGAGATTTTGCTATATTTATAAACCAACAAAGTGTGTTTTTAATTTCCTACTTTTCTCATTTCTTCTTTAAATAAAAATGAACTTAAAAATGAACATTGCTATTTAGTAAGAATATTTTAGACAATAAATGTAAAAATTAACACATGATAAAATTTTAAAGGATAATATCATTTAATCTCTTTCTTTTGTGGAAATCATGGGTGGTGATGGATATAAACAAGAGTGAAGATTTATTCTTGCAATTCTTCTCCTTATATTTTCTTACTAAAAAATTTTTTCCAATAAAAATACCTTACTTTAGAAGTTTTTTTTTTCTTTTATCATCGATTTAATTTGATTCGAGAATCAGTTCTGCTACATAATAATTATAGCCTCTCCGACGCAGTTGCGGGGATCAAACTGTGGTCGATCCTACAAAGTTGAGTGTTCATTGTAATTATTTTTTATGGATTATGTTGATCAGTGTCGTGAAATATTAAATAAAACTTATAAAAAAGGTTTCAAATAAAAAAATATATTTTTATGAAAATTTTAAGATTGTGAACGTACTACTTATAATTTTTAAGATTATATTACTATTTTTAGTAAAATAAATTATATTCCCCTTTTTCCAATTTTTAATTTCGAGGAACACTATCGATGGCTTTTTTTTCCTTTTTTTATCATCATATTTTAAATTAGTTTAGAATCCGAAAGAAAATTTGGTTTAATAGTACCAAAAATGGAAGAAAAAAAATTAGTTTCATTCTTTGTTTGTCTTAACATATATATATATATATATATATATATATAGGATAGAGATATTATCAACATATTTATATTGTACTAACTAGTCATGAAACCCATGCGAAACGCACGGGTGTCGCGTCGTTGCCGCTTCCTATTACTACTTCAATTGTTTGAAACTGTGAAGTGAAATAGAGATTAAACAAAAAGTAATTGAGAGTATTAAAAATATAGATTCAGCTATAAATTAAGAAAAATAGGTTCCCATATTTATATATGAGTAGAAATATAAGTGTTAAGAATTTCATATTAATATGAGTAAAAATATAGATTCAACTATAAATTAAGAATCCGTCAAAAAAAAAAACTATAAATTAAGAAAAATAGGTTTCCGTATTTATATATGAGTAAAAATATAAGCGTTAAGAATTTCATATTAATATGAGTAAAAATATAGATTCAAGTATAAATTATGAAAAATAGGCTCCTGTATTTATATATAAGTGAAAAGATAAGCATCCATTAAGAATTTCATATTAATATGAGTAAAAACATAGATTCAAGTATAAATTACAAAAAATAGATTCCCGTAAAGTGAATAATCTTTCTATCAAATTGGATTTCAAAAATGAGCAATCTTGAAAAATAATATTTTAGTAAAGTGAGTTTTCCGGCCAGATATATTGGTTGACGATGTTATCATCATCTTGCTCTACACAACGCACAATTTTAATTCTTGATTTGAGCGCTTTCACCGGCTACCACCGTACCGGAATTTTTCATCACCATGCCGGAAATTCTCACCACCTGCAACAACAAACAAATCATCTCTTCAGAGATCCAATATATAAAAATTAGATCTGTAACCTTTTCTATCATACATGCTTTGTTTATTTTATTTTTAAATAAAAAAGAAAAAACATTGGATCTTTTTCATGTCATAATATATTATTTTGGATCTTTTTCTCTTCATACACTAAATATTATTTCTTTGCAATGATTTTTGTTGTTCTGTTGGTTTAGTTAATATTTTTTTTTACTGTACTTGATAAATAAAAATAGCAAGAAATAGGTATCACTTTATCTCGCTGAAAAGAACACCAAAAATTAATTTCTTTTACTCCAGGCAGTAGTCTTATCGTCATGTTTCCCGTTTATTCTTTTCCTTTTAATTTTAGTACGTGAAAAAAACATTATTGATTCATATAAGATTATTATTGATTCATATAAATTAATATTTTAATATGTTTAATGATTTTTGTTTTGCTGTTTGAACATTTAAAGAATTTTTATTGATTCATATAAGATTTGTGTGAGTAGAAAAAAAAGAAATAGTATCTATGAGATGAAAAAAATTTCATTTACTCACCTTTAATCTTCTTACTTTTCTTTGCATTTTCTTTGTGAAAACCTCTTGTCAAAAAAAGAGAAAAAAAAAAAAAAACTATAATTAAACATGTGAAAACCTCTTGTCAAAAAAATAAGAAAAAAATAAGGTTTATAACAAACATGTTATAAACGGCTCTGTCTACCGTGAGAAGCCTTAATAGGTCTCTCACGGTGCATGACCAGCTTTTTATTTTTATTTTTTTTTCTACTTGTTTTTAACCTTAGATTAAAAAGTGGTGTATGATATTATGGTGCACTATTAGCATTGTATTATTTTCAATTTCTTTTATTTTTTTTATTCCTACAAAATAAGACCTTTTCAGTTTAATCCTTACTTAATTTCAATAATATTTTTAATCGTACAAATTTTTTCTTAATACGTTGTTTAAACTCTGTTATAATAAAATTTATTTAATTAATCTTAAACTCTTAAATTTTTTTAATGATTTTTTACACACGTGTTTATTATCACTTTATAAAATGCTCATTAACCAAAACTTATAATTTTTTAATGTGAGATGAGTTAAATATCAATTTTACGCATGCATATTATGCATCATACCCTACGCGAGTATAATTTTTTTACTTTATGTTTTATGGTTTATATTAAACGGAGTACATCATGTTATAGTGCACTGTCAGTATTAAATATCAGTTATAAACGTCTATGAGATTCTTATACGACTTAATCACTTTTATCCCACTTAAATATCAATTATAAACGTCTATGAGATTCTTAGACGACTGAATAAATATTCTCGAACTTACATATTTCGCACATTAATATTCTCCCATTTAAATATCGGTTATAAACGTCTATCAGATTTTTATACGACTCGATCACTCTTATGCCACTAAAATATCAATTATAAACGTCTATAAGATTTTTATACGACTGAATCACTATTCTCGAACTTGCATATATCGCAGGTTAATATCTCCCACTTAAATATCGGTTATAAACATCTATGGGATTTTTGTACGATTATATCACTCTTATGACACTTAAATATCAATTATAAACGTCTATGAGATTCTTATACGACTGAATCACTATTCTCGAACTTGCATATTAATATCTTCCACTTAAATATCGATTATAAACGTTTATGAGATTATTAGACGACTGAATCACTTTTTTTGCACTTAAATATCTCGCATAATAATATCTCCCACTTAAATAACAGTTATAAACATCTATGAGATTCTTATACGACTCGGTCACTCTTATTCCACTTAAATATCAATAAACGTCTATGAGATTCTTAGACAACTGAATCAATATTCTCGAACTTGCATATCTCGCATATTAGTATCTTCCACATTAACATCTCACACTTAAATATCGGTTATAAACGTCTATGAGATTCTTACACAACTCGAACACTCTTATCCCACTTAAATATCAATTATAAAAATCTATGAGATTCTTAAACGACTGAATCACTATTCCCAAACTTACGTATCTCACTCATTAATATCTTACACTTAAATATCGATTATAAACATTTATGAGATTCTTAGACGATTGAATCACTATTTCGCACTTAAATATCTCGCATACTAATATCTCCCACTTAAATATCAGTTATAAACATATATGATATTCTTATACGACTCGGTCACTCTTATTCAACTTAAGTATCAATTATAAACGTCTATGAGATTCTTAGACAACTGAATCAATATTCTTGAACTAGTTGGTTAGTTCCTGAATGTACAACTCGCTGTCATAATTGTCCCTGACTCACATGAAAATACAAAATAATCTTCAACTCTTCGATCTGTTAGTCATATTAGTCCTTACTGTTAATTTATACCGTTAACAATAATAAAAAGCTGACGTGTCCATGTTTTTTTTTAATTTATAAAAACATTAGAAAAAATCATATTCATCTTTATATTTTGTTCATCAATTTTTATCATCTTCATAAACATATTCTTCAAGCTTCATCAAAACCCAGAAAATTAAAAATATCCTCCACCTCTCTCTCTCTCTCTCATCTACACACAACAGTCCAACAAATTCATTCTTCATCGCTGCCGAGGCTCTCCATTCAACCACTGCTGTTGGTGAGATCTGACAACCCTCCATCCTAACAGCAAGGTCTTTCCACTCAAAATCACAATCATCAATAATGAATCAAATTGTCCATAGATCTATCAATTCCAACATAAGTATAACCAAATTGTCCGTGCTCCAACAATTTCTCAAGAGAAAATCTCTTATCAAAATATTTCTCATAACCAAAATCCCTTCTTTATTCCAAACTGAACAAACTTATTTTTAGCATTGATTGATGAGTTTCTTTTATGCTTCTTCTAAGCCTCTACATCGTAATTAAAGGTCGGTACTTGACGTTTCTTCGTCGTCGCCGCTATCGATGTTTTTGTCACCGGAGTGTTTTCTGTCTTCGTTGTTGATGTTGAATTTCATTTACGATTTTCATTGTTTGTTGTGTTCCTATAGAATATGAAAAACTATATATAGAAACGATTTTCATTTACAGGTTTCATTGTTTGTTTGTTGATGTTGAATTTCATTGTTTGTTTTGTGTTAACAATCCTTGTAGAAGAAAAACATATATCTATGATGTTTTTGTTGATGATGACGATGGACCAAAAACAAGGGAAACTTTTTAATATGAATATGAAAGTAAAGTTGTTATTCATTGAGAAATTAAAGATGGTTGAAAGTGTGTGTGAGTTTTGTAGAGAGAGAAATAAATGGGGCAGGGATGATAAATCTTTTTACTTTCTGGAATTTTTATGAACATTCATGATGTTTATAACCGATATTTAAGTGGAAGATATTAATGTGCGAGATATGTAAGTTCGAGAATAGTTATTCAGTCGTCTAAAAATTTCATAGACGTTTATAATTGATATTTAAGTGGGATAAAAGTGATTAAGTCGTATAAGAATCTCATAGACGTTTATAACTGATATTTAATACCGACAGTGCATTATAATATGATGTACTCCGTTTAATATAAACCATAAAACATAAAGTAAAAAAATTATACTCGCGTACGGTATGATGCTTAATATGCATGCGTAAAATTGATATTTAACTCATCTCACATTAAAAAGTTATTAGTTTTAGTTAATGAGCATTTTATAAAGTGATAAACACGTGTGTAAAAAATCATTAAAAAAATGTAAGAGTTTAGGATTAATTAAATAAATTTTATTATAACAGAGTTTAAACAACGTATTAAGAAAAAATTTGTACGACTAAAAATACTATTGAAATTAAGTAAGGACTAAACCGAAAAGGTCTTTATTTTGTAGGGATAAAAAAAATATAAGAAATTAAAAATAATACAATGCTGATAGTGCATCATAATATCATGCACCACTTTTTAATCTAAGGTTAAAAACAAGTTGCAAAAAAAAAAACTGGTCATGCACCGTGAGAGACCTATTAAGGCCTCTCACGGTAGACGGAGCCGTTATAAACCTTTAAACTTTGATTCATAGCAACTTTGTGCAAGTAAAAGAAAAAATAGCATTGTTTAGATGGGAAAAATAGTATTAACTTACCCTTGATCTTTTTTTTTTTTTTGAATGGCCTCCTTAATCTTCTTTTGTTATTTCCATATGAGATGATAATTTTTTTAACTTTGCCTGAAAAAAAACAACAAATGACTAGTTAGAAGTGTGGAGTTGAAGATGAGAATGAGAGAAATGAAAGATAGAAGTGAATGAAGAAATAAGAGTGAAATTTGAATTTAGCAAAGAGAGGGAAAATGATAGGTAAAGAAAGATAAAGTAGTTCTGCACAATGAGAGGTGACAATGAGGTAATAGAAGTCTTCTTTTTCTTACACATAGGTTAATAGCCTCTTCCAATTTAACTTTTTCTATCAAATCTTTGGATAATAGAGTGAAACACAATTTAAATTCAGAAAAACGTATTACACTCTAGGTATTTTTTTTTTGTCTTAGATGAAGTGGTAATTCCACTGAAATTTAAACTCACACAACTGTGAGATTTCGGGTTCGAACCCGGGTCATGACGTCTGACCTAACAATTTCGGCATTTTTGCCAGTTGAGCTAGGACTTCTAGACTATTACACTCTAGGTATTAATATTACACAACTTGTAATTAAATGAATCTGGTGCAAAATGACCGGAAATGCCCTTAAAATTAACAGATGTCACGAAATTAATCATGGATAGTTTAGTATAATCATATGTATCTTGTTTTTATATATATATATATATATATATATATATATATATATATATATGATGATCTCGTAGACAAAATTATTTATTTTGTAATATTTTTCATTGGATACTTTTTCAAATGTATTAACTAATTTTTTAACACCATATGTAAAATTTGGTACGTAATCGATATTATGAAACCACCCTATTATGGGCGGATTTAGTTTTTTTAAAAAAAAAAAAATAGTTATTAGTTTATTAGAAATAGTTTATATAAATAAATAAAGTTTTATATTAATTCATAAATTTTCATTAAAAAATTTTATTTTTATAAGTTTTTTTTTATAAACCATTTTAAAAAATTTATAATAACATATAATAATTTAGTTATTTGTATAAATTATTTTACATAGGCTAAAAAATAAATCACTCTAAACATCATTTATAATTTGGTGGGTAATCGGTATTCTGAAGTGTCATTTGTCGTTAAAAAAATAGTATTTTGAAGTATGGTTATGTACTTATCATTCAATTATTTAATATCTATCATATCACATTTTTTTATAAATTTGTTTTAAAATAAATTTAAATTTTGAATAAATGTTGATCCAACCAAATTTCAACCTCAAAGGCTTGATTTAATAGTCAAAAAACAAATTTTGAATCGGAGATAAATGAAATATTAATCCATTTAAAGTGTTTTATTCAAATAACGAACCTATAAGTCTTTAAACTGATGAACTAGTTTTGAGACCCGTGCATTTGCACGGGTTTATTGACTTTTATTTATAAAATATTGCTAAAATATAAGTGACGTCGTGTACCAAAAAAATAAAAATAATAAGTGACGTTATTCTGTTATTTTTTTATAAAATTTATTAAATTAAGTAATTTTTTCATTAAAGCAACTGTCCCGTGTATGATTTTTGTGTAATAAACTACAAGTAATAATAACAAATATTTATTATTCGATTCCTTTTTTTTTATTAAAGCAATTGTCCGGTGTATTATTAAATTATTTTTATTAAAAAAATTGTCCCATGTATTATTAAATTATTTTTATTAAAACAATTGTCCCGGTATTATTATTATTATAATATATATTCATCAATAATATATTCATCAACATTATTCTATGTATTATCTATACTATTATTTAATTTCTTTTTTTATTAAAACAATTTTCCCGTGTAAGATTATTTTTTTTATTAAAACAATTGTCTCGTGTGTTACTATAATATATATTTACCTCGTAATTATTTTTATTATATGTATTCATCATTAATACACTTCTCATGCTATTTTTATGTGTATATTTGTTTTATTCTCTTTTTAATTTTGTTTATGAGTAAATTTTTTTTATGCTTATCTTTGGATTTTTTTTGTTATTTTTGTTTTGTATCTTTTTTTTATGAGTATATTTGTTTTATGTTTTTTTTTTGTTATTTTTGTTTTGTACATATCTTTTTTTCAATTTAGAGTTAAAATGACATTTAAGGGCATAAACGGTGAAATATTATTAAACGTACTAAGGACAAAATAGATTTTTTAATAGTAGTTTCTTTTAATATATTGTAAATAGATAACAAATATTTATTATTCAATTTTTTTTTTATTAAAACAATTGTTCCGTGTATTATTAAATTATTTTTATTAAAACAATTGTCCCGTGTATTATTAAATTATTTTTATTAAACCAATTGTCCCGTGTAAGATTTTTTTTTATTAAAACAATTGTCCCCTGTATTACTATAATATATATTTACCCCGTAATTATTTATTATAATATATAGACCCCGTTTGGATTAGCTTATTTTTGAGCTTATGCAAACAGCTTATGCAATTTTTATGTATTATTATAAGTTTTTTAAGGTAGTTTATGATAAAATAGCTTATAAAAATACAATTTTTACTAGTTTGAACTTATAAAATAGCATAAAACCTAATTTATATTGCATAAGCTCAAAAATAAGCTAATCCAAACAGGACCATATTCACCATATTCATCAATAATACACTTCTCGTGCTATTTTTATGAGTATATTTGTTTTATTCTCTTTTTATTTTTTTTATGAGTAGATTTGTTTTATGCTTATCTTTGGTTTTTTTTGTTATTTTTGTTTTGTATCTTTTTTTTATGAGTATATTTGTTTTATGCTTATCTTTTTTTTTTTTTTTGTTATTTTTGTTTTGTACATATCTTTTTGAGTTAAAATGATATTTAAGAGCATAAACGATGAAATATTATTAAACGTACTAAGGACAAAACAGATTTTTTAGTAGTAGTTTCTTTTAATTAATATATTGTAAATAGATATATCATAGTTCATTTTTATGAAGAGCATCATGCACACCAAATCATTTAAGAATCTCATACCGCATCTTACGAAAACAAACAAAATAAAAATAAAAATTAAAACAGATGCTCTACTGTCCACTTAATAAAAATTATTTATTTTTTCTAAATATAAAACTATTTTTAGGTGGACTGGAAAAGAAAAAAATTGTATATTTTAAAATAGAATAAAAAAGTGTTTATTACTGGTACATATATCAAATAATTTCTAAACAAAATCATTTGGACGTAACAAGGCATGCACCTTAATAGCAAACGATAAGTGTGGTTTGTGACATCTGCCGTAACAAACGCACCACCAAAGTGGAAACTTGCGTGGCCATATAATATAGCAAAGTTATCAAAATAAATAAGCAAGTATATGACCACAATTTTAACTTTTCATTTTTCTTTTTGAAATGCTAGCAAATGCTATTATGGCTGGAAATGAGTTGAGTTGGGTTGAATTCATCTGAGCTTGATTCAGTTTGTTAAGAATTGGTTTAGCTTGAAATTCGGCTTAAATTTGATATGAACTCTTTTTTCAGCTTGAGTTCGGCTCGTTTAAATTCACAAATAGTTCGGCTCGTTTAAAATTTACAAATAGTTCGGCTTGACTCGTTAAATCAAATCACATGGTTTTAAAGTTTTTTTTTGTCATAATTTCAAAATTTGATCTTTAACTTTTTAAACTATTTTTATTTTTAAAAAAGTAAATATTAAAATAAAAGTAATCTCAAGTGAATAATGAATAAACACGTAAAAATTCAAACAGGCATAAATTAATACAAATAACAAAGTTACAAAGAAAAAATCAATAATTATTCTCAAAATATTCTTCATTGATGTGAACATATATATATATATATATATATATATATATATATATATATATATATATATATATATATATATATATATATAATCGATCTAGTTTATGAGTCAAACTATATATAGTTTATGTTCAATTTATTTATTTAACGAACTTAATTTTTAACTCAAGTTCTGTTGTGTAATTATTATTTTAATTATAATAATTGTCTTTGTATATTTCAAAAGTAATTAAAATGTGTTGGTCAAATTGCACATTGGATTCTCTCTTGGTCAAGGCACGTTTTTCTTTTCCTAAAGAATATGAACCATTACTTCTTTTGGTGCCACAATTATAGGAGCATCGAACGTTCACTTTCACAAGATTGCAAGTGACTATATATATGTGTATGTAGTAACAACTTCACAGAAATACATACATATTATTATTATGCAGAACAAAAACTTCTCACTCGCTAAAAACCAAACTATCATTGTTACTATATTTTCTTCCCTCACATATTGAGTCTCTGAGTTTAATATCAACCTGTTTTAAATAATTATTTCATGCTAGTTATGTTACCTCGAGTACGATTCACACTTGACAAGGACCTGCTGAATCCTGGGGGATTTGCGCTTATGAGGCGGATAAATCCTTAAGGACAGTGCGATCAGCACGCCCTGAGGTATTGTCTATTGTTTTACAATTTTGCAGGTCTAATTTCATGGGTCTTTATTATGCGGTTGTCGACATCAAACTACTATACTCACAAGAGATAAGTTCTATGCTCTTTATTTTATTTTATTCTCATCAATATAAATTTGATTGCTTATATTTATATGTTGTTTGTTATTGTGAATAGGTCCAATTTTTCCAACAATCTTAAGGATTTATTCTCTTGTATTATGCTCAGATTATAGAACCCTAAAACCCCAATTTTGTGGCGAGAGAAGAATTGCATATATTGAATACATAAGTACAGCGTGTGATAAAGAATTATGTTGATAGCTGGAATTTCCAATCCACGAAATAATGGTATACGGTTAGTGTAATCCCTTATATATGAAAGTTGCAAAACATGATATAAAAGTCCATGTAAGTCTCTTTAACTATGCTTGTTTAATTTGATAGTGAAACATATATACCGGTCTATATAAATTTCTGAGAATAATTTTAGATTTTTTGGGGTGTGACTAGCAAAAATCATAATTTTATCATACTCAACATCCATGAGAATGAATGGTAAGATGGTTTTGAAATTATAATATTTAATTCTAAATTAAATTTGTACATGTCCAAATACTTTGTTTCTTACGGTACAACTTCAAAACCAGTCTTATTTTACTTGTATGAGGATATTTTTTTTTAGAGATATAAAGACGAAAATACTGTTGCTATTACAGTGGCATACCTTTGCATTATTTACTGTATTTGAGATTTTTATGTGAAGTTTATATGTTATATATAATAATAAGGATTTATTAGCTTGATTATTTTGTGGCCTTGAAAAGTGAAATGTCCCTTAATTGGTTTGAGCATGAAAATGAGGCTTATATAGACCGATGTTAATTTGATTGTGGCGTGAAATCATAAAATAAGTTTTGACAATGCAGTATGAGTGTGATGTTTCTTTACATATATTGCTGTGGCTAGTTGTATCATTGATAGGCCAATGCTATCGTGGACCACCTCATCAAGTGGTCCACCGTGGACAAGTGGTCAATACTATTATAACGAATACAAATTTTACAAAATCGACCGTTGGATTGAAAGTTTATATCATATAGATCATCCATAAAAAAAATTAGAAAAATTAAAAATCATTTGATATGTTATTGAGATCCATAAAGATTAACGGTTTATTAAATACTGTAAATCTTAATGAGTCCCAAAAACATATCAAATTATTTTCAATTTTTCTAATTTTTTCTGTGGATGATCTATATGATATAAACTTTCAATCCAACGATCGATTTTGTAAAATTCGTATTCGTTATAGCGTTGGTCCACCATGAACCACTTGAATAAGTGGTTCATATTAGAATTGGCCCTCGTTGATATTATACTAGTAAACTAGTTTCAATATTAGTTTGCTTTAAATGTGTGGAATTAAGAGAAGATTTCTTAAACCGAAACTTTACGTGTATATGTTATCTATTATAAAGATTGTGGATGAGTTTACACGGGACAATATTTAAAGCTTTAGTATTTTCAGATTTTGATTTCTCCAATCCGTGAATAATATTTTGTTGTGCTTATACTGTTCACTATTTATATATTGTCCTCTAATGTAATTCTAGTGATGCAGTAAAGTTTTGTGTCACGGAAAAATGTTGTGCATTCTCGGAGAAAAATTGAGGAGACATTATATTGATAAATATATGAGAAAAAAGAAAAATTACATGATTGTGATTCTTGAAATAACTTTGAGATACCATTAATTATAATATGGTACATTGTGGATTATCCATTGTATTAAAATAATACAATGATGCTTAGTGAAATCTGTTTATGAGAAAATATATCTCTATGTGCAGAATTATAATTTGTCCTTATTGTAGAGGCATTATTGTCGCTTGACATCATTCAAGCAGACCTGAAATGTGGATTTATAAATTGTCCTGATTGTGAGGGTGTTGTCGCTTGAAATTATTCAAGTAGACCTGAATAAAAATCCACAAATGAAGTCACATTTATTCAATGTGGGGGTGTTGCTTAGAAAGTATTCTAATTAGACTTATATATAAATTTATAATTGGAGATGAGCCAGTGAGATAAATCTCTAAGTAGATTTATTTTATTGATGAATAAGTTGTCACTTAGCAGCCATCTAAGTAGACTTGTATAACCTTATTGTGAAAGCGAGTTTAATTTATAGACTCAAGAATTGTGAGATTAATTGACTTTCAGACGTCTTAGTCAATATTTGTGAATTTAACGGATCCGTATACTAAATCCCTGGGAAGAAAATTTGATAGGAATGGATATGCCACTTGAAAACGACAAGTAATGGGAACCCAACCTTTGTGATTGGAGATCCCATGAAGAAGGTTCATATGGATAAAAACAAGTTACTTGTTAGTTATGTTAGCACTAAAATTTTGTCCACTTCCTATGTGTTTTGATAATGGCTGAGAAGTGCTAAATTAAAATTAAATTGAGGGGTAAGTTTAAAGGCTTTTAATGATTACCATAAGCCCTTATGGGTGGTGTATGATTGCAGCATACACTAGATGGAATCACCTATATGAGTGTCAAGTGGGGCCGCTTGTATGAGACTGTGGCGAGTCTCTAGAGCACTCATGAAAACCAGGCACGCGTACGGCCTATTCGCGCAACACAACGGCAACGACAAGAACTGTGGGTGCAATGTGATTGGTAGACCACTAACATATGCCAAGTTTCATTGGTTCATATAGCTTGCTACACCAATGTTACTGTGTGTTAAGTACTATCAGTCTAGGACTGGTTCATATAGCTTGCTACACCAGTTTGATGCATTGCATCTATGATGTTAACTCAGAGAAATTTTTTCGTCATTTAACTTTTGAAATATGTGGGGAATTGTTGTGTAATTATTATTTTAATTATAATAATTGTCTTTGTATATTTCAAAAGTAATTAAAATGTGTTGGTCAAATTGCACATTGGATTCTCTCTTGGTCAAAGCACGTTTTTCTTTTCCTAAAGAATAGGAACCATTACTTCTTTTGGTGCCACAATTATAGGAGTATGGAACGTTCACTTTCACAAGAGTGCAAGTGACTATATATATGTGTATGTAGTAACAATTTCACAGAAATACATACATATTATTATTATGCAGAACAAAAACTTCTCACTCACCAAAAACCAAACTATCATTGTTACTATATTTTCTTCCCTCACATATTGAGTCTCTGAGTTTAATATCAACCTGTTTTAAATAATTATTTCTTGCTAGTTATGTTACCTCGAGTACGATTCACACTTGAGAAGGACCTGTTGAATCCTAGGGGATTTGCGCTTATGAGGCGGATAAATCCTTAAGGACAGTGCGATCAGCACGCCTCATGTATTGTCTATTGTTTTACAATTTTGCAAGTCTAATTTCGTGGGTCTTTATTATGCGGTTGTCGGCATCAAACTACTATACTCACAAGAGATAAGTTCTGTGCTCTCTATTTTATTTTATTCTCATCGATATAAATTTGATTGCTTATATTTATATGTTGTTTGTTATTGTGAATAGGTCCAATTTTTCCAACAAGTTCAACTCATTTAGTTCACAACCAAGTTCACGAGTCAATTATCACATCGAACTTCAAACTATATCCACGAGTTGGTTCGGATCATTGTCAGCCCTATATCGTGGGTACTGTTGAAACACTTAAATAAATCATCACTAACAATTACAATATGAAACAAGAGAAATTCCATCATAGGCACAACCTCAAATCAATAATATTTGGATGTACACACATCAAAAAGAAAAAAATTAAAGATAAATAGTTATGTCACATCAACTATCATTAATCAATTCTTATATATTTAATTTTTTTAAAAGTATTTGAGTGTGCCCAAATGACAAGTGTTGGGGTTGTGCCAAAAAATAAAATGGTATAGTCTTTTTCACAAAAGTAAAATTATGGAATTGTATTAATAATAAAGCTTCATCCATATTTTAGGGTTTTTTCTAATCTATCTCTTCATAATTAATTGATGTATTTACCCATCAATCAATGAGAACAAATCATGTAAGTAGAATTGCATAACTTTTTTTACGATAAAAAATAAAGTTATATAATTTTTATACATAAAAATCTACTTATGTAGTTTATTCTCAGATATTTCATTGATCTAATTATTTATCAATTAACCTAATTATTTGTCAATTGTATAAAACCTTATGTTGGTTGCTCAACATTTTGTTGGATTTTAAGTCTAAGTAAATAAGTATCCATAAATTATGAATGGAAAAAAAAAGATTTATGAGAGGTGACCCTTAACATAATGTTTTAAATTTTTTAAATAAAAATATAGCGTCTCTCTTTTATAATTCAATTTGATGTTTCTCCCGAACTCCCGAACATATTTTAACAAGAAAAAAATGATCAAGAGCAAATAATTAAATAGTTCATGTAGAGGGTACTCCTTTCTAATTTCTATTATATGGAAGAGAAATTCTTACTTGGGCACAAACCCAACACTTGTCTTTTAGGCACACATGCATAATTTTTAAAAAATTAAATATAAAATGATTGATTAATGATAGTTGATGTGACTTAATAATTTATCTTTAAATTTTTCTCTTTATTGTGTGTGTGTCCAAATAATATTGATTTGGGGTTGTGTCTATGATAGAGTTTCTGTGGGTGAAGCACCTCCATCTCCATGTGGTTGATATTTTTGCTTTAGTTAGTCAAAATCATGCATACATTGAACTAGGTAAGAAAAATATATTTATTGAGTAGTTTAGTTAATGGCCAGAGTTCTACTAATAAGTGGGAAATCGAATTCAAATTTTTGACTCTCGCATATTATAATATGGGTCAGGATCAAATGACACCAACTAGTTTGACACCAAATGTTACACTGCTCAATAACGTTTTAATGAATTCAAATTTTACAAAATCCACCGTTGGATTGGACGATTATATCATATAGATCATTCATGTTAAATTTTATAAAAATATAAAAGTCTTTGATATGTTATTGAGACTTGTCAAGATTAACGATATTCAATAAAAACGCATAAACCGTTAATCTTGACGAGTCTCATTAAGATATTAAACGGTTTTGGATTTTTATAAGTTTACGTTTTTAAGTTTACGTTTTACTTAATTTTTATAGTATTCTTAATCCCTGCAAATATTCGTAATTAGGTACATTGGCATGCATGTATTGTAAGGTGCATCTTAAAAGAGAATCCATTCAAAAAGTTTGTCATTTAATAAAGCATATACTCTCTGATACGGACAATGTGATACGACATAAATATTTCGATATTAATAATGTAAAAAACATAGCATACTGACACCGCTATATACTATATGATAAATAAAATAAAATTAACTATCGATTTATTTTTTAAAAAAATTTAAAAATATTCTGATTAAAATTAATATCTTTAATTCTTCATTGATAAAATTGTTTCAACACATGTTTACCTTTTTTAGAGTGTCAAAGTAAAAAAAATTACTTTTCTGATGAAACTTGTTTGACTATGCCGACAGGTGTCGTACGAGTATCATATAAGTGTCGGACACTGATGCGTATCAGACACCGTGACACGCTACCTCCTAAAGATGTCCGTGCTTTATTTCCATTAGCTCCTATCATTCTACTAGTACTATATATAGAGTTTTTCCTTTTTGCGTTATTATTTATAGGTAGAGATGTCAATGGATATCCATGGACGCGGATAGTGTGTTATTCATATCCGCTCCGTTGGACAAAAATCATATCCGTGTCTTCTCCATATTCGTGCGGATATCCGTTAAGCGGGTAATCCACGGATATTGAAGTAATGCGGATATTAACAGATATCCATGGATGACAATTTTTTATAAAAAAAACCTAATTATTGGAGAAAAAAAAAGAGTTAGTTTTTTTAAAAGACAAAATATTACTAACACATAATATTCATATATTATGCTTTTTTTTAATTGCAAAAAGGAATTTTATTAAAAAGAAGAGGATGGTTATGTTAAAACTAAAAAAAATTTCTAAAAAATGATAAAGAAATATGAAAAGTTTTCTTTATAAGAAGAAAAAACATAAAATATAAAAATACTATTTCTTTATACAAAAAAATACTAGAATTTATATTTAAATAGAGATATTTAAATAATTTTATTAATTATTTAGCGGGTATGGATATCCATTAAAGTATTCGTTACGTACCCATTACGAATTTTATCCGCAGATATCCGTGGGTATGAATATTTTTATCATCCCTATGTAAAAAGTTTTTACCATCTTGTAACGGTGAAATTGTGAGTGTGATGTGGGTTATCCTCTCTCAATTAATTTTTCTTTTATAAGAGGTCAAAAACATTTATAAAAAGTGTATTGTGACACATTTGTTCTTACTTTAAAATTTGATTTGATGATGATTATTTATAGGGATTTTTTTTCCCGCAAACTCCGCGCCATAAAACAAAAAGAGAAAAAAACTCATTATCAAAGTCAGCATTTAGAAAATTAATTAAGGAGTTTAGACCCAATACAGAAAATGAAAAATGAAGCTGACATATGATGTCACCATCGCACGCAAGAAATTAAGAGCTTAAATTAAGGGCTTGCCCTTCGTTAATTAATTTGGTGAACCAAACCCGTTCGTGTTAATATATTTTTTTAATTTAAAATTTACTAGTGCTTTTATTTAATAATATATGAATTCTATCCCCACCACCACTATACGTAGTTATGTACCAACCTCACCAAGTCATCCATGTCACTTTGGTTAGAGAAGTGGGCTTAACTAAATTCTATTGATGTAATTAAATTAGTATAAAGTCAATTAGTAGCACACATATCGTTATATGGGAGGGACCATCAATTTTATAATTGAGTTAAACAAACAAAAGTGTGCAACTTCAAGTTCAAACTAAACCAACAAGTATACCAATTATCCCCCTCCAAGGCTCCAATATGTATATTACACTAGTGTGTCTATTTTTGTATTGGTTTTGGTAATCAAAATTCAAAGTGGGGCTACCAACTTAACGAGATAGACACAAATCATATAGAAGATCTTTAGGGGATGATAACAATGAGGGTTAGTTAGTTATTAGTTATACAACTGCAATGGATTTGTTCCATTGTTAATTATATGAACTAATGAGTTAGGCAAGGCAACCACGTGATCATATGTAGTAGTATTTCAACCGCTTCAATTGGTCGAATTGGTTGAGCCAAGAGTTAAAGCGTTGAAGATCCAAAGTTCAAACGTTGAAAAGAAGAAGAAAAAAAAAATTAATATAACAAACTTCATATGTTAATTCCACCACACCAACACAGTAAAATTAAAATCATATAAAACCCATCTCAATTCAACCTTCCAACACCTTTTTCCATTCCACCTAATTGGATCTTCAAACGAAAACAACCACAAAATCAAATTCAAACTTTTCTCCAAAACCCAATTTCATACAATAATATCGCAAACTAAAAGTTGGAACAACCTAAATGCTCAACACAAAAAGAACAAATCTTCAACAAAATTTCATGCCCTAAAGAAAAAAAGAACAAGTCTTCCACAAAAAGAAAAAAAAAAAAAAAAAAAAAACCTTTCAAAGGATCAACCTCAGTAAAAAAGCTTCAAACTTTGCTATCTAATTCTTTGATTATTGATTCATGGATTGTGTGCCAAAGAGGTGTAAGAACAGAGAATGCCAAAGAATTGTATCATGAAATGAAGACCAAAGATTTTGTCCCGAATCGTAAAACTTATAATTCGCTTGTCAGTTATTTGGCACTCGGTGGAGAAGTTGAGGAGGCAGTAAATTTTCTATGGGAGATGACTGAAAAACTAAGATCAGTTGGTTTTATTACATATTGGACTGTATTGGAAGAGATATGTAGACGAGGAAGAGTTGAAGCAAATAAAACCGGTATACTTGTGAAAAGTTTACTGGTATTATAATGTAATAATAAAAAATGTACCGGTAAAATTAACGTAAAAAAAAAAAAATTACCGGAACAGTGTTTCAAGGTAGATATACAATTTACTGGAAAAATGATAAAACGATTAAATAAAAAATAATAAAATATATACTAGGTTAAGATAAGGGCAGAATGAAAATATTTCAAAATATATTGGGATAAAGAAATAAATGTTGGGATAGAAAAATAATTTGTCGAACATTTAATATATTGGACCCGTTATATTTTGTAAAAATGTTTTCTATTTTCATTTCTTAAAATTAGTGTTGAATTCATATGCTAGCAAAGATATACTTAGACTCTTGAAGTAAGCAAATATGTATATTTTTAGAAAACAATAAAAATACCAAAAACTGTTTTTATTATTTTAAAAAATATATCATTTCTAATTAGCATTTTTCTTCTTTCTATCACAATTGTTCACTTCATGAGTTTTTTTTTTTGTCAGAGTTCACTTTATGAGTCTTACATATTTTTTTATTTATTTTTTGACAAGAGTCTTTCATATTTTTATCAATAAGTTAAAACAAACACATTTTAATAAATGAAAACATAAAATATTTTCATAAAAAAAAAAAACTCCTTAAAATTCGAGTTTGAATCTTCAATATTCATATTCTTCGGGGGCACTAGTTAGCATGTTGTTTATCGCTTTGTTTTTATATATTTAGTTGACTTCTTAAAAAGAAACAATTTTTTTTTTTATAGAAGGTTAATTCAACGATTGATTGATTTCCTTTTACTTATCCATATAATTTGAGCTTAGGTTTAAGATATTTAGGCTCGGTTTGGTGAAAATAAGCTATAAGCTAGCTGATGGCCGAAAAGCTAGTAATTTGAAATTAAAGAATTTGACAAATTTAGTTATTGATAAGTGCAAAATGACATAAATGTATATGGTTAGTGAGTAGTTATTATATTTTAAACAGATAAAAAAAAGATAATAAAATGAAAATAATAAGGATAAAAATGGAATAAAATGTAAAAAGTTATAAGCTATAAGCTCAAACGCTATAAGCTAATTAAAGAAATCTGTTACCAAACACGTCTATTTTTTTTTTTTTAAACAAACATATAAGTGAAGTAACAGTAATTGTCACAAGAAAAGGGGGGGGGGGGGGGGGGGGGGGGTTTGATTTGTGACCTTTTTTAAAATTTTGCTGCAACACTAAATAATGTTAGATAAAGAGGTTAATAAAATCACACAGTTAAGAGACCACTGAGAGAACATTCTCTTAGTATGTTGAGTTGTGAGAGTGTGTGATTTGTGTTCAATTAAAATAAAGACAAATAAGGGAGAGAATCAAACACCAAGGATTTTATCCTGGTTCACCCTCAAATAATAAGGGCTAGTCTAGTCCCCACTTGCGTGAGATTATCCAATAATAATCTAGACCAAGATTACAATCAAAACTTCAAACCCTTAACCCAATCCAAGGTTAAGAAACCAATCAGTAAACACTTACTGATTTTAATCTTCACCACTCAATCAATTCTTCCTAATTGACTTGAGTTTACAACATACAATGGATGTGAATATGAAATGAATCTCTCAAGCTTATACCAACCAAAACTAGTTAGTATAGCTAAATAAGTTACACTCAAAATGCTCAAAAGATATTTAGATCCTATGTTCTATTTGAGCTTTGAAGTATGAGTGAAAAAGAAGAGCTTAGATTGCTTTGTGATTGCAACTGATAAGATTGTGATTGCTTGTAAAAACTCTTGCTCTTCAATGTTGCCTTCACATGCAATTTATAGATGGAAAAGTCCTTTGGATATTTGAACTTCAAATATGACAGTTGAGAGTGCCAAGATAGCCGTTGTGAGTGAGGCAAAAAGTCCAGTCAGAATTTGTACTTTCAAGTAGTTCTGGAGACCATTCTTCTGATGGTCTCTATAAGGTACAACTGAGAGGATGTCAGATTTATCCGTTCTTGACAACTTGTAATGAGTTGTATTTGATCATATATCCGTTGATAAATAATAGCCCACATGTGGAAATAGATAGCTATTGATTTGGATAAGAATTAAGCTTCTATGAACAAAATCTGGGAGACCATTCTCCTGTCTGCTGGAGACCATAGGTATTCTATGAGAGAGTAGCGCCTACTTATTTAAACAAGTTGCTGCAAGCTGTGAGCCAGTTGTTACACAGCAAAAACCTAGTAGGGAGGTAACTATTCATGTGTCCTTGCAAGGACGTGTGAATAGTATCTTTGATGGTACTTGTTTCCTCTTAACTTGCCAAGTGTTTGTACTATGATATTCTTCTCAAAACCGGTACAGCATGTTGTCTATCTCTTATTGGTCTAGATTAAATCTTCAATGATGCATTTGGAGAACATAAACCCTTTTCAATTATTTGAGACTTTGATGTTCTTAACTTTACTCCATGAAGAAGGTTCATTATTCAAAAAATGATTCCTTGCCTTAAATGACTTATTCCAAACTGTTGTGATACTATAAATAACTTATATGAAAAGTTCTTTATTGTCTTGTATCACGTTGACTTAATTAAGTGCTTATTCAATGCAGCGTGTAGCCAGGAGACCGTTCTGAGATCATTCTCCAAGACAGAATTTGAGATTCTTTTTAACTTGTGAATAAAAGATAGTGATTTTTATTCCTTATATCTGTCTTATATAAAATCACTCAAAAGCACTTGTTAGATCACAAGATGATCAGAATCTAATTAAAATTTAATTAAGATTATTTGTCATCTTTAAAACATCAAAATAGATTTTGTCTCAACAATAAGCTAGTCTAATAAACTATATAAGCTAGTTTATTGGACTTGTCAAACCCACCCTTAGGGTGCGTTTGATATGCTAAAAAACAGGGGACTGAACGACTTTTGTTGTACCTGTTTGATTCAGAAACTGATTATGATACTGGACAAAAGATGTAGTAAGCGACAGGACAAAAACAAGATTTTTTTGTCCCCCACTAAACCACATGATAACTTTTTGTCCACAATACAACTATAAAAAATACGAAAATATTAATTTTGTTTTCGAATATAAAAAATATTTTCTCTCTATTTCTCTCCAATACATTTTTGTTCTGTCATACTATTTTGTTTTGTCCTGTGATGTTCTGTTCAATACTTGCTGTTTTGCAAATCTAACTTACAAACAAAAACTTGTCTTTGTCTTTGTTAAAAAATAAATAAAAATCTTGTCAACACTGATGAGTTTCAAAACTCCATAACAATAGCCCAAAATTTAATTTGGACCGCTACTATATGTTTTCTAACAATAACAATAACTCCATAACAAGAGAATTTCTTTTCCCACCCCCTGATTTTCCTCAACCATCTTCTAAATTTATCAAAATATCATTGCTCGCCACCTAGGAAGCGAACGAGTTTCGCATCCTAGACAGCGAGTGTAAAAAATTTATGACGTGTTGATGACAGGAATTTCTGCAGTATTTTAGGTAGTATTATTAGTAGTAAAATGACCAAGATAGGCCCAAATATCAATAAAAACCTGAAGAATCGAGAAAAAGCTTCAAGACAAAGTGAAGACATGCAAAAGACAAGAAAAATCCCATAAATGAAGAAAAACAGCCCATCGTGTCACGATGGCACTCAACCTGACACGATGGAAGCTACTTGCTCGCCAAGACAGAATCAATTATATTTTTGAAGAAAATCTTAGCATCGTATCACGATGAAGGTCAACGCAATACGATGTGATTGCTTGGTGACCACGCTAATGAAACACACAGGATCAGTTATATTTTTGAACTGAATCTGCCCATCGTGCCACGATGGACCTAGTGTGGCACGATGGCTTGCTGAGGCGTTTGAACTGTATTTAAAAGCGTTTGTTTACTTAATTTATTTTTATCTTATTATACAGACTTGGATTTACCACCACTTCCATGGTATCGGCGGAGAGGAGGCCCATAGGTATGAGGAGCATATGCCGCGTGCGCGGAAATTTGTACCTACCAAATGTCAGACAAGGGCCAGTTTAATTCGGAAGACACTTGATAGATTACTGCCACACGATGTGGACTGGGCGTGCTATGAAGAGCACCAGCAATTTTGCCCTCTTTAGCCTATTAGTTTGTACTCTGGATGGATCAGATGTGGACATATAAGGGTCTGATACCTACCGTAGAGGGTCCTCCGACAGTTTGGTTATGTTCAGACCATTCCGAGGCCTCGCATTTCATGCAGCAATACCGGAGGGGGAGACATAGAGGGGGTCCGTCTACTCAATGATTTTTAGTGTGTGTTTTTGTAACAATGTTCGAATTATGTTTCTTTGTTTGAATTATTATAACGTCATGTTTTGTACTGGATTTTGTTTATGATGTTGTTTGGATTATTACAATATCATGTTTATGAATACGACATGCTTTTTTGTGTCAACTCAAAACAGTTTCGGTAAAACGTGTGAATTGCGTGCTGCACACGACGTTCCCCTAAATCTGTTCTGATTCTGCTACAGTTCGCCCTTTAAGCAGCGAACTGCCATATAGTTCGCTTTACAGGTAGCGAACGGTGTATGTGGTTCGCTTCCTAAGTAGCGAATTTGTCTATCACAGAATTCAATTCACACGGTATCTAATAGAGAAAGGTAGAGGATAAAAAAATTAAATCGTGGAAACCAACATTTAATAAAAATTAAATTGCGGAAACAATCCATTCACAGAATTAAATTTTTTTTCATTGATCATTAAACAAAAAAATTACATCAGATTTAATAATTCAACCAGCATTTTCATTTCAAGTTAAATAATATACAAAAGCTCCTCTTGTGTACTTTTATCTACTCTTCAGCTTTTGATTCAAACTCTTCAGCTGCTGATTTCTACTGGTTTGAACTTGACCATGACTTGTTTTTCAATTATCACCCCACAGTCCTTGTGAGTACTGTAGGACAGTCCAATTTGTGTCGGCTAAAGTACAAACAGCGTAGAGTTCTTTTCGACTAATCATAATTCTTCCAAAAAAAATTCAAAATAAAAAAAAATCGGACACAATGGAAACAGATGTTGGACCATTTGGACACAAGTAGTCCCGCACCAAAATTTTGGTCGATCAACAAAAAAAATACACAACACAAAAAAAAAATCAACAAAATTAAAATTACACAAAAAAATACTACAACATTCTAAACCTATTACATTGAAAGACTGCCAAGGTAGCAATCCGGAAAAAAAAAAAAATACACAACAAAATAAATTACACAGAAATTAAAATAATAAAAATGGGCAAGATGGAATGAATTGGTGGACCACTGACAATGCACCAGTACCATACCAAAATTTAGGTGGTACGACTCAAAAAAATTAAAATGTTATTACATTCTAATTTTATAGATGGAAAGTCCACTGAGCGTAGAACCAATTTCGACTAATCATAATTCTTCTATTTAGGACACAAAAAGTCCTTCGTCGACTAACATAATTCTTCCAATCATGTTGACAAAACAACATCAGTAGAAGAATTATGACTAGTCGACGAAAGATTATGTGGCCGTTTACACGAAACTAACTAAAATTATAAAAAAATAAAAATAAAAAAGAAATTATATGTGAAGAATGTAAGTTTACGGAGGGAGAGAATGAAAGTGGAAGATGGTGTGATTTTTTTTTCACACACGGTCCCCTCTTTATATAAAAAAAATGGTGGAATTTGATTGGCCGAAACACTATTTATAGCAGCCACGTGGCCAATCAGGTGGTGCCACGTGGCAGCAACTTTTGACTGTATGGGAAACTGAAATTTTTAACTGCCGACAGGTTCGTTGCTTAGACAACGAACTCCTACACTACATAATTCGTTATGTAGACAGCGAACTAAGGTGCGAATGAGTTGGTCATTTTTCACACTCGCTACCTAAATAGCAAAGAAAATATTTTGAGAAGTTCAGAAGATGAAAAAGAGTGTTGGGGTGCCAAAAAAATTCTCCCATAACAATAACCTCAATTCACCTAAACATGCAAATTGGACACAGGTGTATAGCCAAAAATATAAAAACCACAGACCAATACTCAATTTATTTTATGGTGCTACATTCATGAACACTCAACATCATTTTAGAAACATGCATTTGAAAAACTAATCAAATTTTGCACCTTGGAATGCATGCTTATGAATAATTTCTACACTCCAAATACACACTTCTAAAAATTAAATATGAAAATTTGTTCATAGTAAGGAAAAAACAGTAAACCTTAAAACTAAAAAGAAGTCGAACCCTTGCGTCACATAGTTACTGTTTTCATTCGTCCGATTATAATCAACAGTCAATATTGATTTTCAATGAATGATTTAGAACGTCCGATCTGAAAACGGCTACCATACATTATTGCGTGTGATTGTAGCATTTTCCTATGGCAGGTAATCCAGATCCTACTTTATGTGCTAGTCGACCTTATAAACTGAATCAAATTCTGGAAACTATTATAGGAGGAACCACTAGGACTCACACTCTTACTTGCCAACTCAGCCATTTTCATAGCTGATCTTAAAAACTCATCCTTTCTATTCACCATAACATCATTCACCATATTCTCCACAACCTTTCTATCACAAACATCTTTCATATCCAAACCAATTTTCCAAACCTCACTCACAAACCTACTATTAATTTGTTGATCAGCAAAATAAGGCCAACAAATCATAGGCACACCACAAACCACACTCTCCAAAGTAGAATTCCATCCACTATGTGTCAAAAAAGCACCAATTGCCTTATGAGACAATACTTCCTCTTGTGGGACCCACCCTACAATCAACCCTTGTTCCTTACTAGTCCCTTCCTTAAGCTCATTTAATAGTCCTTTTTCTTGTACCATGTTTGGCCTAATCACCCACAAAAATTGTTTTTTACTATTCAATAAACCATGCCAAATCTCAATGAGTTCTTCTTTCTTCATTGGTGTGGTGCTTCCAAAGCTAACATATATAACTGATTTCAACTCTTGAGAATCAAGCCATGACATGCATTCTTTATCCACTTTGAAAAAATTGCTCTTGAAGGATGATGATAATGATGATGATAATGTTTTTTTGGTGGTATTGAGGTGGTGATGAAGAGGGCCAAGAGTGTAGAGTTTAGGGAAGTGAAGACGGATTTGGGCGAGGATTGGAGATTCTAGATCCTCAAATGTGTTGAACATAAGCGCGTCTGCATTTAGTGATTGTTTTGTTCGAAGAACAACTTCGTCTATAAGGATATGATCTTTGTTGTTTTCTCGACAGAAACTTGGAAGATCTCTACACCGAAGCAAGTTTTCCATGCCCGGAGTGTTTCTTATGATACGATCCATGTCCTCTTCTCCTATAAATTGATTAAATTGGTAGTGTTACATATTCAATGTGAATATAGCAATGTGTGTGCATCAAAATAAGTTGTACACTAAATATTCAATAATCAAAGAAAGGTAAAATAGCACTCATATGATTAAATACATTTTTGGATTTTAACATATGACTAAATAGCTAGATAGCTCTTAGAGAGAGTTTACCGCTCATTTGAATCCCACGATGCTCTAAGAATTAATTTATTCAATTGCGCGCACACAATATCTGATTTACATAAAAAAGAAATAATACATTTTTGGATTTTCAAGTATGGCAATTATGCGAATTTGGCAGTCAAGACAAGACATGGATTCAACATCAAATAAACAGGCCAAATAATTAACAATCTACAACTATATTCTCTCATGGTATAGTTTTCCCAGAAACACACTAATTAAGTGAGTGAGTACATATGTAAATTAAGCCAAGAGAAAATTATGGAATTTTTTTTCAAAAAATCTGATATATCAAGCTAACTATAAGGAATTGTGTCAAAAAAAAAAAAAAAAGGAATTTATGTTCTGTTTATTTTCATGGTAGATCCAAGGTTGGTAAATGGTACATGAGAATATTACTAAATAGAAATATAGAATGAAATTGAATATTCTAGTTAGAATTTATAAATAGATATTGCCTCATATTCCATTCCACTTAATATATCATTAATCCAAAGTTAGCATAATTAGAGAAAGGAATCTGATAATATATACCTTTAATGGGAAGTTCATTAGACTCCAGAAGCTTAGGAACACAAAAATAAGCCCAAAAGCAACAAGAACTAATAGTACGAAAATGAATCAATTGTATCCCAAACTCATGAGCCAAATCAGTAGCAAGATCACCAAAAATTCCATCCAAAACAAGGCAACTTATTTTCACAGAAACAATAATCTCTCTCAAAAAAGGTTTACCATACAAACTCAATGACACAATTGCATCACCTATCCTTGCTCCAAATCCAGGATGATTCTCTTCATCAAGAAAATCAGGAATAGTCTTGAATTGAAGCTTAGGATAACATTCTAAAAGTGCTTGAATATCATCATTGAATTGAATGAGTCTATTGTGGATGTATTTTGTGTTGAGGAAAGTTATGTGGAGATTTTGAATTGCAAGAAGTTCAGCTAGTTTTAGCATTGAGTTTACATGGCCTTGTGCTGGACATGGAAAGATTAGCACATGTGGTGAAGATTTTTCTTTAGATTGTTCTGTTTCCATTGATTTTTTCATTTTTCATATATCTTAGTATTCTGAGTTATATAACATGCTAATGCTATTGTATCTAATTTGTGATGATTAATTTTGAGTGGTGTAGGATGAGTCGTGCACTAGTAGTACTAGAAATCACTGACATATATATGCTGGTGTCTTTATTCTCCCACAAACATCATGGGATCTGGACGGTAAAAACTGCGCAAAGTTATACGCTGTAATTGATTTCGGCGATTAATTTTATATTAGACGGTTTATACTGCATATGCACTAAAATAATTTTGATTATAATCGGATGGTTAGTGTTGTAATTACGTTGACGTATATAGATAGTGCTCTGACATGTTACAGCAAAAAATCTGTTTCTACATCATTGTATATAGATAGAGATCTTATATGAACCAAAGTTATTCGAAAATAGTTTTAGACTCAATATGATAATTAATTTGTTGAATTTAGTTTATGAGCTAAATGGTTGAATTTGAACTCAAAATTAAGCTTATGAGCTAGATAGTCTAAAAATTTAATCATTAATTTATTTTAAATCGTCTCTAATTAAATTGTAAAGAACATTCATTATAATGACATCAAAAGTAGTCTATCGTCCTTGTAACTAGAATTTAAAAAAAAAAAAAAAGTAACTAGGTTTTTTTTTTTAAATAAGTTATATTCTGAGTGACGTGAATAACTAAACTGATTTAAAAGCAGTTGAGAAGTTAAAGGTTCAAGTTCAAATCATAATAAATGTGAAAAATACTAACATTAATAAATAATTATTAACGCCAACCATTTAAAATAATTTATATTTTAATTAATAATGAAAATATATTTTACCTACTTAAAAAAGTATTCCTTCAAATCAATAACATCAATTCATCTTTGTTTTTTACTTTAGGTCTATCATCAGATTGAGTTTTTTTTCTTTTCACATCTAATCCTCTTTTTCTCTTTGGGCTACTATCATTCAAGTCATATGGACAGTGACTCACATGTCCCGTTAGCATATATGATAAGACATATTGACGTGACATGTGAATCATATACAATTTAATAAAAAAAATTGACGCCCTGATTTTTAAAAGACCCTAAGTTGTGAGTTTGGTTGTCCTGACCCAAGATCAACCCATAAATTTGAATTAAAAGTTGAAGGAACACAAGTGTTCTTTTTTATTTATTTTTCATCTTTTAATCCGTTTGATTTGAGTTAACCAACTTATTTGTGAGTTTTTTTTATCAAATAATTTAGTGGCTAGATTCATACATTTAAACATGAAAAAATGTAGAATTCGGAGTTTTAACTCCAACCACTCCAATAATATTTCTAGGAACTATACTTATGAAACTATTTGTGAGTTTTAGTTCAATCGAATTTGAGTTCATAATAAACTCAAATCAAATTTCTATTTGATCAAATTCTTTTCAAATTGAACTAACAAACTTAAATCGAAATTCGTTTTTCTTTGGTACAAACTCACATATATAATAGGATAAATAAGTCTTTATCGCTGCAAAATAGACGAGATTTGTGTGTTCCGTTGTAATTTTTTTTTGTAAAAATATCCCTGCAATGTTTTAAAATATTTTTGGTAGTGTATTTAACCTCTCCTATGTTGGGAAAAAAAATCACTATAAAAAAAATTTAAACATTGCAGTACAAAAAATTTACAGGGGAGAAACGCAAAATTCGTGTATTTTGAGAGTAAAAAGCTATTTACCCTATATCATACTGCTAACCTTCCCTGGGCTTGCATTGGTGACTTCAATGCAATCATTGGAGCACATGAACATAGAGGTTCAACTTCTCCAGCTAGAACTCCAATGGAGGAATTTCACAATTGGTCTTCTTCAAATGATTTTCTTCATTTACCAACCAAAGGCTGTAGCTTGACATGGCACAATGGCAGAAAAGGATCCCAAAGTACTGATAGGAGACTTGACAGAGTCTTATGCACCCAATCTTGGATTGATAGCTGCTCTTCCATTTCTGTATCAACCCTTACTAAACATCAATCTGATCACTATCCTATTTATTTTGAATATCAAAGACAAAACTGCAGGTACATCTCTAACTTCAAATTTTTAAAAATGTGGTCTCACCACAAAGATTGCTTCAATTTTATAAAATCTGTCTGGAGCAAGCAAATCTTTGGCTCCCCTATGCAAATCCTCAGCATTAAGCTTAGAATTTTGAAAGAGGAGCTAAAAATTTGGAACAAAAATGTTTTTGGTAACATTCAAAATCAGGTTACTAATGTTGTTGCTAAGCTTGATGATATTCAGCATAGAATCCATGTTGATGGATATAATGATTGCCTCATGAGCCAAGAAAAAGAGGCTAAAACTGAGTTGGATTTAGTGCTTAATATGGAAGAAGCCTATTGGCATGAAAAAGCTAGAGTCAAGTGGCACTCTGATGGTGACAGAAATACTGCATTCTTCCATAGAAATTCTAAAATCAAGCAAGCTTACAGGAAGATTTCCTCCATGAGAATTGAGGATGTGGTTATCACTGACCCTGATCTAATCTCCAATCATGTTGTTGAGCATTTTCAGAATCTATTCTCCAGTGACAACAATGTGGCAGACAATGGTTTGATTGAGGAAGTTATCCCATGTTTAGTTACTAATGACACCAATCAAATGCTTTCTCTCTTACCTTCCCTTTTGGAGATTAAGAATGCAGTCTTCTCTATGAATAATGATGGTGCCCCTGGTCCAGATGGTTTTGGAGATCATTTCTTTCAAACTTATTGGGATATCATCAAGGAGGAAGTTTCTAGTGCAGTGTTGGAATTCTTCAGTACAGGCTCCATTTTACCTAACTTCAACTCCAATACAGTGGTTCTTATTCCAAAGGCTCAAGATGCTGACACCATTAATATGTTTAGACCAATAGCCATGGCCAATTTCAAATTCAAGATTATTTCAAAAATTCTTGCTGACAGGATTGCTTTAATTCTCCCTGTGATCATTTCTAAGGAGCAAAGGGGTTTCATCAAAGGGAGACAAATCAAAGACTGTATTTGCCTCACCTCTGAAGTCATCAACATGTTACACAATAAATCTTATGGTGGTAATCTAGCAATCAAGATTGATATAGCCAAAGCTTTTGATACCTTAGATTGGAATTTCTTGATTAAAGTCCTGAAAGCTTTTGGTTTTAGTGAAACAGTCTGCAATTGGATTCACACTATTCTACATTCTGCAAAGCTCTCAATCTCAGTGAATGGTAAGCAAGAAGGTTACTTCAGCTGTGCTAGAGGTGTCAGGCAAGGTGACCCTCTTTCTCCACTGCTCTTTTGTATTGCTGAAGAAGTGCTCAGTAGGGGGTTAACAAAGCTTGTTTCTGACAACCTGCTGAAACCTTTGAAAGCCAACAGAACTTCATTCATTCCCTCACATATCCTTTATGCTGATGATGTCATGTTGTTTTGTAAGGGAACCTCAGCCAACATTGATTTGCTCTCTCATTTCTTCACTAGATATGCTCAGATTTCTGGCCAACACATCAACCCTAATAAATCTACTATCTATGCTGGTTCTATTAGTCAGAGTAGGCTTACTTCTATTGCCAATTCTTTAGGGTTCATCATTGGAACCTTTCCCTTCATGTATCTTGGTGTTCCTATCTTCAAAGGCAAGCCTAAGGCAATTTATTTTCAGCCCCTTGTTGATAAGGTGAAGACTAAGCTTGCCTCTTGGAAAGCTTCTCTGCTTTCTTATGCTGGGAGAGTTCAACTTGTCAAGAGTGTTATCCATAGTATGCTCATTTACTCAATTACAACTTACTCTTGGCCTGTATCTTTAATCAAGGAGCTTGAGAGGTATATGAGAAACTTTATCTGGAGTGGTGATATCTTGGTGAATAAGCTGGTCACTGTTTCTTGGCACAAGCTTTGCAGCCCTGTTGAAGAAGGTGGGCTTGGCATTAGATCCCTTTCTAATATCAATAAAGCCTCCAACCTTAAGCAATTTTGGGAATATTTAACTTCTGAGCATCATTGGGCTCATTTACTAAGATGTAGAGTTGTTAGAAAGCATGGTTTCATCTCTCATCATATTTTCTCCTCTCTTTGTAGTGGTTTTAAAGAGCAGCAATACAACATTGCAGCAAACTCTAGATGGTTGATTGGTAATGGAAAGAGCATTAATTTTTGGACTCAGAACTGGTGTGGTACTACTATAGCTGATTATCTTCATATCCCTTTGAGCCTGCAGTCTGCCCTTCAAGCTAAGGTAGCTGACTTTATTGTTGATAAGCATTGGTCTTTGCCTCCTGTGTTGATCAATGCTTTCCCCAATCTGTTGCCTTATCTCCAGCAATTCTCAATCCCCTTGGAGGATAAAGAAGATAGTTTAATTTGGATCCATTCTAACCATGGTGACCTCTCCCTGAAAGATGCTTTTTCACACTTCTCCATCCCTGGGCCAGCTGTTTACTGGGCAAAAGATCTTTGGAATTGTGCCATTCCTCCTTCAAAATCATTTATGGTTTGGAGGCTGTTTCACCATAAGATGCCAACTGATGAAATTTTATCCTCCAGAGGTATACAGTTACCTTCTATGTGTTGCTTGTGCAACAAGTCTCCTGAAACAACCTCTCATCTCTTTCTCCACTGCCCATTTGCTCTTGGTCACTGGAACTGGTTATCTGCAGTGCTGAAACATAGAATTGATAACTCTTCTTTATTATCTCTTTGGAAAATCACCTCAGAAAGTTGGAATCCACAATGTAAAATTTCCATCATTGCTGCTGTAATTTACATCCTCAATACAATTTGGTTATGCAGGAATAATCTCATCTTCAACAATTTGAAACCAAATTTCAACTCAAACATCTCAAATATCATATCAAATGTTTCTTTAGTTGGCAATTTTACTAAGTTGGCTGCAGGTCCCTCAATGCTAAACTTTGAAATTTTGAAATTTTTCAAAATTGATATTCACCAGCCTAAGATCCCAAGGCTCATTGAAGTGTTGTGGACCCCCCCCTTTGATTGGTTGGCTGAAATGCAACACAGATGGAGCTTCTTTGGGGAATCCAGGTCCTGCTGCCTGTGCAGGGCTGTTTAGAAATCACAAGGGTGATTATATTGGGGGTTTTGCTGAGAACCTTGGTATAGCTAGCTCTTTAGTAGCTGAAGTCATGGGAGCAATTCTAGCAATAGAATGTGCTTTTTCTAGAGATTGGAAGCTTTTGTGGTTAGAGTGTGACTCCAAGCTAGTGGTATCAGCCTTCAAAAATCCTTGCATTATACCTTGGCATTTGAAGAACAGATGGCTCAACTGTATTACAATGATCAAAACGATGAATTTTTGTATATCTCACATTTATAGGGAAGGAAACCATTGTGCTGACAAGCTTGCCTCTGATGACCTCACCCTTCATGGTTTCAGTTGGTGGAGCACAGCTCCTTTGAGTATTTGGTCTGACCTTAGAATCAATAGACTAGGGTACCCAATGTTTAGAATTTCTTAAGTTTGCTTGAGGGTTTGGTTTGTCCCCCCTCTTTTGCACTCCACTTTTCTTTGTTATATATATTTGGAGTTTATAAAAAAAATATATATAATACTGCTAGTATGAGTGGACTGTAATTTTTCCCAATTCAGTGCACCGTGAAAGAGGTTGCAAACCGTCAACATCTCATGAATCATCTTGGGATCCGCGTGCTTGGCTTTTTTGGTTGGACAACAAGATGAGTCTCATTGAATTGAATTGTGATAGAATAAAATACTCTTTCATTTAAATATAATTGTGTTTGTAATTAATTTCCTTATGAATAATTATTTTTTCAGGTTTGACTTATTTTAGTAAATTGTACTATTTTCGTTTCAATTTATAAGCAAAATAATACTCTTTATATTGATTTTGGACTTTTTTTGTTAGAATTAATGATTTTAGACTTTAATATGCACATATATTTCATTTATTCTTGTTTTGGTAGAAAATTCAATTAATCTATTAAGAAAGTTTTATTTTAATGGAAGATGATAATCTTTTATGGGATGAAGAACTCATTCAAGGGCATCTAACCTTAAGCCTTGTATCTTGACTATTAGGTTAAAGGAATTTCTATTAAATATCAAAATGTATTTGATCTAACAGAAAGAACTAAATCAAGCCAGTGTAAAAAGTAAAACATAATTGAAACCAAAACCTTAAACCTGACATCTTTATTATTTTTTGTAAGAAAGTTCAATTAAAATATTCAAAGAGATATCCGGTCAAACGGAAGAGGCGGAATCTCTTAAAGTGTGTAGAACTAAATTAAACTCCGTAAAAAATTAAGAAATTGAGACGATATCCTTAGACCTCGAATCTTATTTTTTTTTAAAATGTTCAATTAAAATATTAAAAAGAGTTTGATCTAACAAATGAGGGTTAATCTCTTATGGTAGAAAGAACTAAACTCAAGCAACTGTATGAAAATAAAGCATGCAATTGAAACCATAATCTTAGGTCTTCTTAATTGTTTTTGTAAAGAGTTCTGTCATACCCCAAATTTTGCCCGTTTTTTCTCGTCGCGTTTTTGTTCAACTAAATTATTTTAGTTATTTTTAATTCAATTCGTTTTCCCGAGCGAAAGGTCAAGTAGGAGTTCTTTTCTTATATAGTTGAATTTTCGTACGAAATTTCGACAGAGAGGTTTTTTAAAATACCTCGTTTGTTTAGGCTTCGATCGAAATTTCGACAGAGAGATTTTTTAAAATACCTCGTTTGTTTAGGCTTCGATCAAAATTTCGGCAGAAATATATTTTAAAATACCTCATTTAGTTTATTTTTTTTAATTATTATTATTTTAGTTTTTTTAGTTATTATTATCATTTTCGTTTTTTTATTTTTATTATTATTATTATTATTATTATTATTATTATTATTTGTCCTTTTTGTCCTTTTTTTTTATCTGTCCAAATAATATCCAAGGTCAGTCCACAGATCTGCAGGGGCGTCCCCCCTACTCTGATTTTTCTTCCTTCCTTTTTCTGCATACCAGAACATAGATCAGTGAAATTCATTGACCAGAGCAAAATTCCAAGTTTCCCATAGCCTCCACTGTGAGGAATTAAATGCCACAGGACAAGAACCAATTCACAAATTGGTGAATATATTCAGAACAGAGCCATAGTCTCAAACAGACAGAAAAATCCATCAGAGAACCAAAAAACTCATATTTCTCAAATCTCAGAGTAACAAAGGGAATAACTCAGGAACCTCTCAGAAATAGTTTTTTATCATTAACTCAAAACCATATCATCAAACATCATAATATCATCACTCATCACCATTAACCCAAAACCATCACAAACACACACACGCACAACAACACAAAAAACCCACAAACACACACACCCGAAATCAAAAAAATAAAAACAAAAGAAAAGAAGTCAGAAAAGAAAAGAAGAAAAAAGAAAGCAGAGAAAGAAAGAAGAGAAGGAAAGAAAGAAAGAAAGAAGAGAGACGGAGAGAAAGAAAGAAAGGAAAAGAACAGAGGTAAGGAAATATTTTGTTACAAACCTTTAGAACCCGATCTAGGCTAACTGGTTAACCTTTTTGAATTTCTGATGTTAGAACCATGATTAGGATGTGAAAAAGGAGAGGAAAGTATAAAAAAAAAAAAAATTGATTTTTGAACCTTTTTACCTCCGGCGCGGCGGCCGCCGCCGTCTGGCCTAGCCGGCCACCGCGCCGGCGTTCAAACCTTTACCGGAAAATTGAACGGAATCTGGGTTCATAAGAACCCTAGCAGAGAAAAAAAAGGAAAGGGAGGCGCCGTTTGAGAAAAGAAAGAAATGAGAGAAAAAATGAAAAAAATAGGGTTTGAGGGGGTTTTATACCCTCACTATCTGTTACTCCCTGCACCCCCCAAACATACTCCGCGCCCCCCTGGTCTGTGAACCGCGCGCGCTCCTCCTTGCTGTGCACCATGCACCTGCGTTCCCAGTCCCTTGGATCTTGATCAAACAGCCCAGATCACTCCATGCTGTGATCAAATCAGGGACGTCTGATTAGATCAGACGGCCCTGATTAAAGCCCAAACGTTTTTTTTCAAACAGGCCCAGATTCAAAAAAAAATGGCCCAGTTTATTATTTACACCCCCAGTTTTCTGTTTAGCACCCCCCTGAACGTTTTTTTTTATTTTTCTCGCATTTTATCCGCTTATTTATTTTTGTAGTCGTATATTATCATTTTTATTCATGTATTATTTTTATATTCGATATGTTTGTATATTTTAAATGTACGTGATGTTTAGTGTTATTTATTTAAGTAATGTTTAGTTGTTTGCATGTCGAAAAAATGTAAAAAATACAAAAATATGTCGTGTGTCTTTTAGTTTTATTTCGTAAATATAAAATGTGCAAAAATGTATGTGTGATTTACTTTGTTCATAGTATTGTTGTTATCTTCGTACTTATCGCCGTTAGTAAGTATATTTAATTATTTTGTGGTCGTTTTTATCGTCTCATAAAAAATCAAAATCAATCTTGTTTTAAAAAAAAAAATGAACTTTTTACGTTAATAAACCTCGACTCTTGTCGAACTTTTCAAACTCTTTTCAATAAATGTTGTTTATATAACTTTCGAAACATATGCAAATTTTATTCTTTCAAAGAAAAAACTAAAAAAATATACCAAAAACAATACAATATTCTCAAAGAAATATAGAAAAAAATGTGAATTTTATTTCGTTTAAATCTTCTTTTTATTTAAATCATCAAAATTACTTTTTTTCTAAAAAATCGTGGATTAAAGAAGGGACCGGCGAATGTACATTCGTTCGTCTATCGACTATTTGTCTTCCACACCAAAAATATTCTTTTAAAAAAAACATAAAAAAAAAAAAAACAAACTCAACACATCAAATTAATTTTTTGCCTTAGCGCATTAAAACAAAAACAAACTCTTTTTCACAAACGAACGTGTTTTAATCCTTCTACAGTGATACAAACAACGCATAAACCTCCCAAGCGCGAGCAGCATACGTTTAACCACTAGAATGCGATTTAAAATACCGTTCATTAAAATCAACCAACACACAAATATTTTTTTACCCAAAGAACTACGTAAGCTTTGAATTTCCCATTGCACTTGGGAATACGTAGGAGCGGAATCCAACAACCGTCAAGCACAATAATAAAAAACTAATTTTTTCCTCACTTGTAAATATTTAATAATTATCAAGAGAAAGATGCAAACAAATTAAAACAATTTTTAAACCCTAAAATAACAAGAAGGTTCCCGTTGAGTACAACGGATGTGAGGGGTGCTAGTACCTTCCCCTTGCATAATCGACTCCCGAACTCGAAATTTGGTTGCGATGACCATTTTTCTTTCTTTTTAAGGTTTTATCGATATTTTCATTTTCCCTCGGGAATAAATAAAGTTCGGTGGCGACTCTGTGTCATTACCGAGTGTTCCGACGCTCGGGCGTTTTTCGCGGCGCGACAAGTTCAATTAAAATTTTAAGAGGGATTACATTTAGCTAACAGAAGAAAGTAATTTCTTACAGTGTGAAGAACTAAATTAAGTCTCTGTAAAAAGTAAAGCTCGTAATCTTTTACATCTCGGTTATTCTTGTCAAATGTTAAATTAAATTTTCAAGAGAGATCTGAACTAACGGAAGAGTGTAATCTCTTACAACGTGAAAAACTAAATAATGTCCGTGTAAAAAGTAAAGTAATTGAGATCATAATCTTAGGTCCCGCATCTTAATTATTTTTTTAAAACTTCCATTAAAATATCAAGAAAAATTTATTCTAACGGAAAATTGTAATCTCTTAAGGTGTGAAGAAATAAATAAAGACTGTGTGGTGTAAAAAGTAAAGCAATTGAGACTGTATTCTTAGGTCTTGCGTCTTAAATTTTTATTTTTTAAAAGTTCAAGTGAAATTTCAAGAGGGATTTGATATAATAGAAGGGTGTAATTTTTTACGGTGTGAAGAACTAAATCAAACATGTGTAAAAAGTAAAACAGTTGAAACCATAACCCTAGGTCTCACATTTTAATTATTTTTGTAAATTTTTTTTATTAAGATATCAAAATGAATTTCATATAACATAAGAGAATAATCTCTTACAGGTATGAATAATTTATTCAAGCTCGTGTAAAAAGTAAATCAATTGACACTATAATATAAGGTCTTTTTTTTTAATAATACTTGTAAAAAGTTCAATTAAAATTTCAAGAGATTTACTCTAACAGAAAAGAGTAATTTATTACGGTGTGAAGAACTAATCAATCTCTTGTAATACGTAAAACAACTGGATCATAACCTTAGGCCTCATAACTTATTTATTTATATAAAATGTTCAAGTAAATTATTCAAAGAGATATGATCCAAGTAAAATGTTCAAGTAAATTATGTTACTTATCATATAGAATTGATGGTAATCCTATTAATTGATGGTAATCCTATTAATTTTTCTTCACAATAGATTTAATAAACAATAAACAAAAAGCAAGGCAAAAAAGGGGAAAAATCATGAAATAAAATTATTGTTTTGTCGTTAATGAGAATTGAACCGTGTCCCTTTAGATCGTAAAAAAAAAGCCACGTAGGCGCCACGTTATTAAAATAATGCCACATATGAATTTTCTCCTTGAGAATAAACGTGAGGATGACACGTGTACTATGAGATTTGAGTAAGGTAAATAATAATAGTACTAGTATGGACACCCATGCCAAGCACGGGCTAGAAACTTAAATTTTCTTTTTATAAATCTTAAAAATGTGTGTAGTGTGTGTGTGTATATATATATATATATATATATATATATATATATATATAAAATTCTATTTTGAAATTAATTAATATTTTAGAAGTGGAAAATTACCCGAGTTATATAGGAATTATCTTTTATTCATAAAGATATATTGATTTTGGACTTTTTTTCTTAGAATTAATGATTTTAGACTTTAATGTGCACATATATGCATGTTTCTTTTATTCTTGTTTTGGTAAAAAGTTCAATTAATCTATGAAGAGGGTTTCGTTATAATGGAAGATGACAATCTTTTATGTGATGAAGAATTTATTCAAGAGCATCTAACATTAAGTCATGTATCATGACTATTAGGTAAAGAAGTTTCTATTAAATATCAAAATGTATTTGATCTAACGGAAATAATTAAATCAAGCCGAAATAAAAAGTAAACCATAACTGAAATCAAATCTTAAACCTCGCATCTTTATTATTTTTTGTAAAATGTTCAATTAAAATATTCAAAGAGTTATCCGGTCAAACGGAAGAGGCATAATCTCTTAAAGTGTGAAGAAATAAATTAAACTCACGTGAAAAATTAAGAAATTTGAGACGATGCCCTTTGGCCTCGAATCTTAGTTATTTTTCATAAAATGTTCAATTAAAATATTAAAAGGAATTTGATCTAACAAATGAGGGTTAATCTCTTACGGTAGGAAGAATTAAATCAGGCCCGTGTATAAAAATAAAGCAATTGAGACCATAATCTTAGGTCTCACTTCTTAATTATTTTTGTAAAGAGTTCAATTAAAATTTTAAGAGGAATTTCATCTAGCTAACAGAAGAAAGTAATTTCTTATAGTGTGAAGAACTAAATTAAGTTTCTGTAAAAAGTAAAGCTCGTAATCTTTTACATCTCAGTTATTCTTGTAAAATGTTAAATTAAATTTTCAAAAGAGATTTGAACTAACGGAAGAGTGTAATCTCTTATAGCGTAAAAAACTAAATAAAGTCCGTGTAAAAAGTAAAGAAATTGAGATCATAACCTTATGTCCCGCATCTTAATTATTTTTAATAAACTTCAATTAAATATCAAGAGAAATTTATTCTAACGGAAGATTGTAATCTCTGAAGGTGTGAAGAAATAAATAAAGATCGTGTAGAAAGTAAAACAATTGAGACTGTATTCTTAGGTCTTGCGTCTTAAATTTTTCTTTTTAAAAGTTCAATTGAAATTTCAAGAGGCATTTGATGTAAGAGAATGGGGTAATTTCTTACGGTGTGAAGAACTAAATAACACATGTGTAAAAAGTAAAACAATTGAGGCCACAACGCTAGGTCTCACATCTTAATTATTTTTGTATATTCTTTGATTAAGATATCAAAATGGATTTTATATAACAGTAGAAGATAATCTCTTAAAGGTGTGATGTGAAGAACTTTTCAAGCCCATGTAAAAAGTAAACCAATTGACATTATAATCTTAGGTCTCGCATTTTTATAATACTTAGAAAAAGTTCAATTAAAATTTCAAGAGAGATTAACTCTAACTGAAAACAATAATTTATTACAGTGTGGAGAACTAATCAATCTCGTGTAATAAGTAAAACAACTTGGACCATAACTTTAGGCCTCATAACTTATTTATTGGCAAAATTACATGTTTGGTCTTTAATCTTGTTTTTTGTAATATTTTGGACATTTATCTTTTATTTGTAACACTTTGATCTTTTATTTGTAACAGTTTAGTCCTTTTTCTTTTATAACATTCACATATAAATCCTTTTTCTCATATTTTTTTTATTAAAAAAATGTTGAATTTTATTTGTTAAAATACATTTTTATTAAAATTAAATAAAACTCATAATTTTGATGAAAATGTTCATCATCATCAATTCTTTCATCTCTTATATGCTCTTTAAACGACCAAAGTGTTACAAAAAAAATATAAATTACCAGAGTGTTACAAAAAGATAAGATAAATGACCAAAACGTTACAAATGAAAGATAAATGACCAAAATGTTACAAAAAAATAAGATAAAGGACGAAACGTGTAATTTTACCTTATTCATTTTTAAAAGTAAAACAATTGATATCATAACCTAAGGTCTCGATTCTTAATTATTTTTGTAAATCTTCAATTAAAATATCTAGAAAAATTTGTTTTAACGGAAGATGATAATCTATTACGGCGTAAAGAAATAAATAAAGCCATCAGAAGTAAAACAATTGAGACAAATATTCTTAGGCATTACGTCTTAATTATTTTTTGTAAAAGTTCATTTAAAATTTTAAGATGAATTTAATCAAATAAAAGAAAGTAATTTATTGCGGTGTAAAAAACAAAATCAAGCCCGTGTAAAAGAAAAACAATTGAAACTATAACCTTACATCTTAACTATTTTTGCAAAATTTTCAACTAAAATATCAAAAAGGATGTAATCTAATAGGAGAGAGTAACTTTTTTATAGTATGAATAACTAAATCATACCCGTGTAATATACAAAACAACACGAACCATAACTTTATGTCTCACATCTTAATTATTTTAATAAAATGTTCCATTAAAATATTCAAAGATATATGAACTAACGGAAGAGAGTTATCTCTAACTATGTAAAGCTCGTGTAAAAAGTTAAAATAGAGTTTGATTAAAAGAGGGAAATGTATGTTTTAATATTACGGGAAGGGAGAGGAAATTCAAGTTTCTTTCGATGGAGAAGAGATTAATTTTCTCTAATATATTTTGTATAAGATGGGAGGAAAGTGTATATTTTAATATAAGAGGGGAGAGTAATGTAATTTAAACACTTCTCAAGAGAGGGTAGTGTAATTTACTATAATATATATATATATATATATATATATATATATATATATATATATATATATATATATATATATATATATATATATATATATATATATATATTAATCAATGTTTGTTTGTTTTGTTTTCTATTTTTGTAAGGTTTGTTATTATTTTGTTGGCAATAAATTCTTTTTTTTGACAATATATATATATATATATATATATATCGATAGATTTTATGGTAATCTTATTATCTATATATATTTTTGTTTCACAATAGATTTAATAATCGCTAAAAAAATAAAAAGCAAGGTAAAATAGAAAAGACAAAAAATCATAAAATTAATACTTTGTTGTTAGTGGGATTCGAACCGCGTCCCTTTAGGTCGTAAAGAGAAGACACGTAGGCGCCATATAGACGCCACGTTATTAAAATAATGTCACATATGAATTTGCTCTTTGAGAAGCAACGTGAGGATGCCAAGTGTACTTTTTACTTTGAGTAAGACAAATAATAATAGTATAGATTCTCCTTAAATGGAAGAATATTCTCCTTTATTCTCCAATAAAGTAATATTAAAAAAAAAAAAAAACTATTGAAGAATAATGTGTTGTGGTGATGCCGTCATTCAAGATAGCGAAAGGAATATACTCCCTCCGTCTTAATTTATAAACAAAAAAAAATTCGTTTTTCTTGTCCCAAATTATAAGAAAAAAGATTAACTTTTCTTCTTTATCAAGATTTTTTTTACTTATTACTATAAAATTAAATGCAAATTGCATTTAATTAATTTGTTTTATCTTTTATTTTCTCTTTAACTAATGACCAATGAAAAAAAGTTTTAGATTTTTCTATGAAACTTTATTACAAGAAAAAGTGAAAAAAATACTTTAATTTACTTACGGGTGGCAAAACGGGTCAATCTGAATGTGTGAAAAACACGAGAGAGAGAGAGAGGGGAAGGGGGGGGTTAGAAATTTCTTCTAAATTTAACAATTTATCAGAATGTGCAGCGGATAAAGAACACAATCAATTTATTAGAATGTGCAGGCCAATTCGCCGCACCCAGTCATCGCCCACTTTTTTGCGGGTTAGACGGGGCGTGACCCACTACTTTTGCGGATCGAAAATGTCAATCTACCCCGCCAAAATTGATGGATTAAACGGGCCGACCCAATGCATGGGGGTTGAATTGTGTTTTAGGAGTTTTAAAAATTTCTTCTAAGTTTGACAATTTATCAGAATGTGCAGCGGATAAAGAACACAATCAATTAATCAGAATGTGCAGGCCAATCCATCGCACCCCGTCATCGCCCACTTTTTTGCGGGTTAGACGGGGCGTGACCCACTACTTTTGCGGATTGAAAATGTCAATCCACCCCACTTAACTTGAGTTGGACACAGCCACAAGATGGGTGGATTAAATGTAACGTCGACGCGGGATTCTTTGAGGATCGGGAGACCAATACAGCTGTTGTTTGTGCAAGGAACAACAATGGTGAATTTATTTGTGCACAAACCAGAGAATATGGTGCAAGGTTCTCGATCCTAGAAGGTGAAGGTGTGACACTACTGGAAGAAATACAACTAGCTATCCAAAAGGATGGACTTGTGTAGTTTTTTAAAGTGACTCCCAAGCATTATTAAATGCTATTAATTCCAATAAGATTAGGCATCTTATTTCTAGCATTAAGAATAGTTTATTTTTATTAAGGTAAAGTTTATTCGGCGACAAGCAAATATGGTTGCTCATTCTCTTATGAGGGCGACCATATTTTGGGCTAGTCACCATTATGTTGATGTTATTCCTTGATGTTATTCCTTCTTATATTGAATATTTAGTGATGAATGAAATGCATTAATTTTGCTTGCATAAAAAAAAAGTCAAACTTAGAAAAATAATTATACATAATGGAAATTAATTACAAACATAATAGTGAAAAGGAATATATACAACGCAATGGGTAGAGGACGAGGGCGGCCACACAAGACGGTGCCCCCGTCACCGATCCGTTCCCACATCTCGATGATTAGTTCTTATACCAGCGGTGCGACGGTGCTGCGTTCTACTAGCACCACCCTAAGTGCAGATGAAACTACTGAACCGGAACCTCACGAATCTTCTCCCACCTCGCCAGCGACTCAACCTCCTTCTGAACCACGACGTGAGCAGCTGTGGGTGGATGTACTGAGTGGCAATCGAAATCCTGCTAATGGTCTGGCTATGGAGTATGTTGCACCTAACCGGGTGAATGGGGAAATTGAGGTCGAAATCGACGCCACTGATGTTGAATCTGAGATCCAGTTTTGGGCCTCTTCCCTTATTATGTATGTACTGGGCGGTGATCTGAGCATGACTGCGGTGAAGCAATTCATGATTCGTAATTGGAATTTTGTTCAACTCTCTGATATGTTCTACAATGATGAGGGATACTTTATTTTGCGATTCCGATCCTTCTCTGACAAGGATGTTGTGTTGATGCAGGGGCCCTATACCATTAGAAACATGTCGATGCTGCTTCGTGATTGGAAACCGGAGTTTAATCTTGAAAAGGATTTGCTGCGTACCTTACCTATCTGGGTTAAGCTGCCCCAGCTACCCCTTCACCTGTGGGGGATTAAGAGTCTGAGTAAGATTGGTAGTGCCATTGGTAACCCCCTTGTTGATTGAGATGGATGTAACACAAGAACTGCCACATGCTATTATGATAAAAAATTGTGATGGGAGTAAGCTGAAACAAGTGATAGAGTATGAATGGAAGCCATTATTCTGTGATACATGCCAAAAACTGGGACATAAATGTGGGAAACCTCCACCAAGGAAATCTCAGCAGCTCTGGCAGCCTAAAGTACCTAGTGCACCAGATATAGCAATCACCAAGGCTCCTGCCACTGTTGAACCTGCTGGGGAGGGTACTGACTGGACCTAGATACAACCTAGTGGAAAGCTAAAGAGCAAAGGTGTGCCTCAATCTACCCCTTTGATTACAGTTAGCTGCAACAACGTGTTTGAATCACTTGGGGCTTTGAATGGTCCTGTAGTGGTTCCAGACATTGGTCAATGATTATTTCATGGAATACAAGGCGGTAAATAAAGCTGGCAAGGCTAGGGAGATTGGCTCCCGTCTCCTAGGCCTCCAGCCTGTGATTGCAGTGCTTGTGGAAACTAGAGTGAAACGGGTTAAAGCTGATTCTATTAGAAAGAAACTCCAGCTCAGAGGTAAATACATCGACAACTACTCCCACCATGTGAATGGTAGGATTTGGCTCAATTGGGATGACAGACTTGTTGATGTGAAACATGTCAAGAGTAGTGCTCAACTTATTCACCGTGGGATTTATGACACTCATGGCACATTTCTGTATTGATTCACTGCTATCTATGCACTCAATCTTCTTGAACAAAGAAGGAAGTTATGGCAGGAGCTTCAGGATATTCACTGCTCCCAACAGGGGCCTTGGTGCTTTATGGGGGATTTTAATAATGTGCTGAAAGCTGTAGACAAGGTTGGTGGGAAGATGGTGCATGAGGCAGAATATAGCGACCTGGTATCATTGATGGATACAGCAGGCCTCTCTGACATGGATAGTATTGGTGACTACTATACTTGGTCCAACAAACACTTAGATGGCATTATCTACTCCAGGATAGATCGGGTTCTTGGAAATGTCGATTGGTTCCAGATGAATCTAGAATCCACTCTTACCCACATGGATCCTGGTGTGTCTGACCATGCCCTGCTGTGCCTTAGTGGACATGAACCTCCTCCATCTGCTCTTCTTAAGTCTCATTTCAAATTCCTTAACTGTGTGACTTCAATGCCTAATTTTTCTGTCTGTGTTACTACTAGCTGGACTGTACCTTGTAATGGTTCCCCCATGTATGTGCTCTAGAGGAAGCTGATTAGACTCCAACCCCTAATGAGGAGGCTCAGCAAGCCTGTCCTGGGCATCCATATCACCCTGGACAGGGCTCGACAAGATCTACAACAGGCTCATCATACTCTGGTAGTTGATAGGATGAACCCAATCCACATCATGCAGGTCAAAAGGTGTACTGAGGAGGTTATCAAATGGCATGAGATGGAGGAACAAATGCTTAGGCAAAAAGCAAAGATTGACTGGCTGAGACTTGGTGATGGCAATAACAGGTATTTTCATGCCTCCATTAAAGCTAGGCAGAAACAGTGCGAGCTTAAAACCCTCTACAGGGAGGATGGTACCATGGTTACCTCTCATGAAGATGTTGATCTGTATGGCAAGCTCATGGGAAAGGCTGAATCCCACCTTATGAGGATCAACATTGAAGCTATGAGAGCAGGCCCCCACCTCAATAGTGATCAGAGAGAGATGCTTGTTGCTCCTGTTCAGGATGATGAAATTTACAAAGCTCTTCAGAGTATTGGTGATCTTAAGGCCCCTGGCTTAGATGGCTATGGTGCTAAGTTTTTCAAGGCAACTTGGCATATTGTTAAGCAGGATGTCATAGCAGCTATCAAAGAGTTTTTTGTGGAAGGGAAGATTTACCAGGCTATCAATAGCACCCTTGTGACCCTCATCCCTAAGCATTCAGCAGCTAAAACTATTAAAGAATATCGTCCCATCTCTTGCTGCACTACCATATTCAAAATTATCTCAAAGATTATGACTGTGAGACTTAGTAGTGTATTGGGCAGTGTAATCAACCTCAGTCAGGCTGCCTTTGTGCCTGGTCAACATATCCATGATCATATCATGCTTGCTTAGGAGCTTATTAGAGGATATAGTAGGCAGGGTGGTACCCCTAGATGTATGCTACAATTGGATCTGCAAAAGGCCTATGATACTGTAGATTGGCATGCTCTTGAACACATTCTCAGTGAAATTGGTGTACCTGGCCAGTTTACTCGTTGGATTATGCTAGCTGTCACCACTGTCTCTTATAAGTTTAATATTCAGGGGAGGCATACTGGCTTTATGAAAGCTAAGTGTGGGCTTAGGCAAGGGGATCCCATCTCTCCCTTGCTTTTTGTGATTGTCATGGAATACTTGCACCGGACTCTCCAACAATTAGTTCAGATCCCTAACTTCAATTTCCACTCTAAATGTGAGAATCTTGGTATCATTAATCTTAGTTTTGCTGATGATCTCTTGGTCTTCACTAGAGGAGATGCTTTATCTGTGGAGTTGGTTATGGAAAAACTCCAAGCCTTCTCTAGCTCTACTGGGCTCCATGTCAACCCCTCCAAATGTAAGGTCTACTTTGGTGGAGTGGAAGACCATCATAAGGTACTAATTAGGCAAACCACATCTTTTGCTGATGGAGTTTTGCCCTTCCGTTATCTGGGGATTCCCCTCACTAGCAGGAAGCTATCCTTACATCACTACAGGCCTTTGGTGGATAAAATTGTGGATCGTATTCGTCATTGGAGTGCCAATGTTAGTAGGCCTGCTATCAAGTTTGTCTATACTAAGCGTGCACCCAAAAGCCCAAGTAATTAGGCCCATTTATGTTAGTTGGTTTGCTTTAAATAGAATAAGATGACAATTAGTTGTCATCAGATTGTGGTTATTTGTGGTTTGGTCAAGGGAGAGACTAGGCTCTACAACTCCTAGAGGTGTCATTATTGTTATTTACTTTTATTTAGCAGTTACACATTGCTACTTGTTTTTGTAACTGCTGCAATTGAATAAATAAAGTCACACTGTAATTGCTACCTGTATACAGTGATTGTTAATTGACAGATCCTGCATACATAGATTGTTCTAATTATCAGATCCTAACATTTGGTATCAGTGGCACCGATCCAGTGCATGGTACTGACGAGACTACAGATGGACACAAGATTGGAATTCCTCGAGAAAGCTTACAGCGATTTCATGGCGTCTCGTGAAGACTTTCAGGAATTGCGACAGAACATGGAAGCCGAGAAAGCGGTCTCCCAGCGCCGCATTCAAGAACTTGAAGAAACTGTTCGTGGCCTCACATCTGCACACGCCAACGGTTCCCTTTCTTCAAACAACAATCGTGCGCCAGAAGAACGTTGGAGGAAATTGTCCATCCCTATTTTCGAAGGCGTGGATGCGTATGGATGGGTCAATCGGGTTGAACGTTATTTCGAGTTGAAAGGTGTTCTGGAAGAAGAAAAAATGCAGGCTGCCATGGTTGCCATGGAAGGAAAGGCATTGTCATGGTTTCAGTGGTGGGAATTTGCTTCTCCAAATCCTACTTGGCTGGACTTTAAGGCAGCGCTCCTGAAACGCTTTCAACCAACGATGATGAGCAGCACCTATGAACTCTTGATGAGTCTCAAACAAACAGGTACTGTTGAAGAATACCGGGCTGAATTTGAATTATATGCCGGGCCACTCCGAAGTGCCGAGCCTGAATATTTGAAAGGTATTTTTCTGAATGGGTTGAAAGATGCTATTAAGGCTAAACTGAAATTACACCCTGTTGATTCTCTCCCAGAGATGATGGATTTTGCGTAACGGATTGATGATCGAAATAAAATGTTGTCCAAACCTTCAGAGAGCACCCATAAGCCACAAAATTCCACAAAATCCTTTCCATCCAATCGCACCATTCCCTGGGAAACCACAGCCAAAACAGCCAACCAAAAGACGCTTCCAACCCACAATTCTCAAGAAACCAACACAAAACAGCCTTATAACAATCGGGGAAGGGCTTTCAAGAGGCTCTCTGATACGGAAATGCAAGATAAACTTACCAAAGGCCTTTGTTTTCGTTGTGATGAACGATTTGTACCGGGACATGTTTGTGCTAATAAACAACTTCAGATGTTGTTAATAGCAGATGAGGTTGACTATGATAACACTACTGAAGCTGTCGACTTGGTGGCCAATGAATTGCAGAATTTACACCTTTCAATGTTCAGCATCTCAGGTTTCACTTCCAAGAAAACAATAAAATTGTGGGGCGATATAGGAGGACAGAAAGTCATTGTGCTGATTGATTGTGGGGCCTCTCACCACTTTATTTCAACTCTTTTGGTGGAAGAAATTGGTTTACCAGTTGTTGCAACTCGTGCTTGCACAGTGGAAGTGGGGGATGGCCGAAAGATTCCTTGTGAAGGACTTTGTGAGGCTGTCAGTTTGCAGATGCAGGGCCTTGTCATACAACAAGACTTTTATGTCTTTGTTCTTGGGGGAGTTGATATAATTCTGGGAATGGATTGGTTGGCTCAGTTAGGCGAAATTCGTGCTAATTTTGGCGAATTAACTCTCCGAATCCCAACAAAAGAGGGTTGCCACGTGTTACAGGGAGATCCTACATTAGCCAAAGCTGCCATTTCATTGAAGACACTCATTCAGGAGTTACACCAAGAAAGTGATGGTTATATACTACTAACATGTTATGCACTTTCTTCTTCGTTAACACAGGGACACCAATTACCGGAGTGGCTTCAGACCATCGTGGACAACTATCGGGAAGTCTTTACTGAAGTCCAAGGACTTCCCCCGCACAGAGTTTATGATCATGCAATTGTTTTGAAAGAAGGGGCAAACATTCCCAATCTGAGGCCTTATAGATACCCTCATTATCAAAAGACGGAAATCGAAAAGCTGGTGGATGACATGCTGAAATCAGGGATTATACGTCCAAGTGTAAGTCCTTATTCTAGTCCTATTATTCTTGTGAAAAAGAAAGATGGTAGTTGGCGATTTTGTGTGGATTATCGAGCATTGAATAAGATCACAGTTCCAGATAAATTTCCTATCCCAATCATTGATGAATTATTAGATGAGTTGGGAGGAGCCGTTATTTTTTCAAAGCTGGATTTGAAAGCAGGATATCACCAAATCCGGATGCGACCGGAGGATGTTCCTAAAACAGCATTCCGAACTCATGAGGGTCACTATGAATTTGTAGTCATGCCTTTTGGCTTGAAAAATGCTCCATCCACGTTTCAAGCACTAATGAATGAAGTCCTTCGGCCTTATTTAAGGAAATTTGTAACATCCCCAAATTCCAAATTACCTAATTAATTTTAATTAGAGAATATCTATTAAAATTAGAATTGATTAGAGGTAATTAATTAGGGAAAAGTTATGAATTAAGTATATAATGTGTGAAATTAGGAGTTCTAATTGACCCTAAACTACATATTAATACCTTAATGCTACACTTGTGATCTAATCCACAATGGAAGTTGAATTTTTCCCTCCCTCTCATGACACATCCCATGACTCACTCAACTCTTTCCCTCTAGTGTTAACACCTCACCCAAGCTACATGCTAAAACCATGACTCATCAAGAAAACTCTAACCTATTATAATACATGCAAATGAATCCATCCCAATTCATTTTTCAACTTCAGCCAAACTGAAGCACATAAGGCCACACTCTTCTCTTCTTTCTCTCGGCCACAACAACAACAAACAATGCTCCAAATTTTCATTCACTTCCAAACACCAAAGATTACCATCTTCTTACAAATCTTACACAACTCTCACCACTCCAAAAATTCTCACATGCAAAAGCTCAAAGACAGAGAATCAAAATAAGGCAATCATTTCCATCTTTTCCAAATTCATCAAAATAACCCAATCTTCTTGGTCTCACAACCCTTTTCATTAAACTCAATCTCTCCAATCTTCAATCAAACTTGAGAAACCTGGTTGCATGTGTATTACTCTTCAAAAATACGAGTTCTACCATTCTGGGACTGCCTTGGGTGCTGTGGGTAAGCAAAACATCGGAAAATACAGCAGAAATGCATGGTTGTTGTTGTAGAATCTGGGCAACTCGCCATGGCAGGCTGTGCAGCTCGCCATGGCGAGTGAGACAGGGAGCTCCTGGCTGCTTCTCAGCTCATTCCTCTGTATTGGTGAGCCTCAATCGTGTCCTTTCGCCCTTGGTCAAACAGAATTCGTGCCATCAGTATAACTCAGAGCTGCCTTCTACTCCAACTCTTTGAAAATCAAGAATAGGTAATCCAAGTCATAATCCCTTCGTTGATTCCAATTCGTGTTTTCTTCAAATCTTAATCCGGGCTGTTTTGCATATTGGAAATGCTGAACTTGGTTGCTGCAAGAGATGTCTTGGAAACCAAGAAATTAGAAGAGCCAATATTCTCCAAAATCTTCAAAATTCTGTCAAAAGGGGTTCGTGGGTGTAGCTGAGGAATCTGGTAGCTGTTAAAGAGCCAGAAGCAAGGATTAAAGCTCTATTAATAGGTGGGTTCTTAGGCTAGTGTAGTATAGATTCCCAAAATTATGAAAATTGCATGTGAACATAGGAAAATCAATAGGTATAGCTGTATGTTTGGAATTAACCCCAAATCCCATTCTATTCTGTTCATATTATTTATTTTATGTTTCTGCAATGTTTCAAATGAAGGTGGTAGGTGAATTTCTTGAAAAATATTAAATTCTGTAAAACAGGGTAAATTCTGCATCTACTCGCCATAGCGAGTTGCTAGCGAGCCTTCATGGCGAGCTGAAGGTCCTGGGCTGAAGAACTTCGCCATGGCGAGCTCTGGCTCGCCAAGCGAGTTGTTTAGGCCAAGACCTGTAAGTTCGCCATGGCGAGCTTGGTAAACCGCCATAGCGAGCTAACCCAGAATTTACTCACTTTTCCCAGTTTTCAAAATTCTTGATCACTCGTTTTATACCTTCATCTGAAATAGTTTTTCTGCAGCCATATAATGTATATAATATAAACAGGAGGTCAATACAGTCGGACTATCAGGGCTTAACTTAGGAAATTTAGATATATTGCATGCGCCCCGGGTTGGGATAATTATGGTAGTATGTAAATCAACAATTAGTATCAGTCAATCATGTGCGGTTTAGTATGCTGCTTATGGGCTTCCAATGGAACAACCCATTAGGAAAATGATTGTGAGCTTAATGTCGTGGTCGAATCGGTCAGCGGATATGGCGGACCTTCGAGATATGCTCACCTCGAAGTGTCTTAGCGGAATAAAATCAATAAGATATTTTGTGTGTTACACTTTAATCAATTATGTTCATGATATTTTAATGTTAGCTATTGTTATGGACGGATTAGGAGCCCCGACTTTATAGCCTAGGAGGGTAGTAGAACTCACTGGGACGAAGTGACTGTCTCACCCCACTCCCTTTTCGATATAGGTAAGACAGGTTATTCGGAGCAGGGACCAGGATGGATCTGACGATTGGAGCCGAGCTTAGATTGTCAGCTTAGAAGATTTATCCTTCTTCCTTGTTTTAGATTAGCTTGTTATTCTGTTGTTAACACTTCCCGATGTTTGTATTGAATATTATAAATATTACTCTAATGTTATTGTAGTATTCAGTTATATTTCTCTTAATTCATGTACTCAGATTCCAGTTATTAATGTTCCGACTAAATATTCTAGATAATTTTAGTTGGGGCGTTACAAAATTTGCTTTGGTATTTTTCGATGATATTTTAGTTTACAGTAAAACTGAAGAGGATCATCAATTCCACCTTCAAGCTGTCTTGCGCTTCTTAAGGAGAATCAACTCGTGGCAAATTTCAAGAAATGCACTTTTGGACAACCTCAACTTGATTATTTAGGCCATATCATCTCAGCCCAAGGTGTGGCAGCAGATCCCCAAAAGATTGAAGCGATGCTTACTTGGCCAACACCTAAAGATCTCAAGTCCCTAAGAGGTTTCTTGGGTTTAACAGGTTATTATCGCCACTTTGTGAAGAATTATGGCAAGTTAGCAAGACCTCTAACCCAATTGCTCAAGAAAGACAATTTTCATTGGGACGAGGAGGCGCAAACTGCTTTTTCTGTTTTGAAGACAGCAATGACCGAATTGCCGGTGCTCACGGTTCCGAATTTCAGTTTGCCATTTGTGATAGAAACCGATGCTTCTAACAAAGGTTTAGGTGCTGTTTTGATGCAGGGGGGTCGTCCAGTGGCTTTCTTGAGTCAACCGCTGTCTGATCGTGCTCAACGAAAGTCGGTTTATGAAAGAGAATTGATGGCTATTGTGATGGCAGTACAAAAATGGCGTCATTACTTGATGGGACGTCATTTCACTGTTCAAACAGACCAAAAGAGTTTGAAGTTTTTGATGGATCAACGTGTTCTTGGAGAGGAGCAATTTAAATGGACTTCCAAACTCATGGGCTTTGATTTTGATATTGTGTACAAGCCAGGATGTGATAATGGGGCGGCAGATGCGTTTTCACGCAAAATGACTTTTTGTGCTCTTTCCATGGTTCACTTTTCTGAATTGGAAGAGTGGGAAGCAGAGGTGCAGGCTGACCAAAGGCTTCAACGCATCATCCAAGATTTAATTCACCATTCTCAATCACACCCCGGTTACACTTTTGTTGATAGAAAGTTGTTCTATAAAGGAAAGTTGGTGTTGCCCAAGAATTCATCTAAGATACCAACCCTTTTGAAAGAATATCACGCCTCAGCGGTCGGTGGTCACTTTGGTTTTTTCAGAACTTATAAGAAAATCTCAGCTTTGGTATTTTGGGAGGGAATGAAAAAAGATATTCAGTCTTTTGTGGCGTCTTGTGATGTATGTCAACAAAACAAATATCAAACCTTATCTCCAGCGGGTTTATTGCAACCATTACCTATTCCACAACAAGTATGGGCTGATATCTCCATGGATTTTATTGAGGGTCTTCCAAGAAGCTATGGAAAGGATGTTATATTGGTGGTAGTTGATCGCCTTACTAAATATGCCCATTTCATTGCACTTGCACATCCTTTCACAGCCAAGAGTGTGGCAGAATTGTTCCTTCAGGAGATTGTACGTTTACATGGGTTCCCGGCAACAATAGTATCAGATAGAGACAAAATCTTTCTCAGTAATTTTTGGACTGAAATTTTCCGGTTGGCTGGTACAAAATTGAAGTTTAGCACTGCTTATCATCCCCAAACAGATGGCCAAACAGAGGTGGTGAACAGGTGTGTTGAGACTTATCTTCGTTGTCTCACAGGTACTAAACCGAGGCTATGGTCCAAATGGCTTGCGTGGGCAGAATTCTGGTTCAACTCCAATTACAATGGTTCGACTAAAATGACACCGTTTCGGGCCCTTTATGGTCGAGACCCTCCTCACCTTATGAAGGGGACAACTGTTCCATCATCTGTTGCTGAGGTTACTAGGCTAACAGAGGAGCGTGACACCATTTTGAAGGAACTCCAAGCTAATTTACTGAAGGCTCAAAATCAGATGCAGCAACAAGCCAATAAACATCGCCGTGATCTCTCTTTTGTGGTTGGTGATTTTGTTTATTTGAAGCTGCAACCATACAGGTTGAAGTCGTTGGCAAAGAAGATCAATGAAAAGCTTAGTCCTCGATTCTATGGCCCATATAAGATCACCAAAGTTGTTGGACAGGTTGCTTATCAATTAGAGTTGCCACCAGGTGCCAGAATTCACCCGGTCTTTCATGTCTCCTTACTTAAGAAGGCAATTTCTCCCGCTGTTCAGTTACAGCCTTTACCACCCATGCTGACTGAAGACATGGAATTGGAGGTGGAACCTCAGGATGTCAAAGCTGTCCGTACAGATCCTGCTGGTCGTGTCGAAGTTTTGATTCAGTGGAAGCAACTGCCAACTTTTGAAGCGTCATGGGAATCGTTTGACACCATTAACCTGCAGTTCCCTGATTGTCACCTTGAGGACAAGGTGAAACTTTTGGGGGGGAGTATTGTTAGTAGGCCTGCTATCAAGTTTGTCTATACTAAGCGTGCACCCAAAAGCCCAAGTAATTAGGCCCATTTATGTTAGTTGGTTTGCTTTAAATAGAATAAGATGACAATTAGTTGTCATCAGATTGTGGTTATTTGTGGTTTGGTCAAGGGAGAGACTAGGCTCTACAACTCCTAGAGGTGTCATTATTGTTATTTACTTTTATTTAGCAGTTACACATTGCTACTTGTTTTTGTAACTGCTGCAATTGAATAAATAAAGTCACACTGTAATTGCTACCTGCATACAGTGATTGTTAATTGACAGATCCTGCATACATAGATTGTTCTAATTATCAGATCCTAACAGCCAAATTGCTTAGTCATGCTGGTAGGCTTCAATTAATCAAGAGTGTTACCTTTGCAGTCACAAACTATTGGATGCAATGTTTACCTATTCCAAAAGTTGTTCTTCACAAAATCAATAGTATCTGCCGCTCGTTCCTATGGTCTGGTGGAGCAACAGTTACCAAGAAATCTCCTGTGGCTTGGGATCATGTTTGTGCACCCATTGCCAATTGTGGTCTTGGCTTAATTTCTCTAGTGGAATGGAATCAAGCTAACCTTGCCAAGTTGTTATGGAACATCAATAGCAAAGCTGACAGCTTATGGATCAAGTGGATCCATAGCTACTATGTCAAGAATGCACATGTTATGACTATGCCTGTGACACATTCGAGCTCTTGGATTTTCAAGGCAATTCTTAACCAGAGAGATGCCCTCACACATCTTCATGGCTGGCAAACCATGAGAAGTAAACTAATCACTACGCAAGTATACAACTCACTAAGGGTTGAATATCCTGTGGTAGCTTGGAAGGTTGCTATGTATGGTAACATTGCTAGGCCTAGAGAAATCTTCATTTTCTGGTTGGCTTGTCATGGCAGACTAGCAACTAAGGATAGAATGAGGAAATTTGGTGTGACTGTTGATATACAATGCTGTTTTTGTCCCAAGGAAGAATCCCTCAATCATCTCTTCTTTGGGTGTCCTGTTTTGAAGAGCATCTGGTACAAGGTTTTAACTGGTTACATATTGACCGTGTCCCCTTGGAATGGAATGAGGAGTTATGTTGGATCTCTGGGATGAGTAAAGGTAAGGGTTGGAGAGCCAAACTCTTAAAAAGTGCTATTGCTGAGACCATTTACATGCTATGGAAGTACAGAAATGATACTTGCTTTGGTAATCAAGTAAATAATACAACGATAGTAGAAGACATAATTAACAATATAGTTTACAGAGGATGGATGTTTCCTAAGCTTAGAGGACATCTTGCTCAGTTACTTCCAGGGGCGGAGCCACTTGTGGGCCGAGCAGGGCCATGGCCCGCCCCAAGTTTGAATATATATTTTTTTATAGGTATATGTATAATTTTTTTGTTAAAACGATATATAATATATATATTAGGGTTTGCAACAATATATCAGAAATTTCAAAGTGGCGCAGTGGTAGGAGACACGCCTGCTGTGTAGAGGGTGCGAGTTCGATCCTCAGTTAAGCTATTTTTACCATTTTAATTCTATTTTAAACAAAAGATATTGAAAAAAAAAACTGTACTGTCTATTTTTACCATTTTAATTGTATTTTAAAACAACATATATTACAAAAAATTAAGATGATCAAACCTATACACTACCATTAAAAAAATATTATTTTCAAAACATATATATTCATATTATAAACAAAATTTTACATAAAAAAAATTCACGGCCCTCCCCAAACAATTAGTGTTGCTCCGCCACTGGTTACTTCTCTAGCTTAGGTCCCCTTTTTTCCTTGTTCTGGTTTTGTCCTCCTAGTTGGTTGGATCTTTGATCACCTTGTACAGCCTTGTTTTTAAATGGAATAATATTTTCTTGATTCAAAAAAAAAAAAAAGGAATATATACAAGTTACATGTATAAGTCAAACTTTGAAAAATAATTACACATAATGAAAATTAATTACAAACATAATTATACTTAAATGGAAAAAAAAATTCATTCTATCAAGTTAAATTAATATATTAGGTTAAGAATAACTATACAATTGACTTTAACATGTATTTTAATTTTTACCTAAGTGGTGGGTAACTATTGCACAAATTCCTTGTAGAGAACGACAATTATAAGGAACCAACGTTGACTATAGATGACATGGTATGTGGGTGAACTAAAATTAATTCACGGATTCAACGTTAACTAAAAATTTCAAGGATAAAAAATCATTATTTTATCAATTATGTCCTTTATGATTTGTTATTGAAAATTTAAGGGCGTATATTTTTTCAATGAAACGGCAATGTTATAAATATTATACTCATTAATCTTTCTATAAATTTTGTAGTAATAATTTATATTTTTTTTACGGCTAGATCTATGGTACCTATTAATAATTTTGGGATATTTATTCAACAATTAATGAAAATAAATTATATAAGTATATTTGCATATGGTATCCACAGTTAATATTTTTATGCATTTTAATTAAAATAGTTAAATCAATATTAAATCTGAACAAAATTAATTACAAATAAAAAAATATAAATATGTGGAGTCAAGTTTTGGTTATTTATAAACAACCACCATTAAAGTAAAAACTACTAAAATCAACTATAAATTTCTTAAATCCTACAAATCACTTTGGACCCACAAAAAATAACTTAGCTTACCCACTTAGTTTACTCCCACAAAAGATGCTCTAATATGAGATTTAACTTCCTCTTTATATTTCATTCATCATTTTGCACAAAATCATATAAGTTTTGGGTAATATGGCAGTATAAGGAATGTGAATGTTGGGACAATTTTAATTTTCATAAAGAGTTGTGTGCATTGAGTTTGGGTTTCCTCCATTTGTTTTCTCTCTATTTATTCTCCATTTGTAGAGAGATAGACACATTAAAAATTAGCGGGGTCCATAAATTAGTGGAACCCATTTTTTAATGGGTCCCACTAATTTTTAATGTGTCTATCTCTCTCCAAATTGAGAATAAATGGAGAGAAAACAAATGGAGGAAACTCAAACCCGTGTGCATTATAGTGACATTTTCCTAAAATAAATAGCTGGATTATTTATTACCATGAACAAAGAACGATAATATAATTATGTAAGTTTAATTCAGTTGGCATGGCATTGTATTATATGTACAAGTTACATGTATAAGTCAAACTTAGAAAAATAATTACACATAATGAAAATTAATTACAAACATAATTATATATAAATGGAAGAAATTTTCATTCTATCAAGTTAAATTAATATATTAGGTTAAGAATAACTATACAATTGACTTTAACATATATTTTTACCTAAGATATTAATTTTATGAATTTTCTCACTCCTATATTATTCAACTAAGGAGGGATCAAATTACACCAGTGTAATTTTAAAAAAGTTACACTCATTAATATCCATTGATTCTATTTTGATCTAGTGGCTATTAAAGAGTCACACTTATTGATTCATTTGACTCTATTACTAAATCAAAAATTCTTTTTTTTTCTTAATTACTTTCCTTTTCTACCGCTATATTAATATTCCTTGATTTTATTGTTGTTAACTTGTACGACTTCTAATAGAAAAAAAAAATTATTTATTTTTTTTGACAAAAGGAAAGAAAAAAAAAAAAAAAAAAAAAAAAAGAGGTAAGAAAACTTTATCAAATCACCCCTCTCTATATACAGTCGATCACGACATGCATGAAACAAATTTATTCAACCTCCTCAAAAAAAATAAAAATGGACACATGACCTATATAATAATCTATCTCTAATACCCTGCTACCATGATAATCCAATCCCAAAATACACACTTAATAACATAATACCAATAAAATAACAGGAACAAGCAAGTAGGCCAAAACAAAGAATATAAGCATGCCTATATACCAGTAACACTAACTCAATGAAAAAGGAGTACATCAACATTAAGATTTTTCAGAAAAATAACTTATATGTAACTGTATTAAGAAAAAAACATCTTAAAAAAAAGTTAAATATGTTTTTAGTCCCTACTTTTATGTGAGTTTCGACTTTTAGTCCTTATATTTATTTTATTATATTTTTAGTCCCTACATTTTCTTCGTTTGCATTTTTAGTCCCTACCGTCAATTTTTTGTGACTTAGATAACGAAATCAGCCACATAGGATGACACATGGATGTCATATCATTCGATGCAAATGTTATTATAGTCAATTTAAGTTATCCTATGTTGTCAAATCTGTTATCCTAGTCATAAAAAATTGATTAAAAATATAATAAAAAAATATAAAGACTAAAACTATAATTAAAAAAATATAAGGACTAAAAGTCAAAACTCACATAAAAGTAGAGATTAAAAACATATTTAACCCTAAAAAAAATCTTCAAATTGCATATGCTCATTTTCTCTAGCATTTCTAGGAAATATGCGTGAGTTATTTCAATTTAAGTGTTTGCATAAAGTCCAGCAAAATAAGATAAACGATATATAAATGTATTGTTACGATCGTTATACTAGTAGTATTATGAGTCTTTAATGTTGATTCGAGCAAAAAAATAAAGTACTTAGAGTAAACATGCAATTTGGTCCTCGAACTATCACTATCTCACCAACTTAGTCCATAAACTATTAAAAGTAATTAAAAAGTCCGTAAACTATTTTTCATCCATCAATTTAGTCTCTACCGTTAAGTGGCCGTTAGTAGTCCCTAAACTATTAAAATACTTCAATTTAGTCCCCAAGCTATCTTAAAAAACAAAAAAAAATAGTCTCTAAACTATCATAAAAAACTACAAAATCATCCTTTAAAACTTATGTAGTAAAAGATCAAATAAATTTGTATCCCCAACAACAACTAGTATCCCATTAAAATCACAAACTTGAGTCTCTCTAGTCCATTGAACTTTAAACCTCGTCATCCCAATCATTCTAGCAATGGTACGTTTTAAAGTTGCTGCACCAGTGACAAAGCAAGTTGCTGCAAAGGTGAATCAGAGTGTTGTTGCACCTGCCGCAAAACCTACACTAGGTAAACCTATAAATATTAATGGTGCAGGACTGTTGTGGAGACCGAATAATCCAGTTTTTAAACCAGTCGTTGCTGTCAAAAATAGCGTAGTCGGTCCGGAACTTGTAGATCCGATGAAAGCATACAACAACACAAATGAGACAATGTCAATGAGATTCATGCCGACTCCATGATTAAGCCGAGGAACACGCAATGAAGAACCCTTTACTTAGTGCTTTTGTTTGATATTTGCTAATGATATTTGGTTTTTTTTTTTTGCAATGAAGGACCTTCTACTTAGTGCTTTTGTTTGATACTTGCTAATGATATTTGGTTTTTTGCAATGAAGGACCTTCTACTTAGTGCTTTTGTTTGGTCTTTTGTTTGAACCTTCTATTTAGTTCTTTTGATGGATTATGGTTTAGTTGACTTTTATGTAATGAATTTGATGAATTACGGTTTAGTTGGCTTATGTAATGAATGAATGGATTATGGTTTAATTTATGGTTAAGCAAGATCAATGTATTGTTCAAAAGAATGAGTTTTATGTTAAACGTATCATTGCTAGAATGATAGGGATGACGAGGTTTAAAAGTTTAATGGACTAGAGAGACTCAAGTTTGTGATTTTAATGGGATACTAGTTGTTGTTGGGGATGCAAATTTATTTGATCTTTTACTACATAAGTTTTAAAGGATAATTTTGTAGTTTTTTTATGATAGTTTAGAGACTATTTTTTGTTGTTTTTTAAGATAGTTTGGGGACTAAATTGAAGTATTTTAATAGTTTAGGGACCACTAACGGCCACTTAATGGTAGGGACTAAATTGATGGATGGAAAATAGTCTAGTGACTTTTTAGTTACTTTTAATAGTTTAGGGACTAAGTTGGTGAGAAAGTGATAGTTCGAGGACTAAATTGCATGTTTACTCTACAATATATTAATTTATTAATGCAAAAATGGAAGGTAAGAAAATAAAAAAGGAAATTGTTTAATTTATTAATGGAGTCATGTGAGTGTATAATTGACTCTTTAAAAACCATTAGATCAAAATAAAATCAAGGGATATTAATGAGTATAATTCTTTTAAAATTACACTGGTATAATTTGATCCATCCCCTATTCAACTCCTACATACTATTTCAACTAATATGAGATTTAACTTCCTATTTATATATCATATAATGAGTTTAGATATTACACTTTCAATTAAAATTCAAAATTTACTCAAGATATAATCTCCTATTTAGTATAAGATTTTTAATCCACATTCGCATCAAGTGTTATCAACTTAATATATTGTTAGTGTACTTTTTTTTGTCTTATATATAAATAAAAACTTATTTTTTAGATTCATTTTTTTTTTAAGGCAAAAGATATTTATTAAAGCAACCCATTTTTTAGATTCATTTGAAGAGTGATATAAAATATAGAAAATCTGTAGGGTGCATGTTGCAGACCAACAATGGTGTTCTTATGTGAGCAAAATCTATCGCCTTTAGTATCGATTGCAAGCTTCTAGTTAGGCAACAATTAAGAGTTTAATTTTGTTACTTTTAAAAGAGATTTTCAAATTTAGTATACTATATTAATTCTAATAATTTAGAGGTGTTTGAGTTTAGTTTTCATGTTGCTAGTATTAGAGAAATTTTATCTTTATTTTTTAATTTTGAGGTCAAGTTTGTTAGACCATAAGTGAATACATGCTTGCTCATTTGTTAGCGAGAACGGATATTTCTTAGGCGTTAGTCACTAGGTGTTTGAGAATGTTCCTTCTTCTATCAAACATTTTGATGAATGATATGTATAAATTTATTTGAGTAAACAAAATATAGAAAATCTAAATAGAAAAAAATATATTAATTCTTTATAAATAAATAATAATTGCTCCGATCAATGTGGATGATCCTTTGAGTCATCTTCTCGTGACCCAATAATGGTATTAGAGCAACTCCATCGGCTCTATATTTCGGTTCGTCCGCCAGCTGGAGTGTGACATTTTGCAAAAACTTGCTAATGGATTATGCCAACATTGAAATCACAAAATTGATACAAACCAGTGATAGAACTACATACCACAATCAATCGATTCCAAAATCGACTTGAAAAGCCGGGAAGATTTGAGAAATTTGATTCGTGAGTGAAGAATCAGAGGGAGAGAAACGAGTGACTTAAGAGATTCAACTATCGGTAACTTTCTACAAATCAGTGAAAATGAAATTATGATGCGATTTGATAATTGAGAGAGTGAACGTGAGAAAAATTTTTGAGATCCGCGATTCAGTTTGATAATTGACAATTGGTGAGACTCGGTGAGAGCTGCAATTCAGTTTGATATTTGATTGATGAAGATTTCTGAGATTAGATGTTTCTGAAAGGAAAATTTGGAAGGATGAAGAGCAATTCAATTTTTGAGTTTCTGAAAATTTGATCTGAAAAGTTTCTGAAAATTTGAGTAATGGTGTTTTTCTTTTGACCAAGAGTAAGTATTGATTTAAGAAAAGAAACTTAACATAAATAAAGAACGGTTTTTTTAAGCAATAAAATATGTGTTGCATTGACACGTTATTAACCAATAAAATATGTGTTGCTTTGACATGTTACACAACGGTTTATTAGACACTTCTCAAAAGTAGTGTTGTAGTAGGTGAGAAATGTTGTAGTGTATGAAACTATAGTAGCTACTTTCTCCAGCTCTGTATCAATGAAATCTCCTCATCGATCCATACATAATCAATTGGTGCTGTTCCCTCAATATCATTTGAGAAGTATGTATTTGAAAAGATCATAATTCATAAACTTTTTTTGTTTTTTGGTGATACAAAACCATCAAATTTTATACTTTAAATACATACAAATTCAACATCGTTAAAAGTAAAAATGATGAATCTGCGAACAAATTCATATCATCCAAATTAATAGCATACAATGGTAAAATGCCAACAAATAATATGATAAAATCAAAATCACTGGGATGTCCTTGTTTTCGGATCCGCAACGTTGATGTCCAAATCATTAATTGAATATGCAATTGGTTGAAGTTGATCTTTCAATATGAACTAAACGAACACCGCAATAAGACGGAAAATCAAATAACGTTGTACCAAGATGACGACCAACACAATGTCGCATTCGGACAACAAAACCACAACAAAAGAGAGCAACTAAAAAGCTCAATCTATATGAAAATTACTTATTTAAATTTTAAAAGGGAAAATAAAAAAGATGTAAAATGATGATTTTAGATCAAAACTGATATAAAATCACTCCGATAAAAAAGAAAAAGAAAATGAAAATAAATATTAGAAGGCTATGGTCTAGTGGACCTTATGTATTCAATCAAATCCTTTAAGTTGTTGTAGGAAGAACCATCACAACTCACACTCTTGCATGCCAACTTAGCAATTTCCATAGCTGATTTTAGAAACTCTTCCTTCCTATTCACCATAACATCATTCACCATATTCTCCACAACCTTCCTATCACAAACATCCTTCATATCCAACCCAATTTTCCAAACCTCACTCACAAACCTACTATTAATTTGTTGATCAGCAAAATAAGGCCAACAAATCATAGGCACTCTACAAACCACACTCTCCAAAGTAGAATTCCATCCACTATGTGTCAAAAACACACCAATAGCCTTATGAGACAATACTTCCTCTTGTGGAACCCACTCTACAATCAACCCTTGTTCCTTACTAGTTCCTTCCTCAAGCTCCTTTAATAGTTCTTTTTCTTGTACCATGTTTGGCCTAATCACCCACAAAAACTGTTTTTTACTATTCATTAAACCATGCCATATCTCAATTATTTCTTCTTCTTTCATTGATGTGATGCTACCAAAGTTAACATATACAACGGATTTCAATGGTTGAGATTCGAGCCACGTCATGCATGTTCTATCCTCTTCGAAGAATGATGATGATGATGATGATGATGATGATGGTGTCTTTTTTGTGGTATAGAGGTGGTGGTGAAGAGGGCCAAGAGTGTAGATGGTGAGTTTGGGAAAGTGGAGACGAATTTGAGAGAGGATTGGAGCTTCTAGATCCTCAAATGTGTTAAGTATGTATGCATTTGCTTTAAGTGATTCTTGGGTCTTAAGTACAAGATGGTCTACAATGATATGGTTGTTTTCTTTGTCTATTCTTTTGAAACTTGGAAAATCTCTACATCGAAGCAAGTTTTCCATACCTGGCACGTTTCTTAGTATGCGATCCATGTCCTCATCTCCTATAAATTTTAAACAACTAGAACACTCATATAACTATCATTGCTTGCATCTATGAAGCACAAACAGCACCAGACTCATATGCCACACACGATACAAAAATTGACACGTTTACATTGATAATCATTTAAGAAAATAATATAAGTAATCATAAATTTGTGTTATTTCGGTGTCTAACACCACATCGACACCTAAACACACACAATGCTAGCGGAAATCTTATGAGGTGTCAAATACAAAGTAAAAATAAAATATTTTTTTATCAATGTTGTTTTGACAATTTTTGATATTAACGAAGTTTTTTGTGTAGCTAGTAGCTACTATATAATTTTTTTTTTTTTTTTACAAGAGCTACTATATCATTTTTTGTCTATCATATTTCTTCTTATTTTTCGGAAAATAAACTTATTTAGGGCAGTTATAATTCTACATTAATAGAGTAGCTTATTTAGGGATTGAATTATTTTTTTCTTGTATCAAACAGTTCATATAAATAAATAAATTTTTATGTATTATAATAAGTTTTTCAAGATAATATATGAGAAAACAACTTATAAAGATGCAATTTTTGTTGATAAAAACTTATAAATTAACATAAAAATTTATTTATTTGCATAATATATTTTCATAAGCTAAAAAATAATGCAAATCCAAACAGACCCTAAAAAATTAAACAAATTATAACCCATGGGTACACTACTAATTCGAGGAGTCTTTGTGTTTTGTAAATTTACATAAATATAGCAACATAGTTTTAAATTAAAGAAAATTAAAAAGAAAATACCTCTAATTGGAAGTTCATTGCACTGTAAGAGCTTAGGAACACATAAATAAGCCCATAAGCAACAAGCACTAACAGTACGAAAAGTAATCAATTGTATCCCAAAGTCATGAGCCAAATCAGTAGCAAGGTTTCCATAGATTCCATCAACAATCATACAAGTTATTTTCTCAGAGACAATAATATCTCTCAAAAGAGGTTTACCATACAAACTCAATGCCACAAGTACATCACCCATCTTTTCTCCAAATCCAGGATGTTCCTCCTTATCCTCATGAAAATCAGATATAGTCTTGAATTGAAGAGTAGGGTAACATTTCAAAAGAGCTTGAATATCATCATTGAATTGAATGAGTCGATTGTGGATGTATTTTGTATTGAGGAAAGTTGTATGGAGATTATGAATTGCAAGAAGTTCAGCTAGCTTTAACATTGGGTTTACATGGCCTTGTGCTGGACAAGGAAAGATTAGCACATGTGGATGTGGTGAGGATTTCTCCATTGATTTTTCCATTTTTCAAGTATCTTAATTTTCTTCAGTTATAACATGCTATTGCATCTAATTTATGTTTCAGGATTAGTAAGGTCAACTCGTTTGTCTTTATTGAACACAAATATCATATATGAATGGTGGATTAGAAAATTACACTACCAAACACAAATCGGAAGAGGGTAAAATACACTATAAAAAAAAATAAATCAAACATTGCAAAAAGTATTTTTACAAAAAAAAATTACAAGAGGGAAATATAAAGCTCACCTATTTTGTAGGGGAGTAAAGAACTATTTACCCCATATAATACTAGGATCTGAATTCACTGCGGTTGGAGAGTTTGATTGTAATCGGACGGTGATAATTAATAACTCAATAAATAAATAAAAAAAATATAAAACAGATCCAACGGCTGAGATCATCTGCAGTCACTATTTAACTATAGAGAATCCAAATCCATAATACTACTAGTACTATGAGTGGATCGTGATTTTTCCCAATTCAATGCACCGTAAAAGAGGTTCCAAACCGTCAACATCTTATGAATCATCTTGTCATCCGCGTGCTTGGCTTTTTTGGTTGGACAATAAGATGAGTCTCATTGAATTGTGATAGAATAAAATACTCTTTCATTTAAATATAATTATGTTTGTAATTATTTTCCATTATTATGGATAATTATTTTTTTTAGGTTTGACTTATCTCTATAAATATAATTTGAGACCCTTTTTTCAAAATCTATTGTACACATGGCACACTCATATCAATTCTCTTCTAGCATTGTTTTGACAATAAATACTCATAAACAATTAATCATAACCAAATTAATTAAAGAATTAATAAAATAATACAAGATTTGACCAATACATATGATAATGCATTTAATTCGCCTATTAAAAAAGGAAATCTCTATAAATATAATTTGAGACCTTTTTTTCAAAGGCTATTGTACACATGACACACTCATATCAATTCTCTTCTAGCATTGTTTTGACAATCTATCTATATTAATATCTATTTACGAATCCCTATTGAAAATTTTTAAGAAAATTTTACCAATAGTATTAATGACTATCATTAATGACTATCAATATTATTATGAAAATAATATTGATTTTTTTTTAAAAAATGATATCTATATCTATATTAATATCTATTTACGAATCCCTATTGAAAATTTTTAAGGAAATTTTACCAATAGTATTAATGACAAATATTAATGACTATCAATATTATTATGAAAATAATATTGATTTTTTTTAAAAAAAAATGTATATTGAGAATAATTTAAAACTTTATATTTGGAATAATTTAAAATCGTATATTGGGCATATATTATTTTTAAAATTTTAACATAATACAGATTATGAAAATAATATTGATTTTTAAAATATGTATATCCAAAATAATTTAAAACTGTATATCTATATCTATATTTTATTAGTTTACGTAAATACAAATTACTATTAATAATAAACATATTAAATATTAATATTAATAATAAACGTATTAAAATTATTCTTAAATGATTATAAATATTTCTCAACAAACAATTCTAACGTAAATGACTATCATTAATGACTATCAATATTATTATGAAAATAATATTGATTTTTTTTTAAAAAAATGATATCTATATCTATATTAATATCTATTTACGAATCCCTATTGAAAATTTTTAAGGAAATTTTACCAATAGTATTAATGACAAATATTAATGACTATCAATATTATTATGAAAATAATATTGATTTTTAAAAAAAAAAAATGTATATTGAGAATAATTTAAAACTTTATATTTGGAATAATTTAAAATCGTATATTGGGCATATATTATTTTTAAAATTTTAACATAATACAGATTATGAAAATAATATTGATTTTTAAAATATGTATATCCAAAATAATTTAAAACTGTATATCTATATCTATATTTTATTAGTTTACGTAAATACAAATTACTATTAATAATAAACATATTAAATATTAATATTAATAATAAACGTATTAAAATGATTCTTAAATGATTATAAATATTTCTCAACAAACAATTCTAACGTAAATACAAATTCTAATCTATTAGTAGTATTATCTTGATTTATTTTTTATAAAAATCATATAAATTACTATCTAACATAAATACTTTTATTCTAACATAATTACAATTACCATTACTATCTTATTAAAGAATAATTTTAATCATCATCTAACGTGAATGCTTATAGTATTATCATTATAATATTTTTTTTTCCCATTCTGTTCTTATTAAAAAAAAAAATTTGTTTCTTCAAATTTTCTTTTTTGATCAAGTGAGTTTCTCCAAAACATTAGCCAAGGGAATAATCATATGATGGATGTCAATAATAGGGAATATACGGTACCAAAAAAACAAAAAGGAATATGCTTAATTATATTATAGAAATATATTAGATGCTAATAAATGTCAATGAAATGCATTTGAAATATTCATATGATAGATATCAATCAAATTTAATTTTAATAAAATCCTCCCTTTTATATATTCATGATTGGTAGTATGATTTTCTATATATACACTAGGTATCATATTGTTTTATGCACGGTTTCATATTTTTTTAATTTCACTTTTCTAGAGTTATTTGTTTTTTTACTATTAGTCGTGTTCTCTTTTTTGTTTTTCAATATGAATGAATTAGAATTCAACTTTAGTATTTAAATTGTTATCTAACTTCTTTTTGTTTTTTATTAGTTTGAATATCTTTATTTTGTGAAATGTTCAAATACTAATTTCTGAGTTATAATTTCTTTTATTTTGCAGGTTTGTATCAAGGTTTGATGTCATTTCTTACACAAATATCAACCAAGGAGTATTGTCTTGTGATAGAGTTCTACTATATTTTTTGGTTAAGATCTAAATATTATTGATTTTACTATCAAATATATTTTGTTCACTTTATTGATACAGTTCACTTTTTTGTTCAAATTACTATACCATTTATGCAATTACAATTTTATTTATCGATGATTGCTATATGAAAAGATAGCCTCCATACATGAACCGTGTGTGACAGTTCATTCACATCACATATGATTTTATGTGTTAATTGATGATAGTTAGTATGTAGTCTCATATATATATATATATATATATATATATATATATATTAAACATAAACCAAGATAAAATAAACATATTCAGAGAATTGTGGTAAAATAACTTGAATTTATGCTGCAACATGAACTCACTGATTGACAATGGCAACTCACAAGCAAGATTTATGTGAAAAATCACCACCTCAAGAGAAAGCTATATGAGGATTAGAAATCAAATCAAGATTGAAAGATAACTTAAATTACAACCAACAATTAATTTGTTCTATTGTGGCAATATAGTGTATTAAAAAAAATTATGTTTTTTTTTTTCATTTAAGAGAAAAAAGTTTCATATAATATAAAAAATAGTTTATTTATGTGTAAATAATCAATTAATAACGGAATTCATTTGTTCTTATAATACTATTTTCATCGTTCTACATTTGCTAATTTCAATGGAGTTATATTTATACGAGTGTTTTAAGGATTTTGATCCTCAATCAAATTTTGTCTCAATCTCCCTCAACAATAACTTTTGATCATTTGATTAATCTATCGGCTGAATAATAAAAACACATATGTTAAAAGAAACACACACAAATAGAGCTACTTTCTTTTGCAATGTTCTCATTTATTGAAAAAAATACATCTATTGTGAAACTCATAGTAGTATTTTCCTTCACCCAAATACAACAATGAAATGGTGTAATTTGGACCGGACCCAAAATTTTTTACCCGACCCAATTCATGTGATCAAGTATTTATGTTTATTTTGGTAGGAAGTATTGTTGAGCGGTGCTTCCATGAAAGAAGAAAAAGTATTTAGGAGAGAGTTGAACCATGATTTATTAAGATGTATTTCTTTCAGCATATCTGCATTTATTATTTAGCCGATAGATTAATCAAATAATTAGGGGTTATAATATACTAACAATTTGCTATTAAAAACAATAGAAGTTATTGTTAAGAGAAATTGAGAGGATCCAAATCCATATTTTAATATGGGGCTGAGGGATTTTTTTATTTTTTTTTTTGTATTTTCAATGAGAACTAATATTTATACTTATATTAATACGATGACTTTTTTTTTTTTTTTTTTATGAAAATCTATATTTAATTATTTATATTCATATTAATATGGTAGACTTATTTTTTTGTAATTTTTTCTATGACTTATATTTACACTCATATTAATTCAAGTGTCTTTTTTTGAAATTTACACGGGGCAATTATTTATACTCATATATAAATACAAGTGCCAAAATTACAAGATCCTTTTATTTTTACGGGGACCGGAGAGAAAATATTATATCGTTTGGAACGGGGAGTGGGAGATCACTCTCCACCGTTCCTTTAAAATCCCTAAATTTCTATCATTGTTGTATTTAAATAAAATAAATATAAAAGAAATTTTACAAGTAATTGGAAAAATAAAAATATCAAATTGAATTTCTATGTAATATAAAAATAAAAACCATGTGCTAATACGGAGATCTTCTTTATGTAATTTTAATGAGAACTTATATTTCTACCTATATCTATACTCACGTACGGGGTTTATTTTGTTTATAATTTTTACAGAGTTATATTTCTAAGGATGTTTCAATACAGGGTTTATTAATGCGGTGCGGAGGACTTTTTTTTCTTCTTTCAATGAGAACCTATATTTATACAATATATCGCACATATTAGGGATACCTATTTTTTTTTGTACTTTTTACTAGAACTTATATTTACACTCATATTAATACGAGTGTCTTTTTTTTTTTTTTTGTAATTTACAAGATGGGCCGTATATACTCATATATTAATATTAATATATATATATACCTAATTTTTTTTGTAATTTACATGAAACCTATATTATTACGAGGGCCTACTTATTTTTTGTAATTTCTACGGGGACGAGAGAAAAAACACTATTTTGTTGGGAACGGGGAGCAAGAGATAACTCACCACCCTGTTCAATCCTTTTAAAATCTCTAAAAAGTTGAAATTTTAGTCATTAGATTACTTGACAAAAAATACATTAATTAAAAATAAGAATAAAAATAATTAAATTAAATCCAAAAAACTAATATCTCAATTAATCGACTTTAACATTAATGAAATATATTAATCTAATTTCGTACAATAAAATAAAAAAACTCCTAATAATTTATATTTCTCATTGAATATTTACTCGTGCATTAATGGTTGACATTAATGACTAACAATTAATATTATTTTTAATTTTTAAAGTCTTAACATACTATATTGCATTTTTGAAAAACCATATATTATATTTCATTTTTGAAAAAATGTATATTGGGAATAATTTAAAACCGTATATCTATATCTATATCTATATTATTTTATATTTACGAATTTACGAATCCCTCTAAGAAATTTTTATGGAAACTTTTACAATAATATTAATGATTGACATTAATGACTAACAATTAATATTATTTTTAATTTTTAAAGTCTTAACATATTATATTGCATTTTTGAAAAACCATATATTATATTTCATTTTTGAAAAAATGTATATCTATATTATTTTATATTTACGAATCCCTCTAAGAAATTTTTATGAAAACTTTTACAATAATATTAATGATTGACATTAATGACTAACAATTAATATTATTTTTAATTTTTAAAGTCTTAACATATTATATTGCATTTTTGAAAAACCATATATTATATTTCATTTTTGAAAAAATGTATATTGGGAATAATTTAAAACCGTATATTGGGAATAATTTCGAAAATACATCCATATATATTTTACCAAAAAAATATATATTGGAAATAATTTAAAACCATATATTGATTATATTGCATTTTGAAAAAATGTATATTGTGAATAATTTAAAACCGTATATCTATATTCTATATCTATATCTATATCTATATTATTATTTTATATTTACGAATCCCTCTAATAATTTAAAACCATATATTAATTTGATTTTACTATATGCAAATCTATTGCACATACTATCAATTGAAGAGATCCTCTCAAATCACTTTAGGATAATTTTTTTCCAAACCATTGATTTGGAAGAAGAGAGAGAGAGAGAAAAGAAAAAGTAAAAAAGTAAATTTAATGATGACAATTTAACAATTAAGACAATTGAGGAATTTTTTTTTTTGAGAGAATCCACTCTCTATGAAAAGGGATGTCATATCAAATTTTAAATTAAATTATTTTTTTGTCAATTGAATTTTCTCTATAAATATTATTAGATTTTTTTTAAACATATTGATGTTATAATTTTAAAATTGCACATAAAATCTGGTCATATGAATGCTATAAAATCTGGTCAAAATCATATTCTTATATTCCCTTATTATTGAGAATAAAATTGCACACAAAATTGCACACAAAATCTGGTCATATTAATGATATTAATTAGAAAAAAAAATTCATTATGAATTGATTGTGTAGTTTTTATTATAAATATTGTCTTTTCTTTCAACCATCTTCACTCACAATATTTCAATATCAATATATCAATATTCTTTCACCATTTTTGCTATTTCGATTTCTATTTATTTACTCTTTTGTAATTCAGATTTGTTTACTTTACTTTTCTTCAACTTTTTTTTTATTCTATTTTCTTTTATCTTTTACTGATTCTCTCTTCTATTTTTTCAGAAATATGATTGTAATAAAAGCTATGGAGAGAAGATTTTTAAGTGTCTTTTCAATATCAAGAACACTTTAAGATGTGACATGAGGTCGAAAACAACAATTATTGATGAATGATTTTGTAACGGAATACCTTCTATGTTGATGTTTTTTAGCGAAATATTATTTATATGTAGTTAATCGGAAAAGTAGTTATGAGAAGACAAATTTATATATTTCACTATAATATGTTGTTTAGTGCACTCTAAACTAGATAACATTTGTTGCCAAATATTAATTAAGATAATAATTTATGTGACCTCCTTTATAAATTTCCGGGGGACAATTCAAAATGCAATAGAATATTTGTCAAGTTGAAGGTGCTTTGAAAGTAATGTATATAAATTTTGTCAATTAACTCATACGTACACATTATTTTTTACATAATCATATGTACACTTATTGGAAAGCTCTTCTTTTGGATTTAATTATTTTTATTTTTATATTTTGTAGTGTGTATTTTTATTTAAGTTTATTTGTAAGTGTATTCTTGATAAATTATTTCTTTTGTACAGCAAGCAAAAGTATAGTTCTTATGTTGAATTTTTTTACTCTAATGTTTTTTGACAAGTTTATATATATATATATATATATATATATATATATATAGGAGGGATCTATTGACTCCAAGAATAATTCTTATGAGTTACTCCAAATGTTAGCCTTTAATTTTAATATTAGTTAATGGTGATGATTAAATTCCCACTCATTCTTATATTGTGTCAAATTTTTATACCACTTCTCTCTAAACTCACATTGTCTGTCAATCGACACGACAATATAACTTTTACTCCTTCCATTGATAAAGAATGATGTTTAAAAAAAACCATGTTTTTCAATGGCAAATAATTTTTTAACAAAACATTAATCGAATGCTTATTTTCATATGATTTTATTTCCAAATACCTTAGTCAATTTGCTTTGATGAATCTCATTCCCCACCTCTAATACTATGTGCTTAATTGTGAGGGTATATGCAAATCGATATCTAGATTATAAGAAATTCTCATGACAAAATGTAGGTTATCCATTACTAAAAAAATGCATGTTATTCTTAAAAGAAAAGTAGAAGAAGAATATGCGGGTACCAATAAAATTGTACATGAAAATTTCTAAATGAAAAAATTTGCTTATAAAAGTGATCACCTGAAATAATATATTAATATCCAAATGAAAAATTTATTTTGCAACTCACGGGAAATAAAAATTGTACACACTTATTTTACATCACACGGGGAATGAATATTTTGCACGAAGTTTTGATAGAATTTTTACACGAAAATATATAGATTTAAAACAATACATTCATTATTTTAAAAAGAAAACAATATATTCATTAATTGTAAAAAAATACAAATTATTCTAATTTTAAATGATTAAAAGAAATGGAGATGAGGCGGGGTACACAATTATTTTACATCACACGAGGAATGAATATTTTACACGAAGTTTTGATAGAATTTTTACACGAAAATATATAGATTTAAAACAATATATTCATTATTTTTAAAAGAAAACAAATATTCATTAATTGTAAAAAAATACAATATATTAATTTTAAATGATTAAAAGAAATGGAGATGAGACGGGATAGGAAAATTTATAAAGAACAAGATTAAAATGGGTAATTAAAGCCGCTGGTTCGGTTCATTGATTTTTTGAAACAAAAAAATCGAATCAAACTACCTCGACTTTTAACCGAACCAATTCTTTTTTTTGTGTATGGTTTGAATTGTCTTTAATCGCTTTTTCTGATCTACTTACACGACTAAATGTCATGTCTCTTACCAGTTATGTTTATAGGGGACTATTGCAAAAAAATTATAACCAATCAAATTATGCAATTGCACGGGAGCATATTGGTGAATCATTTATTTTTCATAAGAACCAGATGATTAACACAATAAATATTTGATATACCATTAAAAATAGAATAACCAGATGTACATTTAAGTTTATTATCAACACAAAAAATATACATTTAAATTTATTTATTATTAAAATATTTTCAAAAAAATAATATCATAATTAAAAATAAATTATATTTTTATAAGTAAAAATTAACCCGTGCAACACGGGTAAGTTATTCTAGTAAATACTCATAAGCAATTAATCATAACCAAATTAATTAAAGAATTAATAAAATAATACAAGATTAGACCAATACATATGATAATGCATTTAATTCGCCTATTAAAAAAGGAAATAATTCTAATTCAAATAATTCTAATTTTAACCCTTTTTTTATGCAAATATCTAAAATATTATTATTTCAAATAATTTGTAAATTCAATTTTTTTCATGCAAGACATTTTTTTAACAAAAAAAAGGTTTATATTTCTCTGAAAAATAATAATATATATATATATATATATATATATATATATATATATATATATATATATATATATATATATATATATATATATATATATATATATATATATATATAATCAAATGATTAAAGTTAAAATATATTTAGGAGATAAATAAGTAAATATTATTATAATTTAGAAATACATTTTCTTGCATGACTGTTTTTGACTAAAAAAATAATTAAAAAAATTGTAATTTATTTTATATATGTATATAAATTCAAATGATTTAAAAAATAATATTGGTTTAGGTTAGAAGGTTTAATTTTTGGTCAAAGAAGTCTTAATTTAGTTACTTAAATTAGATTATTTGAACAAAGTATATTTTTATCTTGATTCAAATGGTGCGGTAAATGTGAAAATATTTTGCATCACACATTAAATAAAAATTAATCAATATAATTTTGGAATTTTTTGTGGTCAAACCAATCCCTAAAATTATGAAAATTTCAAAAACTCAAATCAAGTTTATAAGCTTGTGCTACAACCAACACAACTTCTATATAAATAATAGATGGATGGAAATGAAAATCATGGTCAGAGGAAAGCAAAATCTCAATGTTCATTTTTATTATTATTATAATTATGATGATGATGATAATTCCATATATTATGTTTTGTTCACGGAGTTGTAGATTTTGATCTATTCGTGGTGTGCTATGTGGGACTTGCGTTTTGATAAAATGTGTTTCCTTTAGCAAAATTGTTTTTTATTCGCTTTATCTATTGTGTTTTAGTTTTGTGGGGTGTAGTTTTGCTCTCTGTTTGTTATTGCAAAAATATTTTTTTCTATTCCAGGAACATTTTTAAAGCATGTTTGTTCCAATGCCAGGGTTGTCAATGTTATAGTTGAAGAATGGTTACAAGAAGATAAACTCATCCGAGTCTCACTTTTTCCCTTTATCTTTATCTTTTACTATTGTCAGTTTTTTTTCTTCTAAATTTTGAATGTAATTGTAAAGAAAGTTAAGGTGGATGACTTATCATAGCATTTTCAATCACAAAAAACACTTTGTGGCATATCTTTTATAGTGTCACAAAGTGAACAATGACTTCTATAAAATGATGATTTTGTAATCCGGGTTGCACATTCTTTATGTAGATATTGATTGAAGAATGGTTATCAAATGATAGACTCTCCAACTCTTTCTCTATTTATATTGGACACAATGCAGTTTAAATTAGACAACTTTAATCGTGAATTATTAATAATATTATTATTTATATGTACACTGTAAATTGTAATATATATTTTTAATTAAATGTATAAAATAAAAAAGATGGTACAATAATCTGGAAGATATAATTGTAATAGCTTTCTTAGCTATTTATATTTTATAGAGCAATGAGTGTGTGAAAAAATGGAAGCGTAATTTTTCATATGCACAAGTCAAAAATCGAATCCCTAACCATCTACTTAATGGAGCCAAAAAATTTATTACTTTGACCGAATTATTGTTGGTACGTGTTTTTCATACTAATTACCCCATATGAATCGAACGGGACCAATGCATCTATCAGTTGTGTCATGTGTTATTGGTAATCGATCTTTGTTGTGTAAACAGAGTATCATCTGCATGCACTAAACGCTCTCTTATTTATTTTTTTTTAGTTAACACTTGTCTAAAAATTAAGTGAATAAGTGAAAAATTCTGGAATTCGTATTCCAACCTATGTATATAATGTGGTGTCCCTGATAACAAAGTTATGCTCACAGGGACAATTAAGTGCTCTCTTTACAAATATTGTATGTGAATTTGAGATCTTTACCAAAACAACTATTTTTAGACTTTTGTTTTGTGAAGTGGTACATTTGTGCTTATATAATTGATTTTTACATGCAAAATAACTATTTTTGGATTTTTTTTTGTAATTTATACAAGAACCTTATACTCATATATTACTATTAATATGGAATTTTATATGGGGACTATATTTATACTCATATTAATAAGGATCCTATTTTATTTTTTTTTTAATTTATATAAGACATATATTTGTACTCATATATTAATATGAGACCTATAATTTTAGTCATATATTAATACAAATCATATTTTATTTTATGTTATTTTATTATAATTTATATGAGACTAGCTATATTTATAGTCAATATAAATATGAGATCTTATTTATACTCATATATTAATACAAGGTCTATGTTTTTGTACTTTTTTTGGTAATCTATATTTATATTCATGTATTCATAAAGGGGCATTTTTTATTTTTTTTTATAATTTATACGAGATCTATATTATATTCATATTAATACGGGGCCTATTTTTCATATATGTTGTACTTTATCATGCGAAAAAATAAAAATAACACAAAAAATGTGTGGCGTGCTTTTGATCCATATTTAAGTTATACACATCATCATATTACACATTGAACTAAACTTTAAAAATTGTAATCCACGTGATACTCATAAAACCACAGTTTATTAAGTTTAGTCACTCTATTTATACGGATAACTATTGTTTTTTGAAATTTATGCAAAAATCTATTTCTACTCATATTAATTAATTACGAAATTATTTGTTTTTAGTAATTTTTACATGACTTATATTTCTATTTGATATATTATAAATTAATAAATCTACAAACGTATTTCTACCCGTGCTTGGCACGGGTCTGAATACTAGTACTAGTAAATTGTACTCTCTTCGTTCTAATACAATATTTTTAGAATGTTTGTCATGCTTTTATTTAGACCTTCAAACACATTATTTAGTAATAATAGAGTGTGATTTTTTTTTTTTTACAAAACAATATGACTGTTATTTAGACTTCCAAATATGTTATTTATTGGTTAGATTTTATATTATTAATAATATAATGCATCAAAGAGCAAGGAATACCGTAAATTCCTAGTTTTTTCGAAGAGCAAGGTATGACCAAGTTTGCTGGAGTTTGAAGATATGGATTATTGGTTGCATTTTTCCGGTTAGAGAAGACGATCTATTGTTTTTTTATATAAAATAAAATATTTAATGAGTTGGAAGAAACTGACACGTGTCGTTATCTAATTAGAGAACAATACGACCAGCACCTACTAGAACTGAACCTAAGTTTTTTCCGTTTTATAAATAAGTTTCATGAATGTAAAAGAATTTTTATTGGTTATTAATTATAGAAAAAAAAAAAAAAGAAGAGAGAGTACATTAAATACAATTTGCATTAAAATTTCATCAAAATAAGTAAAAGTAAATCTTTAAAAAAAAAAAGTAATTTTTTTTTTTATAAAACTTTTTTTTTTTAAAGCAAAGAACAAAACATAAATAAAAAGGAAGTACAAAGAAAGCTGAGGGGGCAAGAACCTAACCCAGCAACCACACAAAAGCGTATATACAACCCAAAAAAGGTAAAGCAAATCCAACCGGACCAAATCCAGTGAAAGATACAAATGCGAAGCAATCAAATACACATCAAACACAATCCAGCAAGCCCAGCGCAAGACCCGAAACCAAATTGCAAAAAAGAGATGTGCAAAAGATTCAACCATTGCAACAACCAATAGAGGCAGACTAAAATTCAATCTGCCTCTTAGGGCACGGTGAATGAATCTGACCGTCAACACGGAAACAGAAACAACAACCGACAACTCGATGAAGCAGCAACGAGTACAAGGCCATTTCTAGCCATATCCAGAGCCGTCGGTCTTCACAAATCCTCTAGCGCCGCGGATGCAGAATTGAAAACTTTAATGCCTGCAAATCTCAACAGATCTGAAAACAAACCAGGAAACCAAAATCCAAAAAAGCAACCAAACAGTGCTCGAAAATAGCAAAAGAACAACGACGAATAAATGAATTCAGAGTAAACAAGCAGCCAATTTTAGCATAACTGTCACACCCACGAAGAGAGGCGGTGACGGCTACAAAAACCAACAGCAGCAACAGAACACAGACCGGCTACCACCACCGCAAGAAGGTGGTTCCGGTTGAACCAGAACCGGACATGGGAAAAACAAGCGCAGGCATAACAGATCCGACGTGAAGGAACAAACCCACCAAGAAAATCCATCTCCGAACCGGACAAGAGAGGTGGTGTCGCGACCCCGAGGAACGAAACACCAAACCGTCGAAGCAGAAAGACGTCGCACGCCAAAGCAGACCCAGACAAACCGAATGTGAGTCAGAGAACCGAAACTGGAGCAAACACCAGATGCGACCACCACGGCGATGGCGACGGGAAAAGCTACTCCGGACGGGAAAAAGTAATTTGCTTTTGTCTATAATTTGGGACAAGAAAAAGAGTTTTAATAACAAATCAAATGGTTATTCATGTATGCTTCCGGGTCAAATAGGGAGAGCGACGTCATAACCAAGCCCGTGGGCGAGGTAGTGACGAATACAAATGCCCAACTCCCTCATTTTTTCTACATGTATGCATCCGTCATTGACACTTTTAACCTCTGGTTTCTTTTTACCCCCTTTGAGGTTTCCATCTTAAGAACGATGAATGTCGCTCCTTGTCATTTGAATATTTCGTCATTAAATATTATTTTTAGCCATTGAATAATGAAATTCCATGGTTCTTATCATACCTTAATAACAATGATTTTGGTTATTTTTAGCCATTAAATATTATTTATAGCCATTTGAATATTTTCACTTTCTCTATCCTCTAGATAGTAGATATGTCTTTGTTGAAGATTTTGGTGTTTCTTTCTCCTCCAACCGCCCAGATTTGCAGCAATTAGTGACAAGAAACATCTAAATAAACCATCTTAATCATGTTGTGATTTTTATGTGAGATATGATTTGGTTGATCCAAAATAATAATTTTGAGAATAATCTTAAGTCATGAACTAGGAATAATCTCACAATGAGAGAAAATGAAAAAAAATCCAAGGTTTTAAATTGCGGTTGCGAGTGTTGCGATTGCGGCTATTGCGGTTGCGAGTGTTGCGATTGCGGCTATTGCGGTCGCTGCGATGCAATTGCGGCCATTGCGATGCAATTGCGGCCGTTGCGATGCAATTGCGGCCGTTGCGGCGTGAAATAATTTTCTATCCGCACAAATACACATTTTCTTACACTAACATTGTATCAAAATTAATCTAGTTTATCTTACTTGTAAATATAAAAATAAGCTAATATGAATATCTGTATAAAAATAAATTATAAATCTAAAAGACATAAAAGAAAAATGAAGGTATATTTTCTGAAATTTTACAGTAAAATTCTTCGAAAAGTTGTTTTTTCTTCTCATTTCTAAAATTGATTTGAGATTCTCTATTTTTTTTAAAGTCCTTTTTCTGATGCGGTCTGTTGCGGTGTTGCGTTGCGGAAAAACAGCGTTGCGTTGCGGTTTCGTTGTGGCGTTGCGTGTGATTTACAGTCACACCGCAATTGCGGTCTGATGCGGTTGCGCTGCGTTCCGCATCCGCAATATTGCGGCCGCATCAGGTGATGCGGTCCGCAATTTAAAACCTTGAAAAAATCTATAAAGAAATTTAGAAAAGGACATGTTCATGAGCTCCGGGTCTAATACCCTCTCTCAAATAATGATACTATAAAATATTGTCTTGGTGGTTTGCAACTCTGTCCGTTACTTGTTGTTTGCAAAGCACCCATTTACAAGAAAATTCAAAATCTACATTTTTATAAAAAATTTAAATCTGCAATTTTAATTAACGAAAGAGAAATCTTCAATTAGATTTTTTTTTTGCTTGAAAATTATTTACATTTTATACTTTATGAGTTTGTTGGATTCTTTTTCCTTGAGTTCATGTTATTGATAGCAAGGTAGTGGAATGTGTTGTTTCAATTAGTACAAAACAATTGAAAAAGAAGAAACAAATCGAAATTTGAGTGTCTTAGATGATGAAACATTTAAAAATTTAGAGAAATTGAAAAACTTTGAATCAATCATCCTTTTGAACAAAATCATGAAAAGTGTTATTTTTAACCTACAAATTTAAAAAATAAAATATAAAACAAATTTATTAAAAAAATGCTAAGAGAAAAAATTTGAAAGTATGAACAATGAATTTAGTATTGATTTTTTTGGATGACAGTAGCAAAGACAAGTGTGATAGAAGAGAAAGGCACAATGAGAGAGAAGTGAAAGATAAAAATAAAAATGTTTAAGTGTGTGTAATATATCATAAAGATCTATGGATTATCATAATCTAACCATTAAATAAATTTTCCCGTGATGAGAGACCTAATGACCTCTCCCATTCTAAAAGGGGCAAACTAATTAAGCCATCAAAACTTGAATAATTTTATTTAGAGATATTCTACTATAGCACAATGACAATCTTTAACTTCTTTTCCATTTTTACTTATAAAAAATAAAATCTTTTCCATTTTTATTAGGTGTGACTTATTTAAATCATCACAACAATGCACGAAACTCATAATTCTCATTAGAGCCGTTAAAATGAGCTAGTTCAAATGGACCGATCTGAATAATCCGAATTTTTTTTGGGCTTGGGCTTTTAAATTGTAGCTCAAATTTTATTTTGGCCTTTTTTAGTCCGGCCCGATAAAACATGATAAAATATGGGCTAGCCCGAATGTGTCACGGGCCGCCCGAAAGCCCGACAAAATTATAATAAAAAATTAAAAATAAATATAAGTAATTTGTTTTGGATGATTTGAACTTAATTTGTATTATAAAAGTTTTTTATCCTCCTACGAGTTTCTCAAATATAATCCGCTACTTAAGTAGCAGACTGTGTTTTTTTTTTTTTTATCAAATTTATAATTTTTAATACTTAAGTAGCGGATGAGTAAAAATAGGGGGCGCGAAAAACTCGTAGGTAGCGGATGAGTAGAATTAGGCTTGCGAGAAAACTCTAAGTAGCGATTGAGTAAAAATAGGGCGCGCGAGAAACTCATAGGTAGCGGATGAGTAGAATTAGGGCGCGCGAGAAAATTCTAAGTAGCGAATGAGTAAAAGTAGGGCGCGCGAAAAACTCGCAGGTAGCGGATGAATAAAAATAGGGGGCGCGAGAAACTTCTAAGTAGCGAACGAGTAAAAATAGGGCGCGTGAAAAACTCATAGGTAGTGGATGAGTAAAAATAGGGGGCGCGAGAAACTCGTAGGTAGTGGATGAGTAAAAATAAGGCGCGCGAGAAACTTGTGCGTAACGGATGAGTAAAAATAGGGCGCGCGAGAAACTTGTGAATAATGGATGAGTAAAAATAAAGCACCCGAGAATTATTAATCTTATATATTTATGTATAGGCTTAATAGAGATTTTGGTCCCTGTATGTTCGCGAATTTTTTGTTTTAGTCCTTGTATTTTGTTGGATGGGATGAGTAGCTCAATTGGTTTTGTTAGTTGAGCTAAGGGTAAAGGAGTTTGGAGATTCAGGGTTCAAGTCCTGACAAGGAGAAAAACTAACAATATTGTAATATACTAACAATTTGTCATTCAAAAAAAAAAATAATAATAAAAAAAAAGTCCTTGTATTTTGTTTGCCAAAAAATTTACGAACATACAGAGACAAAAAAATCTATTAAGCGTTATGTATAATATAAATATATGTTTTTTGCCAAAATTTTTTGCTAGACAACAAAATAAAAAAATAAAGGAAAAAATTGGGCTAGCCCGAAAGTTCGACGGCCCATGCCGGGCCGGACTCGAGCTCCATTTTGTAGCCCATTTTTTATTCGAGTCTTTTTTACCCGGCCCGTCGAAGCCCGAACGGGCTGGGCCGCCCATTTTTGACAGCTTTAGTCTCATAAAAAAAACGCGCGAACCGTGTGAAGATATACTTTTCCAAATATATAGCATTAATTTGTTTTATTGAAAAAGATAAGAGCAATTGACAAATGGTATAATTGACAAATCATACCCGTAAAATACCAGAAGGACAATTAAATAGAAACGCTAAATCTAATCTTGAAAAACAAGTAAAAAGCAACGGAGAGAGTATAATATTTCTGTCAATTTTTTTTTTTTTTTTGAAACATTGTTTCTGTCAATTGAGATAAGATCACAGAACATAATTATTTTTTTTTAGAGGAAAGTTTTATTTATTATTGCTCGAAAGAAGAAGAAAGTTTAATTTATTTTTCATATACTTTTTGATTTATTCATATTTTTAATTTATTTTCCTTCAAAAAAATATTATTAAACTATTTTATATTTTATAAACCCTACTAATAATTTGTCAAAAAAAAACCCTACTAATAAAATAACAAAACACATATCTACAAAAAAAACAAAAAAAAATTAACAAAACACATAACAAAACTCAGCTTCGCCGGAAAACGCAGGCGGAGTTGGTCGTCGACAGCCGGAATCAGTGAGAAATTCCGTCCAGGTTTTCCTTTTTCTCAATTTTAATTTTAATTTAAGAATTCCCTTCCCTATCGGATACACCGATTCTCTCACTCACACTCTCTCCCCAAATCTGATTCTTATTCCACCGCCATCATCGAAAGTACCTTTCCCGTCGAATACATCGCTTCCTCTACAACTGCTACTCTAACTACAGGTTCTGATTGTTTTCGTCACTAATGTCGACTTCAAACTCGCCGGCGCCCAAAATTTTCCTTGTGATTGTTGTTGATTTTCCGTTTTGGCTTCACAGATCAAAATTGCTTCTTCATACAACAAATTTTTTATTTATTTATCCATTCAATAGTTTGATGTGAGAACATGTGTTGAAATAAAAGATAATCTGGTTTCAACAGAAAACGGGTTCAAAACCGGTTTAAATGAATTAAACCGGTTTGCAGCTATAAACCGATTCAGAACCGGTTTAGAACTGAACTTGAATTGGTTTTAAATAGTGGTCACCGTCGTGTTAAGGATTTTACGATTTCGGCCGTTACTGATGTTGTGTTACAGATTACGGTCCTATGGTGTGAATTAATCACATATTTGTACTATCATATATGTATGTATAATAACAACTTAAATTAGAGACAAATGTGAAGTTTTGATCTAGGAAAGAGTTAATTATGTTCATATTTGTATTAAAAGTGTGATCTTTATTCATTTCAATTGGAAAAAACGAAAGTCTCTATCTATTAGTATTTTTTCGCGGCCATAATGGTGTTTCGTCGTGGCTGTATCGGCGTCTTTTCTTTTTCACCCTATAAAAATGTTAACGAAAACTACCTATACTGTTTTGTCGCGGACGTTTTTGCGGTAATAGACCGTTTTTTAAAACTTTCAGTTTATGAATCATGAATACCCCTTTGCCAACCTGTCCTACAAACACCCCTATTTTATTACCATTTTTCCCTCAATATCTCCTTGTTAATCACTTAATTCTCCATTTATTTGGTTTTTGGGAAAACTTGAAAATTTGAAACAACCAGAAGAAAATAAAAGTCATTTAAACTCAAAGAAACTTGGTTTTGTAATGCTATTTTAGGTTACCCTTTTACTTGTATTTATATAACACAGTTTTTGCCCTTTTTTCAGGTTGTCACCAAAATGCCGGATGTTCACATACTTGTTAATGAATTTGTGAATCAGCTTAAAAAACGGTAAGTTGTTTCTTCATTGGCACTGTTTCAGTTCAGTGGATTGTGTATTAGGAACATTTTATGACTTTTGAGGTTTAGGAGCTGTTTTATCATTCTCTCTCTCTCTCTCTCTCTCTCTCTCTCTCTCTCTCTCTCTCTCTCTCTCTCTCTCTGTGTGTTTTTTTTATTTATTTATTGATGTGTGATGCTAGTAAAATTGAAGGTTCTCAGGCCACAGCAAAGCAGGCAGCAGAGTTGCTTCGGTCTGTGATTTCACAACAAAGGTTGCCTCAAACAAACCAGGCTACTGCTCTGATTAATGCAGTAAGGACTGTGGGGGAGAAGCTTATCGCTGCTAACCCTGTTGGTATGCTGAGATGGAATTTTTGCTTTTCTTAAACTACAATTAAGCATTATATTTGTGTTGTGTTCATTGTCTTTATGGAAGTCAAGTATGTATTTTTGGGCTTATTGCTGCATGATTGCCTAAGTTTGAATTAATTTAAAGCCTGTGGAAACTTCTCAATTGAACTATATATATTATGGTTCTTTACTTATGATAATATTTTTACAGGCTTGTAATTGTTTAATGAACAGTTAAATGGTAGGGGGCCTTTTATCAGAAATTTATATGTGAAAGGAAGAGGGAGAGTAAGGGGAAACCAATTGAATGTAAGCTGTGACTACCATACGTTGTAAACTTGTAATAGAATGTACTAAATAGACAGAAGGGAGGGGGTTAGCGTTAGTTTTAGATAGATAGTCAGAACAAGTAGAGGTGATGCACTCTCAAATGAGCCCTAAAAAAATGTACTCATTCATTGCTCATGGTCACATTGATCTGAGGGAATAACAAAAATTTCCTTTTTTTTTCTTCCCATTATTTTCCATAGATACCAGTTGATTCTATCATTAAATAAGAGAATTTTTTAAAAAGTAAGATGCCAAAAGGTAGTTTCAAATTATACAAGTAGCTTTGTTTAAAATATTCATGGTTATTGCAAGATTATTTTTTAATACTTTTTTGTTCATAAATTTTTACGTGAAGTTTATCCAAACTATCTCTATGCCTAGTTTTACTTTAGGGGAAGGATTTTTTATGGTTACATCATCACTCACAGTGGTTTACTGTGATTTGTGGATAATTGAGGTTGATTTATTGTTTGGCTATCATAAAATGTTATGTATGCGATTGCAGAGCTTGCTGTGGGAAATATTACAAGGCGTGTTTTGCACATTATAAGGGAGGAGGATCTTTCCCTTGCCACAGCTGCTATAGCTGGTTTGGAGCTATCAGCTGTAAGTGATGATGAAGATGATGTGGAGCGAGATGATTATCCTGTTTTATCTGCTGCCGTTGTTGCAGCTGCTGCAAGAAGCACCTTGCGCCCACCATCATTGCAAACTCTTCTAGAGGATGCACCTATTTCACCCGCCATTCCACACACATCTTCAGGGGGTGATTCTGAAGGGAAAAGTAGATGTGAGTATTGTTTGACCATGTTATATTTTTCTTTTCCATCTAACTTGATCTGAAGGGAATCATGCTTGTATTTTTACTTGATATGCAGTGGAGAAAAAAATCTCTTCTTTTTATTTAAGCTTTTGCTTGCAAAAATTCATAATTAGGCACATGTTCTTGTTTTTAATATAGATAACTTTTTTTGGAAACAATTAATGCTTATATGTAAAAAGTTTCCTCACTTTTGTTAAAGACATCAAAATGTCTCATTGACATTACTATATACTTTAAGGCCAATGCTACGGTGGTCCACCTCATCAAGTGGTTCACCGTGGACAAGTGATCAATACTATTATAATGAATACGAATTTTACAAAATTCACCGTTGGATTGGAAGTTTATATCATATAGATCATCCATAAAAAAATGTAGACAAATTGAAAATCATTTGACATGTTATTGAGACCCATAAAGATTAACGGTTTATTAAATACCGTAAATCTTAATGAGTCCCAATAAAATATCAAATGATTTTCAATTTTTCTAATTTTTTTATGGATGATCTATATGAATCCAACAGTGGATTTTTGTAAAATTCGTATTCGTTATAGCGTTTGTCCACCATGGACCACTTGAATAAGTGGTCCATATTAGAATTATCCTATACTTTAATTGTTGAACACTGTGATTACTGTTTGTTATCAATTCCTTCTTGCTTATGGCAAACCTTTGCACAATGGAGTCACAAGTTCAAATCTTGGACACAGCCTCTCTGCTTGTGGGGGCAAGATTGCATACATCTACGCTTCCCAAACGTCACTTGGTGGGAGCATTGTTCACTGGCCCACCCTTTATTTTTTTCATTCTATTGACATTTGTTCTGTTCTAATATTCAATTGCTCTTGTCATTTTGAGTTTGAAACTTGACTTTTGTTTTTCTTTGTTTCAGCTGTTGACAAGGGTTCAAGAGGTCGGAAGTTGAAGCATGATGTCATTGAATCAGTTAATGAACTAATTCAAGACATATCTACTTGCTATGAACAAATAGCTGAACAAGCAGTAGAGCACATTCATCAAAAGTTAGTTTCACCTTTATATACTCTAAGATGTGTGTGTTTATCTTTTGCCTGTTTTAGAGTGCTTGCTTGTTTGAAAATTGAAAACATTTTACATCTGCTCACCATAGGCAAGATTGGTCAGTGGCTTTGAAAGGCTTATATTGTTATTTGTACATATTTGCTTGCCAGATTTTTGAGACTATTATGCGCCAAGAGTCATGCTATTTTATTTTGTGGCCAGTGCTAAGATTTTCTTGAGTAGAGTATTCTATATCCAAGAATTCTCCACATGGTTGATCAGTATTCTATACTGTGCCCTATGGTGAACATACAACTATTTCTAGATGGGTTTAATTTCTTAATCATAAACTAAACTGTCATTGTTCTTTATAACAATTAGATAAGATAAGTGACGGTGCCTATTTTAGTTCAGGTTTTTTTTTTCTTTCCTTTCTATACTATTTTAGTAGTAGTGAGGATTGGACTGAAATCACAAAGACTGATAAAACCGTAAGATCCCACATAATTTGATTTAACTATTTACCTGGTTAAATTTATCAAGCCACACTTTAGTTAAATCTTCTCATGGAGGCGGTTTGTTTGATCTTTCTTACTTTCTAGTTTCCTGTGGAGATTGCATTACCTTCATGTAAAAGCATGGTTGAGGTATTTGTCTTGAATGTAAAACAAAAACGTAATGATTAGTTATTTTATAATACGCGACAATGTATTTATGAGGAAACATACTATTGGCTGATATAGTTGGTCAAAGATTAATTTCAAGTATATTACTTAATATTAACTTAAAACATTATGCATTTGTTCAATAAATGCCATGTAATTTGCACATCAAACAGATAAGCTGTAATTATTTTATCTTTTTGAGAATAGATGTGGTTTGTTGTTTTTTGTTTATTTGGAAAATGAACTATTTTGTCCATCTATGTTGTATGTTCCTTATTTACATCTACATGACTAATCTTTGGCTCTTAACGTATTATTATTGTTATTATTTCATGTTTCTCTCATCTTAATTAACCAACATAAGTGTTCTCTCATCTTAATTTTTATTCCTTTTTATTATTTGTTTACACTTTATTTCCATGATTTTCAGCGGGGTAATTTTAACGCTAGGTAGTTCAAAGACAGTTTTGGAATTTCTTTGTGCTGCAAAGGAAAAAAAGAGATCATTTAAGGTCTTTGTTGCAGAAGGTGCCCCAAGGTTGGTAGTAGTCACAGTCTAACATTTGCAGTGGATGATGATGTTCAATTAGTAATTGATTTCTTTATACTATTCATATGACTATCTAATGTTGACGTTACATGCAATCAGATATCAAGGACATCACCTTGCAAAAGAATTGGCTGCTAGAGGCTTACAGACCACAGTGATTACTGATTCTGCAGTTTTTGCCATGATTTCCCGAGTGAACATGGTGTGTGAAAATCCCTCTATTCTTTTTGGAATCAAGACTCATATGCAAAATTTAATCTGATTTCAACTTACCAAGCTGAAGTGTTGGAGTTATTCCTGATTTAACATATGTAAAACTCCTGCCACTATATAGGTTATTGTTGGAGCTCATGCTGTCATGGCTAATGGTGGAGTCATTGCGCCAGTTGGATCAAATATGGTTGCACTTGCAGCTCAAAGGCATGCTGTTCCTTTTGCTGTACTTGCTGGAAGCCACAAGGTGAAATTCTGACTTATAATCTAAATCTACCTCACAATTATAGTTTACCAAATCTTCTCATGATTATTTTTGTTTTGTTAAATACAGAAATCTGATTATAGACCAAATCCATGGGAAGCAAATAATTCAGCATGTTTTTTCCACATAAAATTTACAATTTTCTAAAAGGAAATATCCGAATCAAAATATTTAATGATGTGTTTTTTTTAAACTTGTATTATTGCATTTCAAGATGAATAATCACCCAACATTATTTGATAGTTCAGATATGATATTTCATATTTATATCGGAATGTGACTTGTACCAAGGAATTGAATTCAAAGGAAAGAACTATTTTATTGAAAGATTAAGAAACGAACGAACGATAGACAGAATTCAAGATAAATCTCTCCTCCAACGGTTTCCCTTTTCTACAATAGAGGCACTACTCTATTCACAAAAGTTTACAGTACTCAATGATAGTCACCTCTATATGTGTATCCCCTATTTAATCCATTACTCTAACTGAACAATTAACTAGCTAACTTTCCTAACTAAAATCCCTATTCTATATCCTAACAGTGACACTAGTTGAGCTTTTTACCTTTCTATTTTAGTAGAAACGAAGGATAGTTATTAAGACAGTTAACCAATTATGAACAATCAAACCAAAATAAATGTTCATTAACATTTTGATACTTGTTTTCCCTACTTAGAATTTTTTTTTTTTGACCAGTCTTACTTAGAAAACTTATTATGCATTAAAAGGCGTATAATGGCTTGGTATTATCTTAGAGTATCTTAGACAATCACTTAAGATTAGTTTTCATATTTGTTCGTTATTATCATGATTTGATTCCTTTTTAATTAGGATTTCGAGTCTTGCATTGATTTAGTTAAGATGTGTTATGAATATTATGTTACCAATACACAATATCTACAGGCTTTTTGTTAATTGCTAGCAAGGAAACTTTGGTGTCATGACCATGTTTTGGAATCAAATTTTGATCTGATTCCTCTTAACAGTTACCAAATGTTAGGCTTTTTCTTGAATGTTTCTTTATCTTATTGACAGTTGTGCCCTCTGTATCCGCACAATCCTGAAGTCTTATTGAATGAGCTGAGATCCCCGTCTGAGCTACTTGACTTTGGGGACTTCTCAGATTGCATGGATTCTGCAAGTGGTGGAGGTTCTCTTCACATCGTTAACCCAACATTTGATTATGTGCCACCAAAACTTGTTACTCTCTTTATTACTGACACGTAAGTTGAACTGTAACTGTCAGAAGGTAGCTTTTCCTGGTAACTGAGATTAGAAAATGTTTACTAACTAATTGGTTTCTTTCTCTGCTTTTGCTGGTATGGAACTTACTTCTTCTCAGAGGAGGGCATAACCCATCATACATGTACCGGCTCATTGCCGACTACTACTCAGCTGATGATTTGGTGGTGAAACGAAGAGCTGCTACTGGAATTTGAGTTCAGAATTCAGATGCCCCAAATTTTCTCCTACAATGGTAAATAATTGAATGTCTATTTACTTCTGTTTGTCATTGTGTCTATAGAATTATAATTTGAGAGTGAGAGGGTCGGGGAAGCAGTTGTGTTAATTTATGAAACAAATAGGATGAGTGTAGGTGTAAGGTGTTAGTAGTTGTGCCATAGAATTGGTAGTGAATAACGCAGTCTATTATCTAGAAAGTTAACATACTCTTAAAGAAGTGATTTGTTTGAGGTTGCTAAATTGAGACTTAGAAAGAATTTTTTTTTGATGTTTTAGAAAGTCGAATTAAAAAAATATGTTGCCATTCCCTTGGCATCACTATTTAGATGATAATTCTACACTCCATCTTTATTTCACAATACTTCATTTTCTCTCGGATGAGTATGATAGCTATTTTTTGAGTGATAAGCTCATTTGATGGTTTGGGCACATAAACATAGGGGTTGGAGAAATAAGGTAATGTGGTTTTGATTCTCCCCTAACATTACAAAGCCCTAAATACTACAATTTTCGGTTCAAGAAATAAAATCATCTATTAATGTTGAAACAAACAAATCCTATTCTACATTTTTCATGACCTTCCAGTCAAACAATAAATTATCGTCATCATTATTTTGCTCTGGCCATTTAAAGCTTTTTGTAGTTGTAGAGATCATTGTTGTCAATAGCAGCTTATAGCGGTGCTGTAGCATATTGAAATTAGAACAAATTGCTATTGTCTGAAATTCATGATTTGCTCATTAGTGGGCTATACGCAATTATCAAAATTGATGTAGATCTCACTTGTCTCCTAAGTATATTTTTAGACCACCCATTCGTTGGGCCACTTGTAGATATCAAGTCGAGCAAAGTTCATGCCTAAGTCTTCACATTGCAAACCAATGATATGACTAAGTTAGTTCTTGTATAGTCTTCACTGTATTAGTTGGTTTGTGGAGTTGAATTAGACTCTTACGTCGGAATTCTATTAGTGATGTTTGAATGGTGAGGAACCTATTATCATGGAATGTGACATTTCAATGCTCACTTTTTAAGGTGTCTGTTGTCCTCTGATGAACCATATGCTCTAGACAGATGTTCGATGCGGAAGAAAATGAACCTTGTGTAGTGCTGAGAATTGGGACGGAGCAATTGTATACGGAGAAATTATCTGAGAATACCATGTGAAACTAGGAAAATTCCATTTTTGTGATTGCTTACCATTGGGGTATAACCCTTTACTTGATTTAATTTTTTGTCCAGTCGCAGGCTATCAAGGGTCCCCCAACTTTTTTGACTTGTATACACAAACTCTATTTGTTTGAACTATGTTTCATAAAATGACCGTGACAGTAGATTTTTAACAAACATCGAATCTAAGTGGATTGTTTGTTTTTTAATGTCTAGTAATTGATTCACTTAGATAAATTTTATGTACAAAAATTGTTTTCTCGAGTGGATTATTTAGAACATGACGTTCAAATGGAATGTTTACATTTGTCAAAAAAAATAAATGGAATGCCTACTTAGAATTAGATTACATGCAGTATGGTAGTAGTGTTCTGTAACTTTTTGTTTTTGGTGATTTTTTTTTGTTGAATCCCAACCATTTGTCATTGTATTTTAACCTTTCATCTTTTTTTTAGTATTTTTTTTTTAAAAGCTCTGTTGTTGATTTGTTAGTCAAATTAGTTCAGAATGTTAAATCGGTAGTATTAACTTTGATAATGTGTCCTTTATTTTTATCATGTCAGATGCTTACATGTGTGCCATTCAAAAAAAAAAAAAAAATGATGCTTACATGTGATGTTCACATTGGTGAGGGATCAAAATGATAAGAAGATAGAGAAACACTTTATCTTCTTGAAAAAAGAAAAACATAATATATAAATCACAATTTCATACCAAACTTATCTCTATCCTTCATCCAAATTTGGGGAAAAATGAAACCATCCGCAACCCATTAAAACAAAACACTTCCCATATTATTAAAAACAAAAAAACATAAATGATGGAGATAGAAAGTGAAACACAATCATCAGCACAAACAAACACAAATATTGTTCTTGAAATTGAAGTGAATGAATGTTTAAAAGATGTTTAAAGACATCATATAGTAACTTTGTCAAAATTCTTTAATGAAAAATAAATCAAAAAACAAAATTTAATAATCTAATCAAATAAAAAATGTGTTTGGGACCAAATATAAAATTTTCAACAAAGGATTTAGGACATGGTACAACCCAACTGAAAATAAATACTAACATTCTGTCTGAAAATGTAATTTTTTTAGTAATGTGATAACCTATGAAGCCCCGATACGGGACACGATATCGATACATCGATACATAAATTTTTTTAAAATTCTCAATTCGATACTGCCGCGATACGTTATTTAAAAATTAAATTTAAAATTAAATATATAAATATACAATATATAAACATAACTAAAATCAACAATATTAATAATTAAAAGCAAAAAATATCTAGTCTTATATCGGAGTTTTAGGAAAAGCTCAAATGTTTAACAATCTGTTATATAGTAGAACACCATAGTTTTTCTTTTGAAAAGTAAAAAATTATATTGACAAAGGAAAATCACAAGAAGTGCTAAAGATACAAACAAGCACCGGGTATTGGGACGTATCAGACATGTATCGGGTATTACTTTTTTATTTAAAAATAATGATTTAACCGATACTTTTCCGATACGAGTATCGAGACATATCGGAAGAGTATCGGGTATTATTTTTTTATTTAAAATTAATGATTTAACCGATACTTTACCTACACGAGTATCGAGACATATTAAAAGTGTATCGGTATCGAGTACGTATCGGACACGATACGTCACCATTTTTTGAGTATCGAGCTTCATAGGTGATAACCTTTCTCGTGATTCGTGAACACTATCTCGTTGACCTTAATTTTGCATAGATCAATAACGCAGAAGGCCAGAAGGAATGTCGGCGTTCAATGTTATATAGTACATACAAGAAGAAAAACCAAGCTCTTTCATAAAAACTGAAATTTTATTTCAGCTACTTATTTATGTCAAAATTTTGTTGGGCTAAATATTTTATTCGAATTTTTAGTTTTAAAAATATAAAATAACTTTTGTCAAAAAAAACATAAAATAACTTATACAATTGTAATGTAACTAAAAATAACTTTTACAAATAAGTAGAAACCTAAAAGCACACTTGATAATTATAAATTCTAGACACTGTGATTCGACTCTGACTGACTTGAAGAAATAAATTATAACCAGTGAGCTCTTAAAATAGAATAAAATATAATATGCAACTTATGGAATATAGCAATTAGACAAAGCCTTGGAAGATTATAATCATGAAAATATCATAATATAAATTCTTTGTTTAATAAGTGCTCAGGATTTGCATTTCCATTGGATATATATAATTGGGTTAATAGGTCGTTAAATCTCTGCTAAGTGAGCGTGTTTTTCATTATTCCTACTAAATTTTTTTTTAGAATTTCCCCTTGCAAAATATTTTTTTTTTGGTTGGGCAAGGAATATGAACTTTTTAAATCGGTTGAACAGAATAACCGATTTAAAAATTAGAACTTTTTAAATATGTTGAATGAAATAACCGATTTAAGAAGTGCATCAAATGGTGACCAAAAAAATTTACTTTGCAAGGGGAAAAACTTAAAGGAATTTTTTGCAGAGATAACGCAAAACATGTCCACTTTGCGCTCACTTAAATGGAGGTAGCGATCTATTAACTCTAAATAATAACTCATCCAAGTTTGCCCTGCAGTACCTTTGTGTTACTATCTAGCACTCAGGATTTTCCTTTCCACTAAGTATAATAATTCATCCAAATTTTTCCTACAGTACTTATTTGTTACTATATAACACTCAAGATTTAGCAATCAACAATGGGAAACTCTATAGGATATACGCAAACACATACTTCACAGGCAATGTGTTTATCAAATTCAAAATGGATTCGACCACGGAAATGTTTTAATATGATTAATTTTTCATACGACACTAGACCATTTTTTATTATAGACAACATGTCAAAAAGGGTGGTCCAAAGGCAAAAAACAGTGGCCTAAAGTTTAGGCCACGGTTTAATCATGATAGTCCACGGTTTTATAAATGTGGTGTATGCGGCCGTTGCCTTTTCTCAAAAGCTACGGTTTTATTCACTTTAGTCCACGGATAACAAAAAACCGTGGCGTATAACTTCCAAAAAAACCACTGTTTTTTGATTGGTATTAGGCTACGGTTTAGTTTAGGCCACGGTTTCTTAGTTGTTGCCTATACATTAGTCCACGCTTTAGCAAGGATAGCCTGTACATTAAGCCACACTTTCTTACATTAAGCCACACTTTCTTAACAGTTGCCTATACATTAGTCCACAGTTTTGTAATTGTTGCATGTACATATTATAAGATAACCGTGGACTAATCTTTTGGCCACACAAATAAAATGTTGCTAAAAAAAATAGGCAACATATCAATATTGAAAAAATTGTGGGCTATAATGTTTTGCCACACAAATAAAAAGGGTTGTGTAATATCATTGTCACCTGTATATTTTTTTCATTTATGCCATCTATGCATTTTTCTAAATTGTATTAATAATTAATATTGCTTTGATGGGAGTAATAATTAATATTGCTTTAAATAACTAAACATTAATTACAAAATAGTAATCAAACATTGTACATTAACATAATTAAGTCTTGAGTAAATTATATCTAACAAAGTTGTCTTACAAAACATTGCAACATCATCAACAAAAAAATCAATCAATGATTCTTCAATTATAACAAGTGTTTACTTCCAAAAGTCAAAAGCAACCATGTCTTGCATTTTAAAAAAAAGTCTTCCATGCATTGCAATGCTTCATTCATCTTGATCTTCGGGTCCAAACTGTAGAGAAAAGAAGGCGAAGTATATCATTATAAGTATACTCAAACTTATAATTAGTGACTCATTGAACTTAACCATGTATAAAAAGCAAGACTTTTAGCTATATTTCTAGTTGCATTCATGTGACATGCAATTATGAATAGTAATACAGTGAGTAACAAAAAGATAATGTTAACTATCTTTTGAACAACAACACCAAAGGAGGGAGAAAACACACAGCCAAAAATCAAAACCAAAAGAACAACAACACTGTTATTACAGTTTTGCTGGGCCTCCCAAAACCATTCACCGTCACATAATCCTCATCATCATCACAAAAAGCCATCTTCAATCAACCACCCATTCCCATCTCAAATCATCATATTCAAACCACCATTTTAAAGTCAAAAACCACACATCACTGTCATGTTCAATCACCAAAAATAAAACAACCTCACAGCCAATATACATTCAGACCTTCATCATCTCCACCAATTTCACCACTATTAACCACAGCAATTTTCAATTAACCAAAACTCATCAAACAAATAACATGATAAAAAACAACAATAAGAAAGAAAGAAACAGAACAGAACGAGAGGAGCTTCTATTTCTCCGTCGCTGTCTCACCGGCGACCACCGTGTTCAAACAGTCCTATATTTCCCTCTATTTAGACTTCCAATTAGCTAACCAAACACTTTTAGACTTCCAATTATTCAAGTAATTTAAACTGGTATCTTTCCTAGGGTTCTAAGCAATGTTGTGAAACACATAAATCGGATTAGGATCGGGAGGGGGATAATAGTTCGTAACTCGGATAATATCGTAACACGAATCGTAAGATCCTACCAAAATAAAGGACCATAGATCGGAGGAGGATCATAATAGAAAATCGTAGGATCGTAACCTCTAACATCATAACCAAATTCCTAATAATGACAGATAACAGAAGAACTTCCACCAGTCACAGGTTGTGAAGACATTTTCAGAAATACAAAATAAATGAGGGTGAATAAGATTGAAAACTGGAAGTATGCGTAAGTGACAGAGAGGGAGAGAATTTGGTTTTATAGTGAGTGTTAGAGGGAAATGTTTGTTCATTTGGAGGCAAAAAATTGTCCATAAGTAAGAAAGAGTGGGGGGAAGTTGTTCATGTTTATGGCATATGGGAGTAGTGTGTTGAAGTGGTCTTCAACTGCTCTTCTAAAACAATGCAGCTTCAGCTTCAGAAAGAAAGAATTTTGTTTCATTAAAAAAAATTGCTTTCAAAACCAAAAAAAAAAAAAAATTGCTTTCAAACGGTGTGTTGGTTAAGCTAAAACGCTGCGTATCACTTAGTGAAGGAAGCCAAAATGCATGTGTTTGACCCACAGCTCTTAGAAAAGTCAAAACGCACCGTTTCACTTAAATATGGGATTAGGAAGACTCGCGATTTTGATAACATTGGTTCTAAGGACTAAGCATCAACATAAAATCAAATTTAACAAGTATATATGTCATACCTGTTCAGGAACATGGGTCGATGTAGACGAATGGTGTGCTACACTTTCAGTGCCCAAAGCTTGTCCAATCATGTTATTCACCTCATCTTCACTTAAATTCTTGTTTTGTTGCATCAACACACCTTTTAGAAGGGACTCGTATACTTCCATCTTCTTTTGTGTTAATGACTCGTGAGCTTCCATCCTCTCCTTCATGCTACTAATTTCACCTTCATATTGTTTCTTAATAGTAGCAATTTCTTCTTTTTTCTTTAACAATGAGGGTGTAGCTGTTCTTCCATAACAACGAATTGTGCCAGGCTTTTCTTTACCAAATAAAGACAGAAACGCTTGGTCTGGAGGCTGACTAGGATTTTGGATTGATATACATTCTAAACTGGGCAGAATTGACTTTTTTTAACTTTTCAAATTGATATACATTCTAAACTGGGCAGAATTCACAAATGTGTTATGTAACTACTTCTATTTCTTTAAAAAAGTAAGGCAAAGGATAATTACCGAGGATTTTGTGATGGAAGACGATTTGAAAATGTTTCGAGAGAGTGCATGTATATTCAGAGCTTCCATTCTTTTAAGATTACTTTCCACCTTTTTGTTTCGTGCAATTTCATATGACGATGCCATCGTGAGACTCCAAACACGCTACACTGCAAGCATGGATAACAAACAAGTCAGAACAATGCAAATAGCTTAATTGAACAATGTGAAAATTAATAGGAAAAAATACATGCTTAATAGGGAAAAATATTAAAAAGAAGTACGTGAAATCAACATAGTTCATATAACATGTGATAGACCAAAATTACAAACTTGGAGATGTTACAATACGACAATTCAAATACATGTGATATAACAGAGGTAAAAAGTACCCCAAATCACAAACATACATGCTAGCTTATAACAAGTGTATATAAGGTTTTGTGGCTCACTTACCTAAAATGTTGCAATCTAACAAGAGAACGTAAATAATCAGCGACTGTCCGGGAATGAGAGGTTGGGGTTCTGCAGAAACAAAAAGATGTTTCTAAGTATTGAATTACACAAACTATTTTAAGCTTTCCATAATCTTAAAACCAAACTTAACAAGCGAAAAGTATTTTAAGCTTTCCATACTAGTAAATCTAGTAGTTTGTTTCCAAAAGCTCAACCTCATTTGTATTGTTAAATTGTATTTTTGAAGTGATATTTTGAAAAGCATTGTTATAGAGGATTTGTTTTGCCATCCTACCAAGGTCATATTAATAGTTATGCATTACTAGTTAGTGTAAATAGCATTACTAGAAGTCAGAAATTCCCATAGACAGAAAACATGTATTTCATGCTACTACTTTGACTTCATGATCATATCCACAACATACATAATGAAACAGAGGATCAAAGGCAAATCTGCCATTAAAAAATATGAGAGTAAAAACAAGTCAAGGTAATATGAAATTATTGACACAAACACAACTCAAATAACATATTCAAAGTAACCCCAGATTTTACAGTGGATAACATTATCTTCTTATGTCTCTTGCAATGTTATAGCCTATTCCGCTGCGGCTTATTGTATAATGTAATAGCTTCCAGTACTAGGTTTTATGTGTATTTTGTGTATGTTGTGATTTCAGTTAGATTTACTTTAACAACTGATCGTTGTTGATTAAGTAAAACCTCTACTAAAGATAGCTTTTGTAATATTAAATATCTTTCATAAAAAGAAAAAAAAAATACTGATACAAAAAAAAGTACTACTCATAATTCTTTCTCTATTTTAGAAGTTTCTCATATTTTCCCTCATTTATCATATACCACCATGTTAGGAGGGGAAATAAAGAGCCGCTTATGCATGAGACAACAATAAATACACTAATGTAGCATTTAGATTTTAGATGAAACTTCATATGCACAAAGGATTATAATATTAAAACGTATCAGTAAAGAACCAAGTCACCTAAGCAATCTGGAGGCAAAAATTTGATTACCTAAATATATAAATAATTTAACAAAATGGACTAAAATGCCATAAAAATATAGCACTAGCAGTCATGTGAGGTGTGAAGCAAACAAACCACACGAACACCATATCTATCTTAAGAGATAAACTAGATTTGATTGAAAGGACAGAAAGAAAAAGAAATTCTCACATAAAGCTAAAAATGGGCCAATTGAAAGCAACATGAAATAAAATCTCTCCCTATCCTTAGGAACATAGAATCAACAAAATCTTCCTGTGAAACAACACATCCACATAATGATACAACCAGACCAGATAAACTAAAATACACACTACAACAAAATTGGGTCTTTATAGCTCAAGCTATTGAAAAATCAAGAAACAAAGCATCAGACAAGATTAGGGTTTCAAATCAAAACCTGTGTGTGAGGGTTGAACGTCGTCAATGAAGGGATTGGAAGAAAGCTCCTTCCGTGGTAGTTTATTTCTTTCCGTCAACGAAACAGAGGTGTTGAGAACAACAATTTAGGGGTTGAAGGTGAAGCTCTTGCTGGGTCGGGAGAGAAAACAATGGAGAACCTGGGTCGGGATGTAGGGTTCGATTGTGAGGTGATGGGTTCGACGGAGAATGAGAAGAACACAGTTTCTTTCTTTGTTTTGTTAAGGGTTTTTTCCCTATTGTTTTTTGGTTATGAGAATGATCTTTTTTTTGTTAAATTTTTTGAAGGATTTTGTTTTTGGTAAAGAAGAATACAATTTCATTTTGCCGCTTAAATAATTACAAATATTTACACAATTGGCACTCAAATTTTTAGGTCAATGTATTTTTAGGCCACCATTTAAAACAAGTGGTGTTTGAAAATAAAAACAGTGGCCTAAAGTGTTATAGGCCATGGTTAAACTAATGTGACTATAGAATGATTATAGGCTACCGTTTTTGGCGTGGTCAAAAATGTCACCACTGAAAACCGTGGCTTAAAAGAGGAATAGGCAACGGTTTTTTAAAGAAACCTCAAAATGAACTAATATACGTTTTTTTTATGCAACGATACTAAAATCATTGCCTATTCCTGTTTTAGGCCACCTTTATTTAGGCGTGGATAATTAAAGGGTGGTCTAAACTCAAAAATGGTGTAGTGCGAATATTGCAACTCGGTTTGTTTGTTGACCATAATTCATGAACTCGATTACCATAAAGAACATATCGTAAGATGATTGATTATAAGGTTACTATGAAGAATGAAAGAGTAATTGTAATTAGATTTGAAAGTATAAATCGAAGCTCAATTGTTATTGGAATTAGAATTAGGAGAGCAACATAATCGTCAAATACAACGTTTTGTTTACAATTGTCATGTTTATTGCTTTCATAAACCCTAGTTACATTCAAATTTTAAAGCTCAAACATAATGTATACTATTCCATGATAAAATATAAGCAAAAATAAACTTTATAGATTCCTTGTATAATTAATGTACCTGAATTTATTCAATGAACCTAAAAAATTGATTTTTGCTTATATTTTGTTACAGAGTAGTATTTTATTTTATTTTTTGGCTTTCACCACTAGTTTAATCTGGTTCGAAAGTTGGTTTTGACATCAAGCGATTCCAACCCTCTCCCGGTCGCAGTTGCGGGGGATCGAACAATGGTCCTTCCTACCAAATTCAGAGTCAATCACCACTAAACCAACTAATGATTGGTTACAGAGTAGTATTCGATATTATCGTGAATATACTAAAGTCACAATTAATTTATTTTTATTATTTGTTAGGATTACGAAAAGGAAAACTTCTTTACGCACCTCCCGAGTTGCACACGAACCCCTGAACTTCCCAAATTACCTCTCTCGCTACATAGACAGCGAGTGTGTGAATTGCAAAAAATAGACGCACCACAGTTCGCTTCCTAAGTAAGCGAACTGATAATTGCATAATGGGATCAATGTATATAAGGTAATAATATTATGTAATTGAAAATTATTTAATGAGAGAACAAAGAATATTATTAGCAAATCTCAAAATTATTTAACTATATAATTTTGAATTAAATAATAATTGAGCAAATCTCAAAAATATTTAATTATTTAATTCAAAATTATTTAATGAACATTACTAGCAATCAATGATAATTATACAGAATATTTACAATGAACGTGAGATATCGTATGAGTTTATATTAGGAATATAATAATTAACATTGATGTCAAATCACAAGTGTCAATATTTTATACTCAAAATGGATGTCGGCACCCCTAAGAATGAAAAAAAAAAAAAATCATGAAAAAGAGTTCGCTTCCTAGGAAACTCTTTTTTTTTAGTTCCTATCCTAGAATGCAATATTTTTTTTTCATGATTTATTTCATTCTTAGGGGTGCTGAAGTCCAGTTTAAGTATAAAATATTAAAATTCACTACTTAAAGTGCGAAAGGTGCTCGCTTTCTAAATGGCAAGGAGACACTGTTGCCATTTAAGAGGGTGACGGAGGAAATTCAGGAGGTGCGAAAAGAAGCACTCAAAATTCTCATCCCATTATTTCTCACAAAAATATATTATTTTGTTTATAAGATTAAAAGTATATCTTTCTGAATATATTCCTAAAGCGTATCTCCAAAATATATTTCTAAATTATGGAACCAAAGTGCATTTCAAAAATATATTTATTAATTTCTTTTCTACCGTTTTACTAACGCACACCCGCCATTTTTGCACGCTAACTAACTTTGCACCCCTCACATTATTTATTTATAATTTTCTTATTTCTCCATCTCTCCACCTATTTAATTTACTAAAAACCCTATAGTCACAACTAATTTATTTAACTCCACTATCTCGTCCTATCTGCTCTAATTTCATTTTAATTAATTATCTTATCATGTCAAAATGATTAACAATCACACAAACACATCAAAACAAACAAATTCCTAATTAAATAAATTAGAAACTAGCTAAATTCCACAAAATTAAATATTCTAAAAGTCGGGGCGTTACAGTGTGCTCCACAACTGACAAATTCCTACCGAAAGTTCATTGAATTTCATTGAACCGATTAATCAACATTTTGTCGATCGCTTCCCAACCCGTGGCTAAGTCACCATGACCGTCTTTCAAGTAACTCTTCAACACACCGTGGGCACCTTCGACTCTGTTTGTGGTAGTGTTGCCGAGATGCATAAACTGGTCAGTCCAAGCACTAACACACCTCTCTTTATCGGTATCCAAAATAATCGTCTCGACATATTTCAAGAATCTTAGCCACCTTGCACATAGCTTCCTAAACTGTAAAACGGCTTCAACATAAGCATTCTCATTAGTCGAGTACAATATGTCATCAAAAGATTCCGACACTTACTTCCACACATCTTTTTGCTTCACAGATTCGCCATCTTTAATTTTGCAAAGTGTCTTGCACTTCTCGACCATATTTTTCTTCACATGAAAAGTACAAACCATATGGGCCGAGTTCGGCAATACGGTGGCAACTGCACTCATCAGTGAGTGCAGCATCTCTGTCAGTCACAACAACCTTCGGCTTCAATTTGTTCCTTAAAAGACCAATACATTGTTGAAGCACCCATGTAAAATTTTCTTCCTTTTCATTATTACTCATAAACGCAAACCCAATATTATATGTTTCTTCAGTTGAGGTCTGACCAACTAACTCAAACAACGACATACCGTATTTGTTCATTTTGTAGGTCGAATCCATAATCAAAACAATGGGAAAAGTGTTGAACAAACATACGGATTTAGGATGTGCAAAGAAAATGTCTTGAACAAACTCGGACTCACCATTGGTTCGAGCTTTAAAAAAGTAGTTGTTCTCGTCAAGACACTTGTGCAATTGTTGCATTTCCGACCTTGTCGCCCTCGCTCTTTGTTTTAATCTGTAACGTGCATTGTAAATTTGCTTCACAACCGTCACATTCTTCGGATCCCTCTCTTTCATCGTGGAAATGATGTTCTTCGGCGGGACCAAATTCCTTGTCAATTCCGATAGAAGTTTCTTTTCTACCGGTTTCAAACGACCCGCGATGAGATGACCTTGCACGCTTTGTCAAGCACATGGTTGTGCATGCCATAACCAACAGTAACATGCCATTCCCCCGGTGCATCGAAGTAACCTCTTAGTCGAAATGGACAATCACATTTCTTCGTTCTCGTCTCTTCAATTTTTACCTTCTTTGCACATGGTTTGTATTTACCGCCCCTTTCGCAACCCAGCACAATGAACGACTTCCTACTACCTTTGTCGTTGTCAGATCTTACAATCACAATCGAAAATTGTAATGGGAGAGCTATGTTGCGAGCTCACTCAACCAAAGCCTCTTTGTTTTCAAAAGTTCTATCCGTCACAAAATGAGACCTTGTATCCACTCTTATTGTCGAAACTTGAGGCTCCGCCACCACTATTGCTCTACACTCGTCCGGAGGTTTAGCTTCATCGGTCATAACTACAATAAATGACAAAGAAAATATAATAAGGCATTTGAGTCCATCCATAATTCAATCCATAATTAAGGCTACTACAAAGCAAGCACGGTCACTAATTAAGGCAATAACGGAAAAATAAGTTCAATTCTTAAACAAACCAATCATACAAACTATAAGTTTACTAATTCATCCATTTTCATTAAGTTACAGAGAGCACTGCAATCTGATTCATGTTTCGCAAAAGTTCGGTACGCATGTACCGAGCTTCTACTCTTCATTTTTCGCACAGGTTTGGTACGCATCTACCGATGTTTTCAAAAAAATTCGGTAGACGTCTACCGAGCGATTCTATGTCAAAAACCTATGAAACTAGCTAGTAGGTATGCACAAAATAAACAGTTCAAGTAAAAATTTACCTTGTTTTTGAGCTTCTAATGCGTGTAGAAACAGTTAGCCAAGTTTCCAATGTTGATTTCAAGCCACCAATGGACGGAATCGCGCAAGAAACACGTATGGAGATTTTGATTGTGTGTTTGTGAAGAAGAGGAAATGAAGAAGAAAGCTGTAGCGTCTGGTTTATAAGCACAAAGTTCGGTATACGTCTATCGAGCTCCAAAGCGCTCGGTACGCATATACCGAGCTTTCAAAAACCTCGGTACGCATCTACCGATCCTTTCGTTTCAAATTTTTAAAAAGTCAAGGGGCAAAGTTGGATTTAAGGGGGGTGAAAAAGAAAGTCGGGGGGTGGGAAGAGAAATCTTCGAGAATTTTTAGGAAAATAACAATTAAAAATAGATAGAATGTTTTGTTGAAAATGTTATTGTCTTGAGGTTAAAGTAAACCTAATATTTTTCTATAAATAGGTAAGTTTAAGAAGAAAAAAAAAAAATAGGATTCACCACTTTTACTAAAAACCTAAAAGAATAGAAACTTACCAATCGTTAGTTGGTTCAGTGGTGATTGGCGCTGAACTTGGTAGGGAGGACCACGGTTTGATCCCCCGCAACTGCGATCGGGAGGGGGCTGGAACCACTTGATGCCAGAACTGACCCCCGAACCAGATTCAACTGGTGGTGAAAAACCAAAAAAAAAAAAAAAAAGAATAGAAACTTTGAAAAGAGAAAAACAAGAGAGAAACTTTGAGAAATTGAACGAGAGGAGTAAAGTCGAATCATCAACGCTTGGAGAAGAAAATTGCTGCTAGGAATCCATGTAAGGGGGTTTAACTTATCTCATTTAAGATACTGAATTTATAGTGTCATGTGTGTAGCGTTTTGTTTGTTTTTCGCTATCGCTGTCTGATTATGTTGTGGTTGTGTGAACTTGATCAAATTCGAAAATTGCATTTTTACCATGATGATGACCTATTATTTATTGTCGATTATATATGAATATATGAGTGATATGAACCTGATTATAGTGTATCAGATTAAGGGTCGAATTAATTAAAGATATAGTGATATATGAGTAATGCGAACCTGAGTAATATGAACCTACAGTAATGGCCGAATCAAATTGAGTGAAATAAGTTGGAGTTAAGTTTGGGGTTTATTCCAATGCCAATTCAACTAATATTATGTGTGTAGAGTAGGGGTAATGCAAGTGTTGCAGAGTAGTATACTTCTAACTTGTATGTTAAGTCAAAATTTGTTGCAGAAGTCATAAAACAATTTTGTAAGTTTTGCTGCATGAACATTAGAACCGGGAACCGTGTGTCTGTCTAATAAATTCCAATTTATTTTATTCTTTTTCCAAATAATTATTAATAATTATTCTGAGTAGTCAGAAAATATTTACTAATAACTATTTCATAATAACTGAAGTACCCCTTTTCTATAATTAAATTAATGCAATTTTCTAACGATTTCGGAAAATAATTTTAAAAATAAAAATGTCTGTGTCGAGGGTTGTTTTGTGACAATTTTAGTCACTGACCAGAGGTTGTAACGAATTGATTTAATTAGTTTTAGTTACTAATTACAGGGATATAGACATCAAATATTAGTAGTTAACTAGTTATTAATTAAGCTGTGGATTGTGGTTGTTATTCTAAGCCATTGTCTCTCGGGGATTAATTAAAAAAGTCGTCGATTAAATGATGTTAATAATAGATAGTTGTTTATTGATGTTGGTAGCATGTAATTGTTTGATGGTGTTGTTTCTAATTGGTGTTAACGATGTTGATACAATGATGTAGTTAACGGTGTTGTTTTGAGTTGCCAATTTGAGTTGTTGTTTGTTTTGGTGTTGCTTGATTTATTGTTTGAGCATTTAATTGGTGTCGGAATATATGTTCATGCATCCATTCATGTGTCAGACTCGGTGTTGATAAATCGGTGTTGATAATTCGGTATTGAAAAACGGTGTTGATAAATTGGTGTTGAAAAACGGTGTTGAAAATCGATGTTGAAAAACGGTGTTGATAAATTGGTGTTGAAAAACGGTGTTGATAAATCGGTGTTGACCTTGGTACCACATGCATTTAGAGAGTCTATATCGCATTGCATCCAATGTCTAATTTATTTGAATTTAAATAATTTATTGAGCTGATTGTTGTGCTTGTTGCGTGTTTGATCATCCCAAAGGACGATCATTTGTTACGGATTATGTTTTGGCTATTACTTATGATTGCTATTGATTTCAGTGGGTTGGGTTATGGTGCATAAGCCCAAAGCTTATGCACCGTGCATAATTTCTCACGCCCCCCCCCCCATATTGCTACGCGCGCCCCCCACCTGCTACTTCCCCCCCCCCAAATTGCTACGCGCGCCCCCCATTTCTAGCTCCCCTCCCAATTTTATTTTTTTTATAAATTTCTAGCGCACCCCTCAGTTTTTTTTATCACTCTTTTAATTTTGATTGATTGAATTTTATTTTATTTTATTGATTAGGGATAAAATTTAGAGTATTATGTATGGTTAATTATTTTAGTAGTTAGTTTTAAACTAAAATCATGCCAAAACCATTTCTGCTGTAGAATGGTTTCAAAGATGTGTACTCCTAAACCATTTGTGCTGTGGAATGGTTTCAGAGATCTGTACTACAAAACTATTTAATTAAAATCATTTTAATTTAATATGATTTTAACCGAAACCATAAGTATAACTTAATGGTTTCACTAGTGTTGTATCTGAAAACCAAAGTAGCTCCTTTATGGTTTCAAATAAAACATTTATATTTAATTTAAAATAAATATTATAACTGAAACCATAAGTGTGACATAATGGTTTCATTAGTTTTGTATCTGAAACCAAAATAGTCCTCTTATGGTTTCTAATAAAATATTCATATTTAATTTAAAATAAATATTTTAATCGAAACCATAAGTATAACTTAATGGTGTCACTAGTGTTGTATCTGAAAACCAAAGTAGCTCTCTTATGGTTTCAAATAAAATATTTATATTTAATTTAAAATAAATATTATAACTAAAACCATATTTTATTCATAATGATTTTCAAAATAATATTGCATAAATAACCAATGATTTTGTAACAAATCTAGGGGAGAAAAAGAATAAATCGGGGGTGTAAACTGTGTAAAAAAAAACCAACAACACAAACAAAAAAGGAACTGGGCTTGCAGGCCCAGCAGGCTAAAAAAACAAAACAGAATGTGTGTGTGTCAGCAGAACAGGGGGTGGGAAAAGCGAATCTGTATGGGGGGCTGGGGGGCGCGCGTGAGTAATTTTGGGGGGGGGGCGTGAGAAATTCTGGGCTTATGCATGGTGCATAAACATCGCCCTTATGCACCATAACCTTGGCCGATTTCAGTTATTTTATGAGATCTTGTTTCTCACCCTTTGTTGTTTCCCTTTTTTTGGCTTGGCCCTACGACGTAAAACTCGTAGATTTTCAGGTAGATGACCAGTCTTAGCTTTTGAGTTCTGGAGACGGCTTAGGAATTGTCTATTTCATTGCTTTTAATATTGAGTCGCTCTGAATAGGATGTTTGTAGGGGAATTCACATTTAAAATTTTCAGTCAATATTTTCGGAACATCTGATTATGTTTATTTTGATTCAGTTGCTTCAATTTAATTTTTAGACTTATGATCAATTGATAAATCTTTATTTTCTGCTGCTTTATAATTACCGTATGAATCATTGTTTTGAAAAGTAGAATAACACTTTTCTAAAAATAATTTAATCGATTTTTATCAAATAAAATCAATGGAAAATAGGGGGTGTTACACACACCTTCAAAGGTTATTACTTCTACTCTTTATTGATTTTTAAAATTTCAAGACCTGCCTTGAATCATATTCACAGAGAAGAAAAAAGAGTTGAAGAATGCGGTATGGATAGCAAGAAGTGTGGTTGTGTGATGAGGAGAACCTATGGCTTGCTATGTGCATGCTTTATTGCCAAGAAGTTGCATCACAAGTTGCCTATTCGACTGGATGAGGTTAATGCACATTGGAAGAAGTTATGCTTTTTTGAGGATGAAGGCGGTGCATCCGACGACGACGATTATTCTTGCTTGGCGGAGTGGCAAGCTATTCAGGTACATTTAATTAACGATGATAATTTAATTTACGCCCTCACATTTGATTTTTGCGCTACTATATAATTAATGCGTTGCAATTTTATTTAATTTTCCGCTCGTAACTTCATTTTTTGCTACTATATGTTTCCGGTCATTGACAATTAATTTTTTTTTTTTTTTTTTTTTTGTAGAAACGGTTGAAGCAAGTTGATGTTTGCATGAAGGGTGAGATAAAAATCAACTTCGTGAAATTGCTTTTCTGGAATTGACGCCTTTAAAAGATCTGGAACACAACGCAATACCTAAAGGTGCTAAAAAGAAGAAAGGGACGACTAGTTCTCGCATCACTAGGCCCACGACCCGAGAACCGTCTCGTTGGGAGCATGTTGATAAACACTTTGAGGCTACTCAAGAATCACAAACAAAACCATCGTCATCAAAGAAGAGGTCAAGTGCAAAATCTAAGCATACAGTGAGCGAAACTCCTTCTACGCGTAACCTACCACATATTGACGAAATGCCGAAGTTTATGCGCCCTTATATAGGTGACATTGTTGATGTGGTTGGTGACGAATTTTGTGGATATCGTTGCGTTGTGTTGGATTGTTGTGGAAATCAGGACGATTATGAGTTGATCAAATGCCACATGCTTAAGGAGTTGAATTTTCACAAGGAGTTGTATAAGAGAGTGTTTATAAGTGAGAGGCGTTTTAATTACATCAAAGATGCATTGCACCCTCCAAAAAGAAGAATCATTCCTGATCATGTTGCATCGATTGAGAAATGGTTGACATTTCCGGATATGGGACACATTTTGGCTACTCACTACAACAAGGTTATTGTGGAGTTGACAGCCCCTGGGGACAGAGTATCGGAAACATTTTTTCCAAAGTTTGGGGGTGTAAAAGAAAGACGGGGTGGGAAGAGAAATCTTCCTCTATGAAAAGAACCATTTTAACCGGCCCAAGCCCAACCCAACTTTTTCTTACAAGTCAAAGTATCGATAGTCAAATTTAAATAAACAAATCCAAATAACAAGAGAAAGTGTAGTTCGGTGGCAGTAGCAACCAAACAAAACCATAACCGCCATGTCTCTACTCGGCGACGACGGACGCGGTTACGAGTTAGCTCGAAAACTCGAATCCGCCGGAACATGGCGAACATGGCTTGGCGATTCAAATTACACCAATTTCGCACCATTTCTCTCTTCACCTTCCGCTTGGAATTCATTCATGTCAACTGATTCATCCAAATCTACCCTTCACATTCATCTTCAACTCAGAGTTCGTGCTCTTCTCTTCGATAAAGCTTCTTCTTCCATTTCTCTCTCTTCAAACCCTAATCATAAACCCTCTCTCTCTAAACTTAACCCTAATTTTCTGAAGTTGTACCCTGATGATGTCTATTTCACTCTTGATAACTCCAATGTACCTAGTTCTTCTAATTCCAAGGTTAATTTCTTATTCATCTTTATTATTATTATTATTATTATTATTATTATTATTATTATTATTATTATTATTATTATTATTATTATTATTATTATTATTATTATTGAGTGGATTACCGATTTGGTTTATGAAACTTTGTGATCCTTAATTGTATTTGAATCACAAATTAATCTCTGATATTGAATTTAGTGGCAGTTTGCCATAATGGAAAACCACCATTTTGGTCTAATGAATGTGTAATTTGTTGTTACATTAGTAATAGTACCTGAATGTATGGAAATTATTCAAATTGCAAACACATCCATAAGTATTTATTTTATTGGTCATTTTGATCTCGGGATTGTTTTTAGGTAGTCAATTTAGTTTTCGTATGTGTTTTTTGTTGGTTAGATTAGTCTGTAGAACTACTAACAAAATGAGCACTAGGGATGTGTTTACAATTTCTATACATTTAGGGGCTATAGTGATTGTGTCTCACACCTTTCGTTGGTTATTTGCCCTATTATTAATGTAGTGAGTTTGAAAGTTGATTTATTTATTTTTGATAGATTGAATTTAGAGCTTGTAATCTTAGAGATGTTTATGAAAATTTAATTTAGGGCATGTTTGTTAGAGACTATAAGAAAGTGATTTTAGCATCAATTAATGTAGATTTTATATTTTAGAGATTTAGAGAAATAGAAGTTATTTCATGTTTGAATTCTATAATAAAAATCACGTTTATAAGAAATACGTATCTGTTAGAAAATATTACTTTTATGAGCTGTTCAAAAGAGCGCATTTGAAGCAGTTTGTAGATTCCTTTTGGATTCGATTTATTTTTAAACTGTAATAACCGTATGAAAACTTGTAAAACTACCTTTTTTTATAAATTGTAAAATAGAAATGAATGAAAGTCTTGAACAAGTTTATTGAAACATGCTACAAATTGAGCGTGCTGCAAACTGAGTATGCTCTAGACAGTAGACAATGTAAATTTAAATTTCAGAGATTAATTTGTCGTTATATATATTTGGAGGAACAAAATGGTAATTTATTATATTCTAGTTTGTGTACTGTAGTGCCAAAATGTTAAGCTCTTCTTTTTGTAATGCAGATTGGATCCCGATATGTTGATTCTGAGTTGCCTGAAACGTGGTATAATCAAGTAATTGAGAATTATAAAGCTAACAAGAAGTTAGTTATGTGGGACAGAGAATTGTTACCGAAACGTTCTCCAGCGGATATGGCTTCCTATATTATGTGTATTAGTAACTATAAAAAGAGGCGGGTAGTGTTTCAGGAAGAACAACATCAGGTTATGGATCAATCAAACGGTGGTAATTTAATTGACGGTGATGATGAGTTTGTTTTTCCGGAGATAACATATGCGTTGAACTGTGTACCTGAAAGTGCAATTCCTGTGAGTGAAAGAGTGGAGAATAATAACAATAACCAGAAAATGAGGATATTTAGTGTGCTTGATACGTTGCCTCCTGTTGTGACTCGGAATGCTGAGCATGTTAATGGGCAACGCGGGGGAGGGTTATACCGTGGGAAGTTGGGAAGTGAGGAAAATGGAAGAGTTCTTGGTCATGAGGAAGCGGCGAAGCTCTCTCAGAAGGTAGTGGCTCGCATTTTGTTGGGTGCAGGATTTGAAGCTGCCATGGAAGGTCCAATTGAAGACTTGTCTGATGTGATGAGCAGACACATTGTTAAAATAGGAACCAATTTGAAAGTACTTACTGATAGCTATAAAAAACAGTGCTCCGCCATTGAACTTCTGAAGATGTTGCTTAAAACTGTGGGTTTTAGGTATGTTTGAAATTCTTATTGAAATTCCTATCATTATGAAAGGGGAAATAAATGATCTAAAATAAAATTATATGTATCCAAGTTAGCTTTATCAGATTTTCTATTCTTCGATACTGGTCTAGCTTATCTTATTTTGCTGTTTATGTATATGTCCAATTCATCTTATGAATTCTTGAATATTTAAGAAGTAAAGATCTAGATGGGAGAGGAATATCTGACAATAAACTCTTTATGCTTGAATGTATTATGTGTGCATTTATGTTTGCTTTTAAATCAAGATAGATTAGTTTGCAAATCAAGATATCATAAACATTCAATGTATCCATTTTAATATTTTTCCTTCGTGGTCACAGTAATTTTGCACCATTAGTTGATGTGGTTAAAGATGGATCCAAAAATATTGTACAACAAGGTCAGCAACGTGTTCTTGGAATTCAGTCACAGTTGCAGCAACAACAGCAGAACTCCCTTCGACTGCCTCAACAGGTACTTATATCTTCTTCTTTTTGCATTGTTTAATATTGTACAGTACTTGTCTGAAGTGTGGACATGAAAAATAGCACTGGAAGGATTGCACAGAATATGGTTGTCAAAATCGCGATTAGAATCATGAAATCCATGGATTTTGCACTTTTGCTCACCCTAAACGATATGAATCGTGAGTAAAATCCTAAGTTAAAGCAAAATCGCACAGAATTGGTAAAATCCCAGTGAAATTGATGATTTAGTATGGATACCAATTCTGATTTTTTTTTTGCAAAATTTTGGAACGGTTTAAAGATGACCCAGTTTGAAGCTTGTTTATTAAAATAAACGGCACTGTTGATCTGATTTAGCATCTAGACTTTAAAAATTTGTTTTTATATTTAAGATTTGAAACTTGGTTGTTTATGTTTGTTTTATGGTTTTAAAATTTCAGTACTTGCACTTTGTAATATATATTTACTATTATATGAATAGAACCCATCGATTTTGGTTGCGATTTTTTATTTTGCGATCTTGCTTTCCCCTTTCTATTCAACAAAATTAATTGAGTAGAATCCATCGATTTTGGTTGCAATTTATGCTTTTTTTATCTTACTATCCTCTTTCAATTTAACACAAATCATGATTCTGAGAATCTTGGACAGATAATCCTTCTTTAGGAGCCTCTATTTCCTAGATTATTACTTTCTTAGATGTACCTGGTGCTTTTTCAAAACAAATTACCCTGTGCCCCAAGTATAATTTTTTTTTTTTTACTAGCCAAAATATTATTTTCTATGGGTTGCATGTTAGTTATTTTGATACCATGGTAATCCAAGTTATATGCAACCTGTCAGGATTTCACGGCGTGCTTTGGATGAGACTGATACACACTCTCTGATCTGTTGGCAGTTTTTTTCTTTTTCCTTGTCTCATGTCCAAGAAACACCGCACTCTCTTGTTTTATCTGATAGAAATAGGGGTGATTGATTTATGATTTCTGTGAATCAGTATTATTCAATATATTGTTAACGTGCAGGTTCAGATGCAAAGACAGATGCATCCACAGATGCAGCAGATGATGAATTCCCAAAGTCTGGCTTATCAGCAACAGCAACAACAGCAGCAGCTGCAGTTAGAGAGAATGAGAAACCAGCAATCTACTCAACGCCCTGCTATGGATGTAAATAAGGAAAGACCATTGGTTCAAGTCAAGATTGAAAATACATCAGATTTACCAAGTGATGGTAATGCCTTCAATTCTAGGCATCCTCAAATGCAGTTTAGGCAGCAGCAGTTGGCTGCGATGTCAAATTTCCATCCTCAATCTAACACTCAATATAGACAGATGGGTTCGCCACAGATTCCCCAAATGCAGTCACAGTAAGTAAATTCGAATAAATAATAGTAAATGCTACTTCCAGGGTGACTTTTTATGATATTTTATTGAGACTTGTTTCATTTTTTTGCGTATAGGAACAATATTAGCATGGTTAGAGCCCCGCCTGTGAAGGTAGAGGGATTCTCGGAATTAATGGGTGGGGATTCTTCATCAAAGCATGATTCGGAGGAAAATAGATTGACTTCTCCCTGTAGTAAATAGCTTTACTAGTACGCATCCCTGCTGATGACCCTTTGCATTTGGATCGGGTTATGTCAAAACTGTCATGGACCCTATTGTAATATATCTCTTCTGTGTGTTGTACAGTAGTCAACACATAGGGCATCACAACAACTGTACCATGTTGGATCAAATATATGTTTATTGAATTATCGACTTCTAGTGGTTATATTATTCTGCAACAGAAATAGTCCAATCTTTGGTGACATATCTGTTTTTATGTTCATGATTATTTGACGGTTTGGAAGGAAAATTTTCACTGCACGCCCTCTGTGTTACTCTTATCGTTTTTTATATTCTGTTTAATGCTTGTGATTATTTATTGAAGTTATTTTGCATATACCGTTATGTAAAACATTTTTACACATTGATTCATCAAATCAATTCATGATGCCATTTTTATAAATTGAAACAGATATGCACAATCCAACATTAGCTTCCCCACAGCTCTTTTTATAAATACTAAAATATCATTTCCTTTAGTGATGTGTAGTAAAATACTAAAATTGCATCATTGTGGATTCTTGTAAATATTTTTTACTAAATAGCAATCTATCTATATCTATCTTTATATTATTAGTTTAAGAGTTTTTCTCTCGAGCCTTAATTCCTACGTGTCATTCTCTCAACGCCCTTTTACACATGCATCCTCTCAATCTCAACGCATCTCATCGTTATGTGTCATTCTCTCATAATTAAAATGGAAATAAAAATTGCAATAAATGCTGAATTAAAATGCATAATTACAAATATAATTGATACTCATATTGAATTATGAGAAATATTCATTTGTGATATATTATTCGAAATAATTCCTAGGCTTATAAAGCAACTATTACTTTTTTTATTAACATTATGAAAAAAAAAATACTCAAAATTATAATGTAAAATAAATTATGTGTTACACAGAATTGATAATTTTGGTTGTTAGTACTTTTAAGCCATACCAAAATTTCAATTTACAAATAAATATTTAAACTGTTTATTACTCAAAAGACCATACATATTCTCAATTCCATTCTAAAAATGATGCTAGGCAAGATTACTATTAAAGTTGACTTTCACCAGTTTTTTTTTTTTTTTGACAAAACTTTCACAAGTTTTAAGAGCTTTTATGCCTGCTGCTTTGCTCAGGGGCTGTTGGCACGTGGGTTCTGTTCCGTGTTGGTGGAGGATTCATTCGCCAAGATTTAATCCCTTTTGATCTTTGCCGATGTGGTTACTCTTCATCTTTTTTTTGTAACTTGGTTTCGTGCCCGTACGCGGGTTCGCTGGGTTGCGGTTGTGATGAGTGTCTGTATTGATAGGATTGATTAGGATTGTTTTTTTTCTAGTTCGTACTTTCACGATGTATTACTTTGAATTGTAACTGGATTAGGTCTAATGTCCCCCCGGTTTTTGTATCTCTGTTTTTTATTTATTATAATTTTCGTTTGGCTAAAAAAAAAAAAATAGAAACATACTACTATATACAATGAAATATAAGGAATGTATTGAATAGTATTATGCATGTATGTTGCTGTCTTTTTTTATTTGCAATTTATTTGTTACCAATTTCGGTGCTTTTTTTTGTCTGACTATTTACAATTTTTTTTTTTCATTTTCTATATGTTAATTTACAAGACCATGTTTAAAATAGAAAATCTCCAATCAAGAATCAAACAAATCATAGACACACTGATCCTAATCACAAAGAAATCAAGCATTAACTACTAAATTTATATGACCATTGACCACCGAAAATAAAATATTCTCATTCTGCAAAAAGTATATTTTCCCCTGATCAAGTTCAATTGAAATTAATAAAAATCAAGCATTCAATGCAAATATCTCTACATTCAGTGTCATTCAATGACCTAAATATTGACTCTTTTTCCTATATATAGTGTTAGAGTAAGAAAAGAGATGAGAGAATTGAATCCATTATTGTTCAATCTAGTTACAAGTGATGAAAGAGCTTGCTATTTATACAATTGAGCTGAAGAAATGTGAAGGAAATAAAAGGCTGGAAAAGTAGTTAAAGGTAGTTACAAGGTAAAGCTTTAGTGTAAACTAATTCTAGCTTATTCCCTTGACTCATATCATGATGTAAACTCATCATCAACACCCTCCCTCAAGCTGAGTAATCCAAGCTTGGACATCAAGGCATGAAATCTTGGACCTGGTAATGCCTTAGTCAAGAAGTCTGATAACTGCTCTTGTGTTGGCACAGGTAGTAGCCTTAACAGGTCTGCTTGAACTTTCTCCCTAACAAAGTGACAGTCTATCTCTAGGTGCTTTGTTCTCTCATGGAATACTGGATTGGAAGCTATATGCAAGGCACTTTGATTATCACAGAATAAAACTGGTAGCTTGATGCATTCAATGCTAAGATCTTTCAACAAAGACTGCAACCATATTAGCTCACATGTAGCTGTAGATAGTGCTCTATACTCAGCCTCAGATGAGGACTTAGATACAGTAATTTGCTTCTTTGCTTTCCATGAGACAAGAGAAGAGCCTATGAAGAAACAATATCCAGTGGTTGATCTTCTGGTGTCAATGCAGCCTGCCCAATCTGCATCTGAGTATCCCAAGATTTCTATATCTGCTTTCCTGTTGAATATAAGGCCTCTTCCTGGGTTATGCTTCAAGTATCTAATCACCCTACAAGCAGCCTTATAGTGAGTCATAGTAGGTTTGTGAAGAAATTGGCTTAGCTGCTGAGTGGCATAGGCTATGTCAGGCCTAGTATTGGTTAAGTATAGCAATTTCCCAATCAATCTTCTATATTGACTGATGTCTTCATAAGGTTTTCCATCATCATGATGTAGCTTCACTGAAGGATCCAAGGGTGTAGATGCTGGCTTTGAGCCAAGAAGACCTGAATCCTTCAATAGGTCCAGACAATACTTCCTTTGGGAAATGCTAATACCTTCTGTGGAATGTGCAACTTCAAGGCCAAGAAAATACTTCACAGTGCCAAGATCTTTGATCTTGAATTGGTGATCTAAAATCTGCTTGATTGTCTTAATTTCCTCTAGAGAAGTACCAGACAATATGATGTCATCTACATAGATCAAGAGAGCAGTGAACTCACCATTGTGATGAAGTGTGAAAAGAGAGTAATCAGATGATGAATGTGTATATCCCTCCCTAACCAACAGAGAGGAAAGCTTCTCATACCACTTCCTGCTGGCCTGGGTTTTGAACATTCAACATTCTCATATCCCTCCCTCTTGAGAAGCTTGCAGACTTGGTTGGGTTTTGAACATTCAACATCATCTGGAATATGCATGTAAACATTCTCTTGAAGATCACCATGCAGGAAAGCATTATTAACATCTAACTGATGGAGATGCCAACCCTTGATAGAAGCTATAGCTAGAAGTACTCTGACAGTAGTGAGTTTAGCAACTGGGGAAAAGGTGTCAAAGAAATCAAGGCCTTCAATTTGATTATAGCCTTTGGCAACCAACCTAGCCTTGTATCTTTCTATGCTTCCATCAGATTTGTGCTTGATTTTGTAAACCTATTTACTCCCTATGGGTTTGACATTGGGTGGCAGGTCTATGATATTCCAAGTACCAGTCTTAGCCAATGCTTCTAATTCATTATTCATGGCTTGTATCCAATGATCTGACTGACAAGCCTCTGCATAGGTGTTTGGTTCTGTGTGTTGTGTGAGAGACATTGTGTAGACACTATGAGAATCAGACAACTGAGCTAGAGAATGAAAAGAGGAGATAGGATAAGGAGTACCTGAGTTTGATGGATGTGCTACTGTGGATGATGAATTGCATAAGTAGTCAGACAAATAAGAAGGTTTATGCTTCTCTCTTATTGGCCTGTGATGTGGTGGTAAAGGAGAATTTGTCACAGGAATGGGTAGGGAGTTATCAGTATCAAGTGAAGAAGTAGTATTAGGTTCAAGGTTAATGAGAGTATGTGGAGTGGTGGTAGCTGTAGTGGTATCAGGAATGGAGGTGGAATCTGATTCACAGGTAGGAGTAGTGTGATAATGCCATTGTGTCCTTCTAGAATCAGTTTGATAAGGCAAAATATGATCATGAAAAGTAACATTTCTGGAAAGAAAAATTTCCCTTGTAGATAGATCATAGAGAATGGTGCCTTTGACACCTTGCTTATATCCTAGAAAGACACACTTTCTTCCTCTAGGAGAAAGTTTAGTTCTATGAGCCTGTAAAGTAGTAGTATAGGCCAAGGAACCAAAAACTTTTAGTTCAGTCAGGTCAGGTAAAGTATCACTAAGCACTTCAACAGGTGATTTATTTTGAAGGACAGGAGTAGTAATTTTATTCATAATATAAACAGCATGTGAGACAGCATAACACCAAAGATTTTTAGGTAAATTTGCCTGATACAATAAAGCTCTAGCTATGTTAAGTATATGTTGATGTTTTCTTTCCACTCTTCCATTTTGTTCAGGTGACTCTACACAACTAGTTTGATGCAGGATACCTTTGGATGAGTAAAAATCTGGCATAGTAAATTCAGGTCCATTATCTGACCTTACAATTTTAATATCATGGTTAAACTGAGTATTTATCATTTGAATTAAATATATGACATGTTTTCTAGCTTCAGCTTTAGTTTTCATTAGGACAATCCATGTAAACCTACTGAAATCATCTACTGCAGTCAAGAAGTAGGAATGATTATGAACAGATTTTATTGTAATGGGACCCCATATATCAAAGTGTATTACATCATAGGCATGTGAAGCCTTATTAGAGCTATGACTATATGGTAATCTTTTATGTTTAGCAAGGTGACAAATGTCACAAACTCCACTATGATCAACAGTTACATAGGGAAACTTAGAAATCAAACTAGATAGTCTAGAGTGTGATAGGTGACCTAATCTAAAATGCCAAATGGCTTTATCTGGTATAGTAGGAAAGGATGAACCATCAAGAGTAGCCACATAAGCTATCTTATTTGTCAAATTCAGATTATACAATCCTTCATGCTCACTAGCAGAACCAATCATCCTCAAAGTCTTCTTGTCCTGGATTTGACATTTGGAATCAGAAAACTGAGTTACACAATTCAATTCATGACACAATTTAGATTCAACAATTAAATTGATAAAAAAATTTGGCACATAAAGCACATTTGTGATGGTAAATTCAGGGGAAAAACTAACAGTTCCAGAGATGTTTGCAATAGCAAAATCTCCATTAGGTAATTTGATTTTGATAGGATTGATTTCAATATATGACTGAAACCAATTTAGAGATATGCATATATGATGACTGGCTCCTGAATCTAATATCCAAGTGCCAAGAACACATGCATTATTGGAAAAGGAACTTATGCCTTTGTCAGATCTTGATGTATGATCAAGAGCTTTGGAAGAACCAACCTGATTAGAGCTTACAGATGCAGAACTTTGAACAATGTTAGAATTCTGAAGTAGAGACATTAGTTTGTCATACTGATCCTGAGAAATCATAGGGACAGGTGCAGCAATGGAATCAACATTCCCTCCCTCGATTGCAGCACTATGCGCAGTGGAATTCTTCTTCAAATGTGGAGGAAGGCCATTCTTCTTGAAGCAATTCTCCACAGTATGATTCTCCTTGCCACAGAAAGAGCATTTTCCCTTACCAGAAGTGGAGATACGATTGCTCTTAGTTGCATTAAGCAAAGCCTGAGAATCAGAAGTAGGAGCAAAGTTGCTTTGGCGTTCATGTTGTAACACCATAGAGAACGCCTTATTCAAAGGTGGAAGAGGATCCATGAGGAGAATCTGTGACTTAACAGTGGAGAAAGAATCATTCAAACCAGTAATGAATCGTATAGTGTGAAGAAGCACATGATTCAGGCGCGCAATACGCATAGCCTCGCAAATACAACGATTACGACAAGTGCAGGTAGGAATAGGCAAGTACAACTCAAGTTCCTCCCACAAAAGCTTCAATTCAGAGTAAAAATCAGTTACAGATTGAGTACCTTGCTGGAGAGCATAGATCTCGTGTTGTAACTCAGAAATTCAAACCAAATCACCTTGAGAAAAACGATCGCGAAGCTCGTTCCAAATGTCAATGGCGTTTTCGAGGTAAACAACGGATTGAGCAATGGATTCACTAACGGAATTCCAAATCCACGAAGAAACCAGTTGATTGCAGTGATTCCAAGCACGAAAGGAAGGATCAAAAGCATCTTCTGGCGGTGAAATAGATTCATCAATGAAATCGAGTTTCAATTTGGCGCCAAGTGCGCACTTCATAGAACGTGACCATGAGTGATAGTTCGAACCGGTGAGAAGAGGAGTGACGGTGACGGAGGAAGGACCATCACCGGGATGAACGTAGTAGGGAGAAGAATGATCTTGAGAAGGATCCGGTGGAGCTACGCGCGGTGGCATCGTCGCCGGAAAAGTTTGTTAAAAAACGGTTACGGAAGCGTTTATGGTGGTGATGAATCTAAGGCTCCGATACCATGTTAGAGTAAGAAAAGAGATGAGAGAATTGAATCCATTATTGTTCAATCTAGTTACAAGTGATGAAAGAGCTTGCTATTTATACAATTGAGCTGAAGAAATGTGAAGGAAATAAAAGGCGGGAAAAGTAGTTAAAAGTAGTTACAAGGTAAAGCTTAGTGTAAACTAATTCTAGCTTATTCCCTTGACTCATATCATGATGTAAACTCATCATTCAACATATAGTTAGGATGAGAACGAAAAACAACAGCTAATTCTAATCTTTTTCTTGTTAAAAAATTACCACTTCTTTTTATTTCTTCATTTTTAATGTTAAAATCAGTGCATCATCGTTGTAATGTTATTCAATATTTTTGGTTTTTTTTTTTTTGTCAAGTTGCCTAGTAGTTAGAAAATCTACCTTTAAGGTGAATAAGTGGAGTATCCGAATTTGAATCCGACTCTTGCACATATAATGTTATATCCCTATCAATTGAGCTACGCTCATGGAGACATGTTGGTTTCTATTAGTATTTTTTTTATTCTACTTTTTCATTGCAATTTGCTACTTCTTTTTATGAAAATATGTGTTTATTTCTCTTTTCTATATGTTTGTTTCTACTAGAGCATATCTTCAAAAACATCGATTGCGTAGCACGAAAGAACATGAGCTGATTCAAATTTCGCTAAACTTATGTAAGTTGTGGAAAAAAAATGATTTTTCATTTACTTTCTTTTATTAACACTATTTTATTTGTTCTCTCTTCATGCTTAGTTGGTGACAAAATTCATAATAGTAATTTTTTCTTTTTTTTTTTTAGGGATGCATTAGAGTTTAAATGATATCATGTCAGAACTTAAAAGGAATAAAGAAAGACAACTACCTACTAAAAAAAAGAAGACAACTACCTACTAAACATGTTGTATCATTCTTTAGGTTCAATATCTCACGATCTTTAGCATTAAATTAATAGCATCAAATTTATAATACACGTGGATGAACTTTTCTTTATTTATAATGATGAGGGCATAAGCCCACGGGGATGAACATTTTAATACATGGGGGATGAACATTTTATGAAAAAAGAAATTAATTTTTAATATAAAATATACACGGAGATGAATATTTAATACAATGTTTATTAATATATGGGGATGACTATTTCACAAAGTAAAGATATGAATATTTAATATAAATAGGGTCAGGATCAAATGACACCAATTAGTTTGACACCAAATGTTACACCGCTCAATAACGCTTTAACGAATTCAAATTTTACAAAATTCACCGTTGGATTGGAACATTATATCATATAGATCATCTATGTTAAGTTTTATAAAAATCTAAAATTATTTCATATGTTATTTAGACTCGTTAAGATTAATGGTTTAAGCGTTTTTATTGAATACCGTTAATCTTGATGAGTCTCAATAACTTATTAAACAGTTTTAGATTTTTATAAAATTTAACATGAATGATCTATAGTTTATAATGTTCCAATCCAACGGTAGATTTTGTAAAATTTGAATTCGTTAAAGGGTTATTAAGCGATGTAACATTTGGTGTCAAACTAATTGGTGTCATTTGATCCTCACCCAAATATATATATCGAAAACTAATACCGACTCTTCATATTATTTAAAAACTGTTAATTGAATACAATAAATAAAAGCACAAAGGTTGAAGTTCGAACTTTGATACATTTACTTATATTCACCTTAAAAAGTTGAAGCTTTAGTCATTAATTACTCAAAAAAAAAAATTACAAATAAGAATAAAAAAACTATAGTTAAATCCAAAAAATTGATATCTCAACTAATCGACTTTAACATAAATATACTAATATAATTTTATGCAGTAGAATAATTTTTTTAATAATTCTTTTTTTTTTTTTGAAATATTAATTTCTTCGAAAATTTACCTGTGCGAGCACAGGTCAGTTACACTAGTTTCACTTGTTCCTCCATTTATTGATTCTTGCCGTGTCTTTAACCTTTTAGTTCTTAGAAAAAGTGAAGATTTAATAATTCATTTTTTGGTCAAGGGGTAAATTAAATCTTCAGCGATAATTTGATCTTGAATACTTCCAAACAATTTGTCCTTCACTAAAATTTATTTATTGTTTGAGCTCAATCATTTAACTTCCATTTATTGATTTGTTATTTTGATTCTTTGGATCTGTATATGTAACATCCCGCAATCTTATCCGCCTAATTAATTTGGTTTAGCGCTTGTCAAATGATTCAAGGATTAATTCGAGGAAATTAATTAATTAAGTTTGAGAATTAAGTGTATTATGTGTTAGGTTAGGAGTTCTATTTGAACCTAAAATATACATTAATACAATTATTTCTCACTTGTAATTTAATTAACTCCAAGAATCTTTCCTCTCATTTTCCCTCCTAGTCTCATGACTCACTCTTTTCTCTTTACCACAAGGCAACACCTCACCCATTAACTATGACTCACAATTCCACTTTGAAACTTTCCATTACAACACCAATACTCAAGATTACTCTCCTCATTTCACATGCAACATAGTCTCTCCTTCTCTCATTCATTTTCTGAAGCAAAAACAGAACCTCCCATCTCATCATTCTCTTCTCAAACCCAAACAACAATCTTACTCTCCAAAGAAATCACCTTTTCTATAATCAAGATGGTCTACCTCCTAAACTCCTAATCCATTCTAATCCTCCCACAGAATTTGTGAGTTCTTGCATGCTAATCAGAAATTGGGACTTCTCTTGGAACAATTATCCTCCTATATTCAAGTTGAATCACATCAACCACCACAAAAACCTTCCTCTTTCAATTCAATCTCTCAATTTCAAAGCATCACCTGTAGACCCTTGCTGCATGTGTATTAACCTCAAAATACGAGTCCTGCAGCATTGGAAACGTTCTGGGCACGAAGAAAAGGCGGAACTTTGGAAAAATGTTGCAAAAATGCGTGATTGATGTTGCTGAGACTGGGCAACTCGCCATGGCAAGCTTTGTTACTCGCCATGGCGAGTTAGACAGGGACAGGATTGCTCTTCAGCTCGATTTCTTCGTGTTCTGGCCGTTTGATGAGCTTTTATCGTTCTTTTCGCGCTCTGTCAAGCTGAGTTTGTGCCAATAGCATACCTCAGAGTTATCTCCACTCTAATCCATGCAAAATGAGACTAGGTAAAGTCAAGCTCAACTCCCTCATTCAATTCTAAATTCGTACCTTTTCTAATCCAAATCCGGGCTGTCTTGCATGTTGGATATAATGAGTTTTGGATGCTGCAAGGGATGCCTTCTAAACCAAGCAAATTAGAAAGTTCATTATCCTTCAAAATCTTCAAAATTCTGTCAAGAGGCTTGTGCGTGTAGCTGAGGAGATTATAGCTGTGTAGAACCCAAGGAGCGAGTCAAAGCTTCTTTTATCAGGTGGGTTCTTTAGGCTAGTTTAGCTAGAATTCCCGAAATTATGAAATTGCATGTGAACTTAGGAATTTTAGGAATTAATTGTGCGAAGAGAATTAACTCCCAAATTCTCTTCCATTCTGTTAAATATTATATGTATTATATATCTGCACTTCCTCAGAGTTTGATTGTAGGTGAATCTTTGAAAAATATTGAAAATTCGTAAAACAGTGGTCTTTCTGACTTAACTCGCCATAGCGAGTTGCTAGCGAGCACTCATGGCGAGCTCCAGGTTCTGGGCTGAAGAACTTCGCCATGGCGAGCTCCAGCTCGCCTAGCAAGTTGTTTAGGCCAGTACCTGCAAGTTCGCCATGGCGAGCTTGCTAACTCGCCGTAGCGAGCTAACCCAGAATTGCCTCACATTTTCTATTTTTAAAAATGCATGATCACTCGTTTTATATCATAATCTGAGGAAGATGTATTGCTGTTATATAATGTATTTAATATTGTACGGAAAGTCAGACACAATTCTGAAAATTAGGGATAACTTAGAAATTAAGTTGTATGCTCCCCGGGAAAGGAATTATATTGGTAGTATGTTAATCACTTAGAATCAGTCGATCATGTGCGGTTTAGTATGCTGCTTATGGGCTTCCAATGGAATAACCCATTAGGAAAATGATTGTGAGCTTAATGCCGTGGTCGAATCGGTCAGCGGATATGGCGGGCCTTCGAGACATGCTCACCTCGAAGTGTCTTAGCGGAATAAAATCAACAAGATATTCTCTGTGTTACACCTTAAATATGTTTATGATTATGATATGTTATGATAGAATATATATATATATATATATATATATATATATATATATATATATATATATATATATATATATATATATATATATATATATATATATATATAAATGGACTGATTAGGTGCCCCGGCTTAGTAGCCATTAGGAGGGTAGTAGGACCCACTGAGACTTAGTAGTCTCACCCCACTCCATTTATTTTTTTTAGGTAAGACAGGTTATTTCGGAGCAGGGACCAGGAGGGATCTGACGATTGGAGCCGAGCTTGGATTGTCAGCTTAGAAGATTTATTTCTTCTTCCTTGTTTTTATATTAGCTTGTTATTCCGCTTTCAACTCTTTCCGATGTTTGTATTGAACATTGTAATATTATTTTAATGATATTGCATTTTTCAGTTATAATTCCTTTAATTTAATGTACTCAGATTCCAGTTATTAATGTTCCGACTAAATATTCTAGATAATTTAGTTGGGGCGTTACAGTATATCCGATGAGGGCATAGTCCAAGATATAAGTGATGCAATTCAAAGCTTATGAGGTCTTATATGACAAGGGCACGTGCAAGAAGAGTCAATGATGCCTTGGTTCACTTCATGATCAAATCAATAGATGATCCAACCCAAATTGGAAAAGGCATGACCCAAGTTGAAGAAAAAGAATAAAAGCTTATGGTTATCATTCAAGCATGTGATAGTGGCACAATAAAGCATTATCATCCAAGCATGTGATAGTGGCACAATAAAGTATAAGAAAACTGGAAAATAAAAAGCTCCACTAAGCATGTGAAAGTGGAGCATCAAGCAATCAAAGAGCATCACTATCTCTTCTTTAATTTGCATTTTCCTTGTAATAATTCAGTCCACTATCATAATAATTAGTGGATGAATTCTTTTTGTAATAATTCTCTTTGGAGCTACTTTTTGCTTGTTTAGTTCATCGTAAACCTTTCCTATATAAAGGATGCGTGTGCCCCTTGCCAAAATCAATGAATTTTGTTGAACTTTACAATTCGTGTAATTGAGATTATTTGCTCTTAGGTTCTGGATTGGACCAAAATTGATCTTATCAAGGAATTCTTTTCTTGTGGTGATCATCTACCGCTGGCTTATCATTCTCTCTTGGATTAGAAAGAGTGTGGTGTGCCTTCGACTTATTCCATTTTTTTTTTCTTTCCTTTACTTTGTTTCAATTTAGTTCCAAAATGTGTATGGGTCAAATTTCATTATTTTCTCACTTATAATTCAAACACTCATCTTTCAAGTAGTTTATTTCCTATTGAATCACAAGAATTTAAAGGTCCAAAGCTATTTCATTAATTTTGAAGAATATGCATAACTTTCAGCAAATGGTACATATCAAGTGGTAACCAGAGCAAAGTTTAAAAAAAAAAAAGGTCAATTTGTGGTAAAGTTCTTTATTCTTGTTCTTCATTATTATTTATATTTCATTATCATTATAAAAAATAATTAGTTCATCGTAAACCTTTCATATATAAAGGAGGCATGTACCCCTTGCCAAAATCAATGAATTTTGTTGAACTTTACAATTTTTGTAATTGAGATTATTTGCTCTTAGGTTCTGGATTGGACCAAAATTGATTTTATCAAGGAATTCTTTTCTTGTGGTGATCCTCATCCGCTGGCTTATCGTTATCTCTTGGATTAGAAAGAGTGTGGCGCCCCTTACTTATTCTATTTTGTTTCTTTCCTTTACTTTGTTTCAATTTAGTTCCTAAATGTGTATGGGTAAAATTTCATTATTTTCTCACTTATAATTCAAACACCCGTCTTTCAAGTAGTTTATTTCCTATCGAATCACAAGAATTTAAAGGTTCAAAGCTATTTCATTAATTTTGAAGAATATGCATAACTTTTAGCAAATTGTACATATCAAGTGGTAATCAGAGCAAAGTTCTAAAAAAAGGGTCAATTTATGGTAAAGTTTTTTATTCTTGTTCTTCATTATTATTTATAAAAAAAATATCATTATAAAAAAATAAAATAAAATAAAAAACTATTAGAAAAAAAAGATCTGATTGGTAAGGAATTGTGATTCATACCAAAAAAAAATGCTATTGTTTGTGTTTGTTCCACACTCTAATATTTTTTTTTTCTTCATTATTTCATTTGTTTTAGAGTCATTTTCTTTCTTGTTTTGTTGTTTTTGTTAAGTCTTTTGTGTGTTGATTATCATTAGAGCAAATTGAGTGGTAAAAGGCAGGGTGACTTCATTATTAAAAAAGGCCAAAAGTGAGTGAAACACAAGTGATTGAGTGTAAACACGTGACAAGATTGGTGAAGTCCATTTTAAACACTTGTTACTAATTTCACAAATATTTCACAACCATGTCTAGTCCACCTTCACCTAGAACAACAACTCTAACTGTTCAAATGAGAGTCATGAGTGACAATTTTGAGAGGTTGTTAAGAGAACAAGGTGAACAATTCTAACAAAGAATCGATGAGTTAGAAATGATGTCTCAAATATCTAATGATGGTAGTGGTGATGAGGAGGAAAGAAGGCGTAGAAGGAGACAAGGGGGAATCATTTGAGGGGAATATAAATTAAAGTTCCATCTTTTGTTGGGAAGAGTGATCCGGAGGAATACCTAGAATGGAAAACTAAAATTGAGCAAATTTTTATTTGTCACAATTATTTTGATGTTGAAACAGTGTAGGTTGCTTCCATTAAGTTCAAGGAGTGTGCTTTAGTGTGGTGGGATCAATTGATCAAAAATAGAAAGAGGTATGGGAAACGACCAATTGATACATGGGAAGAGATGAAGAGAATCATGAGAAGAAGGTTTGTTCCTATTATCTTAGAGATTTGCACAACAAATTGCAAAGACTCACTCAAGGTTTTAAAAGTGTTGAAGAATATTTCAAGGAGATGGAATTTGCCAAAATTAGAGATAATGTGGAGGAGGATAATAAAGCAACCATGGCTAGATTTTTTCATGGTCTAAATTGTGACATAGTGAAACTTCATCATTATGTTAAAATGGATGAATTGGTACACCAAGCTATCAAAGTGGAACAACATTTACATCAACTCAAAAGAAAGAGTCAAGCAAGGAAAAGTTTCACCACTTTCAATTCTCAAAATTGGAAAGACATGCTAAAGAAGGAGAGTGCTTCATCTTTGTCGTCTAAGGAGCCCATGGTTGAAAACAAAGGTAAAGCTAGTACACCTTCTCAAAAGTGTATCAACTAACAAAAAGCTTACATATTTCAAGTGTCAAGACTAAAGGCATATTGCATCCGAATGTCCAACAAATAGAACTATGCTTATGGAGACAAATGAAGGAGATCAAGGAGAGAAGGAAGGTGAGGATGATGAAGAGTATGAAGAAGAAGAAAAAAAATACCTAGTGGAGAGCTACTCATGGTGAGAAGAATGTTGTGAAACTTAGTAAAAGAAGGAGACGCCGCTCAAAGGAAAAAAAAATTCCATTCAAGATGCTTAGTTCAAGGGAATGTATGTTCATTAATTATTGATGGTGGGAGTTGTACTAATGTTGCTAGTACTCGTTTAATGTCAAAGCTTGGTTTGGAAATAAAACATCGCCCTAAGCCATATAAACTTCAATGGCTTAATGAAAGTGTTGAAATGGTTGTTAATAGACAAGTTGAGATTTGTTTTAAAATTGAGAAATATGGGGATGATGTTTTGTGCGATGTAGTACCTATATGGAGGCTAGTCATTTGTTGTTCGGAAGGCCTTGACAGTTTGATAGGAAGGTTAGTCATGAAGGGTATTCCAACAAATATTTTTTTGTGCATCATGGCCAAAAGATTATTCTTGTACCATTGAGTCCTAGTGAGGTGAGGGAAGATTAAAAGAAAATGAGAGAAAAAGAATGAAAAAGAAAAAGAGTATAAAATAAAAGAATGATGAAAAGAAAGAGAGTTTGATTGCAAAAAAAAAAGAGGTTAAAAATGCAATTGTTTCATAACAGCCCCTATATCTGCGATTTTGCAAAGAGGTGGCATTACTAGCTAACACTCTTAACACACAAAATTTGTCAAGTTGTGTTGAAACACTTTTGCAGGAATTTGAAGACATGTTTCCAAAGGAGGTACCAAGTGGTTTACCACTTATAAGAGGAATTGAGCATCATATTGATCTCAATCCGGGAGCATCATTGCCTAATAGGCTAGCTTACCTAAGCAATCCACAACAAACTCGAGAAACACAAAGACAAAGGCAGGTGTCTGAATTGGTAAGTAAATGATGGGTAAGAGAAAGCCAAGTCCATGTGTTGTTTCGGTAATTTTAGTACCAAAAAAAAGATGGTAGTTGGAGAATGTGTACTAATTATAGGGATGTTAATAACATTATCATTAAGTATAAGCATTCTATTCCTAGGCTAGATGACCTTTTTGATGAATTGTTTGGTGCATGCTTATTTTCTAAAACTGATTTGAAAAGTGGAGGTGAACAAATGAAAAACAGCTTTCAAAACAAAATATGATTTATATGACTGGTTGGTTATTCGATTTAGAATAACTAATGCACTTATCATTTTCATGAGACTAATGAACAATGTTTTGAGAGAATTTTTGGGTAAGTTTGTTGTTGTGTATTTTGATGATATCTTAATATAAAAAATTTAGAGGACTATTGCATTCACTTAAGAGTTGTTTTTCAAGTGCTAAGACAAGAAAGTTTATATGCAAATTTAGAAAGATGTGTCTTTTACACTGATAATGTGATTTTCTTATGTTTCATTGTAAACTTTAACGGAGTCCATGTTGATGAAAGCAATTCAAGAATGGCCAACGCCCAAAAATGTAAGTGAGGTAAGAAGCTTTCATGGCTTCGCTAGTTTCTATAGGAGATTTGTAAATGATTTTAGTACCTTGGCTGACTACTTGATGAAATTGTGACAAAAGAAGCTGGTTTTAAATGGGATGAGAAAAAAGAGCAAGCTTTTGCTGACCTTAAAGAAAAACTCACCCAAACATCTATTCTTGCATTACCTAATTTTTCTAAATCTTTTGAAATTGAATGTGATGCTTCTAATGTTGGAATTGGCGTTGTTTTGATGCAAGAAGGTCATCCAATTGCTTATTTTAGTGACAAATTAAAAGGGGCCGCCTTAAATTACTCAATTTATGAAAAGGAATTTTATGCCTTAGTGAGGGCATTGCAAAACTTGGCAACATTACCTACTGCCCAAAGAATTTGTCAATCGCGGCGACCACGAATCTTTAATGCATTTAAAGGGTCAAGGTAAGTTGAACAAGAGACATGCCAAATGCGTTGAATTTCTTGAACAATTTCTAATGTGGTTGCGGATGCACTTTCAAGAATCTATGTTTTACTTTCTACTCTTGAAACAAAGATTTTTAGTCTTGAGCATATTAAAAAATTGTATGAAAGTGACATATAATTCTCTTCAAAATTTTTAGATTGTGAGGATGCTACCTTCAATGGGTATTTTAGGCACAATGGTTATGTGTACCCAAAAGTTCCATTAGAGAATTATTTGTGAAAGAGGCGCATGAGGGAGGACTAATGGGTCATTTTGGGGTTTCTAAAACTCTAGAATTCTTGCAAGAGCATTTTTATTAGCCTCACATGAAAATTGATGTTAAAATTTTTTGTGAAAAATGCATTGTATGTAAAAAAGCCAAATCAAAAGTTATGCCTCACAATTTGTATACTTCTTTGTCTGTATCTGAATTTCCTTAGATTGACATTTTCATGGACTTTGTTTTGGGGTTGTCTAGAACAAAGAATGAAAAAGATTCTATTTTTGTGATTTTTGACATGTTTTCAAATATGACACATTTTATTCCATCAATGATGTCTTAGTTCACTTCATAATCAAATCAATAGAAGATCCAACTCAAATTGAAGAAGGCATGGCCCAAGTTGAAGAAAAATAATCAAAGTTTATGATTATAATCCAAGCATGTAATAGTGGCACAATAAAGCATAAGAAAAGTGGAAAATAAAGAGCTCCACTAAGCATGTGAAAGTGGAGCACTAAGCAATCAAAGAGCACTATTATCTCTTCTTTACTTTGCATTTTCCTTATAATAATTCAGCCGACTATTATGATAATTAGTGGCTGAAGTCTTTTGAAGAAGGCATGGCCCAAGTTGAAGAAAAATAATCAAAGTTTATGATTATAATCCAAGCATGTAATAGTGGCACAATAAAGCATAAGAAAAGTGGAAAATAAAGAGCTCCACTAAGCATGTGAAAGTGGAGCACTAAGCAATCAAAGAGCACTATTATCTCTTCTTTACTTTGCATTTTCCTTATAATAATTCAACCGACTATTATGATAATTAGTGGCTGAAGTCTTTTTGTTTTCTTTGGAGTTACTTTTTGTTTGTTTAGTTCATCATAAATCTTTCCTATATAAAGGAGGCGTGTATCCCTTGTCAAAATCAATGACTTTTGTTGAATTTTACACTTTGTGTAATTGAAAGTATTTGCTCTTAGGTTCTAGATTGGACCAAAACTAATCTTATCAAAGAATCATTTTCTTATGGTGCCCCTACTACTTATTCCATTTATTTTCTTTCCTTTACTTCGTTTCAATTTAGTTCCTAAATGTGTTTGTGTCAAATTTCATCATTTTCTCACTTTTAATTCAAACACCCATCTTTCAAGCAGTGTTTGTGTCAAATTTAAAGGTTTCAAAGCTATTTCATGAATTTTGAAGAATATGTATAACTTTCAGCAAATGGTGCATATCAATATCTCACTTGTTACGAATTCAATTTGTAATATTGTTAAAAAATATTAAAATAAAATAAAAATAAAAGAGAGAGAGAGAGAGAGAGAGAGAGAGAGAGAGAGAGAGAGAGAGACACACAAAAGGAATGCCTAAATATAACATTTTTTGACAGTACATGAACTAGAGCAGACCTTGTAATAACTACGCCAAGGCCACAATGATGAGACTTAGCAAGGACCCCTCTATCCCTAATTATAAATCTCTATTGCAAATTTTACATATAATATATATTTAAAGGATGGTGTTTAGTATATTCTAACAAGCCAGCAACTGATATTAGTCTGCAAGTTAGCTTCTAATGAACTCCTAATTACTCTATATATGATAGTGATCAATATGAGATCATGTGTGCAACCCCTAATACACAAAACACTTCTCAATAACTTTATCTTTCAACATAGTTTGAGCTTTGAACCAATTAATGTCTTTAAACTGCTCAAATCAGATAAAACTACGATCAAACAGCACAAATTATCGAACCATTTCACAAGTCAACTGATTGAACCATACTATGAGCCAAAAAAAAAAGCCTCACCTAGTGTCAGATCAAAATCAAATGATCAAATTACTCTATTGCCTCACCTAAAATGCTAACCATACTAATGCTAACCATATTATCAAGTAACTTTCTATCAATTTATTTTTTTTCCTGCATAATTATTGCAGACCTTTTTTGTGTCTAACGCCTCGAATATGTTGGGACAAAATTGTACACAAGTTTGTGAAGAATTTGTTAGAACAATAGTGACATGATAGTGGAAGGATATTAGGCTGCCATTTACTGCAGCAATTACTTGCATTTGAAATGGATGGCAATACAATGGATCTTCAACAACAATTCATTCTCGAGCCTGCAACAATCGTAGTGTGGATAACAAAAGACATTGAACTAAAAATTGCTGGGTTGTCTTACCACAGCTTCTGCTGTTGGTCACAATAATTGCAAAGAATGGAACACCTATGAAAATAAAATAAAAGGGAGATCAGTGGTTTTTCAATCACTTTTTTGGGCAGATTAATCTCAGTGCTATAAAGCTTATAACAAAAATAAAATAAAATCTCAGTGCTATAAAAAATATGTCGAAAGGACTGCAGCATAGCTCAGACAAACATGTTAATAACTCTTACATTTTCTGTATATAACCAAAATAACTAAAATGCAGTGTTGTCAATTGTGGATTGTGGAAAATAGTGATGCTATAGTTGATATTTGACGGCTTTGTACTAAACCGCATATCGTGAAATAGTATGTTAAAATGCTACTACTACACTATAGCACCGTTATAATCGCTATTTACCAACCTTGCTAAAATGTGCTTCCATCAACATAGTTAAACAAATCACTAAACACCATTAAGAAAATAGACATCAGATTACTAATTCAAAGAACCAGAATTGAAAAGGAAAAACTAAGCTCAATTTTGTTGTCCCAAAAGCATATTTATAAACAGAAAAATAAATTTTCTTTCTTGTACATTACAGATCCATTAGAATTAAGTCATCAACTAAAAATAAATATAATACAAACCACTACAAAGTTGTGTACTAAAATATCTAATGCAAAAAACCATGCATTTTTATGTATTTCACCGCATCAACTCACTAATTTAAACACACCAATATCTTCCCCACCCCCAAAAGAAACTGTAGCAGACATGGGAACAGAAATTTGTAATATTTAGTATGATTCAAGTAAAGTAATGCTGCAATATGTCTGAGAAAGACTGAAATTAAAGTTACAAATTTGAAGTGAGCCTTTATTATGTGATAAGAATAAAAGAATAAAAAAGAATTTAAATCGTCACTTGCCTCTTGGGCTTCTGTTATGTCAGGGTGAGTGTCGCTGTTAACTTACACTGGTCTGTGACAGTTAACTGTCACTGCAATCGTAGAAAAGAGCTGCTCGCACCTCACTTACTGGTATTTTTAGAATGTATTATGAAATTTAAGGTATTCCTCTGTACAACAAACCTTAGCCAGACTCATCAAAAAATAAATATCAATGGGAGGAATCCTTTTCCATGTTCCATTCCACGAAAAAATAAACAATCATTGCATCAAGTTCCATTCAGTTCCTGACTTAACATAGCGTGCGTCTCAGAATGTATACGACAACCATTTTCCTCCATAATTTCCCGCAATTGTGAGCATTCATGAGCATAACCCTTCTTAGCTAAACCATCAATTAGGACTTTCCAAACCACTTCGTCATAATTATATCCACGACTTAGTAAACTGCGAAAAATTGCTTCAGCCTTCTCTTTGTTACCTTGTCCAAATAGCCCACAAATGAGAAGCTTATAGGATTCTAGATGTGCTAAATGATTACACTCCATCATATAATCCAGCAATCTCAATGCTTCTTTGTGCATTCCCAACTTGCAGCAACCACTTAGAAGAGAATTATTAATGTTTTCAGATGGAGATATTCCACTTTCTCTCATATGGTTTAACAACCTGAAGGCTATGCCTAATTGTTCCACTTTGCAAAGTCCTTTAATAAGCTTGCTATAAGTGTTGACATTAGGCACACAGCCACGTTCCACCATTTTCTCAAATAGCACAGTTATGATTTCAAAGTCAGTTATCTTCCATATATGGGTATTATCAACTGAAATATTAATTGAATTCAAATCAAGTCCCGTGCCTTCCTTCTTTTGTTTTTCATTCATTAGATGCTTCATTAGGATGGAATATGTTTGACGCGAAGGCTCACAACCAGTATCAAACATGCGTTTGAGAACACCAAATGCATTGTCTAGTTGTCCTATACATACATATGCATTAATTAATAAATCATAGATCTGAGAGTCGAGTAATATGCCTTCTTCTTTAATCTTGACCACCATCTCTTCAGCCTCCTGTAATCTTCCTTGGCTGCAATATGCTTTAATAAATGCAGTATATGTGACCACGTTAGGCTGACATCCAGATGAAATCATTTGGTCGAGAAACCTATTAGCACGATCAAAGTCATTTTCCCTCAATATTTCCTCAATGAGAATTGAATATGTATAAACAGTAGGCTTCACATCAAACTTTCCCATGCCATCCATCAATAACATCACATCTTTCACTTTCCCCTCTTTGCGCAAGCCATCTAACAATACATTGAACGTAACAGAGTTTGGTAAACACCCTTCAGCAAGCATCCTTTGGAAGAATAAGTGAGCATCATCAATTTTCCCAGCCTTGCAGTATCCGTCAATCAAGGCTGTGCATACAAATTCCTTTGCTTTGACATGATTTTCCTTGAGGGACTCAAAAACCTGATGTGCTTCTCCTACTTTTCCCATTCTACAGAGGCAGTCAATAAAACCACAAAAAGTCCTCTGATCAGGAATGAAGCCATCTTTAATCATCAAAAGATACAGCCGCCAAGCGCTATCTACCACACCTGCTTTACACAGCCCATGGATTAAAGTGTTATATGTGATGAGGTTGGGCGACAGCTTGTTTTCAAACATTTTATTAAGCAACATCATCGCCCTGTCCATGCTTTTTCTTCTACAAAAAGCACAAATTAGTTCGTTATAAGTACGAGCATTTGGACAAATTTTATTTAACTTCATCAGATCCAAAACACGGACAGCATCCTCCATCATTCCCTGTTTGCAATACCCAGAAATCAAGGCATTAAATGGTACAACACTAGAAGCCAAACCATTCTCCAACATTCTATTCAACATTTCCATCCCCTTGTCCACCCTACCCACCTTGCAGAAATAATCAATCAACACAGTGCAAGTATAAATATTAGGCTCACAACCTCTTTCCACCATCTCCTCAAAAAACTTCAAAGCTTCCGTCTCCTTCCCCAACTTACAGAATGCAGCTACAAGAACCGTATAAGTTCTCACAGTCGGAAAACAACCATACTCCTTCATTTGAGAAAAAAACTTGACAGCCTCATCAATCTTTCCAGCTTCACAAAAACCATGAATAAGAGTAGTATATGAAACCTCATTCCTTCGACAACCCTCCTGCGGCATAATCTCAAACACCTTATAAGCATTCTCCAATTCATGATTTTTACAATAACCCAATATCAATGAAGTATACGTAAACACATCGCAACAAAAACCAGTCTTTATTAACCCACCGAAATAAACCTCAGCCACCAACACATTCCCTATCTTACAATGACCATTCAACATACTATTGAAAGTAATCAAATTAGGAAAAACCCCATCATTCAACATATCCTTAAACAAACAATCCAATTCATCAATCAAACCAAACCGCGACAACAACATAAGTAACCTATTATACGAAGTAACAGAAAGCTTAAAATCAGTTGTGTTCAATTGACACAAAAAGTTCAAAACAAACCTTGCTTCTTGAGAAGAACCACATGTTTTAATCATGGAATTTCGAACATTTTCTGCAACATTTAGAAACCCATTTCGAACAAGAATCAAAAGAAGGGATTTGTAGGAATGAACAGTGTGAATGAAACCGTGTTGGTAATTGATCCATTTGAAGAAGTTTAAGGCAGTAAGAGGGTCAAGATTAGGGTTGTTGAAGAGAGAAGAGAGATGAGTTTGGGTTAAAGAAGGGATTAAGGTGTTAAAAGAAGGGTTTTTTCGCCATTGGGGTTGCGAGAGAATGGTGAAGATCTGTGAAGGAAGATCAAGATCAGGTTTTTGATGGTTAAGAGAGGAAGGTGAAGAGAGAGAAGAAAAGGGTTTGAGGAGAAGATGAAAAAGGTTAAGCTTTTGGTTATGGTTATGGTTATGGTTATGGTGGAGAAGAGTGAAAAGGGGTGTGAATTTTCTCATTTAAAAGCCATGAACAAAAAAGGGTTTAGTGTTTGATTTTAGGGTTTATTATGAATTGGTTCTTCCAATGCATTTGGAAGAGATCAGAGAGCGAGAAGAGAAAAATATGAATAGATGAATGGCTTTTGGAGGCTGCGTAGTTAGGGGTTTAGTTTTGAAATCGTGGCTCTTCCATAGCCGTGGGGTTCTGCTTCTGCACTCATTTGCTTACTCACTCGACCAAAATATGCTCTGCTTTTCCTCTATCTATATATTTCCTCGTACCAAGTACTTCATCGGGTTGTTATTATAAGAAAAAATTTGTCTTTTAAATTGATAGAATATTTATGTATTTAGATCATATTATAAATTAGATATATTAACTATTCAATGAATCTAGAAAGCAAATATTTTCTTATAATAAAGAATGGAGAGAGTATTAATCAATTTGACTGTATTACACGAATTTCTAAAAACATAATCAATATTATATGGGAAAAATAAATTATGAATTAGTTTATCAAATTATTCTTGTTTAATACTCCCTCCGTCCCTATATATAAGCCCCTCAAGAGAAATTTCACGTTTATTAAAAAAAGTTGATAGTGTAATTAATGTATACTTTTTGGATATTACAATTACTAAATTGTCCTTGGTGAAAAAATGTATTTATAGTTGACTTTACGTATTTCAATGGAAAGTGGGGTCATGTTTGGAAAAGTAATAATAAATATGTCTAGGGAATTGAAAAGGGGCTTATATTTAGGGACAAATAAAATCTTTATAAGGGTGCTTATAATAAGGGACGGAGGGAGTAATATGAAAAAGATAAATTGAAAAATTGAAATAAGAGACAATAATAAATATTTAAGGGTATAATAAGAAAAATAACATTAAATATTTTCTTGGTATTGTAAATGGATTTATAATTTGGTATAATTTTTTTTCTTTTTAAAGTGACTTATAATTTGATATTGAGGTAGTACTGGTAATATACTACCTCCGTCTCAAAATATAATAATTTATTGATCATTGCACGTATGTCAATACATAATTTTAATTACAAATATCTTTAATTGTCTTTTGGTAAAAATTATAGAAATTTGATGATGAGTGTTATGCTAAATACTGATGAATGAGTGAAGCTGCTAAAAAGGAAGGGGCTAACATCGGGTCAGTGCTGATTTGAGTGAAAGTCGTCATAGACATCAGCTCTTAAAGGGTATAAAAATGTTAAGAGTTATACATCAAGTTGTTGGCAAAATAATTTTTGAATAAAGAAGATTGAATAGTGAAGATAACAGTGCCTCAAACTCAATGTTGGTTAAGATGGATCTTATGTAAAGAAAAGAGAAACAATCGAATTATTTATGAGATGCTGAAAATGTGGAAAGTTTGAGCATCTAAGATATAATTATTCAGATGGAGCAACATAATTTATTTATTTTTTTTGGTCAAATGCTAGTAATCTCTCCCTCGTTATAGGAGATGATGATATTTTATGTGAAAATAGAGAAATGTGTCCTCGTGACATTTTTGTGTTGCCATGGAAAATGATGAGTTATTGCTAGCGGGTTGATACACGAGCATTTTTTTAATGGCGTTGGTACACGAGCATTGATTGTCATCGATGTAGTGTGTGTTGTGAGATTATGTCAGTTGTTGAAGAGTTTATAGTAACTTGAAAGTTGTACCGTATGTTTTCAACATGATTTTCGAAATGTGAAAATTCTTAGAGTGGTTTCGTTTCAAGTGAAGTATACTATTTATAGTGGAACGTGATAATTCTTTTGAACTATTTCTTGAAGTGGTTTAACTTAAGTGATCATTATACTCTTTATGGCATATTATGATAGTTCATTTGAATTATGATTGTCGGCGACAACTAAGAAGATGAATCATTTCAACCAAGGTGATATATAAGTTACATGTTGAAATGATACATGTTGAAAAGTTTCACATTGCATATAATTGTAAAGGAAGACGAATATCATTGTTGTATATATAAGTTACTCCACCTTTGCACACCATCGCCGCACACCACCTCGAGCCACTCTCCATCTGCCACTATCATCTTTGTCGGCAGCCGCACGCCACCTCTACTCCATCGTCGATCCTCTCTCTCTCTCTCTCTCTCTCTCTCTCTCTCTCTCTCTCTCTCTCTCTCTCTCTCTCTCTCTCTCATTTGCGATATGTTCGGTTTTGTCTTTTGATTATATTAAAAAGGTTATAATATGTTAATTATCAAATTGATCCTTATATTTAATTATTAAGTCATGTTAAACGGTGTCTCCGAGATATTTGTTAAGCATGTACGTCAATGTCAAAAATGAAAATCAAAGGCTTAATTGATGCTTGAAAGTTGAAAGATGGTTATTTTTTTATTTTTTATTTTTACATTTTACATGCATTGAATGCACAATTTTTAAGATGAAATTTCTTTACTTATATATACATAACTAATGAACCGGGAACCTCATTTAACATTTTCTTAAATTATTTATTATTAATTAAGTTTCTATATTTTGACAATTTGTTGTCAATTTAATAAGTTTATCCCACTTATTATTAATTTAGTTTTTCAAAATATTTTTTGAATGACTAACATAAGTAAAATTTGTTAAGAGTCCGAAACTATTTTAAAATATTTACAAAATACAAAATCAATGACTTATTTAAAAATGTATTATAAAATCAATAAAACCATAAAGTGATTTTGTAGTTTACTTGAGGTTCGTTTAGATTAATTTATATTTGACCTCATGCAAACAACTTATACAATATAAATTACATTTTATGTTATTTTATAAGTTAAACTAGTGAAAATTGTATTTTTATAAATTATTTTATCATAAACTACCTTGATAAACTTATAATAATACATAAAAATTGTATAAACTATTTGCATAAGCTAAAAAATAAACTAATCAAAACGGACCCTTGTTATTGTTGGATGGGGAACTCATAAAAAGAGCATGATTAGAAAATGAAGTGTGAGTGAATTTGATCTTGCAAGGTATATCACATATGTAATTTTTTGCACAGTAAAATTTGTAATTAAAAACTATTAAGAAGTCTATTTAAATTATTTTTTTTACCACCAATTTAATTTGGTTCGATAGTACATCAAGTATTTACAATTTCCTTTCGATCGCAAATGTGGGGGATCGAACAATGGTCCTTCCTATCAAGTTCAGCGATAATCACCACTAAACCAACTAACGAAATAAATTCAAAGTTGATTTTTTTTTTTGAAAGTAAAATAAATTCAAAGTTGATATTTTGAGGTTAAAATGTAAAACTCTTATGAACACATATTGAATCCAACTTTAAAAAGCTAAATTGTCATAAATTTTGAATTAATGATCAAAATTTCTATTCATGATGATATTTTACATCTCCAACCAAAGCTTCGACATGGTGTTAACATGAAGAGAAGATTAGTTCAACAAGATTTGAGCAAAGTCTCTCTAAAAACCAAAGTTGTCAAAACCGGATCGGCCGGTCGGATCGGTCAGACCGTGAACCAGTGATGTATCCGTTCCGGTTAGGCTTGAAAACCGGTCTGTAGGCGAGTCGGTAAAAAACCGGTCGAATCGGTCCTGAACTGGAAAAAATCGGTGAACCGGCTGTCCAAGCGGTTTAATGGTTCCGTTTTGTTTTTTTAAAAAAAAGGTCAAAACAACGTTGTTTCATATATATGAAAAAACACCAAATGATGTTATTTGGTTTTATTTGTAAAAGAAAGATTAAAAAAATAAACAAGTTACAAACGATGTTATGATACTATTTTGTGTTATTGGACTTAGTTATTACGTAATTTTTAATTTATTTTGAATTAGAAATTTTATGTCTAATGTACTAAAGTTTTAATTTTATATTAACTTTATGACATTTCATCTTTTTTATGTGTAAAAATAAGCAATATTAAGTCATTATTTATTTATTTTTATTTTATATTAATTAAAATATATATTTAATTAAAAACGATCTGACCCCGATCTGACCGGTTGAACCTTGAACCGGTAAGCTCACCGGTTCGATGACCGGTCCGATTCTGAAAACCTTGCTAAAAACACTCTCTCTGACCTCTCTCTAAGCTTTTCCCAGATCTACATCTCCCTTGTATCCAAACCCTTTCTTTTTTCACCATGTAGCCTAGGTGGTGGTGGTGGTGCGATGAGGTTGCAGCCTGCCCTCCGCACCACCGGTACGTCAGATCGGCGCCGGCTTCTTCTCTGATGGTTTCCGATTGTTTTTTTCTCCTCGGTTCATGTGTCTCTCCGGATCGATTTTCCTTTTTTCGTTCTGGTTTTCTTTTGGTTTGCAATGGAGAGGTGTCGTTGCAGCAACCCATCTGTTCATGCTCTGGATCGGGGTCAATTCTGCTTCCGGCGGGTTCTGGTTTGCAGTGTCGTGGTTTTGGTGATGCCGTCGTGTTCTTGGGCCTGATTGGCCGGATCTTGGTTGGTGGTTCCTGTTGTTAGGGTGAAGCGCTGGTAGCTTTGTTGTTTCGCCGGGGAGGGGTTTTGGCAGTGGTGGTCGTTGCTCCGGCAGCGGTGGTTGTGGCTCTGGGTTGTCGTGGTTGTTTGGGTGTTTTGAGGTGTTTCGGGTCCGACGGTACTTGGGTGATGGAGCGGTGGTGGTGTCTGGAGGAACGGGCAGCGAGAGTGGTTTTGGGTTGCTGCCGTGGTGATGGTGTGAAGTTGTTTTGGATGTGGTGGTGGTGGGGGATGGTGATGAGAGTTGGTGGAGCGACTTGACGCCGTGCGTGATGGATTCTCGATGTATTAGTGATTCTCTGGCCGTTGTCCAAATCTGCTGAGATTTGCAGTGCTCTTTTTTGAGTCTCTGTTTGGCTCCTGAATCTGTTGAGATTTGCAGGTTTCACTGTTCCTATGGATCTCTATTGCGTCGGTGTTCTGTCTATTTGGTGTTGGTCTACGTGCTGGTTTTTATGCATAGGTTTCCCCTTCTACCGTTTGCCCTGCAACTATTGACCTTAAGGTGATGTCTTTTAGATCTGATGGGTCGAACACTTTTGCTTCGAGTTCGGGAGTTAGTGTCTAGGGGCATTCTTTAGGGTTAATTTTTGGTGTTTTAGCGGAAAATTAGGAATCTAAGGAGTGTCCGTGTTGTGGACCTTCTTTAGGTTGTTTGGTTTTGGAGTTTTAGCAGGAGATTGGGAAGCTAAGGAGTGTCCGTGTTGTGGACCTCCTTTAGTTTTTGTTGGTTTGGAGTTTTGTATTGGTGGTTTTTTATGTACTTTTGGATTGGTTAAGATGTTTTTATCATCTTACATTTCCTTGTTTGATCCGACAATCCTTTATACTTCTTGTATAAAGGATGTGTCATTTAATAAAATTTAGCCATTTTAAAAAAAAAATGATCAAAATTTCTAATAGAAAGAAGTCTACATCTGGTGTCTAACGTGCATCAAATAAAATAAAACTATCTCTGATGAAAAGAATCTATAAAAAAATATAAAACTTTCATAAGTGATATAATATTAATAATTTTTCTTCATAAATGATAAAATCCCGAAAATTTATAGTAATTGTCGAATAATTTAATATATTTTTTCGAGAAGCAAAAAAATTAATATTGTAATCAAATTTTTCAATTTTGGGGTTTTATTTCGAGAGTCTTACAGTTAGAGACAAATGTAATATTCATTAGGTATTTCCTAAATATCAAATTACTCCCTCTAATCCTTAAATATAAGAGAGAGTTCACTTTTTTGATACATTAAAAAATTGATGTATCTAGTCAATAATATAGTCTAGATACATCAATTTTTTAATGTATCTAAAATGTAATATTTTCATTATGAGGAGGGATCCGTTGACTCCAGGAGTAAGTCTTCATTGACTTACTCCGTTTAATAACTCGATATCGGCATTATATTTCTTCAATCCAACCGTTGAATTCAAAGATCCCATTGAGTAGATCAACTCTACAAATTTTTATAAAAATTCAAAACCGTTTGATACTTTTTCTGATAACTTAAATTGAACGTACGACAAATTTTTCAAAAAATCGTTGAATTTCAATAGTCTAAATACATAACTACATTTTTTGACTTTTTATAAAAATTTCTGAAGTTGATCTACTCAATTAGATCTTTGAATTCAACGGTTGGATTGAAGAAATATAATGCCGATATCGAGTTATTAAGCTGAGTAAGTCAATGGAGACGTACTCCTGGAGTCAACGGATCCTCCTCTTTTCTTATATTAAGGAATGGAGGGAGTATAAGTCGTTTTGAAAAAAAATGTACTAAATTATAAGTAGCTTTACAATACCAATGAAACAATTATTGTTATTTTTCTTATTATACCTTTAACTATTTATTATTTTCTCTTCTTTAAAGTTTAAACTCTTCAATTTGTCTTTCTCATACCATTGATGAATGACAATTTTATAATCTGCTTCGTTATATCTCTTTTCCATACAACATTTATTATATTTTTTAATCCGTGTAATATGATTAAAACGATTTATATTTTATTAGCCAGAAAATACTTAAGAGGTGGAGTGACAATAATACTACTAGAAAATTTCAAATAATACTCACTATTCATATTGTTATATGAGTCATGCTAACCAATGCCTCGGGGCACCGTTAAAGAAACTAAAACAAGAAAATTTTAAATTAAAAATAACATTTTTTTAACATTTGAGAAGTTGACTGCACAAATTTCAATATCATATTACTATATTTGCTTACTTATACTCCCTCCATCTCAAAATAAATGACTCAGTTGACAATAAACATGTTTGCCAATATACAACTTATATCGTTAATATTTTTAATTATATATTACTAGCGTCCAGACGGGCACTCCCGTGCCCGTCAGTCCGTTCTTTTTTATTTTATTATTGTTCTTACATGCTTTCATCATTTTTGTGTCCGTTTGTATGATCCAACTTGATGAAAATAAAAACGTGTTAAAAAGTATAAATGGTTTGGTGAAAAAAAAAATATTGAAGTTATTAAGATAGAAATTATTTTTGTCAAAAAAAAAAAAGAGAGTATAGAAGTTATATAAGTTAAGAGTTTTTTTTTTATAAAAAAAAAAACAGTTAAGGGTATTGTGGGAATTTTCAAAAAAGGCTACACCAAAATTAAGTTTTCCCTTTATATATAGTGTAGATAGAAATTATTTTTGTCAAAAAAAAAAGAGAGTATAGAAGTTATAAAAGTTAAGAGTTTTTTTTATAAAAAAAAACAGATAAGGGTATTGTGGGAATTTTCAAAAAAGGCTACACCAAAATTAAGTTTTCCCTTTATATATAGTGTAGATTAAAAATTATATATTTTAAAAATACTCGTCGAGACAAATCAAACAATATCTCATATGCTCATACAAGGAATTTATATCTTTTTTGGATATAAGGCTTAATACAAACGGAAAAAGAGTTTATCCACTCCTTATTAGGTTCAAATTCGGCCCATCTAGCTAACTGATGTCCGACTCGATTCTTTGAACGATTGACCCAACAAATGGATGAATTAGGGGGAGATTGAAGAAACAATTTGCAGCGGCGAGCGATGAAACCCCAAGATTTTCGAACCAGATATGGAGAAGAGACAACTTTAACCACAACTTGAGAGTCTAGGCCAAAAATAATATAGTACACCTGCATCCTTTTAACCATATCCAACACGTCATTGAGATCCAAAGTTTCACCAAAATTCGCATTCTTCAACTCAAAATGGGACAGGGTAGCAGCTCCAGCAGTGCTTCCATCCGACCTCCTAAGAAGCAACCCAGAAAACCAACCGCCGTCACTCCTTAGGGGTTGTTGTGGCTACTACTCAAAGTCAATGGAGTGCAAAACAAAGTGCTAACATAAAAATTATATGTTCATATTTACATGTATACATTAGTAAAAAAATATGATCAAAATAAATCATATGAATATTACACATAGTCAAAATTAAATCATATATTTTAGAACAAAGAAAGTAGTGACATTTTTCTTGTTATACTAAGTGCTTTAATTAATTTCGAATTCAATTTTATGTGAGTTTCTGAAGGAGTTACTTGTTTTTATTGGATAAAAAGTACATTAAACTCATTCAATGATAGTATTCAATTAAGCTTTACACGGCAGATTTGAAATAACTACAGTGTCTTAAGAAGTTCACTATTACAGCGTCCCACCTTAACCTCAGCTGTAATACAACACAATTACACTGTTCCATTAACAACAACCTCAATTTCAAGTTGTCAACGAATAAAGACAAAAACTGCTTCAAAAAAGCCAAACATACAGAATAAAAATACCAAAAAAATATAAAAAAAATACCCATCTTCATAACCCTTTCATTTCTTTCATTCATTCAATTTCCATTTTCTCACTCAATTTCATTTTCACCATGAAAACACCTTAAAACGACGCATACCCATTAAATAAAACGCAAAACCCATCTCAAAAGTTCAAAACTTTAAACCTTTTGATATCAAAATGCAAGACCCAACTTACGCCGCCGTGGAAACCGATTACAAACCACCACCACCGCCGTCACCTTACAAACGCAACAACAAAACAAAACGACCCGTTTTCAAGGTCTTACCCGGTCAGATCGCGTTTCGTTTGGTCTGTCACTCGTCAACAGTTGGTGGTTTGATCGGAAGTTCAGGGTCAATTGTTTCACAGCTCCGGCGAGAAACAGGATGCAAAATTCACTGTGAGGATGCGGTGGCTGGGACTGAAGATAGGGTTATTTTGGTAATTGGATCGATATTGCCTAAAAAGGGTATTCCAGTTGGTAGTGGTGAAATTGAGGTTTCAAGTGCACAAGAAGCTGTGGTTAGGGTTTTTGAGAGGGTTTGGGAACTTGAAAATGAGAAAGGGGTTAATAGTAATAGAGGGGTGAGTGTTGAAGTTTTTGGGAAATTGTTGGCTCATAGTTCTCAAATTGGCGCTGTTGTTGGGAAAGGAGGGAAGAATATAAGCAATATTAGGAATAATACTGGTTCTAATATTAGGGTTTGTCCTGCTCCACATTGTGCTGCTAAAGATGAGGAGTTAATTCTTGTGAGTATTACTATTACTACTACTAATTATAATTACTATTATTATTAACTAATACTAGGATTTAATTTGTATTTGTTTGTATGTAAGACACATCACATGTGCATCTAATCAAATTAGACAATCTAGATATTTATAGATATTTTAGAAAATAATCTTAGACGAAAATTCGGTTGGAAGACGAGAACCTGTCTCGTTGGCCCTACCTTTTCTCCGGCGAAAATTAGTCATTGTTAATAGTGTTAGAAACTTAACCCAAAATTAACCTTAGACGGGTATGTATAAAAAAAGTTTTACACGGGCGGGCCTATTAGTTAATCACTAATTACTTGTCAAAAAATAGTTTATAACTAGTTAAAATTATTGTTGTTATTATGTTATTTTTATTGGTTGGGAAAAAAATATGTTATTGTTATTGGATTTGACTCTAAGTTTTATTTTGCAACTCAGTCATGAATTAATGGTTAATCTAAAGATAATGTGCACACACTCTTGTGTAAAATAGTTTTATAGTTATGATGATAGACTACTATTTTTCCATGTCATACCACCAATTTCAAAATGCATTTGTAAAAGTGGGTTAAGTTAAGGTGGCAAAATAGTGGATTTTCATTGGATATTACTAATGTGAAACAACTGTTTTACGGCGACAATGCATACCATTAAATGATCGGTAGTAATATTTTTTCTCAATTGTTGGACTTATTCAGTAATAAACACATTAATTGCAATTATTTCCTTTTGGTAAAAATTAAAAATTATTTGTTGAAAAATGTAGTATTAAAAAAAATAACGACATTCATTAAATGTCACACATTTTATTGATTTTTTGTTAAAAAATCCTTGAGTAAGGAAGGACATTGGTTATCATTTATCTTATTATTATGAGAAATTCGGATATGGATTCAAACTAAGCAAAATAAATTCATTTCAAATACTAGTATCATTATGTTTTTATTAGCGGTCAATGCAAATATTACAATGCGTATGTTGTCTTAGTTAATTAGAACTTCAGTTTTGAGATCATAGGTCTGTGTGCCTTATGATAAATTAGAATGTCTAACTAGAGGAAACAAGCAAGTAGTCGAAAATAACACCATTCACTTGTCATTGAATTGACTATTTGAATTTCTTTGTTCTTTATCCGGGAACTTGTTTGATTGGCAGATAAACGGTGAAAGTTTGGCTGTTAAGAAAGCACTGATTTATGTATCGTATTGTCTTCAAGATTGTCCACCTATGGCCAAAGTATCTTTGAACGCACCAACTGTCAACTCTTCTGACAGGTCAACCTCTAACACACACGAGGATCTTTTTCCTAACCTTAATTCATGGTTACCTCCTTCCATGGAAGGTTTATCTATAAGCGACGCTTCAAAACAGACAACAAACTCTAATGGAAACTCTAGCCTTCCCTCGAAAGGTACTGGACATGAAGTTGTTTTCAGACTCCTTTGTGCTAACAATGTAGCTGGGAGTGTGATTGGCAAAAAAGGGTCTATAGTCAGAACTTTCGAAATCCAAACAGGTGCTTCTATTATTTTTGCACCTCCTATAAGTCATTTTGAAGAGCGCATTGTCACCATTTCTGCTTTTGAGGTTAGTCATGAATTTTGATAGATATGAATGAAAAAATATTTTGAATTGCCATTAGTTGATGTAAAATTACCTTTTTTTCATCCAGAACCTTGAATCCAGTAATTCTCCTGCACAAGATGCTGTTCTTCTTGTCTTTGCTAGAATCGTTGAAGATCACATTCGAAATGGATTTTACCCAGCCTCTACTGCAGAGTCACCTGTAACTGCAAGGCTTTTAATTGCACCAAGCACAGTAAATTTATTGACTGGTAATGAAGGTGAGGTTATTTCAGAATTGAGAGAAGTGAGTGGGGCTGATATTCAACTACTGGTAGGAGAGCCAATTCCAGACGTTGCTTCAGATAATGACGTGGTTGTCCAGGTACAATTATGTATCTTGTATAATTCAAGACAATTATGTTTTTTAAAAGGTTCTTAAGGGTTCATATGTATTCCCTTACACCGTGAGCTTCTGTAATTGTTTAGGTCTTGATTATATTATCATATATGCTGATATCCTTCTTGATAAAAGGATAACTTTTGTTTATTGCTTAATTTCCAATTTAAAGTTCTTTAATACGGAAAACAGTTGAATTATATTTGGCTTGTAGAAGTCCTACCTAACTTATACAAATATATTTCAGGTCCTTTTTGGATAAATAGCTTATCTAAGCGCTTATGCTATATGTGCTTATCATATAATTGCTTATGTATGACCGGCTTCCATATTATCTATCCATAAAAAGATAAAATAAAGTCAAACTCTCTCAAACAGTTTCACTAGTGCTTATGTGTCAGTAGATAAGCTCAAATAAGTTAATCCAAACAGCCCCTCAATAAAAGACTTAAAGTAGAACAATGGTTATTGTATCTATCTGATGATAGTTTCAGGAGCCTTCTGTCTAATTTGTGCATGCTCATTTCACGGTGTCTTTTTAAATCCTTATTATATACGCATATCATTGGTGTAGAGTAATGCTTTTGTTGCCAGCATAGTTAGGACCATAAATGATAATAAATATCTTATTCTGTTGCACTGTGTTGACTACCGAGGCATTCATATGCTCAGAATAGACAGGGGGCTTGTTTGGATAAACAACTTACTTAAGCGCTTATAGCATATGGGCATGTCATATAAGTGCTTATGTATAAGATATTTCTGTAATAAAAGATAAATTGAAATCAAACCGTTTTCATATAAGTTTTAAGCTGTTTTCATAAGCTATCTTGGAGAGCTTATGAAAATAAGTTGAAATTTGAAAACAACTTATGGACATGTCCTAAGCTGTTTTCATAACCTCTCCCAAACAATCTTAGAAGGGCTAATACCAGAGGCTGAGTTTCTTGTTGTGACTCCAGCAATCTTTTGTTACTTTCTCTAGTCATGGTTATACTTAAGAGAGATATTTCATGCAGATCACTGGTGGATACAAATGTGTAGAAAATGCACTACGTAAAATCACTAGTAGAATTAGGGATAATCCTTTGCCAAATGAGGTGTTTGCTGAAGCAAGAAAGAAACCAAGTTTTCAAGTAAATAAGGATACTGTTAAGAGTAAGTTCGTTACCCGCAAGAAATCTTATGTTCCTTTTGGGAAGTTTCCACCCCAGGTATGTTCCCTCCTTTGTGTTTACCATCTTCCAATTTCTATTAAATCTTATTTTTCCGAGGGTTCTCAGTACAAGATTGTTTAAGAGTTTGTATATTTGCAGAATGCAGGGGTGTATCAAGCTAAAACGATGACAGAAAATGGGGAATTACATACAAATTTCATCGAGAATTCGGAATCTAGCAGGTCAGTATAATCCAGCTGAGAATACACGCCCTTGCTGTGATTCTTTCTGCCTTTCCATTTCTGTAAAATCTTAGATTCCTATAATTATTTGATGTCGAAGCCAATGGCATGATAATATATTAACTACAAGTCAATAAAATAACATTGCTGGATAGACAAATAACTCGATCTTTGAAGACATTTTCCTGCTTCTGATCTTTTTTCAACCTTTCTGCTTTGATAAAATCTTTTGGCAGAGCAAACATTGTTGCTACTGTCACAAACACTACTGTGGAGATTATAGTTTCCGAGCATGTCTTTGGTTCTGTTTATGGTGAAGATGGCGGCAATGTAGATCGAATCAGACAGGTGTGTTATTATTATCCATCCCCTTTAGAAAGATATCAAATTCTTAATATATGCTATGACTCGTAATTGGACTGTGTTACACTTTCTTCTGATTATTAAGTGCGATTTGAATTATGCAATCAATCTGGTTTTTTGAGTGCCAGCGATTTTAATATGGTCTATTGTGTTTGTGGAAGCAGATTTCAGGTGCAAATGTTACCGTGTATGATCCTAGCGCTGGTACAAGTGGAGGGAAGGTTGTGATATCCGGAACACCTGATCAAACATTCGCAGCGCAGAGTTTGCTTCAAGCTTTCATTCAAACTGGACAAGGAAGCTGATGACATGGCAAGCTGCATTTCAATTCATTTTTCAATTCTTCCTTCAAGACAGGAGGAGGTGCCATTAGTGTTTGGTGTACATATCACAATTCACACATCTTTTCTAGTCACCTTCACATTGTGAATAATAATATTAACATAGACTCAATCTTTCACCTCAAAATGATGGTTACCTCCTATAGACTAACAGACACATTTTGTTTAATTTCGGTTTATCTCTTAAAAGGGCTGAGTAGGCCGTGTTAGCTGACATTGTCTCGATCATTAGTACTATCATTTGGGCGCTATATTGTACCGTCTGAAAATACATTTTAGAACAATTTGTGTTGACTAAAAGTGTACTAAAATTATGAGGTTTTTGGAAGTTAGGGCAGTGAAAGGTAGTGTGCCCTATCATTTTGCTCCGACCGATAGAAGTTCATACATTTCCTTTGCTTTCTTTTAGGTATTGATATTGATGTTGATATATTCATTTTTACCATTAGTTTTTGCTTTGCCTATAAATGATAATAAACAAAAGGCAAAGGATGTCTCCTAGAGAAAAAAAGGGGGGTAAAAAAGGACAAACATGAAATTAAATCTATTTTGCAAAATGTGGATATGAACAAGTAGGTTTATTATTTTATTATGTCAAGAGAAATCAGATTAAAAAGGCATAGCAATTGTTTGATAGATTTAAGATTTTGATCATTTTCAAAGCCACAAATTTGGGCATTGGTTTTCACCTCCGCATTTGCCGTTGATTTGTTTATGATTTAATAAGAATAAAGAAACAAAGTCTCCGTGAACTTACCTCACTTGATAAAGACATTGCATGTATTATGTAGGACCGAAATTCAAACCTTAATATTTCTATTTATTCACTTAAAACTTAAAAAGGTAAAATTAGTCACGATACTATTTGACCAAAAAATAAATGAAATGAAAATCATGAATGACACAAGTTAGATGAATTAAAAAGTAACGAGTCTTTACATAGTCAATTAATCATAATCACTAGATCATTAACAACGATTGACTTTTATTCTAATTAGTACCTATAAAGTCACATAAATAATTGATAGTAATTTATTGATAATGAAAAACTTTATACACCAACGGGCATTGATGAAGAAAGTGTAGATATTCTTTGAAAACATTTGATGAAGAACATTAGACATAGTATTGTAGCATGAAAATATGAATTTATACACTTCTCTCATTGCACAATGCGCACACAAAAAATCCTTAACTACCCTCAAAGCAGTTCACACCAACATCCTCAAATCCGGTTCCTTGTTCTCATTCTTTGGTCACAAGCTCATTGATGGTTACATCAAATGTGGCAGCATAGCTGAAGCACGCAAGCTGTTCGACGAATTGCCCAACAGACACATAGTTACTTGGAATTCAATGATCTCTTCTCATGTTAGCCGTGGAAAGACCAAAGAAGCAATTGAGCTCTACAATAACATGCTCTTTGAGGGTGTTTTACCTGATTCTTACACATTCTCTGCGATATTTAAGGCTTTTTCGGAGGTGGATGTTTTGCGTTACGGACAGAAGGCTCATGGGTTGGCTTTGGTTTTGGGTTTTGAGGTTTCGGATGGGTTTGTTGCAACTGCCATTGTTGATATGTACGCGAAATTTGATAGAATGAGGGATGCCCGTTTGGTGTTTGACCGTGTTTTGGAAAAAGATGTTGTCTTGTTCACTGCGTTGATTGTTGGGTATAATCAGCACGGTCTTGATGATGAAGCATTAGAGGTTTTCGAGGAGATGGTTGATAGGGGAATTAAGCCTAATGAATACACTTTAGCAAGTGTCTTGGTTAGTTGTGGTAATCTCGGAGATTTAGTTAATGGTAAATCGATTCATAGTCTTGTTGTTAAGTCTGGTTTGGAGTCTGTTGTTGCTTCACAGACTTCACTTCTTACTATGTATTCAAAATGCAGTAAGGTTGAGGATTCCATAAAGGTGTTTAATCAACTTGCTTATGCAAGCCATGTGACTTGGACATCTTTTATTGTTGGTCTTGTGCAAAATGGGAGAGAGGAAGTTGCTGTGTCGGTGTTTAGGGAAATGATTCGTTGTTCAATAATTCCGAATCATTTCACATTATCTAGTATTCTTCATGCTTGTTCAAGCCTTGCAATGCTTGAAGTAGGGGAACAAATCCATGCAGTAACGATGAAACTAGGAGTTAATGGAAATAAGTATGCTGATGCTGCACTGATTCATTTGTATGGAAAATGTGGAAATGTAGAAAAGGCAAGGTCGGTTTTTGATTTGTTGAACGAGTTAGATGTAGTATCCATCAATTCAATGATCTATGCTTATGCACAAAATGGTTTTGGGCATGAGGCACTTCAGCTATTTGAAAGAATGAAAAATTTGGGACTTGCACCAAATGCTGTGACATTTATTAGCATTCTCTTGGCATGTAACAATGCAGGGTTAGTTGAGGAAGGGTGTCAAATATTTGCTTTTATTAGGGATAACCACAATGTTGAGTTGACAAGAGACCATTTCACTTGTATGATTGATTTGTTAGGACGAGCGAGGAGATTCGAAGAGGCTGCAATGTTGATAGAGGAGGTGAAAAATCCAGATGCAATACTATGGAGGACGCTGCTGAATGCATGTAAGATTCACGGAGAGGTAGAGATGGCAGAGAAATTTATGAGAAAAATGCTTGATCATGCTCCTGAGGATGGAGGAACTCATATTCTCTTGACAAACATTTATGCTTCAGCTGCAAAATGGGACAGTGTGATCGAGATGAAAAGTGCAATAAGAGATTTGAAGTTGAAGAAAAGTCCTGCAATGAGTTGGGTTGATATCGATCGAGAGGTTCATACTTTTATGGCAGGAGATTTATCTCACCCAAGAACTCATGAGATTTTGAAACTGTTGCATGAGTTAGTAGAGAAGGTTAAAACTTTGGGTTATAACCCTGATACCAAATTTGTGTTGCAGGATTTGGAGGAAGAGAAAAAGATTAGTTCTTTATATTATCACAGTGAAAAATTAGCTATAGCTTTTGCTTTATGGAAGACTTGTGGTAGGAATACCACTATCAGAATTTTCAAGAATCTTAGAGTTTGTGGGGACTGCCACAGTTGGATAAAATTTGTTTCTTTACTTACTGGGAGAGATATAGTTGCTAGAGATGCAAAGAGATTCCATCATTTTAAAGGAGGGATATGTTCTTGTAAAGATTATTGGTGAATCACAAATTCACTTTTTTTTTTCTTTGACAGATGTGATTCACAATTGTTGTAAAGCAGGTGTTGAAGATAATATAAATATGCATTTCAAGAACTTTTTTCACTTTCATGCTTCTAAGAAATCGCCGGAGAAAAATCGCGTTTCTTTCGGAAGTAGCAACTTTAGGGTGGGAAAAGAAGCACATATGTATTATCAATGTCATTTGTATATTATTTAAATGAAGTTAGATGCTTTGTTTTTAAGCACTACTCTTTCTTTTTGTTGTTTTTTCAAAATTAACTTTGATTACATCTTGTTTTACTTTGTTAAACAAAATAGTAAACATACAGATCTACTATGTTTCACATCAGTGTTATTAAACTGGTACCAATCATTGAACTAGTAGGTTAATAATTCAATCAATCTATATCAGTTAAAAATTAAACCAATCATCGATATATATATATTTACTATGATCAAGTTGTATTTATAGTTGAAAATGGAACCAACCCATGTTAATATAGTTTGGAATTTGAACAACTCAATTGCACCTACCTTAATATTCAACTCAACAAAAAGCCTCAGAAAATAAATAATAAATAACTGTATGGATACAAGAATATTGAAAAACCAGCTGTTACATACAAAACTGTAACTTAGTTATTTACAGTGCCTCTCTGGGTTTCTAAAACTGAAGTAAGGTGTATACAAAACAAGAGTGAGTCTTGGTCCTTGATTGGTTTTACTTCTACACACACTCAACTCTCGTTTAAAGGCCAATCAACGGTGATTTAATAGAAGTTACGAGCTGTAGCTTTGATCCTGACGTGCATTGATCCACCACAAAAAACAGAAAAGCACTTTGAATCAGTATTGGATGGTGTGATGGCGTAACCAGAGGTCATACATAACCATATGGAAAGCATCATATCTTACTGGAGGCGAATTCCACTGAAAGTGTTTCTGAATCTGATACAATATGACAACATTCTTGTCAGTTCCACCATATCAACAAATAGTTCAATTGCCAATCTAACAAATTAACTTTTTTGGAGTTCCATGATTTTAAATTGCAGCCGCAGTATAAAGGTTCGTAACCATAACCGCAATTTAAAACCATCAATTCAACCACTATGGATTAACAAGTATATTTTATATGCAGTCATTCAATTAAGTTTTACTACCAATGACTTTTCAAACAATATAATTAATGATAATAAATTCCAGAGTAAAATTTAAGCATATTATATAGCAATGATATATTTCCTGAGATATGAGTAAGATTACCTTTACTAAATTATTATGAAGTGTGACAAACTCATCCTGCGATATTTTCTTGAGGATTTGTTTAAGCTGATATACATCACTCTCCTTGAGTACAACGGCAAACTTTCTCCAGTCAAGAATATCATTAAAAGGAAGGTCATAATAATTTGATAATATCACTGCAAAACAACATTAACAACTTGAGGTCAGCTACTCGGTTGTCTAAAGACTCAAACATCCCAATCTCATCTTCAAAGCCCGAAACATCAGAGTCAAAATTGTAACACTTAACGATAATTTATTCAGACCAAGTTATAGTTCAAATGTAACCCGTGTAACAACTGGGGCAGAAGTATACACGCAATTTGGATAAGTGAGGTTTTCACCGAATTTGAGATTTATTATCAATTTATCACCCAATAATTAAGTACATTGACCTTAGCTAAGGTCATTGGGTGGGTGGAAGGTCCAAAATTTGATTACAAGGCACACTTTACATTCCACAATTCAAATAGAAAAATAGTTGCAACTATTATTCATTCATATAAAAAAATCTGCTTTCTCAAATTGAACTATACAGCAGAAACCTATACCTTGACTGTAAAAACTCAATATTTCATATGCTTATTACACTGTTAAGAATTCCTATGCTAGACCATGTGAAAATCATAAATAAGAACCGGAAGAAGGATTTGGGGTTGGGACGATCTTGACTACGTGGCAAGGAGGGTGTGAAGAAGGATGGAGTTGGGACAGTCTTAGTAGTGATACGCAAGAGGGGAATGGGAACTCCAACTAGGCTGGTCTTGTCATTTCAATGAAGGCACATATTCAATTTGTTTTGGAGCGATAGTGCAGTGAGTGGTTCTATTGGATGAAAAGGAGGAGTTGCAATTGGGGGGGCGGTCAGCGGGGTTGAATTTTGAGCCCAAAGGAGTTTTGAAAAAGAAAAGATCGCATGCCATACTGGTTACACAAAGGACTGACCACTCATCTCACTTCCAATGGTGAGAATTCTATTGCATGCGGTGTGTCGAAAAACCGGAAAAACAAACCAAATTGTAAACCAAACTAGACTACACAACAAGACACTATATTATCTAAACCAGTTCAACAACTTGAACCTGTTTTACAAACAAGAGTTCAATATCCATAGTTTAATTTCTGGTACAATTGATAAACCGGTTATAACTCAACCAAAACTATCTACTAAATTCAACAACAAATACATTAAGAGTCATGAATGCATGAACCCTGAAATCTCAAATTATATTTCTAAGAATCCAAGCCATTCATGTAATGAATATGAGACTGAGTTTTTCACAAATATTGATATACTCTGCCAGAAACACTGGGGAGAGGCTTGAAACCGGTGATTGGAGATGCTATGTGTGATGCAATGTGAGTTATATATTGGTTCTTTCACTTGAAATTATTTGATGAAATTTCATCCCACAAGATGCTTGACTGTGTTTGTTTTGCAAACTCAAATTGTCATTGCAACTGAAGCAATTCATAGTCAACCTTTCTATCCTTAATCTTATGCATGCTTAGAAAATTGACGTGTTTCCTTTTTATCCTGAAACAATCTTTGTACTACCCTCAAGTGTTTGCTGACGGAAGAATTTTGATCAAGGGAGAAAGAACTTATTGGTTTGATATTAATACTTAACTTCTTTTATATTTATAGCTCCTGCTAATTTATCTATTTTAACTGGTTAAATCTTAAGGTTCAAAACTGGTTCTGAACCAAACAGGTTCTAATCTGTTTAGAAACTGTGTGAACTGATTTACAAAAGGTTAATGAGCAAGGATAGGGATTGCAAATGCATGTTTTGAAACCAATATATGAGAAATGCAAGGTAAATTTACCAATCGTATATCAACCACGAAATATGACAAAAACCATTAGGAAATATGTATCTAGCTCATATATGCTTGCATTGTCATATCGGCATACAGTTTTGAGAAGCACAGGCAACCACAAGATTGAGGTTAAAAAATATCAGAAAGGATGACTCACCAGGTATGCATCCATAATGGATAGAATCTGCTATGCGAGCACTATTAACCTGTGATCCACCAGGGCATATACAAAACTTACTCCTGTAAAATCTCTTCTGGTACACTAGATGCCCGGTAGCCCTACTAATTCGGTTATTTGAAATGTCAAGTTCTGTGTCATTTTCCCATACACGTGCAAGAATAACTCTAATTTTAGAGTTACGATGACCAGCCCAAAATCCAAGAGTAGTTCTGCAAAGCACAAATTTATCAAATTTTCTCAATGGCATGTAGAACTATTGTTTATTGATCTTCCAGAACAAATTATACATCGAAGTACCAGCAATATTTGTTTATCTTATGAAGGATTTGTTTTTTGTTGTTGTATGAAATAAATTATCTCTGCATCCAAACTAATTCTTTTGTTTGAAATATTGAACTCTCTATACTACCTTTTCATACTATTTTATATAAAATGGATTATTTGTATTAAAATACTGGTTCTTGGACACACCAGCACTGAAATTCAGAAGAGCAATTCATTCTGAATAGCAATGTTGTGTCCCCTAGAGCTGTGAATGTTGTTTTTACTAGAATTGGTTTTGCCATTCAAAAAGGGTTAGCGGCACAGCTTGTTGCCCGTTTGCCTTTCATTCATATGTAATTATCATATATTTATTAATGAAATGGTAATTCATTTTTAAAAACAAAAAAAAAAAATATCACAAAAATCATAACATTTTTCATGTATTCAGCTCTATGAAAGTAGTTATTATTAGTTCTATGGAAGATATTGAGACCCACAAGGTCGGTACTGTTAACTCGTCAAAACATCAAAAAACAGGACCATAACTAAAGAGGGAAACAAGTTTGATCCACAAAACCTATTTTACATTACTTTTTGTATAATAATCTTACAAAGTGGAAGAGGCAAAAAAAAACTTAAATCTAAAAAAGCTTCACCTGTTTTCTACATCATTTCCTCCAGCTGGAAGAGCAAATGGCTGTAGCACTTGAGGGAGAGCAACATCTTTGTGTGGAATGAATCCAACATCATAGCTAGGGGAGCACACTGCTCGAATGGAATTCTTCACAAGTAATGGAAGTCCTTCTGTTGCCCTTACACCAACATCATGACAAGTAACAAAGAAGTGATCGGCACCCAAGGTTCTGTTCCAATAAGGATACTTGGATATCAAACTCTCCACGTAATTTTGTACAATTATGGTCATATTCTCATAAGATGTTCCCTGCGTAATATCCAACCATGAGATTGACTACATTCCACATAGAAGTAAGCACTTAACCATCTAAGCTAAACATTCTAAATCATTCTTACTACTCATCATTTCCTTTTTAGCTGTAAATTTATAGCATCATGGTAACAAATCACGAACTAAAAAAAACAATTATTTCCATCTCATAAGCAGGGTTTTAAGAGGATAAACTTAGGTACATTACTAAAGATACATTAGAATCGATGGAAAGCAATTAGTGACATCTTTAGTATAGTTTTGGGTGGGGAACTCAACATAAAAGACATAAGTATCTAGATGTAAGTTTTGTACTTTTAATTGTAGCCTAAGATGAGACCACAATCTAGGCTAAGACATCAAGATTTTTGCTGATATTCTAATAAAATGTGCCCTGCATAATATCCAAACATGAGACTGACTGCATTCCACCTAGAAGCACACACTTACACATCCAAGCTAAACATTTTAAATCTTTCTTATTACTCATTGTTTCCTTGTTAGCTATGTACTTATGTATGTATCTAAACAACCATGGTAACAAATCCTGAACAGTTAATCAATTATTTCCATCTCAAGAGCAGGGCTTTAAAAGGATAAAGCTTAGGTACAGTACTATAGATACCGTTACTACGACTCCTTACTAAACAAGTGCAAAAATACTCCGAAAAAAATTAACACAATTCACCCCTTAGAATTGGTGGAAAGCAATTGATGATAATTTTGATACATTTTTAGTGGGTAACAAGATTTTAAATAAAGGTCCAAAATCGCGATTTGGACCGTAACATAACAACTTTTTTGTCACCGAAACAATAATACAAACACGATTGAGGCTGCATTTGACCACAATACTCCGTAATATCAAGGATCACAACACATTACACAACCACAACTGTTACTACTATTTAATACCCTGGTAGGGAATATGGCATAAGGATCTAGATGTAAATTTCACCAAGATTTTTATGTCTCTACAATCCTAACCTATGAAGCATGGACACTCCTCAAATTAGGCGTGTCCCAGTGTCCGACACACTTTGGTGTCAGATGACAACAATTATGATGAAACTGAATTATGTCATTTTCTCAAATTATTATGTCTTACATAGATCCTAACACTACAATATTGAGAATTGCAACAAAACACTAAAAACCAAGCAATAAAACACAACATTGCAAATGAAAACAAAATAGAAAATGTGGGAATTATATACCTTTCCACGCATCTTATGACATGAAATGGGAATGAAAAACAAATGAGCTTGATCAGGATCAAGAGTCCGAAACCGACTCTCCCTAATATTCTGAAAGAAATAACCTTCACTAGCATACTTTCCAGTAAGCTTTCTCGGGGTCTGATAAAAAGTTTTAGAATCCCCATCTGGGTATATATAAACCTTGAAATTCTTCTCCATCTCCGCAAAATTCAACTTGAACACACGTGGCGAATGATAAACATCACCAAATTCATTACCACCATCATCAACAACATCATCTTCTTGCTCTATTCTTCCTGCATCTAACAGCTTCGCAGGTGAATCTGTCACCTTAGAAACAAAAACAAAAACAAAAACCAAAAACATCAAAAGGGTTGTTACAAAATTGAAAATTTAGAAATGGGTTGGGTTTAGAATTTGATTTTAGTTTACCTGAGGTGAAGGGGTGGAGTATTTGAGGGAAAGATAAGTGAATGAAAGAAGGGTGAGAATTGCGAGGGTTAAGAGTGAGCCACGAAGAGAGAAGAGAGTGTTGAATGAGGGTTGTAGTTGATTTTGCTTAACGGAAGACATGATTCAAATGGAGAATAAGAAGAAGAAGAAAAAGGGTTTGAATCTGTGATTTGAAGCTTTGCTTGACAATGGAAATTTCTTTAACTGTTACATACTTCCATGATCTCACTTTACTCTGCTGCCAGCCTGCCTATTTTCCTCTTTTTTTTTTTTTTTTTTAATTCCTAAAAAGACAAAAATAATTATAAATTCTTACATGCCTGGGTAAATATTGGGCCAATTTTAAGTGGAACTGTGGAAGAATTATGAGTTTTTTATAAGTTTAAACTTTTATATCCTTGTATGTTAAATTGTTAATTGAATTATGTTTATGGATGTGTCAATTTTTCTTTTATCATTTTTATTTTAACTTGGGTCAAAAAATATAAATCGAATTTTTTTTTATAGAATATATTGAAATAAATTTTTAAATAGTGTTTTTTTTTGTTTTAGATAACTTTTTTTTGTCAAACTAGAAATTTCATTCTTAATGATGAAATGATCGGAATTCAAACTCGACTTGTCATCCGAACTAAGCTCACGAAACATTTTAGATAATGCTTTATTACTAAATTTAAAGATGAAGAAAATTTTATAAATTTAGACTATATTTTCATATTTTGAAAAGCATAAACTAAAATCATAAATTAACAAAAACATAAAAACTCAATATTAATATTTTATACCAATATTATTATATCGATTTGAATTGTTTATATGATAATTAATATTTATTTTATTTTCATGTTGCAGTTATATTTTCCTGAACCAAAACAATATGCTTTAGATGTTGATGCAAGCTCATACGGAAGTCTAGACGTAGCAGGTTGTGGAGGTTTTATTCGAGATGACGAAGGAAATTGAATAAGAGGATTCAATGGACATGTTGATTTTGTTGATAGTTTATACGTTGAACTCCAAGCAATCTTGCAGGGATTATTAGTGGATTGGGAAATCGAAGAAATTGAAAATTTGAGTGTTAGATCAGACTGCAAAAAAGCATTACAATTGATCACAAAGTTCACACCCCAACCACATCAATATTCTCAAATAATTGATCAAATCAATGAGCTTAAATCTAGAGATTGGTTCATCTCATTTTTCCACATAAATCAAGAAAGTAATCAATGTGCAGACTATACGGCAAGATTAGGTGCGCATGCTATGTATTGCATGGGAATTTTTTTCGTCCCTCCAATTGGTCTATCTTTTCTACGCATGTCTGATGCCAAAAAAATTGCATACCATCAAGAAGATGTTGTAATTTGTGTGTGATATTCAAGTACTAGGGTATGTATGTATTTATGGGTTTGGTTTATATCCCCCACATTAGTATTGTTTCTCTCTATTTTATTAATATATTTTGCATACCCTAATTTTTGCCATCTTTTTGTCATCTTACTAAATTTTCATTTCAAAAATTAGTAAGATTAATTAACACATGTAAAATTCAAACGAGAAACTAATAATACAACAACCATAAAATCATCATATCAAACAATGTTGATTTTAATTAGTACTACGTAATTTCTGTTAATGCAACATTTGGGACGTTGTAGACCAACCACAAAAGGAGCAAAGAAAAACATGCTGAATCTTGTACAACCGTTGCACAAATTAACAGATTGTAAAATTGTTAGATTTTAATGCATATTAGAGAGATAAGTTTATATATATATATATATATGGCCAATGCTATGGTGGTCAAGTGATCCAAGTGGTCCACCATGGTCAAGTATATCAAAAGTATTATAACGAAAATGAATTTTACAAAATCCACCGTTGGATTGAAAGTTTATATTATATAGATCATTCATACAAAAATTTAGAGAAATCCAAAATCATTTGATATGTTTTTGAGACCTATCAAAGATTAACGGTTTATTAAATACGGTAAATCTTAATGAGTTCCAAAAACATATCAAATGATTTTAAATTTTTCTAATTTTTTTTATGGATGATCTATATGATATAAACTTTCAATCCAACGGTGGATTTTATAAAATTCGTATTCGTTATAGCATTAGTCCACCATGGACCACTTGAACAAGTGGTCCATATTAGACTTTCCCATATATATATATACAGAAATGTTATATGGACAACTTTTAAGTTGTCCGACAACCCAAAAAAGTGGGACCCGCCAACTTTTCTGTTTTTTTATTATTTGTAGTTTGTCTCGTTTTGCGTGCATAGCAAGAAAAATTTAAGTTGTCCATAAGGGACAACTTTTGGTGGTGTTCAAATAACACACCTTATATATATATACTCACTTTATTTTATGAAAGTCTATTTTAGACAAATTGGCATTCCAATTAAAATTTTCCACTAATTAATTAGTGAAAGTGTTCGCATTCTTTTTTATAAATCAAGTATAATTTACGTACAATTATAAAAATTAATCACTCGAATTGTGTGATATTTAAATGAACTTTGTATTCATATCTTTTAAGTGTTGATGAAAATAGTATCAAATTGGTTTATAATATTTATAAAAAAATAATTAAAACGACTAAAAGAAACCATGAAGTATCTTAATTTTTAAATATACTTACTTATAATTAATGCAGCTACTTTTCGTTTCAATATCTTGATTTGGAGTCCAATCAAATATTAACTTTATAAAGAAAAAGTAAGAAATGTAAAAAGGAAATTCATTTCATGTTGCAACCTCAAAACTTTATATAATAAAATAATAAAGTAATAGTTTAATTAAATTTTAGAGTAAATATATCTCCTATCTCTATCACTAACCTAATAGAATTCCGTAAGTTTTCTGCTATTCTCCTCTTTTTTATTTAAGACATATAAAGCTAGTTTGTCAAAAAAAATAAAAGTTTGTTAGGTCTAAGCTCACTGGATTATGACAGACCTCAAAATTTTAAAAACTTTGATAAACCAACTGTGTAAGTGTGTGTTTGGTTTAGCTTTAGATAAAATTGATTTTGATAAAATTAATTATGGTAGAATTGATTTTATCAAAATTGATTTTAGCATAATTGATTTATTTTTTGATACAGTTATGTAAAATTGAGTTAAACAATAAATTTCAGTCAGGGCCGGCCAAGGCCCAGTGCACACAGTTCTATGCATCTGGGCCACAAATTTATGGGGGCCTCAATTATTTTGATATATGCTAGTATACCCCCCATTCCTTTACTCTATTCTATAAAAACTAAATTGAAAAATCTCAATCCAAATTACTTTATATTCCAAATAAAATATGTCAAAGCCCAGTCCAAACTATTGTCAGAGTATAATTAAAGAGATTTGGTACGTATAACATGTGAATTCTACCATTTTTTTTCCCGTATTCTACCAAATTTTGTTAAGGAGTTGATATAAAAAATCTAATGTCATTATCATGCATCCACTATCATTATGACCATTCATTAAAATTTTTAGATTTATACACTAAGAAAAATCATAAATATTAAAAAATAAAAAAAACTGTTGTAATAATAAATTTGCCTAAAATGCTTATCACAAAAAAAAAGCTTGAAATGTATGTAAATATTACTAAATATCTATTATATTTTTTTTACTAAATAAATTATCCTATGTATTAGACATATTCAATATTTATTTTTCATATTTCAATGTAAATTGGTGGTATTAAAAAGATATATATATTTAGAAAAAGAGCAATAAACAATTTGATGGTTTGAATAAAAGACATTGACAATTTTGCTAATACAATTTAAATAGAGGATATTTTTTATATTTTTTTTATATAGGGGTCTATTTTTAATAATTAAGCTGGGCCTCTAAATAGTCAGGACCGGCCCTGATTTCAGTGTAAAAATCATACTTAAAGCCAGAAGCTACAAATCATAGCTTCTAGCAGAATCAATTCTGGAGGCAGAATCAATTCTGCTTTAAAGTAACTAAACATCTAAAACCAATCTAAAATCAATTATAATGTATTGACATTATTAGCTATAATTATAGATATTTTACTATATTGTACATTATTAGCATCACTACTTAAAACGTATTGACATCATGATAAATTAAAACAGCTCATATTTTTTGACACAATAAAAATGAAACAGATAAATTAATATGATGAAATGTACCAATAATAAATTAGTTCAAGCAATATGAAATTTAGTCACCTTAAACACGAATTTAAATAGTAAGAGATTTTAACCTCTTAAAATGAACCAAACTCATGAAGAACCCTTGTATTGTACATATTTATCTATTTGTTTAAAAAAACAATAAATATAACTTTTTTCTATATTTTCTTAATCGTACATGAATGTAGAACCCAAAATCTATTATAAAATGAGTCAACCTAATTGACTCTGACAATATCGAGCTTCTCAATCATAAAATACTGGGAAGAAGTTCTAATTAAAAACTCCATGGTTCAGTTTTGCTAAATAGTGTCTTCGGACACTCTTTAAGCATTTCATTTTAAGAAATAATTTATTCAAAAAGTGAATTATTTCAATTTCAATTGCGTTGACTTTATACATTTTCATAAAAAATTGTATAAAAAACTTACCATTTAAGGGCTTAAAGAGTGCTCGAGGCACTATTTAGTATTTTCCTTAAATAAAATTAAAGATTGAATGTAAAAATAATAATATAAGTTTTGTTCTTAGTCAAAAAACAAAAAAAAAATAGAGAAATGTTATTCCAACATCACACTTCCAACATTTCTACAACATCAAGTGGTATATTTGTCATTTTACTTATTTAATTATTAAAATAAAACTGAAAAGGTAACATGTATATTTAACGAGGAAAATGACCAAAATACCCCTTGATGTTGTAGAAATATTGGTGGTGTGATGTTGGAATAACATTTCTAAAAAAAATATAAGTTTTGTTCTTGTCACTATATGTCGGTATATGATGGTCAAAGTGAGTATTAATTAAATAATTGTACTGTAAGATACTATGAACTTTGCCAAATTAAATAAACCATGATTTTTGTGATGTGAACTGAGAATCATCTGATTAGTGTGACTATTTTATCCAATTCAGTAAACATGATTAAGTCACACAATTTTTCTTTGTGGCTAATTAATAAGTGATACTACTTTTTTTTTTAAGAAAACCATTTTGTATATGATCAACTCGTTAATGAAAAAGGTACAACAACCGTGAATCCCATAAAAGAAATCCAGAAAAAGGAGACGAAAATGAGGAAAGATATTGAGTTAGTCTCTTAAATATAAAACATTATTGCTTAAATTACCTAATTAAAAAAAGTTAATAGTAATCATAAATTTATTATTATTCATAAGACCAAAAAATTATTATTATTAGTCGATGTTGTTTTTACTCCCTATGGTTACTATTGTAAACAAAAAAAAAAATCATTTTTTAAGTTAAGTGAAAAAGTAATGTATCTGATATTCTGGTTTTTATTCTTGTCTAAATACATTATATTAAAAGACAGAGTTTGTTATAATAACTAAGGATATGTAGGTAAAGTAATAAAAAATGTGGCTAAAAATTGGAATAGTATCTTATAATAGTAGAATTTTTTTTTTTAACAAGACAAATGAGATATATTAATAAGAAATAGTCTCCTCAGCACAAAGTGTACCGAGGTAGACTACAAAAGTTTACAAAGAGTCAAAAGAGGGACATCATAAACAAATCATACAAAGCTCAAACAAAACAAAAGACTAGACCACCAGCTATGGTAGTTTGAAGCTAAAGTAACACTCGTTCTCTTCAACCATCTGAAAGAAAAAAACTTGATCTTATCCAACAATTGATGGGAACCGTTTATTGAGCCTCTAAACAATCTGTGTTTCTTTCCGTCCAAACAACCCAAACACAAGCCAGCCAAATGAGCTGCAGAAAGAAGCGACGTGCTCGAGATCCCCCTGCTGAATATGTAAACTGAACAAAGTGATCACATATAGAAGTGGAATCCACTGATGTGGTGACAATCCACGAACGCACTAATGCCCAAAGAGAATCAAAAGTACTACATGAAATGAATAAGTGATGGGCTGTCTTTGTCGCTCCACAACCAGAAATGCAAAAGTGAGCTGCAGGAGACAATATGCTTCGAGGGACCATGTTTACTTTTGAGGATAACCTGTCACGCAATAAACGTCACGCCAAAATGGAGACATTCAACTTCAAGGGAACCTGAGAATGCCAAATAGTTCACCTATGAAGTGACTTGCTTATTCCATATTCAATATATCTTTTTTCACCTTTAGTATTCGGCCCATTGACCGGGGTTCAATTCTGGCATTAGCCGCTCCCAATCACAGTTGCGAAAATCAAATTGTGATTTTTCCTACTAAATTTAGCGTCAATTAGCATGGAACCAGTAGATTCAAACCACTGTATTTGTGATTTACTACTAACCAAATATATATATAACCAAACAAAGCTCCAATAAGGCATATCCACATACACAAAAGAGAGAGATCTTTGGTTTCAATAAATTGAGACAAAAGTAGGTCGAAAACAGACGTCGTGTTCAGGCAAAATCCATGTGCCCACATGGATGATTGAGAGAGAGAGAGAGATACAAAGAGATTCACAAACAACTCAAAAAGAAGAAACAAAACAACTTGTTTCTGTTTCTGTTATTACATTATTATTAAACAGCCACAACATTATATTCATGTCTTCACCATAAAAAACTAGCACATAGTAATAGCAACAAATAAACAAAATAACACAAACTGACCCACCAATGAAAATTTGCTCAAAACAAAAACTTGATTCCAAAGTTTGTTTTTATTTTTGTGAATTGTGATATTTGTTTTGAAACCTTTTTGAGTTTGAGTTGAAAAAAAAAATGAAGAAGAGTGAGAGTGGTGGATATGTGAGAGCAGATCAAATAGATCTGAAGAGTTTAGATGAACAATTACAAAGACATCTTAGTAGAGCATGGACTATGGAGAAGAAGAATAAGGAGAAAGAAGATGAAAGTAGTGAAGTTGAAGTTGGAAGATCTTCTTCTAATACTACTTCAAGAAATAGACAAGAATGGGAGATTGATCCTTCAAAACTTATTATCAAAACTGTCATTGCAAGGGGTACTTTTGGTACTGTTCATCGTGGTGTTTATGATGGCATAGATGTTGCTGGTATATTCTTTCTTTCTATTTTCATGCATTGTGCATTCTTTTTCTAATTTTGGCATTTGTACTTTTTTTTGTTTGGTTTTGGTTTTTAATGATGTTTGTATGTTATTTTATGTAAATGTTTCTAGAAAGACATGCATACTAGTTGTTTGTGTTTGTGTTTGTGTTTGAACACCAACTCCGGTTCAAAAGTTATCAGATACCAAAAAAAATGTAAGCAGAGAACACACTAGATTTGATTATGGAGTTCAGCCAATTGTGCCTATGTCTCTGACTGCATAGTGGCTGCGGTTTATAGATTATAACTTGTGTTTAATTAAATACTCACTAGCTCGAGTGACCTGTCTACTTATCAGTAAACTATGAGTCATATCCAATCGTTTGTGTGTGTGTGTGTGTGTTTCTGTTAATTTCTTATACCATTTTGGGTGATCTTATTCACTTGGAGAAGCTCGTGTACTTCTCGGTGTCCCTTTTTCATGAAATGTGTAGTAAGTATATGGGGTGCCAAGCCAATGTAAATGCTAAATTGCTAATGTTCCAAGATATACATGTTTGATTGTTTGACTTTGTAGTCACGTTGCGATTCTTGATATTGCTGAAAATCATATAGTCAAATGAGTGAATTTTTTTGATGTTGTTGCTCAAATCTGCAAATAGAAAAGTGTTTCTTGTAGAATTTTATGTAACTAACTACTATTTGTTCAAAGTCTTAGCTTTATATGAAATTATAACAAAGGATTATTAAGAGTTTAATTTGAATTAAAAATGATTTTTGTAGTGTTAAGTTTTGCAGTTTTCTCAACTTTGTCAAGTACATGTTATTGTGATTTCATTATGATTTTACCTTTTTTACAATAAAAAACAACAGTTTCTGTTATTTTCCATTTTCCGATGGAAAATAAAGTATTAGACATGAATCCATATTTTGCTTTCTTTTATTTCCTCGAGTTCTTTAAAGAACCGATTAGATCGATACAGTTTGGTTATTTTATCGATTGTGGACCACAATATTGGAACTTTGTAGGTCATGATTTCAAAAATCTGTGATTCACAAGATTGTGTGTCCTTTGCCTTTTTCTTCTTCTTTCTTTGAAATCACAAGATTCACTTGACATAACAGTTGTGTCCATGAACTTTTATATTCTTCTCTCCTTTTTTGAACTTTCATGTGTTTTATACTTCAAAAGAAAGAAAAAAAAACTTTCATGTGTTTTTTGTTTATTACTGATAGACACCTGATTTGTTTTCATTACCATAAGGTAGTATAAGGATTGAAAATAAAAATAAAAAGTAAAAAATAAAAATTTGAAACTGAAATTATTGTCTGCTAATTAGATGTGATTAGTTGCAACATACATTTCTGACTCAAAAGATATCCATTAATAATACTAATCCCCTTTTTAAGTTTTCAAATTTTTCATGATGTTCTAAGTAAAAACACTATTATCTTAAGTCTTAAGGTTCATGGAACGCTAAACTCGTTAACTCGCAACTTTCTCTGCAGAATATTCAATGATCAATACTAAGCAACTTATCTTTTCATTTTGGTTTTGCAGTTAAGCTTCTTGATTGGGGGGAAGAGGGACATCGGTCGGATGCAGAAATAGCTTCATTGCGAGCGGCTTTTACACAAGAAGTTGCGGTTTGGCACAAGCTTGATCATCCTAATGTAACCAGGGTAATATATAGGTTTTTTTTAGAGTTAAACCATGGTTGACAAATGGTGTTTTTAATCGTAAAACAATATTTACAAAATGAAGAGACAACATGGTTTAACCAGTAAACCATGTTTTCCCTTAATCTTGCATTGTCGAAGATGTTGTGAATAAGCCTACTATGAAGAGTTAACAACACCATCATAGTGTTCGTGTGATATCATACCATGTGAAATTGCTTGCATTGGCTTTTTTCTTAGGTTCAAACATTCATGTTCGAGCTTCCTTATTCTCGCCTAATGTCGAATCCAATTTTGCAGTTTCTTGGTGCAACAATGGGAACATCAGACCTACAGATACAAACGGAAAACGGGCATATAGGCATGCCAAGTAATCTATGTTGTGTTGTTGTAGAGTATTGTCCTGGTGGTGCTTTGAAGTCGTATCTAATTAAAAACCGAAGAAGGAAGCTGGCTTTTAAAGTGGTTGTTCAACTAGCTCTTGACCTTGCAAGAGGGTCCAATCCATATGCCTAATCTATGTCATATAAGTTTAATTAAAACGATAAATTTTCATTCTATAATTCTAAGAACTTTTCATTTTTTTTACTCTATAAAGGTTGAGTTATCTCCACATGAAGAAGATTGTCCACAGAGATGTTAAAACAGAAAATATGCTTCTAGACAAGACACGAACGTTGAAAATCGCTGATTTTGGAGTAGCTCGTATTGAAGCTTCAAATCCTCACGACATGACTGGTGAAACTGGAACCCTTGGTTATATGGCTCCTGAGGTACATACATTTCTTTCCATTGAAATTATCTCCCATGTGCGTTGATATTGTCCTGTGAGGTCATACCTGTGTCGCAATCCTAGGTATTAGAGTCGTGGTCAAATAGTTGGTGTGGCCTTGATCATGGTTGCACAGACATATATCTTGCTTATTTTGGAAACGTTTAGTTTAATTTTGTATTAATATTAAGTAGTTCCTGTTTTGTTTATTAAGTTGCTTCAGATCATCGAGATTTTGTCTATTAAGCTTACCTGAAGAAATATGGCAGGTTCTAAATGGAAGTGCATACAATAGAAAATGCGATGTGTATAGTTTCGGCATATGCTTATGGGAGATATACTGCTGTGACATGCCATATCCTGACCTTAGTTTCTCAGAAGTAACATCAGCTGTTGTACGACAGGTAAATGAAATACATTAAGCGGCTGTAGCATCTTAAATTAACACATCTTCAGTAGACATTGGAAAACTACACGAAAAACTATTAGGGTGTATTTATTTCAAGTTATAAAATCCCGTTCTCGGAATGACATTTCTTGGTCCTTCAAAATGGCTGTTTATACTGCAGAATCTAAGGCCAGAGATTCCGCGATGTTGTCCAAGTTCTCTCGCAAATGTGATGAAAAGATGCTGGGATGCTAATCCTGATAAGAGACCTGAGATGGATGAAGTTGTCACCCTGTTGGAAGCTATCGACACTTCAAAAGGCGGAGGTATGATCCCTCTTGATCAGCCACAAAGTTGTTTATGTTTCCGCAGGTATAGAGGACCTTGAAAGATTTTTCACTATCAAGGGAAGTCCATTCTCTACCTCAAGGAGGACTAAAATGTCTATTTACTCAGAGATGTTGGTTACATGATATTCTGGAAAATCAGTTTATATTTCATTTCATTGGAGGAAGAATAGAGAAGAAAAGAAGACAAAAAAAAGAGAGTGAAAAGCATAGTTAATGAAGAGCTCTGCAATTACTTTGTTAGGCTATAATTTTTGTAAAGCTAATTTGTACTCCTCATTTTCATTCCAACCATTTTTATAATATGTTTCTCTATGTAAGCTGTAGCACTTGATAGTAGTAGCATGGATTGTACCAACACTAATATCAAGGTCCTCATGGTTCCATTTGATGTGATCTATATTTATGAGTATGAATCGAACTCGATATTCCAGAGTTTACAACACTCACACACATTGCACGTCAACTGAAATACATGACCTATAATATAACATTTGAAATAAATATACAAAATTTGGCACTTAGTCTTTGCAACATTTGTACAGTCCTCATCTCAAGTTAGTTTCTGAATTGAGTTAGTCCTAACTCCAAATTTCGTGTATACGGTAAGAAGAAAAAAATGTGTTAAATGATATCTTCAACTTATTTGCTACCTCTGCAAATAAATATCATTTTGGTAGAAGCTGGTTGAAGCTAGCCTTAGGGGATGTTGAAAATTGTATAAATATAAGCAAAGGGAAAAGCTTCACCTAATATTTGAAATTAAAGGGTAGAAAGGTATTTTGCATATTTACACAAAGATTTGTATATTCTTGGACAAGAGATTGAATTTGAATGGTGCATATCCACCACCATATCAGGATGCTTTTCTTTTCATTTTAGAATTTGTGAAAGTGAACCTTTAATATGCATGCATCCTTAAACTACACAAAAACAAAACAGCTAGAAGGCAACTTTTGACACATGTCAAGCTCAGGTTGAGCTACACAAAATCCTTGCTGTACTACATGACAAAAACTTTACCTCATTTAAACCCTTTCAATACACAAAACATTTGGGCTTGCCGGTTTCTCTTCAACCCGACCCGGCCCAGAAGAAACAACTCAAGCAAAATGAACCAACCTCATTTGAAACGGCTACCTCACGTGAAGCTGCTCCCCTTTGAAGGATATGTCAACATCTTGCTCAGAAAATCAACTCCTCATTTTGGCAAATTCCAATAGTTAAATCTTTTGATATCTCTCTCTAAACCCTTAATCATGAAACTACCAACAAAGTATCCTTACATATTTCAAACCAATTTCCCAATGCCAGCTGAATTTGGCTTTCAAAATCAACCTCTTTACCTTCACCGTAAACCAATGTTGGATGCATACCAGTTTCGTGAATACAAATTTGAAGAGAGAGCCAACTTTTAGGTGAATGGGAACTGTTCAATGAGCATGCTGCAGACAATTTGTCTCAAAAAACAGGTAATTTGATTTTTTCATTCTCCCGCCTTCAAAATTTCTGTTTTTTCCAATTATTTAATTGATTTACGGTTTCAGACAATATGGATACAGAACTAGGCTATATAAAGGGGCATTGTGTCATTGAAATTTTTGCACCGCACCACACATCTTTGGTTGCCTTTCTTCAAACTATAAGTTTTTCACTCATAAATCTAAAAAAACTTTTAATTTCAATTTTCATTTTTACAACAATGTCTCTCAAACTTGCTGAAACTGATATGTTTTCAAAAATTGATGAAATTAATTCTGATCAAGCAACATGGAATTTGAATGCTAAGATCATAAGACTTTGGGAAGTAACTGATTTCAATCGAAATACCATTCCTTTTTCTATTGAAATGGTTTTAATGGATAGTGATGGTGGTAGGAATCATGCTACTGTTAGGAAAACTTTGATTTACAAATTTAAGGATGATTTGAAAGAGGGAAATATTTATGCTTTGGAAAATTTGGGTGTTGCAACTAATGGTGGACAGTATCGTACCACTCATCACCCTTATAAGTTAAATTTTCAGTTCACATCTAAAGTTCAAAGGCTTTCTAACCAAAACTTTGTTTCTTCACCCTATAACTTTACTCCCATTGCTGACATTGTTGGTGGAACTCATGATACTGACTTTTTAGTGGGTGAGTTGTTTCATATTATGTTTTCAAATGCCTTACTTTTTTGCTTAAGTATATAACTTGACTAACAATTTTAAGTATTCATTTTCAGATGTCATTGGGTTGTTGACTGGTGTTGGGAGTGAGCGTGAAATCACTAGCCAAAATGGGACAACATCAAAGCTGAATGTTATTGAGTTGGAGGCTGATGGGTAACAATTTTTTATTGTCTTTACCCTTTCTTTTTTCTTAAAATGTCGTTTAACATGGTTGCAACCCTAGATTGAGTTGTTTTTCTGTCTATGTATATATTATTTAAGCTTCTCTTTTAAACATCCAAGATTTTGGTAACATGTTTTCAACTTTATAAAGTTTTGATGTCTACTTAACACATCATATAATATGTTTTATTGAAAATAGGATTGTTTATCTCCATATAATATCTATTGAATATGATCAGATATACACAGTTTTAGATCTGCATGACCATGTTTTAGATAAAACTATACTTATTTTGGCTAAAGTTTTATTATTTGGCTTATTTTGCTTATAAATCAGGATATTTTTATTTTGCTTATCTGCATAACCAGCTCTCAGTTTTGCTTACTTTACAGTTTTATTATTATGCTTAAACCATGTTTTAGCTAAATTAAAAGATTCTGTTATACTTATTTTGGATATTTTTTTGTTTGGATATAAAACTATTTTCAAGGTTTTACATGGATTCTTTCTCATCCATTGTATGTTATCATTATTTACCACTGAAACTGTTTTATAATGAGGACATTGCTTCTCACCAGCCAGGATTTAACTTAAAAATTGTTTTTATATGAATACCTTAGGCATAAGATCCAATGCACACTTTTTGGGGGGTATGTTGATGTGCTCAACAATTTCCTTGGAGCTGGCGAGGTCCAAAATGCTGTTGTCATTATTCAGCTTGCCAAGGCAAAAACATTTCAAGGTTGTAACTTTGTCCAATACATTTATTATATGCTTCATTTTATCTAGCTTTTTGCTTATACTCACATCTGATTTAGTTATTGACATGGAATGTGTAGACAAGATTCACATACAAAACTGTATGAACTGTAGTGTCTTGCTTTTCAATCCTACCTCTGCAGAAAGTTTAGCTTTCAAATCAAGGTCTGTTTTTTAAAGTTTTAATTTACAACACTTTTCAGTTTAGTAAAGAAAACTTTATGTTATTGTTTGCACATTGAAATGAACACCTTTTTTTATATCATTAGGCAAGAAGAGCTCCTTGAAGCTCCAACTCCTGTTACTCAAATTATGGCTGATACCCAGGTTCAACCTATTGATGAATTTCTTTACAATACTCCAAGAAGCACACTTCAGGCTCTTAAAGATGCCACTACTGTAAGGAATTTAACCACTTTATTTTACAGCAATTTATCATACACACATCTTCCATACCTCAATAATATATAGTCTGTTTCACTTTTATTCACTGTTTCACATTTTCACACTTTTAGGAACAAATGAAGATTGTGCTTGGAACTGTCAAAAAGATTCTCAATCCGGACAACTATTGGTATACTGCATGTATATGCAACAAAGCTGTAATCCCGGATTCAAGGATGTTTTATTGTGAGAAGTGCAACAAGCATGTTCACCGTGTTTTCCCTAGGTATATTTGCTAATACTCACACTGCATTCTATCAATTTCTTATGTAGTTTCAACTTTTTAATTGTTGGTTGTCTGTTTCAAGCAGGTTTTCTATCAGGGTTCGTGTTTTAGATCACACTGATTCTGCATGTTTTGTCATATTTGACAAAGATGCAACTGCTCTTTTCAACATGACTTGTGCTGATATGGTAGAGGGACCAGCAGGGGTGAGTATATCAATTTACTTAAGCTTTGATTTTTATACAGTTTCACCTAACTCTTGCTATTTTGACATTTGTTTAGGCTGGTGGTGCTGGAGTTTTGCCTCCACAACTTGCTGACATGGTTGATCAAACCTGGTTGTTTAAGGTTGAGACCAAACCTTCCTTTAATCCAAGATTTGAACAATCCTTTCGTGTTAGGAAGATATGCACTGATGAAGCTATCATCAATCAGTTTAGAGAAAAGTGGGACAACGAAGATGCTACTTTTGTCAAAAACACTAATGTATGTTTTTTCCTTTTCATGTTTGTTGCTTTCATTCCATCAGTTTATATCTGTTGTTAGTTCCTAACTATCATCTTCATGTTTAGGAAAATGGTTCTTTAAGTACTCTGTTGGTCAAAGGGAAAGATATTTTGGTTGATGGCTCCACAAATGTCCTAGCTGAGGTTAAAATTTTTATCTATATTTCATGCTTAAAACAAATAACATAACCTAGATATTATTTTACCTTCAACATCTGCTTATGTTTGTGTCTATGTTGTCTAGGACATTGAAATTGGGGAGGGCAGTTCTGTCAAGGGAAAGGGGATTATTCTGGAGGGAACACCTGTCAAAGTTACACAAGATTTGATGTCTAAGTTTTCTGGTGCTATAGTTAATCTTGCTGATGATTCAATGGAGATCTTGGACTCCACCCAAATTGGGCAAACTCCACCAGAAAAATTTAAGTCACCTGCACTTGGTCAAGTTAAGGCAGCTGCAATTGCAAATCCAAAGGCTTCTGCAGTTGCTCAAGCCAAGCCTTCTGCATCTGCTGAAGGTAAGCCATCTGCACTTGCTCATGGTAAGGCATCTGCAGTTGATCAAGGGAAGCCACCTGCTGTTGAGAAATTTAACCAGTCTACACCTGAGAATCAGAAGGTCTCTGCAATTGGTAATGGCAAGCTAGCTGCAAGTGATAAGGGTAAGGCAGCTGCTAATAATGCTGGGAAGGATATGAGGGTTGAAAAAGAGAAGAATGTTGGAGTTGTTATCCTAGATGAAGAATCTGCTGCTGATGGTCCAACAAAGACTTTCAAAAAGAAACACACTGCAAAGAGACTTTCTCCTACCAAACAAGATGAGGATGATAACACTCCCATCAAGCTCTTGAAGAAGGCAATTAAGATAGAGAAAATTGCCTAGCCTAGGGTGGATCAAGTGGCCTTTTTGTGTAATGATTTGAATTGTCATATCCCATGTTTAAGGCCTTTTAAGTTATTTAGTTTTCAAGTCTGTAGGTTAATGAATCAAAGTAATCAAGTGGCAGTGGATTGATAATGTTAGTTATGTGACTATTTAAATTTCACTTTTTCTTATTGTATGTCAAGTGGCAGTTGACTTTTCTGATATTATCCTAATTGATGAACTTTTATATGATATTATTATTATCCTTTTAATTTTGTGTGCATCGCTATTTATCTACATCTATCTTCTTTGCTAATATACTATTCAATTAAAAAATATATGTGGACTTAACAGGATATAAGATAAAAAAGTGAAATTTAAATAGCATGGCAATAAAACAGGTTGTGCTGATGATAAATACCTCAACGCTGAAGGTATGGGAAATGTCAAAGTCATTTTGAACAATGGGAAAGCAGCATTGATTCAGAACGTGTGGTATGTACCAGGCATGAAAAGCAATCTGATGAGTGTGGGTCAATTGATTGAGAAAGGTTTTTCAGTTACTATGAAAGACAATCTTCTGAAGCTATATGACGGTAATCAGAAGCTGATTATGGAGTCAGAACAGGGAAGGAACAGAACATTAAAGGTGAATGTTAGAACTGCAGATTCTGAATGTCTTAGTGCAACAAGTGTTGAGAAGGATAGTGAGTTGTGGCACAGAAGATTTGGTCATCTGAATTTCAGAAGCTTGGGGCATCTGAAGTCAAAGAATCTGGTACATGGAATTCCTATAATCAAGAAGCCTGAAAAATCATGCAAGGTCAGAATTCTGAAGCCAATTCTGAAGGTCAGAATTCTGAAGCCAATTCTGAAGGTCAGAATTCTGAAGCCCATTCTGAAGGTCAGAATTCTGAAGCCAATTCTGAAGTTCAGAATTCTGAAGCCAATTCTGAAGTTCAGAATTCTGAAGCCAATTCTGAAGGTCAGAATTCTGAAGCCAATTCTGAAGGACAGAATTCTGAAGCCAATTCTGAAGGTCAGAATTCTGAAGCCCATTCTGAAGGTCAGAATTCTGAAGCCAATTCTGAAGTTCAGAATTCTGAAGCCAATTCTGAAGGTCAGAATTCTGAAGAAAGAATTTCTGAAGGTCAAAATTCTGAAGAAAGAATTTCTGAAGGTGAAGCCTCTGAGTCAAAAACTTCTGAAGATGCTTCTGAACAAGTTCAGAGGCTACAGAGAATCAGAAACATCCCAAGAAGATTTGCAGGATTTGAAATGTTGCAAGACACTGAAGTAGACTCTGAGGGAGAAATTATTCAGTGTGCAATGTTAGTAGATTCTGAACCTGTGAGCACAGAAGATGCTCTTAAGCAACAAGTCTGGTTGCAGGCCATGAAAGAAGAACTTGATGCTATAAAGAGGAACAAGACTTGGAAGCTTTCAGAACTTCCAAAAGGCAAGAAAGCCATCAGCGTCAGATGGGTTTTCAAGCAGAAACTAAAGCCAGATGGATCAATTGGCAAACACAAAGCGAGGTTAGTAGCAAGAGGATTTCTGCAGAAACCTTAATATACATATCAATTATATTTAGGTATATGGTATGCATATATTCCTAGGTAGATACCTTAAGGTTGGGACATGTATTGACAAAATTGTTTATCAAACATAAAATGCCAAATATGCAGAATTTGAAAACGCTTTTTCACCTTCACATAGTTAAAAAACATATTTGACCTATAGCTACATACTAGCCTTTTCCATTGTATTCTTGATCATCTTCCCATAAGATAGAGACAACACTATTTCATCTTACCAAGGTTTATATTTTTTTATTACCAAAATAGCCATACAACAAATTGTCAATTGCAACTTCTCTTTTTCCAATCATCAAAATAGAAGCCATCTGACAATACCTTTCTCCAAGTGTTAACAAAACAAATTCATCCACTTTATTCAACCAACATCTCTACACGTGAATGACCAAAACCATGAACAACAACTTACCAAGTCTAACCATCAAACACCATTAACCTTACCAACATCACAAAACTCTCTTAGTATAATATGGCAGCTATGGATTTCTAATACTATTTGATAAAATGGAGATTGACAAACAAAAGTTGGCAAGGTTTAGTAGAATACAACAAAGGAAGAAGCTTACCCAAAATGGTACATTGTCATCATCAGGTTTGGTTTTAAGTGACTACAAATATTCCTTACCATTAAAAATTGTTGAAATCATCATTCTCATGTACAACAAAATGTTTCAATGGTAATACAAAATATATTCTTTATATGTTGGCTTTCTTAATCACCTGATTTATTTCATTTATTTATTCCAGAAAATATACCACCAACAAATGTTTCTCCAAATGAAGTTGTTTTTGCTAAATCTGTTAATTCCAAAAGGAAAGCAGTTAGAATCCCTCTTTCACCTTTGAGGCCAGGTAAGACTTCAAACCAAAATTACTATATCAACATGCTTTATTACATGACTGTTTTTATATCCATCTTTTGAACATGTTCTTATCAGATTCGTTTTGCACACCTAAGAGATGCAAAACTCCTATTTCTGACTTTCCTACACCAGCTTCATGTTTGACTAACACATCCACTTCTTCACTACCTCAATCTTCAAATACAACAAGACAATTTCCTCTTGGAGCAGGTTAAATTTTTTTTTGTTCTTTATCCTCTTTCTTCTAAAACTTTGTTTTTTGCTACTTTATAATTTAGTTAATGTTTTCCAGAAAATATCAATCCAACATATACAAATCAAAATGATGTTGTTTATGATAATGTTTGTCATGCCAAGAGGACAGATATTACCCTCCCACATTCTCAGTTGGATGCAGGTTTGTCATGACAGGAATTTCATCATTATTGTCTTTTTACCTCTCATATGGATATTCCAAGATTTATATGACAATTCTCATCTTCTCAGATTATTTAACCAAAACAAATGCAAACCAGAATCTACCGTCTAAGAGAATTAGGAAGCCTAATCCTAAATATTTCACTCCACTTGAATGTGTAACTAACATATACAGTATCTCAAGTGGTCAACCTTCAACTCCAAGTCTACAATCTCTCAAGGGAACAGGTTAACTTTATGATATATGTGAGATACATTACTAAACAAATTTGTTCTGTGCTTTACTTATAATCCATTCCTATTTACATACAGCTACTATTCTAAAGTCATCTGAGCCATCATCTGCAATTATCAATCCTATTTCCAACACTGTCAAAGCCAAAAGCTCTAGGACAAGTCGTCTACAAAATAGATACATTGGTGTTCAAAGGCTAGATTTTGCTGATGACAATTTGATAGATGGTATTTATCATTTAACCTTATATCTACAAACTATGAATTATTTCTTTGTTAATCCTATATGTATAATGACTTTTTATTCTTTACAACACAGGGATTTCCCATGACACAAATGACATTGAATTTTACAAATCTACAATGTATGCAAAATCTGAAATTGAAGGTATCATTATGTATAATAATCTGATATAGAAGTTAATTTTGTTTAATGGTTTAATATAGTACCATAAATTATTAGTGCACAATAAAACTCAGATATATCATTATATGTATACCATATGTCCTTGTGCTATCAATTACTGAAATAGTTTATTACTTGCAGCTTTCTTAAATTTTGGACTGCCTGAGTTTACTTGCAAACACTGTTATGCTGAACTGTGGTATGAGGAACGAGCTGAGAAATCTAGGAATGGCAAGGATATCGCATTTTCAATATGCTGTCAAAGAGGCAAAGTGGAACTCCCTCTCATAAAAAAACCTCCAAAACTTTTGCTAGAGTTAATAAATGGAGTTGATCCAAGAAGCAAACATTTCCAAGATAATTATAGGGCTTACAATAGCATGTTCGCATTTACTTCAATGGGTGGTCAGCCAATCACTAAAATCAACAATGGCAAAGGACCTCCACAGTTTATACTATCGGGTCAAAATTATCACAGAATTGGTTCTTTATTACCTGAACCAGGAGTAACTCCAAAGTTTGCTCAATTATATGTTTATGATACCCAAAATGAAGTCAATAATAGAGCAAAAATTTTTAGGTAATGTTTCTTAATTCGTATTAGTTTCTAAACTGTCTTTACCTTCTTATATTGACTTTTTCATCTCTATCAAATGACTTATACCGAATTTTTTGTTTTTAGATCTGTTAGTGATTCAGGTGGACTTGATATTTCTTTAGTTAGAGATCTTAAAGACATGTTGGATCATTGCAATCCACTTGCAAAGTCTTTTAGAAAGGTGAGAGATGCCATAGAAATAGCCAACTGTCCCCAGTTGTCTTTAAGGCTATTTCGCAAACGTCATCAAGATTCAAGGATGCATAATACTCCATCAGCTGATGAAGTGGCTGGATTGATAGTTGGTGATTTTGATGATTCAGAATTTGGAAGAGATGTTATTGTTAACGACAGAAAATATGGATTGACAAGGATACATGAAACTCATGTTTTGTTCTTGCCTCTTCAATATCCTCTGATATTTCCTTGGGGTGAAAATGGTTGGGAACCAGATATCCCACATAGGGCTACAGCAGAAGAACCAATCGACAAAAAGAAAAACAGAGTCACTATTAGAGAATTCATGGCCTTTAGAATTCAAGAAAGAAACAATGAATTTGGCAATATTGTTCAGTCAAAGAGGTTATTTCAACAGTATGTTGTGGATTGTTACACTATGATAGAGGCGCAACGCTTATCCTATATAAGAGAGAATCAAGATATCATTCGTTGTGATATATTGAGTGGTCTCCAAGAAGCAGTTGAACTTGGAGACATAGATGCTTCATTAGTTGGAAAGCGCATTGTTTTGCCCGATTCTTTCACCGGAGGTCCAAGATATATGTTCAACAATTGCCAAGATGCAATGGGAATTTGCAAGAGGTTTGGTTATCCAGATTTGTTCATTACAATTACATGTAATGCAACTTGGCCAGAGATACGTGATTTAGTTTCTTCCAAAGGTCTTCAACCATCTGACCGGCCTGACATTGTATGTAGAGTTTTTAAAATGAAGTTAGATCAAATGATGTCAGATTTAAAGAAATTTGAGATTTTTGGCACCGTTATAGCAGGCAAGTTAATGTCTACTTCAAAGTTTTTACCATTTATCCATTGAAATTTTTTTTGTTAAGTCTGTTTTGTTTGAATTAACTAATAAATTTTCTACTATAATTTGGTGATCATAGGGATGTATACGGTTGAGTTTCAAAAAAGAGGTCTCCCACATGCACATATGTTATTGTGGTTAGGTGCTGGACACAAAATCAACACTGGTCGTGAGATCGACAAGGTCATATCGGCTGAAATTCCTCATCCAAAATTATATCCAAAACTCCATAGTGTTGTTGCCAAATATATGATCCATGGCCCATGTGGTAAGGCTAACAAAAGTTCTCCTTGCATGGATGGTAATCATTGCTCAAAATTCTTCCCAAAAAAGTATAAATCATGCACAACTATTGATGAAGATGGTTATCCGTCATACAAGAGACGTAATACCGGAGTTGTTGTACAGAAAAATGGAGTTAAATTGGACAACGGCTATGTTGTTCCTTACAATCCTTTTTTGTTGATGAGGTATCAAGCGCATATAAATGTTGAGGCCTGTAACAAGTCAAACGCCATCAAGTATTTGTTCAAATATGTGAATAAAGGTCCTGATAGATCTAATCTTGAAATCACAAATGCCAAAGGTGTTACAACTCAAAAAGAGGCTGTTGATGAAATCAAGCGCTGGTATGATTGCAGGTATTTGTCTCCGTCAGAGGTTGTTTGGAGAACTTTGAAATTTGACATTCATCAAAAATTTCCAGCCGTAATTCGGTTATCAATTCATTTGGAAAATCAACAATGTGTTACTTACAAAGATACAAGTGCACTCCATAATGTTGTTAGCTATAATGAAATGATGGGTTCAATGTTTCTAGCATGGTTCAAGGCAAATCAAGAATACGAAGAAGGACGGAATTTGACATATGCTGAATTTCCTTCAAAGTTTGTTTATCATGAAAAGGATCGTTGTTGGACTCCTAGGCAGAAGGGTTGTAGCATTGGAAGGCTGACTTATGTTCCTGTTGGAGCTGGTGAGTTGTATTACTTGAGGGTTTTATTGACAGTTCAAAGAGGTTGCACAAGCTATGAAAGTATCAAAACTGTCAAGGGTAAGATATGTAAAACATGTCAAGAAGCTTGCAGTGAATTGGGACTTTTAAATGATGATCAAGAATTTAAAGATGCAATTGCTGAAGCGCATCAAACAGGTACAGGTTGGCAAATGAGGAGTTTGTTTGTCAGATTGTTAAATATGGGAACTATGAACAATCCATTCGTAGTTTGGAGTGCTACCTGGAAATTATTAGCAGATGGTATTGTATATCATCGAAGAAAGACACTCAAAATTCCAGGTAATCATATCTTTCCCTTAATAACATTTATTTATTTTGCGGTCTATTATGATTTTAATGTTATATGTTATGATATCTTAATTTCAATTTCATTTATGTAGATTTACAAATACCTGATGAAGAATTAGAAAATTTGTGCCTTATTGAGATCAATGAGTTGTTGATGAGAAATGGAAGATCATTAAGTGATTATAAAACCATGCCTATGCCTTCAATTGAAGATGCCAATAAATTTGTAAACAAACTCATAGTAGATGAGCTGAATTATGACAAAGATGAGTTAAATGTTCTGCATACAAGTTTAGTTCAACAGTTGAATACAGATCAACTTTCTGCTTATGAAACAATAATGAATTCTGTTTTAGCCGAAACTGGTCAGTTTTATTTTTTGTATGGCTATGGTGGTACCGGCAAGACTTTCCTGTGGAGAACACTTTCAGCAGCTCTTAGATCACAAGGCAAAATAGTCTTAAACGTTGCTTCAAGTGGAATCGCTTCATTGTTGCTTCCTAATGGCAAGACTGCTCATTCTACATTCTGCATTCCATTGGAGATCAATGACAAATCTACTTGCAATATTACACAAGATTCTATGAGAGCCAAACTGTTAAGAGCTACAAGCCTATTCATATGGGATGAAGCTCCGATGATGAATCGACTATGTTTTGAAGCCTTTGATCGTACAATGAAGGATTTGATGGGAAAGGTGGACAAGGCTAACAGGTCCAAGCCATTTGGTGGCAAAGTTGTTGTCTTGGGAGGAGACTTTAGACAAATTTTGCCTGTCATTAGAAAAGGTTCAAGAGGGCAAATTATAAAGGCTACAGTTAGCTCATCCAAGTTATGGAAACATTGTCAAGTTTTGAAGTTATCAAAAAATATGAGGTTGCAGAGTGGTAAAACAGTGGAGTCACAAAATGAAATCAAAGACTTTGCAGATTGGCTTTTACAAATAGGTGATGGTTTTAGGAATACAGATCAAACTGGAGAAATGCAATTGGAGATTCCTGAAGAGCTTTGCGTTTTAGACAATGATAAGCCGTTGCTTTCTTTAGTGGATTTTGTTTATCCAAATATTGCTACAAACATTGGTCAAAAAGGTTTTTTTGAAGATGAAGCTATCCTTGCACCTACCTTAGATGTTGTTCAAGATGTTAATGATTTTGTCCTGTCCATGATTCCAGGTGATTCTAAAGAGTATTTAAGTTGTGATACACCATGCCAGTCTGATGTGGATTATGAGGTACAAAGCAATTGGTTTACATCTGAGTTTTTGAACGACATTAACTGTTCGGGTATTCCCAATCATCGACTCACACTTAAAGTTGGAGTTCCGGTTATGTTGTTGCGCAATATTGATCAGGCTGGTGGTCTTTGTAATGGTACAAGATTACAAATTACAGATTTAGGCAAAAACATTATAACTGCAAAATTCATCACAGGTAAAAATACTGGTGAGACTGTTTTTCTTCCAAGGATGGATTTAGTTCCTACTGACTCAGGGCTACCTTTAAAATTTTGTCGTCGTCAATACCCTATAGCATTGTGTTTCGCAATGACCATAAACAAAAGTCAAGGGCAATCACTTTCAAAGGTTGGATTATATTTGCCTCGGCCAGTCTTTACGCATGGCCAATTATATGTAGCTATATCTAGAGTAACAACCAAGAAAGGCTTGAAAATGGTAATATTAGATGAAGACGGCAAGACATCAACAACCACTTTGAATGTGGTTTATCCTGAAGTCTTTGAACAATTGTAGCAACTGACAACCACATGGTATTATTTTTTACATTGTTTGATTATTTGTTGTTCAAAATGATAAGTCAACTAACTAATAATGTTTTATATATTTGCAGGTCAAACCAAGAAGCGATCAGGTTTTTTTTGGATTGAAACATGACATGTTTACATGTTTTGAATACCACTTTAATTTATGAGTTATGAGACAAATATATCTTTATTTACCATGTCATGTTTATTTAAATTTTTATTATTTAGTAGGAGATTTTGGCTTATGACTATGTTAAGTTTATATTTCATATGCTGTCTGTAACTTCTTAATGGCTATTGTTACGTCATTGTAACAAATCTTATAAATCTAGCATATATTATATATGAATTTTCCTTTCTTATTTGCCGATATTAGTGGTTATAATTATATTTTATATATTCGGTTACGATATAATATATTTATAACTATAGGTGAATATCATGTATATCTGTTCGATGTGGTTGCAACAAATTTGCGCAACTTTGCGAAAGTTAGAATTAATCCCCTACAAATTAGGAAAATATTTGTAATTTATAAATTTTTATGCCATTTATAACTCTCATCTATACCCTTATATTTTTTAAAATTGGATTTGTTTGGATTTAACACTTAGACACAAATTGGGTCCAACTTCAAAATAGAACCAAAAGGCAATGGGTTATTGATATCAGGGTATATACACGTGAACTAGAGACACCAAGGCTTAACCATTATTTCCATTGAGAGATTTTTGGGTTGAGGACACAGTGAAGCAACAAATCCAACCTGCAGACCCAATACATTCCCAACATTCAATTGCTTCAATCATGTATGTTCCTTCTTTTTATTTCCATTATTCTTCATTCTCTACCAAATTAATTCTCAATTCATTATCTTTCAATCAGTTTCAAATAATCATAAACATGCAATTCTTCTTCATTCTCTTTAATTCAAATAAAGTTTTGTTGATTTTCGTTTGATATTCCAAATCTGCAAATCATGTTTTCTGATATTGGTTAATTGGATATTTCTGATAAGTTGGGGAACAATCATAGGTTTTAGATATAGTGTTGTCTGATAGTAAATTTAAATTGAACTGATTGTTAATATTAGAAATAGGCATAGTTGCTAAATAAGTATGATGTGTCTGATATTGCCATTTTTCTTATATATTTTACAAGTATGTTGTGGATACCTTGATTGGCATGTTTCTGATATTCTTTGGATTTGAACAATGTCTTGCGCTAAATTTAAATATAAATGCATTTAAGTATCTTTTTTGTTTCTAAATCTTTTCGGTAGTTCAATAGTAGCTGATGGATTTGTTTGGAGTTCTAGCTTGGGTTCATCTCATGCTTATCAATGGTGTTTCTCTCCTTTCATTGTATTTGAAAACTCTCATTTGATCGCGACACGTAGCACTCAAAGTGTTTGAAGAAATGTCTCAATATGAAAAAATGTTGTGTTTGTGGTCTAAATTTCTGTGCTTTTTTAAACCATCATTTGAATCCACAACTTTGTATTGCAATCTATACTAAAATCTGTATTTCTTTGATTATAGCTTAGGAAGCTTTCATTGTATTTGAAAACCTAAAACATGCTTAGTTTCCCTTTTTGGCAGCTGCATTACAAACTCTTCCTTATTTTATTTTTTTTGTTGCTCAATGTCTTTGATTATATCTTTCATTATATTTTTCTCTTTATCCTACAATGCGTGTTCATCCAATTTACTCATGTTATATGTTTCAAACTCAAATATGGCTATTTTAAACTCCATAATTTAGGTTTTAATTGAAGCTATTTTAATTTTAGTATAAAAAACCAACCATTTAGGTATGCTATTGTGGCAGGATGAATGCTAATATGTTGATTTGGGATATGGAAGTTACTGATGGTCATGTCAATAGTACGGCTGTCATGGTAAATAACAAATACAACTGATTAATCACAATATAATGTTTAATTATTATATTAGCATTAAGCTGAATTGATTTTATTTTTTCCTGCCAACTATGCAGTATTTTCCGACTAGAATTGGTCGGCATTTGCGAAATAACCAGCAAATTGTTGTTGTTCTACAAAACTCAAATGTTTCTATGGAAGCCACTGTTAGAACAGCACTGTCGAGAACCCGTGACAGATACCTAGATAATAATTGGGGACGATTTTTGCATAATGCTAACATTCAAGCAGGTTTCACACTAAGATTAACTATGTCAAATGCAACTGGAGTATTAACCGTGGTTGTCATCGAGCCGCTTAACATGGATATGGTTGTCGACCAGCCGGTTGACATGGATCCGGTTGTCATAAATCCTGATCTTTAAGTTTGTAATTCAAATCAGTTATTATGTCTCTTTATTTGCATGACTCTAATGTTATTTTTCAGACTCCTAAAGTTTTTATTAATTTATGTTGTAATGACAATCTATCGTTTCGTATTTGATGATTTCTATTAGAAATTATGCTTTCAATTTTGTATGTTTACAATTATGAACCATAATATTCGATAAATTTCTATATGTTATCAATATTGCCATGCTAAATTCGTATGATAAATTATAATAGACTTATCAGTGTTGTTTTTATTAATTATGCTTTTTCCGACTATATGTTATCATATACTGTATTGAGATCACCTTTTATAATGAATTCTTCCCGTGCCGCCCCGTGCGATGCACGGGTATGAATACTAGTATAACCACAAACATAAACAACCTACTCTTACCTGAGAGCTAAAGTACCTTTGCAGATAACTGCAATCAAATACGATTGATTCAATTGCGGTGATGTGGTTGCGGAGACATAAAAAATACCGTCATACTATGGCCACAATGACAAACTCAAGGATTGTTTTTTCAACAGTACTGTTAGAATTTTGATTATGTGCTTACTTGGTAATGAGCTACGTTACACGGATGCAGGTATACTGCCATAACTAGGTACAAGTACGTACGAACTGGTACGAATCCAGAAATACTCGCATGTACTCAAATGAAATACTTGATTTTTTATTTGAAAAATAATTTTGGTACGTACTCAGTAGTACGTACCCACAATGTCATATACGAGTATGATATGGCATGAATTTTAGAGTAGCCATGTTTCGGTAATGAGTGATATTGTTCATATGAATAGCTCCAATACATGAATGACCTACATACAATTTCCTCATACAACAGTCATAACTCATAATTTCATTGATGAATCGATTGAATAAAAGCTACAAGCCGTTTTCAACTCAGTCTTAAAAAAACATAATATATCTCAAGTTGTTTAACTCGATGCTAGATTCTGGTAACAATGTAAAAATTTGGTTTCTCCAATAGCCTTGACGGTTGAAGCAGGTGTTGATTAAACACTTGTGTGCCGTATTTAATAGCATGAGAACATAAAGACCGTTAACCGGCAATCTTGTAGCTTGGATTCACCAAATTATCTAAACCAGAAACAACTTGAATAGATTCTATGACATCACCAACCTTAAGGTCTGCTAAGAAATCTTCATTTTGTGTTACATAGCCAAAAACTGCATATCTACCATCCAATATATTGGCATTGCTTGGAGTTAGCTCACTTTCTTTCAATAGCCAAAATACTTGGCTAGAACCCGAGTTGTCCTCAAATTCCTAATCAACAACATAAAAGGAGTAAATTAAGGGTATATTTACTCTCACATAATCTGTAACAAACAGGCTCTAAAAAGAAAGAAAGGTGAATAGCATGCTTAAAGACCATGTCAAAGAATAGATTCTTACATCTCTTGCCATTGCCATTGTTCCAAACGCATTAAACGGAAGCTTTGTTTGAGCCTTGTATAGACCAAGCTCCTGTCCAAACAGGTTATTGTCAACAAACAAGAAACGAGGTTTGAAAATATAAAATAAAGTGAAACTTCATGCAAGAAACTTATAGCAGTGTAACACTTATTTCTTCTGATCATACAATGATTAAAGATATAGACCTTAATATGTAAGAAAAAGATTGGTTAAAAATGAAATTTCTTGGAACAAATAAGAGTTCTTCAAAAAGATATCAACCTATAAGTCTTAGGGCTATGTGTTCTTTTCATGGTGTATATACATATAGAATTTTAATTAGTATGCACTGTCAGCGTAATAAAGTTTTACACATGCATCTAATCATATATCTTACCATTATGTCTATGCAGTGAAATGTGAACAGATGCATGTGTAAAACTTTTTTACATTGACAGTAATTCTCTAGATGTGATATTTATCTTACCATTCTCATAACTCACCGCCTCACATACACTTGGCGCACTGTTGGCGCAGCTAAATGCAAATATACGAAAATATGTATTTCTCTAGGGTGTTAAGCAATTGAGGATTATTACCTCTAGAGTTTCACCATAAACAGGTGCCTTTTCTCCTTCTACCATAAGTTCTAATGGTATAGTCCTTGTTTTCTCTGTACTTGGATCAATAAAACCTTCAGCAGGACCTTCAGGGTCACCAGTTTGGACAACAAACCCGTCAGCTGCACAAAAAAGATGAAAACAAAACAAGACTATTTTAGTGAAATGTATATAACTAGAGAGCCTATTTTGGATAGCCATATAAAAAATTACATATTTCAATAATGGTGCAAGAAAATGCAGTTTCGATCACAAAGAAATGGAGTATCTAGGGCCTGTTTGTATTGACTTATCTACTGGCATAAGCACTTGTGAGACTATTTGAGAGAGTTTACGGAAACAACTTATAACATCTCTATAAGTTTTTAGCTTATTTCCATAAGGTATCTAGTATAGCATACGAAAAAACATCATAGCTTATGTGAAAACAGTTTGATTTATTTTATCTAGCTTATACATAAGCACTTATATGATAAGCCCTTATGCTATAAACACTTAATTAAGTTGTCTATCAAAACAACACAAATATATTCCAAAAGATAGTAGTAGAAGATCTAAAACATTCTTCACCAAACCATCTACAGCTATAAGATAAATCAGGAGGAGAAAAAAATGTCTGCTAAATATCAAATTTATTACCTCTCTGAATCTCCATGCCATCATAAAAGTGTCTTTCTACCAAGTCAACGAAATTTCCAGCAGTTACAGGGGCATTATAACCATCAAGAACTATGTGGAAAACACATTCCTCCAAGTTTGGATTGTCTTTAATCTTGACCTTCATATCTACAGCTGCTCTCCCCTTCAATAAAGGCAAGTTTCGGTATTCCTCAGGCACTTCATATGGAAATCCATCAACCATGTCTTCTTCAATACTGCAGAAATGCAATGCCCCAGGAACATCTCAGCTGCAGTCAATCAAAGGTTATATATGAGAAAAATCTTTCTCAGAAAGATTAATTCCTCAATCTTCTATTGTTAGAAGGAGGATTCTTGTTTTTGACGGTTCGTTCAACCAGTGATCCAGAGGCAGACAATGTTGTAAAAATGAATGTTTTTCATCGGCTGATTTACTAAATGTGATCACTTGCTGCATAGTTAGTCTGACATTATGATTTTCGGCCCAGTTGGTTGTGATAACCATAACAACTCAACTAGTGATCCACCGATTGGACCAATGGCCTAGCCAGTTGACTAGGTAGATGTTTAGTCAAGGTTTAGTGACTTGTTCTGATAAATTTATCTTTATGCTGACGCCTATAGTACAATTAATGATTGCAGTAACATTGATAGATTAGCATAGATGCGTATAGTACAAAACCGTCTCTTATTTCTTCGAGAGAAAAAACCATCTTATTCTCAGCGAGAACATCGATGGAAAGATAGGGTTTTTATGCAGTTTATGTAAGTGATTTAGTAATCAAGAGATACTCACCTTCCAACATATTGAAGAAGTTCTTTCTGTTTTGGTCCAACAGCGGCTCGATTCCTATCTTGTAGTATCAGTTCAAACTCATCAATACCAGCTTCCAGCTTATTAAGCAATTCGACTCCGTGTTCTTTCTTCGATTCAGCTAAACCAGATTCAATTAAAGTCCTCCCTTGCTTGAGAGCTCGAGATGCCTGTCTCAAATTCTGCATCACATGTAAAATAACTCAGTTTCAAACCTTATGAAAAGAAGGGGCGAAAATGAAGGAAAAAAAATTATATTATAATCTGCACGGGAAATGTTTGTGGCATTAATAATCATTTTACATGTCTCTAAGGGGACTTGAACTCTATCCCTTAAGGTTACAAGGTCAAGCTTTTACCATTGAGCTGACACCTGTGGACGCGTTGAAAATGTAAAACCTCCAAATAACAGAATAAGAATCTTACTCTTTCGACAGAGTCGAGTGCCTTGGTTCCAGAAATTTTGAGACTCTCTGTAATATCTTCAAGTGGTTTTTGAACTTCTCTAATCGCCTTATTGTCAATAGGTAGAGCATATCTCAACAATGCCCCAGGGTCTTTAATCGGCGGTCCAGATATCAATACAGACAGATCAGATAACACAGAGTTAGCGGCATGTGCATCGTTGGGTTGCCCCAATGTAGGAACTCCCGTTATTAACCCAACTGCTAATGCTAGAGATATCGCACATTGCTTGAAACAAAATGACTTTTCTTTCTGCAACAAAATTTAACACAATTAGCTTCATGACTCGAATCATATGTAGCAGTAATCTAACCTCAAGTCTCGTAATAAACATAAAAAAAAACAAGGTAAAGAATAACAATCAAGTAGATGAAATGCTTATTAAAATGAAAAGAAAAAACAACATACGAGTAAAATTTATTAAATTGCCAGTAATGGTCATTTAAAGTTACGACTATTTCCGAGGAGAGTTGAATTCGGTCTCTTAAAGTTACAAAGTCAAACTCTTATTACTGAGTTGAGCTAACATATCATGAACACTTAACAGCTTAGAAAATACACAATGCAACCTAAGAAGCACAGACACTCCCGAGATTAGGCGTGTTACAATGTCAAACACGTGTCGGTGTCAAAACCAACACATATAATTACATTGAATAATGTCATTTTCTCAAATTATTATTGGTGTCAACATGTTAGTGTCTCTGCTTCACAGAATGCAACTATTTAGTATTTATTACAAGTGCTACAGAAGATTGAAGCAACTAATCAATAATCATAATTCATAAGGGCAAAAAAGTCATTATCAGTTTCTGATTAGTTTGCTTACAAATACTCAATGCTTTCAAATCTAGGGTAGAATAAATTAATTATGCATGAACATGAAATTAATGAAGAACAAAAACATCAAAATACAAAATTTCATCTTCCAAACATACATAATCTTCATAACTATATGTTCATAAAAACAACACCTTTCACTTGCATAATCTTTATACCAATGAAATAACATGTGTTACATTAAAAAAGAACAAATTTTTAAGAAACTTACATGTTTGTGATCAAATTGAGAATGATGGGTTGGTGGTGGTTGATAAGAGCAACGAGTAGTGAAACTTCGAAGTCCAACATTGGTATGAGAAAATGGATTATTAAGACGCTTAGAGTGATTATTGGAGTGAAACAAAATGGGGGTAGTGGCAAAATTGGAACAGTAGTGACAAGAGATTATGGATGATGCCATTGAAGTAACAGAGAAAGAGACAGACAATGGAAGTGAAAGTGGAAGTCACAACATAGATTATAGATAGATAAGGTTTTGAGCAAATTTGAGGTTTATGTTTTGGTGGGAATGTCTTCATCCATTCATCTTGATGTTCTAGATAAGATAACATAAAATGGGGCCCACTTAATGATCATATTATAAGCAAAAATATCATTTTTTTTCTTGTCCCAAATTATACTCCGGATTTTATTGTCCCTTCATTCCAATATATAAGATATTTTTCTAAGATTTTGTTGTCTATTTTATAAAACCATTTTCAAATTTCAATGTACATTAATTAAATTTTCACAAAAATACCCCTAATTAAATGAAGAGAAATAAAAGATTATTATTTCTCTCTCTTAATAATTGAAGGGTAATTTTGGAAAGAGAATGCACATTATTGATAAATTTAATGCAAAAACAACTTTTCTTAATTCTTATGCATTTGTCATTGAGTTCTTATATTTTGGGACTGATAAAATAAGAAACAAAAAAAAAAATCAATTTTTATCATTTTCAAGATTTATTTTTGTTTATTCTCATAAAATTAAATGCAAATTACAATTAATTTACTCTCTCTTCTGTTCCCCATAATGAATATAACCGATTACATTTTTTTTTTACATATAAACCACTATGTTTGGTCTAGTAGTGATGGGTTTGGGTAGTATGTATGAGATCATGGGTTCGAGTTCGACCCCCTACTCCTTTGTAAACCTTTTTTTTTTTGGTGGAATGTATGTTTGCTCCCAGGAGGTCTTGCGGGAGGTGGTAACTGAAGAGCAGCATAATTCTGAGGTTGACGAAGGTTTCTATCTCAAATTCAATGTTTTCGTTCTCTGCAAAAGACGGTGGCGATCGTCGTACCTCCACCGACGTCGCTGACCAACATCTTGAAAGGATGTTTGATAGGGGTGTACGCGGGCTGGGTTGGGCCGGATTTGGCCTAATCCATTACCCAACCCGTTCAATATACATTGGGTTGGATTCATCACCAAATCCGCACTTTCATTGTTAAATTCGAACCGAACCAATCTGATTGTTAACGGGTTGGGTTCGCGGGTTGTACATAAAATAAAATAAAAAAATTGATGGTTAAAACACCGATTTGATTTCAAATAAAAATTCATTCATAGTCATAACACTTAATAAAAGTAAATTCCCACAAGACACATCATTTTCATTAGGTTTTAGAGTGAGGAGTGCTATAAAAGGAAGAATCATTGTGAGAAATTTAAAAGCTTGATTGAGTGATTTGTGGGAAATTGATTACACAAATATGAATAAGGAAAGGAATTGAGAAATTGGCTCATGAAATCAAAAGAGTAAACAATGGTAGTACAGTTGTACTAGTAGTGTAGTACAATAGTAGAATGAAAATTTTAGATATAAGGATACACGGGTCAACGGATTCACAAAGCTAGATCCAATACCCGAACCAATTATATGCGGGTGTGATGGGTTGGGCCGGGTTCTACCCGTATATGAACGGGTTCGGGTAAATAGTGGGTTGGGTTGGGTTGGATCGGCGGGTTCGCGGGTTGACCCGTACCCATGAACACCCCTAAGTTTGATACTTTATTCAAAATTATTGCATACGATTTATACATAACTTTTAACGGTGGAGCAAACTAATACATACAAGACTCCATTAAAGATAAGAGTTCAAATCTTAGTGTTTACTCATAGATCAATCGCTCGATGCATTTACATCGGGGTCATTCCACGTTCTTGTTCACAAGGCATTATTAAGAAAGCTCATTTTATCATCAACATGGTGGCAGTGTCTTTGTTCTTGCGACTTTTACAATAGTATTCGAGGCAATATCAATTTCTCTATGTGCTTTGATTATATCGATCGCACAAATTCCTAGGGTTCAAATTTTTTATAGTGACCATCTGATTCAAGCTGCGATTGAACCGGTTGAACTTGAAAACAATTTTATCATTTAGAAATGACACGATTTCTTCAATGAGTATGTATTATAGTATCATATTAGTATTTTTTTTTTTTAAAAAAAAAGTTAAGTATAATGGGGAAAACCTTATCAAAAGAAGAAAGTAAAATAAGATTAAAGAGAAAAGTTTAATAGGACACTTATTTTTTTAATAATATATATTAATTAATTATAAGAGGGGTAATAATTTTTTACACTCGTGAGTAATAACAAAACCCTAATATTATTAGCGACAAAAAGATCTTGTTGACACGTAAGCAGTTGCCGTATCAAGAAAGGCTTGTTGCATGTTGGACATCTGCGACCTTGCTCCCGATTTCGACATCGCTTGGCTTATAGAAAAACAAGTGAGAACACACTGTGATCGAATACACCCTATCGTTATCACCTGGTTCCAAATGGACTAGGCAAATCTCGCTGTTACTCTGCAAATCCACCCTATCGTTATCACCTGGTTCCAAATAGACTAGGCAAATCTCACTATTACTCTTCAAGTCATACAAACGTTGAATTGCATCGTAGAAAGACACAATTTCTTCAGTAATGGGTATAATAATATCATTTTTTTTTAAATAAATGTAAAGTATAATGGGGCAAACCTTACCAAAAAGAAAGAAAATCAAACAAAATTTTAAGAGAAAAGTTTAATAGGGCACTTATTTTTTTTAATAGTATATATTAATTAATTATTAGAGGGCTAATAATTTTAGACTATTTTTTTAATAGTATACTCCCTCTTTCATAAGCAAACAATTATTTTTTTAGTTTTATTGAATAATTGTTGTATCAGTACATCAATTATTCAACCATTCTAAAAATTGAATTTTTGTTTCTAATATCTAATGGGGAACGGAGGGGTACATTTATAGTTAGAGAAATAACCTTTTTTATAATCGTGCGTTCACAATAATGTCTCTTATTTGCATGTACGTGTGCAAAAAAGAATAAAGAAAGGAAAAGAAAAAATACAAAAGAATAGACGAAAACAAGTTTGAGACGAAACAAATAATTTCTTTACATTTTGATAAAATAATATCCTCTTCGGTCTTTTTTATAAAAGACAATTCACCTTTCTAGATTCATTAATCTAGGCTCGATGCATCAATTATTCAATGAATCTAGAAAGGTGAACAGTCTCTTATAAGAATTTTCCTTTTAGTTTTTTGTTAATTTTTTATAAATTTGTAACTTACATTTTATATATTCACTTTTACACCCGCAAGTTTCTTTGTTTAAGTTCTACCACAATACATAAACAAAACAATTGTAATAATAATATAACTATGAGAGAGAATTATTTTAGATGTTCTAGAGCACCAAAACTCACAGGTTTTATGATAATGATAAGTTAAAATTATATATATACATTATTAGGTAAACTCTGAGTTTATGCGGTGAGTCTACGGTTTGATTCCACATAAATAAAACGAGTTGACGCTAAGACTTGATTCTAAAGTTATGAGACTTGTTAAAAGATGACTAAGGAATTTTACAATTGTGAACAATTTCAGTGTTAAATCAGATAGACCAATGAATATTTCTCAACTTCATTACTAAGAATAGATGCTTCTGCATATAAGAAGCAACTAATTTTCAGAGATAAGTTTCTCACAGAACTGTGCAATGCAAAGCATTCATCCTCCAACTACAACTACATCTCTTCTTGAGGATTCTACATTGGTATGTATATGGTTACTTCCAAAAATTTATTACTCATGGATTCTACATTGATATCTTGTGTTTGATGCAAAAACACTTGGATTCTGTGCTATTCGATCAAGATTGAACGGTAAAAATCATAATTTAATTTTATAATAATTCAAAACATAGAATTTAAATTACAACTTCATCTGATTTTTGTGTGTATATATATATAGTCAAGCCAAACAAAGTTAACTACTCCATGATATACATGACTAGTGACGGAAGCTTGTTCTGTTCATCATCATGATAAACTCCTCTGGATCAACCTCTCGATCATCTGCATGTTGAAAACCGAAAATGTTGCGTAAAAAATATCCCACAAACATAGGAAGAAATTACCAAGAATCAAACACGTGTCATTGCAAAAAATATGAGAAAATCAGAATTAGTTACTAAATCTACAGTTAAAAACAATGCAAGTTTTATATCGCTCCTTAACACATTTCATAGCTCAATTTTCTGCCATTCATTGTTAGTGTAACACATTATCCTTAAATTAAATGGAGGAAAGGAGCCAATAAAAAGATATCATTTCCAATAAACAAGAGCCAGAAGGCAAAAAAGAAACACTATTTCCCACACAAACGACTCTGCCATCAGAAAACTAATTATGGAAAAAAACTTCAAGCACATGAAACTAAAACAAGATCAGTGTGCATACTTTATTTTCAATTCAGAAAACTACACATTTGAAGCTCAGAGTAATGATACTATTTTCATGTACAGACAACACAAAGTAGCTCAGAGTAATGATACTATTTTCATGTACAGACAACACAAAGTCGGCATAACCTAAAGCACAAATATCTCCACCCAGTTCACCATAGAATGCAATTGATACAAATACACTGAGATGTAAAAGTTTTACTGAAAAATTAGACAATTAGCGAGGATATAACTGCGGTAACTTACGATTTTGGTCTGCTTCATCAACCATCTCCCGAATCTCTCTATCAGTAAAATTTTCACCAAGCTCTTTTGCAATGCGCTTGATGTCTGCTGCAGATATCTTACCCTGCAAAATGACCACAAATATGCAATGAGAATGAAGAAGCAGCAGTTCTAATGATGTATAGTAGTGAAGATCTTCACATTTTTGTCTTGATCAATAATATGGAAAGCTTTCATGAGCTCCTCTTTAGTGTCCCTTTCTCCTATCTTGGCTGTCATCATGTGCTCAAATTCATCATAGTCGATTGCTCCACTCCCATCCTTGTCCACATCTGCTATCATTTGCTCAATTTGCTGGAACACCACAGTGGATTATCTGTTAGAGAAATTCATATAGAACTCTAACAAAGAATGGCATCACAAAATCCCAATCAATGACAGAAATAATTGTAACTTGCAAGCTCTGCTCAATCGTAAGAAAATTGAATGAATGTACTTGGATATTATATATATAATATACCTCTTCCGTCATCTCAAATCCAAGGGCCCTGCAAAGTAAGATGTATGTTATGTAAACAACATAGCCAATTAATTAATATGACAAACATTTTTTGCTTATGAATAACAACAATACCTCATGGCAACATTCAGCTCCTTAGCATCAATAGTACCTAAAAATCATCAAAATATTATTAACATGGAAGGAAAATAAAATATTTAACTACATTGCGCTTTTGATGATAAAGTGTATTTATAAAACCTGATCCATCAGTGTCAAATAATTCAAAAGCTTCCTTGATCTCCTGTCTCTTCTGTGGTGTCAAATGATGTCTTGCTTTTTGTTTATTGTTGAACCTCCTTGACTCCCCTCTAAGTATAGATGACTGATAAAGAAATTGCACGTCAAAAAAGAGTCAATGATTGTTTCACGAATTTTTGTTCTCGACAATTTATGTGATACAATCAAATAAAGGGAACACAGTCATTCAGATATTGAAAAGAAGTAATAATTTGCCAAATTTAATAATGAAAAAAAGAATTAAAAAAGAAAAAGTGCAACAGGAAATACAAGCAAAAAGCAACTCAGCGAGGTAAGACAATAGATTAGATTAAAAATGTTGATGGAGAATATAGTAGAAAATCAAGTGAATCAAGTAGTAGATAAGATTAACACATAGTTATCAAATTGGAAAGGGGATTGTTAAGGTGACGGAAAGATTAGAGAAGAAGGGATCATACCATTGTTGTTTGAGTTAGGGCACCAATTCACGACCACGATTGCCAACAAAACTAAATCTACAAAAACATAGTACCTTATCAATTTCAAGAAATAACATAGTAGGAAGAGAATATATCGATGAATTGAATTACAACTTTCTTTTCAATAAAGTCAACATCAAACATCTCAACATCGTTACCACTCCTAAAACTGAAGGTGAAGATGGAGATCAACTAGTGATATAGGATTCTGATTTTTGCCGAAAGCATCATAACTTATGTATATATGATATTTGAAGTGTCAACTGATATATTATAAAGTACACTTGAAGTGTGTATGTGTGCAAATGCAATATACAGTATATACTATATAGACTATATAGTTAATTGCATGACACCCAAAAAAAGATTTGACAATTGACATACATGTACTACTTCCTTATACTGCTTACTTACTAGTACTAGACAACAATCCCAACAACTCGTGCCACTGAATTCTTGAAATTAAGCAGTTCATGCATGTGTATATCAGCAAGAAAAAAAATCAAGATGTTAAACTAGCTGTTTAGCTCAGTTACTTGCTAGACAAGTAACTGATTTTTAACTAACTCCCTAGTGTTGGTTAATTCAGTTTTGTTAGTTAGTGACATTTTGGTTAGTTAGTTAGCTCATTACACATTCTATATAAACATTGCAATGCACATTGTGTAATTCAGTTTTTGGTGAATAAACATTTCTCTCCATTTCTCTCTATACTTGTTAAGTTTTCTTCTTGCTTAGGCTCAATCCGCGCGCGCGTCCAAGCTCCATTTGTCACAACAATGGCGTTTGTACTTGCACTTTTACATGGTATCAGGCCTCTCATGGGGCAGAGCCATCTTTGAAGTTCTTCATCTATTCACCAAGTTACTCTTCTCTTACTTCTTTGTGTTGCTTCTTGCAACATTCTTTCTCTGAATCTTTTTGATTCTTGTTTTTCAACCCTCATCTTCATCTTGTTTCTTTGCATTTCACCATGTCAGTCAATAGTGATGCTGCTAGTGTGAATCATAATCCTCCACCTCCTCAGAACAAAGGGTATCAAAATGATACGTTGAATCCTTATTTCTTGCATCCTAATGAGAATCCAGGCAATATCTTGGTCACACCTCTCTTATCGGGCTTGAATTATCACTCTTGGTCAAGAGCGATGACTGTTGCACTTCGATCCAAGCACAAACTCTACTTCATCACTGGTGCTTTTCCTCGACCTCCAGATGAAGACCATGACTCCATAGCTTGGGATCGCTGCAATACAATGATTATGTCCTGGCTCTGCAATGCAGTGGAAGCAGAAATTTCTCAAAGTATCTTGTGGATGGATATTGCTCATGAAATCTGGCAAGATTTGAAGGATAGGTTCTACCAAGGTGATATCTTCAGAATCTCAGATATCCAAGAAGAGATTTACACCCTCAAGCAAGGTGATTCCTCAATTTCTACCTACTATACTAAAATGAAGAAACTCTGGCAGGAACTTGATAATTTTAGGCCCATTCCTGTAGTTTCCTGTCTTGATAATTGTCCTGATATTCTTACTATGAAGAACTATAGAGATTCTGATCAGGTTATACGTTTCCTTAAAGGGCTCAATGAGGAGAGTCAATCTGTTCATCATGATGAAGAGCAAGCTGATAATGATCTGAGCAAGTTATCCTTCACACCAGAGCAGCATAAGGCTTTGTTAGCATTTCTTCAAGGCTCTAATACATTGCAGTCTCATAATGTAAACCAATTGACCTCAGTTAACACAGGTATACTCTGTACTATTCCCAAAATATATGACTCTGACACCTTTATATTAGATACTGGTGCCACAGATCATATATGTTTCTCAGAAAAAAAAATTCAGTTCATGAAGAGAATTAACCCTATCAATATCAAATTGCCAAATGGTTCCTTAGTTACCACATGTTTTGCAGGAACTATTGTTTTTGATCAAAACCTTTACCTCACTGATGTGTTATATTTTCCCAATTTTTCTTTTAATCTCATTTCCATTCCTAAACTCACTCAAAATCTCAAATGTCATCTAACTTTTGATAGCAATGAATGTATCATACAGGATACTCACACCAAGAGGATGATTGGTGTAGCTAAGATGGTGCATGGACTGTACAATCTCATAACTCCTATAGCTACTTTAGCCAAAAAGCCTATAGACCACTGTATCAATATGACTCATAGTATAAATGCTACTCCTAGTATATCCTTAGATAATACTGTTGAATGTAATAAATGGCACATGAGATTTGGCCACCCTTCATTTGAAAAGCTTGAAGCTCTTAATAAAAATTTTCCTTTTGTGAAAGTTGTTAAATCAAATGATCCTTGTGATGTGTGTTTTTATGCAAAACAGAAAAGACTACCTTTTAGTCTTAGCTCTCACATTTCAGAAAATGTTTTTGATCTTGTCCATATGGATATTTGGGGACCCTTGTCTGAACCTTCTATGTTAGGATACAAATATTTTTTAACAGTAGTGGAAGACAAGAGTAGATTTACTTGGCTATATTTCATGAGACTTAAATCAGAAGCTTCTGATCACATTAAATCTTTCTATGCCATGATCAAAACTCAATTTAACAAAACTATTAAGTGTATAAGGTCAGACAATGGTTGTGAGTTTTTGCTTAAAGATTTTTATAATACAAATGGTATTTTACATCAAACTTCCTGTGTTAATACTCCTCAGCAAAATGGCATTGTGGAAAGGAAGCATCAACATCTTTTAGGTGTTGGTAGAGCTTTGCTTTTCCAAGCCAATTTGCCAAAAACTTTTTGGGCACATGCAGTTAGTCATGCTGCATTTATCATAAATAGATTGCCCTCACCTTTTCTCTCTTCAAAATCTCCTTATCAAATTCTTTATAATGATGTTCCTGATGTTCAAAGACTTAAAATTTTTGGTTCTTTGTGCTTTGCTTCCACACTTCAAACTCATAGAAAGAAACTAGACTCAAGGTCTAGAAAATGTATATATCTTGGTTTTAAGACTGGTGTTAAAGGTTACATTTTGTTTGATCTCAAATCTGGGGAATTATTTCTTGCTAGAGATGTGATCTTCTTTGAACATATATTTCCCTATCATTCCAACAGTGACAAAGGAACCAAAACTACCTGTGCACCTAATTACATTCATACATATTATGATGACCTCAACATACATTCTTCAACACCTCCTATTCCCTCAAACCCTCAACCAAATCCTGTCTCATCCACAATTCCACACTCACCATCTCAACATACTATTCCTACAACCTCTACACCTCCTGACAATATCCCTAACACAATCCCTAATACATCTATGCCCACTCACATCTCTGATACACAACTCACACCTATCCCAAATCATCCACCTACAAATCCTGTCAGGAGATCAACTAGACAAACTAACCCACCTGCCTACTTACAAGATTACTACCATCAAGTATTGGCCAGTACAGTTCATGACTCCTCCAATGCTACACACCCATCTTCCACTGACTGTAAGTATCCTCTATCTTCTTTCATTTCTTATCATAATCTCTCTTCTGCACATAAACATTACCTTCTAAATCTATCCACCATTTCTGAACCCACCTCTTATGAGACTGCCATGTGTCATAAGCAATGAAAAAATGCTGTCAAAACTGAACTGGATGCATTGGTCAAGAATAACACTTGGACCCTTGTTAGTTTGCCTCCACATAAGAAAACAATTGGCTGTAAATGGGTTTTCAAACTCAAGTTACATGCCGATGGATCTGTTGAAAGATATAAAGCCAGGTTAGTAGCTAAAGGCTATACACAAACTGAAGGATTAGACTATACTGATACCTTTAGTCTTGTGGTCAAGATGACTACAATCAGGGTTCTTCTGGCATTGGCTGCTTCTCAGAATTGGCCCCTTTATCAGTTAGATGTGAACACAGCCTTTCTTCATGGTGATCTAAATGAGGAAGTTTACATGAAGCCTCCACCTGGGCTTGATCTAGCCAATCCTGCCTTGGTATGCAAGTTACAGAGATCTCTATATGGATTAAAGCAGGCCAGCAGGCAATGGAACACTAAACTCACTGAGACCTTAGCTTCTTCTGGTTATGTTCAATCCAAGTCAGATTACTCTTTGTTTACCAAGCAAGGTCCCGCAGGTTTTACAGTCATACTTGTGTATGTTGATGATTTGGTATTAGGGGGGACAGATGCTAATGAAATTCAACACATCAAGTCTCTCCTAGATCAGAAGTTCAGCATCAAGGACTTGGGTGTACTCAAATATTTTTTAGGTTTTGAAGTTGCAAGATCTAAAACTGGTATATCCCTATGTCAGAGAAAATACACTCTAGACCTTATACAGGATGCAGGCTTACTTGGCACAAAACCTTGTTCCACTCCTATGCAGCCTCAACTACAACTTCACAAGGCCTCAGGTGAATTACTTACAGATCCTAAGCCTTACAGAAGATTAGTTGGGAGATTATTGTATCTAACTCACACTAGACCTGAGATTTCTTACTCTGTAAGTAAACTCAGCCAGTTTTTAGATGCACCTACTACAGATCACATGTTAGCTGGAGTTCATGTTCTCAAGTTCCTTAAAAATAATCCTGGCCAAGGATTATTTTTTAGTTCTTCTTCAACTCTATCTCTCAAGGGGTTCTCTGATTCTGATTGGGGTGCTTGCCCAGATACAAGGAGATCAACCACTGACTTTTGTTTTTTCCTTGGCACATCCCTCATTAGCTGGAAGAGCAAGAAACAGCAAGTAGTATCTAGATCCTCCTCTGAAGCTGAGTATCGAGCTCTAGCTCAGGCAACATGTAAAGGGCAGTGGCTCTTATACTTACTACAGGATTTTTACATCACTCATTCAGATCCATTCGTCATATACTGTGATAACAAGTCAGCATTACACATAGCAGCTAACCCTGTCTTTCATGAGCGTACTAAACACATTGAAATTGACTGTCATGTTGTTAGAGATAAGGTACAAGTAGGAATTCTTCACCTACTGCCTGTTACTTCTCAAGAGCAGATATCAGACATATTTACCAAGTCACTGCAGCCTGGACCTTTCAACACTTTGCTCAATAAGCTTGGTTTGATCAGCATATACTCCAAGCTTAAGGGGGGATGTTAAACTAGCTGTTTAGCTCAGTTACTTGCTAGACAAGTAACTGACTTTTAACTAACTCCCTAGTGTTGGTTAATTCAGTTTTGTTAGTTAGTGACATTTTGGTTAGTTAGTTAGCTCATTACACATTCTATATAAACATTGTAATGCACATTGTGTAATTCAGTTTTTGGTGAATAAACATTTCTCTCCATTTCTCTCTATACTTGTTAAGTTTTCTTCTTGCTTAGGCTCAATCCGCGCGCGCGTCCAAGCTCCATTTGTCACAACAATGGCGTTTGTACTTGCACTTTTACACAAGAAGCTAAAAGAAATGGCAACAAATGAGAATATGAGATAATAGTTTTTCAATAAACATAATATGATGAGAATTGAAAGTGGAGAAATTAGCACACACAAACTCAAGCTATGTTCACTCTTAGAGAATCAGAATCTGATATCACTAGTACAATATTTTCACGTGACATGATTCATTTCCCATTTTATTAATATCCTGTCGTCAAGAATGGGTTCTAAAACATAACATAGTACTGCAAAGGTAACTACATAACATTAAACTCTCCTTTGCTTGATTGTTAATAACAAAACATTGAGTTCCTGAATCTAAAGTATCGGCATTGTTAAGTTGCTGAACTATTAAAGATTACAAAATGTTTAAGGGCTGCAACAATCACTTAAGAGCCATTGAGTAGTTCATGAAAAATGAATAGCAAAAACATTGAAAAGTTGCAAAAATCCCACATGATACTGTTTGTGCCTAATTTCTAATTTCACATAACCCTAAATTTGGAAGTATATTTCTGATCATCTACATATATAACAGCAAAATATAAACACAGAATATGTTCAATTGAATATACAAATTGCCTCTTTAGATTGACTTATTTTGAGTTTATTTACTGTATAAGTTTTGTGAGACTGTTTGGGAGAACTTATGAAAACAACTTATGACATGTTCATAAGCTTTTTCTAGCTTATTTTCATAAATTCTTCCAGATAGCTTATAGCTTAGACGAAAATAATTTCAATTTATTTTAGAGTGAAGACCCATTTTGATCCCTTGCTAGTCCTTACAAAAATAAAACCCAAATGATTAGTCCCTGACATTTTCATATTGAAGACAAATTAGTCCCTGGTTTGTTATAACAAAGGGACTAATTTGTCCCCAATATGGACTAATTTGGGTTTTATTTTTTGTCGGAGACTGAATTGTCCCATCTGAAATTTGTGAACGACCAAAATGGTTCTTCACTCTTCATTTTATTTTTGTTATAGAACTAGCTTATACATAAGAGCTTATCATGATAAGGCTTAATTTTGCTATAAGCTGCAAATTAAGTTATTTATCCAATCAGGGCCAAAATCACATTTCATATATGCAATTATGAAAATTACCAAAAGCATTCAAATGTAATACAATAACAATCACAAGGAACAAAAAAAACTACCAAAATCACAACACATACACATGTTAACATTCAAAAATCTTAGATCGCATAAGAAGAATAAGCGAGTTAAACAGTTATAGCAATAAAATTATAGAGGGTATGAATCCAAAATTAAAGAAGAATGAAAATTTCGAAGGTTACCGGAGATAAAGGTTACGTCACCGGAGATAATGGTTGCGTCCCCGGAGAGAGAATGAATTAGCTTTCGACCGTTTTTGATGGAAAACGTGAAGTTTAGTAAAACACAGTCGGTTCCGGCTAACCCGAGTACCCGACCCATATATTTTTCTTTTTTAAATTAATTCTTTAAAATCTCTTTTTTCTTTAGTAAAAAAAAAATTATCTTTTTTCTTTTTACAAATTTACCCGTGTAATGTGTGAAAGTAGGTAAATTCTAATATCAACATTGTCCAAGGTGGATGGTGGACCGATGAATAAAAATGTTCGGTGATATATATATATATATAGGAAAATTCTAACATGCAAGTGGTCTATGGTGGACCATTCATGAAAAACCTTATAACGAATACGAATTTTACAAAATTAACTGTTGGATTGAAAATTTATATCATATAGATCATCTATAGAAAATTTTAGAAAAATTGAAAATCATTTGATAAGTTATTGAGATCCATCAAGATTAACGGTTTATTAAATACTGTAAATCTTGATAAATCCCAATAAAATATCAAATGATTTTCAATTTTTTTTAAAAATTTTTATGGATGCTCTATATGATATAAACTTTCAATCTACCAATAAATTTTGTAAAATTTGTATTCGGTTAGATCACTTTCCACGGTGGACCACTTGTGAAGGTGGTCCACCGTAGCATTAGCCTATATATATATATATATATATATATATATATATATATATATATATATATATATATATATATATATAGTGGCGAAACTTGAGCCCGGCCAGCTTGGGCATGTGCCCGGACTCGGCACGATTGAAATTTTTTTTTTTTTTTAAAAAAAAAATAAAATAAAAAAGAATAACAAAATACGCGTTGTGTTTCACCGTTTTTGAAAAACAAAAACACGCGCTTTGGAAAACAAACTACGCGTTTCACCGTTTCACTTCAACGCACCTCTCTCTTCCAAATCCGTCGCCGGCGGCGGCACATCCTCTGGAATCAAAGCTTTCTCGCCGTCACAGTCACACGAGCCGGAATCAGAACTCTCACAGTCACAGAGCAAGAAGGTAAGTAAGTCAAAATCAGTGTTTGATTTGATTTTTGTAGGGTTTTAATTTTTTGCCCTTGTTGTTTTTGTTTCTGTTTGTTTGTTGATGAGTAATGAATGTGTTGATTTTGATTCTATTTGTTGAATAAGTTGATACAATGTTAGGGTTTTGATTTTGTTTGTGAGTGATTTTTTGCCCTTTGTTGATTTTGTTTGTGTTTGTTTGTTGATGGGTAATGAATGAGTTGATTATGATTCTATTTGTTGAATGAGTTGATACAATTTTAGGGTTTTGATTTTGTTTGTGAGTTTGATTATGATTCTATTCATGATTTCTTTGAGTACATCTCGTTGATTGTGAACACAACAAGTGCATCTTGCAAGAGAAGGGATGCTTTGACGGAGGCACAACACAATGATATTTTGAAAAAACTTCAAAGTGGTGAGATATCTAAAGGAAAGGGCTTGCACCAACAATCTAGTCTCGTTAGAGCCGGAGATACTAGATGGGGTCCACACCATACTACCTTGGTTCGGTTGGATCAAATGTGGTCCTCCGTGTTAGAGGTGCTTAGTACGGTTAATGAAGTTGGACGTGGACCATCACAAGCGGCGGGTTTGATAGAAAAAATGGAGAGTTTTAAATTTGCTTTCATTTTGAAGTTGAAGTTAAAATTGTTTGGTATCACAAACGAGCTTTCAAAAATCTTGCAAAGAAAAGATCTTAATATTGTGCTTGCCATGGAATTAATTGGTATTGTTATATTTAATCACTCTTATTTTAAATATTTTTTTTTTTTGACAAAATGACAAGTTTCTTTTTATTTTTGTCGCATGTGAATTTAGCACACTATTTATATAATTTATGTCACATGTAAATTTTTTCGTTTGCGGTTAAAATTGTGCCCAGGCTCCGTATCATTCCTGGCTCTGCCAATATATATATATGGGGTTTGCTAACTTATAGTCACCTAAAAATATGAAGGTTTAAGTTAGTAATGTGTGTTGTGATAATCGGAAATTTTAATATTTCTTTAATGATTAATAGATTGATATAAAATACTAAACTAGTTATAATACTATAAATATATATTATATGAACTTAAGAATATGAGGAGAATAGAGAATTTTTGGATCAGATTTTTTTAGTGCTTCCAAGTGTGTTTTTACCTGAAGTAAGGAGTAGTATTTATACTACTAAAGTCATGAATAAAATAATTTACATTCACTATTTTAAGTTGACATTTAGGTTGATAATCAACCTTACTATTTTAAGTTGAAATTTTGCATAGATATTTCAACACTAATAGTAATATATCTCTTTCACACTTTTATGATTATTATTATAACACTCCCCCTTTGAAATATCTATCATGGTGCTCCATTGAAGGTTTGTTGAGAAGAATGTGATGGGAACATATGTTGCCTCGTTAAAAACCTTATTAGGAAAAACCCATTGGGATAAAAACCTTAATAAGGGAAAAAGAGTACAACATTATGCTCCCCCTCAACCAAGCACGTATTTATTCTTTAAAGATCTCGAAGGTGACACATTCCAATACTTCGTACATGTTTCTTGAAAACTGATGTAGGAAGTGCCTTTGTGAAAAGATCCGCCACATTATCACTCGAACGGATATATTGAATATCAACCTCTTTGTTTCTTTCTAGTTCTTGAGTGAATGAGAAGAATTTTGGAGGAATGTGTTTGGTTCTATCACTTTTGATATAACCTTCTTTCATCTGGGTGACGCAGGCAGCATTATCTTCATATAAAATTGTTGGATTCTTATCAGTTGGTAATCCAGATGTTTCTTGGATATGTCGAGTTACTGATCTTAACCATCTACACTCTTTGCTTGCTTCATGGAGGGCAATTACTTCAGCATGATTTGAAGAAGTTGCTACAAGTGTTTGTTTTTGGGATCTCCATGATATAGCGGTGCCACCATGTGTGAATACATATCCGGTCTGTGATTTAGCATTATGTGGATCTGACAAATATCCTGCATCTGCATAACCAAGCAAAACTGGTTTTGTATTGTTAGAATAAAACAAACCAAGGTCAGAAGTACCTCGGAGATATCGGAATATATGCTTTATTCCTTTCCAATGTCTCTTTGTAGGGCGTGAGCTGAACCTTGCTAGTAAGTTTACCGCAAAAGCTATATCTGGTCTTGTACAATTGGCAAGGTACATGAGTGCCCCAATGGCACTGAGGTATGGCACTTCAGAGCCAAGATCCTCTTCATTATCTTCCTTAGGTCTAAAGGGATCCTTTTCAACATTAAGTGTTCTACCCATCATTTGAGTACTCAAAGGGTTGGCTTTATCCATGTTAAATCTTTTCAATACCCTTTCTGCATAGTTTGATTGATGTACCAATATACCATTTTTAGTATATTCAATTTGTAAACCAAGGCAGAACTTGGTTTTCCCCAGATCTTTCATTTCAAATTCTTTCTTTAAGTAATCCCTTGCTTCTTTAATTTCTTTATTAGTACCAATGATATTTAAATCATCAACATAGACAACAATTATTACAAAACCATATATTGTTTTTCTTATAAAAACACAAGGGCAAATAGGATTATTTACATAGCCTTCTTTAAATAAATATTCACTTAGTCTATTATACCACATGCGACCGGATTGTTTTAACCCATATAATGATCTTTGCAACTTAATTGCATATGTTTCTCTGGGTTTTGATGTCTCAGGCATCTTAAATCCCTCTGGGATTTTCATGTATATGTCACTATCAAGTGACCCATACAAATAAGCAGTAACAACATCCATGAGATACATATCCAAATTGTTAAATACTGATAAACCAATTAAATAACGAAAAGTAATGGCATCCATAACAGGAGAATATGTTACCTCGTAATCAATTCCTGGTCTTTGGGAAAAACCTTGTGCAACGAGACGAGCCTTGTATCTTACAATCTCGTTTTTCTCATTTCGTTTTCTTACAAAAACCCACTTATACCCAACAGGTTTCACACCTTCAGGTATAGCCACAATGGGCCCAAATACTTTACGATTTTTAAGAGAGTTTAACTCAGTATCCATAGCATCTTTCCAATTTTCCCAATCATGTCTATTTTGACATTCATTCACAGTTTTGGGTTCAGGATCATCATTTTCATTTATAATTTCACATGCAATGGTGAATGAAAATATTTCATCAATATTCATATCTTTTCGGCTCCACAGGTTTCCTGTGTTGGCATAATTGATTGAAATCTCGAGATCATTCTTCTCTTCAATTTCATTATCAATGATCTCATTGTCATCATTTTGTGCTTCTTCGAGAGCACGTTTTTCAATCATGGATTTGTTATTATCTAGTGTCTTTTCAAGATCACTTTCAATCATATTCACCTTTTCTATTTCTTTTCTTTTTCGGGGATTTTTGTCTTTCGATCCCAGAGGTCGGCCACGCTTCAAACGTGCCTTAGAGGTACCTGCTACCTCATTTATTTTTGAAATCTCAATTCGAGCTGGGACATTTACAGCTGGTATGTGTGACTTTGTCACTCTTTTCAAATCAGTAAATGAATCTGGCAGTTGATTTGCTAAATCTTGTAAGTGTACTATTTTCTTTACATTTTCTTCCCATGATTTATTATATGGGTCCAAATGTAATAAAGATGGTACATACCATGTTATCTCATTTTCTATTTGTTTATTTTCTTCCCCTAACGTTGGAAATTTTGTTTCGTCAAAGTGACAATCAGCAAATCTTGCTTGAAAAACATCACCTGTTAAAGGTTCTAGATATCTAATGATGGACGGTGATTCATACCCTACGTATATTCCCAATCTTCTTTGAGGACCCATTTTTGTTCTTTGTGGTGGAGCTATTGGGACATATACTGCACAACCAAAAATCTTTAAATGAGAGATATTTGGTTCTTTGCCAACTGCAAGTTGATAAGGGGTGTGTTTATGATCAGCACTTGGCCTTAGACGGATGAGGGCTGCAGCATGTAGAATTGCATGACCCCAAACAGTAACTGGTAGTTTAGTTCTCATTATTAATGGTCTAGCAATATATTGGAGACGTTTTATTAATGACTCGGCTAAACCATTTTGTGTATGCACATGAGGAACAGGGTGTTCAACAGTGATTCCAATTGATGTGCAATAATTATTAAATGATTCTGATGTAAATTCACCAGCATTGTCAAGTCTAACTTTCTTTATATTATAATCAGGGAATTGAGCCCTTAATTTAATTATTTGTGCAAGAAATTTTGCAAATGTCATATCACGACTTGACAATAAACAAACATATGACCATCTACTAGATGCATCAATTAATACCATAAAGTACCTGAACGGTCCTGAGGGTGGATGTATAGGTCCACATATATCTCCTTGAATCCTTTCAAGAAATGCAGGTGATTCTTTCTGAATCTTGCCTGGTGAATGTTTTGTTATTAATTTTCCAAGAGAACAAGCTTCACATGGTTTTTCTTCTTTTGTAAACTTTAAACCTTTCAAAGGGTGACCATGTGTACTCTCAATTATTTTTCGCATCATTGTTGAACCAGGGTGACCTAACCGGTCATGCCATAAAGTCATGGTTTTGGGATCATGTTTTATTACTAGATTACATTCAATTTTATGTATATATGTATAATGCAATCCGGAAGGTAATTTTGGTAATTTTTCTAAAATTTTCTTCTTTCCCAAAACATTAGTAGTAATGTTGATGTATTTCACATTACCTTCGGTTGCAGTTTCAGTATCATATCCTTGACGATATATGTCATTAAAACTCAACAAATTTCTCTTTGATTTTGGAGAATACAAAGCATCATTAATGACGAACTTTGTCCCATTTGGCAACATGAACATTGCATTACCTGTTCCTTCTATTAGATCAGCAGGTCCTGAGATTGTATTTATTACACCTTTAGTGGGTTTTAAGTCAGTGAAATATCTCTTACTTTTGAGGATTGTATGGGTAGTTCCACTGTCTGGAATGCAAATGTCTTTGACATGTTCCATGTATAACCTTCTTAAAGTAAAACTAAGATTAAATGGAGAAAAATAGTAAATTAATAATACACTTAACATTATTATTCAGCATGTAAATATTACACATAGCACACCACATAGCACATCACACAGCACACCACACAAGTTATTCATATTATTAAATAATGCAAACACACCACACATTATTCAAATGCATATTTTAATTAGTTACTTAATCCATATTTATTTCGTTTTCTTCTTCAATGAAATCAGCAGCTTCAAGGTAGGTAGTGTCATTTTTAGGTTCAATTTCATTAAAATTTACTTCTTTTTCTTTTCCCTCAACAGATGCCCTGTATCTTTTACACAGGTGTTCTGGCGTCTTGCATGTCTTAGCCCAATGTCCGTTCCTTCCGCATCTAAAACAGAAATCATCATGATTCCTCGAGGGACCTTCTTGGATATATTTACCTTTACCTTGATGATTCTTATTATTTTTGTCATATTTGGGAGGCCTGTAGTTATTCACATATCCTCGTCCACGACCTCTACCACGGAAGTGGTTTCGACCATTACCTCTGCCTCGACCATGACCATTAAAACGAGCATAACCCCCACGTCCTCTAGGACGATTATAGCCACCACGTCCTCGATTAAATGTTGTTGCATTTATTTCGGGGTATGCTATTGTTCCAGTGGGACGTGATTGATGATTTTTTATTAAGAGCTCATTATTTTGTTCTGCCACCAGAAGGGCTGCAACTAAATCAGAATATTCAGTAAATCCTCTCATTCTATATTGTTGTTGCAACAATACTTGGGATGCATGGAAAGTTGAAAAAGTTTTTTCTAGTTTTTGTTCTTCAGTTATAGCAACACCACAGAATTCTAATTGTGCTATAATTTGATGCATGGCAGAGTTATATGCAACAACACTTTTATAATCTTGGAACCTTAATTTGTTCCACTGATCCATCAATGAGGGTAATAGGACTTTCCTCTGATGTCCAAATCTCGCCTTAAGTTTGTCCCATAGTATCTTGGGATCCTTTGCATTTGAGTACTCTGTTTGTAGTCCATCATCAAGGTGGTGTTTAATTATCCGATTCACTTTCGACTTTTTCATTTCTAATTCTTTTGGGTCAGCTGTTGACGTCCCCGCATAGTCTCCTTCAAGAATTTTGTCAAGTCCCTCACATGCAAGATACTCAATTAAATTGTTGTTCCATGTTATATAGTTGTCTCCAGTTATGTTTAGAATTTTGAAATGGTGCTTAACATTTGACATGATTCTATCAAAAGAACACAAACAACATTTAATGTATAAAACATGACAAACAGAAAAACAAAATAATATCATTTTATTCAATAGATTACAAAAACAAAGATCATGTTAAATCTAATTTTCTATCAAAGTTAACTTATAAACCAAGCTAATACTAGTAATGGAAAAGCAAGAAATATTATGGTTGCTATATAAGGTGCTCCTAATTCTTCATATTTGATGATGCTGAGAAAAAGCACAGCGGTGACAAATAGAGCGGTAAGTATAAGAAGAAATTTAATCATTTTGAAAGTGTGGATAAATGTTTGAGAATGATATGAAAAATTATGATTGAATGTGAAGTATTTATAGGATGAATTTTATGAAGTGTCCGTTACGTTACCGTTGGGCTTGTGGCCGTTGGGAGATAGTGGAAAAATGTAAGCTTTTACTGTTCATGGCTGTTATGTGGCCGTTAGGGGATAAGGGAATAATGGTAATTTTTACTTTTTATTACCGTTGGGGAGTGAGGAAAAATATTTTAAGTGTGTTAAAAATCGTTTATCTCTTATGATGCACAAAAGCTAGACAAAAACATACAATTATCTAATATATAGTACTAATAGCACATTAATAATTTAACTAATATCAAATGTCATAATTTAATTAAAAATCTTTTGTAAAACAATATTATTGATGAGAATTTTAATCTTTATATTTAGAATTAAAATTAACAATATAATAGATGGGGAATTTCGTCCTCCATTTAGTATTAAAGTTAGTATTATAGATGGGGCTTTGCATACCTCCATTAAGTATAAAAGTTAGTCATACAAATGGGGATTTTAATCCTCCATTTAAGTATAAAATTTAGTAGTATAGATGGGGTTTTTGGACACCTCCATAAAGTATAAAAGTTAGTAATATATATTTGGGGTTTTGAATACCTCCATTTAGTATATATGTTAGTAATATATATATTGGGGTTTTGAATACCTCCATTAAGTATATAAATTAGTAATATATATATTGGGGTTTTGAATACCTCCATTAAGTATATAAGTTAGTAATATATATTGGGGTTTTGAATACCTCCATTTAGTATATATGTTAGTAATATATATATTGGGGTTTTGAATACCTCCATTAAGTATATAAGTTAGTATTACTAATTAAAATTAACTTTTGTGATATTATAGGGATTTTAGACCTCCACACAAAATTTATATAATGATATTCACACTTATTATAAGGCACTTGACAAATTGCCAGTTTTCTATAATAAGTGGATTAATAATAATAATAATAATAATAATAATAATAATAATAATAATAATAATAATAATAATAATGATATTATTAAAGCTATAAGTATAGATGATATACCTTAGTAGTGAGTTACTTCCGTTAGAAACGATCGTGCTGATAACGTGTTGTGATAATCGGAAATTTTAATATTTCTTTAATGATTAATAGATTGATATAAAATACTAAACTAGTTATAATACTATAAATATATATTATATGAACTTAAGAGGCAAAGGTTATGGTACATAAGCCCAAAGCTTATGTACCGTGCATAAGCCAATCAAAACACAAGGATTTTACTCACACACCCCCTAATTTGCTCGCGCACCCCCCACCCCCACCTCATTACTCCGCGCGCCCCCCACATTACTCTGCGCGCCCCCCAACCCCCCCCCCCCCCCCCAACCCCGCCCCCCCACCCCCCCCCCCCCACCCCCCTCACTCCACTCATTTTTTTTGATTTTTTTTTTAAATTTTTTTTTGAATTGTTGTTTTTCACTTTTTTTTCGAAAAAGATCGAAAACTTTTTTCCGGAAAAACTATAAACTTTTTTTCGAAAAAAAATCATAAAATTTTCCCGAAAAAAGATCAAATACTTTTTCCCAAAAAACCGATAACTTTTTTCTGAAAATTTTTTCCCGAAAAAAAAAATCGAAAAACTTTTTTTCTGAAAAATCGGAAACTTTTTTTCCAAAAAATAAAAATCAATTTTTTTTTCCAGAGAGTTAAATGGTTTCTGGAAATCATTTATTTATGCAATATTATTCTGGAAACCATTATGCTGGTTAAATGGTTTCAGAGAGTTAAACAGTGAAACCATTTGTATTGTAAAATGGTTTTATGTGTTTACTGAAACCAATATTGTTATTTTATGATTTTAAAAATTCTGGAAACCATTATGCTGGTTAAATGGTTTCAGAGAGTTAAACAGTGAAACCATTTGTATTGTAAAATGGTTTTATGTGTTTACTGAAACCAATATTGTGTTTTTATGGTTTTAAAAATTCTGGAAACCATTATGCTGGTTAAATGGTTTCAGGTAGTTATACAATGAAACCATTACTATTGTTAAATGGTTTTATGTGTTTACTGAAACCAATATTGTGTTTTTATAGTTTTAAAAATCCTGGAAACCATTATGCTGATTAAATGGTTTCAGAGAGTTAAACAGTGAAACCATTTGTATTGTAAAATGGTTTTACACTAAATGGTTCAATGATTTTAAATACCGATTATTACTGAAACCATAAATGTGGTTTAATGGTTTTGATAATTTTCTATGTGAAACCAAAATAATTGCCTAATGGTTTCTTACAAAACTAGTGTTGATTATCTTGGATAATCCTAAATAACCGTCCATAAATAATCCATAACCATTTGTTATAATCGGACATTAAAACCAAATATAATCGGACATTAAGTTTCCGATCTTTTTTCCGAAATAATTTTCGATTTGTTTTTTCGAAAAAAAAGTTCCGATTTTTCAAGAAAATTTTTTTCAACAATATTTATGCTTTCAAAGATCCATTATGAAATTATTCCACCCCAAAATAATTTGGGCATAATTTTAGTTTAAAAATAATTACGAAAATATTTAATCATACATAATAAAAAAAATAAAAAATAAAAACTATAAAAAAAAACTAAATAAAAAAAAATTTTAAAAAAATGAGTTGGAGGTGGGGGGGGGGGGGGGGGGGGGGTGGGGGTGGGGGGGGGGGGTGGGGGTGCTGGTTTATGTACCGTACATAAGCTTGGCTTATGTAGGATAACCAGACCCAACTTAAGAATATGAGGAGAATAGAGAAGTTTTGGATCAGATTTTTTTAGTGCTTCCAAGTGTGTTTTTACATGAAGTAAGGAGTAGTATTTATACTACTAAAGTCATGAATAAAATAATTTACATTCACTATTTTAAGTTGACATTTAGGTTGATAATCAACCTTACTATTTTAAGTTGAAATTTTGCATAGATATTTCAACACTAATAGTAATATATCTCTTTCACACTTTTATGATTATTATTATAACAATGTGCACCTTTTCATTTAGACTAAAAAACCATCCTCTTGTCACCTAAACCAATGCAAGTTGTGGGATAGTTTTGTTATTGTCAAATTAAAGGAAAAACATCACAACCTATTTGTATGTCTGTTAGAATTCAAAACATGAACAACTCATTATTGGCCTATTCGGGTGCGGGTTTTACACCACCCAAACCCGCATCCGAAAGTTTCGGGTGCCACCCGAACCCAAAGTCTATTCGGGTGATAAATTAACACCCACGTCCATACCCATTGTGTTCGGATTTTTTCACCCAAACCCGAACCCCGTAGCAAAAAATAGAAAGAAAAAAAAATAAAAATACAAAAACATTGAAATTCCATCGATTTCTCTTAATTAAATTAAAATTAAGGTCTACAACAACATTGAAAATACAACAACATAGTATTCAAGACATTTAAAAAATTAAACTACAATTAAAAATAAGGTCTTCCAAGGATATTCAAACATAAGCATTCCAAACGGGTGTGATTTCGGGTACGGGTTTAAGTGAACCCAAACCCGCATCCGAAATATTGGGTGTCACCCGAATCCAAACTCAGTCAACTCGGATTTTTACCCCACATCCGAAATATCGAATGCCACCTGAACCCAAACTCAGTCAACTCGAATTTTTACCGATTGACTCGGGTGCGGGTGCGAGTGGACCCTGCGGGTTTGGGTCTGTCCGCCATCCCTGATTATTGGCCTAATTAAAGCCATAGAATCTATCTATACATCTTACAAGCGAGGATGTTTCCAAATGCACTGTTCATCGACCATTTTGAGGTTTTTCGTTCCATGCACGGTTCCTTTCCAAAGTCTTCTCTCCCTTTCTGATTTCCTTTATTTAGCATTAATTGATTCTTCTAAAGCTTTACCCTTTTCTGATTTTTTGCTTTTGCCTTCAATGCTAAAGGAGCTGCTCCTGCAATGGCAGACTCTAAAGAAAAAGGAATGGAAGAAAGGTTTCAGGCTTTAAGCAAAAAGGAATCAATACATCTTACAATTTTCTCTATAACTATATTTGCTTCTTGTTTATCCCTCTTCACTTCCCTCTCTTGCTCTGATCCATGGCTTCCTTTCTTGTTATTTTCTCCTTCCTCTTCTTTCAACTTTTTGTTCATTCCTTCACCAACCACAGATCCTGTGTTGCTGCTATTCACTATCTTCCCGGTTCCAACGGCGACGGGTGTCTTCCTTCCGGCGACGTTCGGCTGAGTAATCGGATTAGCGTTATCAATGAGGGGGGTTTGTGCGTGGTAGAGTTGATTTTTTCGTGACCTTTCTTTCGTCTCCACTTTCCCGTCCATATATATCTTTTGTTTCATGGCTTTTCTTTGCATCCAACATTTGTGATCTAATTCTTGTCTCAATACAGGAAAATCAAGAGGAAATAGAACAACTCAAGCTTCTCTCTGAATGGAAGAGAAAAGGTGGATTTAGAGCTTTCATGTTTATTTTTGGTAAGCACAAATTTATTTAAAAAACTAAGATTCTTTACTGGTTCTGTTTTTTTTAGGTTAGAAGTTGATAGCAAGATATGTTACCCAAGTTTTACACCCAAAAATAATGCGACTCAAGTAACTCCAGTGAATCACTACTATGTATGAATTACTCTCATTTTTCTTCACGTTTGCCATTTTTTAATGATTTAACAAATTAATCCATTTATTTTGGACTTGTTATTGTTTTCTGGTTTGTTATTACTCTACAATTTTAGATTTTATTTTTTTAACTATTTATTGTAGATCTACAAAAATTGATGAAATTTTTATTTGTGTTAGAGTGTTATGATGTTGGTTATATATTTTTTTTTAAGATGTAACAAATTAACCCCTTTATTTTTGGACTTGTTATTAGTCTGCAATTTTAGATTTTGAAGTATGATGTAAGGATGATGGCTGACAAAGAAGCTGGATAATTTTGGGCTTATGGAAAATGGTAAATGTTTTACATGGATATTTGAAGTATTTGTCAAACACGGTTGTTTGTAATTGTCCAACACCATTTATATTTTGTCAACTCTGTGATAACAGTCCTGAACTCTGAATTTAGTTTACGAATCAAATTAGATATACTTGAACCCATGATATCCTTGTGAAAATCTAAATATTTTGTAATTCTGATCACTGTTTCCCAATCTCTATTTTTAACTTCTACCATAGCTCACATACTCTATTCAATTGGTTTGCAGGGGCTGTGTGAATGGTGACTCTCTTCATTTTCCTTATTTATATGAAGCTGTTGTTAAAGTGGAAGTAATTTTTATTGTAAGTGTTTTTTTTTTTCTTGCCATGATGATGATGATGCATCTTGTGTTATATATTAGAAAAATAAAAATATGTTTTTTATCCTTTTTGGTTTGGTTTTGATGAGTTTGTGAAAATGGGTTTATGTTAAAATTGATAGTAAAGGGGAAGTAATTTTTATTATCAGTTGGTGCTCGACTGTGATATTGAAAATCTAATTCAGTTTTTTGTTTCTTCTAACTTAACAGTCATAATTTTATGTTCGTAGGAGTAGTGTAGCCTATAATTCAATGTAAGTATTGTGCAACTCTAATTGAAATCAACACTTTGAGGGGGGCAAACCGCCGGTTTCCTCCATTAGCTCAACTTTTAGACCATTCCCAACCTCTTCTTCTTAATGCATATGAGTCTTGAGTCATACTCAACAATCTTCACCTTGACGAAAATCAAAACATTATGAAGAACCACTGCATGACATCTACATCCTTGGCATTAGGCGGTCGTTTCTTTTTTCACAATAAGAAACATGAAACAAATCCAAGCAGTGTTTGAGCTTGTTGCTGGTGACTGACTTGGTCAACATATCAGCTGCATTATATGAAGTATGAACCTTATAAAGTAGTACTTTTTTAATAGTAAGTAACTCTGATCTTCTTAAATCTCACATATGTATTGCCAAATAAATATGTTCTTGTTTTAATTGTTTGGATTCAGGTTTGGCTCACTGCAGTTTACCTTTTTGCCATTCAGTATGTTTAGCTGGCTGCGCCTTTGGAGACATTAGGGAGAGCTGCAGCTGAATTACAAATCATGAAAAGGACTCATATAGGTAGGTATATATGAAAATCCCCAAAACGGGGGCATCTGTTCTACCTAATACAATTTCATGTTAAGTTCAGTGAAAAATGTTGCTAGCTAGCGTATAATGTGATCGTTTGTGTTACCATGTCTTGTGCTTAATGCTAGGTATGGATTTACAATTTGAGGTGGAGGAAGTTGAAGCTTTTGTGAGACAACCGGACGGTTCTGTTTTCAGCTGGTGTGAGCGTTTTCATTGCTGCTGTTACTTGATATATGGAATAGTAAGTTCTTCTCATAGCCATTCATAGGCTGTGTTTGGATAAACAACATAATTAAGCACTTATAGCAAATAAGCACTTATCATATAAGATATTCCTATAACAAAAGCTAAAATAAAGTCAAATAGTTCTCATGTAAGCTTTAAGTTGTTTTCATAAGCTATCCTGGAGAGCTTGTTGAAATAAGTTGAAAATAGCTTATGGACATGTTATAAATTGTTTCCATGAGGTCACCAAGACAGTCTCATAGTCTCATGTGTCAAAATCCCCCGCTAAATGAAGAAAAAAATTTATGACTTGTTATATGATTTTCTCCCCCTACTTTTCTGATTCTCTCCCTCTTTACTTTCAGGTGTTGGAAAACTTGGTGGAAAATTCATTGCCTTATCTCAAATATAGCTATGAAAAGTACAAGGTTAGGTAAGCCTTATTTAGCTGCACATCATACAACTATACTTTCAGGTATTCTTTTTATGCCATATTAAAATCATACAGTAGTTAATATATCTTTCATTTGTGAAGACACAAGAAGAAGAGAGAGAAAGGAGAATCAATAGATAAATTTCAGTTTAGTTCTAGAGTAGAGAAAGAATACCTCAAGCCTTCTTACTCTGCAAGCATCGGCGAGGAGCTTGAAGATGGGTTATTTGATGGTACTTCCAAATCTAATATACTCTTGATTTGCATATGATATTTAATTCTTGAACATACGGAATATTTTGTGTGGATGAACATGTGGATGTTTTAGTTAGAACTAGAAAGGCTTAATTTTTCTCTCATCATGTTTAGAAGCATTACAGTTTGGAATGATATGACTGGAAAATTCTTATCTGGTTGCAGATTTCTTGGAGTTGGCATTGCAGTTTGGAATGATTTTGATGTTTGCTTGCGCATTCCCACCTGTATTTGCTTTTGCTGCTGTGGTATGAAGGTGCTCTGCCATCATCATCAATCCATCTATATATCATGTAAGAAAAGTAAGTATTGTCATACCTTTTCTTCTCTTCTCGACAGATTATTCATATTCTTCTTGCATTATATTATTCTTCTCTCTTGTCGTGCGGAAAGATAGCCACAAATGCCATTGTCAACCAACTCTCACACATTTTTCCAATTTCTTATAACAATAATAATATTATTATTATTCTGTTTTGTTTTGTTTGCTTAATTTTATTTCATATATTTCCCTTTGCATATATTCTCCGATACTTTATAATTAAGTGTAAGATGATGCTAAAAATAAAGATTGTGCAAAGAGTAGTAGTGGGATTGACGGTTCTGTTGGGATTATTGGGCAACCTGGTTTTGAGGCTGCAGGGGCCGAAACAGAGGGTCCATCCTCAGAAGCAACATATGATGATGATGGGATCAGAATTAGATGATGATGGGAGGAAAATAAAATTACCCATAAGTGTAATATGTTACTCCATTTTCTAATCATAAAAAAAAATTACTTTGCCTATTGAGTTGAATAAAAAAGTGAAATAAGCTGCTATCCACCAAAAAAAAAAGTGAAATATGTAAAGAAAACTTAAAGCAAAATTATTTCATAAATCATGATGCTTCTAGAGCTTTAGGTTATTTGACTGGAAGCAAGAAAGCAGTGATACACAATCAGCTCTGGTAAATCAAGATTGGTCAACTTTTGTGTAGTTGGTCAACACTGATGACGATGGGAGATGACTGCCATTGGTTTGAGTTGGGATGAGTTTTGCCAGGATCGTGGTTTTAGTGTTGGTGATGCTGTTTATTTTAAGTTTGATTTTTAGCATATCCTGGTTTTGCTCATGTTTATAAGATTTAAAAGTTGTGTTGTGGTTTTTAATACTTAGTTTGGTTGTCGTAGTTTTGTCTTGCTGTTGTGGTAGTGTTTATTAGAAATAATATAAAACCATTGATGTGCCAAATCCTAACAGCTTAAACTTTTGGGATAATTGGTTATCTGACATGGTATCAGAGCCTCTATGACTAAGTGGTCTAGGGTTCGATTCCCGCTCCCCTCACTTTCTAATTAAAAGTGGAATTTAAGCATATGGTAGGTGGGCCTATGCATTATCCACGCTTCAAGCCCAAGTGGGCTCTTGCTTGAGGGGGCGTGTTAGAAATAATATAAAACCATTGATGTGCCAAATCCTAACAGCTTAAGCTTTTGGGATAATTGGTTATCTGATAGTGTTTAACTGGTATAAGCATTGCTTGGTGGAAATGAACTCATAATGCTCATCATATTGCTTGTAATAGTCTTGATTGTGATCCTGATTTGCAGCATATACCTGTTTTCGCTCTCTCATCGCGATTATTCGGTTCAATCAAATCTTATTTTTATGATAGACAGTTAAAGTTTGATGCTTTGTCAAGGTTTCTTATCAGTTACCAACATATCACTTTTTACCCTGTCTTGTGTTTTGCAAGGCTTAACTTGTACCTTCAAACATTTTTGCTCTTGTTCTCCACAAGGCGAAATGTTCCCGACAGACTTTACCACATCATGGGAATCCTTGTGTTTTGGACTTGGTTCCCTCTTTTATTGTCATGTCTCCCAGGTTGGTCAGAAAGGCTCATGTATGTTCTTGCTTGCTTTGTTGGCTGTTCAGTCCAACATCTTCAATTCTGTTTGAACCATTTCACTGCAAACGTGTATGTCGGTCCTCCGAGTGGAAATGATTGGCTTGAGAAGCAAACAGCTGGAACATTAGATATCTCTTGTTCAAAATGGATGGATTGGTTCTTTGGTGGTTTGCAGTTTCAGCTTGAACATCATTTGTTTCCAAGGCTTCCAAGGGCTCAATTGAGGAAGGTTTCACCATTGGTGATCAATCTTTGCAAGAAGCATAATTAGCCTTATAGATGTTTCACATTTGTTGAAGCAAATCTTTGGACTCTTAAGACTCTTAGGACTGCTGCATTGCAAGCTAGGGAACTCACCAACTCTTCTCCACAGAGCTTGTGGGGAGCTTTTAATACTCATGGTTGATCTTCAGATGATAGCTTATGGATTTTGAGTAATGAAGAGAAGATTATGTTATGATCAAGTTCTTTTTTTTTATTATCAAACATCATGTTATTGTCAGGATGTTAAATTATGTTTTGAATTCAATTTCTCTCTTTTTTATTAGGTGTTGTTGTGTTGTAATAATTGATGATGATGTGATCACTGTTTATGTGTTCTACCATCTGTGAACAGAAAAATATTCAGGTTATATTTGCATATTCTTATCATACATCTTTTCTTTTTTCTCATTGAGTTCCAAGAATATAAGCTTGTTTTTGTTAACTTCTCAGAACTTTTATCAAATTTCATATTCATTGAAGATACAAGTACTTGGACCAAAAGGGGTTAAAATGTCACAGAAACTCCTTCAAAATTTGTTGTGTATTCTTTATTTCAAATTGGCCATTATTTGGAAGAATGTTTCATTTTTTACTTCAGCTTGAATGTTGAAAATTGATCCTTTCCTATTTCATTGTATTGGTGATTGGTAACTGAATACAAAATGCATAAAGCAAATTGGGCCATTTCCTTTGATAAGAAAATGTAAAGTTTAAGTTAGTAATTAATATTTTTATATTGGAGAGAAATTAGTAGTAATTTGTTTTTGATATGAAAATATCAAAGAATAATTTATATTTTATTTTTGTTAGTTGTTTTACTGCTTTGTATTTAGTTTTTACTTTTATTTGTTCTTTGTTGTTTGGGTTAATATTTTTATTTTCATGTTTAGTTTAGCTTTTCTAATCTTATTAAAATTCAATTTTAAGTTTGATCCGCACGGGTCGCACCCTAGTTATTCACCTAGCACAATGTGTGTTTGTTTTTTTTACAACAGCACAATCTTTATTCAACAAAATATTATAAAAGCTTAAAGAAAAAGCAAATTATGGGTCCGTTTGTTTCATCTTTAAAAAAATAGATTTTTTCTTTGTATTTTTAAAAATAAATTTTGTAAAATCGTTTTTCAAAATATTACAAGTTTTTTTTGTATTCATTTTTCTAAATTGAAACACTAATTTTGACATCATATAACATAAATGTACATTATGTAGTTCAAAACATAGTCAAAATTGCAATTTTTTCAAAAAGTTGTATTTCAAAAATGATTTTTGTGAAAATCTATTTGAAATAGCTTCAAAATTAAGTGATTTTTTTGAAATTTTAATATATAAATTTTTTTTCAATAAAATGATGAAATACCTAAAATAACATTTTAAGAATAACTATTCAAACAAAATTTTCATTCGAAGCTTTTATAAAAAATTTCTTTGTAAATTTTTTTTATACAAAATTTTCTAGATGTGGAGTCAAGTACTTTATCGCTATTCAAACGTTATCTGTAAAAGGATAATTATAAAGTTAGTTAATAGGTACTTCACGAATCATGCTGAGGGACATGAGTGACCTAGATGGGATTTGCCCCTCCTATTTAATAGGAGTAATATCTGTAGGCCTCTTGATGGAATATGACTGATAAAATGCGTGGCCACGCCGAACTAAGTCAATATGAGATATTGAGCTTATTCGTTGCTCAGTATATTTTGGGATCAAGAAATAAGATATTGAACCATACAAGGGTGACACGATCTATGTCTTGTGTTCATTATAGATATAAAGGGAAAAAGGGTAATTATGCACAAGTTTGTTATCACGGAAAGGTTTCGTCAGATCACATGACATTCTCGTCACTTGGGTGACAACGGCGTATTGCTAGATTCTAACCGTTGTTTATAATATTAAATACATGATTTAATGTTATTACCAATGTTATGAGAACCTACAGGGGTCACACACATAGAACAGATATATGAGAGAAATAGATAAGTTAGACTTATTTACAAGATAAATAAATAATATTTATTTATGAGATAAAGGAATAATTATAACAGATAATTATGCGCGTTTTAGTGTGATGAAAATTAGGATAATGACGAGTAAGTATGACTTGCTGATCATACAAGAGACTCTGTAAATAGAACTCTTGTGTAGAGAACAATATAACCTAATTGAGAATCCTAATTTCCTAAACTAAACCGCCTCCCCATTCTCTCTCTAAAGCCTTCATTCAAGTTACAGCTAGCACTGTGATTGAAGGAGCTGTTCGTGTGGACTGAGTAGAGGCATCGCTACGTTGCTTTGCTCGTGATCAGAAATCGTTTCTCTTTCAAAGGTACTCTGCACTTCAAGAGGTAAACACATAAACTTATAGTTTCGTGTTATTTGATTTGTGATTAATGGTTTAATCAAGATCCGTTCATCGGGATTGTTCCGCTAAGAGGATTAATTTTTGAAAAACCCCTCTTAAAATCCCAACAGCGAATTTTTATTTTTTAGAAGTATTATCCATAATTATTAAAAAATTTAATAATATTTTTGAAACTGAGTGAATCACCTGTTTAGATAATTCATATTAGCACTTGCAGTGAAAGTATATATATTTCAAAGATATTTTTTTTTCTTCGTTTTTTCATAAAAAAGGATAACTACTAAATTAACTTAAAAGTCGGAAATTGGGACATTCAACATCAAACATCACAAGAGAATGTAAATAAGGAAAAACAGTCAACAATACAAATAGTAAACACAGCATCATACCCACATTGAGCAAGTAAATGAGCGCATTTATTTGTCTCTCTATAGGAGAGAAACAAACAAAGCTATTTCAATTTTGGCTATGGAGAAGAGCTAAGATATCATTAAGAAGATCGAAGTAGTAGGGAAGTGTAATTTGTATGGCCTTGAATGATTATAGAGGGAGAGAGAATCTGTGTCAAAGATAATGTACTTGACACCAATATCACGCGCCAAATAGATACCATTTCGAAAAGCTCAAATTTTAGCAAAGATTGAACTGTTTGAACTAATTTTGTTTTTTTTGGTCAAGTACTAATTTTGTTTTTTACTTGTTTTTAGGAAAATTTTCACTGATTTTATTTTTTACAAGGTCATTGATATTGTAATCTTTAAAATAAATAAATAATATATAATATGATGTCATAATTTCTATTGATGAGTTGTATAGTTTTTATTTGCATTTGGTCTAAACAAGACACCTAAAATCCACCATACATCAACGCTCATAGGCAATATAAAAGCATACCATATTTTTTTATTAAAATAAATAAAATTTAATTTGATCCATCAATCCCGCATTCTTAATAAATATTATATACAAAAATATAATTTGTGGAAATAGTATATATAAAAAAAAGAATATTAAACAGTGCATCGAACATAGTTAAATATATAAATAAAGAATTTTTTTTCAAGTCAAACCATCAATTATCTACAAGTGACCGGTCAATATAAATATGACAAGTAACGAAAATCTATTTTATTCATCATCATCACTATGAACTCCTCTTGATTAACTTCTCGATCATCTACATCGTAAAGTAAAAAATGTTGCATAAAAAGTATCTTACAGTCATGAAGATAAATTACCAACACTAATTATGCTAGAAAAAATGTAACATACTAAGATACTTTGTTGTTGCTTAGGAAAACTAGAGTGGAGGTGTTAAGATATCTTTTACATCTAATAATATAATTTGATAACTAATTAGTGTAATTAACTTTCATAACAAATGATAATATTTTAGTTATTTGTTTATGCTAATGAGATTCCGGGGATCGGTAAGGGGATGAGGATGAAGAGAAAAAACTTCTCATATTAGAAAATAAGAACGTGAATGAGGAATAATTTGAGTGGTAGAACATAGATGAAAAAGTACTTTGTACTCCCATTCCCGCCCTATTCCATTGACATCTCTATCCCTAAATAGTATGATAACTTACTATTTTTGTCAGCTTCGGCAATGATCTCCTTAATTTCTCCTCTAGTAAACTGATTTAACTCTCTTACGAAGCGCTTGATGTCTGGTGCATATATCTTACCCTATAATGACCACAAATATGCAATCATAATCAATAATAAATGGTACTAATGATGCATAATAATAGTAAAATGAAGCATTCGCCAATATGTTAGTATGAGTATTCGCACGGGTCTAATTAGACGTAATATGAAAAAATAATACATATAAATTTTTTAATACTAAAACGTATATAAAAAAGTCGAGTACCATTAAATATTAGTTCGACGATAAATTTGGATAAATGATCATACAACAAAAATTATGGTATATTACGAAATACTTCTTTAATTATAGACTACATTGGAAGTTTTATTCGTACTTTCACCGTCTTCGTCGATAATCAATATTTTTAATCATTCTCTTTAAATAACTCTTGAAGTTGCAACATACAACTTACCATGTAAAACACTGTCGAAAAAAATATATATCCCAACATGCTTAAGAAATTGTCCCTAACTTTTAGTAATATAGTCATCGCAAATGAAAAAATTTAACGGATGCGAGTTTAATTCCTATGCTAGACAAATTTGGAATTTTTTTTAATATAATGGACCACATGAAAAAGAGAGGAAAAATGAAAGGACAAAAAAAGAAGGTTTAGAGTTAGCATTTCGGAGCAAGTTTATAATAATAATAATAATAATAATAATAATAATAATAATAATAATAATAATAATAATAACAATAATAATAAATATTTAACATGATGAGTTAAAGGTTGTGGGTTCGATTCTTGGTGCGGTATTTTTTAACATTTTATTTGAATTAATGTTAGGATAAAATGAAAGGGAAAATGAGCGGAAAAAAAATTAGGGTTAAGAATAGCAAACCGGAACAAGCTTATAATATAAGAGATATGCTAGTCATAGTATTGTGCCGGTGTTATTGAATGATACAAGTTGAGTTTGTTATCGTAAAAATAAAAGTAAAGATCTTTACATTTCTATCTCGATCAATAATATCGAAAGCTTTTATGAGTTTCTCTTTAATGTTCCTTTCTCCTATTTTGGTTGTCATCATGTTCTTAAATTCGGTATATTCAATTATCTCATTTCCATTTGCATCCATAATTAATTGGTATCATTTCTTCAATTTGCTGAAATGATGAAATCGATAATATTAAATACATACATATAAAAATTGTGTCAAAATAACACAAGTTGTATAAGAAAATTGAATTATTGTTTCAGATATTATATTTTAACCTTTTTTGACATGTCAAATCCAAGGACCCTGCAAAAAATAAGATGTATATTATGAAAACAACATAGCAAATATATATGACAAATTAACATTATGAATAACAATAATAATACCTCATGGCAACAATCAGCTCATCAGCATCGAGATAATTTAAAAACCATCAAAGTAGTATATATTATTATAAAAAGAAAATAATTTTTTTAAAAATATTATATTATGATTTTGATGCTAATTAAGTGTATTTATTAAACCTGAGGCATCCCTATCGAATACTTGAAAAGCTTCCTTAATCTCTAAGTTCTTCTGCATTGTCAATCCATGTGCAGCTCCTTTTTGTTTATTGCTGAGCCTCTTAGAAGAATCCCTCTATGTTTAGATGATGACTTATAAGGAAATTGCAAGTGAGAAGAGTCAGCGCTTGTCTTATGAAATTTTTCCTCAACCATTTATGTAATATGACTAAACAAACCATATATATCAAGACCAACTTCCCCAGTGGTAATTTGAGACAATGTGTCAAAAAATTTGCAGCTTTTGTGGATAAAACATCTTTAATTTTCAGGCTTTTCCACTCTACAGAAAGTGCACGCAATTTCTGATGTAACTCAACCGACTACTCTGCACACCGCTGAGAAGAAGCGTTCCCTGCGCAACAGACAGTTTCTGATGAACCTGCTACAGTCAATATCGTTTGAAGTATTAAAAATAAGAGTGACAAAAAAGGTACCGATATCAAAGTTAAAAACAACGGTAGAAGAATAAGATCCTCAGAGGGATACAATCCATTCTGACCATATTTTATAGAGTAGAGTTCACTCACCAGTTACTTCATTATACAATGTTACAAGAGAAGCTTCGCCTTTGTCAGTTTTATTGTCCAAATTTTCTGTTGAAGATTAAAGTTGTCACATATTAGTCGGCAATCACCATCATCCCCTTGTGAAGTTAAAACTTGACTTCCACCCATTCCCCTCTCAGATTTCATGTCTAGAATTTCACGGAATCGCTCTAAAAGCTCCCAAACCAGAAAAACAGAAACAAAAAAATGCAGGACTCACTACTACAAATATGACATTTGGTTAAGAGATTTTACTTCAAGTATTTGTAAACCCGAAGTGAAATACAATTGGGCAAAGATTCCACTTCTGTTGAGGAAAATGCATGAAGTGGAAAATTCATTAATAATTCATTGATAAAGATTCCACTACTATTGTTTAGTATAACAATAGTAATAAATAAACACGGTGGCAATATGATAAATATGTTGAAATATTATTTTTAATTTGTCTAAACATAAATCTTTTTGGTTCTCGCACGCGTAACATCTTTTTTCAATGAAACCTCTCATACGATCTTCCCATTCAAAACCTAGCTTCTCCCATTCTCGTTCCAAATCTATTCAAAACCTCTCACTGAAATCTTTCTCTCATTCGCTAGTGAAGAGAACGACGGCGCACAACCCCACAACTACTAACAACCCTAAAACGGCGGCGGTGCTAAGGGAAGAGGACGGCGATGCTGAGAGAAGAGTTTGCAAGGTACGTCTCAGTTTCTTTGCGTTGAATGTGAGTTTGTTTTCGGTTCAAAGATCTGGATTTGTTCTATTAGTGTTGAATCTTTGATAGTGTTAATCCCTCTGATAGTGTTTGCGCTGTGCATGTGAGTTACCCATCATAAAACTTCAGAAGCCAAGTACATAACTCAAGCTATTATGGGTTTATTGCATCATAAATTATATGGATTCAGTCTCCGCTTACTGTTTGTTAATTTGTACTGAATTTCATTAAGAATTAGCTGTTACAAATAGCTGGCATTTTGTTAACTAACAAAAATAAAATAAAATAGGCAGCTTCTAGATATTCAGCCATTTTATAATTACCATGTTCTACTTCATTCAGATTCAAAATAACAAAATCAGTTTCCAGATATATCTCAATTAGTAGTAATGTGACAATTACTACTCTCTTCCTTTGCATAATTGCAATCATGTCTCTTTTCTCATTTCCTTCTCTTTTTCCATTCCATTTGCTTCTCTAGTGCTTGTCCTTATTAGAGTCAAATAACAAGTGAAATTTCAACCACTTTTATGACTTTTTGCCTAATGTCCAGTGAAAATGATATTTATGGACACACATTTTTTCCAAGTTGAAACGCCATTGAATTAGGCAGAGTTCACATATGCTTCTACTAGTAGCATACCATTAAAATTGAGGGCAAAATTACTTTTGGATTTATTTACCTATTGATTTAAATCTATATTCTGTTTTCAATAGTAAATTAGTAATAGTGTTGGGCTTCCAGTAGCTCACAAAAGCTTCATTTCTTCCTGATTTGTAGTCATTGCAAGACTTCAAAAATTATTAATTATTATCAAGGGAATTAATTTGTTTTGGTGTGAGTCTATAAGGTTTTGTGGCCTTTTATAGAGTTTGGTCTTTGGAATATTAACTTAGTATTAATTTTGATGCATCCTATTCTATTTATATGTAACTAAACTATTTTGAACTTGTCTTTAAAACTATTTTTTTCCACTTTTGTGTTGATGACAGTGTGGTTCGTTGAGAGTAGTTGCAGGGTCGTTGAAGTTTTTTCGACTGAACCGTGTTCTTGGTTGTTCGTGTTCTATTCGAAGTTCAATCGTAGTTTGGAAGCTTCAATCACAGGTCTGTGTTAATTTTGCATTATAGGAGAGATTGCTTTCTTGGTTCTATTGTGTGATACAGATGCTGCAGATTTATTTAATTTGATTTTGGACTGTTTTGAACTTGGTTGCCGATACTTTTGTGTCTTTTTGGTTAGGATGGTTTTATGAAGATCGAGGTTTTTGTTGATTTTGCAAAGCTGCTTCAGAACTTAATTATAGGAGCTTTTGTGTTGGTCGGACTAAAGATCGAGACGGAGCGAGTATTATTTTCATTTGTTGGCCGGATTGAATTTGACAATACTTAGTTAGGATAGCTTGTGACAAAACTTTGAAGTACTGTAATGTATATATATTTGACTAAACTTATGAGTACTAGCTTTTGGACATCAAGTACTTGTTTATTACTCCCTCCGTCCCTTATTATAAGCACCCTTATAAAGATTTTATTTGTTCCTAAATATAAACCCTTTTTCAATTCCCTAGACACATTTATTATTACTTTTCCAAACATAACCCCACTTTGCATTGAAATACGTAAAGTCAACCACAAATACTTCCTCCGACTTTTTATATAAGCAAAAATTATTTTTAGATTCATTGAAAAAGTAATATATCTAGTCTTAAATATAGATTAAATACATTACTTTTCCAATGAATATAAAAAGCAATTTTTGCTTATAAATAAGACCGGAGGGAGTACATTTTTTCACCAAGGACAATTTAGTAATTGTAATATCCAAAAAGTATACATTAATTACACTATCAACTTTTCTTAATAAGCGTGAAATTTCTCTTGGGGAGCTTATATATAGGGACGGAGGGAGTATTGTCTAATATTTAGCCTTATGTGGTAATAATTGTAGCTTTAGTCACATTTTTTGGTAATGCAATTGGTATGACATTGTTGCGTATCTTAAAATATTTATATGTATAATGTTCGATGTGTTGGGACTGATTGTAATTAATTAGGTACCAAATATTACAGCAGGTTGCAAAAACGAAAAAAAAAAACCAAAGATACCACTACAGGTGTTAAACAATGCCGACGTGAAATCCCACTCTTTCACTACTGTTTTCAAATAAAGCCGACGTGGAATTCCCATATTTTTTTTAATAAAAAAATTGAAATTCACATATCACTTCGGGTAGTAAGCGCATCCGTCGTGGAATCTACAATTTTCACTACGGTTGGATACCCGACGTGGAATCCCGTCGAGAGTCTTTACGTCGGGTCCGAAACCGACGTGGAATCCCTGATCTGTACTAGTGACTGTGCATCATAGCAATAAAAAGTAAAGCCAAAGAATGTAAAGGGGTAAAATAAAGATATACCTGAAAAATGTCACCAATAAGTTCAGTAGGAGCCCTAGAGCACAGTGGTTACTCGGGAGGTGAATGTCGGTCTTCCTTAACGTATTTTATGATCAATCTTTTCTTCTTAGGTCTTTCCGGGTTCAGAATTCGCTCTTCCACCAAATATAGGTCTAGAATCAACAGCTATTACTACTTACTACTATTATTAACTACTACTTTTACTATTACTACTAATATAGGTCCACAAAATCTATTTATTACTACAAATCTTTCCTTCTTAAGTCTTACTATTTGTTATTTACTATTTCCTTCTTAGGTCTTATTATTTACTACTAACTACTACTTTTATTATTCTATTTTATTTACTACTTACTATATCTACTACTGCTTTATATTGTGTGTGCACTACCCTTATTCCTCCCCATCCACGTCCTAGTCACTAGGAATAGAAAAACCAGCAAGAAACTCCTCGTCACTAGGAAAACTAGCAAGAAATTCATCCTTATCAATCACAAAAGCTCCTTCGACGAGAGATGCAACTCTCTCTAGATCGGTATGGGGTATGAACTGTGGTCCGACAAAACTATGGTGTTCATCGTATGAATTGTAATCATCATTAAAATGTGGTTCATTGATGATCTCTTCTTCAATCGTGTTTTCTGCAACAAGAATCGTTTTGAACAACCTATCAGGCTCAGCTGTTTTTATGTTCGTAAAAACGTAATTCTTAACATCCCAAACCACAGCTTCACCAATAATAACATGAGATGAAGGAGGGAGCACAATCTCCAATTGAATGGCACGTGGCGTAATAAGTAAAACCCTATTCATCAAGTCAGCCATGAAATGAGCAATAATATCATCAGTATGACCATTATAATTAGGGCATAGAGTGTGTGGTATATGTAATCCTGTAAAAGCTCGGCTGAACCAGGTTAGATTTGGTGGACATGATGATATAACTACCACTTTTGTTTCATTCTCCAATTCATTGAGCAGCTCTCGGACTTTATTGATGATCCACCTCGACTTCGTCGACATCGTCACAGAAAGATGAGTAGACTAGTGTCTAAGAATTGTCGGACAAAGAGGACATGTGATTGTTAACACCTCGCCCACAGGCTCACCATTAGCCTGCGCCTCATCAAACTGCTGCACTTTATGGTTGAAGAAATCCAGGTAACAACCAAAACAAAAAAGATGAGTACAAATTGAAATCGAGTCAACATTACCTCATTCGAGGCAGATAGGGCATGCTTCACCTTTCCGTATCAACTCGTACAAAAGTTCAACAGAGTCTTGAGAATTATGATCCTCTAGGTCTTCAACACCGGTAGCAGGTGGTGCGAAACATGCCAGCCTTAGGTGTTGAAGACCTAGAGGATCATGATTCTCAGACTCTGTTGAACTTTTGTACGAGTTGATACGGGAAGGTGAAGCATGCCCTATCTGCCTCGAAGGAGGTAATGTTGACTCAATTTCATTTTGTACTCATCTTTTTTGTATTGGTTGTTACCTGGATTTCTTCAACCATAAGATGCAGGAGTTTGAGGAGGCGCAGGCTAATGGTGAGTTTGTGGGTGAGGTGTTAACAATCACATGTCCTCTTTGTCCGACAATTCTTGGACACTAGTCTACTCATCTTTCTGTGACGATTACGACGAAGTCGAGGTGGATCATCAATAAAGTCCGAGAGCTGCTCAATGAATTGGAGAATGAAACAAAAGTGGTAGTTATATCATCATGTCCACCAAATCTAACCTGGTTCAACCGAGCTTTTACAAGATTACAAATATCACACACTCTATGCCCTAATTATGATGGTCATACTGATGATACTATTGCTCATTTCATGGCTGACTTGATGAATAGGGTTTTGCTTATTACGCCACGTGCCATTCAATTGAAGATTGTGCTCCCTCCTTCATCTCATGTTATTATTGGTGAAGCCGTGGTCTGGGATGTTAAGAATTATGTTTTTACGAACATAAAAACAGCTGAGCCTGATAGGCTGTTCAAAACGATTCTTGTTGCAGAAAACACGATTAAAGAAGACATCATCAATGAACCACATTTTAATGATGACTACAATTCATACAATGAACACCATAGTTTTGTCGGACCACAGTTCATACACCATACCGATCTAGAGAGAGTTGCATCTCTCGTCGAAGGAGCTTTTGTGATTGATGAGGATGAGTTTCTTGCTGGTTTTCCTAGTGACGAGGACGAGGAGTTTCTTGCTGGTTTTCCTATTCCTAGTGACGAGGACGGGGAAGGTGGAGGGGAGGAACAAAGGTAGTGCACACACAATATAAAGTAGTATTAGTAGATATAGTAAGTAGTAAATAAAATAGAATAATAAAAGTAGTAGTTAGTAGTAAATAATAGATAGTAAGACCTAAGAAGGAAATAGTAAATAACAGATAGTAAGACTTAAGAAGGAAAGATTTGTAGTAATAGTAGTAAATAATAGATAGATTTGGTGGACCTATGTTAGTAGTAATAGTTGTTGATTCTGGACCTATATTTGGTGGAAAAGCGAATTCTGAACCCGGAGAGACCTAAGAAGGAAAGATTGATCGAAAAATACGTTAAGGAAGACCGACATCCACCTCCCGGGTAACCACTGTGCTCTAGGGCTCCTACTGAACTTATTGGTGACATTTTTCAGGTATATCTTTATTTTACCCCTTTACATTCTTTGGCTTTACTTTGTATTGATATGATGCACAGTCCTGCATTTTTTTTGTTTCTTTTTTCAGGTATGGGAGCTTTTAGAGCGATTCCGTGAAATTCTAAACATGAAATCTGATAGGGGAACGGGTGGAAGTCAAGTTTTAACTTCACAAGGGGATGATGGTGATTGCCGACTAATATGTGAAGGCGATGGTGATTGCCGACTAATATGTGACAACTTTAATCTTCAACAGAAAATTTGGACAATAAAACTGACAAAGGCGAAGCTTCTCTTGTAACATTGTATAATGAAGTAACTGGTGAGTGAACTCTACTCTATAAAATATGGCCAGACTGGATTGTATCCCTCTGAGGATCTTATTCTTCTACCGTTGTTTTTTCCTTTGATATCAGTACCTTTTTTGTCACTCTTATTTTTAATACTTCAAACGATATTGATTGTAGCAGGTTCATCAGAAACTGTCTGTTGCGCACAGAACGCTTCTTCTCAGCGGTGTGCAGAGTAGTCGGTTGAGTTACATCAGAAATTGCGTGCACTATCTGTAGAGTGGAAAAGCCTGAAAATTAAGGAAGATGTTTTATCCACAAAAGATGCAATTTTTTTGACACATTGTCTCAAATTACTACTGGGGAAGTTGGTCTTGAGTTGATCTTTTTGTCAAAGGTAAAGCTCGGGTCTCTTATTTTACAAATCGATGTTAAGTGATTGTAAACTTGTTTTAAAATTCAGACAGTTTTGAACTTTATTCTTTGTCAATGTGTTGGGGTCTGGTCTGGGACATGTTGTACTTGCTTCAGTTCTTTTCGATCGTGCCAAATCTGTAGATTTGAGAAGCAAAGCTTCCATAACATCCTTCTACATGTTTATCCGTAAGGTAAATCACCTATTGCTTATCATTTGAGTTCATTATCAATATTAAAGTAGCACATGAGCTTGTATTGATATCTTGTTTCTCATTGCAGCTATTTTATGCAAAGTACTTGCTCATTCCTTTGGTTAGATGAGAATGCAGCTGCATTGTGATTTGAGAGCTATAGTTTTACTTAAATGGTGCTGCTTTTGTCATAAGCCAGCTTTGAGTTTATAATTGGTTTTAATTGCAATTGTAAATGAAGTGTTAATTATTTCCATTAGGATGGTTTTTTCCTAATAGTCTCATATCTCTTCATTATCCTCTGAATGCATGATGCATATGAATTGGACGGTTATTACCCCGAAATTGTTTACGAACAACACTTGCTTCAACTAAACCTATCTATAGGTAGACAGTGTAAATGTACATGTTGATTAGTTATGCAAATTTTAAATATGAATTGTACAGAATTTTATTTGTATACATTATTTAGTATAAAAATGAGATGTACATAGTTTTCCAAATTGTGTTCGAGATCTTCTGTCAAAATATTTATCTACAGAATTTAATTTGTATAAATTATTAGTATAAAAATATTTACACTATTAGTCAACTTTTTTGATATGTAGTTGAATAAAATATAAAGGGTTAAATATGTTTTTTGACCTTACTTTTATTGCTAATTTTAGTTTTTGCCCTATAAAAAAAAGTCAATTGTTTTCATTCCCAATTAATTTTGTGTTTTGGATTTAGTCCTCGAGGTTACAAAAAACTTAGAAACCGTTTGATATATTGTGATTGAGAGATATAATCTAGTAGGGTCGTTTGATTTTTTTTTTTGAATGATAGTAGGGTCGTTTGATAGTAAAACATCTTTGTATCGATTTTTGCCGAGATTGACAATATTAAGAAGCAACATTGCATCTTTTCGTCATCTCACTCAAAATTATCTTGATATGATAAAGAGGAAATTAATAGGGATTAGTGTGAACCTGAAGTGAATAAACAAGGCCAACTCAGTGTGAACAATATTGTAACAACATCCAATAGCTCTTGCTACTCAAATTAGATTCCAATCCCAACAAAGCTGCAAAAAAGCAATCAAGTTATACAAGGTGAGGATTGTTGCATGATAGCAGAAATAAATACCAATCTTAAGGCTCTTAATCAAGGTCTACTAGAAACACTGAGTTCTGTTTTGATCCACCAGTCATGTTCCAACAGAGAACATTAATCATAATAACTAAAAAAGCAAAAACATGTTCCTTGAACTCTTAACTTCTAACATTAAGCTTACATAATAGACAGTCCCTTTCCGAGCAGCTCTAGCAAAAGGGGGAAAATTTACTAATACTGACCTTCCGATAACCCCTTCATAAAAACCCAAAGAACCATCCTTGCTATTTTAGACTGTCGCTTTCCGAGCAGCTCTAGTAGCAATTTGTAACACTGTCGCTTTCCGAGTAGCTCTTTCAGACTAGAGAAATCAAGAAACACATTTCCAATAAGAAAAATTAAGTTGAAGAAAAGAATCACATAAGAACTAATATGATAAACGCTTAATTAAGCTACTTATCATAACAAGGCCTAATTCAATGTATAGAAATGTATGGATATACAACTTATATACCATATGATGTGAAGATTAAAGAATTTGCCTACCTCTAGTACTCGAATTCGGAGTTTCAGATCCCCTGCCTCTACTTGTTTTACAAAGTCCTCTATTGTTTGAACTTTGTAAGGCATTGACATGAAATTTGTTCTTACCTATGAATGTTACAACAGACTTGTCAATTATAGCTATTACACAATGCTATCATTAAAATAATGCTTCAAAACATAATTTTTCAAAGAAACAACATCTGGAAGTTCCAGGAAAAGTGTGGTACATAGCATTGCATAGCATTTTAACCGAGAATGGGAATAATAATAGGTCATAGACAATCTGAACCTGTGCATAGGGTCAACAATGTCTGCCATAACAATAACAAGCCAAATTAATAATAGATCAAATATAAACCAGGACTGGAAAACTAAATTTAAATATTATTTCTGATAAATTTTTTGTTCAGAGCCAGTGCATAGTATTTGAATTACTCTTCTGCTTCCTACTTTTGTTAATGCTACTAAACCATCATTTCCTCTGAATCAAGAGTAAATCATAACCCGAATAATCAGAGAAAAGAAATTAAGGAATGCCCTTTAATTGATCGAGTTAACAAATCTCTACAAAGCATTCAAGAAGAGAAACACATAAAATGAATTAGGCTAAACTTACACTGATGCTGTAGTTCCAGTTACACAACCAAATATGCCACTAAGCAAAACACCTACCCCCTAAAATCAAAACAAGAATGACACTAATAAATTTATATAAGAGTCAAAAGAGAATTGCAAGATATTAGAATTCTATATGGAAGCCATAGATAAGAGAAAAGTTTAAAAAGCGAAATAGAAATTGTATTGATAATATAGACAATGTAATGTTTACATCAAGGAATTACATCCCTTATATAGAGATATTGAATCTTACCACCCAACCAGCTCCGCGGCTGATAATATAAGGCCGTACCGGCGTGGCACTTCCAATATTTTTAGAGTATCTTTGAATCTTAAACCAAAATCAGCCAGAGTAGCACATCTCACATAATTAGAAAAAGGTAACTTGAATTACTACAAAACACAAAAGGCTAAAAGCAACCTTACTACAAATTACAAAGCACAAATTTCGGAATCAAACAATTCTTACAAGCTTAGGACACATTCAATTTCATTTTGATGATTTTCATGAAGTACTAATTTCGGATTCAAACAATTCATGCAAGCTAGGACGCATTCAATTTCTTTGGACTCAATCAAAACACACCTAATTACCAATTTATGAAATCAAATGATGAAAGAATTTGGAAACAATACATAACAATTTTAACAATAAGCTTTTGAGAAACTTAACCTGATTTTGAAGGTTGAATGACTCTGAATGTTGAAATTGAACAAAGTTCGAGAGATTGAAGCTTGAATAATGAGATTTAGGGATTGAATAACTTGAATCTGAATGTTGAACGAAGCTTGGATGAGAATAACAAGATTGAATCTGCAGATTTTAGGGATTGAAGCTTGAACGAAGCTTGGGTGAGAATCAACGAACAAATTTATAGATTTTAGAAGCTTCAACGAACGAACGAGCGAATGAATTTCTAAAATAAGAAGGAACGAGTGAAATTTATCGCGGGCATTCTAGTTCTGAAACGGGATTGGGAAGAATGAGATCTGAATCGCTATGGAGAACGACGCGAGATTGGGAAGAATCGCGAGATTGGGTGCAGAGCTGGTGTGGTGGTGAGGTGGTGGTACGGTGGTGTTGGACAGAGGGAGATTTGGCCTTGGTTTCTTGTCCTGTCGCGCCTGAAAGGGCGAGGTACGTAGACTCTCCGTGTTGACGGATATGTTGCTTTATCGTACCTCCAGGACGAATTGGTGTGGGAGTGGTGTTGGATGGTTAAGGCCGAGTGTGAGTGGATTCTCTCTGATACAAGAGGTTCTGACCATTTTCAAATCTGGTGAGGTTTGCAGGACTCTTGGAGTCGCTGAGGAGTGTTCAAGTCTGTTGAGACTTGCAGGTCTCTGGTATCTGAGCGAATTCTTCTGCATCAGGTGTTGACTGTCGATTCTCTGACTACCGGGGTCCCTCAACCTCTGATTTTTGGGGCTACTCTCTGGATCTGATGGGCCGAGTAATTTTAATTCGAGTTCGGAAGTTAGAGTCAAGTGGTGTCTCCTAGGGTCGGGTAAGGGTTTTTCTTTGGGGTTTAGCGAATCTATATTGGTGTATGGGTGGTTTGGGTGTTTGATTTGGTGTTGGTAATTGTCTTATATCACGTTATCTTTGTTTGTATGTTTCTACGACAATTCCTTTCACTTCTTGTGAAGGAGTTGTCTTTTAATAAAATTTAGCAGTTTAAAAAAAAAAAAAAAAAAAAAGAAGTTAGCTTCACCGCTTTTTTGAAATGGAAAATAGTTTTGGGCTTTGGGAAGTAAGAAAAAAGTTCACTAATAAAATGAAAAAATAGTGGGGTTTAGTGAAAGTGGGTAACATTTTTTATAAATGTTACTTGAAAAATGTTACTAAAATGTTACTCCCTTTTAAAATAAAAACGTTTACACGAAATGAAGTTCAAACCTTCTTCATTTTCATTTTCATTTGTTATGTTTGTTTTTTTTGCAATTTTAAAACCTTACTATGTCGTATTAGGTTATATCTCACAACATGTCTAAATTTAAATATCTACCGAATAAGTTATTAATAAAAAATATTTTGTCTCAGTGGAGGAGGTAGTGGGCGAGTTCCTCTCTCCTATGCTCTTCTAATGTGTGAATCATCGGTCTTTCTAGGCCATTTCAGTATATGAACCTAGTTAATGACAATATATATGACTTCACCGCACCCTATATAAGGAGTAATAAAATGACTATATTGTATATGTAAAATAAGCCGAATAAAAATATGATATATATTATATATAAATGAAAAAAACTACCCTATTGAAAATTGTATTTTACTTTTGTAACTTTTAATATCAATTATTTTAAATATTCTAATTTCAAAAAATAAATAATTAATATTTTTAATTAAATTATAAATTATATTTTACATTTTTTTATATTTATATTTATTGTGTTCTAATTTTTATATTTAATTATACTCAGCAGTTTCTATTTATTACAATATATTAAAAGAAACAACTACTAAAATTTTTTTTTTGTCCTTATCACGTAATAATATTTTACTGTTTTTGCCCTTAAATGTAATTTTAACTATAAACTAAAAAAAAATACAAAATAAAAATAACAAAAAAACTAAGAGAAGATAGACATAAAACAAATCTACTCATAAAAGAAAGATACAAAACAAAAATAAGAAAAAAATTAAAATAAAACAAATCTACTAATAAAAAAAAATACAAAAAAACAAAAATAAATTTTAAAAAAGAGCATCAAACAAATTTACTCATAAAAAATTAAAAAAAGCAATAGAATTCACTTCTAAAGATAAGCATAAAAATTAACTAATATTTTTTTTAAACAAAACAGTTAGTTTTTACCGATAAATATAAAAAATCATGGACAAATATTTTTCACTCATGCATAAAAAATTGAATAAATACGTATCACCGATAATTATAATTTGTTATTAAAATGTACACGGGACAATAAGTTTAATAAAAAAATTTAGTCATTTAATAAATTTTATATAAAACTACACAATTTATATTTTAAAAATATTATATTACATATTTCTAAATGTTTTATTCTAAATAAATTTTGTCGTCATATTTAGCGTTCCTTTTTGTAAGTAATTTTTGTATTTTAAGAATACGATTTGTCAATTGGTCTTATCTATTTCAATAAAACTAATTAATGTTATATATTTGGGAATTTTTTTTTTTAAGAGAGTATAATATATTTATATTATATATAAGATAATTACACATGAATAAAAGGAAGACGGGCAACAAGCTGCGCCGCTAAACCTTTTTATATGGCAAAACCCAATCTTTGAAAAATCACATTCATAGACCTAGGAGACATAATATTACTATGCATGACCTTTTGAACTCTTTTTAGAAGGTCTACCGCCTCTGGTGCTAGAAAGCCAAAAGTGTCAAACGCAAACGGTATAAAAACGTGTTGATTGTCAAAGCACGCTTTCTCATGTTTGACCATCTTGCTTGAAGCAGCTTTGAGGGCTGCCCGTCCCACTATAAAATCTCCAACCCTCAGTCCCACAAGTGGGGAAACTCCAGTCAAATCTACACAAGCATGTTTCCCTCCTACCCATCCATATACCAGAACATCCGCAGGATGAAGTGTCGATCTCCCTTCTTATGGGTCCGTCAAGAAGTTCACTGGTGCTTCTTTCTTCACAGAAATTCCCGCACGCCTAAAAATATCAAAAAACACATCTCTGACCAAGTCATGCCTATATTTGAAACATGGAAGCTCCCTACAATGAGCTGCATGCTCCCCAAAAGTGTCAAGGCATGCTTTACGACAAACAGGGCAAACTTCATCCTTAGGAAATAGCGGAATCATGAGGCGGTACCTAAGGATAGTACGATACTCTAATGGGGACATGTGTTGGCCTAACCCGTCAATGGGGATAGCTAGGAGAAGAGAAAATGTGTGCAAAAAAATAAAAATTTATTGGTGGATTAAAATGAGGGTATAATAAGAAGATAAAGTGCAAAAACATACTTTTTTAATCTGGTGTTATTATTCTAAAAAGACTAATAAAAAGGAACGGATTGAGTAGTTTTTTTTCTTTCAAAACAACAGAAGACCCAACAATAATAAATATATAAAACAAAACACACATGACAAAATATTTATCACCACACGGAAAAAAATATTTATCATCAATACATAAAAGGAATTGAATAAATTTTGTTATTAATAATTATAATTTATTACAAAAAATAAACATGGAATTGTAGCTTTAATAATAATTTTTTTAATTTAATAATTTTTACAAGAAATAGCACAATAATTTCATTTATATTTTAAAAATACTTTATAACAAAATTTGAAATATTATATTCTAAATAATTAAATTTTATACCTTAATATAATGACGAGCATAAATATTGAAAAAAGTCAATGGATCCGTGTACTTTATTATAACAATATACATGGGACAATAACTTTAATAAAATAAATTTATTCCTTTAATAAATTTTCCATAAAACTACACGGGACAATAGCTTTCAAAAAAATAAAATAAATTTATTTCTTCTAAAAAACAATTCTATACTTTAGTACTATATAATATCAAACATAAAAAATAAAGAAAAAAAAATTAATGAGCATGTACATCCGCAAATAATTTTATAAGCAACAGAAGAATTAGTTCTCATCGATGATAAATTAAAAAGTACATTACAAATATTCATCACATATAAGATAAAAGAAATTGGATAAATATTTGTCATTGTTAATTATAATTTATTACAAAAAAATTATACATGGGGCATATGTTTATCTTAAATCAATAAGCTAAATTTTTTAGCTTTTTAATAACTCCTAAATAAAAATTAGAATAATTAGAACAATTTTTTCGATAAATTAAGAGCGTCTAGATGTCAAGTTATAAGTGGACATCTCAAATATGTTGGCACCCCCACCTACCCCCATTCTATACCTATTAGCTCATATGTATTAATTAGAACATATTAATTATAATTAATTTAAAAAATATTACGGGACAATAACTTTAATTAAACAAATTTATACAATAAAAAAATATTAAGTAATTTAGTAAGTTTTCCAAGAAAGAGCACAATAGTTTAACTTATATTTTAACAACATTTTTTATAACAAATTTTTAAATTAATATAATGACAAACTTAAATATCGAATAAAAATAATAGGTCGCAGGGGTCTCAAAACTAGGTTATATATATATAAGAGTATACTATGGATGTAGTGGAGGAGATAGTAAGCCTAGTGAAGGAGGTAGTGGGTGAGTTCCTCTCTCTTATGCTCTTCTATTGGGCGAGTCATCGGTCTTTTTAGCGCATTTTAGTATATGAACTTAGTTTATAAGCTATCCGAGTTTAATTCGGTTCACACCCAATCAAATCCAAAGTCCGATATGGGATGCAATGCAGAGAACAAGTTGATCACATACAATCTCATATGTGATCGGCCTAAAAAATATTAATGTCTCATATCTTTAGATTCTTATTTTTAAGTTTTTACTCTTAGGATTTCAGCTTCTCTTCAAAAATAGTTTTCAACTTTTTATATGTTTTTCCACATTATATGACTCCACTGCATTCAATTTTAATTACATATATTAAAAAAATTCTTAATTTCTATTGGATGCCATATATGGGGTTACTAAGATACTCCCATCTAAAAATATGTGAGAGTATATTAGCAAGTCAACTCTCACTATATTTACCAAACACTCAACTCTACTTATATAAATAAATTTGAACAAAAGTAGTTAAAACCCACCTCTCCACCCTTTGATCAAGTTGAGTAAAACAAAAAATCAATTTGAACAAAAGGATAAACCTATAAATTGCATTTCATTCTATTTTTAAAATAAAATATTTAAAACATGTTTTCTTAATTTTAGTAAATATTTCATATACATATGTTAACATTAATTTTTAATTAATTCTAATTCTAATACAAAAGACAACCCAATATAAATGCAACAAGAGACCACCCCTAAACCTCCTAATAATAATCTCTATAGTCACTCAAACAAATAGCCAGCTAAAAAAGCTTATGCAAATTTAACAGTCAATGAAAAATAGTTTCTTACAGATTTTTTAAAATAAAATTTGCAAGAAAATATATACATGTTTTTATATTAAAAAAAGTTCCATGGTTTTCAAAGGTAAATCTGTAGGAAAATCGGGAAACTATTTTTAATGATTAACCTTGTTTCTTACTAAAATCCTAATTATATCCTATAGATTTACCTTTGAAAAAATTGGCAGCTAAATATAATGTTTGTTGTAAATTTTTTTACAAACAAATTCGTAGGAAACTTTAAAATATATATTTTATTTCCTATAGATTTACGTTGTTTTTCTTACGAATTTACCTTCGAAATAATTCATAGGAAACTTTAAAATATATATTTTATTTGCTACAGATTTACGTTATTTTTTCTACGAATTTACCTTTCGAAATAATCTATAGAAAATCATTTTAATACAGAAAGTATAATGTTTCTTGTGATTTTTTTTACAAATCAATCTACAAGATACTTTAAAATATTTTTGAAGGTAAAATCATAGAAAATTATTTTAATAAAAAAAATATAGATTAATTTTTTCTCAAATTAGGCGTGACATTATATTTAAAAAATTGTAGTACGTGTTCTTTCCATATCAGTAGTATTAATTTTGGGTGTTTTGGTCAAAACATAATGAGTGTTTTTTTTCATTATTGTAATAGAAAACTATAAGAAACAATGTTAGTTATTAATTATGAGACAATAACTAAAATTAAGGATCCATGTTCCTAATATTTTGTTTTGAAATTAAAATAAAATACAAATTTACAAAACTAACCTTATGACTTATGTTGGTTTGTATGAATATAATTATTTTTTAAATAAATATATAGTGGAAGTTGGCTTGCTAGCATACTCCCACTATCCCTATATATAGGATGGATTCGGGTCCAAAGTTGTCACCCAAATCAAATCACAGAGTAAAAAAATAAGGCTCAATTCGCCCATAAAATAGATATAGGTTTTCACGGGTTTGGGTTGCGGTTTAATCGGGTTATTGAGGGGTTTGATTCGATTAGAAATAATAAATAAAATCAATAACAAACTCAACCTTTGTAATTTAGATTCCGAGAATATGTAACAAGAGATGAGAGAATCATGAAACAAACACAAAATGAAAGTGTTACAAATCCAAAATAAACATAAAAAGTAAAAAAAACAAAAACAAAAATCTCAAATAAAATTAAAAATATAACATTTTAGTTTAGCGAAGTTAGACCAAAATGATGAAAAAATATAAGTTTTATGTTTCAAAATGTTTCATGATTGTTTCAGTCTCTATAAATTTAAAGTGAAGTGAGAAAGTGTGAAGAGGAGACGGAAGAAGAACTTAGAGTGTGTATATCGCAAAAAGAAAGGGTTAAACGCGAAATTTTGATCTATTAATGTGGGCGAGTTTCGGGTCCTATCGGTCCGATTCTCTCCATTCGGACCCACCCATGCCAACTCTATTCAAACCGAACTTCCAAACCCGCTAACCTGTGACCCAATCTAAACCGCCCATTTTTCTCACTTTTTTTTTCGATTTTCTCGAGTTAGGTCGGGCTGCGGTTTTCTATCCTTACGTTTATTTTAGTTTTCAATTTGGTCCCTTACGTTTAAAAAGTTTCAATTTGGTCCATTACGTTATCAACGTTTGCATTAGTTGGTCCCTTCCGTCAAATTTCACTGTTTCGCTGTTTCAATTGGACACGTGTCAACGTGTCCAGGTGTCCACATGTCAATCCACGTGTGCAAACCGTCTGCCACGTAAGCAAACCGTCTGCCACACGTGCAAAAACTAACGGAAGGGACCAAATTGAAACCTAAAATAAACGTAAGGGACCAAATTGAAACTTTTTAAACATAAGGGACCAAATTGAATCCTAAAATAAACGTAAGGGACCAAATGAGTAGTTTAGCATATATATATATATACACACACTGTATAATGTATATACATTATTATTATTTTTGAAGAAAAAAAATACCACTAATATATAATATAAATATTAAGAAAATCAGTCAAAAAAAAGGAACACAAAAAAGGTAGTAATAATAATAGGAAAGGGAAAAAAGTTAAACGGTCCGAAATCGAAAACATCAACGGTAACGAGAAATTCAAATTTGAAGAATCACACCGCTCACATCCAAATTTTGAACCACACTCACTGTGTAATCTTTCTTCTTCGCTCTCTCTCTCAATCTTTCTCAAATTTCATTCTTCTTTGCCGAATTACATGGATCCGATTCAACTCAACGATTTTCAAAACGACCCACAAACCCTAATTCCCGACATTCAAGATTCAGTCATGGAAGATTCTAGCGACTCCATTTTCGATTCAATCCTCTGTGATTCCACTTCCAGACTCATTCCAACTGGATTCACCGCCAGATATGAAAACGCAGGTTAGTAATCAATTCCAAAGTTCTTGGCTTGCAATTATATGTAAATTAGGGTTAATTGGGGTTTTAGATTTCTGATTTAGGTTTTGATAAATTGTAAATTCAGGTAGTTTGAAAAATGTAACTTTAATTTAAGCTCAGAAAAATGTTCCAAGAATTATGAAAGTACTTAAGATTAATATTTATATATTAATTTGTTGAATTAAGTGTTTAATTCTAATGTATGTATTTTTTGAAGCAGAGGAGTGTGTCATGTTTGTAAATGCGGGAGGGGAAGCGTTTAATGAAGTAGCTGGCGGAGTTAAGTTTCTGGGTGACACTTTTTTTGACGGCGGCAATGTTTTCCGTACAAATGAGCCGATAGTGGAAGGTGGAGATTACCCGTCCATATATCAGTCAGCTCGGGTGGGAACTTTTTGTTATAGAATTGATAACCTTTCTCCTGGGGACTATGTTGTTGACCTTCATTTTGTCGAGATCATTAATGTAAATGGGCCAAAAGGAATGAGGGTGTTCGACGTATACATACAAGAAGAAAAGGCAAGCTTGTTCGCACAAACTAGACTTTTTTTGCTATGATTTAACATTTGAGAAACTCGATTTTTAACTGAAATGATATGGCAGGTTCTATCTGAATTGGATATCTATGCAGTTGTTGGAGTCAACAAGCCACTACAGATGATTGATTATAGGGTCAGTGTGAAGGATGATGGGGTTTTAGTCATAAGATTTGAAAGTATAAATGGAAGCCCAGTTGTTAGTGGGATTTGCATTCGGAGAGCGACAACAGTTTCACCAGTGAGGAGTGATTTCATTAAATGTAACGACTGTTCTGCACTCATTGAAATTCCTTCATCACAGGTTAGAGGTGCAAACTAGTTGATATGTGACTGTTTGAAGTGTTACGTATTATCATAAGCTCACAACATTTTCTTTTTTCTGCTTTATTGGATTGTTTCAGATGAAAGTTATGCAGACAAAATCTACAGCAAAGTATGAGAATAAGATAAAGGAGCTCACTGTGCAGTGCGAGCTCAAAGCAAAAGAATGCTATGAGGCGTGGACGTCATTAACTGAAACAAGTAGGAAAATGGAAAAGGTCCAGATGGAGCTTGATCAAGTATCATTTAAGTCACTCACTACTGGTATGTTTTGCTGGGTCTTCCAACGAAAGTATGGAAATCAGTCTTGTACAAAACTTTCCCAGCTTGGTTGATGAGATCTGTCATCATGTATATGTAGGAACTTAAAGATATGATTATTTCATTTGCTACGCATAGCTTTTGGCTGTAATAAAATTACCACAATTAAATGACATCACACATTCTCATCTTTTTAAACTCCAAATGCTTTTGTCCCAAGTCAAAATATTCCTAATTTTATTGTCAATAATTTCTTTGTCAGAACAAACTGTGGAGAAGCAAGCTGAGAACCTGAGGAGTATTTATAACAGGTACGAACTTGATAAGAAGAAATGGGCAGAAGCAATTACTAGTTTACAGGAAAAAGTAAAGGTAAATAATGACAAAGAGCAATGTTTAAAGTTACTATATTTCTTTTTTTTTCTCGCTTCTCAGGAACACATTACGAATATCAGCTCTAAATTTGTTTTTCAGGTGATGAAGAGTGAACAATCTCGGCTTTCCCTTGAAGCACATGATTGTGTCGATTCAATCCCTGAATTAAATAAGATGGTTTTTGCAGTTCAGGAATTGGGTATGCTTCAGTTACATTATTCAATCTCCATTTCTATTAGTTAAGACTGAAGAGTTGTACTCATTTTTGAGTTTTGAAATGGTGTGAAGAGTGTTAAGGGACTAAAATTATTTTATGCAGTTAAGCAGTGTGAAGATCTCAAAGTGAAATACTATGAAGAGATGACACAGAGAAAGAAGCTCTTCAATGAAGTTCAAGAGGCTAAAGGTATGTTATCATCTTTACTTATTTTATCTAGTATAAGAAGACTATGTTTCCATTTGAAAAGAATAATTAAAAGTCAAAGGCATTAAATTTTGTTGTGTTTCTGTTATGAATACATAGGGAACATTCGGGTTTTCTGCCGTTGTCGACCATTGAATAAGGGTGAAATGTCATCTGGGTGTACAACAGTTGTGGATTTTGATGCATCAAAGGATGGATGCCTTGGAATTTTGACAACTGGCTCCACCAAAAAATCATTCAGATTTGACAGGGTTTATACACCAAAAGATGATCAAGGTAAACGCAGTGTAGTGCACGAACTATATTTGCTTGATGTCATAATTAGTTCACGATTATTATATTATAATTATTATTATTATTTGAACAATTGGATGTTTTCTGAAAGACAATGTTTTCTTTTTTTAACAGTTGATGTTTTTGCTGATGCATCACCGATGGTAATCTCTGTGTTGGATGGCTACAACGTTTGCATCTTTGCTTACGGACAAACAGGAACAGGAAAAACATTTACCATGGAAGGAACTGAGCAGAATAGAGGAGTCAATTACAGGACTCTTGAGCACTTGTTTAGAGTTAGTAAGGAAAGGAGTGAAACATTTTCATACGACATATCTGTTAGCGTGCTTGAGGTTTATAATGAACAAATAAGAGATTTATTGGCTACTGGACCTACATCAAAAAGGTAATCTTTGTTGGGTTTGTCATTGACATCTCATCTATGAGTCAGTTTGGGTATAGACAGTAAAGCTTTGTCAAGCATGCTTGAATGTGCAATGGTACTAGTCTAAGTAGGAAACTCTAGTAAGCTGAAATGAATTATCTTGAAACTGTGATCAGGTTGGAGATAAAACAAAACTCTGAAGGATATCATCATGTCCCTGGTGTTGTAGAAGCTAAGGTTGACAACATATGTGATGTGTGGAATGTACTGAAGGCTGGAAGCAATGCTAGAGCAGTTGGAAGTAATAACGTTAATGAGCACAGCAGTCGATCTCATTGGTAGCAAGCTTATGTCTTTTTTCCCCTATTTATTTACAATTTCATGTCTAGGACCTCTACATCAATGTCGGCTTTTCTTTTTCTATACTTGCCAATGATCACTTATTTCTTGTTGTTCAGCATGCTGTGTATAATGGTAAAGGCTAAAAATTTGATGAATGGCGAGTGTACCAAGAGCAAGCTTTGGCTTGTGGATTTGGCAGGTAGTGAGAGACTTGCAAAGACTGATGTGCAAGGGGAGCGACTTAAGGAAGCACAAAATATCAATCGATCTCTTTCTGCTCTTGGAGATGTGATATCCTCTTTAGCAGCCAAAAGTAGTCACATTCCGTATAGGTATCACTACCATTCTCTTTACTGTTACCCATCTTGATATGTAAACGTAAGCTTCAATGATGCTATATTCTTTTGAACATTTCAGGAACTCTAAATTGACGCATTTACTCCAAGACTCACTCGGTAAGTCTAGCTATTTCAGCTTTCTTTGTGTTTGTTTTTCATTTTTGGGATCTGGTTTCTCTAGGATTATATTGGTAAAGTTTGTTCCATACTTTATTGCAGGTGGTGACTCAAAAACTTTAATGTTTGTACAAATAAGTCCATCAGACCAGGATGTAGGTGAGACTCTGAGCTCACTTAATTTTGCAACTAGAGTGAGGGGCGTTGAGTTAGGTCCTGTTAAGAAGCAAATTGATACAAGTGAACTTCAAAAGACAAAAGCAATGGTAGACTGCTGATCCTTGCTTGAATATATTAAATTTATTTCACCAAGCTTTATAAAAAATTTATAATTTTTTACTTTTCCACTTTGGCATAGCTTGACAAAGCACGGAGTGAGTGCAGAAGTAAAGATGAATCTCTGAAAAAATTAGAAGAAAGTTTGCAAAACATTGAGAGTAAGGCCAAAGGAAAGGATCATGTCCACAAAAATTTACAAGAAAAGATTAAAGAACTTGAAGGCCAGATTGAGCACAAAACATCCATGCAAAATCAATCAGAGAAACAAATTTCTCAATTAAGTGAAAAGTTGAAGGGAAAAGAAGAAACCTGCTTTACTCTCCAACAAAAGGTTTTTTTTTTTTTTTTTGAATGGCAGTCTCCAACAAAAGGTTGCTTTCTATTTATGATTGACATGTGGCCCATCTATATATTTCTTAGTAACATCGGTTGTGTGGCATGGTTTTGGTATTAAAAATGATAGCCATTGTTTGATGTTATAATTACAAACAAATATAGCGTAGGTTCATTTCTTTGGTTATTGGGTCATTCGACATTATGTCTAACTAAACACTTGCATCTTCTGAAGGTCAAAGAGCTCGAGAAAAAAATAAAAGAACAGCTGCAGTCGGAGACTGCAAATTTCCAACAGAAGGTTTGTAACATATTTGGAAAACTGCTTCCTCCACTCTTCTCTAATTCTTTATTCTTGTATAAAACTTGGCATGAAGAGCATGCATCATCATAAGATGAATATATCGGAGAAAAAGTTTACCCTTTTTTGTTTGATTGAATAATCAGTTTAGTCCAAAAAAAATTGAGCCAGTTCTTGTACATTATGCAGGTTTGGGATCTAGAGAATAAACTGAAAGATCAGTTGCAAGGGTCTGAGTCTGAATCTTCCTTTTTAAAAGATAAGGTTGTCAATGGCTAGAGTTGCTCCTATAGTACGATATTCTGCATGTTTGTTAAATGAATATTTTCCATGAACTCTTATTCATTGCATCATATTCTTCAGATCAAGGAGCTTGAGAGAAAACTTAAAGAGCAAGAGCAGAACTCAGAAAGCTTGCTTAAACAACAGGTACTAATTTGTTTGTGTTGCACAATACATTTGAAATGTTGTTTGATAACAGTCACTTACTTAATACATTTACAAGCTTACAATGACTGAAGTAAAGTAATAGTATTAACAGTCTAATTTATCTAACTCCCTTCATACACTGAAAGGAGTACTATGTTTAACTTTTACGATTTTCTATTTCGAGTTTCTGTTCAGTGAGTTGTTTCATTTATTTTAATTTATATTCATTAAAATAATTCATGTTGCAATATGTCATGGCAGATGAAGGAACTAGAGGAGAAATACAAAGAGCGAGAGCAACAGTGGAAGCAAACTCATTGTTATGTTGAAGCCGTAAAGATGGCCGCCACACCTGACATAGCTAAAAGCCGCACAAGTGATGAATGTCAAAACGAGATTGAGACTCGCATTTTATGTAGTTCAAACTCGGTAAACCGCCAAATAAGTCAAGACTCTGTTTTGACAAAAGGGAATGATTCTACTCATCAGACGAGAAACAAAAGACAGCTCAGAAGCAACGAAATTGAGAACCATTTTGTCATGCCATCGTCCTCTTTACGCGATAGAAAAATGACAAGGAAATCTGATCCACCGCCCAAAATTATAAGGACAGGTAAGATAACAACAAAACCGACTGCCATTGCTAGTCAAGCTCCTGTGTCTCATAAGAGAGCTAGCACAAGCAGAGATCAGGCTCAAGGAGTTAAAGAGAGGGACAGTAAGAAGAAAATATGGTCAAGATAGGAGAAGAATTTCTCATGTAACAACAATTGACATTGGATATTAATTGTGTGTAATTTTTAGGTAGAATTTCCTCATTCTCTTGTGATGAAAGCGTGATATGAATTTATTGTCATATTGAATACATGTTATATACACTATGTCAAAAATTGTAATATGGGTTGTGGTATTGTTTTGTAATTATGCTTACTGAGATAATGTTAGTTGGGCACCTCCATCTATTCCCTTATTTTGACTACTCTAAAGTGACTAGATAATTGACTCCTTTTTTAATTTAGCATTTACATAATTCAGGTTTCATTGTAGTACATTTATCTTTTGACAATGCAAAGCTATACATTTTTATCAAAAGAAGCAGTGCTAACATCTTAACTGTATTTTGAGTTATATACTCAGTGTTCCACAATTGTCAAAATATGTTGAAAGATGCACTGCTTCGTTAGCCTGCTGCGCTTATAATGATAGTGGATTAGTAGTTCATTCCATTGTGTTCAACTCTATGATATAACGGTCTTGGAGGGAGAAAGAATGGCGTTGCTTGTTCACTCTATTGTTACTAATAATGTAGGGAACTTGAATTTAGTGGGATTGTTTCAAGTATTATGGATAGTTTTGTCTTCGTTTTTCAATTTGTGATATTTGAGATAAAGTTCGTAAGGCGATAAATAAATATGGTGCTTACTCTCTTGCAAGAGCGGCCATTGTTTGGGCTAATCACTGTTATGCTGATGTTATTCCTCGTATTGAACCTTTGGTGAAAAATGAAAGTTTGTTTGATTAAAAAAAATGTAAAAGAATCTTTGGGATAAAAATACATCTATACATACAATCTTATATACAATAAAGATCTGTGTTCACTAACAAAGTATGAAATACCTGACAATAATTATTAGGAACTCGGGTCATCGTTCAAACTCCGATTACAACGTCTGACCAAATAATTTTAAAAAAATTATTAGTTGAACTAGAATTTATTAAAAAGAATACTTATTGGCATCACTAACCTAAAACTAAAACCGTTGTTTCTGTCACCATTTTTGTTTCAGTCAATACTTTCTCCCATCGTTTTTAGTTTTGCACTACTTGTCAAAAGTATTCGAACACGTAATTTTTTTTTTTTACAATAATTTGAACACATTAGTTATATATAGACTAAAGGTTATCTATATTTAATAATGCAAATTGATCACTGAAATGTTCACATTTAAAAAATACATTTTTTTTCTTTCTACATTTTTTAATTGTGTTGCTCAAATAGAATGTTTAAATACTCGTGTCCAAACAAGTAATTTTTTTTTTTTTGACAATAAACAAGTAATTTTGTTGAAAGCATTCAAAACCGACATCCTATATCAGCCACCCCATTATAATTCTTCTTGTACTCTTGTTTGTCCACTTAATTCCATCTTTGTATTTCCCATTTCATGGACATGGGTCCAAACTAAAATCCACCATTAAAAAGTATATTTAAATCAAATAATTACAATCCATGAACATGAACTGTATAGTTCTTGAGTGATCTAAGAAAATTTGTTGGTCTTTGTATATGTGGCATCATGTCTTCCTTTATGTTTTTGTCATACATATGAATATTGCTTTTCGGTATTAATTTTTTAGAGAAGGGATTCAATAATTTAAAATTTAGTTGTAGAGTTGTTGTCCGTTTATCTTTTATTAAAGTGTAATTATCTTATCTATTGTGGATTGGGCTTAAACCTGACTTAGCATCGAGCACGGCCCAACTTGACAATGCGTTAGGGACGGCCCAACAAGTCCAATCTCATTCAGCTGAGGTCATCAAAAGTATTTAGCACACCCTCAACCTTCGAGGACACGTGACAATTCAAGTCTATCAACAATTTCTGATATGTGGAGCAGCTCATCTAGGATAAGGACCTATAATGAATTCTTACTAGAAGTCCTGATAATCACTCCTAATGAACTGCCTCACGTGGTCCATTAAAGGAACCTTTGACCAGCGCTGGGGATCGCTATAAAAACTCTCCTCCACTGGAGGGCCAAATATTCTATTCAATATGCCTCTTTTTCTTGTATTCTTGAACGCTCAACTGACTCTAGCATCAAAGTGTCTTTAGATACAAACCCTCTTCCACGGATTGCTCAACGGCAAACACATGCTAGCCATCATTCTATACTTTAATCTCCGAATACAACAATCATTTTATTAACTACAAAGTAAATAAAATATAATAAAAAATTATTCTCATAAAAAATCAAACAGATTCATCTCAATAATAATCGTCCTAAAAAATTTGCTGGTCTTTGTATAGGTGGCGTCATGTCTTCCTTTATCATACACATGATTGCATATATTTGGTTAGTGGAAGAAACTATCGAGTGATTAAAGTGAGGTGGGGGCCAAAGTTTTCGGCGTAGGATAAGGAACAAAACGAGAATGATGAAAAATATAATATTATGGATGGAGTATAGATTTTGTTCTCGTATATGTATATGTCATGAGCTTCTTGCAGTACTACAGTATATGATATGGAAGTTGTAAAATGACGGTTTTCACACACTCAAACACAACCAATCCAACAACAAAAGTGTCTGTCTCAAACTCACGTTAATCACGCAACTTCATGTTCTTCATTTCATAAGTCACTATTTTCTGTTTATCTCCTTCTCTTGCATGACTCATGTGAGTCATTTGAACAACCTTCCAACAAATTAAAACACACGCATATGACATATAGAAACACAAAATTAGGTCGACAAGTTTTATCTCAACTAAACTTCTAAATATTGATATTGTTGTGTCGTATGTATATCTTTACGCAAATTCGAACATGATCTTGTAGTTGTGCGTGTGAGTTTCAGTAAAATTTATTATTTTGTTCGAGACAAAAAAAAATTATAAGAAGAAGAGTCTCGGCGAGCTTATCTTAATCGATAAGAACATTGCATTATATATGCATGGATCATGTTCGAATTTCGGATGTCCCAATTTTTCATCTTAAAATGCGAAATTCTATGAATTAGATTACTTAACAAAAAAATTAGTCCAAAGTTAATTTTTTTAAAGTTCTTAGTAAAAAAAAATTATTAGAATTAAATTGAAATGATATTTAATATTTTATTCATCTTAAAATTAGTTCCAATTTTTCATCTTAAAATGTGAAATTCTATGAATTAGATTACTTGACAAAAAAATTAGTCCAAAGTTAATATATTATATTATATTTCATTTAATATTTTATTTTATCAAATTTACTAAAAATAGTAGGACTTTTTATTTAGAGGTTAATATATTAGACACTCAAAATGTGACAAAAATTTGAGGAAAAATATGATATTCGAGTTCAACTCATTTTGTGACAAAATTTAATTCTTTTTAACGGTGGGTAAAACTTTATTATGTTGTTGGTAGATGTTCATTAATTAAACTGTACAAGTATATGGGTAAATTTGAGTTTTAAACAAAAAGAAGATTGCATGAAAAAATATGTGAATAGATAAATGTGAGGAATGAAGGAGTAAAGAGGTAGTAGCATAATGTTTGACGCATTTGTGGGGTCTAACAATGAAAGTGAAGAATAAAGCAACAAAAGTAATCCATCCATTCCTCACTCACTGCTTTGCTTTTTAACTCTCTCTGCACATCACCAAAGTGTTACAATGAGAGATTGATATTAATCGGTGTTGTCAACAAGTTTCATACCATTCGATCTTAATCTAGAAAGTAGAAAATATGTGTCTGTTATTGAAATAATAATTACTATATATGTTGACAGTGTTTCATTCATTGAATTCACTTTATCAGACAGCACCAAATCAGACCACACTGCAAGAGAGAGAGAGAGAATAGAGCAGCAGGGCTATAAACAGAACAGAGGTTGATATAGTGCAGGGCTAATAAGAGGGCAAGCAGCGAAATCTACGCCCAGCCACTGCGTGTTTTGTGTTCTATTGCTTACTTGCATTGCATTGCATTGCTTCACTTCTCTCATAGATACATACAGTAACAGACATCCTATATTGCTATGCTACTACTTCACTTCAGAATATATATATATATATATATATATATCTTATATAAATATCAACTCAACTTACTACTACTATTACAATAGCATAAAACAAATCCAAGATATCACATTTCACATTCAATTCCTCTCTCTCTCTCTCTCTGCTTCACTTAAATTCACAATAGTCCAAATCTATCCTTCACAGATCCCAATATTATGTATGCTGTGACTAGTAGTGAAAACGGTAAAATTATTACCTTCACTACACCCTACCCTAGTACCTACTATAGTGTCAAAATTCGGATGTGGATTCGTCTTTGGTCAAAAATGGTGCTGTAAGAGATTACCACCATTCATTCTAAATTCAACGCTTCAGATTATATATAATAAGATTAAATAAGAGTAATCACGATCATTCATTTAAATTGGATGATCCAGATTAGTTACAGCGGCCTGTTATATCAGCGATTAGTTCATTTCCCAAAATGCTATAGTCATCAACAAACATTCTAAAATGCGGTTTCAATTGTCATTCAAATTTCTTAATATATTGTGGATAAATGATTTATGCTATGATGCTGAGTTTAGACCGGTAAAAATTGAAGTACTTTTAGTATTATATTTATTAAAAAATAGCTATAAATAATGATAAAATAGAATTGAGTTTTTAAAAATTGAAATTGCGGTCACAATTGCAGGTTGTATAGGTATTTTTTTATACCGTGTAACTGAAATTGAAACCGCAATTTAAAATTGTGGGGTTAGCCTATTCAATTTTATATATGGTATAGAGTGCATGTAAAGAAAAAGCACCAAATTTTGCTTTCACTTTTATGTAGGACTGATAATAAAGGCACCAATTAATAATGGAAGGAGGATCCACATAAACAAAAAAAATTGTAGGGCACAAGAAATTATGTACTATAGTACTATCTAAAATTAATATTGAGCAAGAATAAGAATTTAGAAAGTAGAAAATAAATTAATTAACATATACTAAACTTAAGAACATATATATATGAATGAACACATGAGGCTTTGGTAATATATTTATATGACAAAAGATTATAGTCTTAATTTTCCCATATGTTACATTACATATATGTTTTCTTTTAAAGGGCCAATGTAAACACCATTACATAATAACTAACATATTCCTAAAGAAATTTGATTCAAATATCAAGTTGGCCTATTAATTAATTTCTTCCTAAGTAATTTAATTTCTAGAAAATCTCTACCTCTTACTTAGTCTCCAATTTGAATTCGCAGTGAGGAGTCATCATGATTCTGACAATTTCATTGTGATTCCAAACATACACGACCCCTCCTGAATCGCAATCATCCCTTAAACTAGGGCATAGCACTATATTGCTGCTGCACATCACTCCAACCATGAACACCACCACCACCACCATTCCAGTTGCTTCCACTATCATGTCCACCACCACCGCCGCCGCCACTAGCAGTTGGTGTAGCAGCAACAGAACCATAAGAATTACCAAAAAACCACTCAGTTGGTGTATCTCCACCATTTATAGTTTCTCTTCTTGAATTTCCAACTGAAAAATTACCACCATCATGCTTTGTAACCTCAAGATTCTGAAACAAAATAGGTTGCAATGGTTTCTCTGTCTGATTATTTTCTTTCTGCTGATTTTCTCCACCACCAAACAGCATAGATAATCTCTGTTGCTGTAGCTTCCAGTGCAAGTCTTGATTCATAGAACTCAATGACTCAATAGAAGAAGCAACGTTACTATGAATACTCATTGAACTCATACCTTGAATTGCACCATTATAATTATTATTACCACCACCAACTGAAAATGGAAAATTCATAGCAGAAGCAGCAACAGAATTTGAAGAAGCAGGGTAATTATTATTATTATTATTATGATTCATAGCAGATGAAGTTTCTCCAAAAGATGAAAAATGGTTAAATATTGGAGAAAGATTATGATGATTTTGTTGAAGTTGAAGCCTTGGAAAAGGTAAACCAGTACCAAGATGAAACTCCATGGAAGGAGAAGAAAGAGAATGAAGAAATTTTAAACCACCAACAAGTTCAGAAGAAGAAGCAGAATCTTTTGAATTATCACAAGAGAGTCTTGATGATGATGATGATTTCATTTTCTTGTTTTTTCTACATCCACCGCCGATCGGAACGTTGCGTAAAGCTCCACCTTTTGTCCAATATCTTCTACATGTTTTGCAGAAATGTCTTGGTTGTGTTAAACTGTAGTTGTTGTAGTAGCAGAATTTTGTGTTTGGTGAATCACATCTTGGACACTTCATGTTTTGTTCATGTGGTGGTTTTGTTGTTGAAGTTGAAGATGTTGAAGATGTTTTCCTACCACCACCACCACCACCAGAACCTTGTAATTGGTTGTTGTTATTGTCTTTTGGAGATTTTGAGGTTTTTGTTTCATCAGGTGACATAGTTTTTTCTTTTGAGAGAGAGAATTTAGCCTAATGGGGTGGAAAAAAGATGGAATAATTTAGTTTTGGTTTTTTAGTTTCTTTTAAAAGAGGCAAAGATATTGAGAAATTGAATGGTTTAATATATGCATGGTGATGTTGTTGAGTTTTGATGAGTTGGGTTTATTTTGTTTGTATGTAAAACTTGTGATTCTCATGAAAGAGGGTGAATGAGAAGTTTTAGTAAAAGGATGTATGTGAAGTTGGGTAAGTAGTCTCTTTCAGATCTAATGGAATAAAGAAAGCTGCATGTGTGTGTTGTGTGTAGAGACATAATTGTGTATATATGGATATGGAAGAGAAGAGAGTGATATTGATATAGAGACAGAGAGAGTGGGGCACAGATGGCACTAGATCATCCAAAACAGTTGTGTCAGTATGAACTGATCCACCACTACAACAAATTAAACTTAGTATTAGACACAAACTATAGATTAACAACTAAACAACTATTTAGGTCTTTACTATGGTTTTTAAGGAAAATGGATTTCTTGCTGTAATAGATAATAGTCGTCCGATTTGAATTGTGCGGTTAAAATTATGTATAGTAATTTTGTGGGTTAACCTGATCCGTGTGATTAAAATATGTACATATCAAATTATTGTTTGAATACGGATTCTTTGTAGTCACTAACTACATGCATTTATGTAGTAAGTCAAGGATTAAAAAGTTCAAATAATAAAAATATTTTGGTTATTTGAAGAAAAAATCTAAAATTGATCTTCAGATATGGTTCAATGTTAACTAATTGTGGTCTAAAACGAATATAAAATGATTTTTTACACCCACACTTTTTTAATTGTACAATTTTTTATATGGAGTAGACAAAATGTAAAAATCGACAATACTTGAAAAACCATTTCCTATTATCCTTCATATGACAACTAATTTTTAATCTTTGGTAAGACCGACATAGCCTAAAATAAAAAATATTATAACGTGTGAATATGTGCAATAAATACTGGTAGAAAATTCGGGTTTTTATTCTTTACAAGTTATTTAATATGCTTTACTCTAAAATTAGGGTTCTATAAATGAGTGTGGAATTGTTAATCAAGTTCTATGCACTTCAAATTTGCAAATCCTAGCTAGTGGCACTAGCTAGTAATATTGTTGTTTGTTGTTTTGTATTGCGTGATTAGTACACATAACTTTCCTTTCTCAGCTGGGACATGTTTAACAAACTTTTTCGTCACATATGCATGTCCTTTCTTTCTCTTTTAAGTTACATATAAACGTGGATTTTGACACTTGTGCTTTGCATATAATTCAAAGATTCTTAGTCACAAACATTGCGGACCAAAACTATAATCACTTTAATACTCTTCATGATCAGTACTTTACAATTGGTTTTGGTAACTAGCTCATAAAAAGGTAGGTACCAAACAGCACTTAAAAATGTCCTCCCAATTCTTGTATGTATGTTAATTTGGAGGTTTTTATTAGAATATGGGTTAGTATGTTTTGAAATTTTTTCAACAAAAAATCTATAATTTAATTTTTTTCATTAACCAAACACTTTTAACTTATATCATTCATAAAAAAGAAATCAATACAAAGAGGAATCACTTCAAAACTATGATAACTAGTCCAATACATAATCGTCGTTATAAGGGTATGAAGAATCATATTCACTCGTTGCTTTACAAATTTCACGTCAAAGTAATTAATTCAAGTGACACTAGCTAGTGGTCATATATCTTACAACTAATTGCTATCTTACGGTTGTTTCTATCAAGATTCAAATATGATGCTTTATCATTTTAATAGTATTTGTTTAAGATTTTTTTACAAAGATAAGTTTTTCTTCTTCTTAAAAATAAAAATCAGTGTTTGAGTTTCATTTTTATAATAAAAGAAATTTATGATAGTAAACAAGAAAATATTATTTTCATGCATTAATTTTTTAGAAAATCTCTGAAAAGTAAGTCTATAATTTCTTTTAAAACAAAATCATTTTTCTCAACCCAAAACGAACACCCCTTAATTTTTTCTCTAAAAGTCAGTTTGATTTTATAGAAAGAAAGTAAGAAAAATGAAAATTACGAAAATTGATGGATGAATTTAGATTAAAGTTAGTTTAAATTCATCGATCCATGAATTTCTATAATTTTCTTTCCTTCCACTTTATTTTCATAGAACCAAACGGACCCTAAAATATTCTAACTTAAAAATGAGATTTGTAGTTTTTGCGTCAAGACATATTTATCATTTAACTCACTTTCATATTATTACACATTCAAAAGTAAATTAACAATTTACCTTAAACCCACTAAAACAAAAACTAAAATCAATTTTTTTAAAAAAAACTATTCATTTTAAATTAATTTTCAAAAAACAAACACATCCTATATCATCTAATGAATCCAACTGCTCAAAGAGTACACGAACTCAATTCTATTAATTTGTAAAGGAAAAAGTCTGAGGAATATATTAATTAAACAATAGAGTGTAGCCCATACTATTTCTTAAGTAGTGTTCAATTAAAAGCCATAGTTTGTTCTCTATAAAATTAAAAACTAGCATTAATTGTACAAACTCTCTCTTACCTGCAACCTAGTGTTATAAAATGTGACCACTCTCAACCAAGTTGTTTGGACTCAAACGGTAAGAAGTTCTTTTCAAGGACATACTCGAGAAATACCGAATTCGATTCCCAACAGGAACAACGCTTGACTAGTGCGCATGTTGTACACACGAGCCAGATTAGTCACATACACTTGGTGGGTCGAAAACGGTAAGGAATTCCTTTCAAGGACATTTTTGGAAAATATCGGATTCGATTTTCAGGAGAAACAACGTTTGAACAGTGCACATGCCTCTACGTATGAGTCAGATTAATGGTCTACCTTTGGTGGTCGAAAATCGATGCGAAAGAAAAAAAAATGTGACCACTCTCAAAAATATCTTATTTGGATATATAGTACTGATATAATTAAAGAATGAAAATTGAAAAGTAAAAAAGGATATATTTAATAATTGAGGATGGTACATAACCTACATGATGATATTAATAACAATAGAATAGAATATAAGCTAGAATTGGAACCAGCTATAAGATAGAATGAGTAGTGAGGAGAGGGATGGTAGAAGGAAGACAGTATAGGGGAACACAACACAAAAACAGACAGGAGTACAACAGAACTGGGTGCTCTGTACACTGCCAACACCGTGTCTATTTTCTTTCTTTGATACGTCCCTTTTCAACCAAAGATTAACTGCACTGCACCTCTCTTTAACTTTACTTTCCATTCCATCATCAAAGCCTCAAACAAAAACCTCACACGTGTGATCTTTTTTTTCCTATTATCCTTTCTAATCTCTTTGTTTAAACCACATCATGATCTTTTTAGCTTTGGTTGATTGCACTTAAATATTAATTAACTCATGCTCAATTTTGGCCAATATTTACTATACTTGGTGTAGTTTGAATAATTTTTGAGAAATGCAGTAGTGTAATTTCAACCATCCGATCTTATTCCAACGATATATAACAATAACTTTATAAATATATTTCAAACACAAAGTTAGAATGTGAATAGAGTCTTTGTAATGTGATTATTATGTATAAATGAAATAGTTAATTGTTGTTTAAGCTGTATAATTGCATTAGCACCTATTAATATTATGTATGTGTATTGCTTATATTGTATGTTTAGTTTATGATTCTCACCATACAAACAATTTCAGATGGTCTATTATGAATTGAGGCTAGGGGATTGAATTTCTTACCATTAAAGCGTCAATGTAGTAACTCTTATAAATCGTTGGATAGAAGATGAATAAATGAGATGAAAATTGTATTAATTTGTCAAATCAACAATGCATGAATCAGAACCATCTGATCATAAATCAAAGCTGAAGTTGACTATTGTGCAAAACTGTGTGAAAATTCTTTTTAACGTAGAAAGTTTAGATCATCAAATTGAGCTCGATTCAACCGATCAAACACTTCATATTTGAACAATGTGAATATGTGTGTAACCTAAGTAGTCAATCCTAGTACATATGGACACATGGCCCATCTCAATCAAACTAAAACCCTTTATTTGCCACTTAAATTAATAAACAGCAGATTGAGCAACAATAGTACAAACCCTATAAAAGTTTGGTTCAGTTACAAAGGGAAACTTGATTAATTAACTGAACTCAAAGACTCAGATTTTTTAATTTTTTATTTTTAAAAAGTATTAAAAACAAACAAGTAATAGTACTAGTAGAATAGACCACACATAAACCTTAGTTTCTTTTGGTATTATTAAAATTAAAAGAAGAAAATTGATTGAATCCACTCTGTTTGATGTCTGTTTCTATATTTGAATCTGACATAAGGAAGGAAGTACAGTTATGAAAACGCTCATAACTGCAAAGATACCCAATCTATGAATTTAACGGTTGTGATTAACAATTTACTTGTTTGTCTTGTTCTAGCTTAGTTCATACCTTTCTGGGAACCAGGAGATCGTTAATTTAAAGTTCAATAATAATAAAAGTGACCCTTTCACTTTACTTTGAGATTATTATTATATGCAAATTAAAGTTAACAAAAACAAAATATTAAAGTTAATATATTTTCTTTAAGATAAATCGTTTGTGAAAATTTGAGTTTTATTTATGATGAAAACTATTCTTAATTAGATTTTATTTACTTTGCGGCTAAATAATCATTTAAACAAAAAAAAAAAAAAAACAAAGGGTTGATTAAAAAAATTAAAGTTTCAAACATAAGTACTAGTGTAGACGCTGCTGGACATGTCTCTTATTGCCGGCTATTAAGAGAAAGGTGATAATCTTCTACATTAATTGAGTTGATGAGTCAAGACAAGAAACTATTTAGAATAAACTTATTTTAATTAACATTGAACTTCTTTGGATTGATTTATTTATATACGGGTGATATAACTTTATAAGTACTTGCGAAAATGTTTGGTAAAATTTGTGAGAACAACTTATGATATGATCATATATCATAAGTTGTTTTTAGTTTATTTTCATAATTTTTTTAAAATAATTTATAAAAATAGTACACAGATTATTTGAAAATATTTTAGTTTACTTTATTTTTTGTTTTAGAAATGATTTATACATAAAATGTTTACCATGATAAGTGATTGTGTTATAAGTTACAAATTAAGTTGTCTACCAGAAAAGAATTGTACTCTCATTACTAAGGTTTTGTTTGAGAGTTGGGTTTAAGAGAGAAAAGAAAGGCTTGTGGAGGGGTAAACTCTTGCACTACAAGAAATAAGATTTTTTGCAGCGACTTTTTTGCAGCGACATTCAAATTGTTGACAAAAATATACATATAGTAGCAACTAATTTAAGTTGTTGTTGTAAGTTAATTTTTTTCTCAACAATTATGTTATCTCTGTGAAAAATTACTTATCACAACAATAATTATTGTTGTCGCTAATCGTATATTTTTTTGCAACAAACCTTATAAAGTTGTTGAGAAACCAACAATTATTATTTTTTTATACATATCTTTTATCATGGTTTTTGGTTCCTATATTTATGCATAGATTTGTTTTTAACTTAAAATTATTATCTTTTTTGTTTTTTTTTTCTTTTCTATTTTTATATTTTTAATACTATAGATTATTTGCAACAACTTTGTAAAGTCACTGAGAAACCACACAGTTACTATTTTTTAATGCATATCTTTTATTGTAGTTTCTGTTTCTATTTTTTTGCGTAAATTTCTTTTAACTGAATATTTTATTTCTCTATTTTTATGTTTTGTATCTTCTTTTTGATAACAACATTATAACGTTGTTGGAAAATCTTATAATTATACTAACAACATAACTTATCAATGAATATATTAAAGAATTAAATTTATTTTTGAGCAATTTTAATATACATAATTTTTTTTATGAATAAAAAAAAAATACCAAATTTTTATTGTTTTATTCCTACCATGCATCGATTCATATATAATCTTTTATTGTTTGTTTTTTTTACAATTATTTTACTAAACTTCCTCTAATCTTTATTGTTTTTTTTTTTCTTCCTATTTTTATACATTTAATTGTTAATAGAATAAAATTACAATGAAGGATACAAAATTTAGAAAATTATTAAAGTTGATAAGGACAAATTAGTAAATATAGTAGTTATCAATTTTAATATATTATTAGAAGTAGATTAATTAAAATAAGTTTATTTGGATTAAATTAGTAGTGTCTTGTTTTATTTTTTTTCAAAATTCGACGGTAGCACTCCATACATATCCACTATCATTATTGAGATAATCATGTAGTGTGAAGGTTAATTGGGTAAAGATAATCCATTAATTATTTTATTTCCCATGTATTTTGGAATATTTGTTAATTAATCAAATCTATTTACTAATAACTATAAATTCACCCACTTGGATCATATATTGCAAACTTTCTATATGGTATAGATTACTATTCATCCAACGCTCATCTTTCTCTTTTGTTCATTACTCAAAATTTAATCACTCGATTTTTCAAAAATTTAACCGATCCAGTTCTCCATCATGTCATCATTATTCATCAACTTATATAATTTTCCCTTTCAAAATTACTTCTCTCACTTTGTTCCATACATTACCTCATTAAAAGTTGAGTAAGGTATCTAATATTAAAAAGCTTTGAAGAATACCGACGCAATTCAAGAAAAGTATGAAGACTATGAAAGAAGATGATGAACAATGGAGAACAAGGGGCAACCAATCAAGTCATCAGTGTCTTAGAAATTTTTATGGTGTTCTTATATGATTAAGTGATAAACATTCAAAATAATGTTGCTCTTTTGTGTTTTCTAATTTAGTGTTTTGATATTATATGAATGACCACTTGATTTTGTTACGATCTAAATGACTTGTAATTTGTATTTTGGTTCTTTGTATTTGAATTTTTGTATAAATAAAATTTGCCGATTAAAAAAAAAGATCGAACGAGAAACATAACTTATAAATAAAATTTAACAATCAATTGTTGATATTGAACGTTAATTCATAATATCTTATTTCATGGAAGATTAAATTAATATTTGAATTATTGACAAACACTAGTTATGTCAGCGACCAAAACTTTTTGCAACGGCATGCAACAACAATTTTTTCGTTGGGAAAAACACTTTTTTTTTTTGCAGCGACAATAATTTTTATTACCAAAAACACTAGTTATGTCAGCGACATTAATTGTTGTTGAAAAACACTAGATATGCCAGCGACATTAATTGTTGCTGCAAAATACTAGTTATGGCAGCGACATTAATTGTCCTTGCAAGACTTTTCGCAACAGCACTTATGCCAACGACATGCAGCGACAATTTTTTCGCTGCGAAAAATACATTTCGCAGCAACTTTGTATTTTTCGCAGCGACATATGTTATGTCGCTGCCAAAAATCATATTTCTTGTAGTGTTGTTTGAGAGTTTTAAAAAAATATGGGAAGGTTTTAGGAAGTTTTGAAGGGTTTATTTTGTCCAAATTTAGAGTTTTCTCAAATTGAGGGGTTTTGGAGGGTTAAGTTTATAAATTGATCATTTTACCCTTATAATAATTCAAAATTGAGGGGTATAACACAATTTATTGATTTTAAGAGAAAAAAAAATGGTATTTAGTCAAAAAAAAGAGAAAAAAAATAATAAAATAGTAAAATTATCACATAAGTCCTCTATCTCATTTCCTTGTTGAATTTTTAACTTCCAAACAAGTGAAAGATTTTCTCTCCTTTCTCTCTTCCTTCTCTTCCCCTCCCCTCCTTAGCCTTTCCTTCCCTGCTCTTCCTCTCTTCTCCAAACTCGCAAACAAAGCCCAAGTATCTACAATGTTTATGTTTAGTGCAACATTTGAAATTGTAGTTGCTATCTCAACAGTCTTGGTAACTATCCATAATATTGTGGATTTGTACGTAGTTAGTGCATATTTAATTTCAAGGTGATTTTTTTTTAATGTATTGATTTTGTAACATTAATTTTAATTAAAAATAATTTATATTTAGATATATTTATATAAAAATGAGTTAACAATAAATTTCACTTTAAAAATAATCTTAAGACTCACAAGCTACAAATTCCAACTTTAAGTTAAAATTAATTATACTCAAAACCAATCAAACATTGTTATATTCAATTTTACACCATCAAAATTAATTACTATATCCGTAATCCTTTATAATCAAAAGTGTACTTTTTAGGTTCATTGTATATTCAATGTATCTAGTCTATAATATAAATCAGATATATTAAATATACAATGAATCTAAAAAAATTATTTTTGCTTATAAAATATTATGGAAGGAATAACTATGAAGCCTGCAACCATGAAACCAAACATAAGCTTATTAACTATGCTTAGAAGTTGTGTTGCATTAATTAGCCACAACCTAATATTTTGAACATGTTAGACTTTTTTTTTGGGAAAAGGAACATGTTAGGTTTTGTTTGTGAGTTTGGAGGGAAAATGGAAGGAAGGGAGATATTTAAGGAGGGAAAATCTTCCTCTTGTTAAAAAACCAACAAGAAAAAGAGATGGATGACTTATGTGATAATTTTACTATTTTTCCATTTTTTCTCTTAAAATCAATAAATTGTTTTATACCTTGGAATATTGAATTATTGTGAGGGTAAAATGATCAATTTATATATTTAACCCTCCAAAACCTCCCCAATTTGGGGAACTCTAAATTTGGACAAAATAAACCCTCCAAAATCTTCCCCTATTTTTTTAAAACTCTCAAAAAGGATTTACTCCTCCACAAGCCTCTCCTTTATCTCCCCTCTCCTCCTAAACTCAACTCCCAAACAAAGCCTTAAATATTTTTTTATTTTTAATTTTTTTGGGCAGGAACATGTTAGATTTATCTTTATTAATTAAGTTTGGTCCGACACATTTCTACTCTTAATTATATTTCAATTAAATAAAATTAAATGTTTAACAAGTTATTATAATTAAAATGTGATTAAATATATCTTACAGAAAATATTGCTAAACACTCATTTTAAAAAATAAGTAGATGTAAGTTAATCACTCTTATAAAAATTTACTAGAATACACACACTAATATTTATGAAGGTGTGGTTAGCAAGTTTAATTTAACTAAAAAGTGGTTAAAAAAAAAATAGTGTACATGTGTTGTAACGTTTTTATAAGAGCATAAAGCTATTATACGTAGGTAGGTAGCATTAGGAAGCAAGTTAGCTAGAGATGGAACCACCGACTAAATATTGTGTTATATGGTTGAGAAGAAACGTGCAAAGACGTAGGAATATTGCTATAGTGAGTGAGAGAGGGAACAAAAACAAACAAACATGTGAGTGAGTGAGATGGGTGGCTGGATTCTCGTGAGACCAAACCTAAAACCATACTCATAACATTATACTTACGTTACATATATGAATATGAACAAGGGTTCTTAATTTCCTTCAATATTGTTACATCTCACGAGTTACTTCCTTACTTCTCTCTGTCTATAACTACTTTTACGTACCATTTACTATTTCAGCATTCATAATTTTTTGAATAAGAGGAAGAGTGTATGCATTTTGCCACTAGGCTCATTACAACAAAAAATGACGAAGAGGAACCAAAATTAGTCATTGTATTCACTTGTTGGAACCAAAATTGAACATTTTGTCCTGCTAACAATTTTGTTTAAGAATCATAGTGATTTTATCTATAATAGACTATTTGAAGAATAAAAATTACTATTGATATGGAGTTGTACAACATGTATTTTATCGATAGAAATAAATGTTAACGACAAAATGCAGAAGCATGCATGCTTTATTTATTTATCCTACGCCAAGTATTAAGGTTCTTCAGATGAACAGTCGCTTTCACGTCTGATTATAACATATGGTTGACTACTTGACTCAATCTGAAGAATGTCATCAAAAAATATACCGTATGTTATATAGTACTCCCTCGGTTCTATATATAAGCAAGTTTTATCTTTTTAGATATATTGAAAAAGTAATGTATCTAGTCTATATTATTGACTAGATACATTACTTTTTCAATATATCGAGAAAGTTAAAATTTGCTTATATATAAAATCGGATGGAGTATTACTTAATAATATATAAAAAAAACTAAGTTTAATTTGTCCTTTGATGGGTGTATGATACATACCATGTCTGCATCAGAAATCTGTCAACTGATGATACTGGTGCTTATGAAGCCGTTTTTGATTCATAAAATAAAATAAAAATCTTCCAAGGATATGGCGAAAATCGATAAGCATGCATGCTATGGCAGCTATGCTACTACTACCAGCTGTCGTCTCTGTTATGCAATAGTTCATCCAATCCTAATTATTTCTTTCATATTAACTATGGTGGTCGTATCCGAACAATTTCAAAAGTAAAATCGCAAATCGAATAAATTCAAATCGAAAATTGTAATTGGTTTGGATGTATTTGGATGACTTTTTTTATTAAACCGCAAACTGCAAAACCGCGAATCGGAAAAACCGCAAACATCGTGGTTAACTACTAAAACTGCATTAAGTTTTTATTATATTCCAATATCCTTAAAACCACGTTAATTTTTATTATATTCCAATATACATAGTCCAATAACAATAAACAAATATATCATTGAAACAAAGTTCACAACAAGTCTTGATAATTTCATTATTCAATTATTTACTACTTTATGTATAGGCATGACAATAAAACTTACACTCATGGGAACCCGTCTAAATCGTACCCGCTTTGACGGGAAAAACCCGAGTTGATTGGGTGTGGGTTTGAGTGTTTCTCGATTTTAAAGAATCTTTTTGCTGTTAAAAAAAATATATGTATGTAAACTGCAGTCACTCCTTGTATTTAGTTTAATTTAATTTCAGTACATTTTAATTATGGTGTAAATCGTTCCCGATTTTAATGAATCTTTTTGTTGTTCCAAAAAAAAAACATGCATGTAAACCGTAGTCACTCATTGTGTTTAGTTTAATTTAATTTAATTTCAGTACATTTTAATTATGGTGTAAACCGAACCACCAAACTGATCCTAACCGTATTTGTTTGGTTTGATTTGAATGACTTTTTAAAAATCAACTGAACCAAACCGAATCGCATGCAATTTTATCTTGCGATTATGATAACTTTTAAACTCAAAACTGAACCAAACCGCACCGCGAACACCCTTTATATTAACTTCTCTTAACTTCATGCTTTCTCTCGCCCTTGCTCCAATGCTACACTCTTATTTTCTTGGACAAATGAGTTTTATATAGATATGCGCTTTTGGATTAATTTTTGAGTTATAGAAGTGTGTATGATAACAAAATATTTTTTTTATTTTATACGATATTCGGCGAAAAAAATAACATTTCAGTATTTTAGATAATTATAATTGGAATAAAAAATTGTCATATAATTTAAAGAAAAGTTTTTGTTTGGTTTTTTTTTCTTCAATTTATCTAGATCAACTTTAAAATCAAACATGATATAACTGAAGTTGTTATGATTCAATCTTAATTTTTAACAAATCAAAAACAAATTATATGTTCAAACTCTAATGTATACAAATGTATTGTCTATCAAGTCACTAATTCTTTGTTGCCTTTTGTGCGACGTCATTTAATTTTTATCCTCGTTAATTATTATTAGGTTTAATTGTACTTTTAGTCCCCCTATTTTATAAAATATGCAATTTTGATCCCCTTATTTTAAAATCAAACATTCTAGTCCTCCTATTTTGATATTTTTTGCACTTTTGATCCCCCACCCCTTTTTTTAATTAGTTGGCAACAAAAACGCTTATGTGGCGATACGATGTGGCAAATAACAATTCCACGTCAACAAATTTATTATTTATAATAACTAATATAATTTTTAAAAAAAATTATAAATTCATATAAGGGGTAAAAAAAAAAAAATGGTGATGCAGAAAAAAAAATCCATTTTCCGTTTAAACTAATATAGACGGTGACAAAAAATTTAATAAAACTCAAAATAAGTTCAAAATCAAACAAAAATCAGTTCATGCAAAAAACCTAAAAAATTAGGAAAATCTAAAAATTGATTATAGAAGTATTTAATTTGCAGAAGCTATTAATAATGTCTGTGATGTTCCAGCGTTATAGCTACCACAACCTGTTGTAAAAGGTGACAAAATCGCAATTATAATCCCAGAAGAGGAATATGAAGCTGGACTTGCCAAAATCGAAAACAAAAAAGAGAGTGGATGAGGGAGGAATTGGTACAAGTAGAGATTTCATTTGAGACGGTTGTTCCATTTGGAAGATCTAGGAACGACGAATCAGGAGAAGAATTCGGCGAGTGGACTGCTGCGATGGCCAATCAACTTCGCGAAGAACAATGATAATGATGTTGTAGTTGTGATTTGTGAGGTCGAAGATATGAAGAAAATGGAGTTGAGAATGATGATAATGGTGAGGATGAAACATAGTGATGAAACTTAGATATGGAAATTTTACATCTCTTTTTTCATTTTTTTTTTAATTTCAGAATTATTTTTATTTATTTCCTTTTTTTTTTTTTACCTTATATGAATTTATAATTTTTAAAAAAAATTATATTAGTTATTATAAATAATAAATTTGTTGAAGTGGAATTGTTATTTGCCACATCGTATTGCCACATAAGCGTTTTTTATTGCCAACTAGTTAAAAAAAGGAATGGGGGACTAAAAGTACAAAAAATATCAAAATAGGGGGATTAGAATGTTTGATTTTAAAATAGGGAGACTAAAATTATAGATTTTATAAAATAGGGGGACCAAAAATGCAATTAAGCCTTATTAATATATATTTTTGTAGCATAAGAACAATTTTAAAATTAAATTAAATATCGTACAAATGAAATTTTCTTTTAAAGAGTCAAAAGACGAACTCACACACTAATTGCTGAGAAAGGAAGAATTGCATGTTTGAACTTGTGATCCGCATATCAATCAATTTAGGAAAACTAGAATTTAGGAAAAAAAAAAAAATTTTAAATCATGAAACATGAAGAAATATTTTTGAGGAGAAAATCCGTTTAGAAATTTAATTTTCTTGGTAAAGAATTTGGGCTTGGGTTGGAGTGTCTCATAGTTTTGTATTCAATAATAGTCTTTTCATAGTTTTGTGAGTTGTGATTTTCTTTTGACACCCTTAATCTTCTCGCATGCCCTGCTAAATTATATATACTTCCAAATTGCATCTCATACCCACACAAAATACACATTTCATATTCTTTAATATCTTTTTCTTTTATAATCACTTCAATAAAAAGGATTTTATTCAGAAATACCGAGATTATAATTATTTTTATACTATTAATAAATTATAATCATCAAATCATTAAAAATGTTTGATTAAAATAATAACATCTTGCACTACCAAAAAAAATAAAAAAAATAATAACATCTTGTAAGTCACAAAATTGTTTGCAATTTGTTTACAATATATAATATATCAAAATTAATTCAATTAAAAATAAAATAAATTATTTATTTTTATAACAATAAAGTACTTTTTACTGCCATACATATAGTGAAATTGCTTGCTAAGCTGGCAAGCTTATTTTTTTAGTTGGCTTTTGCTGCCATACATATATAGTGAAATTGTTTGTTAAGCTGGCAAGCTTATTATTTTTCTAATGTATTATGAGAGACATTAAGAGTGTTAGCCACAGCAATGACAAATCTGTATTTAACATCATTCTTTGCAAGTCTCTCAAAAGCAGTGTTCACATAATCCATAGGAATTACTTCAATATCTGCTGTGATATTGTGCTTTGCTGCAAAATTAATCATGTCTTGGCTCTCTTTTATTCCTCCACCAGCACTACCAGCAATTATCTTCCTCCCTAATTTATAAAGAAAAATATTTCTTAGTTAATTCCAAACATAAATTATTCAAGAGCCAAATATAGTATAGATCATTACATTTCCTTGAGTTTATCTCAGTGGAAGGAACATTACATTATATATACAGGAGTCGAGATTCGAATATCAGACACTCTACTTATTCACTTTAAAGTGAAATTTATAGACATTAAACTACTTAACAAAAAACATTATAGATCATTACAAAGTTAATTATAACATACCAAACATCAAAGGCATATATGGCAAGACAGGAGGTGTAATTGATGCACCAACTAAAATCAATTTTCCACATGTCTTCAACATATCAACCAATGGGTGGAGTGAGTGAGGGCCTGAAACAGTGTCTATGATGCCATCCATTGTGTCCTTTGCTTCCTAAAAAGAAACAAACAAACAAACAAACAAGTTTTAATTTTTTTTGTTCTATAAAATACAAATTTTTATCCTTTTAATTTCATTTTTTTTTTATTTTTTTAAACGGAAATATATATATATATATATATATATATATATATATATATATATATATATATATATTAATAAATAAGTAATTACATATGAATTAAAGACAAACGGGCAACAAGCTGCGCCACCAACCCTTTTTGATTTGCAGTTGAAGTAACAAATATCACTTTAAATTTATATACACACAACTATGTATGTTCAAAATCATAATTAATTGTATTGTACTAGTATTCATACCCGTGCATCGCACGGGACACCACAAGAAGAATTCTAATTTAAATTCAATTATAAGATTCAGTTATACAAAGGAGTAATGTATATATTTATATTCCAATTATAAGATTCAATTACAAAAAATATTTCAAAATATATATAAAAGTTTGGATAAATTAGAATTGTCGTTTGTCCCCGTGAGCATAGCTCAATTGGAAGGAACGTTACAAAAATGATCAAAATTCTTACTATCGCATAAACTACATTTATCAAAAAACTATAAATGACTTAAAGAAATGTTAACTTGAAAGTCTAACTCATATGTATAATGAGATTGTTGCTTATTTACAAAACACAACTCTAAAAAACAAAAGAGAATCAAAATGTTATTACACAAATCTCAAATAAAGTAACCTCTTGTATTTAATTTTCTCGTCTCTGTCTGTTTATCTTCATTCATGATTTAATCTCCATCAGAATTTGCTTTTAGACTTCCTTTGCGCCCAAAACACATTTTAACTTTTTGTTACCTAACAAAAGAAATAGTAATTAAACATGATAACTAACAAAAAAAACAATAAACAAATTTGTACAATGCTTACCTTTGCTTCAATGATTTTAACTTTTTTTCTCTTGTAGAAACATGTTTCCTAAAAGAAAGAGTAACATTAGGACCATAATAGGAGAGAGAAAGTGTAAAATTGGAGTCCTCAAGAAGTAGAAATACATGATAGTCATCATACATCTTCATGACCACGTATCTCTGGATTTTTAAGTCTCAAGAAGTAGAAATACATGATAGTCATCATACCATTCCTTCAAAGACAAACCATTCATTCAATTTCTTGCACATTAAGAGCATCTCTATAAAGTCATTGAAAAAAATACTATATTTACAAAAGCGGAGATAAATTTGAGAAAAAATCACATGTGAATATAAAAAGAAACTAAAAATATAAAAAATATTGAAATGATCTATTCCTTGTACTCATAAGAAAAGTTTCCTATAAAAATCACATTGAAGTCCAATTTTAGAAATTGTACTATAATAATAACAGTCTTGTCTTCCAAACAACAAAAGAACACTATCTAGACATAAAACTCAACAAATCTGACTTGCATTAAAAGACAAAAACTTTGCTTCATTTAGGTAATAATTTCAAAGTTCAAAAGAGAGGAAAATTGTTATGAAGAAATGCTTTAAAGGGACGGCTGTAAATCATATTAAAACATGTCAAATTATATTTTTGAATACAAACTCTAATTCCAAAACACTATGAATGCACTTTGATTAGATTTTCGAAAATTAGAGATTTCGCAACAGAAAAAATGCAAATTAAAAGTTACCAGAAAAGTAGCTGCAAGGCTAGACATAGTTTGTGAGTCATCCGAATTTACAAATCCTGTGTCGGAATCAACCACGGCGAAGATCTTCGGCGATTTTGAAGTGAAACTGAAACAACAACAACGAAAACACGCACATAAAAACAAAATTAAAGAATTGCAAGCATATCATATGCATATGGGTATCTAAAAGTGGCAGAATTTCAAGTATCAAATGATTTTTGTAGTACTTATCAAACTAATAGTAGATATAAATAGGATTGCATTATGCGGTCAACCTGTATAAATATCTTTTATCATTATAATAATCAGTTTCAGTACCCTCAATGAGAAAAAAAAAAAGCAACACCAACAGAAACAAAGATGATTCCATATATGCATTGCTTTAAACATTTTAGTACTCAAGTAGGTTTCAAAATTTGTGAGCAGAACATAAATATTCCTTTCTCAGATACATGTATTTTAAGCTTATTTAATTTCGGTATTTGTTCATGTAGTCCAACATTTTGAGTTACCAATGAAAGGGAAAAATAGAAATAAAATTTCATTTATCTTACAATGCAGTTGAGGCCTATAAATCTTTAATCAAGCAACATATACTCAAATATGAATTGTTCAATAGCATTAAGCTTAAATACCATAAATTGTGTGTGTTTTCTATTTGATCAACAACAAAAGAATAAAGAAAATGTCAGTTGACAATGATTGAAAAAATTTGTAAGATAAAGAAAATTCCATCACCCAAGCCCCAACTCATGAATATAATTTGAAGTTTAGTTTTACAACCCGCATTGTTAACTAATCAAATGGAAAGCTGACCTCTACAAAATGCAATACTATCAAGTCATTTGTGCTTGCATGAATGACTAGATCTGAAACCAAAAAATGATGTCATTATAGAAACTATTACAAACCTGCTGAATAGCAAAATTAGATTCACAATAAAGCAAATAAGCATTATAGTAATCAAAAGATAAATTCTTCCCAATTCTCACCTATGGTTAACTGGACATGTTTCATAAAGCTAGTTAGGCTTTAGTTCAAACCTTGCTTGTGCAGTTTGTTGTAATTAGTTTTTCATAAAAGTAAGCTTTCATAGAGATTAACATTTTGAGAGTGAAAATACCCAAAAAAGAATACAAAACAGATTAATACAAATCAAACATAAATATCCAATCAACATATTAGGAAAACTTGAGAGTAGGACATCATTTTAAAGAAAAACATAATTTAGAACCAACAAAGAGTAGCATGAACAAAACATCATTTATAAAAAGAGATCCGAAACTATTGTGAACTTCATATGAACAAAATTTAGAACCAATCTAACAAAAACTTTGACATTCTCTAGTAAAACATCATTTTCAATAATGTCGGCAATGTGACTCAATCACGTGCTTTGTCATTATCATGTGATAAAGAAAGGAGGAAAACCCATGTGAGGTAATCCCTATACTACAATTAGTTGCAAATAGAGTTGTTTAGCATTGCTTGTAAACTGGTAAAATAAGCATTGATACAAATATATCTATTAAAACTATTACAATAAGCAACAAAAACATGCAAAAGATGATATGATTTTCATTTAAGCAACATTCACCGTCAAAAGGATTGCAGAACATTTCAAAATGCAGAAGGCATACCATTTAAGCGTTAAATATCAGATTTGAAAGGATGAACCTCTTTATGAGAAGATGATAAGCTATAAGGCTACTTTATTGCATGTCAAACATGAAAAAAGCAATATTACCAATTTATTCAACCTTTCTTCCATTACCTCTCTTTATTCTTGAATCTTGTATTTTTCCCTTTGAATTTGGCTTCTCCCTGCACTGCATACATAAAAAGAAAGGTGAACAATTTGTAAGAAACAAAATTATCTAACAAATCATAATAACTAAATAATCAAATTTATAAAAATCATTGATGAATAAAGGGGAAAAACAAAATCATTGATGTCCTTAATGAAATCAAACCCTCTTACATGTTGTAAAACACAAATCTGACAGTACAAAAGTGACATAAGTGTCAAGCTTGTGTGGCTCAAGAACATGCTATATGATTTAAGCTAACATGGAAGCAAACCATAGCTGAACTGGAGCTATATTAAGCTAACGAACATCATCAAAAGATAACCATACCATGTAGTTTAAACACTTATTGTAATAAGATATACATACATGAATAAGATATATCTTCTTAGTAAAAACTATGAAGACATTGTAATGAAAGACAAATGTAGTTAAAATCTAGAGAATGCTTGAACAAAAAATAATCAAAACATGTAGTTTGAACACTTGAGTCATTCTAATAAGATATGAGACAAATCACAAAACATGTAGTTTGAGCACTTGAGTCAATTATATGACATTAGGAAAAGATTAGAAAGTGGCTATAATTTTCATATGACATTAACAAACAACAACAGAGGGTGTGTAGAACAACAAAAAAGGAAATCGCGTTAAAAGGAACCGAAAACATAAAAGCAAAATCAGTATGATATTTGAAACTTCAAGTATCGACATTTTAAGCGTAGGTGGAAAATAAACCTTACCGAAATCGCGTTGAAAACGGAAGAAGATGAAATCTGCGTGTGAAGATGGGTTAGACTGGAATTGAACTTTAACAATAGAGAGAGAAGTGATAAGATAATTATTGAAGAACATAAACAGAAAATTAATCATTCAAAATACAAATCATATGATTAAATCAAATAATGAAATAACTGATGGAGAAGAGATTTGAAACCTTTATATGGAATAACTTTCTTCCATGATTTTTTGTTTTGAGAGGATGAGAGAGAGCCAAAGAGAGAAGAACTAAAATTGAAATTTGAAGCGAAAGTGAGTTATGATTTAGCTTACATATAATGACAAAAAGTGTTTGATGATTAATTGAAAATACCTTGGGTTAACAACGCAATCTTATCATTTAGAACTCTATCAATTTCCTCCAGTTCATGCCATTTTGTGCTTGCTTCTCTCACCAACATGTCTATATACCTCTGCAATTATAGAATAGAAATGGCATTGAACCCATTAAAATTAATCAGACAAATACATAAATAAAAGCAATACCAAGTGTGAATCTTTAGATGGTTAATATATTGTGCGTACCTTATTGATTTATTGATTTGTCTCAACTCTCCATTGGAAATCAATCAGCAGCTTAATTTTAGAAAACTTACCCAATCAAACCCTATTTCTAAACCTGAACAAACAATAACATTCCAAATGTTAAGTTAGAAATAAATCTTATGTAAAAGCCATAAAATAATTCTGAATGTTGGTGATTTAAAAGCTAACAAATTATTGGTTTTCACTAATTCTTCCACTAATTGCATACAAATGATGGTTTAAAAAATCACACAAAATAAGATCACCAAACCATCAATTTTTCATATTGAGGCATTTCCTCAAACACATTGAGTGCTCACTTTCACAATCAAATGAGAGTTTTCAAAACAGAAAATTAGAACAAAAAACTAACCAATAATTACCTCACCATTTTCAGAACAAAAAATCAAAAATTGAAGACAATTTTGAATGGGTGGCAGGTGTGTGTTCCATTTTTGTCAATCAATAAATATCAATAATTATCAATCAATCTTTGAAATGGATTCAACAAAGTAAAAAACGAATCTGTGCATACCTTCACGACATCGTTTGTGAGTCATTCAAATCAGCAAACCCCATGTCGGAATCAATATCGGTGACAATTTTCGACCATTTTGCGGGTGAAACTGAAACAAAAACAACAACAACATAAAAACAAAATTAATTTTCATTTGAAACAACAACAACAACAACAACAACCCATACGAAAGAAATTTTCTACCTCTCTCATCTGACCGTGTCATTCGAGATAGCTTTAATGGAGGAAGAGCTTAACTGCAAACAGGAGGAGAAAGTTAGTGAGATACCAAGTTTGAAAATTGCAAAATTTGAAAAAATAGGGTAGATTCAAATTTCAATTTTGGAAAAGTGTAGTAGTGAAAAGTGAAGATTCAAAAGGGGGAGAAGAATGCTGCTGTGAAAGGGAAAATTTGTTCCCCGTCGACTAAATTTGTTTGAAGAAGAGAAGATGAGAGATTGAAAGCAAATTTTATGTTTTAGACATAAATTGAAAGAGTTTTGCTGCTTTCAAAGAGTAGAGGTGTTTGAATTTCAAATTTCAAAAGATAGGTTTGTTTCTCTTTTGACTACTTTTTCTCCACAATCAGATTTCATCAGTAATGAAAGTGACATTACAAACCCAATTTTGTTCATGAAGGATTTGAATTTCAAAGAAAGATGTTGACATCTCATTGATGCTGTAAACTCACGTGAGAGTATTTTTCTTAGGCTTCAGCAATTTTCTACTGGACCGGGTTGGATCATGTTTAGGAATTAGGCCCAATGCTTCTTGTCACATGTCAAGAAGAGGCACAAAATAAATTTTGAAAATCTCTATTTTAAGTAAAGTTTTTGTTTGGTAGTACAGTTAGGATTTGCTCTAGCTGAATATGAGCTTGACATGTGTCAAAAATTGCCTTACAGCTGTTTTGGTTTTGTGTAGTTTAAGGATTAATGAGTTGTCACATTTTATTATATTCTAATTACCTGCAATTGTTGTTGGTTATTGATGATCAAGAAGGAATCAGCACCAAGTCTTTCCAAAGCTTCCTCTTTCTTTCCAGGAGAAGTACTTATCACTGTAACTTTCATGTTAAAAGCCTTAGCAAACTTAACTGCAACATGTCCAAGTCCACCTAACCCAACAATACCCAAATGTTGTCCACTTTGACACAATCCATGATGCATCATTGGGCTATAAACTGTTAATCCAGCACATACCAATGGAGCTGCACCTTCTAGTGGTAACCCTTTTGGAATTATAATAGCATAATTTTCATTAACCACTATTTTATTTGAGTATCCACCATATGTTATTGATCCATCATAGTCATGTGAGTTATATGTTGGAATTGTTTTGGGGCAGTAACTCTCCCAACCCTTGGTGCAATTGGAACATGTACCACATGAACCACATATTGGACCAATTCCTGCTATGTCACCAATTTTGAATTTTTTGACACTTGAACCAATCTTTATCACTTCACCCACTATTTCATGTCTAAGTTAAATTTGGAACTATTAGTTAGTGAAAAAAAAGGTGTAAGAAACTTAGATTATATGAAATGACAACCAAAAAATTATTTATAATGATCAATTTAGTGGCCGTAAATTTTAAATCGATAGTTAATGAAATTCCTGGCACGCTAGGTACGATGCTGTATGCAATGCTATAGCTTCTTAGCACTGAAGACGTAATGCTGTAAACGATGCTATAGCATCCTACTGCGTAAAAACTTAAGAAGAATAAAAACAAATATCAGAAAGCAAGTAAAGAACACGGGATATTTGTTAACCCAGTTCGGCGCTCAAAGCAAGCCCTAGTCTGGGGGATACCAATCCAGGAAGGAATATCACTAAAATAGTCCTAGTTGAAAGTCTTCAGCAAACACACGTTTACAACTTAAAACCTAGGCATCTACCAATGATTCTTCAACCTAGGAACTCCTAAGTCTGAGATCCCATCTCACTCCCTAACAACCTTACAAACAGCAAGGATTTCAAACACACAAGAAAAAGTATTTTGGAGACACACTCCTAAAACTAACACTCGTACCTAAAGGCTTAGAGTGCACAAACACACACAACCTTAACTCCGTACTTCAAAGCTTAGGAGAGGATCACACAAAGTACAACTCAATAACACACGTCCTTAGCTTGTATCAAGGTGACACAAGAAAGGCTCACAAAATAACACACGCAAAAACCTAGGAAACTAGACACAAAATAACAACGGCGTGAACAACCACAAATTAGGTTTTGCATAACATATATATACTCCAACAAAGTCCTTGATTCTGAAATAATCATGAGCTTGATTCTTCTTGACTCAAGCCTTTGACCACATTAATTAAAAAGGATTCTTTCCTAAAATATTCTTCAAGGATATTCTTCATAGAAATATTCTAGTCAAGGATCTGAAGTAATAAATGATGATCCTCAATAAAAGCCAGACACACAGGCGCCATGCAAGATTCATGAAAGAGAAAAAACGGATCATGCCATAAATAGAAACGCGCCCCCTTATAATACCAAATGCCGGATACGATGTTGTAGCATCTTTCACCACATCCTGCTCACCAAAAATGCAGCCAATACATATGACTCAACAAACTCCCCCTTTGGCAAATTTTTGGCTAAAACAAATAATGACCATACAGATACTTAAACAGATACTTCAACTACATTTCTTTTTCTCAACACAAGCACACATGGATAAAGATTTGTAGAGACTATTCTTCAAAACAGATTCCATACTACTTCTTCATGGAGACCAGTAAACAAGAATATACATGTATCTTTTAAGAATATCAGAGAGGCATGCAACAGCGGAACATATAAAACAACTTAGCCTTAGATGGTCAGAGCAATCAAAATTGACAGGATGCTGTAGATAATGCTATAACATTTCACACTACATCTCCCCCTGCACATGTGCATAGGATGTTGGAGCATCGTATCCAACATCTCCCCCTGCAGATCATATCTCAATATTCTAGGGCACTCATGCACAGATCATACAGGTCCACACATACACAGTGCAGACTAACAGCAGGCGAGATCAAATAGGAGAACACTCAGATAAACAATCAAAGTACCAAAGTACCAAATTTCTACTCCCCCTTTTTGCCACAAATTTGACAAATTTAGCAGTACAGAGTTATGAGGTTCAGGAGCTTATTACAAAACAGGAATCAGGGTCATCAGAGTCTCAGCCCATATAACAGAACAGTAACAAAAGTACCAAATGAACACAAAAGAAACAAAAAAAATGACAAGACAGCACATATAAACATCCTTCATTTAGAGGCACTGGAATCAGTCACCTCCAGCTCCTCTGTATCACCACCAGCATCTTCATTCTCTGCTGCATCAGATGCTGCAGCATCATTCACAGCATCATTACCCACATCAGCACCAGCACTAGGACCTGCTTCCTCAGCCTCCTCTTTCTTCAGGGCAGATATTACCAGCTCAAGCCCGTTCTTCTGCTCATCCAGAGCTTGCACAGTAGCTTCCAATGAGGCAATCATATCCTTCCTACTCAGAGTTGAAGGAGGATCTTGCCTAAACACAGATTTGCTTGTCATAGCCCCTGCTATATCAGCAGCATGGGTCCCTTCAAACAGTTTAAAATGGAGAGAAAGAGGTGCTTCTCTCTTGAGGGGTTCATCAGCAGCAGTTAAAATATTTGGGTGTTGATCAAGGATTATTCCACAAATGAGACTTGGAAAGGCTATAGGCATCTTGATTGCCCAAGACTTGCCATGAGCCATGGTTTGCTCAAAAATATAAGACCCATAGTCAGCAACAGTAGCAGTTCCAATAGAGTAAATAAGCCTAGCTAATCCAGTGGCTATATGAGATGTATGGGTTGTAGGAACCCAATTCAAAGTTCCTATTCTGTTCAGGACAGCATACTTCACAGAGAGCATACAAGAGGGTACCTTACTTTTGGATGGCCACACCTTGACCTGATTGGCTGTGATGGTCCTGCACACTTCATTATTGGTAACATCAATGGCAGTGTAATCATCCTCCTGCCTACCCAGATATCTGTTGATGATCTTTGGGGAGAACTCATCACATTTGTTCCTAACCCAAACCTTCTGATATTCAGTGCTGAGAGGATTGTCACAGTCCTCAGCAATGTTGACAACAAACTCCTTCACAAGCTTGGCATAGCAGTTGCTCAAACCACTAACAGTTTTCATTAAGCCAGCATCATCCAACAAGTCAACAACCTCCTTTCAAGCCAGGGTTTCAGCAGACAATTCCCTTTCCAGTCCTATCCTTCTTGCAAATACATACTTCCACTTCTTTGCACTATCCACAAAGTGAAAAGATACTCCATCAATGGGCACATCAGGAACATTAGTTGGCACTATCTTTCTGCCAACTTTCTTCTTGGATGCTGAGATGCTTGGAGCATCATGTTCATCATCATCATCATCATCAGACACATCAGTAACAACCTTCTTCTTCTTCAGAGATCTCTTCTGAGGTGAGGGTGTGATGCTAGGAGCATCTTGCTCAGCTTCATACTCAGAGTCACTAACATTTTTCCTTTTAGAAGCTTTCTTCTTTGGTTGAGCAGGAATCTCAACCTTGCTAGAGCTTCTACTGGGTCCCACAACTTTCTTCTTGGGTGACTTCGTGGGCACACTCTTTCTCTTCTTGACAGACTTTGGTGCTTCTTTTTCCACCACAGGCTCTTTGCCTTTCCTTTCCCTTAGACGCCTACCAATGCCAGTTTTTCCTGCAAGGGATGACCCAACAGATTTGACCACAACAATGTCTTCTTCCTCATTTGCTTCCACATCAGCAGTATTCAGAGCTTCACCTTGGTCAGGTTCAGCATCAGATGCCACAACATCTTCAACCACATCCTTGTCAGCTTCTTCTCTTACCAGAGATGCTGAAGCATCAGGGGTAGCATCCTCTTGAGAGATGCTATTTGCCAGAGATTGAAGCACATCACCAACAATATGATCCTCCTCATTGAGTTCATCTTCCTTAAGAGAATCAGGAACAGGAGATTTTGGCTTTTCAGTTTCCACAACAGTTTCCCCTTTTTCAGCATTAGGGATTTGAACAGTATTAGTGTCGATCTGCTCACTTTGAGAGGTTGCTGTAGCATCAACACCTACAACCAGTTTATCAGAGCCCTGATTGGCCAAAAGAAACCCTTCCATGTCGAAATCGGAGTTGTATCGAGATTTGGACTTGTTGACCCTTGGTTTCTTACTTCCCGTTGTCTTACCTTTCTTTGAGGACTTGGGTTTAGAGGATGAGGATTTGTGTGGTTTGGTGTTGAGAGCGGATGCAACAGAGGGATGAATAGTGGTGATGGGAGAGTTAACAGGGGATGAATGAGACATGGTGACGGGAAAGGTTAGAAAATAGGATTGAGAGTGAGAGATATGTGAGGGTTGAATGTGGAGGTTTGGTAGAGAAGTGGAGAAGTTATAGTGAGATATGAAATAAAAATGGAAAGAATCAAGATGAAAAGATTTGAAATAAAAATAACCATCCATATGTAGTGGCGTGTTAAAGGAGTGATTTAGGCCATGATTGCCTTGATCAACGTGCAGCCTTTGATGAAGAAAAATAACTGCTGCACGCGCCACTAACGGTAACTGCTATAACTCCTCATGGAGGCAAATTCCCAACTTGCCCCTTAGCTTCTCAAACTGTACGGCATCAAGTGCTTTTGTAAAGATGTCTGCCACTTGCTCTTTTGTACCAACATGTTCCAAAGTAACAATTTTGCTTTCAACAAGATCTCTTATGAAGTGATGACGGATGTCAATATGTTTTGTCTTGCTATGTTGAATAGGATTTTTAGAGATGTTTATGGCACTCATGTTGTCACAGTACAATGTCATAGCATCTTGTACAACATCATACTCAGTCAGCATCTGCTTCATCCAAACAAGCTGTGAGCAACTACTACCAGCAGCTATGTACTCAGCCTCAGCTGTGGATAAAGCTACACAGTTTTGCTTCTTACTAAACCAAGAAATCAAGTTATTTCCTAAGAAGAAACAACCTCCTGAAGTGCTTTTTCTGTCATCTGCACTTCCAGCCCAATCAGCATCACAATATCCAAAGAGCTTGGAATCTTCAGAATGAGAGTATATTATTCCATAGTCACTAGTTCCATTCACATATTTCAAGATCCTCTTGACCTGAGTTAAGTGACTAACCTTAGGATCAGCTTGATATCTGGCACAAACTCCAACAGCATAGGTGATGTCTGGCCTACTTGCAGTCAAGTATAGCAGACTTCCAATCATGCTTCTATATAAACTTTGGTCTACACTGATTCCCTTTTCATCCTTAGTAAGTTTCAGATGAGTAGGTGCTGGTGTTCTTTTAGATGCAGCACTTTCCATACCAAACTTCTTGACTATGTTTCTTGTATACTTACTCTGAGATATAAATATAGTATCATCCATTTGTTTGATTTGAAGTCCAAGAAAATATGTCAATTCCCCAACAAGGCTCATTTCAAATTCTGATTGCATCTACTTGACAAAATGCTGTACCATTGTGTCTGACATCCCACCAAACACTATGTCATCAACATAAATTTGAGCTATGATGAATTTACCTCTTTCTTGCTTAACAAATAGAGTCTTGTCTGAAGCTCCCTTTCTGTAACCTTGATCTTCCAAGAATTGAGTCAACCTTTCATACCAAGCCCTGGGTGCTTGCTTCAACCCATATAAAGCTTTCTTCAATTTGTACACATGACTTGGATGTTCAGGATCAACAAAGCCCTTTGGCTGTTCAACATACACTTCTTCATATAGGTATCCATTTAGAAAAGCACTTTTTACATCCATCTGATAGAGTTTGAACTTGAGAATGCAAGCAACTCCCAAAAGAAGTCTGATGGATTCTAGCCTTGCAACAGGTGCAAAAGTCTCTTCAAAGTCTAAACCTTCAACTTGGGTATATCCCTGTGCAACAAGTCTTGCTTTGTTCCTGGTGACAATGCCATTTTCATCTGACTTGTTCTTATACACCCACTTGGTTCCAATCACATTCACATCTTTTGGTCTTGGAACCAAATCCCACACTTCACTTCTTTTGAACTGATTTAACTCTTCCTGCATAGCCTCTATCCATGCACTATCAGATAAGGCTTCCTTAACATTTTTGGGCTCAAATAAAGATACAAAACAAGAGTTTGAAATAACATCATTTGTCCTTCTAGTAGTTATTCCCTGTTCTGGATTGCCTATGATCAACTCTGTTGGATGATTCTTCTGAACACGTACTGAAGGTCCTTTCTTTTGAGCTTGATCTCCAGAATCTGTAGCATTGATCTCTTCTTCAACCTCTTCATCAGACTGATTTTCACCCAGATGTTCAGATGCTGTAGCATCTTGTTCAGCATCATGTACAACAGGAATACCCTGGTCTTTACCAACAGTTTCTTCCAGAGTAGAGTCTTCAATTACAACATTTATGGATTCCATCATTACCTGAGTCTTGGAATTATACACTCTGTAGGCTCTGCTGTTTGGAGAGTATCCTAGAAAAATCCCTTCATGGCTCTTTGGGTCAAGCTTCCTTCTAGGTTCTCTATCAGCCAAAATGTAGCACTTGCTTCCAAACACATGAAAGTGTTTCACAGTTGGTTTCTTATTCTTCCATAGCTCATACATAGTAGATGTGGTGCCTTTTCTCAATGTGACCCTGTTGTGAATGTAGCAGGCAGTGTTCATAGCTTCAGCCCAAAAATAGTAGGGAACATTCTTGGCATGAAGCATAACTCTTGCTGACTCTTGAATAGTTCTATTCTTCCTTTCAACTATCCCATTTTGCTGTGGGGTGGAGAAGAGGAAGGATCTCAGATCTCTAAAGAGAGTGGGCAGGTGGCGCCGAAGGTTTCAAAAAGGAAGTCAGGGTCCAAATAATGACTTTGGCCATCTGTTTCTTTGTTTTAGGCAACTTTAGCTTTGTTGTTGTGTTCGAATTTCCTCATGGATTGAATAAATGTAATGTTTGAGATTATTATGAATGAATAAGATGTGTTTTGAAATGTTTGTTATTTCGTTTGTTTTTCGCACTTGAATGCAATTCATGCCCGTTTTGGGCTTTGTTTCGTGTTGCGAGGTCGTTATCTTGCCTAATCAAGCTCGCGCAAAGCTGCTTGTGAATTTGGTTTGTTAATGTCGAGGAGCGCGTGGCATTTTCGTCGACATTGGCCTTGAGTAGTTTAGGGCACCGCTCAAGGGTTCGGGACTTGTCCCCGAACTGAGCAGCGGACAGATTCGTCGCAGGGAATCTTTTCCACCGTAGCCCAATCGCCCCATCGCGAGCTGGGTGTCGAGCCAATGGTACTGACGTCGTGGGGCTCGCGTTTAGAGTTATTCCCCGTTGGGTTTCTTTCCAAAAGCGTTTTAAGGTAGGTGTTTGCACCGGAGCACCTGCCCGTTGTACTCGGCGTCCGTGCTCGTGTATCAACGTGCCCGTAATCGCCCTCGCTAAGGGGAGTTGTACCCGTGTGTCCCTTAGTTGTAATATTGTCTTAACTTTTGAGCGTTCCAAGTGTAAGGAAGTTCTTCCCCCTTGAGGTTTTCGAGGTGGTATGCACCGTTTCCGATTTTTCCCCGGACACGATATGGTCCTTCCCAGTTAGCGGCGAGTTTGCCCTGGTTGGAATTTTTGGCGTTTCGCCTTAGTACTAGGCTGCCGACTTTAAAGTCTCTTTTGATGACTTTGGTGTCGTGTCGGGCAGCTGCCTTTTGTTTCAGCGAGGCTTCGCGAAGAGAGGCGGCGGTTCGGAGTTCGTCAACCAAAATAACATAGTGATATGACAACCAATCCATCCCGAGAATGATCTCGAGGGACTGAAGGGGTAAACATATCAAGTTAACTATGAATTCTCTATTCTGAATCATCACTAAACAGTGCAAACATGCTGAGTTTACCATTAAGTCCTTTGCAGGAGTAGAAACATTCAAATCAAAAGGCAGTGGAGAAACAATCAATTTCATACGATTTGCACAATCCAAAGATATGAAGGAATGGGTTGCCCCGGTATCAATCAATGCAGTTAAAGTGTTACCTGCAATCTGGCAATTCTCATGTATAGCATTACTGGCCTGACCACTCACTTCCGTGCCCATACAGTAGACACGTCCTCTAGTAGTGGGTCGAGTTCCTTGTGTGGCATTCACTGTCAGCTCAGCCTTTGGGGCCCTGCAATCCTTAGCAAAGTGACCCGGCTTCTGACAATTGAAGCAAGTAGTTCCTGGGTTCCTACAATTATTTGCAAAATGTCCCTCCTGACCACATCTGAAACAAGGTCATTTCTCTCCACCTTGATTTCCTCTAATCCCTTGGTTCACAGAGCGATTCAGTCCTTGATTATTCAGGGGACGGTTGTAAGGCTTGTTCCCTTGCCTCCCACGGTTCTTATTCTGATTACTTGGACGACTAGGTCCCTCAGTATTGAAATTTCCATTGCGATTCATTCGCTTGTTCTTCATGTCTTCAATCTCTTGACACTTCTCAACCAGCACTTGAAATTGTCGAATTCCCAATGGCACCACTGCGTCTTGCAGCTCGTACCTCAAACCATCCTGAAAGCGACGACACATATAAGTCTCATCTATGCCATCCCTGAAGACACAAAAGAACCTAGACAGTGATTCAAACTTCTTTGCATAAGCCTCAACATTCATGCCTCCCTGACGCAGCTTCAGGAATTCTTCTCCATACCTTTCTCTAGCAGTCTCTGGAAAATACTTGGCCAAAAATTTCCTCTTAAAATTCTCCTAGTTGATTTCCTCATGAGCAGCCTCCATCATAAGACTAGTGCTCTTCCACCAATACTCAGAGCCTCCTGACAACTGGTAGGTAGCCAGAGTCACCTTTTCCCCCTCGGGGCAGTGGATTGCTCCGAAGATCTTTTCCATCGCCTGAAGCCATAAGTCTGCAGCATCAGGACCTCCCTCCCCATTATACTTAGGAGGATTCTGGTGGTTAAAACTTGTGAGATTTCGAGATCCAGCAGCGATAATCTCTCTTTCTCTTTTTTCCATATCCTTCTGCGCCTTAGCATGGGCCTGGGCAGTTAAAGTTGCTGCCATGGTATTCATCGCATAAGCCAGCTAGTTGATGTTATAGTCATCCGCCCCAGGAGCTGCTGGTGCCCGTCTTGGAGGCATGTTTTCCTGCACAAACGACTTTCTAGTTAAACTCCTTTTCCAATTTTTCTCAGAAATCTTATTCAACACGTCAACAATCCAACACATCAAAACAATGGTTACTTAGAATCAACAGCATTCTAGTTCTCACTTGACTGACAACTCTTACGACACACTTTTTCCTTGATGATCTAAAGCCGGGCTCTGATACCACAATGTAACACCCCGATTTTTAAAATACGAAAAAGGGCATTATTATTATTATTTTTTTAAACAGAGCGCGCGTGAAATGAGTGGTAAGCCCGACGTTATAACATACAACGAAACTAAAGCATACAGTAGCACCACCATACAAGATAGCAGAAAAGTACTATATGCGTCATAGTGCTTCTTAAAGAAGCAAAGTGTGTACCTGAATAATTACATTTCCAAAAGGTAATATCTAGTTCAAGACAATAATATACAAGTCAGTCAGGAACTAGTGAATACTACAGCCATAACCAAAAGAGGCTGATCCAAAGTATAAGAGTGTAGAATACAGTCATCCAAAATAAGTCAGAACTACGCCTAGTCAAAAGTATCAGATGCCGAACTAAGCGGCCTATCCAAAAGGGTTAGCTACGGTCACCAGATCAAGAGTCCTAAGGTGGACAACGACAAGGGTGCTCCCCACAAACCAAACAGGAACTCTCTGAAGGAGCTCGAGCACGTGAAATGACCTCGTACTCCTCAGGTCCGGAGTCGTCCATATCACTCGAGATCAGTATCAAACTCACGGTGGGGGTAGGAGATACCAAGACTCATTATGGTTTTCAATTCCAAAGAACTCATTTTTCATACAACAAAACCATTTGAAAACAACTAAAACTCTTCAAAAATATTTTCCAAGAAATTCGAGTTTTCTTGCGTCGCAAGTTACAAGTTTTTCTTTCCAACTAAAAATCCTATAACCATTCTTTTTAAAAGCCTATGATCACATATCAATACCATGATCATTTCCTCATCATTGTGGACTTAGAACATTTTTGAAATCCCTCCCCTATTTTCCTCTTTAGGCCTCGACCAAATAAACAAAAACACATCTCCATCCAATTTTTTTTTCATTTTCGAAAGCATAGAAATATCTCGTGTTATCCCAAAATCGTTTACCCTAAGAATCCACAACATTTTAGACTAAACTACAAATTTCGACAAAGTTAAATTTGGTTCTTTGAGTCATAATTTCTCATTTTCTTTTTCAAACAAAGCCATGTTCAATCATTCTTTTAAAACCAAGGATATGTCTATTTATTTGACTTAGAACAAATTTTGAAAACTCATCCTACTCCTTTATAAACTTGTCACGGCCAACATCAAAAAAAGTGAGGCCAACACTCCAATTTTCTATTACTGAAACACTAGCAATCATCTATTAGTTCACAAGCCATTAAATTGATCAATCAACTACTTTGAAAAAAAAACAAAACAAAATTTTCTAAAATATGTTCATCAAATTTTCTCAAGAGCATCAAAATAAATTTTTCTTGTTTTTTTTTCAAAACAAAATCCATAATCCAACATCCATTTTGTTACAAAGTTCAAAAGTAGCATAAAAAATGAAATCACATATCAATTACTCAAGGTTATGCTCATTTTAAATTTTTTCTTAAAACCCTAACTCACCAACTCTAGAGAGCCTAATCAATCTTGTGAATCAACACACACACTAGCCTAACCATGTTAGCTCATCACTTACTATCAACTTCTAATTACTTCTAATCAAGATTAAACCATTTTTTAGCAAGAACTCTCAAGAACATAACCCTAGATCTAAGAGTTTCATGATAAATTTTGAGAGAAAGAAGAGGTTAGTTACCTCAAGGAGATGATGATTCTTGCAACTCCAAGATCCTAGCAACCAAAGATCAAGCTTGAAGGGAGAATTTGAAAAAAAAGAAGGGGTGAGGGTGAGGGTGAGGTTCAGCCGAGAGAGAGCAAAAGGAGGGGAGTAGTTTTTGATTTTCCTTCTTTGATCATGTGTGAAGCAATGTCTCACCAATTGCCTAGGAGAAGTGTGAGCCCTTGGATCAAATTGAAAAAGTTTTCTAACTAATCCCTAGCCCTTGGATCAAAAGTTTGTAATGATCACTTTTAAGAAAATATCTAGATATTTACTTTACGTTCTCAGCTCTCGCTCGCAGGCGAGTCGTACTTCGCCGACGGTCTAACTCGTGGAAAATAGAAAATCTACGAAGTAAAAGTTCGCCGTAAACTATTTCTAAAAATTATCGCTAAACTTGATTCCCCGACTGAAATTTTTATCCTAGGTTGCTAAAAATATTCTAGATTTAGATTCCAACTCGGGTCGATATATAAAGTCTCTAGTTAAAATTCGACAGAAAACAGAAACCGTAAATTTTCCAACAGCGGGTACGATTATCTACTCGTTTTTTCCAAAAAGCGGAGAAAGTCAAATTTCAAAGTTCTGAAAATACAGAAATGTTCTCATAGATAATTAAAGACTAAGAACCAAAAGTCTGGGCTTAATTAGTACACGAGTACAAAACAGGCTCCAACTCAGCAACGATGCTGTTATTACAACGATACTTGCGAAACAAGTTAACGAAACAAGCCCTAATACTCTTAACCACTACTCATGTTCTCAATACAAAGGTACAGTAGAATTTTGGGTCTTACATTACTTCCCCCCTAAGAGAAGTTTCGTCCTCGAAACTTAGACGTCGTTGAATAACTCAGGGTATTGCTCTTTCATCTTGCTTTCAAGTTCCCAGGTCGCATCTCCTGTAGCTTCGTTCTAGATTACCTTAACTAACGGTATATCCTTGGTCCTTAGACGCTTCATCTTCCTATCTGCAATCTTAATTGGCGGAACTTCAAATGACAAGTTTTCTTTCAACTGAATGTCATCTGGTGTAGTCACATGTGACGGGTTGGGAACATACTTTCTTAACTGGGATACATGGAACACATCATGAATCTGTGATAGTATCGGTGGTAATGCAATTCGGTACGCTACCTTTCCTATCCTTTTCGTAATCTGATACGTCCAATAAATTTCGGAGTCAACTTTCTTGCCTTTATTGCTCTCCCAACACCAGCGGTTGGAGTAACTCGGAGGAATACATGTTCTCTTGCCTCAAACTCTAAAGGCCTACGACGCCTATCTGCGTAACTCTTCTGACGATCCTGGGCGACCTTCATCCTTACACGTATCTTCCGGACCTTATCTGTTGTCTGTTGCACCATTTCCGGCCCTACAATTATGCTTTCTCCATCTTGATACCAACACAATGGAGTCTGACACCTTCTTCCATAAAGAGCCTCATACGGAGCCATCCCAATGCTCGTATGGAAACTGTTGTTGTAAGTGAATTCTATTAGGGGTAGAACATCGTCCCAACTTCCTCTATCATCTAGCACACATGCCCTTAACAAATCCTCCAAAGATTGATTCATTCTTTCAGTTTGTCCATCTGTCTGTGGATGGTAAGCCGAACTTAATCTCAACCTCGTCCCTAATGCCTCATGCAGTGTCCTCCAAAAATGTGAAGTAAATTTTGGGTCTCGATCCGAAACGATGCTTGACGGTATACCATGAAGTCTCACAATTTCTGCCACATAGATGTCGGTCAACTTCTCTGCCGTGTCGGTAATCCTAACAGGTAGAAAATGAGCGGACTTTATCAATCGATCCACTATCACCCAAATAGAGTCATGCTTCCTTCTTGTCTTGGGTAAACCAGTGATAAAATCCATCGATATGCTATTCCACTTCCATTCTGGTATATCTAATGATTGTAGCATTCCTGCAGGTTTTTGATGTTCCACCTTGGCTTTCTGACATGTCAAACACGATGCCACATACTCTGCTACATGCCTCTTCATACCCGGCCACCAGAAATCTAACCGCAGATCCTGATACATCTTGGTAGCTCCAGGGTGTATACTCAGTCTACTCTTATGTGCTTCCTCTAGGACCGTGTTTCTCAAGTTCTTAGCATCGGGTACGCACACCCTACCATTGCATCTTAAGATATTATCTGATCCCACTTTGAACTCTGTGGTAGTTCCTCGGACTATCAAAGCTCTCTTCTCCATAAGTAGACTGTCATCCTGACAACTAGTGTAACGCCCCAGACTGCTTTTAGGATGATCGACTGGCCCCACAAACCAACACGAGTCTTTTCAGCGAGCTTTGTCCTCACTTGCACGCTTTCCGGGAAACTTCCCAGAAGGTCACCCATCCAAAGACTACTCCAAGTCAAGCACGCTTAACTATGGAGTTCTTATGGAATGAGCTCCCGAAAAGAAGATGCATCTTGTTGGTATAGGTAGTACCCATCAATCCTTATAAGCCTTCCTTCAACCATGCAGTCCCATACCTGCACAGCATCAGGATCCCTCTCATTCCGATGTGATTCGGTTTGCCTAGAAGCTGCCAGGAGCCGCACATTGTCATGCCTCGTGCACCGGCGACCACTCCCCGCCCTCGTCAGCCTCGGGTATTACATGCCCACCAGCTTCCGCTTGGTTCGTCCCCGAACCACATCGTACTGGAAGAGGTCTGCTCTGATACCATTTTTAACGCCCCAGACTGCTTTTAGGATGACTGACTAGCCCCACAAACCAACACGAGTCTTTTCAGCGAGCTTTGTCCTCACTTGCACGCTTTCTGGGAAACTTCCCAGAAGGTCACCCATCCAAAGACTACTCCAAGTCAAGCACGCTTAACTATGGAGTTCTTATGGAATGAGCTCCCGAAAAGAAGATGCATCTTGTTGGTATAGGTAGTACCCATCAATCCTTATAAGCCTTCCTTCAACCATGCAGTCCCATACCTGCACAGCATCAGGATCCCTCTCATTCCGATGTGATTCGGTTTGCCTAGAAGCTGCCAGGAGCCGCACATTGTCATGCCTCGTGCACCGGCGACCACTCCCCGCCCTCGTCAGCCTCGGGTATTACAACTAGCAATGTCCTCCAACAATCCGTTCGAAATAGTGATCATTCCCAATTTCAAATTTCTAGGCGCAAACTCAACTTCCAGGTGTAGGTCTCGAAACTCTTCTAATAACTCTTGTTGACTAGCCATCTGAGCCGAACATACCGATACACTTTTTCTACTTAAGGCATCAGCTACCACATTAGCCTTTCCAGGGTGGTACTGTAACGTGAAATCAAAATCCTTCAAGGTTTCCATCCACCTTCTTTGCCTCATGTTTAACTCTTTCTGGTCGAACAGATACTTAAGACTTTTGTGACCACTGAACACAACAAAAGTACATCCATAAAGATAATGTCTCCAAATCTTCAAAGTAAACACTACCGCTGCAAGCTCTAGATCATGGGTGGGATAGTTCTTTTCATGGTTTTTCAACTGTCGTGACGCATAAGCCACTGCCCTCTTGTGTTGCATCAACACACATCCGAGTCCCTGATGCGACGCATCACAATAAACCTCATATGGTTCGTCTGACTGGGGTAGAACTAACACCGGTGAGGTTGTTAAACGCTCTTTCAACAACTGAAAACTAGCTTCACACTTCTCTGTCCAAGCAAACGGTTGATCTTTCCTCGTAAGTTGTGTCATTGGTGCCACAATCTTAGCAAAACCCTCAATGAACCTCCGATAATAACCAGCTAAACCCACAAAACTCCGTATATCTGTAACAGTTTGCGGTTGTTTCCATGCAAGTACGGTATCAATCTTGGCTGGATCCACAGATAATCCCTCCTTTGAGATGACGTGACCAAGAAAATTCACCGTTTCCATCCAGAATTCACACTTTGACGGGTTAGCATACAACTTTTTGTCACGCAGAACTTGTAAAACCAAGCGGAGATGTTCTTCGTGTTCCTCTTCATCCTTCGAATAAATGAGTATGTCGTTGATGAACACCACCACGAACTTATCCAAGAACGTATGGAATATCCTATTCATGTAATCCATAAAAATCGCCGGCGCATTCGTCACTCCAAATGGCATCACTAGATACTCATAATGTCCATAACGTGAGCGAAACGCTGTCTTTTGAACATCTTCTTCCCTTACTCGTATCTGATGATAACCCGACTTCAAGTCAATCTTTGAAAATACTGACGCACCCTTCAATTGGTCCATTAAATCATCAATTCGTGGCAAGGGATATCGATTCTTAATAGTAACCTTATTGAGCTTTCGATAATCCACACACAATCGTGATCGTCCATCCTTCTTATTAACCAATAGAACTGGCGCTCCCCACGGAGACACACTGGGTCTAATAAAACCCTTTTCCAATAATTCTTCAATCTGACTCTTCAATTCCACTAACTCGGCTGGGGCCATCCGATAAGGTGATTCCGAGATCGGTCCCGTTCCTGGATGTAAGTCAATAAAGAATTCCACCTCCCTTGCCGGGGGAAATCCTGGAATTTCTAACGGAAAAACATCTTGGAATTGTTGCACTACACGCAGATCCTCCAACTGAGCGTCTGACGTCACTCCTATACTAGCAAGTGAAAGAAATTCTGGTTCTCCATTTCTCATGGTTACTGTAAGCCGGTTAGCCGACAAGTACTTCTGTACTCCTGGCTCGGGGAAAAAGACCATCTTTCGAGCAAAATCCAAAATAACATAGTGATATGACAACCAATCCATCCCGAGAATGATCTCGAGGGACTGAAGGGGTAAACATATCAAGTTAACTATGAATTCTCTATTATGAATCATCACTAAACAGTGCAAACATGCTGAGTTTACCATTAAGTCCTTTGCAGGAGTAGAAACATTCAAATCAAAAGGCAATGGAGAAACAATCAATTTCATACGATTTGCACAATCCAAAGATATGAAGGAATGGGTTGCCCCGGTATCAATCAATGCAGTTAAAGTGTTACCTGCAATCTGGCAATTCTCATGTATAGCATTACTGGCCTGACCACTCACTTCCGTGCCCATACAGTAGACACGTCCTCTAGCAGTGGGTCCAGTTCCTTGTGTGGCATTCACTGTCGGCTCAGCCTTTGGGGCCCTGCAATCCTTAGCAAAGTGACCCGGCTTCTGACAATTGAAGCAAGTAGTTCCTGGGTTCCTACAATTATTTGCAAAATGTCCCTCCTGACCACATCTGAAACAAGGTCATTTCTCTCCACCTTGATTTCCTCTAATCCCTTGGTTCACAGAGCGATTCAGTCCTTGATTATTCGGGGGACGGTTGTAAGGCTTGTTCCCTTGCCTCCCACGGTTCTGATTCTGATTACTTGGACGACTAGGTCCCCCAGTATTGAAATTTCCATTGCGATTCATTCGCTTGTTCTTCATGTCTTCAATCTCTTGACACTTCTCAACCAGCACTTGAAAGTGTCGAATTCCCAATGGCACCACTGCGTCTTGCAGCTCGTACCTCAAACCATCCTGAAAGCGACGACACATATAAGTCTCATCTATGCCATCCCTGAAGAAACGAAAGAACCTAGACAGTGATTCAAACTTCTTTGCATAAGCCTCAACATTCATGCCTCCCTGACGCAGCTTCAGGAATTCTTCTCCATACCTTTCTCTAGCAGTCTCTGGAAAATACTTGGCCAAAAATTTCCTCTTAAAATTCTCCTAGTTGATTTCCTCATGAGCAGCCTCCATCATAAGACTAGTGCTCTTCCACCATGCGAAGGGCCACAGAGAGGATAATGTCTTGAGCTCGGATGGAGGGACCAAGATCATATCTGAATTTCGCCGTATCGTCTTGGCTTCCTTTTCGTCGGGGGGAAGGATCCAGTGGGCTAAGTAAGTGTAAAGTGGAGTCATCCAGGATGTTCCATCTTTAATTGAGTTGACATCGACGAGTATAGCAGTGGGGGCTTGTTCGATGCTTGGTCAGGCAAGCACCTCCTGAATGACAGATTTGTATCCGCCTTTCTTTTTCAGCCTCGCGAGTTTGGACAAAATGTCAGCTCTCGTGTTGTGTTCTCAGGGAACATGTTTGACTTATGCGGAGTCGAATTTGGCTATTCTATCCTTTACCAGGAGCAGGTATTCGTGGAGGTTGTCGTTCTTTGCTTGGTATTCTCCGAGGACCTGTGATACTACGAGCTGGGAGTCCGTAAAGATTTTGACCTCCTTGGCTCCAACGTCCTCGGCCAGGCGAAGGCCAGCGAGGAATGCCTCTTACTCGGCTTGGTTGTTCGATGTCGGGAATGATAGGGTGAGGGAGACTTCGATTATGGTGCCGGCTTCATTTTCGAGGATGATCCCCGCGCCTGCTCCTGAAGCACTGGAGGCTCCGTCGACGAAGATTGTCCACTTGTTTGCTTCGTTCGCTGGGGAAGCGGAGACGATAATCTCGGCCACGAAGTCGGCTAATACTTGAGCCTTCAAAGCTTTCCTACTTTCGTATCGGATGTCGAATTCGGATAACTCGAGAGCCCATTTGAGCATTCTTCCAGCCATGTCTGGTCGACCAAGCAAGGACTTGATGGGTTGGTCGGTGCGGACCACTATGGTATGGGCAAGGAAGTATTGCCTAAGTCTCCTCGCCGCGACGACCAGGGCGAGTGCAATTTTTTCGATGCGTTGGTATATGAGCTCGGGGCCCTGCAACGCTTTGCTCGTGAAGTACACAGGTTTCTGCCCCTCTGTTGTTTCGCGGATGAGAGCTGCGCTAACGGTTTTAGCGGTGATTGCGAGATAGAGGTAAAGCGTTTCTTCGTCGTCTGGTCGTGAGAGAACCGGCGGCTCGGACAGTGCCTTTTTCAGGTGTTGGAGAGCCTGCTCGCAATCTTCGGTCCATTCGAACACAGCTTCTTTGCGAAGAAGTTTGAATAATGGGAATGCGTGTTGAGCGGATTGTTGAGCGAAGTTAGCATTCCGTTGAGTGTTTGGATGGACTTCTTGTCATCCGGGGTTGGGTGTTCGGCGAAGGCTCTGCATTTGTCCGGGTTGGCTTCGATCCCTCGTTTTGTTAAGTAGAAACCGAGGAACTTGCCTGCTCGCACCCCAAATGTGCATTTTTCTGGATTGAATCTCCTGGCCTGCTCGAACACCTTCTTCAGGTGGGCAGTATGCTCGGTTTCTTCTTTTGATTTGACGATCATGTCATCCATGAATACTTCGAGCATGTCCCCAATTTCTGCTCGGAATACTTTGTTCATCATTCGCTGATACGTGGCACCTGCATTTTTGAGCCCGAAATGCATTACGTTGTAGCAATAGTTGCCCGACGCGGTCATGAATGCAGTTTTTTCTTTGTCGGATTCTGCCATCGGTATTTGATTGTAACCTGAATACGCATCCATAAACGATAATAATTTAAAGCCAGATGAGTTATCAACAAGTTTATCTGTACTAGGCAGGGGATAAGCATCTTTAGGGCAAGCCCTATTGAGATCGGTATAATCAACACACATACGCCATTTTCCATTATTCTTTTTAACGAGTACAACATTGGAGAGTCAGGTTGAATATCTGGCCTCAGAAATAAAGTTTGCCTCTAAGAGGTCTTTTACAGCTTTTTCAGCAGCCTCCGTTTTTTCGGGAGATTGCTTCCTCCTACGTTGTACTACTGCCCTAGCGGCAGGGTCTATGGCGAGCTGGTGGCAGGCGACATCAGGATGCAGGCCGGACATTTCTTTTGCATTCTAGGCGAACATGTCAGCATTGTCGCGGAGGCACGTCTTCAGCTGCTCCCTCACATAGTCGGGGAGGCCAGAGCCTATCTTCACCCCCTTGGTCGGGTCTTCTCCAAGTGGGACTAGTTCGAACTCTCCGTCGGGGATGGGGCGGTAGATCTTCTTGCTTGCCCCATCATTTTCTTTGTTGTCGCGGCGGAGCTTCTTCTCTTCCTTGTTCTCCTTCTTGGAAAAACGGGGATCAAGGTCGACAGCACTGATGTTGTTGGAAGGCGGCTTCTGCTCGCCATCTTTCTTCCCTGGTTCTTCGAGGAGCTTTCCCCGCTATCAGAATTGGCGGGGGTGTTGTTGATGGAAGAAAGGCCCTTGGAGGCAACTTCGAAGCATCTCCTGGCTGCAACTATGTCACCGTGGATGGTGGCAACCCTTCCCTCCTGAGTATAGTATTTCATTTTCAGGTGGATGGTCGAAGGGACGGCGACCAGGTCGGTCAACGCGGTCCTGCCAATGATGCATTGGTATAAAGAGGGGCAGTCTATGACCAGGAACTTGATCCTGACGGATTTGGTTGTTTCCCCCTGGCCAAAAGTAACCATGAGGTCGACGAACCCCTATGGCCTGCTCGTGGAGCCGTTGAAGCCTTGTAAATCCGAACCCAAGTAAGGTGCCAGGTGAGACCTGTTGAGGCCTAGCACGTTGAAGAGTGCGGAGCACATGATGTCGCAAGAGCTCCCTTCATCGACCAATATGCGATGAACGTCGAAGTTAGCCATTTTTACCCAGACCAGCAGTGGGATCTGGGAGTTAGGAGATCCACCGGGTATCTCCCAGGATAGAAAGCCAGGGGGACAGATTTTCATCCCCTGGGTGCGTCGATGGTTACCGCAGCTACTGCAGAGATGGAGAGGAGTTCATCGAACTTCCTCTTCACTGATCCGACGGTAAGAGGCCTGAATCCACCGCCGGAAATGACCATAGCATATGGGAATTTTTCCCATTTGCTGAGTTGGGCAGCCATTCCGTCGGGGACGTAAAAGTCTTCTGGACGGTGAATAGCCATGGCCACCTGGAGCGCGCCGGCTCCTGCGCCCGCATCGTCGTCGTCGGGCTTGGGTTTTTGCTTAGGCTCCTGCTTGGGAGCGTTAGCCTTCTTGACGAACTGCTTGAGATGTCCGCCCTTTATCAAAATTTCGATTGCATCCTTTACATGGACGCAATTTTCGGTCGTATGACCGTGAAACCGGTGGTATCTGCACCACTTAGATTTGTCCGCAGTGGGTTTTGCGGGCATAGGTTTGGGTATCCTTACTCCCCACTTCGGGAAGCCGACAACGTTGACAACGCTGATGATCTGCTCTCGAGATGTGACCAGCGGTGTGTAGTTGGTGAAGGTGCTGATGGGCCAACGATTTTTGTCTCGCGGACGGTCGTCGTGCCTTCTTTCTCATCCTTCTCGTGAGGAGCCTCGGTTGTGTCCCGAGGAGCTTTCTGTCCGCGGTTGGCGAACAGCAGCAGCAGCTACCTTCTCCTCGTAGTCGATGAAGGCTATTGCCTTACGAAGGAGGTCGTTGAGCGTGGCTTGGGGTTCAATCCTAATAGCCTTTGCGAACTCTCTGTGGCGTTTGAGGCCACGCTCAATCAAATACTTCTTCATGCCGTCGTTAGTGTCGACTTGGACGGCCTCTTTGTTGAATCTCTCGATGTAGTTGCGGAGAGATTCGTTGTCCCCTTGGACAATAGCTTCTAACGCCGCCACTGTATTCGGCTGGCGGCGGGAGGCGGTAAAGTGCCTTTTGAACTGCTCAGTGAGCTCTTTCCAGGGGGAGATGGAGCCTGGAGCCAGGGACTTGTACCAGTCGAGGGCACCTTTCCTTGGAGTGGTAGGAAAAAGCCTGCATTTGATGGGACCTTTTACCCGACGGTAGTCGAGCAAAACATTCATGTTGGCGATGTGTTCGTCGGGATCACCCTGCCCGTCATACTGCCCCAGGCTGTTTGGGGGCTTCTCCAGTCCGCGGAGGAGAGGAGTATTTAGGATCTCCAGGGTCAAGGGGCCCTGGTTTTCTTCTTCGTCGCTCCACACGATATCATACTGTGGAGAACCGCTTCCCCGGGGAGAAGGAGAACAGTTATGGTCCTCGTGTCGAGGAGGACTCTGGTATTGCTTCTGCTTTCCACGATCAGCGGCAGAAGATGAGGGATTCCCTCCAGTCGGTCGCGCTGGGCGACGGGGGCTTTGAGGGCGAGGATCGCGAAATTCAATTCCCTTTCCTCGCTTCGCACCTTGAAAGACACGATTCGCGCGGGGAGGAGTTCGTGCCCGCTTCTTGTGTGCAGGTTGAGCGACGCCCTCGCGTTGCTGACGAGGAGGGTGCGTGTTTCTTTCAAGAGCTTCAATCCTCTTGTTCTGCTCGAGGAGAAGCTTCTTGTGGTCGTTCATGGCGTCGAGCAGGGTCTTGAAGTCTGAGGGCGCCATGGTCACCGCCTGTTGGCCTTGGTTCCCGGAGTTCTCATCAGCCGCGGGGGCTTTCTGTCCGGAAGAAGCAGGGGCGCTCCCAGAGTTCTTCGGAACGATCTTGCGGATTTTGACGATGTCGTCGTCGTCAGAAATCGAGGTCTCCCTGCCGTCGCGGGTATCGATATCAAAATCTACCCTGGGATTGTCTTCAGAGTTGGGGATGTCATCGTTGGGTTCGATGACAGTCCTCATCGGGTTACCGTCGGCGTCCTGAAAAGGTGCGGCGACGCGGTCGTTGCGTGGAGGAGACGAGTTGTCACTGGCCATATCGGAAAGAAGAATTGGTTTTATCGAGTTTCTTGTGGAAAGAAAGCAAGAAGGGAGCACCCACGTCCCCAGTGAAGTCGCCACTGATCGTACCTGTGTGTAAGGAGCAGGATCGTGGGCCAGGAACGTCGCCTTACACGGTGGTTGGACGGTTGGAAAACGGAGGGCGGTTTGTACCTGTAGACACTCCAATGCTTAAGTCAGCAAGAGCACAAAGAGAAGAGGTAGAGAGAATCAATTGAAAGTACCTGACTCCTCAACGAAGAGGAGTATTTATAAGCCCCCAGCGCGGGGCCAGCGATTATCCCTATTGGACCGTTAGGCACGATCCAATAGTGGATAACTGCCAGGTTTCTGCGCGAGAGCAGGAGAAACCGTTAAGGTTCTCACCTGGGGTTTATCCAATACGCTGGAAAAGCGTGAGAGGATAGATATGGATGAAGCAACGTGGAACACGTGCTGATATAACGTTGGGGAGCTATTGAGCAGCTGTGCTCGACATGGGGCGCCGAGTCGTCGAAATGGAGCTGCTGTGCCCGCAATGGCGGGCAAGAATGTTGTTCTGCGCCGCATGCTTGAGAGGAGATTCTGCCCGACACTGTCGAGGGGGCCTGCACGGAAGTGCAGGTCCAGTCCAGAATACTACTTGTGTTTAGTTTAATTTAATTTTAATACATTTTAATTATGGTGTAAACCGCAACCACCGAACCGATTCTAACTACATTGGTTTGATTTGATTTGGATGACTTTTTAAAAATTAATCGAATCGTATACAATTTTATCTCATAGTTAAAATGACTTTTAGACTCAAAACCAAATCAAACCGCACTGCGAACATCCCTAAAAGTATTGTTTTTTGACGGAAGGACTTGTTGAGGTGCATTGGAAAACGTAGTACAAGATAAGATCTTGAATGAAAAATATAAGTAAACAAGGTCACCGAATTAATATCAAAATAACCTAACTATATATACGTCATTACAGCCACTTATCATAAGCATATTATATAAGTAAAATATTAAAATTCATACAAAATTACGATAATTGTCTGGTCAATGGATAAATCAATGACATGCTAACACTTAATTGATTAAAGAATACAATGAAAGCATAGATCCTTAATTTGCAAGCTTAAACACGTAGAATCAAATGCGGTATAAATGTTAAATTTTTCAAAAAACAAATTGTGACTATACGTTGAAAATTTATTATTTCATGTTTTCTTTACAGATTAATATTATTAATGTTTTTCAAGTTAATCATTGTATTTTAGTATAAAAAAAAGTCCTATGAATTCTAACTCAAATCACCTCAAGAACGAAATTGTGTGGGACAGGAACAACAAATATTCTTATGTTTCCTTTTTAATTTTGTCCTTTTGCTAAGCGGGTATTATAAAAATAAAAAATTATGAAAAATATTAATGTTTAACTGTGAATTGAGTTCGCTGCATAAGTAGTGAACTGTAGTTTCAAGTTTATTACATCGCCCAAAGGAATTTTAAGTGATTAATTTTAATTGGCCGCTTTTGTGACAATGATATGACATTGACCGATCAGAGTATCCCAAAATATCTATAAATCTTCCATTCTCTTCTCTCATTCATCCTCTTATCTTCTATTTTATATTTTATTTTTAGTTTGTTTTGTTTTTGTCATTTAGTGTGTAAGACACACAAGAGAAACCTACACATCCCTTATCTCTCGGGAAGAGAATCCATTTAGGCCATCCATTGTTATATTAATTTTGAAGTTGAAACACTTGATTGGTTTACAACTTGTTGTAATTTTTTTGCGTAATTTTTAAAGTTAATTTACTTTACTTTATATTGCAATAAATATATTCCAATATAATTTTATTTTCAGTTGTAGTGAGAATAATAATGGTTCTGGATCGGCTAAAAGCCCAACAAATATCAAGATCAATCTCAATGGGATAAAAATAAATTATGTGGCAAATGACCACGGTCCAATACAACAAGCATAAATAGAAATGAAGAGCCTCTAAGATCCCAAACGTGTCTCCTAAGTATAAAGGACGATCCTTTGTAAAGGACAATACATGTGTCAAGCACATGGCCGATTGATGACAAGAATTTATATAGTATTTTTTGGTTAGTTTAGCAGTAATAAATGACTGAGACAAGTCCAAACACGAAGCAAAATCTGAAGAATTGAAGCAAATAGCAAAAAGGAACAAGAATACAATAAAATGCCAAAAGTAGAGCAAAAAAGTGGATAAATACGCTCCCATTGTGGCCACGATGACTCCCATCGTGCCACAATGGAAAGTCTTGAGCGCCAAGGAAGTCCGGAGCAAATTTGTTTTATTTTTAAAACATATTCACTTCATCGTGGCCACGATGGCGACGTTGAGCCCATTAGAACAACTATAAATAGAGCTCATTTCCCTCATAATTATTCATTCAGAAATTGAGAGCATTCTCTAGTACTCTAGAGTTGTACTTCAAGAGGAGCAACAAGCTCTCTACGGGAAGAACTTTCCTTCTTCAACGGGAAATGTAACTTCCTCAACAAGGTATCCTTATTGGTAGGCATAGTTTTAATTCTTGTAATTTAAATTATGTAGATCTTTTGTATAGATTCCTTTAGGTGTGGTGGAGAAGATGAACTCCCCTATGAATATTTGGGCTATGTGATTGAGTCAAAGTTATAATAAATATTATTTAGTATACAGGTTTTCTATTTATTTTCTTGTTTTAACGACATAATCTGAAATCTGGCCGGATAAGCGGAAACGCCATTAGAAGGTTATGACTTTCTACCTTAATACTTCTCCAGAACTAGTTATAAATAAAGCTAGAGGAATAGACACAGTAACATCTGAAACTAGTCGTGACATAGCTGTTAGAGACGGAATCAGAAACTAATCTTGACATAGCTCTTAGATACTGAATAGTCTGATACTAGGCTCTAAAGGCATAAGGAGATTAATTGAGGGTAATTACTTTTTTTTTTTTTTTTTTTGACTAATTGAGGGTAATTACTTGATTGCTCACATTATTAGAAAATATCTCATGGCTAGTAAGATTTAAACTATTAGAAGATATATTCTGATAAAATCTACACTACCAAAAATATCTCTTGATAAATGAAGAAGACATGAGGAGGATTTTGATCAATTTAGAAAAAGAAAAAGCAGGGGGAAGGGGAAAAACGCAACCATCTGGTCATTTTTACGTTTTTAAAAAACTGATAAAATATGTTCTTTTTTATTTATATAATGATAGATACAGTTCATAGATACAGTTCTTTATTTATTTAGCCATACATATGGTGAATACAACAAATAGGGAATGATAACTGAAATTGCTTGCTAAGATGGCAAGCTTATTTTCCTAATATATTATTATGAAGCTAATATATCCCATTAATCAATATGAGAGTCATTAAGAGTGTTAGCCACATCAATGACAAATCTGTATTTAACATCATTCTTTGCAAGTCTCTCAAAAGCAGTGTTCACATAATCCATAGGAATCACTTCAATATCTGCTATGATATTGTGTTTTGCTGCAAAATTAATCATGTCTTGGCTCTCTTTCATTCCTCCAGCAGCACTACCAGCAATTATCTTTCTCCCTAATTTATGAACAATTATGTCTTAGTTAATTTCAAGCAGAAATATTATAGACCAATATTACAATGTTAATCATAACTTACCAAGCATCAATGGCATGTATGGCAAGACAGGAGGTGTTAGTGATGCACCTACTAAAATCAATTTTCCACATATCTTCAACATATCAATTAATGGGTGCAGTGAGTGAGGGCCTGAAGCTGTGTCTATGATGCCATCCATTGTGTCTTTTGCTTCCTATGAAGAAACAAACAATTAATTTATTTATCTAATTAATATATTTTTCAAATCAAACGGATCCTATAAATATAAATGTATAATTTTTGTCTTTCAAACTATAAAATTTCCCCTTTTAACTCTTTTTTTTGTGTTAAGATTTTGAAGTTTGTGATAAAATGGAGAAGATTCTCGACAAGAGCTTAAAAAGCTCGAGAGAGGGTAGAAATTATAAGATTTTAGTTTGATAAAAGATAATGAAAATAGTACAATATTGACTCATATATAGAGTAATTTTGGGCATTAAACAACTAATAATCAACTATAACAAACTAATGAAAATTCTAACTAACTAATGAAAGATCTAACTAACTATCTATATTCTTAGAGAATGGATCCTCTCAAATGGGAAAAAAATTTGAGGAAATAAAGTGAGACAATTGACCATTGGATTACTAATATAAAACAATATTTAATTCTAAAAGTAATGGAGAAATGATGATTGATGCTTAAAATGTGAAAATTGAGAAAAATTGAGGAAAAAAAAAATGAGAGGATCCATTCTCATATTCTTAACAGTTTGTTCACACACATTCTTAAATGACTCATTTTAGTTTGTATATAGTTAATGTTTATTTTATATATGTTAGACATATATAATCTAGAGACCAATGAAATAATATTTTGACCCTAAATTCTAACATGAAACTCGACTAGGTGTTGAAATCCATTAATCATGCATTGAACACAATTTTGAACACAAAATTGCGATTAATGAATATTAAATAGTTTAATACCTCCAATTGTTGTTGATCATTGATAAGCAAGAAGGAATCAGCTCCAAGTCTTTCCAAAGCTTCCTTTTTCTTTCCAGCAGAAGTACTTATCACGGTAACTTTCATATTAAAAGCCTTAGCAAACTTAACAGCAATATGACCAAGTCCACCTAATCCAACAACACCCAAATGTTGTCCACTTTGACACAATCCAAGATGTATCATTGGGCTATAAACTGTCAATCCAGCACATAACAATGGAGCTGCACCTTCTAGTGGTAACCCTTTTGGCATTATAACAGCAAAATGTTCATTAACCACTATTTTATTTGAGTATCCTCCATAGGTTATTGATCCATCATAGTCTTGTGACTTGTATGTTAAAATTCTTTTGGGGCAAACATTCTCCCAACTTTTGGAGCAACCGGAACATGTACCACATGAACCACATATTGGACCCACACCTGCTATGTCCCCAATTTTGAATTTTTTGACACTTGGACCAATCTTTATCACTTCACCCACTATCTCATGTCTAAATTAAATTTGCAAATATTAGTTAGTAAAAAATAATAAAAAATTATATATTTTTTTTAAGAAGCTAAATTAGCTTATTCAAATTGGTACTAGAGAGAATTAAACCTGAGATCTTAAGAAGGAGCACAAATATAAAAAATTAGATTCTTCTAAATTGATTGAATATAAAAAATGCTCTATGATTGATCTATAGAATGAAAATGTTAAATTGATCACAAATATTAGATACCACTTAGTGGCAGCACAAGGGCCAAACTACCAAAGCCAGCACTTTAGGCCTTAAATTAAAACAAAAATTTTAGCAAGAAAAAATGCCTTCTACACGTGATAAGCTTAATAGTTCAAATGTCGAAAAAGAAGTTTATTGTGAGAAAAAAGACCTCCCATAAAATAAATTAATAATTTCTAATTTTTTGGTTGATCTGATTATTTATATGTGAGAACTCCATTATTCTCCCCTTTTATTTTAACAAAAATATTATTATTATTATTATTATTATTATTATTATTAGAATATATAAAGGCCTCTTTTTAGAGTTTGCTTTAGACCTTTTATTGTGTTGGCCGGCCCTAATACCACTTGTAATTTAACGACTTTTAACAATTCAATTTCTAAATCAGACACAAACTTACTTAGCAAATGATTTAATATAGACTAATTTGACAACTAAGTTTACTACTAAGACAGGAATATTTCAATCAGGGCGTGCATCGACTATTTGGATTGTATTTTACAAAAAAACATTGGCCTTTTTATTTTTTCGAACCGATCTTTTATATTTTTTTTAGAGGTCTACTACAATATAAATTTATTTTTGAAGCCCAAAAAGTAAGACCCAGCCCAAAAAATAGTCACTATACATGATCAGACAAGATCAACTTTTTAACTTTGCAAAACGAGTCTAAAATATGAAGTTGAAGATGGATTGTCTGATCAAGATCACTCTGTCCATCTGAACTTGTGAATTAATGTGGTGAATCCATTTCCAATTTTCTTCTTTTATTAGATTTGATTGGACTGTGACTTGTAGTTAAGAATTAAGTTCAGATCAATGACTTTGAATATTGAAGAATGATTAGCTATAATAAGAAATATATATATATACATACCCGGGAACCATTGGATAGTTGATATGACGGCCTAGCTCATTCTTGGCAAAATGAACATCTCCATGGCATATCCCACAATAGAGTATCTTCATGGTAATGTCAAGATCTCCATTTTCCCTATATGTACAAAATTCTTTATTATTATACGATCGAAACAAATACGCCCCCCTTTTCCCCGGCCAAAGAAACAACCTAGCTCCGCCACTGCATAAAAGAGTTTGTTGTTAGTATTATTATGTAATTTGTTTACCTTCTAGAGAAGTGAAAGGGGGAGAGAATTCCTGAGGAGTCTCTTGCAGCCCACCCAAAAGCAGGTACTTCCTTTTCATTTGATAATGTGTTTGCCATATGTTGTATCAAATATTAGAATATGATAGTGGATTATAACTTATCAGAGTTTGAGAAAATGATAATTTTATTTATCTAAATGTTTGTGGAGGACTAAGGAGCAGGGAGCGAAGATATGTATATATAGTGGAGCTGTGGTGTGGGCGTACGTGTTGTGTTTAGGAAGAAAAGCTTTAAAATAATCATGGATATATATGTTGAACATTGCAATTAGGAAATCTTTTTAGAAATTAATTTCAAACTTGTTTACTTGGAAAAGATCAGGCAAGACCTTTCAGACTTCAATTTCAAAAGGTTAAATCATTAAAAATAATTAATTTTAATCATAACTATTTTTTAATTGATTATTCGCATAATTAATTGTGTTTTCTTAACTGTGTATTAAAATTTAAATTGTTAAAGAAATGAAGTTGTTTATTAATAATGAATTAGTTCAAGTAGTAAGAGCCTTAATCCCCTTAGGCATGTGGTCACCTTGTATGTCCCACAAATTTCTTTACGGAGATCAATCATTGTTAATGACGGTGGAAATTTCATACCAATATCATGGTAAAAAAAAAAAAAAAATATGTTGGACATAAATAAAAAGCTTAAATGCAATTATTATGGTTCCACTATTGTGGTAAAATTGTAATTTGGTAACGTGACGGTAAATTGTTCACTCTTAGCCGTTTGTATCATTTCAATTGATTTTCTTTTGATTTTGTATGTTTAATCACGGTTCAATTCGACAATCCATTTTTTAAGATTCTCAATAATTAATAAAGATTAAATAATTAAATTATCAAATTAATAATATTATACAATCTTAATAATGATTTATAAATTATAAAAATCATTTTGCATAAAAAAAATCATTTGAAATATGATACACGAATGAAGAAACAAAAATTAAAATTTAAAGATTCAAAATTGAAATAAAAAATTGAAACATTTTAAAGAATCAAAATTTTGAAACATTTTAAGATGACCTAAATAAAAATTGATACAGTTTTAAAAAATAATTTATTCAGCGTATATATTAAAAATAAATATTACACTCGGTTGTAGATCATTTAACAAAATAAAACTTTTATTACATTTCGTAAAAAATTAAAATTGCCTTTGAGATAGCATACGTCAACTGAGAAGTAAATACCTCACTCAATATCTCATAAAAAAGGAAATACCTCATTCAATATGTCATCACTTATATTCTATTTTTTTTTATTTTAAATTTTAATGTGTCGTTTGTGTTAGTCTACGAGTGTTGCACTCCCAGTTTGCTTGCCACTTATATATATATATATGGGGAGGGATCAAATTATACCGATGTAACATTTGAATAATATTACACCGCTCAATAACGTTTTAACGAATTCAAATTTTATAAAATCCACCGTTGGATTGGAAGATTATATCATATAGATCATTTATGTTAAATTTTATAAAAATTTAAAATCATTTGATATGTTATTGAGACCCATCAAGATTAACGGTTTATGTGTTTTTATCGAATACCGTTAATTTTGATGAATCTCAATAACATATCAAATAATTTTAGATTTTTATAAAATTTAACATGAATGATCTATATGATATAATCTTCCAATCCAACGGTGAATTTTGTAAAATTTAAATTCGTTAAAGCGTTATTGAGCGGTGTAACATTACTCAAATGTTACACCGGTGTAATTTGATCAAATTATACCGGTGTAACATTTGAGTAATTTTATACCACTCAATAATGCTTTAACGAATATAAATTTTACAAAATCCACCGTTGAATTAAATGTTTATCTCATATAGATCATCTATGTTGACTTTTACAAAAATCTAAAATTCTTTGACATGTTTTTGAGAAGCATAATGATTAACGGTATTCAATAAAACGCTTAAACCGTCAATTTTAATGTGTTCCAATAATATATCAAACAATTTTAGATTTTTGTAAAGCTCAACGTAGATGATCTATATGATATAAATCTTAATCAATCTCAAAACCATATCAAACGATTTTAGATTTTTGTAAAATTTAACATGAACGATCTATAAGATATAAACTTTCAATACAACGGTGGATTTTGTAAAATTTGTGTTTGTTAAAGCATTATTATGCAGTTTAACATCACTCAAATGTTACGCCGGTCTAATTTGATCTCTTCCCTATATATATATATATATATATATATACACACACATGAGAGAGATCAAATTAAACCGATATATTATTAAAGTGATGTTACACCGCTCGACAACACTTTGACGAATACAAATCTTAAAAAATTAATTGTTTGATTGAAAGTTTATATTATATAGATCATTCATATTAAATTTTTCAAAAATCGAATATCGTTTAATATGTTATTGAGACCGATTAAGATTAATTGGTACCCAATAACATATTAAACAATTTTAAATATTTATAAAACTTAACATGAAATGATCTATAAGATATAAACTTTCAATACAATAATGAGTTTTGTAAAACTTATATTTATTAAAATGTTATATTTATAAAATTTAGGCTTAGATATGCTTTTGGTCCCTGCAATTATACTTTGTTTTGAAAAGAGCCCCTGTAAATTTTTTTTTTTGATTTTAGTCTCTGCAATATCTCAAAACTTTTAAAATAGCCCATGACTGGATTTCTTCATGATATTGCAGGGACTAAAATCAATTTTTTTTTACAGGGACTAAAATCAACTTTTTTTACAGGGACTATTTTCAAAACAAGACATAATTGCAGGGACCAAAAGCATATTTAAAATTTGGTCACGTCAGCTCTAAATCCAGTCAGGGGCTATTTTGAAATATTGCAAGTACTAAAATCAATTTTTTTACAGAGACTCTTTTCAAAACAAAGCATAATTGTAGGGATCAAAAACATATTTAAGCCTAAAATTTATATTAATTAAAGCGTTATTTAATTCTGTATAAGTTCTTAACTTATCAAAAACAAATTTGTATAGAGTATCACGAGTTGAGATCCTCTCCATTTCCTATGCTTTCTATTTCTTCCATTATTATATAGTTTTGGAAATATAAATGTAAAAGTGTGACATTAAGTGAATCCAAATCTCTTTTATATACCCCAAAACATTTAAAACTTTGGTAATGAAAGAAATGGAAATAATGAAAAATGGAGAGGACCCCAACTCGAGTATCAAATACAAATAGTGAAGGGCGACTAAACTAAGACCTTCTCAAAATGAGGAAATTCTAAAATTTAGTATTCCAATAATTTTTTTTTTACACAGGCAGTTATTCGCTTGACGACTATCAATTATGAATAAATGAATAGTATTTTTATTCTCTTTTTTTTTTTTTTAACGAAAAAGGTGGATGCAAAGACAGCCACCCAAAATATATATATTAACAAAAAAAAACTAATTACAAATGGAGAGGATATAAACCAAAGTTCCATTAAGCAGAACAAAATCTAAAATTAGGTAAATCTAGATGATTCTTAGCAAGACTATCTTTAATAAACTCAGGAGCTATAGACCAATGTGAAATTGAAGGTAAAAGTAAACCATGTCCAGCCAAAAGGTCTGCAACTATGTTACCTTCTCTATGTATATGAGAAACAATGCAGTTCAAGTCATTAAGAATGATCAGAGTATTATGCCATATATTTCTTAAGTTCCATGAAACAGGAACAGATCTATTAGTAAAAGCTGATACTACCAAAAGAGAGTTAGTTTCTAACCAAATATTCTTCCAATTGTATTGATGGGCAAACTCGATAGCTCTCATGGCACCACATAACTTAGCCTGGAAAGGAGAGCAGAAACCTAAAAGTTCAGCAAAGCAAAACAGGAATTCGGCATCATGATTTCTGAATACTCCACTACAAGAAGCTAAGCCTTGTCTGCAAGCTCCATCTATATTACACTTTGTCCAATTTTGAAGAGGAGGTTGCCAAAGAATTTCACAGATAACAAGTGCATTTGGATGATGAATGGTAACTTTAAAAGTTTTAAGAATTGTAAAATCTCTAATGGAATTTGATGAAATCTTATTAGCGTTATTACCTGTCAGAGTGGTGTTGGCGACTATCCAAGATAAAGCAGATCTCCAATTAATGTCTTTGTTGTTGAACCTTGATTGGTTTCTAGCTATCCAAATGCAGTTTAACAAATTAACCAAAGCAGCTTTAATGACTTCTTTACATTGAGGAGACCAATTCATGTCACAAATCTTCCACATGTCCTCCATTGTAGTGAACTGTAAAACCAAATTCAGGCAGGAAGCAAACCAGGACCATATTTTAACTGCAAATTCACATTCAAAGAAGATGTGAAAAGTTTATTCTACTTGCTTGTTGCATAAGATACACATGGAAGGTAAAGCACAACCTCTCAACATCAAATTTTCATCTGTTGGAACTTTGTTATGCATTAATCTCCACACAAAGAGGGATTTAGAAGGCTGAATATCATGACTCCAAATAGATTTTGCCCAGTGCAAATCCTGAACCTGATGAAGTTTAAATAAGTAAGCATCCCTGAGAGGTAAATCACCCGAATTTGAATGTTTCCAAAGAAGTTTTTAATCAAGTATTTTCCTCCCATCAAGAATGCTAGAATGAGGGTTGAAATTATCTCATTTAGGCAAGCTGAAAATGAGTCATTGTATGAAGCTTGGGAAATATTCAAGGAGTTGCTAAGGAAATGTACTTACCATGAAATTCCTTCTTGCATTCAATTAGAGACTTTTTATCATGGGTTGTTGACATCATCAAAATACACTTTGGATAATGTGCAGGTGAAGCTATCTTGGCCAAGTCTTAGAATGCAGCATTTAATTTGATTGAAAGAATCACTACCAACACTTATTAGTGGCATACAACAAGGTCAATTACTCGAAAGAAGGTTGTTACTACTCAAGAGGTGAATGTCAATGCTGACTTAGCTGCACAAGTTGCCAAATTAACTCAAATGTTAGGAACAATGTGCACTGCAACATCAAATGCTACGGTTAAACCTATACATGTTGTTAGCGATCCATCACCTATCATGTCATGTGTGTATTGTGGAGAAGCTCATCTATATGAAGATTGTCCATCAAATCCCATATCAATGAATCATATGCAGAATTTCAACATGCACAACAATTTATACTCCAACACTTATAACCATGAATGGTAAAATCACCCAATTTTTTTTGCAACTCAAGGAGTCATGCCACCACCTGACTGTGCAGAACATGATGTGACACCAGACTTGAGTGATGTACCAGATTATGCATAATCACCAGAAGTCATGCCACCAGATTTCTCTGCGCCAGATCCACAAGATTTAATGTATCAAGCTACACATGCTGCAACTCCTGAACCTAATGTGTCTTTGGGAGCTACTTTAATGGTTTTCATTAATGAAACAAGAGCTTTCATGAATGAAATAAAAGCTTTAATGAATGACACCAAGGCACAATTTCTTAACAATGGTGTAGTATGGAAAAATATGGAAGATCAAGTCGTACAATTAGCCACAACACTTAGTGTCAATCATAGTGGCTCAGCTCCAAAGAACAAAGAAACTTGCAAAGCGATCTCACTAAGGAATGGAAAAGAGTGTGAAAAACCAAGTATAGGAAAGATTTATATCGGAGCCTTGGGAGAAGACCAAACTGAAGCGTTAGTAGTTATCACCCCTGTTCCAGAAACACATCACTCTGCTTCAGCTACAAGTTCTGAAACTCCGAAGAAGACAAGTCCTGGCGTATCACCCAGAAGTTCTGACAAGTCACTTGTTGCCTATGAAACTGATTCAATCAAGAATCAATTTGTTCAAGAAAGACCTCCACCACTATTTCCTCAAAGAATCACGAAAGTAAATGATGCCCTGAAGCATCCCAACAAAGGAATGAAGTATTGCTACTTTGTGAGGACTTTTGACACCTTGACTCGTCAACAAATCATTTTTAATCATCATGTGCTTGATAAAGAACCAACTCATCTTGATTTTAAAAAGATAGAAAAGGAGGAAATGTTGAATAAAGAGCTGAAGCCACTATCATTTCTCAAGTATGCTTATCAAGGAAGTGAGAGCACATTTCTTATGACTAATTATGTTCCAATCACTTCATCTCAAGAGAGAATTGTAGTTGAAATTCTATAGAGGCTTTTGATGGAGATGTTAAAGAACCACACCAAAGAGGAAAAAGTCTACTAGGCTTTTGCTAAGAAGACTCACACTTGGAATGGTAGGATGGTGAATAGACTTTACAAGTACTTTGACCACAATGTGGGTAATGTTGATACCGAAACTCATGAAGAAAAATCGATAACTGGTGTCAAGTCATTTGTTCAAGAGCCATATCATCAGAAGACAACAACAGGCAATGAACAATTAGTTGTTGCATCAGTTGTTCAGGTTCAATTGAATGAAGACTGGATTCTACGTCCACCACCTGAACCACCACCACCAGAGAAGTCACAGAAAAGAGGTGTCAGGACACCTGTTCCAGAAAAGAAGAAGTGCAGGAACTTGAGCATGTACTAGAATTATCAACTGTTGACTGTTGCAACATATGCTCAAGAGGATCCACTTTATGGTGATATTAAGATGACTAATGAGGTTGGTACCAAAAGAAAAAGGATCTCAAGCTATTGCGATTATAAAAAAGCTTCAGGCTTATGGCCTATTGGTAACATCTTTTTATCTCTTGCTTTAAACACCTATTAACCCTTAAGGGTTAATAGGTGTTTACCCCCCTGCAAAGTAGGCGAGTTTTGTTTTACTCCCTGTAATTTATTTTGTTGAGAACACCCCCCTGTAATGTTTTATTTTTTTTCGTAGTGTAATTTATCCCCCTGTAATGTTGTTTTGTTTTACCCCCCGGGGGGGTAAAATGAACTACGGAAAAATAAATAAAACATTACAGGGGGGTGTTCTAAAAAAAAAAATTACAGGGGGGTAAAACAAAACTCGTATACTTTGCAAGGGGATAAACACCTATTAACCCTTAATTTAATTTTGCCTTAGCCATAATTTAGTTTAGTTTGATATGTTTGTTGTCGAGTCAGTAGTTTAGTTTGGGGGAGAGGCAATGTCAAAATAAATTTAAATAAATTGAGTCAGTTTGTCTGTTATTAAGTTAGATTGCAATTAAAGTGTTATTGTAAGAATTCTCTTGACATGATAGCATGATTTTATGAATATTAAGTGAATGTATCTGAAGGATTGATGAAATTTTTGGAAATTTTTGCTTCGGATGTTTGACATGATAATTTTTGCACCATAATGAACACTGTTGAATGTTGTCAAACTTAGTTGTTTTCTTGTAGTGAGTGTTTGATGACTCATTTTATGTGATGTATTTAAGCTCTTATTACTTGGATTGTCACCTACTAATATGGTGATCATTTACATCATTGAGTCATTTTACACTACAAGAAATATGATTTTTGGCAGCGATTTTTTTTGTTATAAATTGTTACAAGTCGTTGGCAAAACTACCAAATGATAGTTTTTCCAAAGACATGTAACAACTTTTAAAAAAACAATTCGCTGTCAAAAATCATATTTCTTCCAGTGTTAGTTAAATTGTAGAATTATTGAGTCAAGCACACTATGTGCTATGTTTTGTGGATTTCATATTATTTTGATGTGTAGAGTTTAGCTTGGTGATAACTAGTGTCAAGACAGAGCACAGGAGCCACAATGAAAAGATCTCAGAGCTCAAATATGATAATCAGAGTCAAGACACATGAGTCCGTACACCAGAGACACGTGGGCATTCAAAGAGAAGTCAAGGCATGAGTTGTCAAAAGGATAAGACTATGAAAAGAGGCTTATGAAAAGAGGCATCTAGAAGCAGGAAAGCTGTTATCTGCCATGTGCTGACAATGTACTATCCTAGGATCAAAAAGGAATATGCTTTATTCTTTAGACTATTCTTGGAGGACAAGTAGAGGAAGCCCAATTATCATGAGACTTGCTATATAAGGAGACCTAAATCAGAGGTTCAAGAGGTTGGAAACCCTAAGAGAGAATTTTGTAGCCTCCATCTCCATCTCCTTCACGACTTCATTCATCCACCATTGTTGTCCAGCGAAGCTGTCAACCGGAGTCACGACTGTGAAGATCATTAGCTACTCTTGGTTGTGATCTCCTAGGTTTATCATTTCTAATTCTCTTTTGATGTTAATATGTGTAAACTTATATCTCTGTTTGTATGCTTTATTAAGCTCACCATGAGGCACGAGCTAAAACTCTTGTTGTTGGAATTATGTAATATTCAATGAGAGTCTAGTATTATTCATGTGAATGATTGTGATGTTTATTGCATTTTTAGTTCTTATGATTTTATGATATATATTTCATTCAAGGTCTAGCCAACTTAGGATTAAATGCAATTTTATTATTATAAGACATCTAGTAACAAATGGAACTTAGGAATTGATATGGTTAAGTAGAGGATGGACACATACTTCTTACTTAAAGACATAAACATAAGCCTTTAGGCCATAATGATAATACAAAGCAAGCTTTTCTGAACCGGAACGAATTAAGCATGATCTAGACATATGATACATCTTATCTGCCGTTTCACATTTAATATTGTAGAAATACACCACAAGATATAGTTTTGCTCGCAGATGTCATGACACCCGTTATCAGTCACAGTTACTAGATTATTAGTTGAATGAATCATAATTCCAACATCACTACCAAATTTGATCTTTAAATCTCTTTTTAATTATTTTGTTTATAAACTCTGAAACAATGATGTTATTTGGTTACCTTTTTGCTAATGAATTAGAATGCAATTTTGTATGTTTAGTGAAAATATTCCCTTAAACAATTTCCGTGGGTACGATACTCTTTCTTATCACTTGCTATACTTTAACTGTGTATACTTGCACAACTTCATTTGCAACCGTATTCATGATCTAAAAGACACTTGTTATAATCAATAAAACCATGGAAGTTTATAATGGCAGGACTTATATAGGAGTAGTATTTTTTTGACGGAAGGATTTGTTGAGGTACATTGGAAAATGTAGTACAAGATAAGGTCTTGAATGGAAAAATATAAGTCAAAAATGTCACCGAATTAAAATTACAAGAACGTAACCATATACGTCATTGGAGCAACTTATAAGCATACTAGTACCTATATAAGTAGCACTTCACTCTAATTAAGCTCACCACCGATCACACTATATTTTCTATAACATATTTTCTGCATCTACCAACAAAGTTAAATTGAACAAGAACTATATACATAGATATAATGGCAACACAATATGAGTTTGAGCATCCTAAGAAGGCTTTTGGTTGGGCAGCTAGAGATACTTCTGCTCTTCTCTCCCCTTTCAATTTCTCTAGAAGGTTCACTCACTCAATCACTCATTTATCTAAAACATCTTTTTTATATTCTTTATTTGCTACACCATTTTACGTCCTCATTATACTTTTTCTTTAGAATGGTAATGTTTGTTCTAAGGAGGTTTAATTCCTTCTACTACTAAATTTTTCCACTCTACTAATTATTGATAGATACACTCACTACTAGAAATTTTCTGTTTTCTGCGGATTCTGTTTCCTATAAAATTTTCTGCGAATTTTGATTCCCAGCTAAAATCTTCGTAGGTAATTGTTTGTTGCGGTTTTTGGAATCCTCAAGAAACGTTCCTGCGGAATTTTCTGCTGAAAATGACAACGAATCCGCAGCAAACTTTCCTGCAAACATTCCGCCTAATGATCCTAAACAATTTCATTCTTTTAAAGGGGCTCCCCAATATTTTATGCCAATATGCCATAAATTTTTTATGGTTGCTATTTTCCCTCTAGATTGTTCACACTAGAAAAACACTACTAAAATTTGCAATACTAGAAGATGTCTTTGAGTGCCATGAGAAGAATTTTGATCAATTTAAAAGAAGTGAAGAGGAAATATCTAAAATCCTGATGGGGCCTTAGTTGAAGAAGTCCCGCATGCAATAGCCCATCAGGCCCAATTAGACAAGACATTTATTAAGTAAATTTTCTTCTGATTTGTATAATAAAAATTGTGTTTGCTAAATATCAAGTCATGTTGTTATTAAATTAATGACTTTACAAAAAAATAAAATTAGATGCTTAAAAAGAATATTACTTATTCAATGATATTTTATTTGTAAGTCAGCTTTGTTTTTGGGTGTGACCGTGTGACCAACACAATTCTTTTTAATTCAAAATATATATTTTGATTTATGAATATTGAAACTCAAATTTAGATATCATAGATTTTTTTTGACACAAGATATCATAGATTAAAACATATATTATACAATAAAATGTAGCATGAGTTAAATTTAAATCTCTCATTTATTGTGACAATATTATTTAGGGAAACAAGTGAGAAAGATATAGCATTCAAAGTATTATATTGTGGAATATGTCACTCCGACCTTCATAAGGTGAAGAATGAATGGGGCACTACCGACTATCCATTAGTTCCCGGGTACACTTTCTACTTTTATTAAATTTTTGAAAAACTAAACATATAATTAAGTCAATACATAAATTCAATTTGATTCAAATTAATGTAACAAATATTTTACAGACATGAGATTGTTGGCATAGTGACAGAGGTCGGAAACAAAGTGAGAAAGTTCAAAGTTGGAGACAGAGTAGGTGTGGGATGCTTGGTTGATTCTTGCCACTCATGCCAAAATTGTGCTAAAAATCTTGAGAATTATTGTCCTAAATTTACACTCACCGATGGTTCCAAATATAGTGATGGAACGGCCACGCATGGCGGTTACTCTGACTCAATGGTTTCGGACGAGCATTTTGTGTTTCGCATTCCAGATGAGTTGCCTCTTGATGCCGCCGCACCTCTGCTCTGCGCCGGTATCACGGTATATAGTCCTCTTAGATATTTTGGACTCGATAAGCCTGGTTTGCATGTTGGTATTGTTGGTCTTGGTGGACTTGGCCATATGGCTGTGAAATTTGCCAAAGCTTTTGGTGCTAATGTTACTGTAATCAGTACATCACCTAGCAAAGAAAAGGAAGCAATAGAAAACTTGGGTGCGGATTCATTTTTAATAAGTCGCGACCAAGATCAAATGAAGGTAAAAAAAATTGTCATATATCAATTCATTTAGAAATCTAAAATGTAACAATGGTCACTAGTTAATATTAGCGAACATTTTTCAAATTAGTCTCTAAATTAGTCACAAAATTATTTAGCAACCGATTTATATATTGATTTCAAAATTCAGCTACTAAATCGGTCGCTATATAGACTAAAATAATTCGGCCATTAAATCATTAACTAAATAGTGAACTTTTAGTGGTGGTTCGACTTGAAAAATATGTTCATGATTGCGTAATTAATTGTCACAATTTTTAGGCTGCAATGGGTACTTTGGATGGTATTATCGACACAGTTTCAGCAGATCATCCTTTATTACCTTTGATTGGTTTGCTTAAGTCTCATGGAAAGCTTGTAATGGTTGGTGCACCTGAAAAGCCTCTAGAGCTTCCAGTTTTTCCTTTACTTGCAGGTACAAGAATAATATGATGCTAAACATGTGCTCTAAATGTTTAAAATTAAAATATGTATCGTTTAAGAGTAGTTCAGTTGATAGCTACTAATAATATTATTGGAGAATAGAAGGTTAAAGTTCGAACTTCGAGTTCTCCACAATCTGAATTCAGTAAAATTAAAATCCGTGCAGTCATGCAGTAGGGTATGCTTAAATTGAGATCATTCCTATCAGACAGTTCAAATTTCAATCTTAAATTTTATACTAAACAAAAATTAAAAGTTGTACATCTTAAATTATGAACCGTTTGATAGTAGATGACTGCACGTGACTGCATTAATCGGCGACTGCATTTAATCGTTTTCATGACCTATACCTTGGAAGTTCACATGGATTTTTCATTTATTGGTAGGGAGAAAGATAGTAGCTGGAAGTTTAATTGGAGGGATAAAGGAGACTCAGGAAATGATTGATTTTGCAGCAAAGCATAATGTAAAGCCAGATATTGAGATCATTCCTATTGATTATGTCAATACTGCAATGGAGCGTCTCCTTAAAGCAGATGTGAAATATCGCTTTGTGATTGATATTGGAAACACATTAAAACCAAGCAATTGAATTTGGCAGGATATTCAAATATTTCAGAGAATATTGCAGTGGTCAAATGGACTAATAATAAAAAAGGGTAAAAATTGTACCAAAATAAAAAAAAAAAGGTAAAATATGTTTTTTTTTTATTTCTATTTTTATGGCGAGTTTTGGTTTTCGTTTCCATAAAATAAAATCACTTGTTTTCATCTTAACAAAAAAATTTCCTTTGTTTTTAGTCTCTGGTGGCTATTTTTTGTTCAATTTAATGACAATATTATGACTTTTTATGTTCAAAATTTGTCTATATTATATCTATATATCATGTTAAATCTATATAAGTTTATATTATATGTTAAAAAAATGTCAAAATTTTGCTCATTAAGAATTAAAAACAAATTTTCTTTTATAAGAATAAAAACAAATGATTTTATTTTGCGGAGACAAAAATTAAAACTCGCTATAAAACATAGACAAACAAACATATTTCATTCTAATAAAAATTAGCTTATAGAATTCAGTGTACCATGTTCACCAAAAATAGAAACGAATTCAGTGTATCACTAGCCAAGGGAGATTAATATTTGCCATCATTATTATATGGAAAATGCTAAACAATGCACCTGTTGCATTGGTTAAACATATTAATATAGAAACTTTTTCTTGAAACTTGTACATTTAATGTGTTAAAGATGCAAAAAGTTATCTCTTTAACATTAATTTTATCTCTTTCTTTTCTTTTTGGGAATGCTTAACTAGTGCACCTGCACTTGTTTAGCATGACCTTTATTATATTGTTATAATATGATTTCTAGAGTAAAATAAAAAAGTTTCATATATAATAATTTTGTTTAAGTGCCATATTTTGTTTTTATTAACACTCTAGTTAAAGGTTCGGTTGAGAGATAAATAATATAGTATTTGATCAAGAATTGTTTTCATATAAAATTGAATTCAAATTCTTTCCAACGATTCATCTCATGAGAAGTTCAAATGATATATTTATTTTATGAAACAAGCAAAGTTTATTAAATAATAGACAAAATTATATCAGGAATATTTTATTTATAATTTAATTATAACACATTTAATTTGTGCTTTACCTTTATTTGTTAGGTTTAAGTCTATTATCTATCAAAATATGCACATGTTAATTTTTTTATTAAAAAAATAATAAAATAATAATTTTATTATTAGTAAACTTATTTTTAAATTTCTTTTATTTTTTGTTGTCAAAAATAAAGAAATTCATAAACAATACTCCTCCAGTAACACTAAATACTTTTCTAGATTCATTGCTTTATTAATGTATTTGATCTATTATAGACTAAATACATTAATAAAGCAATGAATTTAAAAATATATTTTTTACTTATATAGTATCACGGAGTACATCTTTATTCTCTTCAACGGCCAATGTTATTATACATAAGGATATCCTTATGCATGGTGCATAAGTGAAGTACAACCATCAGATTGTGATTACACGTGTAATAATTTTATGCATCATCTCACACTCTCACAATCTGAAGCTCGTGTTCTCCTAATTTCGATCACTCTCACAAGCATGACGGCGTGAATTTCTCCGGCCAGCTTCCACGGCGACGTGAATTTCTCCGGCAATATTCCACGGCGGCGTGAAGATTCAACAAAAGGTACACTTTGAATTCTGTTTCGATTCTCCTCCTTGTGGCCATTTGTTCTTTGGTTCTGTTTTTATGTGTTCTGTTTCTTTGATTTTGTTTTGGGTTATGGTAGTTGGTAGTGATTTGTAGTGATGATGAATGAAAGTGAATGTGGTGATGGAAGGTGATGTAACAACAATCAAGTTTTTCTTCTCTTTTCTATTATTTTTTTATTGGGATTTTTAGTAAGAATTCTGTGTGGATGTGTGTTGGTTGTGATTACTAGTTTGTGTAGTTGAGCATTTTGATACTTTTGTTAGCAGGTTTAAGTTTTAAATGGTATTCCACCAACGGAGGACTATTCTTTTGCCAAGTACAAGAAGGTAAATGTTGATTCAGTCTTAATTACCTTCATGCTTGGTCTGCATTTTTGTGATTTTACGACTCATCTCTTTGCTTGGAAACAGATTCTCGGTGGTAAGTGCGGCAACGTTATTACAGTCTGTATTAATTTATGAACAGAACCATGGTGCTAGATAATCTCATTTAGAGTCGCTATTAATGTAAGTTGTGCATCAGTTTCTTGTTTTGTAAACATTGCTTCTTATGTGATGACCTATCAAGTTGTTTTTAAACTGTTAATTGATTTAATGTGAAAATATTTGCATATGTGAAACATATTCATAAATATGAAATGGTTTTGATATGGTAAACAAGTAACCTTGTAAATAAGCTTTGTTTGATATATGAGGCTGCAATGTTAATTTTTGTATTTCACTTTGTGTTTGTGACTGTGCAGGTGTGGTTTCAGCGATCTCCGTGTTGAGGGGCTGGTGCTATTTAGTTTTGTGCTTCTGTTTGTAGGCCTTAGTTTGTTTAGCTTTGGTTAAGCTTAGTGTTTTGGTATAGTAGCACTCTTTAGTTTGTAGGCCTTAGTTTGTTGTATTCTTTAGTTTTATTAAGAGTAAATAAGAACAATATTTTTATAGAGCACAAATTGTAATGGGGAATATGAATAGAAGATGGAGAATATGAAAATGAGATTATGATATAAAAGATTATTTTTTGTAATTGTGGATTCTTTTCAAAATCATGATTGAAAATGGACGCTACAATGCTCATTTATCTGCTAGTTAGTAACTACTATTGGTCTTAAAGTTGAACTGAATATGAAAATAACCTATGGTGATAATTTTGTTCTTATGGTTTGCACAATTATTTTGAATAAAATATGAATATTTTATTGGAAACCATAAGAGATCTACTTTGGTTTCACATACAACACTAGTGAAACCATTAAGCCACACTTATGGTTTCAGTTATAATATTTTTTGAATAAAATATGAATATTTTATTCGAAACCATAAGAGGGCTACTTTGGTTTCAGATACAAAACCAGTGAAACCATTAAGCCACACTTATGGTTTCAGTTATAATATTTATGTTAAATTAAATATTAATATTTTATTGGAAACCATAAGAGAGCTACTTTGGTTTCAGATACAACACTAGTGAAACCATTAAGTCACATTTATGGTTTCGGTTATAATATTTATTTTAAATTAAATATGAATATTTTATTGAAAACCATAAGAAGGCTACTTTGGTTTCAGATACAAAACTAGTGAAACCATTAAGTCATACTTATGGTTTCGGTTATAATATTTATTTTAAATTAAATATGAATATATTATTGGAAACCGTATAAGAGGGCTACTTTGATTTCAGATACAAAATTAGTGAAACCATTAAGTCAAACTTATGGTTCCAGTTATATTATTTATTTTGAATAAAATATGAATATTTATTTTCTGTCTATGCATCACTGCATTAGCATTTGAAAAGAAAAGACGGTACATGAGAATCAATTCACGATTTTCACCATAAAAATCAGAATTTAGTATACAAATATCGAGAAAACTGATATCCATGTGCAAATCTAATTGAATCATAAACATGTCTTCTAATAGTTCATCAAACCATCAAGTAGTAAAAACTAAGTAGTTCTTACAATTATGACCTTCATAATTCATAATTTAAACCATCAAATCAACAGTTGCATGGTAGAAGTTAACAAAACAACAAAGACGATAGAGAAACTACTGCTAAAATCACAATCCTAACAACTATCATGTTGCATCTGCTATCTTTCTAAGCATTTCCTTATAGTATAATGTTGCTTTCTAAGCAATTCTAAGATCCATAATCTTTGCTACTTCTTGAGCTTTAGCTCCCTTTGGTCAATTCATTGATGAAGCTGTTCTTTGACTAGTCTTCTTAATCGTACCTGCATATATGTAAAATAAATGGTTTAGAAAGCAGCAATTAAGCATTAACTATCTGAAACCATTCTACCAGCAAAATGGTTTTAGAGTACAACTCTCTAAAACCATTCTATCAGCTAAATGGTTTTTGTATGATTTTTAGGAAACATCAATATTGAGTTAAAGCCTAGACAAGAAAGTGGATTAGGGATTTTTCCACTGATTAGCATGCATCAGTACCAAGTGAAGTAATTGTTGGAGGGAAACAACACGAAAACGAATCTAATGTTACAAATTCAAAGTTCTAAAATTCAACTAGCAGCATTCATAAATTGATATGACTGTGAAGAAACAAACATCAAAAGTTTATTGTCTCAGATTTCAGCTCAGCCAACAAACAAACACATGGAATGCATATATTACAAATTTGCAAATAGGGAAAATTCAAAAACTGTTACAGCAAAAAAAATCAACAACTTCATAATCATGTGAAACAGATTAATTCACACATTTCATATCACAAAATTCAAGAGTCACTTCACATATTGAAGGAAAACAGGGGAGGTTAATCAATTCAGAAGTAAAATTGCAAACATTGTTTGAGAGAATGGGTAATTTTAGGTCATGTGAATTTTTCTCAACCTTCATTTTTAATTGAAAATTAATCTGTGAAGCATAAGGAATAAACTCGAACCTGTTTTGTTTTCATCTTTTTGCTGTTTGTTTCGGTTGAATGCAAGCTCGTGATGTTTTGTTGTTGCCGGCGATGGTGAAGTGTTGTTGTCGGCGATGAAGATGGAATCAGCGACGGTGATGATGATTGGAAATCAAAGTTACGAAAATCAGAGAGAGAGAGAGAGAGATAGTACCGGAGGAGGAAGAAGGAGGAGAGTGAGGAAGAAGCAGCATTAGAACGCAGCGCCGAAATTTCCTACTTGGGTGGGGTGTATAACGAAATGAGAGGGTGCAAATGAGAAGTTTATGCACGGTGCATAAACATTTCTTATGCAGGATAACCGGACCCTATAACTCCCCTTTCATCTTCTTCCTTAAATTTAAAATTCAAAATCCTCAAATTTCTAAACCCAAAAAAAAAAAAAAAAAACCTAAACATAACATTATATGATGCTCTGATTCTAGATTCAATTATTCAAAACTCCTTCATCATTTGGTATTGGCAAAACTTCACAAAGTTCTAACTTAAAAATATACCGAAGTACTACTGTCCTTAATGATTGCCACAATTTATAAAATCCTCAATGGTACTCAACATATTCAGAGACCTAAATCATAGTTTTAGGTTGGTGTTGGAGTAGGGCAATAGTCATTTGTTGAATTTTAATGGTGTTTTGTAAGGAATGATTTGAGGCGATTTGTTGTACTTTGTGATTGGTTAAAGTGTTTTCATCACTTTACTTTTCTTTGTTTCATGTGATAATTTCTTATACTTCTTATTGAGGAATTTATTCATTAATAAAATTTAGTCGATTAAAAAAAAAAATTATGATAAGATTTTTTAATTTAAAATAAAATAAAACATGACACAAGACTTGAGCAAATTTTATACTGTTGACCATTTTTTGAAAGGTTGCAATATCCAAACCAAAGCTAATGCTACAGTGGGATAATATCACAAGTGGTTTACCGTGGATGAGTACTTAAACTTATTAGAAATTATGATTTTCTTCGTCTTTACGGTTGAAAAGATAACATTATTAACGTTAATTTAGTACGAGTTACATATTTTATTTATTTATTATACTTTCGGTGTGAGTTTTAATCAAATCAGTGTCAATTTAAAATATCATTTTAATCATGAAAGTGAGAATAACTATTAAATTATACTTTTAAACAACAATTTATAATATCAATATTAGAATTTACTCCTTCTCTACACTATGATATGATCAAATACATTAACATTCTATAAATTTAGAAAGTAAAATTTTTCTTATAATAAGAACTGGAGGTATTTACCCCCAAACCAAATGAATTTTTGAAAGATTATGATGTCTGTTTAGCGTGTTGAGCGTTGACCAAACTGCCAGTGACTTTTCGTTGACTCTGCACCAGATGTTGGCCATAATTCCGATCCTAAACTACTTTTAGCATGGCTTTTCATTGACTCTAAAACCAAATTTTTTAGTAGCTATCTATACTCCTTTTAATTTAGATTATATGCAATTATGCAATGTAATTGCATGCAGCCAGTAAATTAGGATTGTCAAATTTAAATCAAATGATCTACATTTAACCGACTGTACTACGGTTAATATATTTTAACTGGACTCAATCCTAATTGATTTCTTCTTTGGTCCAGGTAGACTGTTTTGAGCTGTCCAAATATATATTCCAAATGTTTCTACGTACACAATTACATCATTGGAAAAAAATAATTTAACTATAAGTTGAAGAAATGTGACAAAAATTGAAATATATTTGGGCAACGCAAGCAATCTTATAATGAAATATGTTATTCATGGTTTCCATCTACGCTATTACATCATTGACTCATTAAATTATATCAAATAGATATAATTAATGAAAAATGTTAAATAGTGCCTCCGGGGCATTAATTAAGCATATTAAAATAGAAATTATGTCTCAAAATGTATGCATTCAATACTTTAAAAATATAAAAATTTGTCTTTTTAATATTAATTTTATTTTTTATTTTATTTTTTAGCATGCTTAACAAATGCTCCGGGAGCACTGTTTAGCATAACCCATAATTAAAAGTGGATAAAAAAAGTTAGAGGCAGGAAAGAATCCAAATAATATATCAACCATAAACTCAGGGAAAAAGTTACTTAGGCAATAAAATAGTTGGGCTAAGTATTAAGCAGAAATAGTGTGGTAGATAGCCAAGTCTAATATTGATTATGAATAAATAAACAGAATGTTTTTTTATTTTTATTTTTGTGCACTAAAAATTTGGGTAAAAATGTAATATCCTTCTTTTTAGTGATCTTGGTTTATTAAACCATTGTTTGTATGTTGTGTTGTGTGAGCAAATAGTTATAATTAAGTCAATTTTGATTTTTTTAGAGTGATTGTAAAACTACGGTTAACATCATCACTAATAAAAATGAGAAACTGTATTCTGCCAAATCACTCCACTATACACCTTAGTTTTATGATATGATGTGGAAAAATAGACAATTCTTATCGAATGTTTGTGTAAAAATATTTTACACTTACGTGTCCATTAAACTCAATAAAAATACTAATGTTAATGAGTTACGGACATTTTAAATAGGTGTAGTGTAGTTCTTTATCACATCTATAGTACCAATTACAATCTTTTTTTTGGTGGTGAGTACCAATTACAATCTAACATTTAACAGGAGGCAAATTAATAGATTCATTTATAATATTGATATTACAATAGTGTATATTTTTTATTTTTTATAAACAAGAGGGTGTATATTACGGTTAATAAAATAATTGTTTTACGAATTTTAGTCATCCCACTTATTTACCTTAAGAATGAAATTTCTAACTACTAAACTATTTTATAAAAAAAAATGAATTGTTTTGCATCGAATGAAAAAAACGAATAAAATGTTTTATTAATGGAGTAAACATGCAATTTAGTCCCCGAACTATCACTCTCTCACCAATTTAGTCCCTAAACTATTAAAAGTAACTAAAAAATCCCTAAACTATTTTTCATCCATCAATTTAGTCCCTACCGTTAAGTGGTCGTTAGTGATCCCTAAACTATTAAAATACTTCAATTTAATCCCCAAACTATCTTAAAAAACAACAAAAAATAGTCTCTAAACTATCATAAAAAACTACCAAATTATCATTTAAAACTTATGTAAAAGATCAAATAAATTTGCATCCCCAACAACAACAACTAGTATCCCATTAAAATCACAAACCTGAGTCTCTCTAGTCCATTGAACTTTTAAACCTCGTCATCTCAATCATTTTAGCAATGGTACGTTTTAGAGCTGATGCACCAGTGACAAAGCAAGCTGCTGCAAAGGTGAATCAGAGTGTTGTTGCACCTGCCGCAAAACCTACACTAGGTAAACCTATAAATATTAATGGTGCAGGACTGTTGTGGAGACCGAAGAATCCAATTTTTAAACCAGTCGTTGCTGTCAAAAATAGCGTAGTCAGTCAAGAACTTGTAGATCCGATGAAAGTATACAACAACACAAATGAGACAATGTCAATGAGATTCATGCCGATTTCAGGATTAAGCCGAGGAACACGCAATGAAGGACCTTTTACTTAGTGCTTTTGTTTGATACTTGCTAATGATATTTGGTTTTTTTGCAATGAACCTTCTACTTAGTGCTTTTGTTTAACACTTGCTAATGATATTTGGTTTTTTGCAATGAAGGACCTTCTACTTAGTGCTTTTGTTTGGTATTTTGTTTGAACCTTCTATTTAGTTCTTTTGATGGAATATGGTTTAGTTGACTTTTATGTAATGAATTTGATGAATTATGGTTAAGCAAGATCAATGTATTGATAAAAAGAATGAGTTTTATGTTAAACGTATCATTGCTAGAATGATAGGGATGACGGGGTTTAAAAGTTCAATGGACTAGAGAGACTCAAGTTTATGATTTTAATGGGATACTAGTTGTTGTTGGGGATGCAAATTTATTTGATCTTTTACTACATAAGTTTTAAAAGATGATTTTGTAGTTTTTTTATGATAGTTTAGAGACAATTTTTTTTGTTGTTTTTTAAGACAGATTGGGGACTAAATTGAAATATTTTAATAGTTTAGGGACCACTAACGGCCACTTAATGGTAGGGACTAAATTGATGGATGGAAAATAATCTAGGGACTTTTTAGTTACTTTTAATAGTTTAGGGACTAAGTTGGTGAGAGTGTGATAATTCGGAGACTAAATTGCATGAATACTCTTTATTAATGTATATCCGTACACTTTGATAGATTCTTTTAGAAAAGAAGAAAGGAACAAAGTAAACGTTGCATTCTATCAAAGAAGATCAGAAAGTATACAAAATCAAAATCTTCCCAGTTCACACACAAGATGTTATATAGATAACGTCATCCAATGCGTGAACACCATACAATCCTCACTCACATGGCATCCCTTATAAGCATCCCCAACATATATAATTGTAATAAAAATATCAATAACTTTATTCTTTTCTCTTAATAAATACATAACACAACCTGTAATTGAATTATCACATATAGTTAATTTGAAATGGCATCAGTAGTAGAGCATCCTAAGAAGGCCTTTGGATGGGCAGCTAGAGATACTACTGGTGTTCTTTCTCCTTTCAATTTCTCAAGAAGGTAATTCAATTATAACATAGTTTCAAATTATAACATATAGTTTCAAATGCATATATATATATGTCCAAAAATAATTGCATATGAGTTAAAGACAAACAGTTATCCTTTCTGAATTTTGTAACAAAATGCGCCGTTAATCCTTTTTGGATGGCAAAAACAATCATCCTATGAAAGACAATTTAGACAAACATTCATAGACCTAGGAGAGATAATATTGCTGTGTTAATTGAATTAATATTCATGTTTTGTTCTATTTTGTTGTCTACTAATTAATTCAACGACTTTGGTACGTGACAAAACTTTCAGGGAAACCGGTGAGAAAGATGTAGCATTCAAGGTGTTGTATTGTGGGATATGTCACACCGACCTTCATATGATGCACAATGAATGGGGCAATTCAATCTATCCGTTGGTTCCAGGGTATGTTCTTGACTCGTTCTACTACGATTATTTTTTATTCTTCTGATACTTTATAATTTTCGCATTTTATGGAAAAACTTTATTTGCTCAATTTGGTTATAATTGACGTAAAAATTAAATACAGGCACGAACTTGTGGGTGTAGTAACAGAGGTGGGAAGCAAGGTAGAAAAGTTTAAAGTTGGAGATAAAGTAGGTGTGGGATACATTGTTGATTCATGCCGGTCGTGCGAAAATTGTGACGAAAATCTTGAGAATTATTGTCCCCAACAAACACTCACTTGCAGTGGGAAGTATCGTGATGGCACCGTTACATATGGAGGTTATTCTGACTCAATGGTTGCAGACGAGCACTTTGTGATCCGCATTCCTGATAACTTACCTCTTGATGTTGCCGGTCCTCTCCTTTGTGCCGGTGTTACAATGTATAGTCCTCTTAGGCATTTTGGACTCGACAAGCCTGGTATGAATATAGGCGTTGTTGGACTTGGTGGACTTGGTCATATGGCTGTGAAATTCGCCAAAGCTTTCGGTGCTAATGTTACAGTCATTAGTACATCCCCCAGCAAAGAAAAGGAAGCAATTGAACACTTGGGAGCTGACTCGTTTCTAATAAGTCGCGACCCAGATCAAATGCAGGTACAATGCAGTATATCATTGTGAATTACATTATTTGAGAAATTGACAATGGTAATCAATAAAGTTATAAACTAATATTGTGTAACATTTTGTAGGCTGCAAAGAGTACTTTGCATGGTATTATTGACACAGTTTCGGCGAGTCATCCTGTCTTACCGCTGATTGGTTTATTGAAAACTAATGGAAAGCTTGTGATGGTTGGTGGCGTAGCAAAACCTCTAGAGATTCCTGCATCTTCTTTACTTGGAGGTAAGCATATGAAAAGTTATGATTCATGACAAAATGCTAAATATGCAGTACTTTGATGCTCGATTGTATTAATTTCACATTTTTATCGTAGGGAGAAAGTTGATAGCTGGAAGTTTAGTCGGAGGGTTAAAAGAAACTCAAGAAATGATTGATTTTGCGGCAGAACATGATGTAAAGCCTGAGATTGAGATCATTCCTATTGATTATGTCAACACAGCAATGGAGCGTCTTGAAAAAGGAGATGTGAAGTATCGTTTCGTGATTGATATTGGAAACTCGCTGAAAGAAAGCTCTTAAACTTTGTAGGATATATTCGTAGAATATGATTCGCTGGCGAACAAATAATAACAGAATCATATAACTTTCAGAAAGTTTCAGTGTACCAGATGTTGAGGAAATTTTAGATTTCCATGTTTATTGTATTGTTGTGGTGTAATTTTCTATATCTTGTATTCATGCTATTTTTAATAAAATCTCTTTGGCTTTTAACTTTTTTCTTAAAGATATCCTTTTGTAATTTTCAAATTAATATGGATCTTATGGTAAATAACAAGAAGTCAATACCTGCAATGCAATTTATTTTCTACCAGTTCAGCACTCTTCAAACTCATTACTTCTCATTAAGTGAACAATGTAGTAAACAAGGAAAAAGTAATGAGAATACCCTTGGTTATTTTAAGGATGATCTGTACTGATCTTGCAACTGATGCGGAAGCGTGAACTTCTCAGATACGGAAGCAGCAGTTTAATTTGGAGCGACCTCGATGACATGTTCTATTAAGGCGACGAATTGAGAATCCATGTTTTCACCTACCTGCAATAATATAGATCATGAAGCACAATCAACATTATATATAATTGATATCTGAGACTAAATTTACACAAACACGAAAATGTATAGTAACATTCTATCGTAATTTTTGTGTTGTACAAGATGTGGAACAATGATGTTTATTGCCCCTTGGCCTCAGCAAGCATTTTAATGGTCTTTGCTACCTTGCACCAATCCAGAACCCACATCTCGTCCATCACATAACACGCAGTTTCGACCTTTGGCTCAATGCCTCGGGCATTGATCTGCGGCACCTCTTAAGAATCTATCTCATTGTTTTCCAGATTTTATTTTTCGCACTATGCATGTTTGTGAGATTTACCACTTAGCAAAACAAACTCATTTATCTTTTTCTTGAAGTTCAATAAAAACAATTGCACCATTTGATTAAATTCATTGTGATATTTGGGGAGCATATTCAAAATTTACAAAAATTCAAGGGCTCGTTATTTTCTTATCATTGTTGATCATTTTATTTGTGTACATCGAATGAAATATTTTTTCTCTTCGGTTCAAAGTTCAAACTCAATTGAGTCACACTACTACATTTTGTATTTTTAGTAACACTCACCTGCAACATTTATTAAAAATGTTACTAATATATGTGAATTTGTAACTTTTTTTAAAAAGTGTGACATACCACTGCAAGAAAAATAATATAATGTGACACTCACTTGTAGTACAGTGAGAACATGAATAACTTTTTTTACTCTCTAACTTTTTAATTTTACCTTCTTTCATCTTATTCTCTTTCCTTGACTTTTCCCAAACTCACTTCTCAATTTTCACTTCGACAGAAAAGTTCTTCACCATCATCGATGAATTCTCGATATTTTGTTTCCAAATCTTCACCGTCGCCGATTTTCATCAAGATACTCCCTCCGTCCCAATTTATTTGAGTCAGTTGACTTCAGCACGCATGTCAATGCACAACTTTAACAATTAATATTTTTAATTGTATAATAGTAAAAATTATAAAAATTTGATATTTTGAAAATACTCATCAAGATAAATCCAACGACATCTTATATGCTAATATTTATATTTATTTATTGAGAGAAAAATATGGTTAAAACAAGATACATGAATAATGCATACATTCTAAATGGCTCAAATAAATTGGCACGGAGGGAGTATTAAGTTTTTGCGCACTAATTGTGAGGAGAATTCACATCAATGCTTTCCTTTTCTTGACAAACATGTCACCATCTTTCAACACACATGTGCCCATTGCTACCCATCAAAAAAATGTGGTACATCTTTTAAATGTAGCCCATGATTTAAGGTTTCAAGCTATGTTCAAACAAAATGTTATCTTATCTTATCAACACCTACACCTCTACTTTCCACATCAATAGTCAATTTTAGCACATGACACACGAATTAACAAACCTATAATTGAGCTTCGACTTTTGGCCCTCTAACATTTAGAAATTTGTGATTTTAGTAATTTTTGTTAAAAAGTTGGTCCCATTAATTTTGATCAAGTCAACGCACACGTGAACGGTGATTCGCATAACATAACAAAATTAATAGGAGGTTAATCTCTAAAGTTACGAAGTCAACGCACACGTGAAAAGTGATATTATGAAAATTAAAAAGTTAAAATTGCAAATTTGTGAAAATTAAAAAACAAAATGTGCAACTTAGTCTATAATTAATTATGTTTGAAAAAGAAAAACTATAAATTATTTTACAAAAATGTCATTTAATAATTGTATGACTATGAGAAAAATAAATTACAAGATTGTTGATATATATTTTTTTATAAGCAAATGATGGAATTAGTAAGGAGTACAAGGGGTACTCAAATCCTTACAAGGAATCTCTCTTCCCTCTTTCTCTCTTACGCTATATTTGGATGCCAAAGAGATAGTGAAGAGAGAAATAAGAGAGATAGGAGAGAAATTGCATAGAAAGTTTATATAATTTGGATGAATAGAAAAGTGAGAAGAGAGAAATTAATAAAAATAGTAAAATAATAAATTTACCATTTTTTACAAGAAAATAAACTAGTTGAATGAGGGTATTGTTGTAAAATTCTTTATTTCACTTTTTGACACACAAATCTCTCCTGATATGGAGATATCATTTTTTGACGGTTACTAATCATTATATTTCACTCTTTTCTTATTTCTCTCATCCAAACAATAGAAATAATCAATTTCTTTGCTATATCTCTCTGCCCGTTTGATGCACAGGATATGATAGGAGTAAGATAGGATAAAAAGCAGGATAATGATAAGATAGGATAGTGAAAGGAGAAACACATATCATGTCATGTGTTTGGTGCACATATGATAAGAGACACATGATAACATTAATTTATCATGAAGAAATAAATGCATTTTATATTGACATGATAATAAGACACATGTTATATTTAAATATAAAAATTATTCTTGTAAAATAAATGCATTTTTTTATAATAAATATAGTTTTAATTTTTTTAATTAGTATTAAATAAAATATATAATGAAAGTATTAGACAATTTCCAACAAAAAATAAAACTAGGAAAAAGACTATTTTTCCAAAAAAAAAAAAAAAGTGTAAAATAACATACAGAAGGTTGAAGTTCGGAAAAAAAATATCAACAAAAAACATTACAAAAAAAGTGTAAAATAACTTACATCGATAATGTGTATAGCATAAAAAAGTTTTAAAATGAGTGTAAAATAACTTATAGGAATATTAAAAAAAAAGGTTTTAAAATGTTACGAAAATAATGTGTATAGCATAAAAGACAAATTTCACAAATAAATGTATAAAGTTGCTGGCAGTGGGAATCGAAGAAGGTGCCTCACTATCCTGTTGCTAACCCACCAAAAATTAAGGATTAAAATAACAAAGAAGCAATAGGATATGATAGGAGTATGTTTAATTTATCTTTTCCTATTAATGCACCAAACAATGGATTGAAGTAGGATAGGATAATTTTATCATATCCTGTCTCACTATCCTGCGCATAAAACGGGCTCTTATTTCTCTCTTTTGTAAATCTACCTAAACAAACAAACAGAGTGTAAGATCTCTCTTTCGTTCCAATCACATCGGAAGACATTGTTCTACCAGTTGAAAAATGCAAAATTACAACGACGACGGCTCTACCTTACTACCTAAAAATCAAAACCAATAAATAATTTTAATAATTTCAAACATGCCTTAAAAATTTGACACTTCATCTCTAAAAATGATGTTATTCCTCATCCCTTATTCGCCAAATACACCACATTATTGACTAACAAAATCAAATCACGAATTTTCATTGAGAGATGGTTACTTTGGTGGGTTGCAGTTTGTTGAGATCTATATGAAGTGTATTTGGTTGACGGCGTTTAGTTTTAGCTCGAAAGAATCTCTTTTGGCAAGGGTGCTTTTCAGTGAGAGACGGTTTGGTTCTGCTGCAGTTCAGCAATGTTCCTCTCGAGTTTTAGTTTTTTGGGTGGGACTTGGAATTGGAGAAGGACTATAGTGTGTCCTGTTTTGTATTTTAATTGAGGTTTATGTTTTGGTGTTGTTGTTCTACTGCAAAATGCAGTCTTGTTCTTGTTCTCGTCATTTGTATATCTTATACTTTTAATTTGAGTGATCTATTAATATATTTGCTGATTAAAAAAAAAATCACGAATTTTCATTGCCCTTTTCATTTTCACCGTATAACCAAAATGCAGAAAATGTAGAAATCCTACCTTCTGGTTGTTATATTCCTTACCCAGCCAATGATGAATCTATTTCCAAAGATAGTAAATTCACATGAATGCAATTGAAAAACAAGTGGTTGGACTTGGAATCCTCCAGCAAACATGAACAGATAACGCAATTTAAGTCACTGTCAACATCTACAATACACTTCTATGAGCTAATGCAACCCAAGTAGGTAAATATTAAATGTGAGTAACAATCTTTCTATAAAAAATATGAATGTTGTTGAGAAAATATTAAGAGACCGAACTTATAAGATGTGCGGATGCTCCGTCTAATATTGGTTGTTCTGCGGATTATGAGATTTTGACGTATGAAGTTTGTCCATCTTATCTTAGTAAATTACTAGCTGCTGATTGTACGAGGCTATCTACCCCTAGGTTGATCACCACGTAATTTTTTCATTCCCGAGCTTAGGCCCCCTTGTCGATTAAAAAAAAACTTATAAATTCAATCCCATAATTTGATCAATTTAGCTTAATGTAGTAGTAAATAAATAGGAGTAATACTCAACCCCTAGTGACCCACATGGGCAATGTGATTAAATGGGCAGGTACAAGTACATACAATACAACTACCTTCTGACAGCCCTTAATAATCTCATTCATAATGTAACTACCATATATCTTCGTAATAATATCATATATCTTAATCCTTTGGACATTTTTCTTGATAAATACCGTATAACACTACCTCATTTTGAGCACATAATTGAATTATAACATATAGTTTGTGAAATGGCATCAGAAGGTAAAATTGTAGAGCATACAAAGAAGGCCTTTGGATGGGCAGCTAGAGATCCTACTGGTGTTCTTTCACCTTTCAATTTCTTCAGAAGGTTCACTTCACTAATCATCTCTTCATTATTTGATGCATATTTCTAACTCATTATGTAAAATTTGTTTTATTATTTTCCAACTCTCGTTCTATTAGCTAGTTTCAATAAAATTAAAAAGATACACCTTCATTTGCCAAAAAAATAAAAATGATACACCTTCATGTCACTATTATAATTAATAATCACTTTTTAAATTCATTAAATAGCGGATATATCTGGTATATATTATAGATATAGATTAAATATATCAATTAATATTCAATGAACCAAAAAAAAATTTGTTTACTTATATTAGTGATTAAATTATTTAAACAGTAATGTTGACCTCTGGATGTGTGATGCACGGTTAAAAAACACACTTGATGATTAAAATGACTAACAAATATATTCTCAAATACATTGATCTATGGATTGATGTGTAATTTTGCAAATAAATTCTCAAATGTATCTTTGGTTTGTACTTTGTAATTTCATGGTTTAAGTTGACTAACAAAAAACATATATTTAAGAATTAATATGACTAAACAATAGACACATTTAATGATTAAAATGACCAAATAAAGAGATACTTTGAGATGTATTTTTTTAATTTTAATATACGCAAATATTATACATCTCACACAATAAGAACAAAAATGACGTATTACCTGAAATTAATATTTTCACTAATAAATGATTAAGACAAGGAATTTGAATCAGGGTTGGTCCATAAGTAACACTATTAAACCCTCAAATCTCTAACAAAAAGATATATTTTATTAAACAAAAGACACCATATGTCTCACTTACTTTTATATTTAGATCTATGTTGTTGGCTATTTAATTAACTCAATTTTGGTGCATCAAAATTCCAGGGAAACGGGTGAGAAAGATGTAGCATTCAAGGTATTGTATTGTGGGATATGCCACTCTGACCTTCATATGTCAAAGAATGAATGGTTCAATACCTTCTATCCATTTGTTCCTGGGTATGCTTTCAACTTTTTTTTAATGATTAACATTAGTACTTTATCCTAAATATATAATATAATACATGGTTCATAATTATTGATTTGACTAGAAAAGGAAAAAAAAAAAAAAAAACTAATAACTAAAAGGAAATCACATTGGATTACAAAATAATTGTTTAAATATCATATTGAACCACTTGATATTAAAACTGATTCCGAACTAGATTAAACTAGCGGTGAAAGTTAAAAAAATGGTAGCATATATTTTAGTTGTAATTGTACTTGATGTAATAAATGTAATGAATACAGGCATGAGCTTGTGGGTGTAGTAACAGAGGTGGGAAGCAAAGTAGAAAAATTCAAAGTTGGAGACAAAGTGGGTGTAGGCTACATGATTGATTCATGTCGATCGTGCCAAAACTGCGACGACAATCTTGAGAATTACTGCCCAAAATATACAGTCACATGTGGTGCCAAGTATCGCGATGGCACCATCACATATGGAGGTTACTCTGACTCCATGGTTGCGGATGAACATTTTGTCATCCGCATTCCTGATAACTTACCTCTTGATGTTGCCGGTCCTCTACTCTGTGCCGGTGTCACAGTATATAGTCCTCTTAAATATTTTGGACTTGACAAGCCTGGGCTTCATATAGGCGTTGTTGGTCTTGGCGGACTTGGTCATATGGCTGTTAAATTTGCCAAAGCTTTTGGCGCTCGTGTTACGGTAATTAGTACATCGCCTAACAAAGAAGCGGAAGCACTAGACCACTTAGGAGCTGATGCGTTCATAATAAGTCGTGATCCGAATCAAATGCAGGTACAATACAATGCGATACATTTGATTGTGAAATTCATTATTTCAGAGTTTAACAAATATATAATCAATAAAATTAACATTGTATCATTTTTTTAGGCTGCATTAGGTACTATGGATGGTATTATTGACACAGTTTCAGCTGGTCATCCTCTTTTACCAGTGATTGGTTTATTGAAAACTAATGGAAAACTGGTAATGCTTGGTGTTATAGTAAAGCCTCTTGAGCTTCCTGAATATGCTTTACTTGCAGGTAAAGTATATGAAAAAAAATGCTAAATTGTTAAATATTTGAATCATGTAGAATTTTATGCTAACTTTGTGTTAATTTTCACATTATTGGTAGGGAGGAAATTAATTGCTGGGAGTACTGTTGGGGGGATTAAGGAGACTCAAGAAATGATTGATTTTGCTGCCAAACATGACGTTAAACCTGATATCGAGATTGTTCCTATTGATTATGTCAACACAGCATTGGAGCGTCTCGCTAAAGCAGACGTGAAATATCGATTTGTGATTGATATTGGAAACACACTGAAAGAAAGTTCTTAACTTTGCAGGATATGTATTACATGGAATGATTCACTAGCCAAGGATATTTTCGATTTCTATTCTCTATGATATTGTTGTAATGTTTTCCAGGGTAGAAAAAATAGCATGTACTCTTGTTAATCATGCTATTTTGAATAAAATTTCTTTGGGTTTTGAATAAAATGCTCCAACATTAGTCCCTTTGCGCATTGTCAGACTTTAACTCCATTTTAGCATATTTTAGTTTTAGCTTATAGATAATTTCCAATTTTCCATTTGCAAAAGTATAAGATCAACATTCAATCCCTCAATAAGAAAGAACTTCAATTTAATGAAACAAAACTTGTGTATTTTGCATGAGTAACGTCGTCAGGTGGACGGTAGATGTTTGTATAATCCAGCATTTATGTATTTGTCTGATGTTGGATGTCCATTGCATGTAACACACCCCTGGCGCAGTTTGTACATCGACGCGTAGGTGGAGATGCTTGTGCCTACAATCAACATTTTACTAGAGTTGGCAAGAGACTTGGTACAATGCAGACGGCTAGATCATCAGAGTCTTCAGGATCAAGAGTATCCTCGTACACACCTGGCGAGCTCGAGTGATTAATCTATGTGTGCTTAAGATTATTACTAATAGTTACATAGATTTCACTGATGAAACATTGGCGTCTCATAAATATTATTGAAAGAATTTTAGAAGTTAATGTAAACTTGTGCAAGATGGAGTTTCCTGCACTAGTTGTAACAATTTGGAATCCTTATCAAATAAATGCATACATTACTGGCTCAGGAGCCAAGAGAGAATCCACTCTCAATAATGAAAATACATGAAGAGATTGACCTTATTTATACTAGTCCTAGAGGCCACATTACAAATGAAATAGTTGCAATAATCAATGCATCCATGGAAACATAATCTAGTAAATATGGAGATTATCAAACATAGTGGCTATAGTGGTTTAAATCAATAATAGGGTGGTGGAAGGAGAAAACAAGCATACTAGGGGCGGCGGAAATAGAGAGACATATCATTGCAAGCTTAATCTGTATCCATTACTCATTCTCATAATTGTGAACAATTACAAATTTGAATCTCTATCATTTTAACTGCAGAAGCTCTATGTCCACAGAAAAAAATCATTTATTGCATACAAGAATAAATAACAATCGACAATATTGGATAAGCAAATAATAATAATAATAATTGTGACGATGATCCAAGCTTTAGACAGTTGAGTTGTGTAGAACTTAAGAGCTTGTTTTCAGTGTGTTTCCAATGTCGATCACAAATCGATATTTAACATCTGCTTTGACGAGTCGCTCCATTGCAGTGTTAACATAATCCACAGGAATGACTTCAATGTCGGGTTGTACATTGTGTTTAGCAGCAAAATCAATCATCTCTTGAGTTTCTTTCATCCCTCCAATTCCGCTTCCAGCAATCAACTTTCTCCCTGCAACAAATATTATGTTAGCATTATATATAGAGTTTCATTTTCACAAATATAAAAAATATTTACACTGTCGCACATTACAACCGATCATATATGTATGACTTTAGATTCAAATTTTGTCATATATATCGCGGCTTACCCATAATTAAAGGAAAGACAGGGAGCTCCAGAGGTTTCTCGGGTGCACCGACCATTACAAGCTTTCCATTAGACTTCAGTAATCCAATTAGAGGTAAGAGAGGATGAACCGCCGAAACTGTATCGATGATACCATCCAAAGTACCTATTGCAGCCTATAAAATCATTCAAATTAATCAGTTAGTTATTTTTTTACCATTACCAATTGAGAATTATAACCATTTCAAAGTATGAACTTTGAATAGTAAACTATAGATTATATTTAATTTGTAACATTGTAAGTACCTGCATCTTATCTTGGTCGCGACTTATCAGAAATATATCAGCTCCCAAGTGTTCTAGTGCTTCCTTTTCTTTGTTAGGTGATGTACTAATTACTGTGACATTAGCACCAAAAGCTTTGGCGAATTTCACAGCCATATGACCAAGTCCGCCAAGTCCAACAACACCTATATGAAGCCCGGGCTTGTCAAGTCCAAAATATTTAAGAGGACTATATACCGTGATACCAGCGCAAAGGAGAGGAGCAGCAGATTCAAGTGGTAAGCCATCAGGAATGCGAACCACAAAATGCTCATCCGCAACCATCGAGTCAGAGTAGCCACCATATGTGATTGTGCCATCACTATATTTTGCACCATATGTGAGTGTTTTTTGAGGACAATAGTTCTCAAGATTGTCTTCGCAATTTTGGCACGTGCTACACGAATCAACCATGCAGCCTACACCCACTCTGTCTCCAACTTTGAACTTTTGTACCTTGCTTCCCACCTCTGTCACTATACCAGCAATCTCATGCCTACATACATAAATGAATTAGAATGAAATTGAAGTTGTAAAAAAGACTAAATATTTTTTAAAAAAGTTATATGGTTGGTTAAAGTAATTTAAATTTAAAGCATACCCGGGAACTAGTGGATAGGTGGACACTCCCCATTCATTCTTCACCATGTGGAGATCAGAGTGACATATACCACAATACAATATTTTAAATGCGACGTCATTTTCACCAGTTTCTCTGAAAATCCACGACAAATCAAAATTGAGTAATTTAACTAACAACAATGCTCTCGGCATATATACTTTTTTTATCATATATTTTATCGATCAAACTTTCATTTTTTAAGGAGAACAAATGAAAAATCCCAAAATTGAATTTAAACCTTCAATTTCTGCATATTGCAATGTCTGACCAACTGAGATAAATGCTCACGTGACTACTCTAAACATATTCTAAGTATTCAATTACTAGATGAACTTAATTGTTCCTTGTATAATAAAACAATAACAAATAATGAGTTAATTAAGAAAATGTAAAGAATTAAGAGGTGAATGAATGAATTGATGAACCTTCTAGAGAAATTGAAAGGGGAGAGAAGACCAGAAGAGTCTCTAGCTGCAAAACCAAAGGCCTTGTTAGGATGTTCAAATTCAGGTTGTGTTGCCATTTCAATGAAATGTGTGTGAGTCTCTGTAAGTAGTGAGTAGCAACGAAAGTAAGTATTCGTTATTATATGAATATAAATGAATATTATTACAAACTTGTGGGACGGAGTTATTTATAATGAGCGTTTGTTTTTGTAATTTTGTGTGACTTGTGAGAGTTCTTCTCGTACTGACGTATTCGCTGACGCTATGTATGTATGTGACATTATCTAGTACCGTGTTTTTGACATATTTGGTGACGTTTTTGTTCACACTAAAAAAACGTTTTTATATTCTCTCAAAAATAAAATATGGGGATAACTCAGTTCACATTGACAAAAAGGACTCGGATATACACTAACATATGGACTAAGTTGCTCCATATCATTTTCTTGAGAGAAAATAAATACATTAATTTTTTTAGGATTAAATTGGATCTCTCGAATTTTCTAAACCAAAAATCAATCTTCACTCTTAAATTTATTTTTACAGTTATTTAAAAAGGTGAAAATCTTGTAAAAAAAAAAAAGTGAAAATCAATTTTGATATTTCTTTCATATACTCCATACGTTCTTATATATAAGAGAAATTTTACTTTTTAGATTCATTATAAAATGAATGTACTTAAACTATAATATTGTCTGAATATATTCGTTTTACTGTACAATGAATCTAAAAAGTGTTGGACTCAGCTCTTATATATGAACTGAGAAAGTCTTGGATAGGCACAAATGTTTGGACACAAAATTTAGGCACACACTAACACAATAAAAAAATTAAAAGAAAAATAAAATAGTCACATCAAATAATATAATTTTAGTCATTTTTTATTTATATTTTTTAGTTTAATGTGAGTGTGACTAAAATTGAGGTGTTATGTTTGTGCCTATAGTAGACTTTCTCATATGAACTTGTAATGTCTTTCTAAGAGTACTACAATAGAGTTTTTGTAAGTCTTCTCCTTTACATAAATGTTGTAATCTCACTATTGATGATTTTACCTGAGGAAGAAAAGATACCCTTTTAAAATTACTGATCCGCTTTCGAGCTGTCGAGTGAGGATTGTTCCATCTATGAAGAAAGGACGCACACAACGACCCCCTGCCTAGAGTTGTCAAAACATGCGGCCCGGGCCATTTCGGGCAGGCCCATTCGAGCTTTATCGGGCCGAGCTAAAAAGTCCAGATAAAAACGGGCTGTTGAAAGTATGGACCGGACGGGGCTCGGTACGGGCTGGCGGGCTTTCGGGCCAACCCACTTTTTTTCTTTTATATTTTTAATAAAAATAAGCTACCGAACAAAGCTCAATTTTTCCTTGCCTGATACTTTTGTTTTTAATAGGCTAAAATGCAGTTTTGGCCCCCTACGTTTGCAAATTGCTCGATTTTGGCCCCCCTACTTTCAAATGCTCGGATTTAGCCCCCAAAGTTTACCAATTGCTCGATTTTGGCCCCCTATTTTCAAATGCTCGGATTTAGCCCCTGAGGTTTACTCCCTTTTGCATTTAGTGGTCCTCTTGATAATTTTGACTAAAATTTTGTTAACGTGAATTTTTTTTACACGTGTCGTAATCTTACTCGACAACTTAAAAAGCTTATTTTAATTTTTAAAAAAATAGAAATTAGATCAAAGAGGGCCACATGCATAGTATTTAAGAGAAATGACCACAAATTCATATGAAGTATTTAAAGAAATAACAACACCAACACAATTTTTTGTGCACTTTTTTGTGTTGTTCCTGGAACATGTGTTGGTGTTGTTATTTCTTTAAATACGGCACGTGACCTTTTTTTTTTTTAACTAATTTCTTTTTTTTAAAAAAAAATTAAAATAAGCTTTTTAAGTTGCCCAGTAAGTTTACGGCACGTGTAAAAAAAATTCACGTCAGTAAAATTTTAGTCAAAATTATCAAGAGGACCACACTAAATGCAAAAGGGAGTAAACCTTGAGGGCTAAATCTGAGCATTTGAAAGTAAGGGGGACAAAATCGAGCAATTTGCAAACGTGGGGAGCCAAAACTGCATTTTAGCCTTTTTTTAATAAGCTACTAGTAAACAACCTATCTTTCTTTGTTATATATTCTAATTCTAATGCTACTAAGTAAACAATCTGAAAAAAATCAATCTTCACTCTTAAATTTAGTTTTACACTTATTTAAAAAGGTGAAAATCTTGTAAAAAAAAAGTGAAAATCAATTTTGATATTTCTTTCATCTACTCCATACAATCTTATATATAAGAGAAATTTTACTTTTTAGGTTCATTATAAAATGAATGTACTTAAACTATAATATTGTCTAGATATATTCGTTTTACCGTACAAAGAACCTAAAAAGTGTTGGTCTCAACTCTAGTATTGCCCAAAAGCCAATTGTTTAGTCCATTAGTTAAGTGCTAGTTGCACTAATTCTTAATAATACACATGGGAGCTTACTTACATAACAATTAGTATCAAAGGAGTCCAGATCCTTTTTTCTCTGTTTTCACAAAAACAGTAGTTTTTTCTGTTGTAACGACTTTAACGGCCATAACCACTCCTTCCACCTTGTTCTTTCTTCTCCGATTACTTTCTTTCTTTCCGGTAACGATTCCTATCTATCTTCATGGTTGAATCAGCCAACTTTGTTCAACCAGCAATTCTGAAGTTTGATGGGTATTACGAGCACTGGGCAATGCTTATGGAGAATTTACTCCGATCAAAGGAGTATTGGGGATTGATCGAGAATGGAATCACCACCGCACCGACAAATGCAACACCTAAGCAACGACGAGTTGCAGAAGAGAGCAAGCTTCGTGATTTGAAGGTAAAGAATAACCTTTTTCAGTCCATTGATCGATCAATTCTATAGACGATTCTTGTTCGCGACACATCACTTGACATTTAGGAAGCAACAAGGAGAAAGTACCAAGGATCCACAAAGTTCAAGAGAGCACGGTTAAAATCTTTGAGGTGGGAATTTGAGGTTCTTGCTATGGGGGAAAATGAGACAGTGAATGACTATTTCGCAAAAAACTCTTGCAATAGCCAACAAGATGACAGGCCCTAGTGAAATGGTTCAGCAAATCGCAGTAGTTGAGAAGATCTTAAGGTCAATGATTTCAAGATACAACTATGTGTTTTGTTCTATAGAGGAATCACATGATGTTACCACTCTCTCCATTGATGAACTGCATAGCAGTTTACTTCTTCATGAAGGAATAATGAAGTGTCAAAAAGATCTAGGAGATGAACAAGCCTTGAAAGTTGCAGGTGCAGGTCGAGGTAATGGTAGAGGTAGGGAAGAAACTCGTCAAGAGGAAGAGGGAGAGGTAGACAAAGCAAAGATACAATTCAATGCTATAAGTGTCACAAATTTGGATACTATCAAAATGAGTGTCCTGAATGGGAGAATGCAAATTATGCTGAAGTATACGATGAAAAAGAGATGTTGTTAATGGTTGATTCTGATTCCAAATGTAATAACACCAACGAAGAGATTTGGTATCTTGATTCAGGAAGCTGCAATCACATGATTGGCACTAAAGAATGGATGCATGACTTTGATAGTAGCTTCACTAAATCTGTCAAACTAGGGAATGATTCAAAGATGGCAGTTATGGGTAAAGGAAACATCAAACTCAACATTGGAGGAAAGGTACATGTAATTACTGATGTTTACTAAATTCCTGGTCTAAGTAGTAATTTGTTAAGTGTTGGCCAACTTCAACAAAAGAATTTGACAATAGTTTTCAAGAATGATGTGTGTCAAATTATTCATAATGAAAAAGGATTGATTCTCACTACTCAGATTTCAGCTAACATAATGTATATGATCTTTGCACCTATAATCTTGCCAAAGTGTCTTCAAGTAAGCAAGATAAATGAATCTTACTTGTGGCATCATAGATATGCTCACCTGAGTATGAAGGGCTTGAACCCTCAATCAGAAGCATATGATGAAGGGATTGCCAGAAGTAAAAGACTTAGAGGATAAATGTCTTGACTAGTAAGCAATATATAGACAATATTCCTAAGAAAGCTAATTGGAGAGCATCTCAGAAACTTGAATTAGTGTACTCTGATATCTGTGGACCAATCAAACCTGAATCCAATGGTGGAAACAGATATTTCATCACATTCACAGATGATCTCACTAGAAAAACTTGGTCTTACTACTTACAAGAAAAGTCAGCTGCCTTTGATGTGTTCAAAAGGTTTCGGTTGCACACTTGCACCGTAGCATTGGCTATTTTAAGAATATAATATTATGATATTTGATTTTCACATGTTGTTGTTATCTTTTGATATTTGCATAAAATACCTCGTCTAAAATTAGTAATAGATTTTTTTAACAAAACATGAATTAAATTTGAATTTTAAGCAACAAAAACATGGTCCATATTGAATATGTGATCAAGTATCTTGATGTTTGATTGTCCAAATTGAAAACACTTTAAAATATTCTTTTTTTATTGGTCAATGTCATAAACGGTTAACCGACCATCCCATTGACAAAGTCTCCCACTCATCCATGTAAGTAGTAACATGTATGGTTATCAAACTTCCACATATACAGTTTTTTTTCTTTTTAAGGTATCCTTATACACACGCACTCTTGTGTGATAATAACTTGTGCATTTCCCATAAGATCAACAATTTCCTTTCTCTTTCTCTGCAATTCAAATCAATGGCTTCACAACCAGAGGCAGAGCATCCCAAACCAGCTTTCGGATGGGCGGCTAGGGACACATCTGGAGTCCTTTCTCCTTTCAAATTCTCTAGAAGGTCATTCATACTTTGTTTCACTACTTTTTCTTTTACAAACCAAAATATATATCCTCCACGCGCAATTGTAACATAACAAATATTTTTCATACGTATCATCATAATTTATTTCAGTACTTTTCTTTTAGAAACCAAGATATATATCGTCGATGCACAATTGTAACATAACAAATATTTTTCACATGTATCAAATTTATGTTTTTCATTTAATCATGTATGAATACATTTCTTGAATGATGACGTGCCACATGAATTTTTTTTTTTACTTTTTCAGAGAAACAGGTGAAAAAGATGTGGCATTCAAAGTACTATACTGCGGTATATGTCACTCAGATCTCCACATGGTGAAGAATGAGTGGGGCAATAGTATATATCCACTAGTTCCCGGGTACTAAAACATCGTAAATAAAAACTAAATTTTCTTACATTATTTTTTTTTTCTCAATGACTTAAATTAAATTTTTATTTGTTTCTTCATATTGTGTAAAGACATGAAGTTGCTGGTGAAGTGACTGAGGTAGGAAGCAAGGTAACAAAGTTCAAAGTTGGAGACAGAGTAGGTGTAGGGTGCATGGTTGCATCCTGCCACTCATGTCAAAGTTGTGGTGATGATCTCGAGAATTACTGTCCAAAGATGATTCTCACATATAGCGTCAAAAATATCGATGGAACAATCACATATGGTGGCTACTCTGACACCATGGTTGCCGAAGAACACTTCATAATCCGTATTCCTGATGCCTTACCACTTGAGGCCGCTGCTCCACTTCTTTGTGCCGGGATCACAGTGTATAGCCCTTTGAAATACTTTGGACTCGACAAACCTGGTTTGCATTTAGGTGTGGTTGGTCTTGGTGGATTAGGTCATATGGCTGTGAAATTCGCCAAAGCTTTTGGTGCTAATGTAACGGTGATAAGCACTTCTCCTAACAAAAAGAAGGAAGCCCTTGAGCATTTAGGAGCTGACTCATTCGTGGTTAGCCGCGAACAAGATCAGATGCAAGTGAGTAAGAATAATTCAATTTTAATGAATCGTCCGTGGTTTGTCTACACCATAATCAATTTGTTGACCAATCTAAAAAACCGACCTCTAGGTTGAGATAAATATAAAACTAATTTTAAAAATGTCACAAAATCACTAGTCACTAATTTAATTTAGTATTCGATTTGGCGATCAATTTGACTAAATAAAGTTTTTTTTATTTTTATTTTTTTTATAGCATATCTATTTTGTGACAATTGTGAAATCAATTATAAACTTCTAATGTTGTTCATTATGTTATAGGCTTTAATGGGGACTTTTGATGGTATCATTGACACGGTTTCAGCACAACATCCACTAGTGCCTTTGATTGCTCTAGTGAAGAATCATGGTAAATTTGTTATGGTTGGAGCACCAGAGAAGCCTTTGGAGGTTCCAGCATTTTCTATAATTGCAGGTAATTAATCATATGACAAATAATTTCATATATAGATTATGCCATATATTAAATATAATTATAAAGACTGTTTATTAACTAATACTTCATATCATTGACAGGGAGAAAAACAATTAGTGGGAGTATGATTGGAGGAATAAAGGAGACACAAGAAATGATTGATTTTGCTGCCAAACATGGTGTTAAACCTGATATTGAGATTGTTCCAGTAGATTATGTGAATACTGCAATGGAGCGTTTACTCAAATCCGATGTCAAATATCGATTTGTTATTGACATCGGAAAGACATTGAAGGCGAGTTCTTAAGTACCTAACTAAAAAACAACCTTTCATTGATGTAATTCTTTTTTACATCATATCTATAAGCTATTATATTTGTATCTACCTTTTGTCTTTTTTTATATCTCTCGTAGAGAATAAATGTATGCTTGAAATTTTGACTATATGATCTTAATCCAATGGTTATTGATGCAGTAAATGTGCGAATGCAAGATATTTTATAACTATATATAATGGATTTGTCTTCGTGCGGGATATGTTGAAGACTAGTAATATAAATTTTCTTATTAAAAACAACATAAGGAAATATAAGCACAAAATTAGAAACATCTACTTTATTATTGCTTTCATAATAAAAAGATGTATACAATACAATAAAACTAATAATAGATTTTGTGAAGAGAATTCCCTTATCCTAAAATTCTCTTATCCAAACTAATTTGACTATTTTCCTAAAATTTATTCTTTCTTGCAAATTATTTGATAAATTAAATATGAGAAGAGAATTAACCGTTAGACAAACTCATGCTTATATATATGTATAATATCTTCTTCCTCCAATATTGCAAGAATCATACATTTCACTTGGTAGGTGGTGGACTCTCTAAACGGATATAATCATATAGAACTGCTTGAAAAAATGATTGAAATCTTGGTTGTCTCAAATATACCGTATTGATTCCTTTCACCAAATGAGCACTAGGTATTTCTATGGTAAACAACCAATATAATCCATGAATTCCATGCCTTGGTACCGCATTGTCATCGCCTATTCGCTTTGTCGTGAAGTAAGGACGACTAGCACTCATTTTATTGAACCAAACCTAATCATCGATCATCGAAAAAATGGCGCCAATGTATATTAGTTAGTATTGTCTAAGGACTAAAAATAATAATTATTATAAGGATTAAAAATATATTTAAGGCTATGATTTTGTATTAACCAAACTAAACTTGGTTTGAAAAAATATCAATTATGGAAAAGATAAATTAGTGTACCTGAACTTCAGCATTAGAAGCACTTGCAAGGGCCAATTGTAATGTATAGTTTCCGGTCAATACACTTTCAAGTTTAAAGACAATACTCCATGTGGTTGCTTGGAATGTTTTATTTCCTATGATTCTGCATATACAAGTGAAGTTTAGATTAAAAAATGACACCATAACAAGACAATTAATTATAACAAATTAACAAAACAAATTTACCTTGGAACATGAGCAAAAAACCAATCCTTTTGCCATTTACTAACACCAACTGTGAAAACAAGATCACTTTTTGGATACAATTCGGTGTAACGACTCCATATTCCGTATTGCCTATACCTATCATAGAATAAATATTTCGTCCGAGTTAGTGGAAAGTGATCTTTAAAATTAACAACTCCGATTTTTTTTGTATAAACATTCGTTAGCACTCTACAAAAGAAATTTATAATTAACTATTTAACGGTTTATAGACTAACCTGTATTTGTTATCGTTCATGTATAATTTGTTCATGAGGTTAGCGTAAGGATTTGGTACATAAAATTCGCCGGCTGAGCGATCTGGAATGCCAATTTCCCAAAGAGTTGGGCCATTTCTTGGAGGATTATATACAAGTGAATTCAAGTTGATGTTGCTTCCTACATTAGCAATTAAACTTGATAATTCAAATTTAATATATAATTTGAAGTTGGAATAGTCTGATTTTATTAGAGATGTAATTAGTTAGTACATTAACAATTAACTAATAACAAACTATTAATTAAGTTAATAGTTTGTTAGTTAATTACTAACAACTTATTAACTAATTACGTCTCTGATAGATTTTATTTTCATATCTTACCCGACGTAATTGTAATTAGATCTTTATATACATAATCTCCAATGTAGCCAGGAACCCATGCAAATAAGTTGTATGTCCCAGGAACAATGTTTTTTATAACAAAATTTCCATTTTGGTCTGATCGGATCCAAAATTGATAGCCCTGTGAATTTCATAGAATTCAAATTATTTTTAGCTACATACAAATCAATATTTCTTCAAATATTTAAAAAATTGAAATTCATTGAATCAAACTTTAAATGTACCTTGCTTTCTCTCTGCCATGATCCAGCTGGTCCAGGCAATGCTAGACCAATGTAAGCATTGTTAGCATTTAGAGGTTTGTTTCCCCTAATTAGGCAAGAAATTACTTAGTTATTCCATATAATCAAAGAACATAATGCAAATAAATATGATCATTGGAATGACCATTTTACTTTAGAGAATAAAGTAAATAGTCTGAATAATCTATGTTCAAATATATTTGTAGTTTGCTATAAATGTTTATGCAACATCAACAATAGATCTCAATTGGTCAAGAAAACGATCACTAAATCTTGTATCGTAAATTGTTCATTTTATAGAAGCAAAATTCGATAATGTATACCCGTCTTGGACTTGTAAACGTCCCGATAGTGTCCCCCGTTGATTAGGTGGAATGAAATCTTTTGATCGAATGAAGTTATAAGGCCAACTTTTGATTTCATTTGATAGCTGATTAACAAAAAGAAGAATAATTAATTATGTGTCATTAGGTACTAATAAAAGGAAATTAAAAAAAAAAAAAAAAAAGTGATTGTAAGGGAAATATTGACCTTTTGTTTAGCATCTGACCATAGAGATTTGAATTTATCTTTACTTGGTGCAGAATTCAAGTAAATAAAAATAGGGCCAAAGACCTTTTTATAAGCTTCTCCTTCTTTGAATTCTATAGTTACTGTTTTGCCAGCATAGTGGGTGCTCACAAACATCTACACGCACAAAAATAATGAACCAAAAGGAATAAAAATATACTTTAATTTAAACTTATTGGAAATTTAATATTTAAGGTTCTTTTAATTTCTAAATATCATTTTCTATTTTTATTTTGTGCGTGAGTGGTTAGAATAGCATTTTGTTATGATTTATTTTTTAGTTTTGAGATAGAAATTATATTGAAACTAATTAGATAAAGTGTATTTTCGAAAATAATGTCTCGAGTCTTAGACAATTTTATAGTTTTTAGAAATATTAAATCTCCTTTTAAAATGAATTTTTTAAACCTTCCATAATATATTCTCTAATGTTTATTTTACCATTAAAAATGAAGGAAAAAGAATCAGAAATAAATGGGCCATAAATAACCATAATTGAAATTGAAATGTACAATACCATAATTTATATTTTATAAATTATCAAAATGATAGTGTAGTTTTGCACATCTAATATTGATAAAAAAAAAAAAATTATGACAAAATTGTGCTACTCTAATATTGATGAATTAGTGGGATCTTGTTGAACTTACAGAGAGACAAATTGGGCCAACATGAGATGTGAGGTCTTGCTTTACAGGCCCACCATTGCGGAACTCATTACTAGGTGTTATGATCCAGAAGCCCACGGGCTTTTCAGAATCTGCAGTAATCCATCCATTTACTTGGTTGTATTGGTTCTCACTTGAGTATTGGTATTTATCATCCACCTAAATAGAGTTTATTCATAACTATGTTAGAACTATATATAAATATACAAAATAAATAATATTATATTAATTGTCAAAAAAAATATTATATTAGAAATGACACACATAATAAAAAGTTCCATGGAAACAAGAGAGTGCATAGAGTAAGAGAATTACTTGTCCCTTAAATTGTGGATCAGATGGATTTGTTAAGAGAACAGCTTCAGGAAATGCTAAAGGTTGACCTGTTTCTCTATCTCTCATTGTTGGCATTCTTCTTTGTATGGTATCTGATATGGCCATATAGTTGAACCTACATGTATATATTTTTATTTTCAAATTCTCAATTAGAACAAATAATATTTGTATTCTGTCATCATGAGTCTAACTCAATTGATAAAGGACATTGCACATTTATGCAGGGACTGAGGTTCGAACTCGGTATGCCCACTTATTCACCTTTAAGGGGTGAATTTCTAGCCGCTGGACTACCTGATCAAAAATATATTTGTATTCTGCTTTGATAAAAGAAATATTGTATTCTTCTTTCCACATCCATTCCATGAATTTGCATCCATGATGAGTAGTTGAAAAAAATTAATATTTGATTTAGAAAAAAATAAGAAAGAATTTTATTTTCATTGAAACTTTTATTTAACTTACAGGTTTTCTTTAGGCTTAAACACGGTCCTTATTTGATCAACTGATATAGCAGGAAATCCTTTTGGTCGTTCAAATATCACATAAGTATAAAACCCTGAATCGCCTCTTCGTACTATATACCTGTATAATTAAATTTATGCAAGACAAATCATTAATGTTAATTATCAAAATCGTGAAGTTATTTCATAGATAGTTCAATTCGACTAATAAATAACAATTAACGACTAACCTTTATCTTTTTAAAAAAGAAGTTAATCATCAAAATCAAACAAAACTAAGTCGATCGTGTAGGGACTGTTTGGAAAAAACTGACAATTGGGAGATACAAGTGCAACATTGATGCGTCATTCTCAGCTCAATGAAGTCGCGTGGGCTTGTGAGTGTGCATTCGTGATCAGTGATGGAGCCAGAATTTTTTAATAGCGGAGGCACTAAATATATAAATGTATAGCGTTAAATATATGATTTAAATTTTTTTTTTCTTTTATAGGTAGATTCAATTTTATACTTTTACATTCATCGCATTCTTAAGAATTTGAAGTTGATGAGTGTTTTGGACTAGACTTTTTTTTATACAAAAAATTCCATTGTATGTTGTTAGATTTTTTTTCCAAATTAAAACTATGTTCATATCATACACATACACTATATTGGTCTCTAAAATTATTAATACTTTAAAAAAGTTTATGATTTTTTCAAATTTTATGAATGTTAATCTTTAAGAGCAAGTGGTTAAATATAAGATCCATTCTTTGTCGGTTTAATAGAGTCGAAATATTTTTAAAATATTAATGATTTCTAGGACTTATTTAAGAGTATCCTATAAAATTAGAGACAAGTTTGATGGTTGATCGAAATGTGAATAGTTAAAATATCAATACTTAACATATACTACTACTAGTACATAAAATATTTTCAAAAAGTTTGTGCAGGCAGGTGCCCACACAGCTCCCTGCCTGCCTCCGTCCCTGTTCGTGATGATGAATGTTAGTTTGTACTAGCAAAAACTATGTGGATTAGGTGAGGCATTGGGACTCTTTCATGCCATCATGTTGAGTTCATGAGTTTCAAATCCAAAGGGTGAATTTTGCAATTGACTCAAAAATAGTGGTTGACTATTTTCATAATGGAGAGACTAATATTATCGTGTTTGAGGATATGTTGAATGAATATATTCGTAATTTGAAGTCATATTTTGAAAACTCTCTTGTTGAGTTTAATAGGTGAAAAACAAACGAGATAGCTCATACTTTTGTTAAAATAGTCCTATTTATAACTCGCTCTCATATTTTCATTGATGTACTGAGATGAGTCATTATGTAAAAAAGAAAAGTCCATATTAAATTTTCGTAAATTGTACCACATAATTGAGACTAAGGAATTATTCACCTTTGGTCTATGTTTATAGGGACACTTGAACTATCCATCGAAGGTTGCCATGCCCTTAAAAATGAAACCTCCACTATATTATCATTCCTTGTTATGATGGTGAAACTTGTCCCATGAACTCTGCAATAATATTTTTAATTATAAATTATATCTACGTAGCATCGACACTTATAATTAGAAGTATATATGTCGTTGATAATATTGATGTGTGTAATGTGTAATGTCTAATCAAATATTCTCATGTGTCAATGATTCATAGAATATATTAACCAAATAACGTATTAAATAAATTAAATCATAATACCTTTGGAAGGTTTTGCCAAAAACAACGTCAAAGTACCTATCAATAATAAATTATGTCAATGCATCATATTTTTGTACTATATATACGTCACTGGATATAAGCTTGCAAAAAATCCAAAATTCAATAGGATTAATTTATTTATAACGAAATTGTTAAGTACCCTCTATCAATATCTTCATTTCCACCTTCAAGTACATTTTCAATCCCAGAATATGATATTCCTGTTACATACCCCCCAGGATTTGCCAATGTGAGGGTAAAGATGCCATTGCTAATCACCACCTGAAAATAGACTAGAAAATTAGGACAATAATTTATTCTTTACATTCCTTTTTATTAATCTTTTTTCTTCTAATTAATGAACTAATCTTGTCTTCTAGAAGCTTAATAGTAATCATAATTTTAAATTGCAGTTAGAAAATTTTAGTTGTGGCTCCAATAAAACAATTTTAAAATTTTTTGTAACGATATTGTAAGTGCAATTGCAATCACATCGATTGTATTTTACTAACAATACAAATATTCGTAATGTAACCACAATCCTAATCGCAATTTTTAAAAGCTTTCGTAGAATATACTTTTGCTACCGTTTTATGAGAAACAATTTTTATTATTAAAAAAATGTTTTTTTTTATTATTAAAAAATATGTTATTTTCTACTTAATTTGGAAGAAATCACACAGTATGACATTTCAAACAGTCAACCAAATTATTTTGTCACTATTATTAAGTCAAATTTTCATAACATTAACCATTATTATAAAAAATAAAAAAACCCAAAATTCTGTTTCAAAAATTAAGTACCTGTGGAGAATTTTGATTTTGATTTGGATTATTCACAATTGTGACCGGAGATTGAGAATTACTTAAGCTTCTTCTGCAAAGTGGAAGCAACACAAAAAAAATGAGTAAAAAAAATGTAGCATATATTACTTTTCTTATTTTGTCATTTCAATTGAAAAAATAATAATAGAAAGGGGAAAGAATAAGACAAATAGACAAAAAGGACAATTTGAGTACTACCAAAAATTTTAATTTTTAACAAAACCAAAAACATATTATGTATTTTAATTATGGTAAAGGGTTCAATTTTCTTTTCCAATTAGTTGTAGGGAATGGTTCTTTATCCTTCTATTCCCCTTTAAATAAAATACCCCTTTTTGGTAGCCTATATTGGAATCAAATACAAACAGAAAGACCCTCACCTAGAAGTGACAGAATATCAATATTTGCACTTGGAAATATTCCTACTACCTCCTCTTTATTTTTTAAAGCAATAAAAAAGAAGAAGCATTTTCCATACTTATACAAACAGTTAAAATTATATAACCAATAATTAATACATAATTAATAATTTTATTATAGAACAAAAAATGTGGACACATAGTACAGTGCATACCAACATATATAATGTAACAATCGTAGATACCGCTAGTTAAATCTAACGGTATCTACAAATACACCATAAAGGAATTATTAGAAATTATTTAAATTTTGGTATTTGAGCAACAATCATCGGATGTCATCTTTATATTTGTTTATCTACAAGATATTTAACGGATAGTATGCAAATTATTTGAATAGACTTACAATTCAAATGAAATATCTCAATTATTTTTCTAAGGTTAATGTTTAACTATAATTGTTGAACAAAATTAATATACTTTCACTTTATAATTAATTGACACAGTACATATGAGAGTGTCATCCTGGAAGAAAATTAATGAGTATGTGGATGTAAATCAGTAACAGTAAAGGCAAAAGAAACGAAAGTGATGTGAAACAAAAACGGATGTAACTTTTTTTATTATGAGTAAATTGTGAATTAATGGATTTTAACCATTATTGATATATAGTATAATAGACATGTACAATTGTGATTAGGAGTCAATTACAATAAAGCAATGTAGCTGAGATTTAATAATCACAAGAGTTAATTACATTTTCATCGATGTTGTTGATTATATATATACATGCATATAGATTGAGTTTGTGAGAAGGAGAAACCGTTGCATTCACACCGTTGTAAATTATTGTATTTATTTGATCAACTTTTAATCTTAAAAAATAAATTTTATATTAATCAATTGCAAAAAATTAAATATTATCTTAAAATTTAAACTGTCTAAATTTTGATATAATGACCGAACTTAAAAGTGGTCGCACCTAATTTAATTTTCTATATACACATGTCAGATGGTGCATGGAAATATTTTGATGCAAACTAGTTAGCTAATTAAAAACTTTTCATTTCATCCCCACAAAAAATTTATAACATATATACAAGTGAAATGTTGCATGCAAATGGAACCATAATAAAAAAGATATAAATTAACGATATGAATTTCTGAAACATTTTTTCTTGGTAGACACGGACATCAAATCTTAAAATTAAACAAAGATATGTAATTGTAATCTGGGTTGCGACAATAGAGACTACAAATTATTAAATTGCAATGCAAACGTAATTGAGAATGCATTGACCATATTTGACTCAAAAAAAATCTCGCAAAATAAAGCATCTTGGCGCAACCGCAATTGCGACAACTATTTAAAATCATTGTTAGAAGAAAGATTAAGAAAAAGGGAGAACCTGAATGATATATGCTCAGAATAGGCACCAAACATGAAACTGAATTGTAAAGCCATTCTAAACCACAAAAACAATTGAAATCTTTTACTCATGCAACGTCCCATCTTCATCTTTAATCTTTAAACAATATGAACCTGCAAATAATTTGAGAATTTCATTTCAGAAACATATTCTCATAAGGTACACAAAATATGTTATAAGAATGCCAAAATCATCTTTGATACACAATGCTTCTTAAATGGTAAAAACAAAGAAGCAATAATTATAATTAAATACAAAAAAATTATTAACAAAAAAAAATATAAAGAACCTTGATAATTTTTTTTTATAAAGAACCTTGATAATGATCAACAATGTTTTGATAAAACCATGGATGAAATAAGCTGATAAAGTTTATGATTTTTCTATATATATATATATATATATTACTCTGCAAATTGCAATGCATGCATTGCTATTAATTTATGAAAAATAGAAATCTCTATAGAACCTTTTTTTTGTTCTTGTGCAAAAATCCCTATAGAACCTTATATAAGCACAATTTCAAATCGAACACGTGCAAGCATTTACATAAAGCTAAGTGAATGACCTCATATTATTATATACAAAGACTGAAGTTTAATAACCAACTTTAGAAAAAAAAATGTAAAAGCTTTTTTTATACATATAGAAAAAAGTTTGATAAGGACTATAATTAAGATTAGCTAAAATGTCGAATTAATTGTTTTATCATTGATATATATAGGAAAAAGGTGTTTATGTTAATGAATGTTTTTGTGTCGTTATGCCTAAAGGGCCACAGAATCTGTGGCATCATATATTTAATTTATTTTGATCAAATGCTATAAACACCCAAAGACTTTATAGTAGTCTAATGTATTCCAACTGGTAAATTTGAGGCGTTTGGTACACACCTAATCCTTAGATAGATAATCATAAAAATGTCAAAATATGATTATCTTAGAAAATATTAGAATATGTAAATATTTTTATATTTAGTATACATATATTTTATGTTTTATTTAGTAGTTGTAATAACACAATTATAGGAATCAATTAAATAAGTGTAGATTTTATAAATATATTCCATGTTTCATTCATATTTTTTGTGATTTCATTATCTTAATTAACATTGTTTGTTTTTATTTACCGTCATGTCATGGTGCAACATATTTCGTTTTTCTGTTTTGATTTAGTGCATATTTGTATCAGGTTGAAGGACTAAGTTCGATTTAATGCATGTTCACTCAATGATTTTGTATTATCAATGATACCAATCCAAAGATATAGTTATTTCGAACACTTCAAAATACATATATATATTTAATCATATAATTTAGTAAAAAAAACCATATAAATCATTTTAATATTTATATTAATTTTATATCATATCTGACTATCAAATAGACTCTAAAATATGTTTCACCAATGAAAATTTATATTCAGAAAAATATATTTTTTGGTTTTAAAATTTCATTGCCCATGTGAATTATAGTCAGAAAAATTAAGCTTGCAAAATTGAACCTAGCCTAAAAATGATAACCAAAATGATAACCTAGGAAAGTAGTAATTTTTTTCCTTCTAAATATAATTACTTTTTTTTATAATTAGTAATGAATATATTTTATAATTATTATGACTCAAGTTAATATCACAATTAGCTTATATCTTAATTAATTATTCTTTGAACCATTAATATTTGTTAAAACAGAAAATAAGGTAAGCAGTCACAAGCTCCCCAAATGAGACTTCTCACCATATCAAAAAAATATTGTGAGAAGATGCACTCTCATGACTTCTCACCTTGGGAAATTTTGAGCTAGCAACAGTTTTCAATATAATTAAAAAATCAGGAGTATTTGGAAATATAAATATGGAAAAAAGAGGTTATTTAAAGTATATAAATAAATCGTGGACCCATAAATATCAACCTTCATCATTAATACTTGATAGTATTAGTACTATATATTTGTTCATATGTTGAAAAAGATTATTGTTTTCTATTTACAAGTTTATTTTTTGACACAATTCTGTTTACAAGTTAAGAAATACAAAATGCATCCAATAGTATAAAGTAACATGTTTGTTATTTGAGAAGAGTCAAAGAATCAAAATAGAAGGGAAAGATGACAAAGTAGTAAAAATTATCAACGTCATTATCTTTGTCTTTTTTATTTCTTTTTTCTTTTTTCTAGATAGAAAACTATGATGGACTTATCACAATATCACATAATGGAATTTTATATGTAAATATCAAAATATTGATATTATATTTGACATTGTATGTATTAATTTATCTCAATCTCTCTTTTATATTTTTTACACATTTCAAAAACTACATAGAAAAACATTTTTACATTGTATTTGTTAACAAGTTTTTATAATATCCAAACATCATTTTCTTGTTCTTTTGAGAATAAATTACTTGACAACTTACTACTTGATAGAAATATTTTAAATATTAATAAAAGTTGAAACATATTTAATTCAATTTTTAATTAATGGATCATATATATTTTTAACTATAATTAATTATATTTAAAACCGAAGAGTATTTATATATAATAGAATATAAAAATATAAGAAAGTATTTTCAGTATATCTTTTTATATTATACTAGACTATCTAGAAATATCTTTTAAGATTAAATTTTATATTATGTATGATTATGATTTTTTTCTAATTTTATGGTTGATTTTTTCTAAATCATTCTTTCATAATTTGGTAGTATTTATCTATCAACTCGTAAGAATAAGTCATATGCATGAAAAATAAAAGTTGGTTATAAGTTAATTGTAGATATTACATACAAATTTACTTATATGGCTTATTTTCATTGGTTAATACGTAAATATCTCAAATTATAAATGGTAGAGCATGTCTCACCTAAAATGTATTATGTATGTTCTTTAAATAATATTAATATTTTGATTTTATATTTTGTGTTGAAACTCAAATCTCTTTGTCTTTGTTTCTATTTTTGTGAAAATAGAGTATTCTACCATTGTTGTGACTAAACAAGCTAAGAGAAGCTAGAAATGAATCAAGGAAGAAGAAGAAGATAGCACAAAACCTGAAAGAAGAAAAATAAATTTTATTTCACAAACTCAAGTAACTAACTAACTAACAATACCACTTTAACAACTTGTAACCAACTCTATGACAGTTGGCATAACTGTCAATTTGAATTAATCTAGCTAATCAACCAGTTGCCTTGTGCAACAAACAACTGTTCTCATTTCTCTAATTCTTCACAATTTACATGCCCCCTCAAGCTAGAGTACATGTCAAATGTACCAAGCTTGGATTGAAGAGTATGGAAAGGACCTGGATGTAAGGTTTTTGGTAAAGATGTCAGCAACTTGTTCCTTTGAAGTGACATGTAACAAATGAACAATGTTGGATTGAATTTTATCTCTGACAACATGTCAATAAATCTCATTGTGCTTGGTCTTTTCGTAAAAAATAGGGTTGGCTGCAATATGTAGTGTTGACTTGTTGTCACAATAGAGCACTATAGGGGCATCATGTGAGAAGAGGAAATCCTTCAGGAGATATAGACGCCATTGTCCTTCACATGTGGCTTGGGCTAAGGCACGATACTCAGCTTCACTAGATGATCTAGAAACAACATTTTGCTTCTTGCTTTTCCAGCTAACAAGTGATGTTTCTAGGAAGAAGCAAAAACATGTAGTGGATCTCCTAGTATCAGGACAGGCACCCCAATCAGAATCTGAGTAACCCTTTAAGGTCAGTGGTGATGATGAACTAAAGAATAAACCTTGGCCAGGGTGATTCTTCAGAAATTTGAGGAAATAAAGGCCAGATAGCATATGTGTATCTGTTAGTGAGTCAAGGAATTGACTAAGTTTTGCTAACTGCATAAGAAATCTCAGGTCTTGAATGTGTTAAGTACAACAATCTGCCTATTAATCTTCTATATGTTGTAGGATCAGTGAGAAGGACACCATGCAGTTGTAATTGAGGATGCATTGGAATGGCATGTGGCTTTGCTGCACGTAAACCAGTGTGAGATCCAGTGTGTACTTCTTTTAACAAAGAGATATACAAGTCTTTGATCTAGCAACTTAAAAACCTAGGAAGTATTTGAGACAACCTAAATCTTCAATACTAAATTTTTTGTCAAGTAGGGTATTTAAGTTGTTGATCTCCATCATGTTAGTGCCTCCTAATACCAAGTCATCATCATACACTAAGATTTTTGTGAATCCTCTGCATGTCTTTTTGGTAAATAGAGAATAATCTGCTTAGATTGAACAAACTCTGAAGATATCAAAGTTTCCGTTAACTTTGCATTCCATGCCTGCTAGCTTGTTTCAATCCATACAAAGACCTTTGTAACTTGCATACTAAGTTGTTTTGGTGAAGGGGTAATCCTAGTGGAGGTTTCACATAAACTTCTTCATTCAAATCACCATGAAAAAAGGCTATATTGACATCTAATTGGAATAATGGCCAGTTCTGTGAAGCGGTTAATGCCATGAAAACTATGACTGTAGTCATTTTGACTAAAGGACTGAAAGTATCCATATAATTAATTCCCTCAGTTTGTGTGAAACCTTTTGCCACCAATCGTGCTTTATATCTCTCTACTGACCCATCAGCATGGAGTTTCAATTTGAAAACCCACTCACACCCAATTTCTTTCTTATGTGCTGGCAATGTGACTAGATCCCAAGTCTTATTCTTCATAAGTGTTGACAGTTCAACATCTATAGCCTCCTCACATGAATTTGATTTACTGATTGTGGATAAACTGAGGGCATAGTGTTTGTGTGCATGAGAAAGAGTATCATAACATATAAAAGATGAAATAGGAAACTTACAGTTAGATGATGATGTAGATGTAACTGGAGATGCATTTGTTGGTGTAAGCCCTAGAGGCCAATGACTTTAGTACTTGTATCGAATTAATTATTAATAATATATTGTTTCTTTTATTAATAATCAAAGGCGCTTTCTTTATTATGTTTGTAACGTTCAAAATAATGAAGTTCCTAGAATAGAAAGTCCGTTTAATATTAAGTGTGACTTAATCATGAGATTACATTAAACATAAAGACGCTATTCTTAAAGTATCCATAGTCAAGCTTTAAGGTGAAAAGGGATAACCTTAAAGCATAAAGACTATTATGAAGATAGACTGATGATCGCATCTCATGGATCATGGGATAAGGAGTTATCAAGTCTTGACATAGGTATAAGAAATATTAGGAGTAATATTTATACCGGATTGACCCGCTATGAGAGTACTACATGCAAAGTTATGCAAAGTGTCATAAGTTACTCTCATGGTGATAATGGTGTAAACCGCCCTTAGACCTGAAACCACTTTGTACCCTAGATGCAGAGTCAAGTACTTTGTTGCTGATCTAACGTTGTCCGTAACAGGATAACCATAAAGGCAGTTGATGGGTACTTCACAAAGCATGCTGAGGGACAATAGTGACCTAGATGGAATTTGCCAATCCTGCATAACAGGATAAATGTCATGGGCCCAATATTGAACTGGACAAAGATGAGACCAAGTATGCTTTGTGTTCAATATAGACATAAAGGGCAAAGGGGTAATTATACACGCATATTTTATCACTAAAGGTTATGTTTTGATCACATGTTAATTTCTCATAACTTGGATAGCAATGATGTGTTGCTAGATACCGCTCATTGTTTATTATATTAAATAAAGGATTTAATATAATTGCCAACGTTATGGAAACCTACAAGGGTCACACACATAAGGACAGTCTGATATTGAGATAATTAAAGGAACACCGTAAGGTACGGTGTATGTGCAATGTGATAAGGGTATCACGGTAATTTAAATGAGCAATAACACCATAGGTTATGGTGGGATGGCGCGCACATGAATACTACCACTCATGGGGGGCGCGCGCCCTAGGCATTGTTTCTTGTTGGGCTTTGCCCAACAAGAGATGTCTTGATGCACAAGACAAGAAATATCTATAAATAGAGACCTCTTGTCATAGCTCTACAACCTAGAAAAAGCACAAAAATAATCCTCTCTCTCAATATTCTTGCATAGCCTTCAAACATAAAGGGCTAGCACTCTATTGAAGGTGACTGTTCGTGTGGACTAGTTAGAGGCATCGGTGATCTTCATCAACGCTCGTGATCATCTTGTTCGTGATTCAAAGGTTCTTCCCTACAAGAGATCGTGATTCAAAGGTTCTTCCCTTCAAGAGGTAAAAACCCTAAAACACATATCATGCTCATTCGTAAGGATCAAATAAAGGAAAATTTTTGAATTCCGCTGCTTAATATAACACTATTTTGCTTCAGTGGTATCAGAGCCACTTACGAAACCATGATTTGATGTTTGTTTATTTCCTGTTCTTTGTTTTAATTCGATTGAAACACTAAAGAAAGATTAAAATCGAGTAATTAAAATTTGGTATCCTTTTGTGTATGATTTGGATGATTAACATTGAAACGACTTCGGAATCCGACTTTTGTATTGTGAAGCAAGCGATATGTTAATCGTCCTAAGTTTACACAAATAAGAATGATCAATGCTTATATGTGATATAAGTGATCGCGATGCAAAACGGTGTATGTGATACATCGTTCATAATTTCGTCCATTAAAACATATTATGAAAGTTATTCGATGTTGATGTGATTCATGTTCACTTGCTTTGGAATCCGACGTTAGTATGGTGAAGCAATGACATGTTTATCAATCATATTGAATTTCGGTCATGATAAGTTTTGACGGCATGAAATTATTGCATTAGGGTTCGCGACAACACAAGGGTTGTGCTGTCAAAAGCGAAAAAACAAGGACTTGCTGCGTACCTGCACTGGGCGCAGGGTATATTGCGCTGGGCGCAATAGCCGAGTCAGAACAGGATTCAACACTGTAAGTCCTGCGCTGGGCGCAGGGCATGCTGCGCTGGGCGCAATTAAAAACAGAAAACAGCTGAATCTTGGTCGTTCGCCAAAATTTTAATTTTAATTTATCTACAGGACTTAAACTGATTATAATAATAAAATATGTGTTTATTATTATGCTTTTGTGATGATCGGTTATGGCCTTAGTTTACTTTTGTTTTATTTTAGGATTTAAATACGGCCTGCGTGTCGTGCCTTATCTCTTAATCTCTTGATGTAAAATTCTCTTCTCATCTTACTCCCTCGTATGTAAAACGAGTATTCTTTGATGTAACATTATAATAGAATTACAAGAGAAACAAAGGAGGACAGCCGTGAAGATGATGCTTGGAGAAGTAGATCATCGTTAGGCTAGTTTAGGGTTCTCTCATTGGCTTGAGAGAACACTTGCGTTAGGAGGCCATAATCATATCATTATAAATTATTGTATGTATGTATGTTGATGCATGTGAGAGCGTTTAATATGTTAAACAAGCCGGTGAGATCAAACTAATTAAATATCCCTCAAGAGACACATAAAGAGATTAATAAAGAAAATGTAGGTTCGCCCACCGCGGAGTGCATTCTCTTTAATAATAAAATATGTGAATATTAAGTTTACGCTTTCCAAGCTTTAGAACTCATCAAGACTAGTATCGAACTATGTAGGTTCGCCCACCGCGAAGTGCATACTCTATATTGGTAAGGTGCGATGGGATAATTGTAATATCCAACTTCTAAAGTAAGGGTCAAACTTAACTTAACAAATATAATGAGATTATATGAGTTTAAGAAGCAATGGCTGGGAATAATTCATAAGATGAATTAGAATAAGGGGTTATTCACCCAATTGATATATTCAAGAATTGTATGAGATACAATTGGAAGGAGTTCCTACCTAAATAACTAAGTCTTGTGTAATCCGCCCACCGCGGACTTAAGACAAAGTGAAATATGGATCTTGAAACCACTAGAAAATCTTCCAACGGGATTTTCCGAATCAAATGATGAGTAAAATAGTGGGAGCATATTTAATTAAAGACCTAATTAAATAAAATGATACTTATATTTTCACTTCTTTATGTAGATAACCATGTCATCAAACACATCAAACAACATTTTGCGATCAATCCTTGACAAAGAGAAATTGAATGGTTTAAATTTTCTTGATTGGCACCGTAATCTGAGGATTGTCCTAGAAGTTACAATGATAATCTTGAAGGTAAGGAGGTGGATGAGTAATTCTGTGTGATTTCCTAAGAGGAGGGTTAGTAGGAGAGTTTAAAGGTGTAGTAAAATTAGTTGAAGTAGGATGAAGTAGGTTAGGAGTTATTGTATCAGTTGTAGTATGCTGAGATTGCATGTTTGTTGTATCATTTATAGTAAGTTGAGAGTGAATGTTTAAAGGGTTAGAAAGGTTATATTTAGAAGGGTTAGGTTGAGATATACTAGATGTGCTAGCTGCTGTATATAATAGATCATCATAAGAATTATGATTTTCAGAAGTATAAGGGTGAGGAGATGCATCCCTAGCATTGTTATGAGAAGGTTTATAAGGAAAAACATGTTCAAAAAACACAACATCTCTAGAGACAAATATTTCTTTATTTTTGAGATCAAATAAATTGTGACCCTTTACACCAGGTCTAAAGCCAAGAGAAATACATTTTCTAGATCATCAAGTTTCTTCCTGTTAGATTGAAGAGTAGAAGCAAAAACAAGAGAGTCAAAAACTCTGAGATTTGAAATATCAGGTAAGTCATTGTAAAGCATTTGAATATGAGACTTTTGAGTTAGAAAAGGAGTATGAAGACTATTTATAATGTGTATGGCATGACCTACATCATGTGCCCGAAATTTTTTAGGTAAGTAAGCTTGGAACAGTAGAGCTCTAGCAATGCCAAGGATATGCTGATGCTTTCTCTCTACTATTCCATTTTGATAAGGTATGCCTACACATGAACTTTGATGAAAAATTCAATTTTCAAGATATAAATCTTTGAGTAAAAATTATGTACCATTATCTGATCTTATACATTTTACATTGGTTTCAAATTGAGTTTTGACCATTGAACAAAAATGCTTAATATAAGTTGATGCTTCAGATTTGAATTTTAGTAGATAGATCCAAGTGAATCTACTTCTGTCATCTACAATGGTCGAAAAATACTTGAAGCCAGGCATAGATGGTACAAATAGTGGGCCCCATATATCCATATGAACAAGATCAAAATTTTGCTTAGAAACATGATTACTTAAATTGAAAGGCTATCTTTTCTGTTTAGCATAAAAGCATATATCACAAGGATCAGAAATATTAGTAATTTGCACAAGGAAAAATTTTATTTATTTCAGATAGTTTTTCATGTGAAGCATGCCCAAACCTCCTATGCCATAAGGTACAATCATTATCTTTATTGGTACCTAAACTAGGAATTAATTGAACTATGAATTGAATTGATACATTGATTGGTAGGGATTTATCCTAAAGTAACAGATGGATTTTTTAGGATATAAAGTCCATTAAGCATCTCAGCTGCACCAATCATCATCTTGGAGCAAGTTTCTTGCATCAAACAATTATAGTTATCAAATAAGAGAGTGCATTGAAGATTATGAGTAAGCTTAGGCACAAAAATCAGATTGAAAGAAAAATTAGGAAAATATAAAACATCAGTCAAATAGAATTTTCGGTCAAAAAGAATAGTGCCTAGAAAGCAAGTGGTAACAAATGAACCATTTGGTATTTTAAGATGCATAGGGTTAATTCTTTTGAGACATTGAAAAAACTGAAGTGAATGACAAACATGGTCAGTGGCTCCTCTGTCCAGAATGAACCTATTGGAGTCACTAGGATTAGAAACAATGCAAATTATACCTGAAGTGGAGGTAACATAGTTAATGCCTTGAGAAGGTGTAACGCCCCTTTTTCGGCACTTGAGAAAAAAGCATCACATTTAAATAAAACAAAAGATATTTCGATAATATTATATTTCTTAAATAGTACCTCGTCGTGAGAGGGTTAAATTATAGCCATTAGATCAATCTATATGGTGACACCTAATTTTGTAAATTGCAACATATTCCTTCTCTCTCTTTCTGTCTATCTCGCCTTGTCACTTCATCTTCCTCCTCTGACCTGTTTACTTTTCCAAGTTCATCGAATCGATCTGCTCTTTCACGTACACCAGCAGAATATATAGTTACTTTCAAGATCAATTTTTCCGGATCAATAACAACCATCATTGTCTTATTTAATGTTTATTTGAAATTTAACCAAACTGGATACAATCATGTAATCTTTAGTGTTAACTGTTCACTGCTTTTCATATGCTTTCAATTTGTTTTTGCTGAAAATTTTTACACTTTTACATCCAAATCTAGATCTATGTCACTCATATGCTTTTCTGTTGATTTAGTTTTGTAATACCATTAACATAGTACCGATTTTCCTTAAAACTTAAATAATCTAAAAAGTTTTCTTTTATAATGGTAAAAAATCAGGGAGCCTATTAACAAGGAACCAAGTTATTGTTTAAGGGTAATGATAGGATACACCCACTTAAAATTGTGAAGGTGTATTTTAGCACCCTACACCTAGGTAAAAGATAAAAAGACCACTTTCTCAAGGAACCCATTAAGTAAAAAATTTGGTAGCTAATCTATAGCAATTAAGCTTAGTTCAATAAATAATACAATGATAGTAGTACGAGATGGAAATAAATTCCTAATAAGTCCATTTGGAAAATTAATTTATCCATTAATCAGCTTTAAACCTAACCTGGCTGATCTTGCACTATACAAAATTCAAATTAGATGGTTTGAAAAACTACATTATTGGTTTAGAAACTCAGGAAACTTCTATCTAGCTAGAGAATCTAAGAAACTAGCTAAAAGGCTTCAGAAAAACTTCAGGATATTGCACGATGACTGAAGAAAGTCTAACAAATAAATTACAAAAAGTTTTTCTCTGACCTACAATGTAGGATAGAAAAACTAACAACCTATCTAGAAAACTTACAGTTTGAAGAAAGTAAGTATAAACCTTATGAAACATGGAATTTTCATGAAGAAAATTTTACCTGTTATGAAGAAGATGAATCTCATAAATATCCTCATCTTTTTCATACAACAAATCCACAACTAAACAATATAGCATGTATGTTAGCCTACATAATCAAAAATTGTTGTTATAAAAAATTTCACCAAAGAGTGGATGAAATTGAAGAGGAACAGAAAAGAGATATAGAAAAAATCTGCATCAAATTAGAAGATTTTTCAAAACTCTTAGAAAATAAAAAAGAATATTTAGTTCTAGATGAGTTGTCTCAATTTCTTAAGAGAGGGGAAAAAGATAAAGGAAAACAAAAAGAAATCTTAGAAATATCACAAATTCAAACTCAAGAAAATCTTTCTGAACTCAAAGAAACATCTGATTCCACACAATTAAGAATTAAACCACCATCTAATTTCTTCTAAAAATGGACGATACAGAAGAAGCCCTTAATAGGCAATTAGAAAATCTAAAAAGACTTATGGTCTCTTTAGATATATCAGGAAAGAGTCAAGTAGTTGACGAAGAACCAAAAGAGAAAAACCAAATCATTTATGATTTTAGCTCTGAAGAAGAAGTAGAGGAAGAAAATGAAAATCCTCATTTCGTAAAAATCGAACCAGCAGAAACATCAGGAACAAAAAGGCCTGCAGAATTTGAAAGAGAATTTACCAAACAAAAATTCCAGAAAGTACCTCATTATTATGTACCCTCACAAAATTCATTTCAAGGACAAGGAATTTTAGATATAGACTGTAGTGTTGATGCAGCAAAAGATCTTAGGGATTGGTATAATACAAATAGTGTGTTAATCTAGTTGAATGAAGATCTTAGAAATTTAGGAGCAGTTGATGTTTTTAACTACCTACAATATAAAACTAGAGGAAATGCTTACAAATACATTTCTACCTTACCACCAGAAGTTATGGGAACAATACCCCTAACAGGAACCTTAGTAGTAGACTGGGTCTATAGTTTACTTGTAAAAGAATTCAAAGGATGGAAAGACTCTGTTCAATCAAAAATAGCATTCTCTGACCAAAACCTTTGGAAAATCACCAACCTAAAAATCTGCAATATGTGCTATGTAGATAATTTCATTTGTGAATTTCAGGACTATTATTATAACATAGATAATAGTACTAGAATCTCTAAAAATTTGTTAGAATTATTCTATGACAAGTTACCAGAAAAAGTATCAGCTCAAGTTAAGACATTTTTTACTTCAGCATTAGCAGAAGGAAAAGTAGATGATACTTTAGGAGGAAGAATAACTTCCCTAAAAATTTGGCTTCAAGAAATGTGTAGTCAGAAGATAGCTAAAAGAGAAGCGCAAATATCCCTTTGTTGTAATAAACTACAAGACAAAGTAGGAAACTATGGTTGCAACTCTAGAAAGAAACCTAGAAAGTTAAGATCACAAAACCCTTATAAGAGAAAGAAATTCAAGAAGGTCCCTTTTAAAAAATTTAAAAAAGGAAACAAAAAATTCTTTAGGAAAAAACAATCTTACCCTAGGAAGAAAACATGCCCACAAGGCAAAAAATCATGTACATGATGGTTATGTCATGAAGAAGGTCACTATGCAAATGAGTGCCCTAAGAAAGAAAATCCTAAGAAAAATGTCTTACATGCAATATATGCAATGGGATATGAACCTATAGAATCAGACATAGAATCCAATAAAGACATTTATGAATACTGTACAGAGACAGATTCAGATGGCGAAGAAGATACTTGGTAAAGGAAATCCAAGTGCTACATTTATTAAAATAGTATTAAAAAATAAAAACCTCTTAGCCTATGTAGACACAGGTGCAACTCTTTGTTTTGGGAAAAAATCTATCTCTAGAAATTGGGAAAGATTAACCAAACCAAAAGAAATAATAGTTGCAGATAAATCAAAACATCAGATATGGTTTATCCTTAGGGATGTATCTATAGAAATTGAAGGATATAAGTTTTTTATTCCAACAATCTACCTCCATGAACCTTTTTAAAATTATATGAACCTTTTACTCAAAGAAATGATACTATATCACTTCAATGGAAGGATTTGGGAAATCCTAAGAATAGCAAAATAGTAACCACCAAAATAGTTACTAGAAATGAGATCCTAAACCTTATTAAGGGAAACCTTAGAGAACTAAGAACAATATGGGAAGAAAGAAGTTTCCATATTAGTATAGAAGAAAGGTTAGATGAAGTCTGTTCAGATAACCCTTTAGACAATATTAAAAATACTAATCATGAACTTATAGTCATTAAACTTAAAAACCCTAATGACGAGATAAATGTTCCAAATAGGATTCCATATTCTATTAGAGATGTTGAAGAATTTCAACAAGAATGTAAAGATCTACTTGATAAGGACCTTATTAGACCTTCATCAAGTCCACATTATGCACCAGCTTTTTATGTCGAAAATCACAACGAAATAAAAAGAGGTAAGAGAAGAATGGTAATTAATTATAAGAAACTTAATCTGGCAACAGTTGGAGATTCTTATAAATTACCAAGAAAAGATTTTATTTTAGAAAAAATAAAAGGATGTAATTGGTTTTCTTCCTTAGATGCAAAGTCTGGTTATTATCAACTAAGACTAGCTGAAGAAACAAAACCATTAACAGCTTTTTTATGTCCACCTCAAAAACACTATGAATGGAATGTTTTACCTTTTGGATTGAAACAAGCACCATCAATATACCAAAGATTTATGGACAAATCTCTTGAAGGTTTAAATCATATATGTATAGCATATATAGATGATATACTTATTTTCACAAAAGAAAGTAAGGAACAACATCTTCAAGATATAGAGACTGTTCTTCTAAGAATTAAAGAAAAAGGTATTGTAATTTCGAAAAAGAAATCAAAGCTTTTACAAAAAGAAATAGAATACCTTGGTTTAATCTTAAAAGAAAATGGGGAACTAAGTTTAGCACCTCATACCCAAGAAAAAATACAAGCTTTTCCAAATGAGCTTTCTGATAGAAAACAAATTCAAAGATTTCTTGGATGTTTAAATTATATTGCTAACGAAGGATTTTTCAAAGACTTAGCAAAAGAAAGAAAACATTTGCAAAGAAAAATTTCAGAAAAAGTTCCTTGGTCTTGGACTGAAACTGATTCTGATATTGTTAAAACCATTAAAGAAAAAATTCAAGTTTTGCCTGAACTATACAATCCAACAATAAAAGATTTTTTTATTGTAGAGACAGATGCATCACAAACAACCTGGGCAGGTTGTATGAGAGCCTTACCAAATGGTAAAGCAAAACTTTCTCTAAACGAGAAGGGATATAAAATTGAAGAATCTAAAGATCTTCAATCAAAACAATCTGAAACTTCGAAAGAAGAAACAGATACTAAAAAAGGCATTGATTATAGTGCTTCTAAAATCCTGATAAAGGATACTGAAAAATTACATTTATGTAAATATATTTCTGGTACATTTACAGATACAGAATCTAGATACCATATTCAGGAACTAGAAACTCTGGCGTGTGTAAAAATACTAGAAAAATGGAAGATTGACTTATTACCGTCAAGATTTCTTCTTCGTACAGACTCTAAATATCTTACAGGATTCTGGAGATATAAAATTAAAGCAGACCATAAACAAGGCAGACTAATAAGATGACAGATGAAATTACAACAATTGGAGCCATATATTCAATACATAAAATCTGATCAGAATAGTTTTGTAGATACACTGACGAGAGAATGGAGCAAGCCATAAAGCTACTTCAAAACAACATCAAGCAAAAAGACGAGCAACTTGTCGCCATAGATATCTAAAGAGCAAAAATCTCTGCCGAGAGGGGGGAGATGATTACAACACTCAAAAGTTTACAAAAAATGACAACAAACGAAAATCAATCTTCAACATCAACAAAAGGCTCAAAGGAAATTCTCAAGAACGAAGAAAATTGGGACTTGCTAGGACAACCTTCTGGAAAGTATGACTACTATGTAAAGTATACTACCCTAGAAAGTTCAAAAATTCCTACTGAAACGATAGTACCCAATGGTTGGAATATAGATTCAAATAAAGAACAAGAAGCAGAATCTTCAGAAACAACTTCAGACAGCAAAAAGTCTTGGGCTGATAAGGTCGAAGAAGAAGAAGAAGAAGAAGAAGCCAGAAAAAATGGTTTATTGACAACCATTCAAACAAGCGATCCCGTAGACAATGAAATGGGAAAGTTTGAAGCTTATGTCATTTTTGATGGTCCAATGAAAGGGATCTATAGAAAATGGGCAATAGCTAAACAACACATCATTGGCAAGAATGTGCGTCATAAAGGATACAAAACCATGAAGGAAGCTGAACAGACACTTTATGGAGCATACAAAGAGATTACAACAGCACAATACCTTCAAAAATCTCCAACAATGGAGTCAAAGAAGAAGTTGTCAATCGACAAAATTCGCCAGCTCGAATATCAAAAGAATTTCCAGATAACTGATCCAACTTATATGGAATTTAGTCTTAGATGGAAATGGTTAAACCACTATGTAGAAGAATTCACTACTGAATGCTTCTACCCAATTAGCAGAATTTGTTGCACCAAAGCAGTCGTACTACCTGGAATAGACAGCACCAAAGCAGTCGTACTATCCTTCTTTCAAAATGGGTTGATCCATACCATATACCTGGAAGAACAAGCTGGAAAAACTTTTCGAGAACTCAAGTTCTTTCCAAAGGAGTTACAAAATTTGGCACAAAAATTCAACAACTTGTTTGCCAAAGGAAAAGAAATTTTTATTCAAATTGAGTCCACATATCCATGCTACGATGAGATCACTCTGGAACTTACAGCAAAACCCTTATACCTCATCAAGATTGGAATTTCAAATAAGGAATATCCAGTGATGAACAGAGAAACAACTGAATGGCATCCTGCCATTTACCTTAAACAAATTAAACACTTTCACCAGAAGATTACTAAATTGTCCTCCCAGACAAATTACAGAGTTATTTACGAAGATTCATCAATGGTCGTATACAGTGACTCTAGAAAGCCCGCGAAGGACAAACATCAAAGCAATCAAGAACCTTGAAGAAAAAGTTGACCAATTGAAAGATGGTCTTGAAAAATTACCCAAGGTAATTCAAGAAGAATGCTGTCGATACTTTTTACAAAATTACAAAGGACACAAATGTGAAAACTGTCCACAAAAATTGTCGGCACAAGAAGACAAGGAAGCCTCCATCACAGAGCCATGTGTCATGTAGTTAGTTAAAGTGTGCAGTGGTACCTTATCACATCTGAGTCAGATGGGGACCACTTAGTGATAAGCTTTGCAATAATGTAAATAATTGTTTGTCGTTTTTCTTTAGTGTGTTAGTGCGTGTCACTTTACTGAGTGCATACCACTATAGTGTGCTGTCATGGAAATGGACATCTTACCTAATATGTGAGCCCTTCTCCACTATAAATAAGAGCTCTAAGCTCAGTTGTAACACACAGTTGAAAGATATATGAAACTATTAACTAGTTTTCTGAAGAATTATTTCTTCTGTCCTTAGAATCATTTCTAAGAAGTAGCTCTTGAGGTAATACTCTGGAGGAGCTAGATCCTTGAGGTAATACTCTGGAGGGATCACCCACACAAACAATATAATCAGCAGATTGTATCACAAAAAAACATAAGCATCTTCAAACCGAAGATTTCATCAAAATCAAAAGCATCAACAAGAAACTTCAAAAGAATCATATCAGGTATGATTATATTACTTTTTATTCAGAATCATTAGTTATGGAAAATTCGAATTTTAAAGTTCAAAGAATATCTTCAAGTTATTTTGAAATAGAGTATACAGAACCAAGTTCTGATCATACAATTTTAGAATTAGTCTTTATAAAGGACTATGATAAAAAGGTAACTTATTTATTGAAAGAGTTTCCTTATCCAGATTTGGCTAAAATAATTTTAGACAAATTTAATTTTAATCATTACCAAGAAAAAACTTTTCTTAAAAAACTTAAAGAAACAATTGAAACAGATTTTGAAGAACATGAATTACAATGTTTAGTTCATGATTTGAATAATTTTATTCAAGATTCAAGAAATATAGCCAGTTTTGAAGGACAATTCTATGGAAAAGAGGCTAGTGTATATTATAAAATGAGAAATTCTCGTTCTTATAAATTAATGCAAACTGAGCCTGATAATTAAGGCCTAGATCCAGATCTTAGTTTAAAATTTGACGGAAAATGTCTGAAATCTCACTTTTTGAGGAAACATCTAGTTATTTTGCTGATGGCATACTAGACCATAAAATAGAAGAAGCAGATTTATCCTTAACTGCAGAAGAAAATTTCAAACGAAAGTTTAATAAATTCAAGGAAATGTTCCTAAGAAAAAATATTTTGAAATTTGGAATAATGATTGGAGAAGAAGCAATTCCAATTGACTCTACCTATGGAAATATAGTCGTATCTACTATAGATAGGACACAAATTAATAGAAGAGTTCAAAACCTTTCTGAAAAAGAAAGAAATAAAATTGGTTATATTCATATATCAACCATTCAGATTTTATTTATTTATTTTTTTGGTTTTTCACCATCAGTTGAATCTGGTTCGGGGGTCAGTTCTGGCATCAAGTGGTTCCAGCCCCCTCCCGATCGCAGTTGCGGGGGATCGAACCGTGGTCCTCCCTACCAAGTTCAGCGCCAATCACCACTGAACCAACTAACGATTGGTTAACCATTCAGATTTTAATTAAAAGTACATTCATGAAAGGTATTAATGCACCCCTAGATATAATTTTAGAGGATTATAGGATTCAAGATAGAAGACAATCAATAATTGCACAAGGAAAATGCAATTTGAAATATGGAAAAGTTAAGTTTGATATAAACTTACAAATAGGGTTATCTCTAAAAGATAATGATCTAGACAGATCTATAGTTTTTCATTATAGATTAGAAAACCCAAATCTAATGAAAAAGGGTAACCACCCCTTCACAATATGTTATAGAATTAATTATGCTCTAAGTAATTCACATCACAGCATAGAATTTATAGGAAAAGATACAATTCATATTGATGATTTATTTACACCTATAGTAACATTAAAATCACCTATATTTAAAAATCTAGCAAGAAATAGTTGTTCCTTAACAGAAGTTGACAAAAATCTGTTTGAAGAAACATAAGAAAAAACATTATTTAGAAGCCAAAGTCTTAGAGTAGCACCACCTAAAAAAGATTTTGAAATCTCAGAGCAAAAAGAGCTACATAAATTACAAAGCTCAATAGCAGGACTATCCTTGCAGCTCGAAAAATTGGATAAAAAAATCTAGATTTATCTATGAAAAATTATCCGCGATTTGCTCAAACTCTGATATCAGAGCATAACCTCGATCTAATGATAGAAAAATTTGATTTTTATGTCCAAACAAAAAAGGTGTTCATTGCTAACAAACACCTTCTTAAAAGTAGATGGGTGTGCATTAGCATAACCCATATATATATATATATATATATATATATATATATATATATATATATATTATTTTTTTTTCCTTTATAGAAATTTCATATGTCAATTTAATACTCTTTGAGTGTGTCACAAAAAATAATAAGTGGACAAATAAATCAAGTGTTACTTGGTTGATAAAGCTTATAGACAAATTGGTATGTGCATAACTCACGCACAATATATATATATATATATATATATATATATATTCTTTTAAATCTTACACTTAACATACATAATAAAGTTGTTTCTTTCAAATGTTTAGCGGATACGTTGATGTTTCCTTCCTGGTAGTTAATACTAGATATACTGACCAAGCAATTTCATGAATACTACTTTGAGATTTTTAATTATACCACAATAAGATATTTCACTTAATCATAATACACTTCATAATTATACAAAGTTCTATAAATTTTGCGAGAGTTATTCAAACCACTAGTTATAGTCTAACTTAAGACCTACTAATTACTTCTAGTTAGTACTTCCAAAATATAGAGTTTTCAAGGAGCATATTACACACACAGAATGATTTAAATTAATTTCCTTGAACCTCTAAACCATGTTGGAATGATTGTGTTAGTTTAGTGACCATTTGGGCGGAACTCCTCTTCTTCCAAGTAGTTATCCGGGTCCTCTTCCAGATCTTCCTCCTCTTCGAAGGAAAAGTTCATCGCTTCTATATTTTCAGCCACCATTTCCACTGGTTCAACTTGCACCTCGATCGTTCTGCAGAATCAAGGGCTCCGGAGGTGGTACATAAACAACATTTGCAATTGTTACTTCTCCCATTGGTACTGGTGGAGCATTATTGAAATCTTCTAAGAGTGATAATCGTAACCTGCTAAGAGGTAAAGTCTGAGATAGGGTCTCGCAGATAACTACTACACCGTATTCGGTTGTGAAACTAGTAACTCCATCATAAATCAGACGATTATTTTCGCGGTCTAATAACCACCCATTGCGACCCGCGTCTTCCAAAAACGCAAGTACGCGGACTCCCGAGTGAGCCACATGTCCTCCTCCGGGCATCATCTATAATGCTCGAATAGATACAAGAACCACAAATAACATAACAAAAAAAAAAGGGTGAATTACTAATACACAAGTTTAGTATAAATTGGAGCATAAGAAGAGAACATATCAATTAATTTACATTTTTATTTCTCAGTTGAAAGTCTGAGTTCTATTTCATCATCAGAGTAAAATCTTTTAATTTTCCAATACTTTAAATTTCCTTCTGAACAATAGAAAAAGACTAGTTTTACAAATCTGAGTGAATTCTGAACTAACTTAATACTGTCCTTCAATTATTTCTAAAATTGTCCTACTTATCTAATCTGTCCTAATTATATTGATACCAATAAGAAGAAAACATTGAGGATAATATAGTTAAATGAAGATCACATAAAGAATATCCAATCCTGTATTAAAATCAGATAGTCACAATTAATCAAGTAGTCACATAAACCAATTAATCACAAAGCACATTATATCAATGTCACATAATAAACATTTAGTCATTTATAAGTCCAATAAGAATTCTCTACCCCAAGTTAGTCTCTCGCTTAGTTAATAACTTCTTTATTTAAACTATTCCATGGAGTTTTCATCCTAATGAGCATAAGACCGTTTCGGCGACTATAACATGATTGTTTGTACTTAGGTAGTGAAACACCAATCATTCTAGTCCTATTGCGCACTACCTCATTTCTTGATAGTCTAGTTTTGTCAGGCTCACCGTGTCGGGTTTTACGAGTACCTTCAGTCCGGAAGCAATCCCCGACTATTGATAGGTGTTCGAAACATAAGTACCCTCGATAGATCCTCAAAGTAATCAAATCATAACTATCCTTATTCCCTTCTACACCTTGGTGTATTAGGACCTGTTTTAGCTCCTCATCTATTCTTATTATTTTCATTAGACTAGAACCTCTCTTAAAGACAACTTACTAACTCATTCTTTAATTATGGTTTTATTGATGTCCCTTATAACAAAACTTCCATAATTTAACAATATGTTTTCATTTCAATCTTATGTTAAAACCACAAGTAACAACTTAGAACATAACATGAATATATACATTTATAAATCAACAATAGATAATAATCGATTTAATCCAAACTTCTACAAGTAACCAACTTTAAAAGAAAGGATTATTACTAGTTTAAGAAAGAGATGATCATACTGGTTTTTTTTTAGAAAGAAAGGAAACTTTAAATGATAACAGTAGTGATGAGTTCATTGGGTTAAAATCAATTATATGGCACCACTCATTTTTTTTACTGTTAACGAAAACTTCATGTAACATAGCTTACACCATGGGAATCATCTATAAGCATACTAACACTTTTTAATTAGTATTTTATTTCCATGATTAAGTAAAAGTTGAGTTATTCTTAAATATGTAAATTTTGAGAGTAGTAAATATTGAAAGCTTTTCTTCACAATTAATACTCAAAATTTCAAATCACTTTCTATTATAGTCAACTATTAATCTAAAGAAATTTTATCTTCCTCTATTTACTGCGCTGTCCCTCAAACTAAATTTTTTTTCATTTTTTTTACTGCCGTAAATCAGGGACAATGTTGTTCGACATGCTGCCTATGCATGCTCTGAACCCAGTGACAAGATGTCTAGGACATCTTGTTCAACATGTTGCATCTGCACATCTTCAATATGCACAAGTGGTTTAGACTTAATTACTTCAGCATTGGTGCTTCAGTTAAGTCACTCTGACCAAATTGTTTTAGCCTTATGATGCAGCCAAACTCAGAAGAACTATACATATGTTAACCTAAAGGACAAGTCTGACTTTTTCATATACAAATACACATTTCATATGTAATAATAATGTACTAATATGTAAGTAAGGTTCTTTAACTATACCCGTGCCTTCTCACACTTCCCAAACTTCCCAAATCTTTGATTGGATATTGTGGAGCGCAAATATGATGGGACAACTTACTTGCTCCATCTAAAACTATCAATACTATCATAGCTTCTGTCCAATATCTTTTACAAACATCTTCTCAAAACGCAGGTGAGTTTTTCAAATTCTAAACGTATAGAAACATTGAAACATCAAAGTAAACTTGGTGAGTTTTTCTTTCCATTGGAAACATATATCAAGTAGTTAACATTATATACCAAAAAGTACACTCAGTTTTTCATTTTCAGTGACCATGAAATGCTTCTTTGTATTTATACTACATCATAGATCTTCGATATATCAAACATCTTGCAAGTTTTTGTCTTGTATTTTAGTCTAAATCTGTTGAAAAAGTTTATACCATTTGGTTGCACTGACACTGATAAGCATGGACGTTTTTATCAAGAAATCTTACATCCCTGCGTTATTTTGTTTATCTAAATGTAATTTCTAAGCAAATCACGTTTTATATTGTAGATGGCTACTATTTATCATCCTGTGAAAGATATTACAAACAAGAAACAAACTTGGAAACTTGCTGTGATTTTGGATGATATCTGGACAGTCTATAAGGGCGATGAAGAAGATCATATTGAGATGCTACTTAGGGATGTCAAAGTAAGAGCTTTTAAATAACTATACAAATGCAGTGGGTCTACATTTACTTAATATAACGTGATTTTCTGTATTTAAAGGGAGATACTATCCAAGCTTTGATCAACCGTTGTGAAGTTGAACAATGGAAAGACAAACTGAAGGAAGGAACAACATATTGGGCACGTAACTTTCGAGTCACCGATAATGATTATCAGTTCAAAATGTCTGAACATAAGTTCAAGTTAACTTTTCTTGGCGGTACAAGGGTAACTGATCTTGAAATTCCTGATATGCCGGTTTCTCCCTTTAAAGTTCAAGGATTATGCTGAAATTCTTAAAGGAACTTATCGGAAAGATCTTTTAGTTGGTACACGTTTTTGACATCATTCATTTTTTTTTCTTCATTTATTGTTATGTTTTTGTTATATCAATCATTTATTCTTTATCCTGTTATGCATTTTTAGATGCCATTGGAGTTGTTGTTGATATTGGTAAATGTGTTCATGCATCTTTTGGTAGAAAAGGCAACGTTGCCTTCAAAGTTAGAGATTTAAGGTAGCATAGCTTAAGTTACCCTATAACTATGACCATATTATCATGTTCCAGGTTTCTAACTGTTTTTCTAACATTTATATAGTGATAATACTCTTGAATGTACTCTATGGGACTCACTATCTGTCCAATTTCTTGCTGCATACAACAACCGACAAGATTTTGGTCCTTTTGTTGTCATTTTCAAACATGCTCGCATTAAGGAAGCTCAAGGTAGTGTTTGGAATTCCAACCATATTAAAAATACATTCCCTATTCTCCTATGACCATATATCCATTTTATCAAAGGCCAATACCCACTGCAATTCACTAATGTCTGGAATGGAACAAAAATTTTGTTTGATGACAAAATTCCTGAAATTGTAGCTTTACAAAAAAGGTTACTTTCTTACCCACCTCTGTATAACCAACTTTGTTTACTCTTCAAGTTCATATTTTAATCACATTATTTTTACATTTTCGAAACAGTTTGCCAAATGATGTTCAATATCATTCCCAGAACAGCAACATGTCTGCTTCTAATCAGTATTATACACAAGACAGCCAAGGATCTCTACATACTTCTGATGATCTTTTCCAGAAGAATGCTCTTCCTGTTCGTCTCTGAGATATGAAATTGCTCAAAAAGGTATGATCGATTCTTTTATTACATTTTACCTTTTTTATTTAATGCATATTAATACCTTTAACTTCTATGTCGAAATTTGTATGTTAGGACACCTTCTGTGTCACTGTTGCCACTATGAAGCAAGTCCTGGTCGCATCTGGAGGGTGGTTTTTCCGTTCATGTCGTTAGTGTAATAAAAAGGCTGATGGTCTTCAACCTCTATTTGTATGTAAAGATCAACATCAGACAAATGATCCCATTGTCAAGTATGCATATAGTTTTTTTATACATTATTAACTTATAATCATACTTTTTACTCTGTCCCCTTTTATAATAGACGTAGAAGTCGGTGATGGTGATGACACTGTAAAATTGGTTTTCTGGGATAACACATTGGATGATTTGTTAGGCATTACTGCTTCTGGGTTACTTGCTGATATGGAAAAGGTTATCATCCTTCAATTTAAAATTGTCCTATATAAAACCTTGATTATGCTGAAAATTAATAGGCTTAATTGCACTTTTGGTCCCCTTATTTTGCCAATTCTGCGATTTTGGTCCCCCTATTTTAAAATCAAACATTCTAGTCCCCCTATTTTGATTTTTGTTGCACTTTTGGTCCCCCATCCCATTTTTTGACCAAGTGGCAACCAAAACGCTAACGTGGCAATACATGTAGCAAATAAAAGTGTCACATCAACAAATATTTTAATTATAATATTAATTTTTTAATGTTCAATATGAAAGAGACTAATTTTTTTTTTTAAAAAATCTGGTAAACGAAAAAAATATAATTTTTTTAAAATCTGAAATATTAATTTAGTTTTAGAAAAAAAAAAAACTGAAAAAACAAAAATTATTAATTTTAAAAAAGTTGAAAAAACAAAAAATATTGATTTTTTTAGAAAAACCGAAATATTAATTTTTTTAAAAAAATATCTTAAAATTTATTTTATATTTTAATTTAAAAAAAATTTAAATATTAATTTTAAAATATTAATATTTCAGATTTTTTTTTTCAGTTTTTTTTAAAAATAAATTTAAATATATTTCGATTTTCATATTTTTTTTGATATAATATTTCAAATATTATTTTTTTATAATCAGTAATATTAGTTTCTTAAAAAACTGAAATTATTATTTTCTTTTTAAAATCTGAAAATAAAATATTATTTGAAATAAGGGTCATGCTAAACAGTGCCCCGGGGGCACTTGTTAAGCAAGCTAAAAATAGAAATAAAAGATAAAATTAATATTAATAAAACAACTTTTTACATTCTCGATGCATTGAATGCACAAGTTCCGAGACAAAATTACCATATTTATATGCTTAACTAGTGCCCCGGGGGCACTGTTTAGCATTTTCCTTGAAATAAAACTGAAATATTAAATAATTTTTCAGATATTTTAAAAAAAATTAATATTTTTTTGTTTTTTCATATTTTTTTTAAAAAAATTAAGGTTTTTTTTTTTCATATTTTTTTTAAAAAAAATAAAATTTTGGTTATTCAGATTTTTTTTAAAAAAATAATATTTTTCATATTGGAAATTAAATATCTAAAATTAAAATATTTGGTAATGTGGAATTTTTATTTGCCACGTAAGCGTTTTGGTTGCCACTTGGTTAAAAAATAGGGAGGGGGACCAAAAGTGCAACAAAAATCAAAATAGGGGGACTGAAATGTTTGATTTTGGGGACTAAAATCGCACTTTTGACAAAATAGGGGGACCAAAAGTGCAATTAAGCCAAATTAATATCTAATGTTGTTCATTGTGTAGAAAGTACAATTTGATCCAGCAGATTATCCTGATTATTAGAGTATAAGCATTGATTAGGTTTATAGTTAAAATTGTACAATTAAGTGTAAGCAGTTTGTACTAGTTTAAGTATGTGTAGGATACTGCTGATGTGGCAAGTGGTTTGTTATCTGTTGCTGACATGGCACAAGTCAGTTAGACTTGGCCAGCTAAGCAAGTGAAGAGTACTCAATGTATAAGAGTCTCTCTCACTACCATTTCAATGTAAGCTTTGTATCTGATTCCAAGAAATAATAATGAGAAGTTATATTGTAACAGAAAACTCTGTTAGGTTTATGAATTTCAACATGGTATCACAGAGCCTTTAGGTTCAATTTCTTGCTTCCGCCTCAAAATTCACCGAAGATCAAGATCTCAAATCATCATCAATGGCGTCACCGGTATCGGAAGATCGCTTGATTGAAAACACGAAAGAAACCAACACAAATCTTCCGCCAACGAACAAAGAATCGTTGAAATCGGGGCATACTCACTCTCTCACCATTAAACTTGATGAAAAGAACTTCTTGTTATGGAATCAACAAGTAAACGGAGTGATAACGGCGCACAATCTTCACAGGTTTGTTGTGAATCCTGAAATTCCGTTACAATTTGCTTCTGTCGCCGATCGTCTTGACGGCAAGAACTCCGATGAATATCAGCGGTGGTTGTTCAAGGATCAAACACTGTTTACGTGGCTCCTCTCCACCATATCGGACACTCTTCTTCCTCGAGTGTTGAATTGCAAACACTCTTATGAAGTTTGGGAGATGATTCACAAATACTTCAACTCAGTATTGAAATCACGAGCTCGTCAATTGAGGTCAGAGCTCAAGAACACAAAGAAACTCGCTAGATCGGTAAACGAATACCTTCTCCGCATCAAATCCATCGTTAATTCGTTGATTGCTGTAGGAGATTCAATTTCTGAACAAGAACAGGTAGATGCAATCTTAGAAGGTTTACCAGAAGAATTCAACTCATTTGTGATGATGATCTATAGTAGGTTTGAAACTCCAACAGTGGAGAATGTTGAAGCTCTACTTCTTCTTCAAGAAGTCCAATTTGAGAAGTTTCGCCAAGAACTAACAAATCCTAGTGTATCTGCCAACATAGCTAAGGTGGATTCTCACTCTAAGAGTCCAAATCAAGACACTGAAAGTCAAGAATCTGGCACAGAACACTACTATGCAACTGCAAATCGTGGGAAAGGACGTGGTAAGGCAAGAGGCAGAGGACGTGGTAGAGCACAAGGTGCATCTCACTCTGGTAAAATTCAATGCCAAATCTGTGGCAAGCCCAATCATGAAGCACTTGACTGCTGGCACAGGTATGAACAACCCTCATCTAGAACTAATGCACGTGGTTACAATGCTGGTAATTCCTCTAGACCTTTACACTACAACCCTTACCCTCGTCCCACTGCTCACCTTGCTATCCCTTAATACTATGGTGCCAACCCTGACATGGATTCTATCTCCAATTCCTCATGGTACCCTAACTCAGGAGCCTCACATCACTTAACTTTCAACCCCAACAATATGACCTATCGTGTTCCCTATCCAGGACAAGATCAAGTCCTCATGGGCAATGGCCAAGGTGTGTCCATTAAGTCTTTAGGTCACTCTAATTTTCAATCTCTCTATAATCCTAGTATACATTTAAAATTAAATGATTTACTTCATGTCCCTAATATCTCCAAAAATCTTATATCTGTTAGCAAATTTGCCAAAGATAATAATGTGTTTTTTGAGTTTCATTCTCATAACTGCTATGTAAAATCTCAGGATTCTAAACTTGTCTTGCTTGAGGGCACTGTTGGATCTGATGGACTATACAAGTTCCAGCCTTTTGCTTTCAATTCCACCAACAGTGAAGCCAGTAACACAGCTGTACCTAGCTCTACCAAAGTGTTGAACAACTCTGTTAGTCCTATTTCTAGTCAGTTTTCTTCTTTGTTAAATAAAACTCAATGTAACAATGCTTGGACCACTGGTAGTTTAGATAGCAATTTCCATTTATGGCACCTTAGATTGGGCCGTGCTCATAATAAAGCTGTACAAACTGTACTGCAATGGTGTAAGATTCCTGTTTTCAATAAAAGTAGCATTGATCCTTGTGTTTCTTGCTGTCTTGGTAAATCACACAAATTGTATGCACCTTTATCTAATACCACTTGCACAAAACCTTTTGAGGTAATACATGCTGACCTATGGGGACCAGCTCCCTTTGAATCACACAATGGTTATAGCTATTACATTTCCTTTGTAGACACTTACACCAAATATACTTGGATATACTTTTTAGCTCAAAAATCTGATGCACTCAAGGCATTCAATCAGTTTCTCACTTACATCCACAATCAATTCAAAACATCTATCAAAGCCTTACAAACAGACTGGGGTGGGGAGTTTAGACCCTTCACTAATATGCTTAACACTCTTGGCATTCAACATAGACTAACCTGTCCTCACACTTCCCACCAAAATGGAACTGTAGAAAGAAAGCATAGGCAAATTGTTGAAATGGGTCTCACCTTACTATCACAAGCCTCCCTGCCTCTCAAATTTTGGAACCATAGCTTCACTCAAGCAGTTCAGTTGATAAACAAATTGCCATCTAGTGCTCTACCAAACTTCAAGTCACCTCATCACATATTGTTTAACTCTGTTCCTGATTACTCTCATATTAAAGTTTTTGGTTGTCTTTGCTTCCCTCATATCAGACCCTACAATAAAAACAAACTCCAGTACAGATCCACCTCCTGTGTTTATCTAGGCTTGTCTCCCCAACACAAAGGTCATAAATGCCTTGATGAGAATGGTAGAGTCTATGTGTCTAAAGATGTAATTTTCTATGAATCTCATTTTCCCTATATTAAATGGTTTCCTAATGAGTCTACAAGTCACAATCAACCTGACACAACTACTTCACCTAGTGACAATCTCAACATCACCAGTCACTCTCCTAACCCACCTATCAATGTCACTCCAATAAACTCTATGATAAATCAACCCATCCCTTCTTCAAAAATACAAATACAAGACACAACCCAAGTCTCAGACAAACCCATTACATCTGACCATAACAATCACTCTATGGTTACAAGAGCCAAAACTGGCAACCTCAAACCTAAAGTTTTCTTATCCAACATTGAACCCACCACAGTCAAAAGTGCATTAACTGACCCCCATTGGCTACAAGCAATGCAAGCTGAGTACAAAGCCTTAATGGACAACAACACATGGTCTCTTGTACCTCTCCCACCTCACAGGAAAGCAGTAGGCTGTAAATGGATCTTCAGAGTTAAGGAAAACCCAGATGGATCTATTAACAAATACAAAGCAAGGCTAGTTGCTAAGGGGTTCCTTCAAACCCCTGGGTTTGACTTCACAGAAACCTTTTCACCTGTTATTAAGCCAGTCACAATCAGGATTATTCTCACCTTAGCTGTAACTTTTCACTGGTCAGTGCAACAAATAGACATCAACAATGCTTTCTTGAATGGGTTACTACAGGAAGAGGTATACATGACTCAGCCAAGTGGGTTTGAAGCTTCTGATAAAACCTTAGTCTGCAAACTTCACAAAGCACTCTATGGGTTAAAGCAAGCCCCACGTGCCTGGTATGAAAGGCTAACTCAAACTCTATTTCGAATGGGATTTGTCAAGAGCAAGTGTGATCCTTCACTGCTGGTTCATCATCAGAAGGGAGCCTGCACATATGTGCTAATCTATGTTGATGATATTCTCATCACAGGGTCTGCACCTCATCTCATCAAGGATGTTATTTCCAAGCTCAATACAAAGTTTGCTCTCAAACAACTAGGTGAAGTGGACTATTTCTTAGGCTTAGAAGTGCATCATAAATCCTCAGGTGCTCTTCTATTGAATCAAGCCAAGTATGTTAAAGATCTTCTCTGCAAAACCAACATGGAAAATTGTAAACCCATTGGCTCACCTATGGTAAGTAGTTGCAGGCTAAGCAGGTTTGGTACTGACACCATGACTGACCCCTCCCTCTATAGATCTACTGTTGGAGCACTTCAATATGCTACTCTAACAAGGCCTGACATAGCTTTCAGTGTTAACAAAGTGTGTCAGTTCATGGCTCATCCTCTTGAATCACATTGGAAAGCAGTCAAGAGAATCCTAAGGTATCTAAAAGGCACTATGGATCATGGTTTGCTTCTTCATCCTTCAGCATCAAGCCCACCCTTCCCTCTCAGAGCCTACAGTGATGCTGACTGGGCTACTGACCAAGATGATAGGAGGTCAACTTCTGGGTCTTGCATATATTTTGGCTCAAATCTCATATCTTGGGGCTCAAAGAAACAACCACTTGTGGCCAGGTCTAGCACTGAGGCTGAATACAGAAGCATGGCAAACACTACAGCAGATTTAATGTGGATTCAGTCACTTCTCACTGAGCTTCATATTCCCTTTCATACTCCCACTCTTCTGTGTGACAACATCAGCACAGTGTCCTTGGCTCACAATCCTGTCCTTCACTCAAGGACCAAGCATATTGAATTGGATATCCACTTTGTCAGAGAAAAAGTACTCTCAAAGCAACTTAACATTCTACATGTACCTGCAACAGATCAGCTAGCAGATCCACTAACCAAACCTCTACCTCCTACCAACTATGCTTCCATCAGAACCAAACTCAAGGTGTTTCCATGTCATGAAACCACCTAAAGTTTGAGGGTAGGATATTAGAGTATAAGCATTGATTAGGTTTATAGTTAAAATTGTACAATTAAGTGTAAGCAGTTTGTACTAGTTTAAGTATGTGTAGGATACTGCTGATGTGGCAAGTGGTTTGTTATCTGTTGCTGACATGGCACAAGTCAGTTAGACTTGGCCAGCTAAGCAAGTGAAGAGTACTCAATGTATAAGAGTCTCTCTCACTACCATTTCAATGTAAGCTTTGTATCTGATTCCAAGAAATAATAATGAGAAGTTATATTGTAACAGAAAACTCTGTTAGGTTTATGAATTTCAACACTGATGTTATTGAAGAAATTATGGATCGCACTTTTGCTTTTAGAGTTAAGTGGCAATATTCTTGGAAACATTCTTCTGTTATCAACTGCTCATCAAGCAAGGAATTAATAGCTAGAATACGAGATCAATTGCCAAATGCTGAGGTTTTGATTCAATATATACAGTTTACTTCAAAATTATTACCATATCTCCATTTTTTTGTCCTGACTTCTAATTTCATTAATAGACCTCAAATCATGATATCGAATCAATCTCTGCAACTGCTGTCGTCTCTGAAGGTATTGCTGTCTCTGAAGGTGTTGCCGTCTCTCCAACCGCTGCAATCAATCTAATTGTTTCACCTGATCTTGCAACCTCTGATCCAATCCCAGTTCAGGTTATTTCAATACTTTTCTACTACTTTTCTTACATTGTTACCATAATGCAGTTATACAAACAACTGATACAACTTTATACTATACCTCAGACTTTTACTCGTGAAGACATCTCCAAATTTGACATGCTAGATGATGCTATTTTATCTACTGTGAGTACCCTATCTGTCTAACTGTCCATTGTTGAGTACCCAGTTTTATTCTTCATAATTTTATTTAACTGCCAAATGCTTCTGCTAATGATGAAACTAATCCTGCAACCGCTGATGTTCCCCGCGATGCTTCTGCTTCCACTGCAAAAACTCCTACTGCCAAAAGAACTGCAAGGCAAAAATCATATAATGATCGTCTTGATGCACAACTTTCATCTACTAGAGCAGTTAAAAACATTAAGAAGGAGAAATGATTGTAGTTACTATTATAACTTTTAACCAAGACTATAAAGGTGTGAAAACACAAGAAGGGGGGGGGGGGGGGGGGGGTGTTGAATTGTGTTTTGGTAGTTTTAAAAACTTCTTCTAAGTTTTGCAACTTATCAGGATCAACAGCGGAATATCTTAAACACAAACAACTTCTGGACGATAGGAAATGAAAAACAGAGAAGGGAAAGAAGAGATGAACACACAAGATTTATACTGGTTCCTCTCACAAACCGAGAGTAGTCCAGTCCCCTTGCACTTCCAAGGGATTTCACTATAATCACACAAGATTACAAATGTTCAAGCCAACTGCAAGAGACTTCCTATGCTCAAGTAACACAATACAAGAGACTTCCAATGCTCAAGCTCACAAGCAAGAGACTTCTAAAACAAAGTTACAAAGACAATGTTTGAACAACTGATAAATAATATCAGAGTTCTTAGAACAAAATAATACAACTTTAAAAACAAGACTTATCTTAGAATTCTTGAAAAGAAAACTAAGGTTCAACAACTGACTAGTCAGAAGTTGAAAACTGTTTGTCCTGAATTTTGATATAAGCTCAAGTTGTATCTAAGTTAAAAAATTGCTCTTAGAAATTCAGCAGTATAACAACATTTTTGTTCTTGGTAGATGTTTTGTTTGTCTTCAAATTCTTCCTCCTTTTATAGATGACGTTGGAGTGTCTTGAATTTGAGCGGACAAAGATGAAAACAACTACGTAGTACTGTACTATTATTTTCATTTGAAATGTGCTTATTCAAATCAAGTAAAGATTAAAATCTGAGCCTTGATTTCGAATATTCGCCCATATCAGGAAAATAAATATAGTACAATAGTACAAACGTCATTATCATGAGGATAACGGTCTTGTAAGAGGTTTCTTCTGCCTCTCCTGAATTTGCCATTTAGATGATAGTCGTTATAGAGAATAGAATGTTCTTCTGACAAATTCTGCTGTTTCATCATCATCAGAATCTTGAGATTAAACTCTGCTTCTGATGAGTTCAACTTCTGGTTGACTTTGACTTGACAACTTCTGGTGACCACTACTTCTGGTGTCATTCTCCAGAGCTTGCTTTTCCCAACTTCTGGGAGCGTATCTTAGCATAGCATAGCAACCAGAACTTCAATTTCTAGTGTATATAAAATTTTAACTTATATACCTGCACACTAGAGTAAATTATCAGTACTCCCTATTGTATATTAATACTATTGTTATCATCAAAACTACTTGGGTTATATTAGAACCAACTTTGTTCCAACAATCTCCCCCTTTTTGATTGATGACAAACCAAGTATTAATTTACAATGGTTGTTATTTTAATCATAGAGTGCATCCTTCAGGTTTATGGGTTTTGCAAGCTCCCCCCGAATTCAGTAATGAATGATTAAAATAGTTTTAAAATTTTAACATTGAATCCAGAACTTCATTATACACTTGACTTGCAGAAGATAGGTTTGCAAGCTTTCTTCCTTGGTCAGATCTACTTAAGAGAAAAGTGCAATCTTCTCTTACGTGTATCATGCATAGAAAGTTCTAATCTCAATAGAAAAATTTTCCTTTCAAGATCATAACTGATAATATTCAATAACTGAATTTAAATGAATAAATTTTAATTTTGGCTTCAGTTAGTATTCTTAAATTAATTTACTCTTACTTCCCCTTTTGTCATTAAACAAAAAGAATAAAAAAGAAAAAGAAAGAGTCAAATAAAAAAAAACACGTAACTAAAGAATTAGTCAGGTCAAAATTCAAAGATGATAAAAACCACAAAGAATTTAATGCAAAAACGAAAAACGAGGTAACTTCTAACCACCAGAGTGACTATAAAAACACACCAATTTCTTCACCAACTCATCCTTTGGAATAGGAGTTTCCAGAAATGCATTGGGCTCAGCATTCACACCACTTTCCCAGCTTGTTTCCTCCCTAGCAGTATATTCTGCCACCAACCTCAAAGCATCTTGTGTCTCAAGATCCTCTTGATCTTCAGCAGAAAGTTTCAATTGCCTTTTTCTTCTATTAGCAGGCTTCCTTTTCTTAGATACTTCTGGAGCACCAGCAGCAGTACCAGAAGTTCTAGTTGGCCTATCTGAAAATTTGCTTGCCTCTGCTTCTTGAACAACAGGCACAAAGTTTACATGGGTTTCTTCTACAATATTCTTTCCAACTTCTGATGTATCACTTACACCAGAAGTACTCACAGACTTCTTTGGAGTGGATCCTCTTGCTCTCTTGGATCCAGATTCTGTTGCTTCTGGCTTTTCAGAAGCCTTCCTCTTCTTTTCTTGAACAGGCAACATATATTTTGTAGCAAGTCTATCATTCAACTTCTGAGATCCTCCTTCCTCCAGAAGTTTCTTATGCATTCCAGCAATAACTCCAACTTCTTCCTTAGACACCGTAGTAAGGAAGAAATACTTATTTTCTTCAAACTTCCTTGGCTTGAAAGTAGCCTAAGGGATAACCAATGGACCAGGGGTCTTCACAACTCTCTTTATTGTAGTGTCATCTATCACAGGTGGATTTGCATCAATAAAAGAACCTATCCTGGAAAGACGGGTCTTAATGATTGCAACAAATAACTTCTGTAAAACATAAAGGACAGAAATCTGCTATATTGCACATTTGTGGTGCCTTTATTTTTACTCTCATTGATAGCTCTGCACATATGATCAAAAATGACCTTAGCAAAATTCACAGGAGCCTTTGTTCCCAAATAGTATAAGATGGTCTTATAGTATTGAGAAACTTGGTCAGAAGATCCAGCTTTTGGTATGATTGACTCATGCAGAATTTTCTAAATCATCTTGTAAAGAGGTTTCATATCCCTGTTGCTCTTTGAAGTGGAGTGCTTGCAGTAAATCTCTTCTTGTATGATATGATTTGAGTCTTCAGTTGGATGAGGGGCAACTCCAGTTAAAGGTAACCTTGCTGCTTGCCTAATGTGCTCATGTCTGATCCTTATACAGACCCCACCAACTTCTGAACGAATTTCCTTTTCCAGAAATTCCAACTCTTTCCTTTGATCAGTGTTTCCTTCACCATCTTGAACAGATTCTTCTCTTTCTATTTGAGACGTACCCTTAGAAATTACTTCCGCCTTCATCCAGAAGTGTTGAGGATTTTAGGGTGTTGGCTTCATTTGGTAAAATAAGCCTAATTCCATGATGTGGAGCATGATGTGTGGCACATCAGGATCCACATCTGGACGCCTTAGCTGGACGCGCTTTCTTTATTTTTACGCGTGATCTTTTGAAAAAGATTTGTTTTTCAAATTAAATCGTGCCAGCTTTCGCGCCAAGGAACAAGATAATCTTTCATGGATATGTTTTATTTTATTGGCCGACTTTGATCAAAAAGATTTGAAACAAACAATTAAAATATTATGATCAAATAAATCTCAAGGGAAAATTTATGAAGGCCAACTCGTCAAAGCCCATGAAGCTTGTTCTATATAAAGGAAGACTGAAGACTAATTATTAATCAACTGAAATCAAGAAGCTAAGTCTACAAATTGAGTCTTAGGGTTTTAGTTCTTTAGTTGTTCTTTGTTATTTGTGAGCCTTCACTTGGATCATAGTTTTGATACAAGTAAGGACTGAGTTTATAGAGTTGTAATCTCTAGTTGTCCTTCTCCAAAGCTTTGAAGCAAGGAGTTGGATTGTGCAACACTCTAAGCCTTTAGGTACGAGTGCTTTGCTTGTCTAGGAGTGTGTCTCCAACTGAGTTTGTTTATTAAATCCTTACTGGGTAAGGTTGAGGGGGAGTGAGCAGAGGTTCTCATATCTAGGAGTTCCTAGGTAGAATTAGCACGGGTAGTGATTAAGTGAGAAGTTGTAAACGGGGGAGTTTAACTTTGAATTGAAACTACCATAGTGGATTCATCCCTAGATTGGTATCCTCCAGAATAGGGCTTGTTATAAGTGCCGAACTGTGTTAACAAACTCTGTGTGTTTTATTGTTTCCTGCACGTTAAATTGTTTACTTGTTCATCAAGTTCAGTATGTCCACGATGTTGACACATTAGGCTACACATCGTACGATTCCTAAAGTGTACACATCGTGCTGCACATCTGACACTTGCCACTAGAATTTCAATTGGCATCAGACCAGGCACCCTGCCTGTTTGAGGGTGAGCTCCAGGGAAGTTACTTTCTGGAAACATGGACAAGGATGGAACAATGGTCAACAAACCACCTCTTCTGGATGGAACTAATTATGACTACTGGAAGCCAAGGATGATTGCCTTCCTAAAGTCTCTTGATAGCAGGACTGGAAAGCTGTGCTCAAAGGATGGGAGCATCCCAAAGTTCAGGATGCTAATGGTGTTGATACTGGTGTACTCAAGCTAGGAGAAGAATGGTCAGCTGCAGAGGACACTGCATCACTTGGAAACTCCAAAGCTTTGAATGCTTTATTCAATGGAGTGGACAAGAACATGTTCAGATTGATTAAACAGTGTACTATTGCAAAGAATGCTTGGGAGATACTCAAAACCACTCATGAAGGCAATGCCAAGGTAAAAAGCTCAAGAATCCAACTTCTCAACACTAAGTTTGAAAACCTCAGAATGAAAGAAGAAGAATCAATTCATGATTTTCACATGAATTTGCTTGAGGTAGACAATTCTTTTGAGGCTCTAGGTGAAAAATTGTCTGAAGAAAAGCTTGTGAGAAAGATGCTTAGATCCCTACCCAAGAGATTTAACATGAAAATCACAGCTATTGAGGAAGCTCAAGACATCCCAATGTCATACCCCATTTTTTGACCACCCCTAATTTCTTCATTTAATTTTTGCTCATTTTTAAGCATGTTAATTTTCATCATATTATTATTATTTGTTATTTTAAAATTGTCAAAATAGTATTTTATCCAGTTTAAGCTGATTAACTGTTTCATTTTTTTAGATAATTAATTGTGTGACTTTTTGAACTTTTTCTTTCACCATATAATTTCCAATATACTCTTGTACCAAAATTTGCTCATAAATTTAATTTTATCCCCATTTTACTCTTTTCAAAAATTTCAAATATTAAGGTAACTTCTTTTGCAAGTAATCTCATTCTTCATCCATTCTTTATGATTTTTGAGTTATAATTTCATCTCCATCATTTTCATATATTATGAGCATAATAAAAATATTTTAATTATATTGTCATTTGCATTTTTATTTTATGTTATATTATTATATTCATATTTACATTTTAAGTTCAAAAATTCATTTCTTCATCAACAAGTAATCTTTTTTATTCAAACTTTTTTCAATTGTTTCCAATTTAACTCATGCATTGTATAAACCCTGAAAAATGACATATTTGCCCTTTATCAATTTATATTTCATTTTCCATATTTTCATGTATTTTCATTAATTCATTTTAATTGATTTTTCACCATTTTTCCCATCACACTTAAATCCCACAATTTTCTCTTGATCCTTATCTCCACAAATTGATCCTAGTATATTCCTTTCATCACAGCTCATGAGCATAACAAGTGTCCTCATTTCTCTTGATCAAAAACCCACAAAAATCTCATAACCAAAAACTCAAAATTACCCTTGATTCTTATCCAATTGAAGCCAACTCATAACCTAATTTTCCACTACAAATAACACTCTTCAGTGAGGAGAGAGGAGACCACGAAATTCATTCACAAACTCAGAGAAAATCAATCCCAAGTTCTCTCATTTTTACCCTTTTTCTCAAAAATTCAATTTCTTCATAAACCTCATCCAAATCTCAATTTCTTCATCAAATAAGCCTCCTAAACACTTCCAGTAGCATAAAACAACCATAAAACACAAGCTCTAACCCATAAATTTGAGAGAATCAAAACCCCAAAAACCTTCAAAAATGTGAGATTTGAACACGAGTTTTTAGTCTCTGTTTCTGTTGTTTTTTAACCCCATTCATCATCAAATAACCTCTAGATGCTTTTACATTGATTAATTTAACCCAGTTCTCGTTTAATTCGTGTTTTCCCAAATTTGAGATCGAACTTTATCTCGTCGTTTTTCAAATTTTAAGCGTTGTTTGAAGAATCTAAAGTTATATTAGTGTTCCTCGTGGAATTTCGAGCAGAATCGTATACTCTTTTGCCCGTTTCATCGCCGTTTTGAAGCTCCGGTGAGTGGTTGGCCGGCGCCGGTGTTGTTGCTGTCGCGAGGAAGATGAAGCTCCATGATGCTCTCTCTCATTTTCCAGATCAAACCACAGCCGTTGGATCTTATTTTTAAAAGCCGTTCGTTGATCTGTGTCTCTAATCACACCCGTCCGATCCTTCAATGAGTAGATCTGGCGTACTGCAACGCGCGTTCCACCATAGATGTCATCTCCTGCGAGGTACCAGATCCAGTTCCTGCTGTTTTCAAATCCAGTCATTCTGATCAGATCAAACGTCCAGAACGTGCGCGTCCACTGTGTTCCTGCACACCTGTGACATACAGGATTGTTCCAGATTGGGCTTAGGCCCAGGTTTGGGTAACTACTTCTTGCACCCCCGTTTTTTTAACTCGTTTACTATTTGCACCTCCTCTGTTATTTGATTTTATTTTTAATTTCTGAGATGATTATTATTTTTTTAATTATATTTTAGGTTATTATTAATTGATATATTATGAAATTATTTTTTTAAATCATTTATTTACTATTTTTTCCTCATTTTCTTTATTTATTAGTGTTCAAATTAGGTTTAAATTGATTAATCTTTGATAACATGTTTTATTACTTGATCCATGATATGATATGAATAATATGTTAATGTTTGGAACTTTTTATTTTGATGTGTATATAATCATGTATTATTTTGAATTTTTTTATCTTTTGGCACTATTTAATTAGGTTTAAATGTTAATAATTAACCTTAGATAATATGAAAAATCATTTTTCTATGTTATTGTTATGCCATGAACTTTTAATTATTTTTTGTTGAATGTTACCCTCTGACTTTGATTCATTTTGTCTTGATCACATGATTTTCTTTTGTTTATTATATTTTAATTGTATTAATTAATCATAGTATTCACATGTTAGGGTTTTAAATGACTTATTTGATGTTTTAATTATTAATTGCTACTAAATTTGTTCTATACTTGATAATATGCCTGATTTTTGTTTCCATGATTTAACTCTATGCTTTTGATTTAATGTGATTAATTGTTAATAGTATGGTTTGAATTGTGAATTATTTTCTTTATTCGATTAAAAATATGTATGCATGTGTATGACTTTGAAAATGCTTGATTTATTTTGATGATATTTCTATAACATGATATGTTAGTTTTAGGTACCTTGATTGATTTCCAATTTTTATTTTAGGACAAATATATGCATGTATGTGAATTGGAAATATTTGGTACTATCTAGGTTATTTTATTTAGTTATTTGTTTATTTTATTTATGATTGTGTTAAATCTTTGCCTTTGATTTTTCTTGGTTATTTCTATTCGCGTGTTTTATGTGTTAGTCTCACCATTGATTGCTATTTGTTTTACGCTTTACATGACACTCATATTTTACTACTTGCTTACACTTATTATTTGTTATATGCCTTATATTCATTTTATGCTTACATGCTTTATATTTATGTTTCTTGCATTTATATTATATTATATGCTTTATATTTATATCTCATTTATTTTTATTTATACTATCATTATTATTATTATTATTATTCAAATCCCCTTCGCATGTTTCCCCCTGGTTGTAATTTTAAATGCGCATAATTGGCGCGATTTATTTTCAGTCATTATTATCATTGTCATTTATTTAATTCAATCCCCTTTGCATGTTCCCCCCCCCCCCGGATGTATTGTATGCTTTAAATTCTCGCTCATTATTGCTCGTTAGAGTATTTAATGTGTTAATCCGAAGAAAGGAAAAAACCTCGACCTATATGTCGTTGCAAAAAGTCTAGGTGCGATTCAATATTTTAGGTTGTTTAGTTAAAGCGTTAGAACCATCGCTAGAACCATTAACCTTTTTTTAGCCAAAAAATAAAGGTCAACACCTCTTCTCAAAAATATCCAAAACATGTTATCTATCAAAAACATTTTTTCAAAACAAATTGGATTTTAAACCAAGTCATTAATCAATCAAACTTTATTTTCTTTAAGCAAACACAACTTGGATTTTAAACCAAGTCATTAATCAAACATTTATCAAAACAACTTGGATTTTAAACCAAGTCCTCAATCAATCAAGTCTTATTTTCAAATTCAAAAATCATTTTCATTAGGTTAAAACCTTGGAACTCAAGCCAAGAGCATTTTGTCACTTCAAACTCATTTTTTTCTCAAATCACTCAATTTTCCCTAATCTTATACATATTTTACAAACACATAAAAACAAGCGCTTAAGATAGAATACAAGAGGTTCCTATAGAGTACTATAGACGCCTAGGGTGCTAATACCTTCCCTTTGCGTAACCAACCCCCTTACCTCGATCTCTTTATTTAGGGTGTTTAACGGACTTTTCTCCCTTCTTCAGAAAAATAAAAGCTCGGTGGTGTAATTAAATATTTTTGATTCAACGCTTCCTAATAGCTTGACATCCAAAAATCACCGCGACACCCAAGTATGAAACTTGAAGAACTTGTGAGCTCTCTCCAAACTTTTGAGATGAACTTAGGTGAGCAAACTGAGAAGAAGGGAAAAGGTATAGCCTTTGTATCTTGTGCTGATGAAGAGGAAGAGGCTGATGAGTCAGATGAGGATCTCTCAAATGACATAGCTATGTTAGGAAGACAATTCAACAAGCTTCAGAGAAGGGTGGATAGAAGGCCAAAGAGGAATGTGAGGAACATCCAGACTGACATCAGTAAACTAGGTAACACTTCAACAAAAACCAAAACTGATGATAAGTCAACTCAGAACAAGGGTGTTCAATGTCATGAATGTGAAGGCTTTGGTCATATAAGAGCTGAATGTGGCACATATCTGAAGAAGCAGAAGAAAGGCCTAACTGTATCATGGTCTGATGAAGACTCTGACACTGACTCAGAGAATGTTGCTGCTAATCATGTTAGTGCCATGACTGGTGTGTGCAGTACTGATGTTGATTCTGATGATGAAGAACTCACTTTTAATGAACTAGCCTCAGTCTACAAAATGCTATCTATCAAGAGTGAGAAACTGTGCAAGATCAATGAAGAACAGAAGGTGATCATCAGTCAACTAGAGACAGAGAATGATCAACTACAGAGTCAAGTAGTTAGTCTTGAAAGTGAAGTCAAGTTACTATCAACTAACTTGAATAATATGACCAAGTCTGTAAAGATGCTCAATCCTGGAACTAACATGCTTGATGAGATTTTGAAAGTTGGAAAGCATGTTGGTGACTCATCTGGTGTAGGATTTAAGAACAAGCATCAAAACAAGAATACAAATACTAAGTTTGTTCCTGCTCAGAAGAAACCTGACCCTGGCAGAATGTGGACACATCACACCCCACATCGGAGACCTGCTGGCAAAAAGAAGTTTAATGCTTGGAGATGCCACTACTGTGGGAAGAATGGTCACATCAAGCCCTTCTGCTACAAACTCTATGGGTATCCCAAGAAAAGGCCTCAGGTTCAAGCCAAATCAGCTAGGGTCACTCCTAAGAAGATGTGGAAACCAAAAGTTTCAGAGACTGCTCATATAGCTCACACTTCTCTCAGAGCATCTTCCAATGAAGATTGGTATTTTGATAGTGGTTGTTCTAGGCACATGACTGGTGTTGAGAAATTTCTCACTAATATCAAGCCTCATACAACAAGTTTTGTAACCTTTGGTGATGGAGCAAAAGGTGAAACCAAAGGCAGTGGTAAGCTCAGCAATAAAGGTTTACCTAACCTAGATGATGTGTTACTTGTCAAAGGTTTAAAGGCTAATCTTATCAGCATAAGCCAACTGTGTGATCAAGGTCTTAAAGTCAACTTCACAAAGAATGAATGTCTTATTACTTCTGACAAAGGAGAAGTGTTGATGAAAGGATCTAGGTCAAGAGACAACTGCTATCTATGGATTCCTGAAGAAACGGCTTATTCTACAACATGTTTGATTAGTCAGGAAGAAGAAGTAAAGCTTTGGCACCAAAGACTTGGCCATCTGAATCTGAAAGGAATGAAGAAGATTGTGTCCAAGGAAGCAATTAGGGGACTGCCAAAGCTTAAGATTGTTGAAAGCAGTATCTGTGGTGAATGTCAAGTTGGAAAGCAGGTCCAGATGTCACACCCAATGTTGCAACATCAGGTGACATCCAGAGTTCTTGAACTGCTACATATGGACTTGATGGGACCAATGCAGGCAGAGAGTATTGGTGGCAAAAGATATGCCTTTGTGGTTGTAGATGATTTCTCAAGATTCACTTGGGTCAGCTTCATCAGAGAGAAGTCTGATACTTTTGATGCATTCAAAGACCTATGCCTTAGACTACAAAGAGAAAAGGATAGTGCCATTGTTAGAATCAGAAGTGATCATGGGAAAGAGTTTCAAAATTCAAGGTTTTCTGAGTTTTGCTCTGATGAAGGAATTGGGCATGAGTTCTCCTCTCCAATTACACCCCAACAAAATGGTGTAGTTGAAAGAAAGAACAGAACTTTGCAAGAGGCTGCAAGAGTTATGCTACATGCCAAGAAGCTACCTTACTATTTTTGGGCAGAGGCCATGAGTACTGCATGCTATGTACACAACAGGGTGACTATGAGAAAAGGTACTTCAATCACACTGTATGAGATATGGAAGGGAAGAAAACCAACTGTCAAATACTTCCATGTCTTTGGTAGCAAGTGCTATATCTTAGCTGATAGAGAGTAAAGGAGGAAGATGGATCCCAAGAGTGATGAAGGAATCTTTCTAGGCTATTCCTTAACCAGCAGAGCCTATAGAGTCTTCAACAACAGAACAAGAACTATGATGGAATCAATCAATGTTGTCATAGATGACTGTTCTGACAATGTGCCTGATGTTGATCCTGATGTGGACACATCTCACCCCCAGCCTGAAGATTCTAAAGTTGTAGAGATTCCTAAGAAGACTGATCAGCAAGAAGATGTGACTCCAGTGAATAAGGGTCCCTCTGTTAGAGTTCAAAAGAATCATCCAAAAGAACTCATAATAGGGAGTCCTGATTCAGGTGTTATGACAAGGTCAAGAGAGGTTGTATCCAATGCTTGTTTTGTGTCAAAGGTAGAACCAAAGAATGTGAAAGAAGCCTTGACAGATGAGTTTTGGATTGAAGTTATGCAAGAGGAGCTGAACCAGTTCAAGAGGAATGAAGTATGGGATTTAGTTCCTAGGCCTGAAGGAGTCAACATCATTGGTACTAAATGGGTTTATAGGAATAAATCTGATGAAAGTGGTGTTGTGACTAGAAACAAGGCTAGGCTTGTGGCTCAAGGTTACTCTCAGATTGAAGGAGTAGACTTTGATGAAACATTTGCTCCTGTGGCACGTCTTGAATCCATAAGGTTACTTTTGGGAGTAGCATGTATCTTGAAGTTCAAGCTATTCCAGATGGATGTGAAGAGTGCTTTCCTCAATGGTTACTTGAATGAGGAAGTTTATGTGGAGCAGCCCAAGGGATTTGTTGATCCAAATTTTCCAGATCATGTCTACAGATTAAAGAAGGCATTGTATGGATTAAAGCATGCTCCTAGGGCATGGTATGAGAGGCTAACCAAATTTCTTGTACAGCAAGGTTATAGAAAAGGAGAAACTGACAAAACCTTGTTTGTCAGAGAAGAAGAAGGCAAGTTCAGGATTGCACAAATCTATGTAGATGACATTATGTTTGGAGGAATGTCTGATCCCATGGTCAAGATGTTTGTGAATCAGATGCAATCTGAATTTGAGATGAGCCTTGTAGGTGAACTTACCTACTTTCTTGGTCTGCAAGTCAAACAGATGGAATACACAATTTTCATCTCTCAAAGCAAGTATGCCAAGAACATTGTGAAGAAATTTGGAATGGAGAATGCAAATCACAAGAGAACTCCTGCAGCAACCCATCTCAAACTTTCTAAAGATGAGCATGGTGTCAGTGTTGATCAAAGTCTACACAGAAGCATGATTGGCAGTCTACTCTATCTCACTGCAAGTAGACCTGACATTAGCTTTGCTGTTGGTGTGTGTGCAAGGTACCAAGCTGAGCCTAAGATGAGTCATTTGAATCAAGTCAAAAGGATTCTAAAGTATGTAAGTGATACAAGTGATTATGGGATTCTCTACTCTCATGGTGAAGACACAAGATTGTTAGGTTATTGTGATACTGACTGGGCAGGTAGTGCAGATGATAGGAAGAGCACTTCTGGTGGATGTTTCTTTTTGGGAAGCAACCTTATCTCATGGTTCAGTAAGAAACAAAATTGTGTTTCTCTTTCTACAGCTGAGGCTGAGTATATTGCAGCAGGAAGTAGTTGCTCTCAGCTACTTTGGATGAAGCAGATGTTGGGTGAGTACAATGTGCAGCAAGATGTGCTCACATTATACTGTGACAATCTAAGTGCTATAAATATTTCCAAAAATCCTATCCAATATAGTAGGACAAAGCACATTGATATTCGTCACCATTTTATTAGAGATCTTGTGGAAGACAATGTTGTGACTCTAGAGCATGTTGCCACTGAGAATCAACTGGCAGATATTTTCACAAAGGCTTTAGATGCAAATAGGTTTGAAGTGTTAAGGGGTAAACTTGGTATTTGCCTCTTTGAGGATCAATAGCCATAATAGCTATTCCGGCGTGCAACGGTTACCTGTCTTTCCCTCCATTCATAGTTGCACGCAATCCAAAGGCAATCATAACAAATATTTTCCAACGGCTATTTCGCGATCATATCTCCAAGAAATCCGTTTGTTCAAGATTTTCTCTCATTTCCTATCACATTGTTCATCACATTCGTTCCTCACACACTCAAACAAACCTGAAAATTTTCTTGATCTCTCTCAAACCCTTTGTTCATCTCTCTGCAATTTTTCTTTGAATCTTCATCTCACAAACACTAATCATCATGTCAACTGTTAATCAAACATCTCCTTCCACAAAATCCAACACTCCTCCATCATCACCAAAACCTAATTCCCCACATCATGAAGATATTCAAAGTGATATGATCGTCAATGCAACCCCTGTCTCTATGATCAAACCGTCAGGATCAAAGAAAAGGAAGTCTAAATGATCAAGAAGGGAATCAACCCCCATTGCTGTAGAGGAAGCTGCTATTCCTTCTCCTTCCACAGAAAAATCAAAGAAGAAGAAGAAGAAAAGCAAGAAGTCCAAGACTGGATCATCCAAGAGGACTCACACTATGGCAAGCCTGCATACTGATCCCCTTCCCTCTGAGACTGTTGATGCTGCTGCTGAAGCATCTGTTGGTGAAGGTTCTTCAATCCCTAACCCTGAGAAGGCTGTTCTAAAGACCTCTGGTGATCAAAGACACCCCATGACCCAGATGATTATTGATTCTGTGCTCAAGGCCTTGCAAGAGCCTGATGTTGTGGTAGATGTTGACACATCATTGCCACAAGGAGAAGAAGAGTCTCATGCTGATGAAGAATAGGCTCCTACTGCTGAAAAACCTCCTGCCATTCCTGATTCTCTAGAACAGGAAATTGTTGAAGAAGATCAACTTGATGAGGTTGAAGAACCTAAAGATGATACCCAGTCTGACAAGGGTAAAGAAGCTGAAGGTTTAGATCATGAAGACTCCAATCCTTCTGACAAGGATGCTGATGGAGATACAATTGTTGTGAGTGTAGAGGATTATGACTCTGACATTCCCTTAAAGAAGGTTGCTGAGGACAACATTGCAAGAAGGACCAGAAGTGGTAAAGGTCCTGCTACTACTAGTGGTTCTCCTGTTGCTACTAAGGAGAAGAAGAAGCCTGTCAAGAGGCAAGTTATGTATGGTCCCAAGAAGGGATATAGCAAAGTTGTGGTTCCACCAACAAAGAAGAAGACTCATAAAAGAAAAGAGGCACGTACAAGTGACTCAGAGTATGATGGGGAGCAGGATGTAGCTCACATCAGTGAGTCTGAAGAAGAATCTGCTGAGGAGCGCAATGTGGAGCTGGATGTAGTCCACATTGAGTCTGTTGTGAAGAAGAGCTATGGGAAGAGGAAAATTCCTCAGGGAATTCCTGATATCCCTGTTGATCTAATTTCCTTCCACAATCCTGCACATGCTGGTAAATTGAAGTACATTGCTCACAGAAGGTTAGCTCTGGAGAGGGAGCTGAGTGCTGAAGCCTTGCAGTGCAAGGAAGTTATGAGGTTGATCAAGCATGCTGGCTTGATGAAGACTGTTTCTGGGCTGAGTGACTGCTATGAGAAAGTGGTCAAGGAGTTTTTGGTGAATATCCGTACTAGTTGTGACAATCCTCTGGACAAGGAGTACCAGACTGTCTTTATGAGAGGAAAAGAAATCAATTTCTCTCCTGCTGTTATCAACAAGTTTTTGGGCAGAAGTGAAGAGCCCTATGCAGAGATGGAGGCCAATGACAACTACATTATCAAGGCCATCACTGGTGGAAAGGTCAAGTCATGGCCTAAGAAAGGGAAGCTCCAAGCAAGCAAGCTCACTCCAATCTACAACATCCTTAACAGGATTGCTGCTGCTAACTGGGTACCAACCACACACAACTGTGATGTGGCTACAGGTTTGGCTAGATTCATCTATACTGTAGGTAACAAAATTCACTATGATTTTGGTACTTATATTTTTTATCAGACTGTCAAGCATGCCAAAACCCTAGCTGTTAAGTTGCCCATTGCTTTTCCCTCCCTGTTGTGTGGAATCATATTGAGCCAGAGACCTGATGTTCTGGGCAAGGATGATTTGTCTTGCAGAAGAGAGTCTGCTATCTCTTTTAGTCTCAAGCAGTCTGATGTGACTCCTGATGTGGGCACATCCAGCTCAACTGGTGCAATGTCTAGGAAAGACATGATTGCTGCTTTAAGGGAGACTTGTAAGGCTCTGGATGAGAAGAAGACCAAGCTTGAAGCAGTCATTGCTGGACTGGAGCTTGAGGATGAGCAAACAATGGCTGAGGATGAGGAATTGGAAGAGGACGAGCCCAATGACTCTGAAGCTGAGGAAACTGATGGGAGCATGGATATTTGAAGTTTGTAATTCATTAATATTTCCCTGTATTCAGTATTTCCTTTGTTTTGCTTGTATGTTGTGGGCTGTGCCCTGGATTTCTGTAGCACCTATGTGTGCCTGTTCTGTACTTGCTGCACTATTAATGGCATGAGTGCCTTTTACTGATCATGCACCATCATCTCTACTTATGTGCTATCTGGATTCTAATGGTGTTTTCATTTACTCTCTATGTGTTTGACTATATTTTGTCAAAATTCTGGCTAAAAAGGGGGAGTAAAAATTAAAATGAACAATTCTTTGAAGTCTTAACTGCAACAAATTGTGATGTGTGCACATCTGACCACACATCTGGTATACATGCTTATTTATCTTCAAATGTTTTCTCAACAAATTTTTGAAGAATTAGTTTTCTAAAGCATGTTTTTCTGAAGACTTAATCTGTACATTTTCAACTGGGTGATGCATTCTTAAGAAGTCCACTTGAAGATGTTTATTTGTGTGATGTTTGACACATCTGTGAAGTTTTAACTTGGTCATGCATTCTCAAGAAGCCAGGTTTAAAACATCCTCATGTCTCTCTACTAGGTCATGCATTCTGAAGAAGCCTATAGGAGATATGATATTTAGGGGGAGTACTTGGAAAGTGCTCTAGTACAAAGGGGAGTAAACAACTACATGTTTGCATGAATCTATGCATAGCTGTATTTGCTACCCTCCCTCATGTGTGCATGGAATCTCATGCTTGTATGTGTCTGGAAATTTATTTTTCTCAGTCTTTAGGAATTTATTTTTCCTATTGTGTGAGAGTTTATTTCTCTCCAATTATGTGAGGCTCATATCCGCTGCTGCATGCCTCTGATGTGCCTACACATCTCTCCAAATCTTGTTGGGTGACTCAAAGATTATTTTAGCCCAAAATTTGCCAAAGGGGGAGATTGTTGAGGATTTTAGGGTGTTGGCTTCATTTGGTAAAATAAGCCTAATTCCATGATGTGGAGCATGATGTGTGGCACATCAGGATCCACATCTGGACGCCCTAGTTGGACGCGCTTTCTTTATTTATACGCGTGATCTTTTGAAAAGGATTTGTTTTTCAAATTAAATCGTGCCAGCTTTCACGCCAAGGAACAAGATAATCTTTCATGGATATGTTTTATTTTATTGGCCGACTTTGATCAAAAAGATTTGAAACAAACAATTAAAAGATTATGATCAAATAAATCTCAAGGGAAAATTTATGAAGGCCAACTCGTCAAAGCCCATGAAGCTTGTTCTATATAAAGGAAGACTGAAGACTAATTATTAATCAACTGAAATCAAGAAGCTAAGTCTACAAATTGAGTCTTAGGGTTTTAGTTCTTTAGTTGTTCTTTTGATACAAGTAAGGACTGAGTTTATAGAGTTGTAATCTCTAGTTGTCCTTCTCCAAAGCTTTGAAGCAAGGAGTTGGATTGTGCAACACTCTAAGCCTTTAGGTACGAGTGCTTTGCTTGTCTAGGAGTGTGTCTCCAACTGAGTTTGTTTATTAAATCCATACTGGGTAAGGTTGATGGGGAGTGAGCAGAGGTTCTCATATCTAGGAGTTCCTAGGTAGAATTAGCACGGGTAGTGATTAAGTGAGAAGTTGTAAACGGGGGAGTTTAACTTTGAATTGATACTACCATAGTGGATTCATCCCTGGATTGGTATCCTCAAGAATAGGGCTTGTTATAAGTGCCTAACTGGGTTAACAAACTCTGTGTGTTTTATTGTTTCCTGCACGTTAAATTGTTTACTTGTTCATCAAGTTCAGTATGTCCACGATGTTGACACATTAGGCTACACATCGTACGATTCCTAAAGTGTACACATCGTGCTGCACATCTGACACTTGCCACCAGAATTTCAAGAAGTCCTTTACTATTTCTGGACAGACGGGTCCATTAAGAATGTCCAAGAATATAAGTAACCCTTGTGCTTGAAAAACTTCCTTAACTCCTTCTACTCCATTTACTCTTATGCCTTCGAAATCAACTGCTCTTTCGATAAGCAAGAATAGGTCAGAAATGGGAAAACCCACTTTATCTTTTGTAAGAACTCTAGGAGTTGAGGCTTCAATGTCAGCAATAGCAGGAACATAAAGAAATTGCTCTCCTTGTTGTTGTTGACATTGTTTACCAGATGAAGTAGACATGATTCTGAGTTTAGGGTTAGGGTTTGCTAATTTGGGAGAAGAAAGAAATTTTTCTGAGTTTTAGAATAAATGAAAGTGTGGGTAGTGAGTGTGCAAATGTGTGAATGTGAACAGTTAGTGAGTTTAAAAGGAAATAAATGCGCAAAAACGTATTAACTGAAAGGACAGGGGTAAAAGAGTAACTTAACAATTCATAAATTGAATTAGAACACAATCATCACTAACCAACTTCCTTCTCTAATAGCAAACAGACACGTGTATTAGAAGCTTAATTAAATATTTGACACGTTAGCAACATCAGTTGAAGAGGTTACTCAACAAGTACTGCCACGTCACGTTCAGAACCACTCATGCAAACTTCTGATAGAAATACCAGAAGATGGTTTGTCCAAACTTCTGTTGCATAAGTTCTGACTCCCCCTAACTTCTGATAGAAATACTAGAAGGTGGTTTGTCTAAACTTCGGATACAAAGGTTCTGACTCCCCCTAACTTCTGATAAACTTCTAGAACTTCCATAAAATAATATTTTTCACCAGAGTTTCAGCTTATTCACAAATTTCCATCATATTAAGATTCTTTTTGATAAAATCAAATCTTTCAACAGCCAGGGATTTTGTAAAGATATCAGCCCATTGATTCTCTGTATCAATAAACTTAAGATCAATAACACCCTTCTGTACATAGTCTCTTATAAAATGATGTTTAATCTCAATATGCTTAGCTCTTGAGTGTAAAATAGGATTTTTGGAAAGATGAATGGCAGCAGTGTTATCACAATATAAAGGAATACTGTGACTGCTTATTTGATAATCTTCCAATCGATACTTCATCCAAAGCAGTTTTGTACAACACTTAGTTGCTGAAATGTATTCTGCTTCTGATGTTGACATAGCTATGGTGGTTTGCCTTTTACTGGCCCAAGAAATCAAATTCTCACCAATGAATTGACAATTTCCACTAGTGGATTTTCTTTCAAGTTTATCACCAGCATAGTCAGCATCACAGAATCCAATCAGTTTGTAATCATCAGATTTCTGATACAGTAATCCAATATTACAAGTAGCCTTCAGATATCTAAAGATTCTCTTTATAACAGTAAAATGAGATTCTCTAGGATCTGACTGAAATCTTGCACACAAGCATACACTGAATAAAATATCAGGTCTAGAAGCTGTTAGATAGAGAAAAGATCCAATCATTCCTCTATATAACTTCTGATCAACCTTACCTTTTGACTCACCTTTGCTAAGACTTGATGTAGGATGCATTGGAGTGTTCATGGGTTTGCAGTCTTCCAAATTGTATTTCTTCAGAAGATCTTTGATATACTTTGATTGATGAATGAAGTTTCCTTTCTTTGTTTGATTGATCTAAATTCCCAGAAAGTACTTCAATTCTCCCATCATGCTCATCTCAAATTCATCTTGCATCATCTTAGAAAATTTCTTGCAAAGTGCAGCATTGGTTGATCCAAAAATGATGTCATCAACATATATTTGAATGATCAGAATGTCTTTCTTTAAAGTCTTTCTGAATAATGTATTATCAACTTGACCTTTTTCAAAACCATTGTCAACCAAGAAGTTACTTAGTCTCTCATACCAAGCTTTGGGAGCTTGTTTGAGTCCATAAAGTGACTTCTTTAGTCTAAACACATGATCTGGATTTGAAATGTCTTCAAATCCTGGAGGTTGTTTGACACATACTTCTTCAGAAATTACTCTATTCAGAAATGCACTCTTAACATCCATTTGATAAAGTGTAATGTTGTTGTTGACAGCATAAGAAAGAAGTAATCTTATTGCTTCCAATCTTGCAACTGGAGCATAAGTCTCTGTATAATCAATGCCTTCTTGTTGACTGTATCCTTGTGCAACAAGTCTAGCTTTGTTCCTTATTACTTCTCCTTGTTCATTCAGCTTATTTCTGTATACCCACTTTGTTCCAATAATGTTCTTGTCTTTTGGTTTGGGTACCAGATCTCATACATCATTTCTTTGTAATTGATTCAGTTCTTCTTCCATTGCAACTATCCAAGCATCATCAGATAAGGCTTCATCAGTGGTTTTAGGTTCAGACAAGGAAACTAGACCAAATAAGGATTCTTCATCCCTAAAACTTGATCTTGTCTTCCTAAGACTGTTCTTATTTCCAATGATAAGCTCTTCAGGATGTGATGACTTGTACTTGAAAGTATTTCTTGGAATTGCTGTTGCTTCTTGATCAGGATCTTTAGTTGGTGTTGTTTGATGATCATCAGATTCTGGAACTTGGTTGTTCTCTGGAGCTTCCAGAAGTTCAGGAGTGGAATCAAATCCAGAACCTTCATCTTCCGAGTCTTGAGAATCTGAAATTTCTATAACAGGCTATGACTTTTCATGGTCAGGCATTTTGTCATCAAACTTTACATGCATAGATTCTTCAACTGATTGAGTTTCAGAATTATACACTCTGTATGACTTGGAGCGCTCAGAATATCCAATGAAGATACCCTTACTAGCTTTAGAGTCAAATTTCTTAAGATGAACTTTAGTATTCAGAATGCAACATGTACAACCAAATTGGTGAAAATAAGAAATATTGGGTTTCCTTCCTCTAAAAAGTTCATATGTTGTTTTATTCAGAATAGGTCTAATATAGATTCTGTTCTGAATATAACAAGCAGTGCTTACTGCTTCTGCCCAGAAAAATTTTGCCAAAGAATGTTCATGCATCATGGTTCTAGCCATCTCTTGCAAATATCTGTTCTTTCTTTCTACAACTCCATTTTGCTGTGGAGTTCTAGGAGAAGAGAACTCATGGAAAATTCCATGTTCTTCACAGAAGTTTTCAAAAGGTTCATTTTCAAATTCTCCACCATGATCACTTCTAACTTTTAAAATCTTTAAATCTTTTTCATTTTGAATTTGGGCACAGAAGACACTAAACTCTTCATATGTATCACTTTTAGATCTCAAAAATCTTACCCAAGTCCATCTACTATAATCATCAACAATGACTAGTCCATACTTCTTTCCATTTAGTGAAGCAGTGCTAACTGGTCCAAACAAATCAATGTGCAGAAGTTCCAAAGGTCTAGAAGTAGAAACAATGTTTTTAAGTTTAAATGAGCTTTTGACAAATTTCCCTTTCTGACAAGAGTCACAAAGAGAATTTGAGTGATAAGTCAATTTAGGAAGGCCTCTCACAAGATTGTCTTTGCTAAGCTTGGAAATTAATCTCCAGTTAGCATGACCTAATCTTTTATGCCAAACCCATTTCTCATCACTTAGAGTCAATAAACAAAGCACATTCTGATCTTCCAGATCAGATAAATTAACTTTAGACACATTGCCCTTTCTACAACCTTTAAACAAAATGGATTTATCAGAATTATTAATTACAGTACATGAATTCTTATTAAACACAACATCATAATTACTGTCACATAATTGACTTATGCTAAGTAGATTATGTTGTAGTCCATCAACCAACCAAACATTAGAAATAGTAATGGAAGAATTACCTACTTTACCTATACCAATGATTTTGCCTTTTTGGTTCCCACCAAATCCTACTGTTCCTCCCTCTCTCAGATTCAGGGTGTGGAATAAGTGCTTGTCTCCTGTCATGTGTCGTGAACATCCACTGTCCAGATACCATGAGCTTTATCTTCTTCTTGGGATGCATACCTGCAGTAAACATTATCTCAGACTTTGGTACCCATATTCTGATGGGTCCTCTAAAGTTAGTTCTTTTATCCTTCTTCTGTTTCTTGTAACTTCCAGAGGATCCAAGGTGAGGTGAGCCTTGAAAAATAGGTTTAGGCTTATCCTTTCCTTTGGACCTTGATCCAGAATGTGTCAGCAAAACAGCTTTCAAGTTTGTACAGCCTGATCTCATGCCCCGAATACTCTTAGGCTTGAAGATCTTCTGTACTCCTTTACTAGACTTGGATACTGAAGCAATGGGAGCAGAGGTTTTCAAAAGCTCCACGCTTACTTGAGCATCTGAAACATTTGGATTTTCTGTACCATTACTAGAAACAAAATTAGAATAAAGATCAGAAGGTGTTTTGCTTATGCACACAGACTGATTTGAGTTTCCTTTGACAGTACTTCCCAAACCCTGTCCAGTGTATTTGCCAGCACCATAAATCATAGAGGCTAATTTATTCTTGTCAATATTATGATGAACAAACTCTTGAAGAGCAATTTCATGCTTATCATAGGGTTTGCTACATGATCTGCAACCATTTTCAAGAACTTGAATAATCTTTAAGGACTTCTTGTAGTCTTCTTGAATATGATTAACCTTATCATTGAGCATGTCAAACTTTTGTTTAAAAAGTTCTAGCTCATTTGATTTTTCCATGTATTTTATCATAGTATCTTTCAAAGCCTTAGAGAGTTGAGTATCAAATAGTTTAGAAATAAGCTGCTCAATATCTTCTGAATCTGACTCAACATCACTTTCAACATCTGACTCTGTTGTGGCCATGAGTGCCAAGTTAGCTTCTGCATCTTCAGCTTCATCATCAGATAGCTTATCAAGATCTTCCCATATAGCCAGAAGACTCTTCTTAGCTTTGTTCTTGAAAGTGCTCTTTCTTCCTTTTGCTTTGGTGCTCAACTCAGGACAATCAGCAATGAAGTGTCCAGGCTTGTTGCAGTTAAAGCAATTCTTTGAATCATCCTTCTTATCTTTACCAGAACTTCTGTAACCAGAACCTTTAGATCCAGAACTTTTACCATAATATCTTGGCTTTCTTTTTGTCCACTTCTGGAACTTCCTGGTCAGAAGTGCAAATACATCATCATCTGATCCTTCTTCTTGATCATCTGCAGAAGATTCTTCTGTTTCAGATTCAATAACCTTAGCCTTTAGAGCCTTAGAAGATCCTGAAGTAGCTGGCAGAGCCAAGGACTTCATTCTCTTCTGCAGAAGATTCTTCTGTTTCAGATTCAATAACCTTTTGCCTCCTGAATAGCAGTGACCTTAGGTCTCCACTTAGCAGGTAAGCTTCTAAGAATCTTCTTCACATGATCAGAAGTAGTATAACTTTTCTTCAGAACTTGAAGACCTGCAACCAGAACTTTGAATCTAGAAAACATAGATTCAATGTTCTTATTTTCTTTCATTCTAAAAAGTTCATACTGTTGGATCAGAAGTGTTGCTTTTGCCTCCTGTACCTGTTTGTTTCCATCATAAGATGAACACAAAGAATCATAGATACTCTTGGCAGAAGATTTATCTGTGATCTTAAGGTACTCTTCATGAGATATGCAGCTAATCAGAATATCATTGACCTTGTGGTGCTTCTTGTATGCTTTCTTGTCTTTATCAGTGAAAGCTTGTCTTGCATCATAGTCTAATCTTCCTCTTTCATCCAAACCTTGAAATGTTACTCCTCTTTCAACTAAGTCCCAAAGTTCATCACAATACCAACTAGATGACTATAGATTCTATCTTTCCACCAGGAAAAGGTAGAACCATCTCCATTGAACTTAGGAGCTTTATTGGTGTTGTTTTTATCATCAACATCATAGTTGAAAGGAATAGTAACACCTTCAGATTTTTTACTTTGTTCACCAGGTCCAGACATAGTGTTTTTAACACAACAAACAACTATCTCACTGCAAAGTGATATAACAGAACCAAGGCTCTAGATGCCAATTGAAGGTGTGAAAACACAAGAAGGGGGGGGGGGGGGGGGGGGGGGGTTGAATTATGTTTTGGTAGTTTTAAAAACTTCTTCTAAGTTTTGCAACTTATCAGAATCAGCAGCGGAATATCTTAAACACAAACAACTTCTGGACGATAGGAAATGAAAAACAGAGAAGGGAAAGAATAGATGAAAACATAAGATTTATACTGGTTCCTCTCACAAACCGAGAGTAGTCCAGTCCCCTTGCACTTCCAAGGGATTTCACTATAATCACACAAGATTACAAATGCTCAAGCCAACTGCAAGAGACTTCCAATGCTCAAGCTCACAAGCAAGAGACTTCTAAAACAAAGTTATAAAGACAATGTTTGAACAACTGATAAATAATATCAGAGTTCTTAGAACAAAATAATACAACTTTAAAAACAAGACTTATCTTAGAATTCTTGAAAAGAAAACTAAGGTTCAACAACTGACTAGTCAGAAGTTGAAAACTGTTTGTCCTGAATTTTGATATAAGTTCAAGTTGTATCTAAGTTAAAAAATTGCTCTTGGAAATTCAGCAGTATAACAGCACTTTTGTTCTTGGTAGATGTTTTGTTTGTCTTCAAATTCTTCCTCCTTTTATAGATGATGTTGGAGCGTCTTGAATTTGAGCGGACAAAGATGAAAACAGCTACGTAGTACTGTACTATTATTTTAATTTGAAATGTGCTTATTCAAATCAAGTAAAGATTAAAATTTGAGCCTTGATTTCGAATATTCGCCCATATCAGGAAAATAAATATAGTACAATAGTACAAACGTCATTATCATGAGGATAACGGTCTTGTAAGAGGTTTCTTCTGCCTCTCCTGAATTTGCCATTTAGATGATAGTCGTTATAGAGAATATAATGTTCTTCTGACAAATTCTGTTGTTTCATCATCATCAGAATCTTGAGATTAAACTCTGCTTCTGATGAGTTCAACTTCTGGTTGACTTTGACTTGACAACTTCTGGTGACCACTACTTCTGGTGTCATTCTCCAGAGCTTGTTTTTCCCAACTTCTGGGAGCGTATCTTAGCATAGCAACCAGAACTTCAATTTCTAGTGTATATAAAATTTTAACTTATATACCTGCACACTAGAGTAAATTATCAGTACTCCCTATTGTATATTAATACTATTGTTATCATCAAAACTACTTGGGTTATATTAGAACCAAGTTTGTTCCAACAGACTAGACTATATCATTTGGCATGTAATATTGTATCATTATTTTGTTTGTGCCTTCCACACTTCTATTCTGCATTTGGATCATAAACCCTCATCTCATTATCTTTATGACCATCGTATATGAAGTATGAACAGATGTATGAACTAAATCCATAAACCCTCATTTCAATATAGTTTTCAAATCATAAACCCTCCTCCATTTAACTACTTCTTGTGCAAAACAGAAGTATGAACAATAAAGTTGAATGTACAAATTATGTTATATCATATTTTCCATATCAGCAAGTTTAGAAGTTTCTTATTACCTCCTTTTAATATGCATTAGATTCTGATAACTGATTGGATCAATTCTGTTTTGAACTAATAATTATATCAACTAAATCCCAGGAGATGGATCCAGATATCTGTATCCAGAAAACAACATCGGCAAAAGCTAGATTCAAAAGAAAGCTTATCTTGCAACACAAGAGAAGAATGCAACTTCTTAAGGTAGAAAATGTTGCAATTCATGCTGCAATCAGATCCACTTCTTCTTCAACACCACCGGTCTTCACATGCGTTACAAAACTTACTCCTTTGCGTGACATTAAATCTTCCTTCATTAACCAAAAAGTCATTAGCCACAAACCTACACCTAACTCCTCCACATCAAAAATACTGCCAAAACATAGAAGAACAAAAAATTTCCAAGACCAATCCCAGAATGTTAATGTTACCTTGACAAATAAGTTTAAAATTGTGTCTTGCAATACATATAGTACACCAGTTTCCAACTCTGTTGTTAACTTAAATTGTTCTGCAACTTCTTCTGCACCCTTGAAATCTACTTTTCCTAACCAGATTCCAAAACAAACTATTCAACACAAAAGACGATTGCAGGCTAAAAATTATCAAGTCAATTTGACAAAGAAGTTTGAAACTGTCAATTGTAATACATTTAGTTTGCCAGACCAAAACCCTGAAAGTATTTCAAGTTCAATTCACCTCCGTAGGATAAACACTAATACAAATGGAGATAATTTGGAGACAAATACCACAACCAGTACTTCAAAAAGCAAACAACCAGTCATGGTTACTGATGATGATTTGGGATCAAATTCAATTACTTCTTCTGATGCAGAAGATGAACTATTTGACAGTGGTTCTGATACTTATGTTTCTGAGAGCGGCAGTGAAAATGATGATCTTGATGTTACTTCCATTGATAGAGGTGCAAACATTATTCAAGGTATATTACCATTGCATATTTCTATTATGTCAGCAGAAACTACTTTAATACACTAACAATTATGCACAATCGTAATGTAGGTTATTCCGATATTGGTGATCCTTTGTGTGAATGTGAAAATTGTGGAGCTCAAATGTGGTATCAAGAAAGGCGACAAAAATCCAAAGAAACATCATCACCAATGTTTCAATTGTGTTGTGGTAATGGCAAAGTCCAATAGTTGTTCCTTAAAAAACCACCAAAGTATTTGAATGACCTTCTGTTTGACCGAAATTCGAAAGAAGCCAAACACTTTCAACAGCATATACGTATGTACAACTCAATGTTTGCATTCACATCATCTGGAATAAAGTTTGATAAAAATTTCAAAGGTAATCGAGGTCCACCGGTATTGAGGTTACAAGGCCAGCCTTGCCACAGAATCGGTAGCATGTTACCAAAACCTGGCGGCACTCCAAAGTTTGCACAACTCTACAATTATGATACAGAGAATGAAGTCAAAAATAGTATCAATAGTTGCCGGTATGTCTCTTTAGAAATTTCTGTTTTTATTTACAATTTTCTTTATTCCTCACAAAACTAAACCTATTGTAATTTTACTATATAGAGACAACAAGGATATTGATAAACAAATTGTTGCAAATTTGGGATTGATGCTTGATGAACACAATGTGCTTGCTAAGGGTTTTAGAATGGCAAGAGATAGACTACAGGAAGGCAATGTCAAAGAACTTAAATTGAGGCTTCTACATGACAGAAAAACAGATGGGAGGATATACAATCATCCTACTGTTTCTGAAGTTGCAGCTCTCATTGTAGGGGATGTAGATGAGGGAGAAACAAGAGATATTATAATTCAAGAACAAAGTGGAAAGTTTTCCCGAATCTCTGAATTCCATCCTTCATACCTTGGATATCAATATCCACTCATCTTCCCATATGGTGAAGATGGTTTTCGCCTAGGTACGTTGCATAAGGAAAGGCTGAATGTAAAGATTACCAAAAGGAATCGCCTTAGCATAATGGATTGGCTTTCATTTCGGATTCAAACTAGAAGTTTAGAGGGTCAAACTCTTATGAATTCAAGAAGACTTTTTCAACAATTTTTGATTGATCGATTCACTATGATGGAAGCTGAAAGACTATCATGTGTCTGAAACAATCAATCAACGTTGAGAGTGGGCAAATATCAAAAACTCAATCATAATCAAGGAGGTGAACAAAAGAGTGGCAAACGGGTTGTTTTACCATCGAGTTTTGTTGGCAGCAACAGATACATGGATCAACTTTACTTTGATGGAATGGCTATATCGGCTAATGTTGGTTTCCCAGATTTATTCATTACTTTTACTTGTAACCCGAATTGGCCAGAAATCCAAAGATTGCTTGGCAATCTCAATCTTAAAGCTCATGATCGACCGGATATAATTGCAAGAGTATTCAAGATTAAATTCACTGAATTATTGAATGATCTTACCAAAAAACATGTTCTAGGGAAAGTTGTTGCACGTAAGTAAAATTCATCTATTCTTTAAATATATACCCGTTATTTTAGGATTTTTTGCCTAACATACAGATAGTCAAATATATATTACTTTCTTATTAATATCTTTACATTTTATATTTCCAGATTTATATACCATTGAATTTCAAAAATGGGGTTTACCTCATGCTCACATCTTGCTTTTCCTTCATCCGTCCTGCAAATATCCCACACCGGATGATATTGATCAAATCATTTCTGCTGAGATTCCAAATCCAAATACTCAAAGTGAATTGTATCAGTTGGTTAAAAAACATATGATACACGGTCCATGTGGGGGTACTCATACATCTTCACCATGTATGACCGATGGAAAGTGTTCTAAGTATTTCCCTAAGAAGAATGAAGAGAAAACTATTGTTGATAAAAATGGTTATCCCATTTACAGAAGGAGGTCTAAAAGTTTCACCATTGAGAAAAGTGGACAAACCATGAATAATACACATGTTGTCCCTTATAATCCATTTTTATTGTTGAAATATCAAGCACACATAAATATGGAATGGTGTAACCAATGCACATCTATAAAGTATCTTTTTAAATACATCAACAAGGGTTATGATCGCATCACAGCTGCTATTTCACGATCAAATCAAGGAAAACAAGGAAACTCAGATGACATTGATGAGGTTAAGGATTACATTGATTGTAGGTACGTCTCTCCAAGTGAAGCATGTTGGAGAATTGTTTCATTTCCAATTCATGGAAGAAAACCTGCTATTGAAAGACTGTACTTTCACTTGGAAGGTGAACATTCAGTTTACTTCCAAGATTATGAAAACATAGATGATGTTCTTTTAAAACCAAGTGTTACTGAGTCTATGTTTACATCATGGATGGAAGCAAACAAAAAATATCCTCAAGCAAGAACTCTTACTTATGGGCAATTTGTTTCGAAGTTTGTCTATCACAAAAAACTTCGAGAGTGGAAACCAAGAAAAAGAGGATACACAATTGGAAGACTAATTTGGGTTCCGCCGAGTACCGGAGAACTTTAATTTTTTAGAATGATGTTAACCGTGATCAAAGGTCCTACTTGCTATGATGATATCAAAAAAATTGGTGAAACACTATTTCTCATACCGAGATGCTTGCTTCGCCATGGGCTTTCTTGGTGATGATAAAGAATATATCTATGCAATCAAAGAAGCAAAGGATTGGGGATCTGGATACTTTCTTCGCAAGCTTTTTGTGATAATGCTTCTTGCCAATACTATGCGTCATCCAAAGCATGTGTGGGATGAAACCAAAAAATGGTTAGCTGATGGAATCCTATATTCTCAGAAATTAATTGCAAAAAACAAAGGTAACGTATACTGATATATTTTCACTTATGATTTTTATTTACATCAATTCGGTTAAATAACATTTTAACCACTTACCATGATGATGCAGACCTTGAGCTCACTGAAGAACAGATTGACACATTGACTCTAATCGAAATTGAAAAACTGTTAGAGGCTAATCGTAAATCATTGAGAGATTATCCTGATATTCCATATCCAAAGAAATATGTCACAGCTCAATTAGGTAACAGGCTCATCTACGATGAGAAAAATTATGATGCCGATCAACAAAGGATTGAATTTGAAACTTTGTTCAGTTCCCTAACAGGTATCATATACTTAACCAACATCTCATATCTTTATTTGTATGTTTTTATCATCAAAATACATTTTTGCTTTAAATATGTTAAATTTATTTTAAACTATTAATTTTTTTATCAGACTATATCATTAATACTAAGCACCTAACAATAATTACACAAGGATCAAAACAAGTTATATGTTATCTGAATAATTTCAGAAATGGAACTTACCTGATGCAAGGCTTTATAACCTCAGCTGTCAAACCAATAGACAATTTTGCTTTAACAATTCTTCTTCTATGGATAACTTGCTTTTGTATAGTGTATTTACTTTATGAATTCACCTGCTTATCTCTACTGTCGGCTGTCTACAATCACTGAATTTCAAATCTGTTAAATTACTGCACACTTATGTCCACCTGTTTTTATTGATAATCTGTTTAATTTCTCTAATCTCTTTAATTCCAGATGAACAAAAAGAGATATATGAGACAATTATGTCTACAGACAGGAAATAAAAGGGAGGAGTTTTTTTCTTACATGGCTACGGAGGCACAGGAAAAACTTTTATGTGTAGGACACTAGCTTCGTCATTGAGATCCAAATCTGAAATTGTTTTAACTGTTGCTTCAGTGGAATAGCATCCATTCTACTGCCAGGAGGAAGAACCGCACATTCGAAATTCAAAATACCAGTTCCAACTCTTGATAATTCTACATGTGATATCCATTATAATGATGAGCTTGCAGTACTTCTTCAACAAACAAAGCTTATCATTTGGGATGAAGCTCCCATGGCACATAACCTTTGAAGCACTTAACACAACTTTGAAAGATGTAATGAGTTCATACAAAAACTCTGATTCCATTTTTGATGGAAAGGTAGTTGTCTTTGGAGGAGATTTTCGCCAAATATTACCTGTTGTTCCAAGAGGAAGTCGGTCTGATATTGTTCATGCTTCAATAAGCTCTTCCAAAATTTGACAAAAAATATGAGATTGCAAAATAGTGGAGATCCACATGAATTAAAAAAGTTCTCTGACTGGATTTTAAAAGTTGGAGAAGGAAAGTTCTCCGAACCAAATGATGGATATGCTGAAATTGAAATCCCGAAAGAACTTCTAATTGTTGATTATGATGATCCAATTTCAGCTATTGTTGATAGCTCATATCCTAATTTAATTGAAAAATACAAGTGTCCAAACTTCTTACAGTCCAGAGCTATTTTAGCTTCAACGATTGATGACTTCACGTCATTACTGTGTTCTAACCACATTTCAAGGCATGTTTAAGTAGTATTTTATATGTTTTTATACAAGAAATAAAGAGAAAAAGAATCGTTACAAGATTGCTTGAAGCACAAGAAAAAAAGAAGAAAGTTGAAGAAAATCAGCATAATTTGCATCATGACATATGTCTTGTATTTTGACCATATATAGAGTTTTGTAACTCGGAATGATGCGGGGTTTGCGAAAAATGAAAGCTAAGATCAAGAGCTACAACTTTTATGAAGGAAAAAAATCATTTGCCTCTACCTGTGGCGCCAGGCGTACAGCGCGGGCTCGTAAACCTAGGCCTATAAATTTAGATTTTCTCTCATTCTAGGATAGTTTGTGACGGCAAGAAAAAGGAGATTTTTGAGAACAAGTCCAGAGCAAGTTTTTCTTATTCTGTAATGAATTCTTTCACTCTATTTATTGTTTATGCATTAATCATGTGTAATCGTTCCCTCAGAGATTGTTTTGTATCAATAACGGTAATCGAGATCATACATGAGTAAAAATTGCAATTAAATTAAAAGGGGGGGTTTTGTTTGAAATCAAGGGTTCTTTGAAAATCACGGCAATTAATTAGGGTTTATCTGAGAAGATAAGAAGGTGATTGGGTCGTTCGGTTCATCCAATTACTATTGTCTTGGTGGTACACGCGCAGTAACGAATTACAAGTATAGTTCCACGATTCGATTAACAAAATAGTTATGCCCAATCTCTGAGGAACGATAATTTTATACTTACTTTGACACTTCGTCAAATGGCGTCGTTGCCGGGGATTGTTGATTGAATCAACAAGGCAATTTCAATCATAAGTAGTGTTATTTTATTTTTATTTAGTATTTTTATTTTTCAGTCATATATTATAGAAAGAAAAAAAATCCAAAAAAGATTTTATTTTTTTTATTTGATTCTGTTAGAATTTATTTAGGATGTTTAGTTATTTTATTTTATTTTTGTTAGATTTTGTTAAATTTAATAAGATTTTATTTTTTTTTTAGTTAGTAGTAGTAGTTGCTATATAAATAAAATAAAAAATAAAATAAAATCCTGATTAATGTCTTTTTCATTGTGCTTTGCTACTAATAAATTTCTCTAAGTTTTGTAGCAATGAATTCGAAATGGGTTGATAATGTATTGCTTGATTGCGAAGGAATTGGTATAATTTGCTATGAACTATTTCTACTATCTCATGCGCAAGAAAGTGTGAATAGCAGACTAAAGTATTTAAAAAAGAGATGTGGATTTTGTGGAGCAAATCATCACGATAACTTTTGTGAGCAAGTTTATTTAAAGGAAGAAGAGCGTGAAGTCATCAACATCGATTACAACTTTCAACTCAATAATATTTTGGATGAATTTTTGAGGTCAAATCAACTTGCTTTTGATGAATTTGGAGTTGAATGTAGTAATCTTGTTGAAAAGGCAAATTTGTGTGAAAAGATGGTTGAGAGTAAGATGGAACATTGTGCTATTGTGGTAGAAGAAGAAGATTTGAAAAACAAGATCAATGGCATAAGAAGAATGAACCATTTTGATATCTATGAGACATTTGAGTCTCAACCAATGGAGCTTAAAGAGAGAAACCATTTGCCAAAGAAGCATCAATCTTCTCCAAAGTGGGCGAGCCCATATTCCAAAGCTTTAGTGATGGGAGCATGGGAGCACTTGATTCTCTATGTGAAATTCATGGATTTCTTACCAAACAAGCGGAAGAAGAATGATGATATGTTTTTTCTGACATATATGCCACCTTAACGTGGGGTCATTGGTCGTCAAGCTATTGACGTTAAACAAGCGCATGGCCTCTCTGGTCATGGACCGTCATGCTATTGACGTTAAAAGAGCGCTTCTTGGGAGGCAACCCAATGTTTTTATTTATTTATTTATAGTTTTTAATAGGCCTTGTTTTGTGTTTGCAGGTTAAGCAAATGAGTAAAGTCGATTCACGGGATGATTGGTAATGCTTGACTCCTTGAACTTGAATTTAATTTTGTCTTTTATGAATGCTAGGGTTTGTTTGAAAACTTGTGCACTATTTAAATTTGTTTGTTCTAAAATATGTGAAGTCTATTGAGTTAGCATCTAGGATACATGAATATGTGATTTTCTTGTTGATTACCTTGTATGCTTGAATGCTATTAGAAAAGCTGAGGAAATTTTTCAAACATTGACCACTCAATAATCCGGCCAAGCCGTGCGGATTCGAGCCTAAACACTTAAAATTTTTCTTGTTATGAGAGATTCCACAGCTTAGCTAAGTCTCTAGAACTTGCTTATGTTCTCTTGATTGAGTGATTGCTATAATTTACACACCGAGGCAAGTTGTTTTTACCTTGAGCCTTTTGAAGCCACCCGTTTTAAATGTTATATCCTTCGTTAACCCCTTTGAGCCGAAAGAAAAATGTTATTGTTTGCTGAACCAAAAAATTTCACAAAATGAAACAAAAAAAGATGATTTTCTTGGAGTTCAGACACTTAACTAATATTTGAGCACATTGCTCATTATAAGTGAAGGAAAATAGCGTTATATTAAGCAGCGGAATTCAAAAATTTTCCTTAGTTTGATCCATACGAATGAGCATGATATGTGTTTTAGGGTTTTTACCTCTTGAAGGGAAGAACCTTTGAATCACGATCTCTTGTAGGGAAGAACCTTTGAATCACGAACAAGATGATCACGAGCGTTGATGAAGATCACCGACGCCTCTAACTAGTCCACACGAACAGTCACCTTCAATAGAGTGCTAGCCCTTTATGTTTGAAGGCTATGCAAGAATATTGAGAGAGAGGATTATTTTTGTGCTTTTTCTAGGTTGTAGAGCTATGACAAGAGGTCTCTATTTATAGATATTTCTTGTCTTGTGCATCAAGATATCTCTTGTTGGGCAAAGCCCAACAAGAAACAATGCCTAGGGCGCGCGCCCCCCATGAGTGGTAGTACTCATGTGCGCGCCATCCCACCATAACCTATGGTGTTCTTGCTCGTTTAAATTACCGTGATACCCTTATCACATTGCACATACACCGTACCTTACGGTGTTCCTTTAATTATCTCAATATTAGACTGTCCTTATGTGTGTGACCCTTGTAAGTTTCCATAACGTTGGCAATTATATTAAATCCTTTATTTAATATAATAAACAATGAGCGGTATCTAGCAACACATCATTGCTACCCAAGTTATGAGAAATTAACATGTGATCAAAACATAACCTTTAGTGATAATATATGCGTGTATAATTACCCCTTTGCCCTTTATGTCTATATTGAACACAAAGCATACTTGGTGTCATCCTTGTCCAGTTCAATATTGGGCCCATGACATTTATCCTGTTATGCAGGATTGGCAAATTCCATCTAGGTCACTACTGTCCCTCAGCATGCTTTGTGAAGTACCCATCAACTGCCTTTATGGTTATCCTGTTACGGACAACGTTAGATCAGCAACAAAGTACTTGACTCTGCATCTAGGGTACAAAGTGGTTTCAGGTCTAAGGGCGGTTTACACCATTATCACCATGAGAGTAACTTATGACACTTTGCATAACTTTGCATGTAGTACTCTCATAGCGGGTCAATCCGGTATAAATATTACTCCTAATATTTCTTATACCTATGTCAAGACTTGATAACTCCTTATCCCATGATCCATGAGATGCGATCATCAGTCTATCTTCATAATAGTCTTTATGCTTTAAGGTTATCCCTTTTCATCTTAAAGCTTGACTATGGATACTTTAAGAATAACATCTTTATGTTTAATGTAATCTCATGATTAAGTCACACTTAATATTAAAAGGACTTTCTATTCTAGGGACTTCATTATTTTGAACGTTACAAACATAATAAAGAAAGCGCCTTTGATTATTAATAAAAAGAAACAATATATTATTAATAATTAATTCGATACAAGTACTAAAGTCATTGGCCTCTAGGGCTTACACCAACAATAAGTTTGGGGTTGCTTCTGGAATTAGCAACTGAATAAGTTTGGGGTGGGGTACTAGAGAACTAAAAAGGAAAAAAAATATAGAAACGCTTATCAAATATATAAAAAAAAAAGAGGTATCTCATAAACCTCTCAAAAAAGTATGATAGAAAAGAAAAGCAAAGCGTTTGAAAACAATAGTAATAAGTTCTCTAGTATAAATTGCTAAAGTATAGGGGGAAAAGAAAACAATTCATTGTTTAACAAAAAAGGTGATCTTAGAAACTCCAAGTTTTTCTGCTTACCATCCAAAAACATCCACCCTTAACCTTAACCCCATTATAACCCAAAAGTCCTCTAAAGGTGTGAAATTGTATGCGTGTCGATTAACATTAGAATGTTTGCAAGCTTATGGTTGAATAATTATGACTGTGTCGATCGAGTGAAATTTGACCTTATCAAAACAGGAGAGAGTGGGAGGGAGTGATGTGATTAAAGTGTGGTCAATTTTTGTGAAAAGTTCTTTGTTTTTCGTTAGCATTTTTGTGTGCAAGAATAGTCATGATAGGGATGATCATAGGAATGTTGCTTATGATGGTTGACTTGACTGACTTTGCTGATTAGAATTAAACTGTTGAGATAGTGCCAAGTTTTTCGATTGATACAGGTATTCCTTGAGGACAAGGAAAGATTCAAGTTTGGGGTTGTGATGACTTCACGTCATTACTGTGTTCTAACCACATTTCAAGGCATGTTTAAGTAGTATTTTATATGTTTTTATACAAGAAATAAAGAGAAAAAGAATCGTTACAAGATTGCTTGAAGCACAAGAAAAAAAGAAGAAAGTTGAAGAAAATCAGCATAATTTGCATCATGACATATGTCTGGTATTTTGACCATATATAGAGTTTCGTAACTCGGAATGATGCGGGGTTTGCGAAAAATGAAAGCTAAGATCAAGAGCTACAACTTTCATGAAGGAAAAAAATCATTTGCCTCTACCTGTGGCGCCAGGCGTACAGCGCGGGCTCGTGAACCTAGGCCTATAAATTTAGATTTTCTCTCATTCTAGGATAGTTTGTGACGGCAAGAAAAAGGAGATTTTTGACGGCAACTTCAGAGGCTCACAAGCAAGGTTTCTAGTGTGAAAACATTATTTTCCCTTACTTGTAATGAATTCAATTACTTTAATTTGTGTTTTTAATTCAATTATGTGTAACTAAACCTCATTGATTGGGTCCATGGGGATTCCAATTGCTACTTGTCTTGAACCATGTGGTTGCATATGATGTTTTAATGAATTACGAAGTTAGTTTCAGTTAATTATTCCTTGTTCTTAATGCTTTTTACAACGTCGCGAATTGTATGATGATCCAAATTGTTTGTTTGCTAAGAGATTAGAAATAAATTGATTGACCTAGGAATAATTATTCAATTAACCTTCACTTAAGAGATTTTGGTTTGTTAATTGAGAATTCTTAGATTAACGTGTTAAAACCTCAATTGATCATAAGTCACCTAAGAGATTAGGGGTGTATGATCAAGGGAGAGGGTTATGTACCAAGAGATTGGGCATAACTATTTTGTTGATCGAATCGTGGAATTAACTTGTAATTTGTTACTGCGCGTGTACCACCAATACAATAGTGATTGGATGAACCGAATGACCCAATCGCCTTCGCATATCTAAGTCAAAACTAAATTTCTTGCTATTATATGTTTCTACACCTAAGTCTAAAAAAAACTCCCCCCGTTTATTTAATTGCACTTTTACTCTAGTATAATTTCAATTTCTTGCGTTTGATTTCGAACAATCTCTGCGGAACGATAAAAAACAAATACTTACTTTAGCACTTCGTCAACGATCGAAGTTGTTGACCAAATTAACACATACGTCCTTAGTGGTATTCCAGGTACAATTGAAAGCCATGTCTAAATTATGATTATTTGATTTTCCATGTGTAGGAGTAGCAACTGATTATTTTAGTTGTGACTCAATTGATCGATCAGATGTTAATGATTGTGACATCTTTAACACACTCACACCGGAATTTCTTAATTCACTTAGAACTTCCGGTTTGCCCAATCACAAAGTTTCGCTCAAGATTGGTACACCAAATATGCTTATGCGGAATTTGAATCAAGCTGATGGGCTGTGCAATGGCACAAGAATGATTGTGACCAGACTAGCAAATCATGTTATAGAAGCCAAAATCATTTCCGGAAAAAACATCGGTCAATTGGTTTATATTCCAAGGATGGAAATGTTACCCTCTCAATCTCCATGGCCCTTTAAACTCAATAGAAGGCAGTTCCCCATTATAGTGTCATATGCAATGACTATAAACAAATCACAAGGCCAATCTTTGGACAATGTGGGATTGTATTTGCCAAAAGATGTTTTTAGTCATGGACAACTATATGTGGCAATTTCAAGGGTTACAAGAAAAGAAGGTTTGAAGATTTTAATATATGACAAGGACAAATTTAAAGACAAGATTTTTCCAACTGTGACTACCAATGTTGTATTCAAAGAGATCTTTCAATATCTATAGGTTCATCTTTCTGTTAAAATACAGTTTCAAATTTTAAATTTTGCTTCTCATATGTACACAGTTTTTTTAGTTTATATTCCCTTCATCAAAACATTAACAACCAAATTCCTTTTTTTTTTTTTTTTTTTCAGGTATCAAGTTGCAATGCAGTTCTTTCAAGACAGATAACTGTTCATTATGTAGTAGTTTTATCTGTTTATAATCAGCATCAGCTTTTTTATAGGGCTAATTTTTTGTAATGTTAAGATGTGTCAAACAAAGATAATTGTATTTCACTGCATATTTTGTATGTTTGCCCCACGAGCTTGCCCAAATTATTGTACTTCTTATAAGAAACAGTTAGTCTTTTGTCCATTTCGATTTGTTACTACATCTAAAGGACAATATTCTCTTGAATCTAATTATTATATTTGAATATATATGTTTCATTTTCAATATCTATTCCATACGTATGATTTTTTTTATGTGACCAAACAATTCTTATAAACTCAAATAGGACAAACAAGCAACATTTATTATTCTAATATTTTTAGTCAATATTTTTACTAGTTAGTTGTCCAATATGTCAAGATTGCTATGTGACCAATGAAATTCAATAGAATACATTTTTAAAACAGATGGTACTTAAAATACAATGATATAAGACATAATTAAATTACATCATTTGTAAAACAAAATGCACTAAAATTATACATCATTAAAATCAGTAAGATGCAGTTAGACATTTCGGACAACAAGTATGTTCGAATATTCAATAGCTGGATTAGTCTTGAATTGTAGTGTGAAATTCCACCACGCAGAAATAGGATGCTCGATGCAATGTTCCAACACTAAAGATGTTGAGTGCAATGTTGGAACATTCACAGACAAACAGATATATAATTAAAGTAACACAAAAGCACAAAAGTAAAAGACACAGGATCTTTGTTAACCCAGTTCGGTGCACAAAAGCAACCTAATCTGGGGGATACCAATCTAGGAGTGAAATCCACTATGATAGTTCTAATCCTAAGCTCTCAGCAAACCACCAGTTTACACTTATGACTTAGACACTATCTCATGCAACTTCAACTTAGGAACTCCTAAGTTTGAGACCCCTTCTCACCTCCTACACAACCACACACCCTGTGATTGTAATTAACACAATGATAGGATTTGAAAACACTTTCAGAAACTAACTATCTCCGTGCTTAAAAGCTTTGGAGAAGTACTCAACACTACAACACAAACTGTGTCCTAGTCTTGTATCAAGATAACACAAGATAGGCTCACAACACAGTACACAAGAAAACCCTAAACACAATACTTTTTTCAAGTACAATACACACCCGTAACCCTAGCTAGTTTTTCCATCATGCTTAAATACTAAGGTCTTCAATTTGGGCTTCTTCACTTGTTGGGCTTCAAGGCACATAGTACATTTCTAGCTCGTCCATAAATGCATAGAATCAAGAATTCTTAAAGTAAAATAGAGATCATATAACAACATAAATGCTTGAGATACTCTGACCATGCATGTTTGACAAAAGCCTGGAATAAAGGCGTGTATTCCAAAAATAGACAACAGCGCATTTAAGAGGCGCGCTTTCAGCATAACCTGGATTAGTATCCGGATGTTGAAACATTGTATCAAACATTGTAGTATTCTTTGTTTTATCAAAAAGTAGCCAACATACAAAACGCTAACAATCTCCCCCTTTAGCGAAATTTTTGGCTAAAACAAATTAGGATCATATAGACAGGCAAACAGAATACTTAGTTCATGAGTCCTTAGAACAACACAAGCACACAAATCATAAGGCAGTCATGCAGCTGATAGTATTCCATAAGATTATCAGAGGCAAAAATAACAGCAGAAGCAAAACAACAAATTCTTGGCCTAGATCCAATCATACATAACAAATAATGATGTTTTAACATCGTATAGAGCATGGAGGTAATCATACTCCCCCTCAATCTTGTCATATCATCAACCTGAAGAACATGGAGGTATTTATACTCCCCCTCAAAACAACCATCTCCAGTTCTTGGAAGCAGATGTTTCAACATCTCATTCAACATTAGACAATCATTCAACATCAGACAATCACTCTACTCCCCCTTTTTAGTCAGAAAATTTGCCATAGAAAGGCATAGATTAATGAATCACAGAGTACCATAGAGCATAACAGAAGCAAAAACACAACATAGGTGCTAAATATCCAGGGTAGTGCCCAAGTGAACAAACCAAATTCAAATAACAAAGCAAAGCAAAGACAAAACAAGATCATTAAAACTCAAAGAGGAATAAGCTAATCTTCAGAGCTGCTTTCATTGGACTCTCCAGCTTCCTCATCTTCTGCCTCAGCATCTGTGGCTTCATCAGCATTCTCATTATCAGTCCCACCAATCACATCAGTACCTGCATCCCCTTCTTCATCAGCTTTGTCATTGTCATCTCCAGCAGTATTTTCTTCAGTACCAACTCTACCATTACCAGCATTCTGCTCTTCCTGCTCCAGAGCCAAGATCATAAGTTCAAATTGATCCTTCTTCTCATCCAGCACTGTAACAGTATCCCTGAGTGCAGCTATAATATCCTGTCGAGTTATAAGCCCAGTAGGTGCTGCAGAGCCAGATGCTCCAACAATGTCTGGCACATGATGTTTTCCAAAGAGTTTGTAATGCAGAGACAGAGGAGATTCCCTCTTCTTAGGAACATCAGAAGCATATTTGATCTGAGGCAGTTGGTCAAGTATGATGTCACAGAGGAGTGTAGGAAATGCAATAGGGAGCTCCACAGCTGAGATCTTAGCATGTTTCACAGTTTGTTCAAAAATGTATTCTCCAAAATCAATCTTGTGGTTGGTTCCAATAGAATAGATCACTCTACCAAGTACATTTGCCACATCAGAGGAGTGGGTTGTTGGAACCTAATTGTAAGCACCAATTCTATTAAGGTTAGCATACTTAACAGACAATTTTCCAGCTGAAATCTTCCCTTTCTTGAACCATGCTTTCACTTGAATTGCAGTTATTACTTTGTAAATCTGATTCTCAGACACAGTGAGCTTAGTGCATGCACTAGCATCAATTCCCAGATACCTGTTGATCACCTCAGGAGAGAACTTCATCCTTTCTCCTCTCACCGATACAGTTTGGAACTCTGAACTAACTGGATCATCACAAGCTTCAGGGATGTTCACCAGAAATTCTTTGACAAGCTGTTCATAGCAGTCACCAAGCTTGGTCACAGTCTTCAACAAACCAGCAGTCCTGATTAAGTCAATGACTTCACTCATTTTGAGGGCATCATCCCCTAGTTCCCTTTCCAATGTCAGTCTTCTATGAAAGATAAATTTCCACCTGTGGGCATAAGCAGGGTTATGAAAAGAAATCTTGTCAGTGGGAACATCTTGAACAACAGTAGGCATCCTTTTGACAGCAGATTTTCTCACACTAGAGTAAGTGACTTGGATGTTTGACACATCTTCTGAAGCATCATCCTCAGACTCACAGGAAACAACAGCTTTTCTCTTCTTACCCTTGACAGTAGATACCTTAGGAGTAACCTTACTCCATGCTTTCTTGGGACCAATCATAACACTTTTTCCTTTATTCTTCTTCATAGTCTTAGGTGTTTCAGACACACTAGGAACAACCTTCCCTCTACTACTCCTTAGCCTTTTGGCAATTTTAAAAACTTGAGAGATAGGCACTTCATCTTCCATTTCATCTATCTCAATAACATGAGTCTCAGCTTCCAAATAAACAGAAGTTTCTTCAGGATCAGTCTCAAATTCAACAGTTCCCTGAGGGGTAGCTTTCTTAGCAGCATTGCTCATAGAGTGAGTTGACAGATTCTCATTCTCATTGGCTGTTTGAAAGCCAGAGTCATTCTCAGTTACAGCAGCAGCCACAGTTGGCTGTTCACCAGGTTGGCCCAAGGATGTTCCGACATCCGGTCCAACATCCTTCGTAGCAACAGGAATCTCAAGGGTTTGATGAACAATATCATCCCCTTTCTCAACAGTACTCATACCAGCAGTATTAACATCCATCTTGTCAATAGCAGAATTTAAGGCATCTAACCTTATGTTTTCACCAGATTCAGGAACAATAGATTTTAGGGTTTCAACAGGATTACCTTTTTCACAATTGGAAGAGGCAGCTTCGTCAGAAGGTTTGAGAGAAGCTTCAACATTGGTTGATTTTTCCACTTGACTGGATGCTTCAACATTTGCTTTCGCTTTGATATTGAAAGGATCATCCTTCAAATAAAGATCTTCCATGGTCAAGTTGATTTTGGATTGACCCCTTTTGAGTTTTGAGAAGAACTTGGGTCCAGATTTGGTATTGTCGCCCTTTTTCTTTTTCTTCGAGACTGACTTGGATGGTGTTGCATGTGCGGACTTTTCAGGTAGGATAGTGGTAATGGGTTTGACATCCATGGGAGCGTTGGTTTGTGAAGGTTGGGGAATGGAGGCTTGATCTTGTTCGTTAGTGGAGGCGGTGTTTTTGGTGGAGGAAGACATAGTGGTCAAGAGATGAAAGGAGTGTTTGACGAAAGAGTAGGAGTGAAGAAAAGTTATGACGGCAAGAATATGATTAGTGGTGTAGGAAGTTGAGCGAGTGTGAGATTATAAGGAAGGGGTGGGAAACGTGTGATAGGTGGTTTTTAAAAGGAAAAAAGTTATTTGATATGATTCTCCTAAGAAATCGTGCAAGAAAATGTGGGAGAGACAAATAGCGGTTGCACGCTGTAACTTCCTTAATTGCTATAACTCCTCATGCAGACAAATGCCCAATTTACCCCTTAAGTTCTCAAATTGCTTCGCATCCAAGGCCTTAGTGAAAATATCAGCAATTTTCTCTTCTGTGTTCACATGATCCAACATAATAATTTTGTCTTCAACTAGATCTCTAATGAAGTGATGACGAATGTCAATATGCTTTGTTCTACTGTGCTGTATAGGATTTTTTGATATGTTTATGGCACTGAGATTGTCACAGTACAATGTTAGAGCATCCTGTTCAACATTGTATTCTTGAAGCATTTGTTTCATCCATAAGAGTTGAAAGCATGAACTTCCTGCTGCTATATATTCTGCCTCTGCAGTGGATAGAGCAACACTATTCTGCTTCTTGCTAAACCATGAGATCAGGTTGTAACCAAGGAAGAAACAACCACCAGAGGTGCTTTTTCTATCATCAGCACTACAAGTCCAATCTGCATCACAATACCCAATCAGCTTGGAATCTTCACCATGAGTGTACAATATTCCATAGCCACTAGTTCCATTGACATATTTCAGAATCCTTTTGACTTGAGCCAGATGACTAACTTTGGGATCAGCCTGGTACCTAGCACAAACTCCAACAGCAAATGTGATATCAGGCCTGCTAGCAGTTAAATACAATAGGCTTCCAATCATACTCCTGTACTGACTTTGATCAACAGATACTCCATTCTCATCCTTGCTCAGCTTCAAGTGTGTAGGTGCAGGTGTTCTTTTGTGTGTGGCATTGTCCATCCCAAACGTTTTCACTATATTCTTAGCATACTTACTCTGTGAAGATCTTTGTAGGTAGCAAGAAGATCTTCATAGGATAAATCTCCATCCTCAGATTCAGCATCTGAAGTGCAGACACCTGTCAATGCAGTCACACGCTTAGCTGACTCATTTTCTCCTTCAGAGTCACTTTCACCAGACCAGGAAACAACCAGACTTTTCTTTTGTTTCTTGAGATAAGTGGCACATTCTGTTCTAATGTGTCCAAACCCCTCACATTCATGGCACTGAACAACCTTGGATTGAGATGTCTTCTCATCACTTTTGTTTTTCTTGAATTTGTCTGACTGAGTGTTGATGTTGAATCAGATGTTCTGCCCATTTGGTCTTTGTCTCCCATCAGCTTGCTTCCAAGCTTGCTTAAACTTTCTACCAATCATGGCCAAAGCCTCTGCAAATCCATCATCTTCATCTACATCTTCTAAAGATTCACCATCATCTGTATTAGACATAAAAGCAATGCTCTTACTCTTTTTGTCACCTCTTTCACTTATAGCCAACTCAAACATTTCCAGAGATCCAATTAACTCATCAACTTTCATTGTGTTGATGTCTTGAGCCTCCTCTATTGCAGTCACCTTCATATCAAATCTTTTTGGCAGGGACCTGAGAATCTTTCTCACCAGCTTAGCATCAGTCATCTTCTCACCAAGAACATCAAAGGAGTTTGCCATGTCAAGAATATTCATGTAGAAGTCATGAACAGTTTCATCCTCCTTCATTTTCAAACTTTCAAATTTTGTGGTGAGTAGCTGGAGTCTAGACATTTTTACCTTTGAGGTTCCTTCATGCACAGTCTCCAGAATGTTCCAAGCTTTCTTTGCAACAACACATTTTTTAATCAATCTGAACATACTTCTATCTACTCCATTGAATAATGCATTTATAGCCTTTGAGTTGTAGGTAGACAGATCTTGTTCCTCCTTAGTCCATTCAAGTTCTGGCTTCAGCACTCCCGTTTTATTACCATCTTTGTCAGTAACTACTGGATGTTCCCAGCTAGACAGGACAGCTCTCCAAACTTGAGCATCAATGAACTTCAGAAAAGCGGTCATTCGTGATTTCCAGTTGTCATAATTTCCACCTTCAAGTAGTGGTGGTCTGTTGACAAATCCTTCATCCTTCTCCATAGTATCAGGAATTAACTTCCCTAGATCTCACCCTAGAAACAGGCAGGGTGCCTGCTCTGATACCAATTGAAATTCTACCACGCAGAAATAGGATGTTCGATGCAATGTTCCAACACTAAAGATGTTGAGTGCAATGTTGGAACATTCACAGACAAACAGATATATAATTAAAGTAACACAAAAGCACAAAAGTAAAAGACACAGGATCTTTGTTAACCCAGTTCGGTGCACAACAGCAACCTAATCTGGGGGATACCAATCCAGGAGTGAAATCCACTAATATAGTTCTAATCCTAAGCTCTCAGCAAACCACCAGTTTACACTTATGACTTAGGCACTATCTCATGCAACTTCAACTTAGGAACTCCTAAGTTTGAGACCCCTTTCTCACCTCCTACACAACCACACACCCTGTGATTGTAATTAACACAATGATAAGATTTGAAAATATTTTCAGAAACTAACTATCTCCGTGCTTAAAAGCTTTGGAGAAGTACACAACACAACAACACAAACTATGTCCTAGTCTTGTATCAAGATAACACAAGATAGGCTCACAACACAGTACATAAGAAAACCCTAAACACAATAATTTTCTCAAGTAGAATACACACCCGTAACCCTAGCTAGTTTTTCCATCATGCTTAAATACTAAGGTCTTCAATTTGGGCTTCTTCACTTGTTGGACTTCAAGGCACATAGTACATTTCCAGCTCGTCCATAAATGCATAGAATCAAGAATTCTTAAAGTAAAATAGAGATCATATAACAACATAAATGCTTGAGATACTCTGACCATGCATGTTTGACAAAAGCTTGGAATAAAGGCGTGGATTCCAAAAATAGACAACAGCGCATTTAAGAGGCGCGCTTTCAGCATAACCTGGATTAGTATCCGGATGTTGAAACATTGTATCAAACATTGTAGTATTCTTTGTTTTACGAAAAAGTAGCCAACATACAAAACACTAACATTGTGTATTTCCCGCGACAATTTGATTAAGTTGACAAAATGTTGTCCAACCTTCTCCAAACTTAACAAGTCTACCATTTTCTTTGCTAATGATTAATTTGATGATTAAAACATTGTCCAAAGGACCACTTACTTTGATTCGAGAGTAGTATATTCTAGAGAGAAAAATTCCAAAATCTTGACGAAGGCACTGGAATAAAATACAGGTAATATAAAAATAATGATATAAAAATGTTAATTTCAAAAAGACAAAATTAAACAAACCGACATGTAAAATATAAGAAGATAATATTAATTTTTATAAAACTAACAACATGAGGTGAATTCAAGCCTGCAGTTTCAATGCGCATGTAAAATGTACGATTATTGTCAAGTAAAGTACTCATACTATGAAACGATGGAAAATTGGAAGGGATAACATTTGTTGAGTTGTCGGTTATGAGCATGAAGAATTTGCTTTGACCAAAATAAAAGAAAGATACTTTTTTATTTGTAGTCCAATTATAATAGTTTGTCATAACTTCCCATCCTGTAGTTAGAAGAGGTATTGTTGGTTAACCATTAAATTCAATATTGTGAACGATGCCATTTCGATCATATATGTCCCAATTGATTCCTAACTCTTCAAGAAAAGAACCTACAAAAAAAGGATCTACTTCTCCAATATTCTGGATTATAGTAAAAAAAAGTTAAAATAATATAAGATAATTTCTAAAAATAATTTGAAGGACAATATATTTGTACCTAAGTTGGAGAAGCAATTGTTGTAAACATTCCTTTATGGGAGCTTGTAAAAAGGTTTGATAAATTGGAGGCCATTTATTGATAACAATAGAAGTGTTTGGTTTGCAAAAGCTAATAAAGAATATATAGAAACCCATTTCATAAAAAACAAATATATATATATATATATATTGTAGCAGATTCTTTAACTAGGTAGTTGTCCACGATTCTTTAACTTATAGTATTTTCGTATAGCCTTGATTATACTTAGACTTCAATATTTTTTACTCCCTTATATATCAAAGCCTAATTAATATTTTCCCACTCTGTATCACCTTCTAAAACCAACAATACCATTATGGCAAATCTCAGTACTCCTACTCAAACAGAAACTTGGTACATGTTTTCAATTGTGAGAATGACTCATCAGGTATTTTTCATTCTTAATGTCTTTTGCAAACTTAACTGATCTATATATCAACTCATTTCTATAGTTGATTTTATAATTTACAGAAGCATGCTGAGGTTGATCCAAAGTTTGTTCAACATTTTAGAGGACAGTTAAGTGAATTTTGGAAGATCAGAAAGACGGATATTGATTTTCACAAACTCAAATTCAACCTGGACTACGAAAATCCTTTGATTTTGGTCCAAGGTTGGAATAAATTCAAAGCATTTCATGACTTATCTGATCATGTTCATATTGAGTTGATTTACCGTGGCAATAATGAATTTGATATCAGTAACATATATGAACTTGATCCTGATAAGCATATACCTTCATTTCACAATCGATGCCTCCATCCAACAGAAACTATTTATTTTGATGTGGAAGTCACTGCAGCTAATATATATGCAGCAAAACTGGTATCAAAAAGTTGCATTTGCATGTGATTACTAAATTTCGAGTTTGTATAATTTTTATATTTTAACAATTTAATCTCATTTATCTGCAGAGGGTGGATAATGAATTTGCTAATTTCCTTGTCTCTCAAAATTTTGAGGACTTAGTTCTTTGTGGAGATGATGGTACAAAATTCGACATCAATGTTTTGAACTCGCCGCATTTGCACAACATCAAATTGGGAAGAAATTGGGATGATTTTTGCACTTGGCAAAAGTTGAAAAGAGGAGATGTTATTCGCATCAAGTTCAAATATGAGCGTCGTTGTGCAACCAAAATATGTCATGTTTACAAGCTTGCCTAAAATGTTGAATGTTGTTCCGTTCTATGCTTTCAGTTAAAAAATGTTTTTAGATTTTCTGCTTTTGTTTTTTGTGTTTCAATTCTGTTTTTATCTTTCTTAAGAAATGCATGACAATCTATATGAATTGTAATGGTTGGTGTTTTATCAATGTTAGTGTCTTTTTCTAATTTTTTATTATCACTTCATTTACTTTATCAATATAAATATACCATTGACATTCACAATAATTTCATTTTAATATCAAATCAAGAAACAATTAATGTTTATTGCACTACCAATAAGGCTATTCTTTTAATCTATTCTGCATAAAAAAAAACCCTGACATACCCGTTTTTTTCATATTGGACTACTTTATTCAAAACCATACCCCACTTACCATTAAGAAGTATTCAATGGCAACCAATTGGTAGTTCTAACTAACCTATGCGCACATAAATTATAATAACTGAAATTGACCAAACATTACTGTACAATTTTTCATTATAAATATAACACCAATTGTAACATATCTATAACAAATGAATAATTGATTTTACTATGTCAACAGAAACTATTAGACGGATATTGGCAACTAAGCCTAAAGCAACCTTTCACATTATTCACTTCGGAAATCAGATTTCATCCTCTGTTAAATTTATCTGTCTTGCATTCAATTTTATTTCATTCTCAATTTTTATAGCACGTATTTTGACAATGCTTCATAAATTTTAGTATTATGCAGAAGTTGATCCAAAATTTGTTCTTAAATTTTGGAAAAAACTACAAAATGTCTGGTATGTTTTGGACTACCGTGGATTTGATAATCAGCTCGACTACAACCAAAATTTTGATCATCCACTAATCATTGCTGGTTGGAATCGATTGAAAGCAAACACCGGTTACTTGGACAATGTAGATGTTCATTTTGCATATTATGGATATAGATACTTTGGTATCATCGATTTGTATGAACTTGATCCTTACGATAAAATACGACCTTTCCATAGCCGAAGCACTTTGTCAAATGCAACTACGATTTTCGATGTCATCTTAACACAACAAACAGTCAACAAAAACAAATTAGTTAAGTTTTTATAGATATCAGCAGTTTTTTTGTTCAATTTTTTTACTCTTATTATAATCATGTCAATAACTAATCAAAACCATTTCTTCATTTTGAATCAGGTTTTACAAAAAGATTTTGGTGATTATCTTAGATTTTACGGACTTGGTTATTTAAAGGTTTGCACCGACGATGGCACGGCAAACAATTTTTTAGTCATACTGAAAAATAAACCAAAAGTCAAGACCACATTAGGATATCAATGGAAAGATGTTTGCATTAGAAATAATTTTTGCTCCGGCAATACTTGTCCGATTTAAATTTGGTACATTTAATAGGTGTCATCTTTTTAAATTTACTTAGAATACCAATCCACTAAATGATTTCTCAGTATTTTAAATACTGCTAATCTTTTCCACTTTATCTTCATTGTATTTATCAATATATTATATCACCTTCTTTGGTGATGATCAACGACCATGCACCATTTTATCTATCTTATATTCCAGTGCCTTTTATCTATCAAATTGTCATTTGTTTTATATATTGTTAGGACAATAGTTTGGCTCAAAGTACAGAATCTTACTGCAGACTGTTCAAACACAAATAAAACCAAATTTCAAGTCAAATCCAACTTGAATCATCCAATGAAAGCGAGTCTTGCACAAATATATAGTAATAATTCATTTGAAGTCCTTTTTTGAAAACTAAACTATTATATTTTCAGTACAATCGTAAATGAAATCTCTTTGAAAATATTCCAGTTTTCTTCCACCATTATAAGTCTTTCGGTTACTTACTAATACAAAAGATTGATATGAATTATAAGACCTTATTTTCATGACAATATTGAGATTATCGAATTATTCCCTATTAACCAAAGTCTTGTGATTATTTACATGTGATCACAATAAAAAAATCAAGAATCCTATTAACTATTAACTATAACAAAACTATTCAATCAAACAGTACTTCTTTATTTACATCACTATGAATGTATACTCATTCCATCCGTAATTATATGCACACTTTAAAAATAATTAATTTCTGATAAATATATACCTTCAGCATGCTTAAAATACACTTTGATTCTTTGAGTATTGATCACTAATTTTTAACTATACCATTGTTTATATAGTAGTGTTATTTGAACATCGAAAAAAATTCTCCCGAATAGACAACTAATTTTTTATTCCTTATGATGCAAATTAACGCATATTACAGATAATAAATAAAATAAATTATCTACATTTATTTATAATTTACAGCTCATACTAAACCTGTTATCATACTGCAACAAGCAACTATCTCATCAACTATAACAAGACTATTCAATTACTCCTGACATATTCAACTTTAATTTACTAATATCACTTTTCTAATATCAATGCCAATATATCATCTGCTATGATACTTCAACAAGCAACAATCTCATCAATTAGACAAGACTATACAATGACATATTGATTCTTTTTTAACTCCAATTTATTATATTGTATTTTCTATAGCTTCAAAATATCTTTGATATTTTCAATTTTTTTAAAAACGTATGATGCATCTATATAAGAGAAAATTGTTTTTTCTACCCCAACATTTATCTCTTTACCCCAACATAATTTAAAATATTCCCATTTTACCCTTACCTTACTTTTTTATATTTTATTATTTATTATTTTTCCGTTTTATCATTTTTTTCTACCCCTACATTTATCTTTTTACTCCAACATGTTTAGAAAATTGTACACCCCCTGAAACACTATTCCGGTAAGGTACTTTTTTTCCGGTATGTTAATTTTACAAGTGTTCCGATTTGCAAATAAAATATAAAATTGTTGTCGTTTATGATTTTTTTTTCAACCTTTTCGGGATCTGTGCATGCACACCCATCAACGACGGTAAGAAAATATTGTTTCGGTTTGTCATAATTTATAATTATGCTTTGCGAAAGTAGTGTTCCGATTTTTCGCCATCGATGTATCGCCGTGGTGTCGCCTCCTCTGTGATTTTTTACAAACCAGAACAATTTACAAAGTGTTCCGGTATCAAAAATATATGTTTTGGGCCCAAATAGAAAGTGTCCTGGTGTCGATAAAATATGTTTTCTAGGCACAAATACAAACCGGAACATTTTAAAAGTGTTCTCATATCAACAAAATATGTTTTGGGCATAAATACAAACCGTAACACTTTCTAAAATGTAACACTTTCTAAAATGTTCCGGTATCAATAAAACATGTTTTCTACACACAAATACAAACCGGAACACTTTTAAAAGTGTTCCGGTATGTATAAAATATAGACAGAAATACAAACCGGAACACTTTGAAAACTGTTCCAGTATCAATAAAAGCTGAAATACAAACCGGAACACTTTTAAAAGTGTTCCGGTATGTATAAAATATAGACAGAAATACAAACCGGAACACTTTGAAAACTGATTAGCTAATCAGGTTTTGTTTTTAATCTTTTTTTTTTTATTATTTCTTTGTGATATTCCAAAATTAATTTTTTATAACTTTTTGCAAGGTTACGCAGAAGTCGATCCATCATTCATAACGGAACACTTTCAAAATTTAAACAAAAATTGGTACATTATAGATTTTCATCATGAATATAAAATCATTCGGTTCAACAAATCCTGTGATCATCCACTGATTTCTATTGGTTGGAGACAATTCGCTAATGCTTTTCAACTTCCTGAAAATGTCGAAATTACTTTTGCCTACTATGGCTACAACTTATTTAGAGTTCAGAATTTTAGACTTGCACCAATTCAATCGGAACTTCTGCCATTTCATAGTCGAAGCTTTTTACCATTGCTGACACAACAATTTCATATCTATCTCAACACTACAACAATTGCCGCAAACAAATTGGTTAATAGACTTTATTCTTTATAATTTATTTTTTATATATATCTCTAATTTTATTTTTTTAATTTTTTAATTTTTTTGTTACAAGTACTACCAGCAGAATTTGCAATGTTTCTTATAAATAATAATTACGAAGATTTGCTACTATGTGGGGATTATAATAAGAAAAAACTGATGAAGGTGTTTAAATCAGAAAACCCAACGAAAATAGAACTTGAGCATAATAGGATAACCTTTTGCAGCCAAAACAACTTTAACGTTGGAGATAACATATGTTTCAAATTTTTTATCCATAACCCACACAAAAGATGTCATGTATTTGTACCAAGACCTATTTAGAAAGGGACTTCTACTAAGTTGCTTGAATATATCTGTAATGATATATCTTTAATATTTCTAAAATGCCAATTTCCCTACTATGTTGTATGTAATTAATGAATTTTTTTATGTTTCGTAATTGTCACTTAATAATTATGTAATTGTTTTTAAGAATGCTACCTTTTAATTTATTTAACTCTTTTTTATGTTTTTTTTTTAATAACACTCTTCAATTGGGCAACCATTAAGCTTGCACGCCTCAGTAACTACCACATTGCTTTTTCTTTAAAATACAATAACTATATCAATCAATATGTCAGTTAGAGAGACCTAGGGATACTATCTCACAATTTATGAATACAGCCAATTTAATTATTAATTTTATTTGACCTCAATGTTTCCAATTTATCCCTTTCTTTTAATGACTAATAATAATTCAGTACTATTAAAATATATCATAAATAAATTATCATCATAATAAATTACATCATGTGTACGACGCATATTCGTCCCTTCTCATCAGTTCTTCATTTTTTCCCTACTATATATATATAGAGTTTATTTACAATACCAAAATATATATATGCATTAACACAAAAGTTTGAAAAACTACATACATAATCATGAGTGCCAAATTACCTCCCATTTTTCAGGGTACCTCAAAAGGATGGTTTTCCACTATTCATATTCCTAATCAGGTTCGACATTATCTTATTAATAATTTTTATTTTACAATCAAAGGACAAAATAAAAATCTTCATTTTTTTTGCAGAATTTTGGAGAACTAGATCCATTTATCATTGCTGCATTTTTTGACAAAGTTGGACGTGATTGGGAGTTATACGATATCAATGGAGTTCCTTACAATGTTGAATTCAATGGTTCAACAAATAACCCACTACTAACAACCGGTTGGGAAAGTTTAAGAACATATTACTCATGGACTGGAAATCAAAAACTTACTTTCTTTTACTATGGCCGAAACAAGTTCTTTATGGTCTTATCAGATCATTCGAGATATGTCTTTCCAACTAATTTTCCTCAATTTGACAGTATGGGATCTTATGTCGGAGACTATCATTCGTTCGTTTTGTCAATTGGTGATTCGGGACATACTTCATCGGAAATGATATTTTATTTGTTTCATTCATATTTTCATTTTCTTTTTTAAATATCATTTGTTTAATATATTAAATTATTTCCCTTACTCTTACATTAAATACCACAATAAAGTTTTTTTTTTTATATGTATCTCAATATTTGATATTCTTATGTCTAATTTATTGCAAAACAGTGTATTCCTCAAGGACTTCGAAATATTCTCTCTCAAACAACTCATTCTACAGTCAAATTATCAGGACCTTTGGAAAATGTTGCAACAGTCAACTTAATTTTCGATCCCGAAATTCGCCGTAAAATTAAATTTGGAGGTTGGACAACTTTTTGTCAGGTTAATCAAATTGCGGAGGGAAATTTATTGCACTTGAAAATTGATCGGGACATGCACCGTTACAACGTTATAATTGTCCGCATTAATTGATGATACAATCAGTGGTTCTCAGAACTATCTTCCATCCAAATTAGGGGTCTACATGGATTGGGCAAATCCGATTGATCCGACCAAATCCACCCAATCCAACCCAAAAAAGTGGGTCGGATCGGGCAATTGGGTGGATATGGGTTTCAAAAACGAAAAACCCATACAAAAAATCGGGTTTCGGGCAAAACCGGACCCAACCCAAAAAACCCACTAACCCAATATTGTTATAGTTTTTAAAAATAATTTTTATAAAAATACTAAAGATTTGCCGTTTGATAGTTAAATATTTTTCATAGTAAAAACATGTTATACCATGTTTTAATAAAATAAAAAAGTTACGTAAATTTATAAAACAAATACAACGATTCATTGTTTACTAATTTAATAATTATAAAAAAAAAATTCGATAACCCAATATATAATCCGAAAATTAATGAATTTACCGACCAAAATGTGTGGTTATTTTTATAGTTGAAATAAATTATACTATTTTATAAGAAAATACAATTGTTGAGTTTATTTTTATGAAAAAAATATGATGATTTAAATTTAGTTATTTAATTTTATAAAACAAAAAAAATAATTTGGGTAACCCACTATCCAATCCAACCCAATCCGAAAATTAGTGGGTTTACCCAACCCGGCCCAATATTGTAATGGGTGGTTATTTCGTCGAACCCAATCCAAAGTGTCATATGTGGTTCGGGTTTTGGTTTTGGCCAAATCCAACCCAATCCGGCCCATGTACACCCCTAATCCAAATATTATCATGTGTTTTATTATTAGTTTTAGTATGTTCTAAGTATGCTTTATTTTGTATTGTGTTTTATTTTGCCCACTTTTGTTTGTCTGCTTCACTTTATTTATTCCTTTTCTGTCCAATTGTAATGTTTGGAATCTATTATTATTAGTACTTCGTTTATTTGTTCCATTGGATAATTACATTTGCGTACCCTATTGAAATATTCCTATCACAAACAATTAATATCAACTTGACAATGTCAAATAATAATCACAATATTATTAACTTATAACTGATTAATCATTGACTGTATAATCAATATCAAAATATTGCTTACAAGTACAGAGTGCATAAAAATCAATTTCCTAATTGACGTACAAAGTTTTATGTTAAGATTGGAAAGCATTTTTAATTCAATTTCTCAACCAGTACAAAACATTATCACACTTTCTATTCCACCTACTTGTGCTTTAATATCTTTATTATTTTAAACATCATTTTTAATATTATTTGATCTAAAACAAAATAATTTACGATTTCAAAGCATTTATACTTCAGTTTATCAACCATTATAAAATTTTATCACAATTTTTTTCCCCACCTTATTATCATTTCATATATTTGTTCATTTACTCTTCATTTTTAAATACAAATAATTTTATTGATAACATTCGACTTCAATTAAAAACGCGCGGAACGCGCGTCCCATGCGAATGCACGGGTATGTTCCTAGTTATTATAAAGATCCTCCATACATTCATACAGCTTATGCAATCTTATAAACTTGTTAGAAGTAATTCCGCTTACCTTGAAGTTCTTCAAAGTCAGTTGTCAGATCACTTCCGCCGATAGTTTTCGAGGTCACCTATTAACCCATCAAATATACTACTTATTCTCGGCCATTAAAACTTCTATCATAACTACTAGTTATATATATATTTGTAGAAAATAAGCATTCTGGTTACGGTAGATAGATTAAATCCTTAGGTTTAACGTCCTGTAAAATCATCCTTGTCATTCTCATTAATAGGAGAATCATATGGGTTAATTCTTCTAAAAAAAAAATTAAGTCGGAATGAAAGAAAGTATCAATTTTTATTTTTATTTCCTTTTATACAGAGAGTTTTTGATAAATCATTCTTAGATATATAATTTAGAAAATCAATTGACAAAAGCTTTATCAATCTCTCATTTGTTGTTAAGGTTTCAAAGATTTTAAACTGAAATTTACTCTTTTTCTCTTAGGAATAGTAAACCATAACTTTATATGAAATAAGAGTTCTTTTTGAGTTTTGGAAAGTTTGGAACTTTGTGGGTTTGTATTGATGTAGAAAGAAATAGATTGTGACACATGAGAGGAGACAAAAAGGAGAAAAGGACATAGAAGGAGGATTAAAGAATAGAGAAAGTACTACTGACCTTTCGTCTATCCCTTTCTTCTCAGTGTGTAACAATGCGTATGTTTTATCTGGGGCCAGAGTCTCTTATATAGTGGTTAGTGGGGGTATAGGTGGGGAACATTCTCACCATAATATGTCCCTAAAATATCTGACCGGTTTAATTCTAATATTTATTTATTTATTTATTTATTTTTTTCTTTTTGGTGAGCTGTAAAAAAAACTGTCACAAACAAATTTTTTCCTTCCTTATAATTCTCACTCAAGATTTTGTATAATTTATTTGTTGAGAAAAAATACTATATTTTATATTTATTTATTTATTATTATTATTATTAAAAAAAATAAGGATAATAATATTAAAATTTCGGGATGTTACAGAGGGCAATGTACTTGAATCTTGAAGGAGTGCTAAGAAAGCTTTGTGTTGAGCAAGAGGGAAGAACAATTTCCCCGTTTCTGACTCAACATTACCTTCATCATAATCAGCAGATTGAGTGTCATCATCATCACCATTTCTCTCATTTGTGCAGTCATTGACAGTTCCATTACCATTTGCCAAATGTTGTAGATATGGTGGATAGTCATGCTTTTTCCAGCAAGAATCAACAATGTGATTAGTTTGACCACAAAAAGAACGCATCTTTAATCATGAGCTCTTAGTTCTACCCCCACCTGATCTAGCACCTCTGGTGCCTTTACCACAACCATATCCACCCCTTCCTGCATTGTATGAATTGCCAGCTGCAGCCAATAGCTTGGATTCATCAATAGGGATAGAAACCTGTCTCTCTTGCTGAACTAGTAAAGAGTAAACTTTCCCAATGTTGGGAAGAGGGTTCATTAGCATTATTTGAGACCTCACTGCACTATATTGTTCATTAAGTCCTTTAAGAAACCTAATAACCTGATCAAAATCTTTATATTCTTTCATCTTGGTAATGGCAGCACAATTAGATTCAGGAATTGGGCGAAAGTTATCAAGTTCTTGCCACAATTTCTTCATTTTGGTTTAATATGTAGAGATAGAGTTATCACCTTGCTTAAGAATGTAAATCTCTTCTTGAATGTCTAAAATACGAAAAACATCTCCTTGATAAAATTGATCCTTCAAATCTTGCCAAACTTCAGAAGCAGTATCCATCCATAAGATGCTTTGTGAGATTTCTTAATCTACAGAATTGTTCAGCCATGAAATAACCATGGTGTTGCACCTCTCCCAAGCAAAGGAACCATGATCATGATAATCATCATCATCAAAAGGTCGTGGAAGAGAACCATTGATGAAGTGAAGCTTATATTTGGATTAGAAAATCTATTGACAAAAGCTTTATCAATCTCTCATTTGTTGTTAAGGTTTCAAAGATTTTAAACTAAAATTTACTCTTCTTCTCTTAGGAATAGTAAACCCTAACTTTATATGAAATAAGAGTTCTTTTTGAGTTTTGAAAAGTTTGGAACTTTGTGGGTTTGTCTTGATGTAGAAAGAAATAGATTGTAACACATGAGAGGAGACAAAAAGGAGAAAATGACATAGAAGGAGGATTAAAGAATAGAGAAAGTACTACTGACCTTTCGTCTATCCCTTTCTTTCTTCTCAGTTTGTAACAATGCGTATATTTTATCTGGGGCCAGAGTCTCTTATATAGTGGTTAGTGGGGGTGTAGGTGGGGAACATTCTCACCATAATATGTCCCTAAAATATCTGACCGGTTTAAATCTAATGTTGTAGATATGGTGGATAGTCATGCTTTTTCTAGCAAGAATCAACAATGTGATTAGTTTGACCACAAAAAGAACGCAACTTTGATCCTGAGCTCTTAGCTCTACCCCCACCTGATCTAGCACCTCTGGTGCCTTTACCACAACCATATCCACCCCGAGCAACTCTTACATAGGCACAAAGCTTTTAGGCACAATTTAGGCACACACACAAAAATTTAAAAAATTAAATGAAAAATAAACTTGTCAAATCAATCAATACTACTTTATTTCTTTTCTATTTAATTTTTGTTATTTGTTGTATGTGTGACTAAGAAATAATTATTTAGGCTTGTGTCTATATAAGTATTTTTCATCCACCTCTTCCTGCATTGTATGAATTGCCAGAAATATGGATTGACTGTGTCATTCTGGTACCCTTTGTTGTGGGGAACTGAAGGACCACCACCATTAACACTCCCATCAGAGCTATGAGCAGACATTATTACAAGAAGCAAGAAAAAGATGGAGTTTGGAAAAAAATGAGGGAAAATAAAAAACGATAGTCATAGAGAAGAAAAAGAATGGTAGTGAATCATGAAAGGCTCGTGATTCCATGTGAAAAGTAGAGTATACTACTATTTTTGTGACTAAACAAGCTAAGAGAAGCTAGAAATGAATCAAGAAAGAAGAAGAAAGCACAAAACTTGAAAGAAGAAAAGTACATTTTATTTCACAAATTCAAGTGTTACAATGTGTGAGGATTAGCTTATATACAAATGTAAGAATAGAATGGAGTAACTAACGAAACTACTTTAACAACTTATAACTAACTCTATGACAGTTGGCATAACTGTCAATTTGAACTAATCTAGCTAATAAACCAGTTGCCTTGTGCAACAAGCATCTGTTCTCATTTCTCTAATTATTCACAATTAACAATTTTGTATCTCAATATCGTTAAAGACTTAATTCAACCAAAAGTAATGATTTCTAGCTCATCATAAGTATGCTAGCATAGAAAAGACAGATAAAGAAAATAAAAAGTGTGATATGAGTTTGGCAAATATACCTGATTTAAGTTTTTTTTGTATAAGTAACTATTTAGAGTCTTCAAATATCTTTCAGTCTCACAAAACAATTGTGACAATGAGACGCTGAATTCTTGCAAATAAAATCTATAAAAATATGCCATTCAAGACATCTACGCATAATATAACAACTAATTAACAAATATATAGTAATGTGAAAGAAAGTGTTATTAAAGAAGGAGAAAAAAAAGAAGAATGAAGAGAATTATGGCTAACCGGAAAAGAATAAATGTGTTTGTTTGGCATCAAACACTTTTATGCATATGCATGTATAATATAAAAATGGAACTAGAGTTTGTTTGAATTAGTTTATTTTTGAGTTTATGCAAACAGTTTATGCAACTTTTATGTATTATTATAAGTTTGTTAAGATAGTTTATGGTAAAATAACTGATAAAAATACAATTTTTAGTTGTGTGAACTTAAAAAATAACATACCTAACTTATAAAAATACAATTTTTAGTTGTGTAAGCTCAAAAATATGCTAATCCAAACGGACCTACCTCTAGTGGTGTTTATAAGTGAGATGAGTGAGATAATATATTATGAATGTTAATATTTTGTATAATCATATTTTATTGATGATTTAGTAATATATCATTTTTTATTGATTTAGTAATATATCTTAAAAAATTAAAATGGTAAATGATAATTTTTTCGATTAAATAATAAATTGGTTAACCGTATAAAAAATATTTACTTAATATATACTTATTATTAAAAAAAAGAAAAAATTTGTTGAAAATAATATTATATACTAGGAATATGCTTGAGAATATAAAAATAAAATACTGTGGTAAAATATAACTGGTTTAAATATATAAAAAGGGTTCATCAAATCAATGAATAATTCAGGACACTTAAACATTTTCTCTTTTTCTTTTTTTCCCTTTTTTTTTGTTGCTCAATTTTTACATTTTAAAAATGCTACATTGATAAAGAATTTTTGTTTTATAAGAAAAAAGTTATTTGAATATTTATATATAAGTTAATCTCAAGCTAGTTCCTTTTCTTTACATAATTAGGTCACATTTAACTAATTAATTTTTCTCATTTATTGTATATTTATAAGACAATGAATCTTTATAAGCAAAAAAGTTTATTACAAAAAAACAAGGGGAATTTTTGAGGAAATAAACTAAGTCAAAATAAAACATAAAATAATAATAATAATAATAATAATAATAATAATAATAATAATAATAATAATAATAATTGTAGAGCATTAAGAGCATGATTAGTTATTCTTACTAATTCGTAAGCCGATTTTATTTTCCACCGTAACTCTGTGACGCAGTTAGAGTTTTCAATTGTCTGATCTGAATAGATGGATGAGATTGTTTTACTGTGCAATTGATTTAGACCGTCCGATCTCAAATCAACGGTTCATATTTATTATTACATGAAGCTGCGTGAATTTTTAACAGTAGAAAATCTTAATCTCTGGCTATACGTCATGCACAATCCTATGGGACTCTTTCCCTGACAAAGTAAATAAAATTTTGTATCTTTATAATCCGTATCGCCCCTTTCTTTATAATTTTGCTTGATAATTACAGTCATCCCACCCTTTATTTATAACATTGGTTAATCTTAATATACCGGGCAAAATTCTACGGGCTCAATAACGAAGTGGCCCCTCAAACGTGGTCAACTCACCTAAGAAACAGGAATCACCCACGGTCACCATCATTACACGGTGGAGGAAGAAGAAACCACCCACCACCTCCATGACAACACGGTGGAAGAGGAAAAACCACCCACTACCTACATGATAACATGGTGGAGAAAGGGTGAACCACCCATGATCCCCATAATTAAGAAGTGACATGGCGGTTGAGAGAACATGGCAATGCATGATCATGATAGAAGATAGTCTATAAATACAAGGTTTCTTCAAGAAGAGAGGGGGATCCATCTAAAAATTATTTCTGCTACACTATTACAAAATTATTCATGTAATAATCTCAATTTTGCATACGGTCCAACATCGGACTATTTCACACTCAATTTGTGGCTGGTAATTTTTGTACACTAAGTATTATTATTATTATTATCAATATACTTGTACAAACCCCATACATTTTTTATTAGAAAATTTTGCCGCGCACCGTGGGGCCGCGGTAAAGATGATTTTCCGGGCCACACAAGAAATTGAGTGATGAGTTACTAGTTAGGAGTCGCCGGAACTCACCTCCGATGCGGTGGTGATGGAATTACAAAGTCAGCAAAGATTTTCATGGTGGTGATTTAATTGAGAAGATGGAAGAAAGTTGCCGATGCTAGTGTTTGCATAGTACGGTAGCCATCCCAGGCTCTAATTTGCACAGTTATGTGAATTATGTCGCGGGGCTTACACTATAATATATGGAAGCTACTATTATTATTAGTTATTCTCCATTTGATGCTGAAGTAATCTATCATTTCATACATCATGATATAAAGAATCGGCGATAACCGTAACTTTTGCTCACCAAAAAATTAAACAGAGGCAAAGGCTTTATTTTTTTCCAGAAATTTCTCCGCTTCAATGAAACCAAGTGGTCCGAAAGACAAGTATTTTATGCATCTCCATCTGGGTGTATATGGTAGTGCCAAACAATGAAGATACGTACGAAGTGCTGGCGAACAGTTAAACCATGAGTAAATTGAATATGATAGTGAACATGAACATGACTCAACCAGGAGTTAATGCTACCTGTTTTGTTAATTGTGCACTTTGCAACGTTGGCTACATGAAATTTATTAACTTTCGCTATACTCTTTCGAGAGGCGATCACCAAACACAATTGATCATTGCTACCATTCGGCAAGACGGAAGTTGCCGATTAACATTTCTATTTGAAGCTGTCATCAACTTTTCCCTTTGAATTGAGATGATATCGTCACAGTTGTTGTGAAACTAAATTTTTCAACTCGCCAAATTGGCATCACCGGCCTACCGTCCAACATCGTCATCTCGCCGTTGATTGTGTTATTGTTAGGCGACTCCGATCCAGGTGTTAACGTTACTTTCATGCAGCTTACCATTTTGATCATATAGTTCTTACTCATCCTATTTTGGTAATATGTTATTTGTGTATATATGTTTGTTTTCTATATGTCACTTTTATACTGAGCAGAGAATGTGTTAGAACTACAAAATTTTATTAAAATATAATGATGTACTTTAAGTCAATCTCATAAACTTTTAAGACAGTTGGTTCATGACATCTCATTATAGCTTTTATAATCAAATGGCTTAGAGTTTAATATATGCGGCCTTTGTTCTTTTGAGAAAAAGTCGAGTTAGCACAAGGTAGATGGCAGTGATCTTTTGGCCGTAATTTAGTAACACTGGATACATGACAAACTTTTGAAATTTAACCATTCAAATAAAAGGCATGAACGATCAGTAGTTTATAGAAGGCAGTTTGCAAGTTGATGGTAAGTTTAAAGGGGTTTCAGAGTAGATATTTGCAAATTATTGTAATTGCAAGGTAACATGTTGAATCTAGCTTTCATTAATAAATTTCCTTTTAGTCGTAATTCTCCTCATAACTTAATTCTCCCCATAACTATAATCTCTGATGTGATTTATTGAAGAATTTGGAATGATGTGTCTCTCTAATACATATGCAAGAACATATTTTTACTCCTTTAGAAAACAATAAGCTTACTGTAGTAATCTTGGTCTGTTACAAGTGCCATAGTTCTATTTTAATTCTTAAGTGATTTCATTTTCTTATGACGTTATCTGTTTCATTCTTACATGTGCAAAATATTTGGAGCGCAACACTTTTTCAAGAGGCGATCATAAAAAACGAGGCGGACAAAGGGAATATTAAACAATATCGGATCATTTGCCACTTGAATGCTCATAATCAGATGATATGGTTCCAAATTTTTGGCAAACTTTACTCAAAAGATATTACACAATTAATTTCACATGCTAAGATTACATTGTGCGTCTCTTCATTTTTATTGTAGATACGAGTTGATAAAGTCACCGCAAAAGCTCCATTTGATAAAGCACCACATGAGATAGGACGCCAAAAGACAAAGCCCCATGTGATCGTCAGAAAAAGAAATTAGTGTTGAAACACCATGGCGTTATCCGTGAATCTTACTAGTTGGAAACGTCAGAAAAAGAAACGGCGCTATCCTTAAATCTTACGAGTTGAAACACCATGGCGTTATCCGTAAATCTTACGTGTTGGAAACGTCAGAAAAAGAAAATGAAGTTGAAATGCTTTGACGATCACGTAAAAGGCGCAACAGTCCTTCGGGTCATCAGAAAAAGACCAAACAATCAATAGCAAACTCAAAGTTACGCAGACATATGGCGTACACAACCAAGCAGATATGAAAGAAATCAAAAGCAATGGCAAAGAAAACAGCCACATAAGGGCGAGTAAAATTAAAAGGCGATCAAACGTCGTGATATTCAAGAGTGACTAAGGTACTCCATGTATTCCTTTTAACTATACAAAATTTTTATATTGCAAATCTAAATAACAGATGTAGGTAAGCCTTCATTGGGAGAATGTTATTTCTTGCAAAATTATTTGAGCAACGTGATTATATATATCGCCTAGGGCGAGAGAAACAAAGAGGCACTTGCAAAAGAAGAAATTTCATTAATTGGAGGAAATCAAGATACAAATTCAAAGAAAACTACAAAGGAAACTACAACAAGTTCAAGATACAAATTCAAAGAAAATGCCATCACACCGCCACGAACACATTATTGTCTCTATGCAAAAAGACAAAAGTACGAGCTGACAAAAGAGGGGACGATGCAAAGCAGCGCCACATCGCCGATGAGATGACGTCAAAAGAGGCAAGCATGCCAAAGGCGAGGTGTAATGGAAATAGATTTCACAAAATAGACTTCATCTATGACTTAACTGAAAAGAAAGGAAGGGTTAATGCAAAGATGAAAGAATATCAACACTGCAAATATGATTATTTATGGAAGTTATTATGCAAGAAAGACGAAGTAAGGGATGATTATTTTCCCACGTCCTACCACTATCACCACTACGCCTCTTTGAGCCTCGTGCTTGGGGGGCTGTGTACCGGGCGAAATTCTATGGGCCCAATAACGAAGTGGCCCAACAAAAGATCCAAGCCATTCAAATAAATATCTTGGCGGGAAAGATAAGGCGCGGGCGACACAGAAGCGAAGGGTGACGCCCTCAAACGTGGTCAACTCGCCTAAGAAACAGGAATCACCCACGATCACCATCATTACACGGTGGAGGAAGAAGAAACCACCCACCACCTACATGATAACATGGTGGAGAAAGGGTGAACCACCCATGATCCCCATAATTATGAAGTGACATGGCGGTTGAGAGAACATGACAATGCATGATCATGGTAGAAGAAAGTCTATAAATACAAGGTTTCTTCAAGAAGAGAGGGGGATCCATCTAAAAATTATTTCTGCTACACTATTACAAAATTATTCATGTAATAATCTCAATTTTGCATACGGTCCAACATCGGACTATTTTACACACCCTTCAATTTGTGGCTGGTAATTTTTGTACACTAAGTATTATTATTATTATCAATATACTTGGACACACCCCCATATATTTTTTAACAGAACACTTAACAAACTAACCATTTTAATTAAAAATATAGAATTTCTTGAGAATTTCCTACAAATAAATTTGCAAGAAACTTTAAAATAAATTTCGGAGAAAAAAAAGTTTTAATAATATATACATATATATTTTCTTGTAGATTTTATTCAGGTTAATCCGCAAAAAAAAACTTTCTACGGATTTACATTCTAAAAAAATTTGCAAGTAACAAGTTTTATTAAAAATATATATACCTTTTTTTGCGAATTTTATTCAGATTAATCTGCAGAAAAAAGTTACTACGGATGTACCTTCGAAAAAACTGCTTGAAACAAGTTTTAATAAAAATTCGCAGGTAACAAGTTTTATTAAAAATATGTATATATTTTCTTGCAAATTTTATTGAGATAAATTTACTTTTTATTGTTATACAATTCATTTTATTTAAAAAATAGTAATAGTTCATCTTTTGATCATGTTTTAGAGGTTTATATTAGACACGTCCATAATATGATGAGTATTTTTTCTGTAAATTTTTATTGGATATATATTTAATCTATATATTATAGTAACATAAGACAATATGCAATCATGAAAACATTGTTCTATCAACAATCCACGACAAAGAAACGTCTTTTTATTGAAATTAATTGATTATTAAAGTCGCCAAATTCCAAGAGTTTCGAATTACAAAGCTGAATCAAAAGACCAATTTGTGATATCATGTGTTTCAACTAACTCTCCTGTAGCAGCAGAAAAACCAATTCTAACCCATTCTGGTAGAACGTTCCTCAAATCAACAACAAAAGAGACACTAATTCCCTCCCTCTCACTATTAGGGTAATCCACAAACACACTCAATTTTTTAGACGCAGAAATATAATTTATACTGGCTTCTCCTAAAACATTTGTTTCCACAAAATCATCAATAGGCCAATTCACAGTTGTGACTGAATCAATAGAACCAACATCAATGCCAATGTGAGGAAATTGAGATGGTGAAGATGGGTCCCAACCATTTGTATAAGTATCAAACTCAATAGCTATTACTGGATTTTGAGATGGAATAAGTGCACTTTCCGGGTTGAAAAGACCAAGATACCCTCCACTTGAGTTTTTTGGTAAGTAAAAATCAAGTGGTCCTAAAAAGAAAGTAAATCCATCTCCATGGAGTCTTGAACCATTTGTGTTCACGATAAAGGAGAAACCAGTAGAAAAATCTGCTAATTTTCCGCTTGTTTTATCCCAAATGTGAATAGGTGTAAAGTGCATTAGGCGTCCTACGCTTTTTTGAAGTGGTTTACCATATTGGTCGTTTTTTGTTAGGCTTAGAATACCGTGAGATATTGAGGCATCACCCAAGAGAAATACATTGGGATCGTCTTCCTCAAATTGTTCTATAGTGAAAGAAACGGTACTTTCTGGTTGTGGCGGTTGTGGTGATGGCGGCAATGGTAACGGTTGTGGTGATGGTATTGGTGAATATTGTGAATTGACATTGTGGTATTGGAGGAAGAGGAAAGTAATAAAGATTTTAATAAGTGCTGAAGAACGAGTTGTTCGATTAGATTTTAAGTTTAAGAGAGCCATTTTATTTTTGTGATGATAGAAACCAAGGGAGAATGTGGTTATTTATAGGGTTGTGTTGTGTTGGCTGTATGAAAATAAAGTATAGTACAAATTGCTGAAATGAATACTTCTTCCAACTCACATAGTGTAGGTGTATTGTCATTTGCCAGCTCATTTAGGTGGAAAAACCAAAGGGAAATAAAAGCTAAAAATTACTTATAAGTCCAAAGTATATAGTTATAAAAGAAATTCGAATATGTCACTTTTGAAAAGGATCATGGATTCATGGTATACAAGGTAACAAATAGAAGGGTGTATAATTGTTGAGGAATATGCTCACGGGGATATATTAAAAAATGTTTACAAATTCATTGATAGTATCACTTAACATTCAACAAATATCTTATTCTTCTCCCTCCATTGTCCAATTAAATGATTAATTTGAGAATTTGTTAATTAACCTCAAGGATAGAAACTTAAATCTTCATAAACAGTCCTGTAAGTTTAACTCAATTGGTAGAACATTGCATGATATATATGTAGGGAGCCGAAGTTCGAACTTCGATCATTTCACTTATCCACTTTAAGGGTAAAATATCTAGCCATTAAACTATTTAATAAAAAAAAAAAAACCTTCATAAACATTTTCAACATTTCAATCCATATCACCAAAAGAAAATCCATTGTTTGTGAAATTAAAAGTATTTGGACACACATTTTTTTATTTATTAATCGGATATCCTCTACTCAACTGCAATAATGTGTATTTTACAAGACCATAAAATATGATAAAGCTCTACTTTTAAAAAAGATAAATAGAGACAAAAATCTAATAATGTGTATTTTAAAAATAATTAATTGATATGTTTTTTATTTGCACATGTCAAAATAAATATGTCTAAATATTTGTGAGGATGCAAGACTTTTTCACCACTAAATAACATCCTAATTCCAACCGTCCAATATCATAGACTATCAAAATGTACAAATTTCATATACTCTATAGCTAATTTAAATTGTCATGTTAGCATATGAAAAATAAAATGATACCGTATATTTTGACAACAACAAAAGTATCAATTAAATAAATGAAACGATTTTGTGTTTTCTCTTTGTTGACCTTTTCTCTTTCTTTCATGCACACATCCATAGTTGAATTGGATAAATTTCATTGCAATGTTGAATTTGTGATTTTTTTATTTTTTTTTGGCAAGTAGTCTAGTAGTTAGAAAATCCACCTGAAAAGTGAATAGGTGGAGTGTCCTAGATTCGAACCTGGACTCCTACACATATAGTGCGATGTCTCTATCAACTGAGTTAAACTCACGGAGACTGAATTTTTTATATTTAATCACTGCTTATTTGCTTAACAACAACAACAACAACAACAACAAAAAAGAATGTCAAAAAAAATTGCACCAAAATGAAAAAAAAATAAAAAAACTGCATGTCTAAAACTAAGTGTCCTGTTTAATGTGATGCGTAAATTAAGTTTCATGGAAATTTTTTACATTAAAAAAATTCAAAGTTGTTGGCCGAAAATGATTAACAACCAAAATTAGGGTAAAAGGCGAATCAAGAGTAACTGAGTGCATAAAGATTTGAATTAATGATTTCTTAAGGCTTTGCGAGTTTGGAGGGAGAGGGAAGGAAAGGAAAGACTAAAAAGAAAGAAACAAGTGAAATAAGTAGAGAAGTTTGGGAGGGAAGGGGTTTGGAGGGTTATTTTTTCTTCATAACACAAAAACCCCCAAATTTGGAGGAACTCAAAAATTGTATTGGTGGGGGGTTTGGAGGGGGATTTGAAGGGTTTATATGAATTCTTCAAATTTAATTAATATTGTTATAATATTCTTAAATTCATAATATATTAATCATAAGTATTTATTTGTTGTTCTCTATAAAAAATACTTTCTAAAAAAATATAAAAAATTTCTTTAATTTTCTCTCTATTTTCCTCCTTTCAAAACCCTCCCCTTCTCTCCCCTCCAAACTCGCAAACAGAGCCTAAGTGTTTTATCTAAACTCTTTCCTCATAATTTAGGGTATTTTTTCATCAAATAATGAGAATAAGCCACATAAATATATTTGTATGTGAGTAGAGTAGGTCGCAACTTTTTAATATAAGTATTGTGCAATCTTTCTTGATTGAAAGAATGCTCATTTTTGTTTATCATGATAATTTAGCTTCAAGGTATATTTTCCTTCCTTAAACTAATTTAAATTTATTTAAGTAAAAAGATGCTATCCATAGCATTAATCATATATTTAGGAGGCAGTATCAAGAGAGCGAAGGAGTGCACGGGCACAACAGAAGCTGGCGCAAAACATGGAAATGCTATCCAACTAGTTACAAGTTATGATATTACACACAATCACAATACTTAGCTTGGATGAGTAACATAAATTAGACCAAATTTTTAGTTGGTCATGTACATATAAATACTATTGATCTTTTGACAATATAGAACAAAGAAACATGTTTTTATTTAGGTCAAATGCATATGAGGTTCTTTAAGTTTTGCGTTTGTATTAAATAGATTCTTTAAAAAAAATTTGTTTTAAATAGGTCTTTTAAGATTTTTAAAATGTATCATCTAGGTCTTTTAAATTTTTTTGTGAAAGTCAATGGAAGGACCTAGATGATAGTACATTTTAAAAACTTAAAAGGACCGATTTAAAACAAAAAAAAAAAAACTTATAGAATCTATCATGTAAAACATAAAAGACATACATATGCATTTGACCTTTTATTTTAAGTATTATTAAACTCCCCAAACTCCTAGAACTTTTCAAAGTTACAAAGCTGATTCAAATGACCAATTAATAATATCATGTGTTTCAACTAACTCTCCCGTGGAAGCAGTGAAACCAACTCTAACCCATTCAGGTAGAACACTCCTCAAATCAACAACAAACGAGACACTACTTCCCTCCCTCTCACTCCCAGGGTAAGCCACAAACACACTCAATTTTTTAGACTCGGAATTATAGTTTATACTAGCTTCTCCTAAAGCATTTGTTTGCACAGAATCAATTGGCCAATTAACGGTTGCAACCGAATCAATAGAACCAACATCAATTCCAATGTGAGGAAATTGAGATGGTGTAGCAGGGTCCCACCCATTTGTAAAACTATCAAACTCAATAGCTATTATTGGACTAGTTGGATTGTGTGCAGTTTTTGGGTCGAAAAGACCAAGATACCCTCCACTTGAATTGTTTGGTGATTCAAAATGAGATGGTTCTATAAAGAAAGTAAATCCATCTCCATGGAGACTTGAACCGTCTGTGTTCACGTTAAAGGAGAAACCAACGGAGAAATCTGCTAATTCTCCACTAGCTTTATCCCAAATATGAATCGGTGTGAAATGCGTTGCGCGCCCAACGCTGTTTTGGAGTGGTTTACCATATTGGTCGGTTTTTGTTAGTCTTAGAATACCACCTGAGGTTGAGGCGTCTCCACCGAGAAATATATTTTGATCTTCATCATCAAATTGTGCTAAGGTGAAGGAAAAGGTTTCTGATGGTGACACTTGTTGTGATGGCGATTGTGCATATTGTGAATTGACATTGTGGTATTGAAGGAAGAGGAATCCAATGAAGATTTTAATGAGTTGTGAAGCAAGAGTTGTTCTATTAGATTTTAAGTTTGAGAGAGCCATTTTGTGATGTTACAAACCAAAGGAGACTGTGGTTATTTAAAGGGTTGTGTTGTGTTGTTTTGTGGTAGTCGTCTAGGAAAATAAAATATGAATACGACATGCAACTCACATAGTGTAGGTGTATTGCCATTTAATTTGCTAAATGCTAATTATTAAGGTGGAAAACGCAATGAAAGAAAGCTAAGATCCTTATAATAAGTCCAAGTATATATGTTGGTTTAAAAGTTTGGAGAAGGGCCATATTATCTCTATCAGGGATATGCTCAACAGAATATATATTGATGAAAAAAATATTTACAAATTTATTGAAAGTTATATATGGATGGTGTTCGAGAGGAGTATTTCACAAAATTTATGGTATATTGGCTTAGAATCTTATAAAAAAGAATAAATTTGTTAGACTGATCCTCATCTGAATATATAATAAAAAAATTTATAATTAATATAGTAAAATAACTCTCTCAAATTTCGACAGAAATTTGATTCAGTATAAAATTTGAAAACATAAAAAACAGAGAAAACTAATTGAATAACATCAAATTTATTTTTCTCTTTTCACAATCTTATTATTTTAAAATTCGTATAAAGTATTTCAAGATACTCATTAGCATTTCTTACATGCCGAGCTAGAAGGGGATTAACAGAGGCTAACCTCAAATATTATTTTTATATTAGTATATTATTATATTATTAGTTTAATCTCGCATCTGATCCCTTCAATTTTGTGAAACTCGTGAAAATTGTCCCTATGCTTTAATTCAATTTTTTGAAATCTATTTATACTTTGTAAATTTGATCCCAATAGTCCGCACCCCTAAAAATGGGATTTGAGTCATATCCAATTTTTTCTCTCATGTTGGTTATGTTATAATTAATAATCATAGCCATTTATTCAATTTTTTTCTCTCTTCTTAAATGCTTTTATGCTCTTTTGTGATTTATCACTCATTGGATTAAGAAAATGAGAGAAAACATGAGAGAAAAAAATATAGAGGATCAAATTTCCTAAAAATGATATTTTGTTTTAACAAAAAAGATGATTTATTGCCCCATATTGAATTTAATGATAAAATATTTTTTTTAAGGCTAAAATTTATCTTTCCTTTATCCAAAAAGTCACAATTTTTATAACAAATTGCATGAGTTGAGACCAAAATTACAATAAATGTGAATATAATGACCAAAAAGTTCAATTTAAAAAATGTGATTATAAAATGCAGAATCACAATATTAATTTTAAATTTATCTTGCAGTTTCTTTTGTATGTTATGTTTTTAAAATTGAATTTTTTTTATTACCAAATTAAATTTTAAATTCGATCCATTTTATGTTTAATTCAGGGCTCTGGCTTACATATGCATATAAAACTAATTGAATATCGTTCCATTTTTTCTACACAATAGACTATTGTCCTTCTAGAAAAAATAGAAACCAAATGGAATACCCAAGTTTTATAGTACTTTCCTCTAAATCAGGGATGGATCCAGACATAAAATTTTGGTGTGGCCAAAATCTTAAAGAAATAATGAATTAAATTATATTGAAAAAAATATAATATTGTTAAAGGTAATACATTTACAATAAAATCGTCCACTATTCATTACTTGAAAATGAGCTAAAATAATATCATTATCAGTTATTCCAAAAACATCTCTTTCTATATAAGTTACAGGACAGTCTTTTAACCGCTGATCCTTCATTTTGTTACATAGCGGACCCTTCACTAAATTCATAGCTGAAAAAACATATTTTACGCTTGCTATTGCTACCGGCAAGACTAAAGCCAACTTCAAGACTAAGGTATCGTTTGGCCTGACTTTTTTAGGTCTTCTAGTTATCTAAAAGTTAAAAGTGAAAATAAGAGCTTTTTTAAAGTGAAAACTAAAGTTGTTTGATAATCATTTTTTTTTAGCTTAAAAAATCGCTTATGTATGTATTTTACTCATAAAAATTAAGTAATTTTTTTCTATCAAAAACTTATTAAAAATCTGTTTGGTCTAGCTTATTCTTTTATTGAGTAAAAAAATTTGAAATAATCTAGGCCAAACGGTATCTAAGGTATCGTTTGACCTGGCTTTTTTAAGTCTTAGAAACTATCTGAAAAATAAATAAAAATAAGAGCTTTTAGAAAGAAAAAACTAAACTTGTTTCGTAATTGTTGTTTTTATTAACTTCAAAAGTCTTTTATCCATGTATTTTACTCATAAAAATTAAGCAACACTTGGCCACAACATGGTACTTAAATATATATATATATATATATATATATATATATATTGAGGAAAACAATTTGAAATAAATTAAGACAAATGGTACTTAAATATATATATTTTTATTATAAAAAAAAAAAAAAAAAAACTTAAAAACTAGTGTGGCCAAGGCCACACTTGGTCACAATATGTGTCCGTCCCTGCTCTAAACCCAATTGAATATATATTTAGGGGAGAGTTGGAGAGATAAACACTTATAAAAGTATTTATATTTATCTTTCTCCAAACTCAATTAAATATCCATGGAAGATTTAAAAAGCACTTACATTCAAAAAAATACTTACAACAGTATTTATATTTACCCCCTTTCAAAAACACTAAGACACTGTTTGGTAAGTCCAATAACTAGCTTATAGCTCATTAAACTAGCTCATAAGTTTGTTTGAAAAAAATAGAGGTGTTTGACAATTAATTTTTTTAATTAAGTTATAGCGTTTTATGAAATGTTATTTTAAGTAGCGTTTGAACTTATAGCATTTTACAGTTTTTTTCATTTTTAACTTTTAATTTAACTTTATTGTTTTTTATAACTACCCACTAACATACATATCATTTTATGTCATTTTATATTTATCAACCACTTTAAAAGCTAATTTTACCAAACATTTTAATTTCAATCAAATAGTTTTTCAGCTATAGCTTATCAACTATTATAAGCTAGCTTATAAATTAATTTTTCCAAACAGAACCTAATAGGGCGCAAATCAAGCACCACTCAAATTCAAGACTTTTTTTATATAACTATACCATACCTTTGAAATTTGTAGTTTTCGAGTTTGTTTCTTTATAAATTTATAGATATTATTTCAAAATAAAATGGTAGTATTAAGTATTAACTTGACACTTTATGACATTTCAAATTCTTGTTCTAGTTTTTTTTTTTTTTAGAGTTCTAGAATGTATTTACACTAAAATGATAATATTTAATATTATTTATTAATATATTATTTATAATCCTAACACCATTTGAAAACCTTTTAATTTCGAGTCAATATTTGAACCAGATCATATGGTAAATTATTCACTGTTTCAGTTCGATTATAGGATTATATTTATTCAATCATATTTTCAATTAAAAATTTATCTTATTAATTTTCTAAAAAATAACTAATGAAATCCAATAATGAAACATAAAGCGTATTTGATAGTGCTATAAAGTTGATGGTATACTTATAGGATAAGTTTAAATTAAAGAATATTGTTTGATTAGTGTCGTAAAGATGAATAGCAAGAGAAAGGGACTGGGAGAAATTATGGAAGCTAATGGTACCCCCTTTTCTTGGAGAGTATATTTAGTGTTTTTCACTTGTGTAATATAACTCTCATCATATGGTGGTTTCGTGAAAAGGGCCGGCCCAACATAATGCATGTGAGGCCTAAAACTAATATTAAAATGAGACCTAATAAAGAAATGATTTTTTTTATTTTTTATTTTTCAATATAAAAAATGCAACATTTATAAAAAATTAAAAAAGCACTTATAATATTTAAGGGACAAAATAGTACAAAAATATGGAACTACTGCACTTGGGATTTGATCATGTCCCCTCTCGATAACTAGTATCGCACGTTGCCATTTGTGCTACAAGGCATTTCTTTTCTATAATACGAGGCCTTAATTACGTATATATATTAATTATTATTATTAATTTTTTAGGCGTAGAATACTTCAAAAAAAATTATATTTTTTGAGGGCCCAAAGCCCTAGCTTGGGCTGCTTTATGTTTGGGCCGACCCTGATTGTGAGATAGTTGCTCCTTATTTTGCAAAGGTCATCAATTCTCAACTATACTTTGATATTCCAAAGTCCCAACTTGTATTGATCTTCAATGAAATAAATTTGAATTTATTACTTAGAAGAAAGATAAACTCTCAAAATCCCAAGAGTTGTTGGTTACAAAGATGATTCAAAAGACCAATTAATTATCTCATGTGTTTCAACCAATTGTCCGGTAGCAGCAGAGAATCCAACTCTAACCCATTCAGGTAGAACACTCCTCAAATCAACAATAAATGAGACATGAGTTGAATTCCACTCAGTCCCAGGATAAGCCACAAACACACTCAAGTTTTTAGACTCAGAATTATAGTTTATACTAGCTTCTCCTATAGGATTTTTTTGCACAAAATTAATAGGCCATTGTGTATATTCAACTGAACCAATAGACCCAATATCAATCCCAATGTGAGGAGACTGATACGATGAAGGAGGGTCCCAATCATTTGTAAAACCATCAAACTCAATGGCTAGTATAGGATTTTTGGATGGATCATGTGCAGTTTCGGGGTTGAAAAGACCAAGATACCCTCCACTTGAATTTTTTGGTAAGTCGAATTGAAGTGGTCCTATGAAGAAAGCAAATCCATCTCCATGAAGTGGTTCATCGTTTGTGTTCACGATAAAGGAGAAACCGGTGGAAAAATCAGCTAGTTTTCCACTAGCTTTATCCCAAATGTGAATCGGTGTGAAATACGTTGCATGTCCAACGCTATTTGGAAGTAGTTTAGCATATTGGTCAGTTTTTGTTAGTCTTAGAATGCCTCCGGAGATTGTGGCATCACCCCTTGTTAATATGTCAGTATTTTCTTTTTCGAATTGTGTTATGCTGAAAGCAACATTTTCTGATCGTGTTGGTGACGCTTGTGACTCGACATTGTGGTATTGTAGCAAGAGAAAAGTAATGAACATTGTCGAAGAAAGGACTCTAGATTGAATGGAGTTAGTTTTGAAGTTGGAAAAAGCCATTTTGTGATGCAAGAGACAATGGGAAGAGTAAGGTAATTTATATGGTTGTATTGTCCGTCTAGAAGAAAATAAAGTAGAATAAATTGCCGAAATGAATAGGAACATGCAACTCACTTAGTAGGTGTGTTGCCATTTGCCAACTAATTAACATTAAGAAGGAAAAACCAAGAAAATAATTAATTGTTGGAAGCTTACAAATACAAACATTTGAATGTTTCTTTTTTGTATATCACAGCCATACAAGAAGGGGTGAAATACTTAGGAATATGCTCACTAAGATATAATTGTGAGAAACCGTTGCAAAAAGTACCATTCAAAAGTATATTGACTACTATTTTTTTTTTTTATATTGACTACTATTTGATTTTATTTTCTTTTTGTGACAATAATATAATTGAATTTTAATAAAATATGAAAGAAAGAAAAAAAATCAAAGAGACAAGATACATAAGACTTGGTTTCCAAATTGAAGACCGATTAATTTGAGAAATATCAATCTCATCTTTCATCAGCATAGATCTAATTAAAGTGTATTGTATTGTCTCTGTCTGACCGTCTCTCCAAATAAAGTGTATTATATTATCTTTGTTTAACCGTCTCTCGCTGGATGTTTCCATTATCTTTGCTTTAAACATAACACTTATCTTAATTGCAACATAGTAAAACATTGTCTATTTCAGATTTGGTCTTGTCTTTTTTATGGTTTAGACTTCAATATCCGGCAAATATTATTATTGTATGCCTGCATTCTTGAACACTACTCCCTCTGTTTGATTATGATATTCTTTTTCAAATTAGTTGTCATTTTATGTATCTATGAATGAAGCATTCGTTATTTTTTCCATTAATAAGGATTTTGTGTCTATTTTGGAGGATTGAGGTTTTTGTTTTCGCATATTTGGGTCAAATATCATTTGTACTATTTTTTTACCAAGAAATATCATTTCTACTTAATTTCCGAATTGTGGGTATAATGTTGTTCAAAAATATTATTCAAACAACCATTTTCTAACAACTATACAACAACTATACACTTTTTGTTTATTGATATTTTTATAGGATTAAATATATTTTTAATCCATACTTTTATTTATGTTTTGATTTTTAGTCACTATATTTTTTTAATTATTTTTTTAGTCTCTTTCATCAAGTTTTTATGACTAGGATAATAGAATTCGCCACATAGAATAACTTAAATTGACTAGGATAACGTTTGCATTTAATGACGTGACATCTATGTGTCATCCTATATGTGGCTGATTCTGTTATCCAAGTCACAAAAAATTGACAGTATGGACTAAAAATGCAAACGACAAAAACATGTGGAGTAAAAATATAATAAAAAAATGTAAGGACTAAAAATCGAAACTCACATAAAAGTAGGGACTAAAAAGATATTTAAATATTTTTTTTTATGTCTTGAATTCCATATTGTGAGTAGTATAAAGAAAAAGTTATATACGTCGTTGTATTTTTGTCAAGGAATAGTTGTTCCAATAACTAAGGTTGTCAAAACCGAACCAGACTGGCCGGTCGGACCGGTCAGACTATGAACCGGTTGTATCCGGTCCGGTTAGGCCTGAAAACCGTCCTACAGGCGAACCGGTAAAAAATCGGTCGAACCGGTATATATATATATATATTAAAAAAAACCAAACGATGTTATTTGGTTTTATTTGTAAAAGAAAAATTTAAAAATAAACAAATTACAAACGATGTTATGGTACTATTTTGTGTTATTAAACTTAGTTATTATGTAATTTTTAATTTAGTTTGAATTAGAAATTTTATGTTTAATGTACTAAAGTTTTAATTGTATATTAACTTTATAACATTTCATCTTTTTCATGTGTAAAAATAAGAAATATTACGACATTATTTATTTATTTTTATTTATATATTAATTAAAATATATATTTAATTAAAAACGGTCTGATCGGTCCGATCCCGATCCGACCGATTGAACCTTAAACCAACAAGCTTACCGGTTCGATGACCGGTCCAGTTCTGAAAACCTTGTAACTACGTTCTGGTAAGTGGACCAGTTTGTCGTCGAGCAATAATGTAAGTGCACCAGTTCATCCTCATGTTTTAATAATTGTCAAAACACATGAAAATAGAGTAGAACATATTTTGGCAACATTACAAATGACTTGACAGCGAGAAACCTTTTTTAAAACTTTGAAAAACTGATTTTTAGGTATTATGTATCGATACATATACATGTGTATCGATACAAATGTCCTGAAATTACTTCAGATTGATTTTGAGCAATTTGTATCGATACATATATCACTTGTATCGATACAAAAGTGGTCACTCAGAGGCAGAAGGTCATTTGTGTATCGGATCATGCTTGCATGTATCGATACACACCCTTGCTTATCAGAAAACCAGATTGTGCTTGATGTATCGAATCATGCTTGCATGATTTGATACATATCAGTCAAGATTTCAAGAAACTGATATATGTATCGATACACATACGTGTTTGTATCGATACATAGGTCAATATTTTCAAATTTACACGCTGGTCAAAGGGTTTGTATCGATACAAACCATCCTTTGTATCGATACATGTCTGTTAAATTTTGCCTAAATTTGCTCAATCCTATTTTCTCTATAAATAGCAATATGGTGTGTCATTGTAAAGCAGAGAAAACTAGTGTGAAAGATCAGAAAACGCTTTGGATACAAATTGAGTGAGAATTTGCATCAAAGGTTTCATTCATCACAAATTCATCATCTTCATCAAGGATTGCAATCAAATTGGATTTTGAGTATGGGATCAATTCAATAAAGATTGAGTTCTTGTGTGATAACGTTCGATACGGTTCGCGGTGAATCAGAATCGTAGTCGGGTTGAATTGTGTGAAGAAGGTTCTAGTGTTTCTCTCAAGTGATTCAAGATAGTGCGTGTCTTGAAGAATTCGACAACAAGAAACGAAGGACTCAGCTGGACGATCGGGTGCGGTTCGGCACAAGGTGGATCGTTGGAATCAGAGGGTGAAGTTTCGTTGTGTGTCGAGGTTATTCGCATTAGTTTACATTTTGTGTTGTTATAGGTGTATAAGATCCAATTGTAAACTGTGCACTCTTAGTTCATCAAGTTTTTGATCTATAAACTCTCAAATAACCCGTTTGGTTATTTGGGGGGAGACGTACTCGGACATATGCGCGGACGACGCGAAATCCGAGGAACTCCCTAATCACATCGTGTGTCTCTCTCTCTCTCTCTCTCTCTCTCTTTTATATTTCGTAATTTCGTTAATTTGTTAATCGATTGAATTTTTGGTGTTCGTATTGGTTCACAAAAATTCAATTGATTCTTGCTTGATTGTGATTGATTTGAATATTGCTTGGTAACTTGTTTGGGATTGATTTTTAAATTGTTTAATCTGAATCGATTTTGAACTCGAACATTTTCGTGTCTTTTCAAAACCTTTCGAGGCTTATACTACCTTTCCTTTGGTCAATCGGTGCATAGACTACCGATCCGGTGGCTCTTCCGCTCGCTTGATCAATTTGAAATAATTTTTTAAAAAATCGCATTGTTTTAAGGGTCACTTATTCAACCCCCCTTCTAAGTGATAAGCCGAGTAGTCTAACAAGTGGTATCACGATCCCGGTTCAATTTTGTTTACAAAATTCGACGGATTGTGCCAATTATTAGAAAACATGGCTTTCGCACCGAAAGGGGCGTATAATAGGGCTCCTATATTCAATGGGGATCATTTTGACTATTGGAAAAGTAGTATGCGCATTCACATCAATTCTTTTGATGGTGAAGTATGTAACGCTATTGAGAACGGTCCATTTGTTCCAACAATGACCGATCTCAATGGTGTCGTCATAAACAAGCCTATGGCACAATGGACGGATGATGAAAAGAAAAAGGTCAATTACGATGCAAAGGCACAAAACATTCTTATTTCATCCCTTGGGATTGAACAATTTTATCATGTGTCGCATTGTTTTACGGCTAAGGAAATGTGGGATACATTAGTTACTCACTTTGAGGGAACTAATGAGGTCAAAATTTCAAAACTAAACACTTTAACCCAAGAGTTTGAGTTGTTCCATATGCAAGATGGTGAAACCATCGTAGATATGCAACAACGATTTGTTAAAATCACCAACAAGTTACATGGTCTAGGCAAACCAATCACTAATCAAGATGCTACTAACAAAATTTTGAGGTGTCTTAATAGGTCATGGCAACCTAAGGTCACCGCAATCAAAGAGGCGAACGATCTTACTACCTTGAGCCTCACAACATTGTTTGGTAAGCTAACGGAACATGAACAAGTGCTTAGTTTGTTGGACAAGCATGAGAAAGATGGTAAAAAGGAGAAACACAACGAAAAAGAAAAAGAAAAGGACAAGAGGTCAATTGCTCTAAAAGCCTCAAAGTCAAAGTCCAAAAAGGTTGAGCAAGTGGAAAGTAGCTCAAGCGAAGATGATTCTGATGATGAGGAAATGGGACTCTTCGTTAAACGCTACAATAGATATGTGAGAAAGAATGGGATAAGACATTCTGATGACAATCTTAAGAAGTTTCGGAAAGATAGTGGTTACCGCCGGAAGAATGAAGATGCTAGGTACTCCAAGAAAGGCATATGCTATGAGTGTGGCCAAGTTGGTCACTACAAGCCGGATTGTCCTAATCTCAAGAGAAAAGAGAAGGAGTCATTATCAAACAAAAAGAGGAGTAAACGAAAGCAAGCTTATGTTGCATGGGAGAGTAGTAGCTCTTCATCTCATTCATCATCAAGCTCTAATTCAAGTGATAAAGGCGAAATGGCTAATGTATGCCTCACAACTCATCATCACAAAAAGAAGGATAAAGCTCCCAAAAAGGTAAACCAAAATCCCTCTAGCTCATACACTTCATTAGAATATCATGATTTGCAAAGTGCATTTGAGGATCTATGTAGTGAAACTAGGAAAGCTTTCAAACGATTAAAAGAAATTATAAAAATTAACAAAGCTCTTGAAAAGAAAGTTTCCGAAACGGAAGAAGAGTTGAAAGCTTTCAAGGTATCATTATTAGAAAGGTCAAGTGCATGTCATGATAATAGTGATATAGTTGGTTGTGATAATTGTGTCACTTTGTCTAAAAACATTAAGACTATCAAGGACAAAGTGAAAAATTCATCAAAACCTAGAGTCTCTCATGAAGTTGATCCAAAATATGTTCAAAACACTTTGAAAGTCAAAAACAAAAATTCTAAACATTTCAAAATGGATCAAAAGAAGAGTGACTCACATATCACTTGTCACTATTGTTGTTGTGAAGGTCATACCATTGCAAAATGTAAAGCTAGGAAATTGTTGGTACCTAAGGGCATATTGCAATGGATGCCAAAACTCAACAAAGTTTGTTTACCTCACCAACTAGGACCCAACATGAGTTGGGGACCTATTTCAAATGTCTAAGTATGTAGGGAAGCGTCTTGAAACCATTGACAAAAGACACCGACAACAATGGGGTTCAAGACTTATGAACAAGGTATATGATGAGAAAAGCTTCAACTCGATACTTACAAAGTTGTGGAAATTGATCACTTCCTCCACTTAACACTTAAGGGAAGATTCTATTCTCTACCTTTACCTTTATATTTTTTTTTACTTAACATTTGTACATTGGTTTCATATACATATAACTTTCACCTTAATATGATATTCGCATTGATAGTTGTCTAGTCCTCCATTTCCAAGAATTTTGCTCAAAAATATTTATAAGTTTTTGAGTCCCACATGTTTATAATGGGGATTTAACAAAGATCTTTACAATTGCAATATTGAGATCATACTTGTTTTGTATATGTTTGTTTTGTTCTTATATGTGACTTTGTGTGCATACATACACATACATCTTCATATGATTAATTTTGGTACTTTGATTCATTTATGTGAATGTTCTATCATGCATCTATGGTTTAACATGTGTTCTCATGTTATAATGTGCTTTGGTACTTTGTTTTGCTCACATACATAAAAGTGTACCTTATTGATTATATGTGTTTCATACTTACATATTATTTGGAAGTCATAAAAATTATTTTTGAAACTTATAACTTCATGTGCTTTGAGAAAATTTGAAAATAATGCATTTTGGATCGATACAAATATACGTTGTATAGATACATGTTGGTTATTTTTCAAAATTTCAAAACGAACTGATATGTATCGATACACATATGCTTGTATCGATACATAACTCTTCAGTTTGGACAGATACTGACTCATGTATCGATACATGCTTGCATGCTTCGATACATGCTTCAGAAAAACCAACTTGTATCGATACAAACACAATTTTGTATCGATACAAACGCGCAAAAACTGTTTTATGTATCAAATTTCACTCATTCATTCATCAAACACCACAATCTTTCTCCTCTACACGACCAACTCTCTCAAAACCCTCATTCCCAAATTCTCAATCTCCTTCTATACTTAACCAAAACCCACAAAACTTGACCCAAATCTACTTCAAATTCTGTACCCATTCTCATTCCTTCGGCAATTTCGCGATTCAAGCTTCCTCATCATCACATTCAAGACAAGGGTTCTTCAAATTGGGTTGTGGTTTCTTCAAGTTTTTCTATCATCCAACAAGGTAACATTACACCAATCCTTACTCTAAGAATGTCTACTAGTAATAGACGTAAGAATAGTGGTAGGACTAAGATAAGGGACACTGATCATGAGGACAATTTTAGGGAAGAAAATTTTGTCTATGAGAATTACTTGAACTTCTATATTAGAACTTGTAAAGAGAAGAAAGTAATCCCTCAAAATGCTGTTGATGTTGAGAACCTTGAGGAATTATATTTAGGTGAAGTTGCTGAGATCATTAATAGAGAAAATCTCATCACTTTTTGTAACTTGAAGAGACCTTACATAGAGGATTTGATTAGGATTTTCTACTCTGGATTACAAGAGCAAAGAGCTGCTGAGTTTGAATTCTGTATAGGACCGAAGATTTACAAGTTCACTAACAATCTTTGGTTCAAGTTATTTGGCATAGTAACTGATAAGAACTTGAAAAAGTTTACCGATGTTGATGGTCCTAAGTACAATATGACTGAGTTTGCAAGCACTCTAACTAGGAACGGTAAAAGTCCAAATGGAAAGGCCGGTAGACTCAAGAAAGGTCCAAGAGTGTTACTTTGGATTGTAAATCACATTCTAAGACCTAGAGGTGGATCCTACTCTAGACTTGATTGGAAGGACATTGATCTTATGTACATTATGATGGAGAGAAAGAAAATGGATTGGCCACACTACATCGTGAGCCGTTTATTTGCCTTGAGAGACTCTAAAAAGGATCATTGTTTCAGATATTCGAGCTGGATCTCTACTATCTTAGACCATTTTAAGATAACCGACCAAATAGCAGGATCTTGGATTAATCCTAAAAGAGACCAAATCTTCAGCATGACTCAAATGAAAAAGATGGATTATAAGTGGAATGATGCGGTTGAAGATTATGAATTTTGTGGAAAGGAAGATGACGATGAAGAAACACTTCAAGGTAATCAGGAAGTAAGGGGTAAGAGGGCAAGAATAGAAACTCATAGAAGTGAAAGCATGGAGAGTGATCCGTCGGACACTAGTAATGGTGCAATTATGGAAATGTTAAAGGAAATGAGCTTAAGACAAGCTAAGTTCCAAAATGAGGTCACCATAAGACTTGATGATATGCATGCTTACAACGTCTCAAGGTTTGATCATCTACAAAATCAATTGGATGAATGCATCAAGCAACAAGCTCCCATTGATCAATACCTCAACTCCATCCCGCCTTCTAATCCGAATGGCATGAATGATGATGATGCTTGAATTAGTTTTATCGCATTTTATTTTTCTCGTACCACATGAACAATTCTTATTTTCTCATTTCTTATGACTTCTTATGGTTTTCGATTTGGTTGTACGAATTATTTTTAGTGTTGTCATGTTTGGACAACATTTATTTTGGATTATGTATGACTTTGTTGAAATATTTGGTTTGTATGGATTATCGTCTTTATGTTTATGCAATTATTGCATTAGTTTGTTTATTTTCGTCCCATATTTTGATATGTTTGTTGATTTAAAATGTCGATGTGTTACAATATTCATGCGTTGGTTTTGGTTTGTTGTTCGACATTCCATATTTGTCATGAAATTTGGTTTTCGTCATTGATATATTTTGGCATATCTTTGTATGTATTTATATTGGTTAGGAACTTTATCATATATGTGCATTTCGACAAATGTAAGTGCACGATATGACTTTGGGTCAAAATTGATTGAACTTGATACTTCTAATAGACTCTCTTCTTCTTTTTGATATTGTCAAAGGGGGAGAGATTTGGATGCACAAGCTAAGGATAAAAGCTAAAGTGTCTTGAAGATTATCTACTATAACAATCGCATTATGGCATCAACTCAGGGGGAGCGTGCTTATTGTTAGCCTTGGTGTTTAATTGCGTCTGTATACATATTGCTATTTTATTTGCATATTAGGTATAGGCTTAGTTAGCTTATGCATAGTTTTGACAATTATCAAAAAGGGGGAGAATGTAAGTGCACCAGTTCATCCTCATGTTTTAATAATTGTCAAAACACATGAAAATAGAGTAGAACATATTTTGGCAACATTACAAATGACTTGACAGCGAGAAACCTTTTTTAAAACTTTGAAAAACTGATTTTTAGGTATTATGTATCGATACATATACATGTGTATCGATACAAATGTCCTGAAATTACTTCAGATTGATTTTGAGCAATATGTATCGATACATATATCACTTGTATCGATACAAAAGTGGTCACTCAGAGGCAGAAGGTCATCTGTGTATCGGATCATGCTTGCATGTATCGATACACACCCTTGCTTCTCAGAAAACCAGATTGTGCTTGATGTATCGAATCATGCTTGCATGGTTTGATACATATCAGTCAAGATTTCAAGAAACTGATATATGTATCGATACACATACGTGTTTGTATCGATACATAGGTCAATATTTTCAAATTTACACGCTGGTCAAAGGGTTTTGTATCGATACAAACCATCCTTTGTATCGATACATGTCTGTTAAATTTTGCCTAAATTTGCTCAATCCTATTTTCTCTATAAATAGCAATATGGTGTGTCATTGTAAAGCAGAGAAAACTAGTGTGAAAGATCAGAAAACGCTTTGGATACAAATTGAGTGAGAATTTGCATCAAAGGTTTCATTCATCACAAATTCATCATCTTCATCAAGGATTGCAATCAAATTGGATTTTGAGTATGGGATCAATTCAATAAAGATTGAGTTCTTGTGTGATAACGTTCGATACGGTTCGCGGTGAATCAGAATCGTAGTCGGGTTGAATTGTGTGAAGAAGGTTCTAGTGTTTCTCTCAAGTGATTCAAGATAGTGCGTGTCTTGAAGAATTCGACAACAAGAAACGAAGGACTCAGCTGGACGATCGGGTGCGGTTCGGCACAAGGTGGATCGTTGGAATCAGAGGGCGAAGTTTCGTTGTGTGTCGAGGTTATTCGCATTAGTTTACATTTTGTGTTGTTATAGGTGTATAAGATTCAATTGTAAACTGTGCACTCTTAGTTCATCAAATTTTTGATCTATAAACTCTCAAATAACCCGTTTGGTTATTTGGGGGGAGACGTACTCGGACATACGCGCGGACGACGCGAAATCCGAGGAACTCCCTAATCACATCGTGTGTCTCTCTCTCTCTCTCTCTCTCTCTCTCTCTCTCTCTCTCTCTCTCTCTCTTTTATATTTCGTAATTTCGTTAATTTGTTAATCGATTGAATTTTTGGTATTCGTATTGGTTCACAAAAATTCAATTGATTCTTGCTTGATTGTGATTGATTTGAATATTGCTTGGTAACTTGTTTGGGATTGATTTTTAAATTGTTTAATTTGAATCGATTTTGAACTCGAACATTTTCGTGTCTTTTCAAAACCGTTCAAGGCTTATACTACATTTCCTTTGGTCAATCGGTGCGTAGACTACCGATCCGGTGGCTCTTCCGCTCGCTTGATCAATTTGAAATAATTTTTTAAAAAACCGCATTGTTTTAAGGGTCACTTATTCAACCCCCCTTCTAAGTGATAAGCCGAGTAGTCTAACAAATAATTCACACTCTAGGTATCTAGAATGAGTTCGTATCCACAGGGATCGTGTCAAACCTTCGCTAGTGCTATTCTAGTTCGTTTGTTTTTGCATTCGATTTGGTTTTTAGGAAAAAGGTTTTTAATTATAAAATTAGCGATATGCGTTGCAATAAAAATAAAGGTTTTGATTCAGAGACATAGAGGATATGTATGGTGGTTGAACTTACTCCCTCCTTCATACTTGGCATAATCGGTGTATAACATAGTTATTCGTATTATTATCGGGCGTCGATTCTATCCTTGTTTTAGTAGCATCTTACTGCTACCCTTTGTAGGCAAAGTCTCCCTACTTTTGCAACTCAGACACCTACGAGAGTCTAACCTCGCTTTGTCACATACCCTAATTACTAGATAGAATTATTTACATACATGCATTATGACCATCGACCATCCAATACCCCTATATCTTAGTTACGGTTATTCAGTTTCTAATTCATATGTTACAACTAGTTCCTGATTCCTCCTCTAATTGTTAAGTCACAACTAGTTCAAGATTGTTTTGCCGTTTCTTTAATCTAGTGTTATTTATTACTAGTTCCGGACAAATAATAGTGAGAACCCTAATATACTACTATTAAAGTAAACCCTAATTATTTATTCTAAGGCGTTGCCGTTTATCGGACCAGATTCCGACTAATGATATTAAAGCAAGAAAATGAATAACAAATAATAATTTATAAATGCGATTTATTATAACTTTGACTCAATTACGTGACCCAAGTATTCATCGGGGAGTTCATCTTCTCCATCACAACCTAAGGAATTTATTACAAAGACTAAACATAATTGAATTACAAGAATCTAATAGAAAAGCCTAAAGAATTCATACCTTGCTGAGTTAGTTTTCCCGTAAGGGGAGAAAACTATGCCCTTAGAGCTCCTCCGAACTTCTCTCCAAAAGGAATATAAAGTTCTCCTATTTCTGAATGAAAAATAATGAAAAATGGAGGCTCTATTTATACTTTTCGTATTGGGCCTCAACAAGCCATCGTGACACGCTAAACCCATCGTGTCACGATGAAAATATTCAGTTCAGAATTATTACTGATCCTGTGCGTTTGATCAGCGTGGTCACCAATCAAAGCCATCGTACTGCGTTGAGCTTCATCGTGGTACGATGCTAAGATTTTCTTCAAAAATATAATTGATTCTGTCTTGGCGAGCAAGTAACCTCCATCGTGTCACGTTGAGTGCCATCGTGACACGATGGGCTGTTTTTCTTCATTTTTGGGTTTTTTCTTGTCTTTTGCGTGTCTTCACTTTGTCTTGAAGTTTTTTCTCGATTCTTCAGACTTTTGTTGATATTTGGGTCTGTCTTGGTCATTTTACTACTAATAATACTACCTAAAATACTGCAGAAATTCCTGTCATCAGCTTGCCAATAACACATCTGAATATTGTTTGTACTTTCTCCTAACCAAGCAACACTCGTATTTAATTTTTTACGAAATACTTCAAGATTGAAATTCATCAACCTAAGCTGCCTAGAGTCATTGAAGTGTTGTGGACTCCACCCTTGATTGGTTGGATTAAGTGTAATACAGATGGAGCATCTGAGGGAAATCCAGGCCATGTTGCCTATGTAGGTGTGTTTAGGAATTACAAAGGAGAGTTTCTTGGTGGGTTTGCTGAAAATCTTTGTATAGCCAATTCTTTAGTTGCTGAAGTTATGGGAGCCATGCTAGCAATTGAATGTGGTTTTGCTCGAAATTGGAATCAATTATGGTTGGAATGTGACTCCAAATTAATGGTTTTAGCCTTCAAAACTGCTTGCATTATCCCTTGGCATTTGAAGAATAGATGGCTGAATTGTCTTACAATGATCAAAACTATAATTTTTTGTATCTCTCATATTTACAGGGAGGATAATCATTGCGCTGACAAACTTGCTTCTATAGGTCTCACCCTTAATGGTTTTAGTTGGTGGAGCATTGCTCCTTTGATCATTAGAAAAGATGTTGTTTTTAATAGATTTGGACTCCCATATTTTAGAAAATTTGCTAAATTTTCTTGAGGGTTTGGTTTGGTCCCCTCTTTGTACTACACTTTTCTTTTATTTTTATTTTTTGGTGCATCTACACTTTTCTTTTATATATATTATTGGGAGTTTATAAAAAAAAAGGTTAATAGGTTGTTACCCCCTGCTAAGTGGACGTGTTTTGCATTACCCCCTACAAAAAATTCCTTGAAGATTACCCCCTTGCAAAGTAAATTTTTTTGGATTCCCCCCTGGGATGCACTTTTTAAATCGGTTATTTTGTTTAATCGATTTAAAAAGTTATGTTTTTTAAATCAATTTTTTTATTCGACCGATTTAAAAAGTGAATATTTCTTGCATCCAAGAGGGAACAAAGAGGGAAACTAAATAAATTTACTTTGCAAGGGGATAATCTTCAAGAAATTTTATAGCAAGGGTAATGCAAAACACGTCCACTTAGTAGGGGTAACAACTTATTAACCCTAAAAAAAAATTATTTAATTTTATACATGCCACTTTTGCCTTAACAACTTTTGAAGATCAACATACTTTTATTTTTCTTGTATGAAAAAAATAATTATATTTCATCTCATTTAATCATTGAAATTAACACAAATAATCATTTTCATAAGAATCACATACAAAATTAACAAAAATAATTATGTTACCATTGAGATCGCGTCACACGTATATATACTTTGGATCGGTAAATCATGGTCATTATTTCCGTCCTATAAAGGAACACATTTGAGTGTTTCTGCCTAGCCATATTTCATTTGTTGTTTTTCTCTTTCTTTTGGCTTGGCTATACGGTGGGATTTGCAATAGTTTTGTTTTCATCTTTAACTTATTAAGATCATTGTTTCTAATTATAAATTCATGTTTATGTCATCTCATATTCTATATGTCTTTTGTATTTACTAGAATTAGCAAGTGCATAAACACGCTACAATTATATGTTGTTAGCAATGTTTCTATTCATAACATATTCATAAAATTCAATTAGGTTCATTCTTATTAAGGAAACTTAAACATTAAAAGCAACAATAGCAACATAAAAGAGCTTAACAACAGTAATATTCTTTGGTTACACAATTTATTTTCTTCTCCTATCTTTGAGACTGTCAACTAGTTTGAAGCAAAAGACCAAGCAAGAATGTCATGTGTTTCCGCAAGTTGGCCCGTGGAACCTGAGAAACCAACAAGAACCAATTCGGATAGAACAGCCCCGAAATCAACCGGATAAGATACACCAACTTCCACTTTGACAGGACTGTTTGGATAAGTTACTAGCACACTCAATTCTTTTGAGGCAGCATTATAACTTATGTGTGCCTTTCCTATCGATCCTTCTGGTTGGCGATCAATTGGCCATGGAACAGTGATCGAAGACTCAATCGTGTTGATGTCAATTCCTATATGAGGTGAGTTATTTGGGAAGAGAGGGTCCCATTCATTTGTAAAACTATCAAACTCGACCGCAACAATAGAGTTTTTTGAGGTATTGAAGGCCGTTTCTTTATCAAAAAGTCCGAGGAATCCACCCTCTGATGATGAATTGTCTGGAAACTCATAACCCAATGATGAAATAAAGAAGGTGAATCCATCTCCATGAAGTTGAGAACCCTTTGGATTCACAACAAACAAAAAGTCGGTGGTAAAGTCAGGAACTTCACCATTTTCGTCAACGAGATGAATAATATTATTGAATGCGGAAAGGCCAAAACTATGTGGAGATGGTTTTCCATGTTGGTCCTTTCGAGTCAGTTGTAGCACTCCACCAGTTATTATGGCATCACCGGCGAGGAGTATGCTTTTTGTATCGTTTTCGAACTCGGGGAAGTTGAAAGAAAATGAGCTTGATTGGACATTGGTAATTAACAAAAGAATGGTTAAAATGAAAACAACGAAGAGGTTTTGGGTTGCAAGGAGTATTGTTTTGGAGTTGGCCATGGTTGTAAACTTTTGATGATGTGAATGATACATAGAGTAAAACTATATATAGGGGCTTTTGTGCTTTGATTTAATTTTTAATTTCGTTTTTGGAAAATAATTAGCAACGAAATTGTCTAGCATGCACATGCACGTTACATTGTTAGTGGATTAGTTACAAAAATATGAGCAAATCTTTATATTATATGGGTCACAAGACCAAATCTTTAGTGTTAAACATACACACAAAATATTTTATTCCAAAAATGTTAAATTTAACTTATTTTTTATCAGAATAAAATATGCTTAAACACTATATTATTTTAGTTGTTTTAGCCATATAGACATACTATTTTTTTAGTTCAACGGTTTAGATCTTGCACCGGTTATTGCCTGCAATTTGTTGATATTGAACATGAACAAAAATAAACCTTCATTATTACGTTTTTAACTCATGAAGGTGGGACATATTAGAGTTTTTTTGACGGATACATCTAGAGTGAGTTGTAAACAGCCTGACCAAGTAAACAAAATCATTATAGTCAACTAGTATAATTAAGTTACGTTAATGGGAAATACACTACATTGCGTTTTTTAAGGCTCCATTTGAATTGATGGAATATAATGGAATGAAACGGAGTGAAACTTAATATAATAATATTCCATTATTTGGATTTGAAAAATAATAATGGAATGGAGCGGAGCGGAAGGAATAAAATGAAATGAATTTCATATGATACCACCACTTACCATCAATTTTGTTGCTCTTTTTTAAAACTATTCAAACAATGGAATGAAATATTTATTTCATTCGCTCCATCCCATTTCACTCCATTATATTCCGCTTCATTCCATTATATTTCATCAATTCAAACGGAGCCTATAGTCGTAATATTTGGCCAAAAATAAAATCGTAATATTGAAAAGTAAAAAAAAATATAAAAATGAATTGATTACATTTGAAATTTGAAATATATAAAAGGTAAAAAAAATAAAATAAGTTATAAAAATTATTAAAGTTTATTTTTTGACAAAACAATTATTAATGTTTTAAAAACTAACAAAACAAATTATATATATATATATATATATATATATATATATATATATATATATATATTAAAACAATATTTCGTACTAATAAAACAATAAAAACAAAATATGTCTTATAAATTCTAACTCAACTGGCAAAAATTGATGAAATTGTTAAAATCGGACGTCGTGACCGGGGTTCGAGCCATATGTTTAATTTCAGTGGATTACCACTTCATCTAAAATAAAAGACAATATATATATATATATATACAATTTGTTGGTATATTAAATTTAATTAAATAAAAAACAAAAAATTAAATTAAATTTATGTATACAATTTGTTGGTTTTAAAATAAAAAATAAAAAAATTCAACATGAACAATCTTTACAAAAGGAAATCTAAAACATATTCAATTGTATGCTCTTTGTGAATTTATTAAATTAGTTTACATTTTAATTTAAATTAGCTTAAATTTTAACATCCCATACATTGACCAAAATAATTAAAGGCAGATTAACGCATAAATATATATTGTATATTTCACAAAAGTTCTTTGTGAAACCATGGTGAAAAGAGAGAGGAAGTTTTCCCAATGGAATAATTATTGATAAGGCTTTTTTCGTGGTCGAATTTTAGATTACTAGAATCTCATTCTTTAAAAATGGGAGGGTTAGAGAAAATAAAAATTAATCTGTCAATAGAAGTTGTTGTGCCATTAAAAATTCTATCATTTCTAGCTTTCCAAATAAACCAGATTGAGGCTAGCCAGATTGCTTGTAAACTGGTCCTAATATTTTTGCAAAAACCATGAGCCCCACAAAATTGAGATGCCACCGAAATTGCATTATTAGGAAGAGCCCATGTGATCTCCAACCAGGAAATGATGCCACTCCAAACCGCTCCAGAGACGGGAATTCAGAAAAAGATGATGGATATCCTTAATAGCATTACAACCATTGGAGCATAATAAGAAATCATTACGTAAGCAACCACCACTACTATAAATATGACATATTACTAATGATTTTACATCAGTGGAAGAGATGCCAGATGTGAAAAGGAATATGAAGTACATTTTATATCTGGTTTCAATATTCATAGAAGTGAAACATACATAGAGCAAACTTATTACATCTGGCCATAATATCCCCGGATGCAAAACTAAACGCGGTGGCACTACTGTAATTATTGAGAAAATTGTAAAACGTCAAATTTTATTTTTTTTCATTAATTGAAGAGTAAAAAAAAAATAAGACTCAGACATCTCTCACGCGATGGTAACCCTAACTCATCTCTGTCGACCAGTTTCGGAATCTCTCTCACTCGTTCTCTCAGTTCCTCCATCTCCGATCCGTTCCTCCATCTCCGATTCTCAATCGAAGCCTCCATCTCTGTTCCTCGCTCTCTCAGTTCCTCCATTCAATTTCTCAGTTCGCTGTTTCACTCGCCGAAGCCTTCAATCTCATTTTGCGAAACTGTAAGTTCTTGATTCCCATTCTTTTTCTTTCGATTTATAGATATTGATTTTACGGTTTTTGATTTATATAAGTATTGAACAAGCATTGATATGCCAATTGCATACACTATTCAGTTGTTGGTATACACAAGAAATTAATGAATGATGCAGAATATGTAGGCAATTTCAGTCATCAAACCCTGACTTATGTACAAAATTAAGGGTATGGTAATATATGATAGGAGGTTGAGTTTTTTTTAATTAAAACACAGGTAATTGAAGTTCTGATGGGACGAGAAAGTAGGTAATCTGTAAAGAAGAGTTGATTCTTTTTATATTTACTATGTTGTAAGACCGTATAGAACAAAGCATTAAAATCTATTGATTATTATTTAGTGCAAAACTTTAAATTCTATGCAAATGAGTTTAAGTGATTATAAGTATTTGCCTTTATAGGAATTGCTACACCAGTTCAAGGCCAACCACAATTTATTGTTTCTCCTCAGTTCATGCAAGGTAGCCTTAGTTTCTAGCAGGACTAAGAGCAGTGGAACTGTTTAATCTTATTAATATAACTACATAATGTTTCACTAACTCAAAATATTTTATAAGCTTATAGGTTTATAGATAAAGTTAACTGAGATAGCTTATGGAAAATGAAAATGTTTAATCTTATTTTAACCACTACAAGAAGCTACATTTAAAATTGCAGTGTTATAACAAAGTTATTTTAATATACTTTTTTCATATATGTTTTAGAGAAGAATCATTAAGAAAAAAGGAGAATTGTTCATGATAATATAGTTCATGTTTTAATATACTTTTTTCATACATGACTTTAATAGGTTGCAGAAGTGACCCAAATCTTTTCTTGTTATGCGTGTGTATTATCATCCTGTAATGGCCCAAATGGGTCTCTTGTGAGATGTGTTAGTATGTGTAGGGAGCATATTGATCTTAGTCTTATTTTCTTTGTTATTATTGGTTGGTATAGTTTTGGGTGGTTTAATTAGAGCTGTTTGCTGCCTGTTACCTGCTAGTGCAGGAGTGTATTCTTTTATGCGGATAGAATTATTAATGGTGTCTTATGCTCGTAATAATTATTCTTGGCAGTAGTAATGTGGCCTGATCTTGAACCTTTGTGATAAGGATGTTGTCTGCTAGTATATATCTTCAATAAGGATGTTGTCTGCTATTAACAACACTTTGTCTTGATTTTTGGAGGGTGCATTGTGAAGTTTAAGTATATCTTGACCAGTGTTGGCTAAGCAGTTCTGTGGGGGAAATGCATTCTGCTGTGTGATTAGAAAGTGGAGGAAATACACTTCACATTCGTTTGCTCATCCTGATTTAGGTAAGGTACTTTAATGAGTCCCTTAAGCTTTGTTGTTGTGTACTATATTGTTCATGAATTTTGATTTATCACTACTATTTTTTCATGTATGTATGCATATTGAGTAACTATTTCAATTTATCACTACTGTAAAGGATTGCAATCTGCATTTGCATTAAACTGATTGAATGGTAAAGCACTATTATGTGATTGAAGACTTTGACCTCTAAACATAGCTTATGGTGCTTAAAGCAAGAGAAGTTATAGAATACAATCATAAGAATCTTTTACATATGAAATAATGCAAAGCTTATTTCATGCTTTTTTGTTCTTTTTTTTTCATGCCTTTTCAGTCGTACGAGACCTAGGACAGAAAACCCAGCTAAGGTTGGTCCAAGCATGTTGTTCAGTGGTGAGGTCAAGCTAAGGTAGTCAGTAAACCATAGCAACAAACCCAACTACAACGATTTATGTGAAGCAATTGCGGCAGAACTTGAAGGAAGAGTTACCCGACTCGAGAGAGTGCATAGAGAACTAGAGAAGGAAAGGTTAGATCTCAGTTGAAAACAACATTAGCTCATCAAATTATAACCTTACTGCTTGTTTATATACTAGCTAAGCTTCATGACCAGAATGTTACAAAACACCAAATAAAACATTACCATTTTCATTTTCAATTGCAAACTCTATTAATGCCATTGAAAGTGATTTTGAATTCATATCAATTATTGATAAATTTATGAAATTATCATTATCACATAAGAACCTATGGAGAGTTTTATTGATTGTTTCAAACCTTGTAAAATGTGATGTAATTCCACCATTGTTGTGATACAAAGAAAGCTTGAAAGAATCAAGAAGTGTAATGAAGAAGAAGATTCAATAACTTGTGAGAAAAGAAAAAGTAATCTCATCAAAAACTCAAAAGACATAATGAGCTTTAGTTTGCTTATATACAAAAGTGTAAAGACTAATCTAAAGAGTATAACTATAAACATGCAGTTATAACTCTTAACTAACTTCTAGACATAGTTGTAACTAACTAACCAACTACTCTAGTGAACTAACTAAGCCAATTGTGCAGTTGCTTGTTGAGCAAGTAACTGACTTATTCCTTTGTTTCTTCACAATTAACATGCCCCCTCAAGCTGGAATACATATCAAACATTCCAAGCTTGGATTGAAGAGTATGAAAGGGACCAGGTTGCAGAGATTTGGTGAAAATGTCAGCTACTTGTTCCTTGGAAGTGACAGGCAGCAAATGTAGGATGTTGGATTGGATCTTGTCTCTGACAACATGGCAATCGATCTCAATGTGCTTAGTCCTTTCATGAAAAACGGGATTGGCAGCTATGTGCAAAGCTGACTTATTATCACAATAGAGTACTATAGGATTATCATGTGAAACAAGGAAGTCTCTCAGCAAGTAGAGAAGCCATTGTCCTTCACATGTAGCTTGAGCTAAGGCACGATATTCAGCTTCACTAGAGGATCTAGATACAACATTTTGCTTTTTGCTTTTCCAACTGACTAGAGAAGTGCCTATAAAGAAGCAAAAACCTGTGGTGGATCTTCTAGTATCAGGACATGCACCCCAATCTGAATCTGAATATCCCTTCAAGGTCAATGGTGATGAAGCACTGAAGAATAAACCTTGGCCAGGGTGATTTTTGAGAAATCTGAGCACATGAAGTCCTGCTAGCATATGAGTATCTGTTGGTGCATCTAGAAACTGGCTGAGCTTGCTAACTGCATAAGAGATCTCAGGTCTGGAATGAGTGAGATATAGCAACCGTCCTATTAATCTTCTGTATGTGGTAGGATCAGTGAGAGGTGTGCCAGAAGATTTATGGAGCTGTAACTGTGGTTGCATAGGAGTAGAGCATGGTTTGGCTGCAAGTAAGCCAGCATCTGCTAAGAGATCAAGGGTGTATTTCCTTTGACAAAGAGCAATACCAGCCTTAGTTCTAGCTACTTCAAAGCCTAGAAAGTATTTGAGTTGGCCAAGATCTTTAATACTGAATTTTTTATCAAGCATTGACTTTAACTGATTGATTTCCTCTATATCAGTGCCCCCTAATACCAAGTCATCAACATACACTAGGATTGCTGTAAATCCTCTGCTTGTCTTCTTAGTAAATAGAGAATAGTCAGCTTTAGATTGAATGAAGCCTGAGGAAATCAAGGTCTCAGTTAACTTAGCATTCCACTGCCTGCTTGCTTGTTTCAATCCATACAAAGATCTCTGTAACTTGCAGACCAAGTTTTCTTGCTGAAGGGGTAATCCAGGTGGAGGCTTCATGTAAACTTCCTCATTCAAGTCACCATGTAGGAAGGCTGTATTAACATCAAGTTGGAATAAAGGCCAGTCTTGTCAAGCAGCTAGTGCCATGAAGACTCTGACTGTTGTCATTTTCACTACAGGGCTGAAAGTATCCATGTAATCTATACCTTCAGTTTGTGTGAAGCCCTTTGCTACTAATCGTGCCTTATACCTTTCCACAGACCCATCAGCATGAAGTTTCAATTTAAAAACCCATTTACAACCAATTGCTTTCTTATGTGCTGGTAATGTGACCAAATCCCAAGTTTTATTCTTCATTAATGCAGACAGTTCAGCATCTATAGCATTTCTCCAATTCTCATTGCACATTGCCGCTTCATAGGAGTTTGGTTCATTGATTGAAGATAGATTTAATGCATAGTGTGTGTGTGCATGAGAAAGGTTATCATAACTAATGAATGCAGATAAAGGAAACTTACACTGAGATAATGAAGTAGATGCAGTTAAGGGAGCTTGATGAACAGATGCATTCAACAAAGTCCTGTGATAATCCTGAAGGTAAGTTGGTGGTTTAGTGATTCTTTGAGATCTTCTAAGGGGAGGTTCAGGATTGGAGTGAGGATTTGGAGGGTGATTAGTTGAGTTAGAGGTAGGTTGGTCAGAATCATTGGTGTGTGAACTGGAGTTAGGTGTGTGGTCAGTGTTGACAGGTTGATTTATGCTATTTTGGACAGGCTGAGAGTTAGAAACATGTTGATGGTGTTGAGTGTGAGATGAATTTGGTGTAGGGGAGGTAGATTTGGGTTGAGAAAAGTTAGAGGTAGTAGGTGACTTGTTAAACAAGTAATCATAAGAATCAAGTGTATTAGAAGGACAGGAGTTAGGAATAGCTTCACTAGCTTTCACAGATGAATTTTTATAAGGAAAAATATGTTCAAAAAATATAACATCTCTAGAAACAAAAATTTCTTTGTTTTTAAGATCAAATAAAATGTGACCCTTGACACCAGATCTAAAACCAAGTGCTATACACTTTCTAGATCTAGGGTCAAGTTTCTTTCTATGATTGGAAAGAGTAGTAGCAAAAACCAGAGATCCAAACACCCTAAGGTTGGATACATCAGGCAATTCATTAAAGAGTATTTGAAAAGGAGTTTTCTGATTTAAGAAAGGAGTAGGAAGTCTATTAATGATGTGGATAGCATGACCTACAGCATGTGCCCAGAAAATGTGAGGTAGATTGGCTTGGAATAGTAGAGCTCTAGCAATGCCTAAAATATGTTGGTGCTTTCTCTCTACTATTCCATTCTGCTGAGGTGTACTTACACATGAGGTTTGATGAATAATGCCATTTTCAAGATAAAATTTGTTGAGTAAAAACTCAGTGCCATTGTCAGATCTTATGCATTTAATGTTAGTTTCAAATTGAGTTTTGACCATTGAACAAAAGTGTTTGATGTAAGTTGAAGCTTCAGATTTTAATTTTAATAGGTAGATCCAAGTGAATCTACTCTTATCATCTACAATGGTCAAAAAATACTTGAAACCAAGCATGGAAGGTACAGATATAGGACCCCATATATCCATATGAATAAGATCAAAATTTTGTTTGGAAACATGGTTGCTTAAGGTGAAAGGCAACATTTTCTGTTTAGCAAAAAAGCATATATCACAAGGATCAGAAGATTTAGTAAAATGAACAAAAGGGAAAATTTTATTGATTTCAGAGAGCTTAGCATGTGAAGCATGGCCAAACCTCCTATGCCACAAAGTACAATTATTATCATTGTTGGTTCCTAAGCTAGGGTGTGAATGATTGATACTAAGGATAGAATTGATACAACAGTTACTAGGCAAGTTTCCTAAGGTAACAGAAGGACTTTGAAGAATGTACAATCCATTGAGCATCTTAGCTACACCAATCATCATCTTGGAGCATTTTTCCTGTATCAAACAATCATTGTTATCAAAAATCAGAGTGCATTGAAGGTTTTGAGTGAGTTGAGGCACAGAAATCAAATTAAAAGAAAAACTGGGAAAATATAACACATCAGTTAAGAAAAAATGTTGGTCAAAAACAATTGTGCCTGAAAAACAAGTTGTAACCAATGAACCATTGGGAAGTTTAAGATGAATAGGATTGATTTTCTTTAGACATTGAAAGAATTGAAGGGAATAACACACATGATGAGTGGCTCCTGTGTCCAGAATGAACCTATTGGAGTCACTAGGAATAGAGGCAGTGCAAAGAATACCTGAAGTAGAAGCAACATGGGTGACATGATTAATGCTATGAGAAGGCAATGTACTTGAACCTTGAAGAAGTGCTAGTAGAGCTTTGTGTTGAGCAGGAGTGAAGAATAATTTCCCAGAGCCTGATTCAGCATTTCCATCATCATAGTCAGCAAATTGAGTATCATCATCATCACCATTTCTCTCATTGGTGCAATTGTTCACAGTGCCATGACCATTTCCATTGGCCAAATGTTGTAAGTGAGGTGGATAGCCATGCTTTTTCCAGCAAGAATCAACAATGTGGTTAGTTTGACCACAATGAGAGCACATCTTGTTGGAACCTGAGCCTTTACCTCTACCACTACCTGGTTTACTACCATAACCATTGTTCTTAGAGGTTTTACCACGACCATAACTTCCTTTGCCTGCAGTGTAAGAATTACCAGCTGCAGCCAAAAGCTTGGATTCATCTAAAGGAATAAGGACTTGTCTTTCTTGCTGAACAAGTAAGGAATAAACCTTTCCTATATGAGGAAGAGGATCCATCAACATAATCTGTGACCTTACTGCACTATATTGATCATTCAAGCCCTTTAGAAACCTGATAACTTGGTCAGAATCTCTATATTCTTTCATTTTAAGAATAGCAGCACAGTCAAAAACACAAATTGATTTAGGAATAGGTCTAAAGTTATCAAGTTCTTGCCATAATTTCTTCATTTTTGTATAGTAAGCAGAGATAGAGCTATCACCTTGTTTAAGAGTATAAATCTCTTCTTGAATATCTGAGATTCTGAACACATCCCCTTGATAGAACCTATCCTTCAAGTCTTGCCAAATCTCAGATGCAGTATCCATCCATAATATACTTTGAGAGATTTCAGGATCTACTGAGTTGTTGAGCCACGACATCACCATAGTGTTGCACCGATCCCAAGCCAAGGAATCAAGATCATCATCAAGAGGACGAGGAAGAGAACCAGTAACAAAATGAAGCTTGTACTTGGACTTGAGAGCCATGGTCATTGATCTCGACCAAGAATGATAGTTTGAACCGGATAAAGGTGGTGTAACCAACACAAGACTTGGATTTTCATTGGGATGTAAGAAATAAGGATTGAGAGTGTCATTTTGGTAACCTTTCTTATGAGTACCAGAGGGAAAATCACCATGAATGCTACCTGCAGAGCTGTGCACAGACATGGTTGCAGAAGAAAGGATGAATGTGGAGTTTTGAGCGGAAGCGTGAGAAATTGAATCGAAAGAAAAGGAGTATCACAAAAGAAGAGAGAAAGAATGATGGGGAATCATGAAAGGCTCATGATACCATGTAAAATGTGATGTAATTCCACCATTGTTGTGATACAAAGAAAGCTTGAAAGAATCAAGAAGTGTAATGAAGAAGAAGATTCAATAACTTGTGAGAAAAGAAAAAGTAATCTCATCAAAAACTCAAAAGACATAATGAGCTTTAGTTTGCTTATATACAAAAGTGTAAAGACTAATCTAAAGAGTATAACTATAAACATGCAGTTATAACTCTTAACTAACTTCTAGACATAGTTGTAACTAACTAACCAACTACTCTAGTGAACTAACTAAGCCAATTGTGCAGTTGCTTGTTGAGCAAGTAACTGACTTATTCCTTTGTTTCTTCACAATTAACAAACCTCATTGCAATTTGCTTTGTAACAAGATATTTGTGTGTAATTGTTATCATCATACCAAATTATATAATTCACAGTTTTGAAGTTTTAATGTGTTAACTCTTTTGTGGCTTTACAGAATGAAAGGAAGGTAATGAAATGGAAGGTCTTTAGCATGAAATCCATGAAAGTTGAATTTTCTGATTGTATCAATTTTTTATTGTGGTTTTGATTAACTTCCTAACTAAGTTATGTGTTACATTGCAGGTTTGTTGTTGTGAAGCAACTTGATAGAAATGGATTTTAAGAGGGAACATGGAATTTCTTGTAGAGATATAGTAGAATTATAGATAGCAAGGTTTGGTCACACTTGAAAACATCATTATACATATTAGTTATTAGTTAAGCTATCTGACAGGTATGTTAAAAAGAAGAAGACCAAACAAAACATGAACTTTTAGGTGTGTGTGAAGTTATTGTGTGCTGAATTGTTTTGATTTTTATTTTCGATGTTGAATAATTGTATTTGTTTTAATGACGTTACTATTTGTCTTTAGATGTTGAATTAATGTTGTGGAATTTGTAGTATATATATGTTGCCATGTTTTGATTTTTATTTTGGATGGAATTGGTTGTTTGCAAGCAGGAATTTATTAAAAAAAAAAAACAAAGATTTTACATCTGGTTCAATAGCAAACATATGTAAAAAGTACCATTTTAATTTATTTATTTTTTAAAAAATGTACGTTTTACATCTGACTTTCGCCAGATGTAAAAAGTGTCCAACTTACTATATCTTGTAAGTTTGCATCTGACGGTGGCCAGATGTAAAAAGTGCTTTTGGCCAGATGTAAAAAGTACTTTCTGTAGTAGTGCACGAGCAAAAAGGTTAATCTTTGTGGGTAACCTGTCATTAATAAACCTCCAAGCAAAAATGGACACCTTTGATGGTACAAGCTTATTCCAAATAAGATCGCTGTGAGAAGACATCTCACTTGGATACAAGTGAGTCAACAGCTGATAAGCTCCTCCTACTATGTAACCAATAATAGGATCGGGTAACCACTCCCAAGTATCAGAAGAATCAGCCTGCAAAACAACATTAGCCACAATAGTACAACACTCAACCCACAACTCTTCCTCCCAAGCTAACAAGCGCCTACGCCACCGCCAACCATTTCCTCCTACCTCCCACCCACGCCTACACATATATGCTACAGTCACCTCTTTATCTAAGCACAACTCAAACAACCTACCAAATTGTGACTTCGACGAACTTCCCTCCACCCAATTATCCTTCCAAAATAATGTCATCTCTCCATCCCCTACCCTCTTTACTACATTGTCCCCAAACCACTTCTCAACCCCCACCTCGTTTTCAAATCTAATATTATTAATATCTTTCCACCAACTAGAAGCTCTACTACCCCTGCTATCCACCTGACCATCCCTCATCCCATATTTAGCTGCCAAAACCTTGAACCACAAACTCTCAGGTTCCTGCAACAACCTCCAACACCACTTGCCAAGAAGAGAAATATTAAACTCCTTCACTCTACAAACCCCTAAACCTCCATGCTCCTTATCAAGACAAATTATATCCCACTTAATCCAATTTATTTTTATAGACTCCTCACTCTCACCCCATAAAAAAGCTTTAAAAATAGATTCGATTAAAGAAATGGTACCTGTCGGAGCCTTGAAGAAGGAAAGAAAGTAAACCGAAATTGATGACAAAACTAATTTGAGTAAAACCAATCGACCACCCATAGATAAATGATGACTTTTCCACAGAGACAATTTACAACGGATTTTATCAACCAAAGCAGACCAAAATGAGATTCGTTTCGCATTACCTCCAATCGGTAGCCCCAAGTAGACAAAAGGAATACGACCGATTTTACAATTGAGCGCTGAAGCTGCATCTCTTAACCAAGCTTGTGCAATTCGGTCTTGATCTTATGATCATGATTTAAAAAATGTATTTATCGACTGCATTTGTTTAAACCGTTCGATCGTTATCAAATTTGCTATAAAAAAACTGCATAAAAAAAGTTGACTGCACCTAATCAATTTCCTTACGAGCAATATGGAATTGTATTCATAGATATACATGTACAGAGTCTTTAGTTACCGGACAACAACAATGCCCCAATCCCTTGAATTAATATACAATCCGATCCACTTCAGACTACCAAATCCATGGCCCGTTTGACTTTTTTTATACAGACAAAGTAACAATTACCACCATAAATTCACAATATCAAGTTTAAATTTGAATAAATTTGTCCAACTTAACTATATCGATATTTTTCAATTGAACTAGCTATAAGATTTTAAAATTTTCATTTGCATTGTGTTAAGTGTTGGTTTTTTTCAAAAATAAAATTAGTGTTTATAGTAATTAGTTTTAATCGTTGTAACTTGTATGTTTCGTATTTTTTCTACTTTTCTTTAGGTTGATCGATGATGTTGAGTTTAATCAACTTTGTTCGCTGCATAATTATCTTTCTTTGATGATTTTAATATAGGCCGTAATATATGTTGGATATATATATTTGATGTAATGTTATCTTATCTTGAGTCTTGCTCTATGTATGAATATCTATACTTAGTTGATAGAAAATAAAATATCTTTGGTAATCATTCAAGCCTAGTAAGTAACGGAACACCAACTAATATTTGTGAATGAGAATTTGAGCAAGACATACATGATACATTTGTATTTGGGGATTTGTTAAACATGGCGAAATTAAAGTTTGTTAGTTAAGCACAATCAGATTTGTTTAATATACCACCAATGATCAAGTAAAATACTATTATTAGTTTTGATAAATGCAACATATTCATATCATCAATTAAGTTCATCCTTTATTAAAGAAACATAAACATTACAACAATAGCAACATAAAAGACCTTATCAATAGTAATATTCTTTGAACACAACTTATTTTCTTCTCCCAGCGGTGATTCTCTCTACAAGTTCGAAGCGAAAGACCAAGAAAGAATGTCATGTGTTTCAGCAAGTTGGCCAGTGGAACCTGAGAAACCAACAAGGACCCATTCCGATAGAACAGCCGCGAAATCAATGGGATGAGATACACCAACTACCTCGTTGACGGGACTATTTGGATAACTTACAAGCACACTCAATTCTTTTGAAGCGGCAGTGTAAGTTATACGTGCCTTCCCTATCGATCCTTCTGGTTGGCGATCAATTGGCCAAGGAACCGTGATTGAAGATTCAATCGTGTTGATGTCAATTCCTATATGAGGCCTATTCTCTGGATAGAGAGGGTCCCATTCATTTGTAAAACTATCAAACTCAACGGCAACAATAGAGTTTTTAGAGGTATTGAATGCTGTTCCTTTATCGAAAAGACCAAGAAATCCACCCTCTGATGATGAATTGTCCGGGAACTCAAAACCCAATGACGCAATAAAGAAGGTGAATCCATCTCCGTGAAGTTCTGAGCCCTTTGGATTTACAACAAAGGAGAACTCGGTGGCAAAGTCAGCAACTTTACCACTTTTTTTGTCAGAAAGATTAATAAATCCAGAAAATGCGGAGAGACCAAAACTATGTGGAATCGGTTTTCCAACTTGGTCTTTTTTAGTCAGTTGTAGCACTCCTCCAATGGTTTTGGCATCTCCGCCGAGAAATATGTTTTTGATACCGTTGTCAAACTTGGGGATGCCGAAGGAAAATGAGTTTGATTTAACATTGGTGATTAACAAGAGAAAGGTTAAAAGGAAAACAGAGAAGAGGCTTTGTGGTGAAAGGAGTATTGTTTTGGAGTTGGCCATGGTAGTTAATGTTGTGAATGATGATGCTTAGAGCAAAGGGGTTAATCTATCTATATATAGGCTTTTGTGTTTAGATTAAAGCAACCAAATTTATTGTCTAGCATGCACATGCTGCAGTGTACTTTGTTGGTGTTTGAAATGAAAATATTATTATTTTTAATTAGAATTTTGCTAGAACACTCTTTAAGTATTCTATTTAAAAAAAACTCTCTTATAAAAAATGAACTAATTGTAATTAGATAACATTATATTTCTTGAAAACTTTACATGAGGTAAACCAAAAAACAAATTAAAACATGAACTAATTGTAACACTTATAAATCAACACATAAAAACTTGAAATACATCACCAAAAAATTTTAAATTCATAAATATTTTAATGGGTGGAATTCACAAGCATAAACCCTGTTATCCAAACAATTTAAATTATATTTAGTTGGTATTTCAAATGTGAGTTGAGTTTTACATTAGATAAAAAAATTGATGTTGAACATTTTATAAGTGAGAAGATCATAAATCTAATAACTAAGGTTTCGAATAAAAGTATGGTGTCCAACTTATTTATATAATTGTTCAAGACTCGATATAATGATCCCCGAACCACCTCATGAACCAACATGATCGAATCAATCATCCCAGGTCCGTAAACATCCTACAAATGGACTAGCTAGTTGAACATGCATTAGTTAGATTCATCAAAAATATTATATTTATCTCTGAATCATATACTGGTGCAATTAACAGTTGGTTTGATGTTCGACACTTTTCCAACATTAGTTGCAAACAAGAGAAGCAATTATTAATTGTTAAACGATGACATTTACAACGAAATACAGCTAATAAAATTACACACTAAATTTTAAATAGCCTGACCAAAGTAAACAAAATTTTCATAGATTTTATCAACTTATAAAATCAGATACATATATAGGTCATACGTTGACCAACTAAGAAGACAAATTTTACAAATGGAACTTTGTGAACCCAAGGTGAAAACAGAGAGGAAGTTTGTCCTAAGTGAACATATCAAACCTATCAAGTATCAAATGTAATATCCGTATTACATTTTGTCTATATGTTTTTGGACACCACCTTTTGTCCTTAATTTGGAGAGATCAATTTCGTTTGTTTCAGTGGTGATTGACGCCGAATTTGGTAGGAAGAATCACGGTTCGATCCCCCGCAACTGCGATCGAAAGAGGGCGAAAACCACTTGATGCCAGAACTAACCCTCAAACCCGATTAAACTGATGGTGAAAGTATAAAAAAAAACTAATGAAAGGATTTTTACAAAAAAAAGCAAAAAACTAATGAGGGAAGAATTTGGTTTGACTATGATTGACGGCCATAACAATAACTACTTTGATTTTATATATAAACAAAATTCCTATTTTAGATTCATTGAATAACTTATCTGATCCATAATATTAAAAAGATTAATTTGAAAGAGAGAAAAATAAATTCAAACATAAGATATAGGATGATAAAATAGGGAATGCAAAAATGATTTTGGACACAAATTTTGACACCAAATATAAACATATGAAGAACACTTTTGATTTATCTCTCTTTTCGAAATAATGATGAGAAGACTTTTTTATTGACAAAAATGAAAAAAAGACATTATAATTAACTTAAAATGTATTTTATACGATGTTTGATATACAACAACAACTTTATGTATTTAAATTACATCTGAATGTAATGGATCCAAGTTCATCCAATTCAAATCCATATACAACCCGTGTCATGAACAACATGACACTTGTTGCGAAAAATATTTCTTTAAATCACCCTCCACATTCGCATTCTCCATCATATCTTGTATGTTGATGATCAATTAAATTAGAAAACTACCTCCAGTTGTAACCAAAATAAGAATACGACCTTAAGTGCTAATTATAGAGAAAATTAAGAGATATGTTTAGTTCAATTTATAAACAAAAAATTATAACTAATTATAACCTTAAGAGGAGAGCAATTCTAAAGTCCTAAGCTTTTACCATCAACCTAACTCATGTTGATCATTTGTTTACTATGATGTTTTTTCTTCCAGTCCTCCGCGTTTTTTTTTCACCCCTCGAGTTTTCTATTTTGTCCTTACGAAAAACTTTGGTTTCTATAAACCGAAATTTTTTTTGCTTTGAAATACAACTTTGGTTTCTAGAAACCGAAGAAATTTCCTGAAATTTGAACTAGAAAAATTTCGGTTTCTGCGAACCGAAATTTTTATTAAGGGCAAAATCAAATTTTTGAGGGGTATAAAAGAAACGCGAGGGGCTGGAAGAGAAATTGTCGTTTACTATTTCATCATTTGGGTTATATTCACGGAGGCCCATATATTATAATGTTTTTTTGTCTGAGATTTTTTTTTGTCATTCTTTGTGCCTCTCTTATTCTAACTTTCAATCTTTAACATTTCTTGTGCGTTCTGCAAATTTTTAAATTTTCTCTTCTGCAATTTTGCTACTTAAATAGCGGACATTATAGAAATTATTTTTTTAGAGAAATCTCAAAATCATTAGCCACTACTTGTCTAACATACAGCGTCTGCTACTAAACTAGTGGACTCGACGATGGTCAAGTCTCCTACCCTACTCAAATTTGTGCCAAGCGGCCAATTTTAATTGTTCACTTTTGCGACCATAATATGTCATTGACCAATTAGGAGGCTGCAAAATTATATATTCATGGAACTATGAAAATAGAATTATAATAATAAGCCATAAAGAAAAAGACAGAAAAGATTATAGCAATGAATAAAAAAATATACCCAAGGGAGGTTGTGTAGTAAATTGAGTTTTCCTTCTGAACATTTTAGCGGGATAGAACAGTCGGGGGCCTAGCTCAGTATAGTCATGGGGTAGCCTTGGCTATCCTTTTTCTATAAATTAATTTTTTTTAATAAAATATAAAAGATAAAATAAATTATCAGTTGATAAATAAATCATTCTGTTTTATTTAATGCTTTCACTTTTTATGATAACTACACAGAAAACTTTGTCATATACAAAAAATGTTAAATAAAATTTAATAATAATATTTTATTTTTTTCTTCGCCACCGAGAACAATCCTGGTTTTTCAAGTAATAATACAGTTGAAAACTAATTAGATATTAAAACACAGTTCAATAAACAAAATCAAAAAGAAATGAAATGAAAGAATAACATGTATCTAGCATTGCACTCAAATTTCTTCATTGGAACGTATTGGGTTTGGTATGACTTCCATCTTTGTTGACTTCATTAGAACTAACAATTGATTGCTCTTTCTCATTGTTGAGTCAGCATGACCATATATATTCAGTTCCACATAAGTATAGTTATTTTTACTTGTAAAATTAATACTCATAATAGAATGAAGAAAAAAAAACGAAACACACCTTAATTTGTAACATCAATAAAAAGAAATCAATGTATAACCAGAAATACGAACTTATATAGGGTTTCTCAATCACAAGCTTGTATATTTCAATGAAATCGATAAAATTAATGTCTCTAGACAAAATGGTGCTATTATAGTTGAAATTAATAATTTTGTTTTTCACTTAACAGGGTTACACTACAAGAAATTTGACTTGTACCTACGGACAAAATTCGTCGCTAAAGGTCAAAAACCGTAGCTATAGACCGCACCAAACTTTGACCGACGGCCGCTTAACCCGTAAACTATGTACGCCGTTTTGCAACGGAATTTTGGCCGTCAGTTTTAAAGAAAATACTTCTACCGACAACTTTGGCTGTCACTAAAAGTAACTATTATTTTTATAATTTAATTTTTATACTATTATACATTCAAATGAATAAATTATTGAAATTATTACTATTAAAATATTTAATTGATTAAAAATTAACAACGAATTTAGAACATTTAATAACACAAAATATGAACAACAATCAAACAACACTTTAAGCCATTGTCTTAATGATATATAACATCCACAATTGTTAAACTAGTACAAATTTAGAATTGATGTATCATGGTTCAGAGCAAAGAAGTATAATCCAGTTAGAAAAATTATGATGCAGTTTTAAGGTACCTGTTGCATTATCTTAGAAAATTCAGAGCAAAGAATCTTTCTACTAGCTTCATCGAGAACTTTATCGAGCATTATATCTTGAAGAGCAACAACAGTAATTTCAAGCATGTCTAGTCCAGCTTGGTTTGCAAAGGTGAATATTGGAGATTCCTATAATAATACTAATATTCTTATAAATCAGTATAATGCTTGATTGAGAGTTTAGTCGGAAAAATCTTATAACATATTATCAATGGAGAGTTTGAGTTTAATAAATAAAGAGAAAAGTGATTACATTTGTTTTAACAGAACTGCACATAATTGCATCTGAATGTTTCCAAAGTTGCTTCAATATCGCATCGCTAGCTGCGGACTCAACTCTGAAAAGATCGGCACCAGTGTTCATCCTGACAAAGATATCATAAACACGATCAAGAACTGAATATTTAACTTTGGATACTTCTGATCAAGAAAAAGGAGGTAAGAGATTTGCAAACAAACCTGTAGCTTCTACTGATCCATTGTGCTAAAGCATGTGTGGCAACCCTCTGAACTGATCCCACAACACTACACACATACTGACGAGCCATAGCAGCCACGTTGTCACGCAAATGATTTTCAAAGGTAAATTGAAATGCAATCGTAAGAACCGACCTAAGGTTGTAACCATTTTCATCACCTTCACTGGCTGCACGAGAACTACTAGATCCAAGTGTTGATGTCAAATAAAATGTCCTTGAAGCTGGACCGTCCTGAGTTGTAAAACAATTCAGCACATGAACATATTCATCAACGAAAGTAATCCAACAATATTATTATAAACACAATAGATTATATCCCTACTATGAGTAGAACAATGATACTTACTGATTTGGGATCCAAAGGAATAACAGCAAAACTAGAAGGCAACAAAAGGGCGTCATCCGCAAAGGATTCGTAAATAGGTGCAAACACAAGTTGAGCACATGCTCCAATTGAACTTTCATCAATTCCACTGTAGAGCTGCAATAAGTTTCACAAAAAATGTAATTGAAGTCATTTGCAGAAAAGTTTCTAAACCTTACTACTAAAAAATTCAAAAAATACGCAAAATTGGACCAAACATGCACATAACTTTACCTGCAAAAGATACATATCACGTGTCAACGCAACATCTTATGGGGAAAATGCATGACCTTCTATACCTCCAGGAACTGAACCAATTCAACAGATGACAAAATGAGCATATATTATATATCATACAAATGCAGAATACAAAGGTCGGCCAATAGTTAAGAACAATATACCTCATCATGCTCGATCGTAGGAGCAAGAGGTAAAATGACTTGGTTACTAAGGAAGCCACCAAGTCTTGCACACAGAACTGCATATGTGCTAGACTTGAGACAAGCAGCAGAATATGCATCAACACTATAATCAGCCCACTCTGACCAATGCTCCCTCAAAAATTGATCAAGTAAAACAGGAGGAACATTCTGTGATCAATAAACAAAATTCAGAAAGAAGTTAACAAATTTATCATAAGGAGGAACTACTAAGTGTCAGAGTTCATGAAAATGTTTGCTTTTAAATTACTTGCAGCAACATTGATAAGCCAAATGCAATTAACAATTAGAGTAGATATTAATGACATAAATAAATTAATGCATGCAAAAGATAAAGAAACATACCATCTCATGGATTAGCCTCGGAAGATTTTTGGTTCCCATGCAATGTAAATCCTCAAATTTTGAGCGATTCCTTTTGTTAATTCTGCTTGTACATTCATCTCTTCATTCACTCAGACTTAGATCTTCATATGAGGGGCAGGGTCATAATGCACTTACAATTTAGTGTAACAGATGTAACTTCCTAAATCTATTTATCCAAACATGGTCATAATCTGGACAAGTGTTAAATCTATTTATCCAAACAGGGGCAGTTAGATTTATATATATTATAGACCGCAATGGAAGTAGTACATAAAACTTTCAAATAGAAGCCAACTCAATCATTTTGTCTAATCAACATGTTAAATACTTACTTGCATATTCTACAAAACCAATAGAATAAATGTGACTAGTGAACACTATAGATATCATGGCAACACTAAACATGTTAAAAAACACAAGTTCATTGAATATTGAACTTGAAGCTTGAATTTGAACGAACCTTGAGAATCAGAAGAAGACGATGAAGTCCCAGCAGCTTCAACCTTCCGCATTGCCTCCTATGACACCAAATGGTCCATGTAACTATTGTCTTTCATGACAGGAGGCTCACATTACCTTGAAAGTATATACAAAGCTGAACAGATGGTCCATATAACTTTATAAATAATAGAGAACAAATGATGACAAGTATTAGTTACGAAATTTCTTGCACTACATTCCTTCAAATGTATTTACTCTTAATTTAATAAGTCATTATTAATATCTCATACAAATCATCTCCACAAATTGTCCCTCATGCGCACACTTAATTTTCCTTCTTTTTAGGTTTCATTACTACTCTATATCAATGAGCAGAAATTCATTACTACTCTATATCAATGAGCAGAAATTCATAAGATCGTATTTAAATGCTTCTAGCAGAAAAGTAAACAACAAACACAAAGATTATTATATACATCGAACATGAGTTTTCGTAAAAGTAACTGAATAAGCATATAGATTCAACAAATTCATTCAAGTATAAAATCAAAACCAGCAAGAAATCAATAAAATTAACTTAATATAACTTAAAATAGTTCAACAGTTCAAATGCAACAAATAAAATTCAAATCAAAAGAAGTGTTGACACACTCTCCTTTATTTCTTACCTTGTGTATAGGAACTTGAATCCAACAATTTACCCTACATTCAGCAATAATCAACAGTTTCAAATTGAATCTGCATCAAATCAAATGATATAATTCAGTTAGAACACTAGAAGCATAAAGTTCAACTATCACTACATAAATACAATCATGTAAAAGATATAATCGATATATAATTCCATTAACACAAACTAGATACCGATTTGGAACGATTCAAAGCTATTCCGAACACTTGAGAAAATTTTCGAGTGATTTCGAAGATTTGAACAATTTTAGGGATTTGAACGATTGAGCAGAGATTCATCAATTAAGAGTGAACAATTTGGAAAATTGAAAGATGAGTGATTCTGAATGAAGGATTTGGAAGATGAATGAGTGAAATCGATCATGAGTGAGAGAGAACGATTGAATGAACGAAGAGAATGACACAGTGAGAGACTGAGAGAGAAGCGTGAAGTGAAACTGCGTAGACTCAACCTTTAGTGACGACTTTTAGACGTCCGTAGGTAAAAATGTCCTCTCCTTCAAAACGTCGGTGGCTATAGGGCAGTTTTTTTGTAGTGTTACATCTGTTTATAATTACTTTATCAAGTTCTCTCACATTTCCCATGTATAATCAGGCTCTTGAATTCAAGAAAGGAGAAGCTGAAGCTATTCTTAGAGCTTTAGTACGGAAGCAAAATATGAGACAAGTACAAAATACTCTAGCGATCGAGTTCCAAAACAAAATATTTTCTCTAATAGTATCTGATTCAAATATATAGTGAGTTTATCCCATTTATCTTTTCATTTATTATTTCATTTTTGGAGGGTAAGCGGGATTTATTTTGCAAAGTATACTTAGAATAAACTTTGTTATTTATTTTGGACTTCTATATAGGTCGTCTTCATCCATAATAATGTCAGCAATGGAAGAGACTCGTTGTTGAAAGTTTTGAAGAATTTAATTATTGAGTTTGACCCTACACTAAAAGAATTTCCGTTGGATTGACTGAATAAAGGCATGAGTTTTTGAGACAAATCCAAATCATAATAGTCATTGATGTCTATTATGAGTTGGGCTTGAGACACATAATAGGCATTAGTGGCTATTACGATTTGGACTTGTCTCAAAAACTCGTGCCTCTATTCTTCAGCCAATCCAACGGAATTTTTTTAGTGCAGGATCAGACCCAACAATTAAATTCTTCAGAAATTTCAACGATGAGTCTTTTTCATTGTTGGCAGTTATGGATGAAGACAACTTATAGATAAGTCAAAAAATAACAAAGTTTATTCTAAGTATATTATTATACAAAATAAATCCCTCTTACCCTTCAACAATGAAATAATAAATGAAAAGTTAAATGCAATAAACTCACTGAATATCCTAATCAGATACTATATAGAGACAATAGTTTGATTTGAAACTCAATCACGAGAGTATTATGTACTTGTCTCGTATTTTGCTTCTCTATCAAAGCTCTCAAAATAGCTTCAGCTTGCCCATTCTTGAATTCAAGAGACTGATTATACATGAGAAATGTGAGAGAACTTGATAAAACAATTATATACAGATGTAATCATGTTAAGTGTAACACAAAATTATTTCATCTATAAAAAGAAAATAGATTCAACAAATTCATTCAAGTATAAAATCAAAACCAGCGAGGAATATATAATATTAAGGGTAAATGAGCATTTACCTCCTGCAAAGTGGGCGTGTTTTGCTTTACCCCTTACAAATTAAGAAATTCGCTTACCTCCCTGTAATGATATTTTGTTCGGTTTACCCCCTGCACTTTTTTTTTAGATTACCCTCCTGCAATGTTTTTTATCTTCATGTAAATGATGACGTGGCATGCTCAACGAGAAAGGTAAACCAAGATTTGCTGACATTACAAGGGGAAAATTGATGGAATCTTAAGCTCATATAGTCAATGAGAAGGGTAAATCCAAAAAAAAATAAAAAAAATTACAGGGGATAATCATAAAAAAAAAAAAAAAAATTGCGGGGGGAAACAAAACATGCCCACTTTGCAAGGGATAAAGGTCCATTTACCCTAAAATTAACTTAATGTAACTGAAAACTTCAACAATCAGATCTAAGTAAAATTCAAACTCTTCTTCCTTTCTTACCTTGTGTATAGGAACTTTTTGTTGACGGTTTGTGTATAGGAACTTGAATCCAACAATTTACCCCAAATCTAGCGATAATGTACACTTTCAAATTGAATCTGCACCAAATCAAATGATATAATTCAATTAGAACACTAGAAACATAAAGTTCAGCTATCTCTACATAAAAATACAATCTTGTAAACAATATGATAGATATAAATCAATTAACATAAACTAGATAGCGATTTGGAACGATTCAGAGCTATGCCGAACAATCGAGAGCAGTTTCGTGCAATTTGGAAGATTTGAAGATTTTAGGGATTTGAACAATTGAGCATAGATTCGATCGATTAAGAGTGAACAATTTGAAAAATGGAAAGATGAAGGATTCATAGTGAACAATTTGAATGATGAAAGATTGTAAATTGACCGAGAGTGAAAGATGAAGAAGATTGTGTGAAGAGAACAATGAGTGAGAGATAACGTGAAGTGTGAGACTGTTTTTTTTTTTTTTTGACACAGAAGTAAAATGATAAATTAATGTTTGAGACTATTTATTTGTTTTCATTTTTTGTTTTAATTGTTTAAATTGACAAATTAAATAAAAAATAAAGTAAAACTAAACTTTTGGTGATTGGTTATTAGTCGGCAGTAGGTAAAATCATTCTCTATGACTACTATGCAAAATGACCATCAGACCATGGGTATAGGTTGGTTTTCTTGTAGTAGTGTAAACAATCACATAGTCAGTGATTGGTTACTCATATTGCTCCCACCAATGTTCTTTAGTCATCATGATTGGGAACAATGAGGTAATTGGCGAGGGGTTTTTTGTGGCCAAATTGAAAAACAATATAACTAATCGAAATGAGTGTCACCCAAATGGGGTTTTCCATAAAAAAGGGAGTTTCATTTTCATGAGTTGTGAATAATTGAAAAATGAAACAAAACACCCCTATTTATATATGTTTTGGTGTATTTTCGACCACACAAATCATCTCGTGCATTTTGGACCACATAATCTCTTACTAGTTTAGTTCACTACTTACGTAGTGGATCCTACAACAGTTTAATTTTCTACATAAGTAACAAACCTAGATGGTGATCAGTTTTAATAGTTTTTTATAACAATCAACAGTCAAGGACGGTGGCCAATTTGACTGGCCACTGGAGCAGCTGTTATACCTTGCTTCAATCAATCACACTCAACCAAATATTATATATAATGAAACCTTCATTTTCCCTCGTTCTCATTTCTTCTCTCATTTTCTCTTAGTTTAGCAGTTTTGTATTTTCATTTTTTCAGACCTAAATGACCGCATAGTCCATTACCGATTAGTCATAACAATCTCACCCATTGGAATTGTTATGACTAACTGAAAGGCATCCGTCAGGATTTACTATTACCCTAAGTGAGACATTTTGATGTATTTTTTCTGTCCAATGTAATTTTATTTTTCGTTGTAATGAAATCAATAAAAATAATCTTTTTTTTTTTCTTTGTTTATATGTATTAGAGTCGTTTGGTGGATAACCAAAAGTTTTAATTTTTCTTAGGGGGTTTCCGGGAGCAAGACACGTGAGAAAGTTTAGGGGTGCTAAAAGAAACTCTGGTGTTTTTGCCCGGTCAATCCCTTGAATTACTGCAAAGTCCAAATCAATTGAGACTACCAAATTGAAGTCCCATTTGAGTTATGTTATAGTTTAGTGTTTGAAAATTGCTCTTTAGGCCCTCTTGTTGCTCTCAAGGCCCCCCAGAATCTCAAAATTACCTTGATTTTGAACCTCGGAGTAATTTGAGTTCTACAATCCAAAATGAGTTTTATTTCAAAATTCATATTCCGAAAACGCATAATTTTTGTTTTGTAGGTTCCGAAATGAGTATTACTTTAGCATTCCGCTTTTGATTATTCATTATTTTTACTTAATTTTTCAATTAGTCTAGACCTTAGTTTAATTAATTTTCTTAGTTTTATTATAATTTTAAGGGTTAAATATATTTCTGGTCCTTACATTTTATCCTATAATCAAGAATAGTCCCTACATTTTTTTATAATGTAAAAAACCCCTACAATTTTTTCCTTCACTAATTTTAGTCCTCGCCGTTAAAATTTTAATGGAATACTGATGTGGCTCGGCGTGGACCCTTTTTTTGAATGAGATGACAAATGATGTTGTTACATGTGTCATTTTTAATTATAAAAGAAAATAAAAAATTTAATACCAGTATTCCATTTTAAAAAAACGTAAGTTAAATACCATTATTCCAAATAAATTATATATAAAAAAAAATTAATCCAAAGAAAGCAAGAACATATGCAGCAATCCTGGAGAACAACAAGCAATGCCATTTACCCAGCATGCAACAATTTTCAACCCAGCAAGAACAATATGGCAACTATGCATCAGCGACAACAAGAACGCAGGAAAGACCACAACACAGTTCTTCAAAAACAACATCATCAAACCCTTCAAATCCGTAAATTCTATTAATTTTCCTAATCTACTTCCTCAATAGGGTGGAAGAGAAGAATAATAAAATTGTACAGCAATAGGGTTATGTGACCCTTTTCTCCACTGATAACTACAAGAGTCGCCGTCGTCAAACTGACACCAAGGATCGCATTCCGCCTCACCAGTTTTTCGTGACTTTGTGTGGATTTTTCCGCTATCTCCTGTTCACCGATGTCGCCTGATGACACTCTATTATTTGTTAAGTTTTATAATCATTTTATAGTTTTTAATTAGTTTTTAAGAGTATTACATGGTCAAAGAGAAGAATATTTGAAGAAATTGACATAACAAGAAGTTTGAAGACAAAAAATGAAAGAAGAAAATAACACTAAACACTTAGAAAAAAAGTTTTGCTACATGTTCAGCATGAGGTCTCTGTTTTGTTCGCGTCCCCAGCTTCTTCCCGTCGGCGACACAATTTGCATGGATTTGAATTCTCTACATTCAAAAGTCATAAATTCATCTACATTCAAACAAATTTTAACTAAGAAAGAGAAAATGTAATATATTTAAATGCATTTATGTATGTTGCAAAGACCAAAACACCCTCAAATTTTGCCTAAATATAGGAAATGTAAGAAAAAATGACTTTAGAGAATCCAAATTCAATTTGCATCTAATATAATAGCGACACGTCAGCAGGCATATAGTGGTGAAATCTCCTTAGTAATGAAATCACACGTGATCCTTGAAGCAACAACTAAAGGCCCAAATGAATTGATTTGAATATGACGTTGGCCCACATTAAAATATTGGAAAATTAGGTTTAAAGATATAAAGGAAAATCACACAGCCAGAGGGAGACGCACACATCACGACGGAAGCAAGCAATTGAAATGGGAGACATTCTTATACAGGCACAATCATAAATTAATTTTGTTTAGGTACACACACAAATCTAATAAATTAAAAGAAAAATAATAAACACTACTACAAAATAAGGAATAGACAGCGCACTTTAGACAGCGCTTATTTATAAAAAGAAAGCGCTGTTATAAATTACACGGAACCATTAGACAGCACATTTCACAATAAGTGCCGTCTAAAGTACTACCATTTTACGGCGCTTGTCTGGAAAAAGGCTTTTATAAGATTGACAAAAAATATTAAAATCTACAAATATCTTATGTTTCACTTTAGACAACGCTATATAAAAAAACGCTGTTTATATTTATTATTTTTTTTCGCGTAACCCAAAAATAATATGAACAAATTAGAGTAAGATAGATAAACTTATTATCTTATCTTATATATAGAAACACTTTGTAATTCCAAACCTTGATCTAGAAATATCATTTGCTGAGAATCCCCCAAATACTTCAATTCCTTCCTCCCAAGTTCTCACATGCCTTATCAATCGAAATAATGAAGCCCATAAACAACAGATTCTAGAATAGTTTTGTCACTTTGAAGATTGAAACCCTAAACCAATAAAAGATATCGAGGAAACTGATCAATCGAAATCCAAACCCACAAAGAAAGTGTAGAAATTGATCGATTGAAACCCTAAAGCTGCGAACCAGTTCTTGCCGTGTAAAACCATTCTTTATTGCGAACCCAGAAACCCTTACACGCTCAAAGTCTCACTGAAACCACACAAGAAAAAATCATCGCGCGGCATCCTCTCTCTCGCGGCGAATCTCTCTCTCAGGTGAATCCCTATGTATGTATATATGATATCGTATGTTTATGGCTTGATTATTAACCGTTTCTGTTCCTTCGGATTCCCATCCCAACTAAGTTTATTTCCAGATCTCATCCTTCACCCGAATTCTATTTTATTTTCAACTTTCAATGTGAATTTACCTTTGTTGTTTATTCCAAATATTTTCTTTGAATACATCAGTTTTCTTAGTCTGAGATTATTGTCATTATTTTCATTGTTCGTTCTATATTAGGCAGCTCAAGAACATGGGATGGGACCAAGGGGCACTGCTCTTATTTGTGGATATACCAATTATCATAGGCAGATTTGAAAAAGAAATAGGTAAGGAGGACTGACTTTTGGGAATTCCTTAAACTGTTCTGGTTTTGTTATTGGTTTTTCTATGTACCCTGAGTAAAGTATAGTATATACTCCAAAACAAGTTATTTCCATAAGCTCTTCAAAACACCAAGTGCTTATGCTAGTTGATAAGGTCGAATAAGTCAATCCCAATAGGCCCATAATATGTCAATCCAATGTGTGTTAGTAAGTCTATATTGTATGAAATTCTGACATATTTTCGATTTAAAATCCATGCTATAAGATTGCCTTCTTTGTCCTACAGGATTTTCTGCCAATATGGCCTTGACGACAGCAATAGTAAGTATTGGTTCTCTCTTAGCTGGGAATAGCGTACCTTCAGATGATGAAAAGATTGCCGTCTTTTCTGATGCATTAAACCACGCGTCAATTAATTGACGGTATTCGTCTTGCTGAGCGGCAAAAAGGTGTAAAAGTGTACATATATAGACACTGTGACTTGTCCCACCTCAATATACTCTTGTAGGTTTTACCTTTTCCTGAATTTTGCATATTATTCTCTTTTCCCCTTCTGGTACAGTCTCTATATAAACTAACATTTATGACATCTATGCTTTTTAGATCTCATTGCAGTTTGAAGAAGAAAATTGTGGTGACAAACAGGTTAGTCATTATGCTACTAGTGAAATAGAACTAGAAAAATTTGTTCAACGCTTAACTTGTGTTATATGCATATGTTATCTCACACATAGCCTACATAATATTTAGGCTAGATTGCATAAATATCACCTACATAATATTTTTGTTTTGTTTCAAAAAATACTTTGTAACTATTTTATTTTTTTTTTGGGATTTTTTGAACAGTTGTTCGGTCTTGGTGTTGCCAACATTCTTGATTCATTTTTTCGGCATACCCTACTATAGGTCATACTTCTACTTGGTTTTTGGTACCAAAGCATCCACACATTTCAATATTATGTTTATCTTGAGATGGAAATGTATCATGAATAGATTTTGTCGAATGCTATGCAAGATGCATTTTCAAGATCAACTGTCAATCATTAAATTGGTGCAAAATCTGGAGTATCTGCGATAGTTTCAGAGATCATTATAACTTTGTGCACTTTTGCTTCTGACACCACTATTTGAGAACATACCACAGGTTTGTTTCCAAGTCTATTTATAGGTCATATGTCATGTTTGCAAATATTGTTATCTAGGTGTTATCTGTGTTGGACTAAATTTTTTCAAATTGAAATTCTGCTTGCACCTATTACATTTTATAGTTGACATGTGCTGGGATTCAATGCATAAAATTAGAGTGATATTTAAATAAATGCTCAAATTGATCTTTGAAAGATAGTTGGAATATTAAGTTGATTTGAGATTAATTTGATAATTCAGTACTATTGAAATATAATAAGTATTTAAGGACCAAATTGTTAAAGAAATGGCAACCTAGTAGCGAGGAGTAACATTTTGTAGAGAACCATCTTAATATTACCATACACATGTATTGAGGAGTAATTTGATTATCTACTAAAAAAAAAATCAATAGATATGACATTAAGACAAAAAAATTATTAAACTGTTATTCAATTCCTTTTTATTGAATTCTAAAATTTGTATACTTCATCCTACACTGTTACCCAATCTGTAATTGCTGCTATGTGAGGCGGGTCTGGTAAGCATTATATTCCAATGTTGTTTATTATTGTTTCTAGTTTTGGTTTGTTTTATAGGCTCACTCAAGACATATGTTGATGGTCAATTAAAAAGTTGTTCGATCTTATATGCAGGATATATGTGAATGAAGAAGATATAGAAGAAGGAATTATTGAAGTAATTAAACATCAACTTCTTAAACAAAGACCCTATAGCATACATATACATACTATTTAATTTCAAATTTTATAGTCATGAATCATATTTGTATAGGAACAGGAGCATTTTGTAATTTTTGATGTGTAGTTTTGAACTTTGTATTAGATATTATACATTTATACAAAAACATAGTCCAATACTTTGCAATTGTGATCTCAAATCCGAAGAGAATTGGATATTGAAGAAAAGAAAAAAATTATGAAAATATTTTAGTAGCATAAGACAGTGCTTGTATAAAAAAGCGTTGTCTAAAGATAGGTAACATAAGACAACGCTTTTATAAGAAAGCGCTGTCTAAAGATGATATTAGACATCGATTTTATAAATAAACGTTGTCTAAAGATGATATTAGACAGCGCTTTTATAAATAAGCGCCATCTAAAGATGAGATAAGACATCGCTTTTATAAATAAGCGCTGTCTAAGAGTGACATTAGACAACGCTTTTACTTAATTATTAAGCGCTATCTATACTTTTAATAGCGCCAAAATAGACAGCACTTATAAGCGCTGTCTAAGGCCAAAAAAAGCGCTGTCTAAAGCATTTTTTGGCATAGTGAAAGTCACATCAATCATATCATTTTAATTCATTATTTTTAATATTTGTTTTCTTTATGTGAGTGTGCCTAACAATGAGGTGTTGAGGTTGTGCCTAGGTTAGACTTTCTCTTGAAACGGCAGATCAATTCATCAATCAAGGTTTATCATTTTTATTTTCATGAACATGAGTAACTAATTTTATATGATTAGGAATTATAGATGAATCTCTTTGGAACTATTTGAACCATGTAACTACGTGTTCTAGTTTATTCAATGAAAACTTATAATTATTCAGTTAATTTTATGTTTAATGTTTTTCGTTAATTGATCACTTCCGAATTGATTTTAAGGGATAAATCATTACTGGCCCTAGGTTTTATAACTGGAACTAGATTAACTATTTGCCAATCGTAATTGCTTTAGGAATAAAGAATTAGTTGGTATGATTAAGAATTTAACGTTCATTCAAGCTTTTGATAATATTAGTTCACCTAAGGAATTAGGGTACTGTATTAGATAAACGAGATCGATGAGCCAAGGAATTTGACTCGGTCTATTTTGTTAAATTATCGTAATTATAAAAGTTTCATTGTTGAGGACTAGAACCTAGAGTACCAAATAGGAACAAAGAGAGGATTCGAAATAATTCCTAATCGCTTTTCTCTCATAAAAAGTTTCCGTTTTATTTTCCTGCATTTTAAGAATTGTTAACATAAAATCTGAAAACTCCCCCCTTTGCATTTACATCCTAAATACGATACAATTGTTTTGTCGAAATTGAAACGATCCCTGCGGATACGAACTTTATAAATTTATTTCTTAACGATACAATTAGTACACTTGCTAATTTTGTCATCGTTGCCGTCGTCTCTTCAATTTCTACAATTGTCTTTTCTGCGATCTGTTTCTACTTGCTGTTTCTGTTGGCTGCAAGTTGAGGGTGGGAAAGGATCAGAGTTTGTCTTTGCTTTTCCTTAGGGAGATGGTTTTTTTTTTTCTTGTTTTTCTTTAATTTTTTTTTTATAATTAAATTAAATTTATTTTTAATAAAAATAGGTACTAAGTCAACATTCTGTTCTATCAAAAAAAAGTCAACATTCTCTTAAATTTTAACGGCGGGGACTAAAATTAGTGAGATTGGCTGCATCATAAGGCTAAAACAACTTGGTCAGAGTAACTTAACTGAAGCACCAATGCTGAAGTAATTAAGTCTAAACCACTTGTGCATATTGAAGATGTGCAGATGCAACATGTTGAACAAGATGTCCTAGACATCTTGTCACTGGGTTCGGAGCATGCTTAGACAACATGTCGAACAAGATGTCCCAAGACATGTGGGTAGGACATCTTGACCCAGTTCAGCTTAAAAGATAATGTTTATCCATTAAGCACGCGTGTTTGTTTTAATTTGAATAAAACACGAATCTTTTAGTAACAAGCTGAGATTAGGATTAATGATGAAGTTTGTTATTAATCCTATGTGTTAGATACGATTGGATTCATATTTAATTAGTAGATAGAGATTAATTCTTTATCTTTGTGGAGTTTGTTTTAAAAACAAGTTTGTTTTAAAACTAATTCTTATTTGAGTGCATCTGAAAGACTGAAGATTATCTGAAGAATTGCATGTCTATATAAAGGACTCAACATAGAGCTTAAAACTCAACCCACAATAACTGAAGATTGTGAGTCCAAAGTTTTGTACCCACTGTGCAAAACACTTAGTAGCTCCTCGTATTGTTCTTGATACTTGGTAGCCTTGAGTCGTTGAATGTTGCCATTCAACCTTGTCTTTTAAACTGAGAAGTTTAAAGTTGTTTCGTCACTTGGGATTAGTGATTAGAGGGAGTTGGGTAGGTTCTCATATTCAGGGGGAGTTAGCCCTTGAGTAGAAGATTACTAGGATTAAAAAAAGGCATACATGCCTGAAATTCTGGTGGCAAGTGTCAGATGTGTAGCACGATGTGTACACTTTAGGAATCGTACGATGTGTAGCCTAATGTGTCAACATCGTGAACAACTGAACTTGATGAACAAGTAAACAATATAAAGTGCAGGAAACAAAAGAACACGTGAGTTTGTTAACCCAGTTCGGCACTTATAACAAGCCCTATTCTGGAGGATACCAATCCAGGGATGAATCCACTATGGTAGTATCAATTCAAAGCTAAACTCCCCCGTTTACAACTTCTCACTTAATCACTACCCGTGCTAATTCTACCTAGGAACTCCTAGATATGAGAACCTCTGCTCACTCCCCCTCAACCTTACCCAGTAAGGATTTAATAACAAACTCAGTTTGGAGACACACTCCTAGAAAACTATGCACTCGTACCTAACGGCTTTGAGTGTTGCACACTCTAACTCCTTGCTTCAAAGCTTTGGAGAAAGAATACTAGAGATTACAACTCTATCAAACTCAGTCCTTACTTGTATCAAAATTATGATTCAAGTGAAGGCTCACAAATAACAATGAACAGACTAAGACCTAAGACTCGATATCTTCAACTCTTGGCTTCGTACTCCTTTATGTCTTCAGTCTTCCTTTATATAGAACAAGTTTCATGGGCTTGGATCTTCAATAATAACAGCTGGCCTTTGTTAATTCTCTTTGAGATTTATTTGATCATAATCTTTTAATTGTTTGTTTCAAATCTTTTTGATCAAAGTCGGCCAATAAAATAAAACAGAACCATGAAAGATTATCTTGTTCCTTGGCGCGCAAGCTGGCACGATATACTTGAAAAACAAATCTTTTTCAAAAGATCGCGTTTAAATAAATAAATGCGCGTCCAGTAGGGCGACCAGATGTGAACCCTGATGTGCCACACATCATGCTCCACATCATGGAATCAGGCTTATTTTACCAAATGAAGCCAACACCCTAAAAGGTCTCAACAATCTCCCCCTTTGGCAAATTTTGGGCTAAAATAATCTTTGAGTCACCCAACTAAACTTGGAGAGATGTGTAGGCACATCAGAGGCATGCAGCAGCGGATATGAGCCTCACAAACAAAGAGAGAATTAAACTCTCACAAGATAGGAAAGTAAATTTCCAAAGACCGAGAAAAAATAAATTCTCAGACACATACAAGCATGAGATTCCATGCACACATAAGGGAGGGTAGCAAACCCAGTAATAGTCTACTCCCCTTTGAACTAGAGCACTTTCCATGTACTCCCCCTAAATCTCATATTCCCTATAGGCTTCTTCAGAATGCATGACCTAGAGAGATATAGAGAAGTTTTAAACTTGGCTTCTTAAGAATGCATGACCAAGTTAAAACTCACAGATGTGTCAAACATCACACAAAATAGCAATTTCTACAGGCTTCTTAAGAATGCATCACCATGTAGAAATCATACAAATGGATCAACCATTACACAAATTAACATCTTCAATTGGACTTCTTAAGAATGCATCACCCAGTTGAAAATGTACAGAAAAGGTCTTCAGAAGAACATGCTTTAGAAAACTAATTCTTCAAAAATTTGTTGAGAAAACATTTGAAGAAAAATAAGCATGTAAGTCAGATGTGCCACACATCACAATTTGCTGCAGTTAAGACTTCAAAGTTGTTCATTTTTAATTTTTACTCCCCCTTTTTAGCCATAAATTATGACAAACATACTGAGAGTAAGTAACACACCATAGAATGCAGATAGCATGAGATGTAGAGATGATGGTGCATGAACAGAAAAAGGCACTCAGGCCGTTAATAGTGCAGCAAGTACAGAACAGGCACGCAAAGGTGCATCAGAAATCCAGGGCATAGCCTACAAAATACAAGCAAAAACAAGGAAATACTGAGTACAGGGAAATATTAATGAATTACAATAATTCAAATATCCTGGCTCCCATCAGTTTCCTCAGCTTCAGAGTCATTGGGCTCCTCCTCCTCCAATTCCTCATCCTCAGCCATTGTTTGCTCATCCTCAAGCTCCAGTCCAGTAATGACTGCCTCCAGCTTGGCCTTCTTCTCATCCAGAGCCTTGCAAGTCTCCTTTAAAGCAGCAATCATGTCTGTCCTAGACATAGCATTGTTTGAGCTGGATGTGCCCACATCAGGAGTCACATCAGACTGCTTGAGACTAAAAGAAATAGCAGACTCTCTTCTGCAAGACAAATCATCCTTGCCCAGAACATCAGGTCTCTGGCTCAATATGATTCCACACAGTAGGGAAGGAAATGCAATGGGTAGTTTGACAGCTAGGGTTTTGGCATGTTTGATAGTCTGATCAAAAATATAGGTACCAAAATCAAAATTAGATTTGCTGCCAATAGTATATATGAACCTAGCCAAACCTGTAGCCACATCACAGTTGTGTGTGGTAGGCACCCAGTTAGCAGCAGCAATCCTGTTCAGGATGTTGTAGATTGGTGTGAGCTTGCTTGCTTGCAGTTTCCCTTTCTTAGGCCAAGTCTTGACCTTTCCAGCTGTGATGGCCTTGATTATGTAGTTGTCATTTGCCTCCATCTCAGCAAAGGGCTCCTCACTTCTGCCCAGATACTTGTTGATAACAGTGGGAGAGAAGTGAATTTCTTTACCTCTCACAAAAACAGTTTGGTATTCCTTGTCCAAAGGATTGTCACAACCAGCAGGGATGTTTACCAAAAACTCTTTGACTACCTTCTCATAGCAGTCACTCAGTCCAGTAACAGTCTTCATCAAGCCAGCACGCTTGATCAACCTCATAACTTCCTTGCACTGCAAGGCTTCAGCACTGAGCTCCCTCTCCAGAGCTAACCTTCTATGAGCAATGTACTTCCATTTACCAGCATGTGCAGGGTTGTGGAAGGAAATCAAATCAACTGGGATGTCAGGAATTCCCTGAGGAATTTTCTTCTTCCCATAGCTCTTCTTCACAGCAGACTCAATGTGAATCACATCAAGCTCCACATTGCGTTCCTTAGCAGATTCTTCCTCAGACTCACTGATGTGAGCTACATCCTGCTCCACATCGTACTCTGAGTCACTTGTAGGTGGCTCTTTTCTTTTCTGAGTCTTCTTCTTTGCAGGTGGAACCACAGCTTTACTAAATCCCTTCTTGGGACCATACATGACTTGCCTCTTAACAGGCTTCTTCTTCTCCTTAGTAGCAGCAGGAGAAATCTCAACAACAGCAGGACCTTTACCACTTCTAGTCCTTTTTGCAATACTATCCTCAGTAAGCTTCTTCAAGGGGATGTCAGAGTTGTAGCCTTCTACATCCACAACAACTGTATCTCCATCAGCATCCTTGTCACAAGGATTGGAGTTTTCATGATCTGAACCTTCAACAGTTTCTTCACCCTTGTCAGACTGGGTATTATCTTCAGATTCCTCAACCTCAGCAGGTTGATCTTCTTCAACAAATTCCTGTTCAGGAGAATCAGGAATGACAGCAGGTTCTTCAACAGCAGCAGTCTCTTCTTCAGCAGGAGACTCTTCTTCACCTTGTGGCAATGATGTGCCAACATCTGCCGCAACATTAGGTTCTTGCAGGGCCTGGATCACATAATCAATAATCTTCTGAGTCAAGGGATGTCTTTGACTCTCAGGGATCTTCACAGCAGCCTTCTCAGGGTTAGGGTTTGAAGAACCTACACCCATAGATGCATCAGCATTTGCATCACCAGATTTTGCAGGAAGAGGTTCAACATGCAGACTTTCCATGGTGTGAACCCTCTTTGGTGAGCCAATCTTTGGCTTCTTGCTTTTCTTCTTCTTCTTCTTGGATTTTTCTGTGGAAGGAGAAGGAACAACATCTTCCTCTGCAGCAATGGGGGTTGATTCCCTTCTTGATCGTTTTGACTTCTTCTTCTTTAATCCAGATGGTTTGATCATAGAAACAGGAGTGGCATTAACGATCATGTCACTTTGAACTTCTTCAGGATGCGGGGAATTAGGTTTTGGTGATGATGGAGGAGTCGTGAATTTGGTTGAAGGAGATGTTTTGGTTGCAGTAGACATGATGATGATGATGGTGACTTGGTATGAAGATTTTCAAAGAAAATAGCAGAGAGATGAACAAAGGGTTTGAGAGTGATCAAGAAAATTTTTGGTCGTTTGAGTGGTTGAGAAACGAATGTGGTGATCAATGTGGTAGGCAATAAGAAAATCTTGAGTAAACGGATTTCTTGGAGTTTTGATCGTGAAATAGCCGTTGGAAATATTTTGTAATGATTGCCTTTGGATTGCGTGCAACTATGGATGGAGGAAAAAACAGGTAGCCGTTGCACGCCTAAATAGCTATTATGGCTATTGATCATCAAAGAGGCAAATACCAAGTTTGCCCCTTAACACCTCAAACCTATTTGCATCTAAAGCCTTAGTGAAAATATCTGCCAGTTGATTCTCTGTGGCAACATGCTCTAGAGTCACAATATTGTCTTCAACAAGATCTCTAATAAAATGGTGACGTATATCAATGTGCTTTGTCCTACTATGTTGGATAGGATTTTTGGAAATATTTATAGCACTTAGATTGTCACAGTATAATGTGAGCACATCTTGCTGCACATTGTACTCACCCAACATCTGCTTCATCCAAAGTAGCTGAGAGCAACTACTTCCTGCTGCAATATACTCAGCCTCAGCTGTAGAAAGAGAAACACAATTTTGTTTCTTGCTGAACCATGATATAAGGTTGCTTCCCAAAAAGAAACATCCACCAGAAGTGCTCTTCCTATCATCAGCACTTCCTGCCCAGTCAGCATCACAATAACCTAACAGTCTTGTGTCTTCACCATGAGAGTAGAGAATTCCATAATCACTTGTACCACTGACATACTTAAGAATCCTTTTGACTTGATTCAGATGACTCATCTTAGGCTCAGCTTGGTACCTAGCACACACACCAACAGCAAAGCTAATATCAGGTCTACTTGCAGTGAGATAAAGTAGACTGCCAATCATGCTTCTGTATAGACTTTGATCAACACTGACACCATGCTCATCTTTAGAAAGTTTGAGATGGGTTGCTGCAGGAGTTCTTTTGTGATTTGCATTCTCCATTCCAAATTTCTTCACAATGTTCTTGGCATACTTGCTTTGGGAGATGAAAATTGTATCTTCCATCTGTTTGACTTGCAGACCAAGAAAGTAGGTAAGTTCACCTACAAGGCTCATCTCAAATTCAGACTGCATCTGATTCACAAACATCTTGACCATTGGATCAGACATTCCTCCAAACACAATGTCATCTACATAGATTTGTGCAATCATGAACTTCCCCTTTTCTTCTCTGACAAACAAGGTTTTGTCTGTTTCTCCTTTTCTATAACCTTGCTGCACAAGAAATTTGGTTAGCCTCTCATACCATGCCCTAGGAGCTTGCTTTAATCCATATAATGCCTTCTTCAATCTGTAGACATGATCTGGATAATTTGGATCAACAAATCCCTTGGGCTGCTCCACATAAACTTCCTCATTCAAGTAGCCATTGAGGAAAGCACTCTTCACATCCATCTGGAATAGCTTGAATTTCAAGATACATGCTACTCCCAAAAGTAACCTTATGGACTCGAGACGTGCCACAGGAGCAAATGTTTCATCAAAGTCTACTCCTTCAATCTGAGAGTAACCTTGAGCCACAAGCCTAGCCTTGTTTCTAGTCACAACACCACTTTCATCAGATTTATTCCTATAAACCCATTTAGTACCAATGATGTTGACTCCTTCTCTGTCTCCAGTTGACTGATGATTTCCTTCTGCTCTTCATTGACCTTGTACAGTTCCTCACTCTTGATAAATAGCTTTTTATGGACTGAGGCTAGTTCATCAAAGGTGAGTTCTTCATCATCAGATTCGACATCAGTATTATCCACCCCAGTCATGGCACTAACATGATTAGCAGCAACATTCTCTGAGTCAGTGTCAGAGTCTTCGTCAGACCATGATACAGTTAGGCCTTTCTTCTGCTTCTTCAGATATGTTCCACATTCTGATCTTATATGACCAAAGCCTTCACATTCATGACATTGAACACCCTTGTTCTGAGCTGACTTATCATCAGTTTTAGTTTTTGTTGAAGTGTTACCTATTTTACTGTTGTCAGTCTGGATGTTCCTCACATTCCTCCTTGGTCTTCTGTCCACCCTCCTTTGAAGCTTGTTGAATTGTCTTCCCAACATGGCTAAGTCATTTGAGAGGTCATCATCTGATTCATCAGCTTCTTCCTCTTCACCAGCACGAGATACAAAAGCTATGCCTTTTCCTTTCTTCTCAGTTGGCTCACTAAAGTTCATCTCAAAAGTTTGAAGCGAGCTCACAAGTTCTTCAAGTTTCATACTTGGGATGTCTTGAGCTTCTTCAATAGCTGTGATTTTCATGTTAAATCTCTTGGGTAGAGACCTAAGCATCTTTCTCACAAGCTTTTCTTCAGACAATTTCTCACCTAGAGCCTCAAAGGAATTGTCCACCTCAAGCAAATTCATGTGAAAGTCATGAATTGATTCTTCTTCTTTCATTATGAGGTTTTCAAACTTAGTGTTGAGAAGTTGGATTCTTGAGCTTTTTACCTTGGCATTGCCTTCATGAGTGGTTCTGAGTATCTCCCAGGCATTCTTTGCAACAGTACACTGCTTGATTAATCTGAACATGTTCTTGTCCACTCCATTGAATAAAGCATTCAAAGCTTTGGAGTTTCCAAGTGATGCAGTGTCTTCTGCAGCTGACCAATCTTCCTCTGGCTTGAGTACACCAGTGTCAACACCATTAGCATCCAAGATTTTGGGATGCTCCCAGCCTTTGAGCACAGCTTTCCAAGTTCTGCTGTCAAGTGACTTTAGGAAGGCAATCATCCTTGGCTTCCAGTAGTCATAGTTGGTTCCATCCAGGAGGGGTGGTTTGTTGACCGTTGTTCCATCCTTGTCCATGTTTCCAGAAAGTAACTTCCCTGGAGCTCACCCTCAAACAGGCAGGGTGCCTGCTCTGATGCCAATTGAAATTCTGGTGGCAAGTGTCAGATGTGTAGCACGATGTGTACACTTTAGGAATCGTACGATGTGTAGCCTAATGTGTCAACATCGTGAACAACTGAACTTGATGAACAAGTAAACAATATAAAGTGCAGGAAACAAAAGAACACGTGAGTTTGTTAACCCAGTTCGGCACTTATAACAAGCCCTATTCTGGAGGATACCAATCCAGGGATGAATCCACTCTGGTAGTATCAATTCAAAGCTAAACTCCCCCGTTTACAACTTCTCACTTAATCACTACCCGTGCTAATTCTACCTAGGAACTCCTAGATATGAGAACCTCTGCTCACTCCCCCTCAACCTTACCCAGTAAGGATTTAATAACAAACTCAGTTTGGAGACACACTCCTAGAAAACTATGCACTCGTACCTAACGGCTTTGAGTGTTGCACACTCTAACTCCTTGCTTCAAAGCTTTGGAGAAAGAATACTAGAGATTACAACTCTATCAAACTCAGTCCTTACTTGTATCAAAATTATGATTCAAGTGAAGGCTCACAAATAACAATGAACAGACTAAGACCTAAGACTCGATATCTTCAACTCTTGGCTTCGTACTCCTTTATGTCTTCAGTCTTCCTTTATATAGAACAAGTTTCATGGGCTTGGATCTTCAATAATAACAGCTGGCCTTTGTTAATTCTCTTTGAGATTTATTTGATCATAATCTTTTAATTGTTTGTTTCAAATCTTTTTGATCAAAGTCGGCCAATAAAATAAAACAGAACCATGAAAGATTATCTTGTTCCTTGGCGCGCAAGCTGGCACGATATACTTGAAAAACAAATCTTTTTCAAAAGATCGCGTTTAAATAAATAAATGCGCGTCCAGTAGGGCGACCAGATGTGAACCCTGATGTGCCACACATCATGCTCCACATCATGGAATCAGGCTTATTTTACCAAATGAAGCCAACACCCTAAAAGGTCTCAACAATGCCAAAAGGTGTTTGGTAGTGTTGTAAGACTAAGTATTGATTCGGAGTAGTAGTGTTCACTTCCTGAATTGGTATCCTCCAGAGTAGGGTTGTTTAGCGCCGAACTGGGTTAACAAATTACTGGTGTTTTTATTGCTTTTATTTACTTCAGTACTGCAATAAATTGTGATCCTCATAACCAGTTGTCTAACCAGTTGTCTAGGACATCTGGACTGCAGACACATTGCCCTAGACATTGTGTACGACGTCTTTCCTGCCAGAGAACAGAATTTCAACTATTAAAAAAAATGTAGGGACTATTCTTAACTATAGAGTAAAATGTAGGTACTAAAAACATATTTAACCCTAATTTTAATCACTTTAGAGTAGAAATCATCTTCATCTAATAACTAGAGAAATAGTTTGATTTATGTTGATATTTTCCTAACCAAACAATTCTTGGAGTATTATTCTATGTTTAGGTGTTAACAGGTACACACCCAGTATTTGAAGTGAAACTATGTTTCAGGTGTTTTGGAAAGTCAACTATGAAAGTTAGTGATTCAAATCAAAAGTTGGAAAAAATGTATTCAAAGTTGCCACGCCCAGGCGCCATCCTGCCACGCCCAGGTGCCATCCTGTCACGCCCAGGCGCAAGTCTGCCACGCCCAAGCGTGCATCTGCGAATTTTTTCCCTATATAAGCCCAAAAATCATATTTTATAAGGGTTCAGAGATTTTTACATAGAAATTGAGAGAAACACTGTGCTAAGATTTGGGAAGCCACTGTTCAACAACAATCATTGGAGTTGAAGCTTCTCAATCTTCATCTTTATGTGTAATTCTTTCACTTCTCTTTATTCGTTGTAATCTCTCATGAGTAGCTAATTTCTCTATTGTTGGGGATGAGTTGAATTTGGATGAAAACTCTATGTTATGATTTGATACTATCCTTTTGAATAAATTCTAGTATGTTGTTTATGTAATCTCCGTTCTTAATGCTTTTTAATACTTGATCACTTTTAAATTGATTTATGATTCACGATTTGAAACGAGAGTGGAATTTGTGAATGCTTGAGATAACATATTCTTGCCTTTGTAGTCTAGAGATAGATACAAACCCTTGAAACCATTATAATTTCTGATATTTATATGCTTATTCTTAATTTTGAATTCGCTAAGAGATTATGGATTATCTTAAGAATAAAGGTTTAATCACTAAGAGATTAGGGTTAAATAATCTAGGAAATTGGTAACAACATCTTGAATGAATTTAACACTAGAATCAAGTTAATAATATAGAGTTAGAACCCAAAGAATACTCATCCCTGACATTTTTATTATTATTAAATTCAAAGTAATTTTCTTTGTTAATCATTGCTTTTGCAACCAATCAAATCGGAACCTTTTGTTCAATTGAGTTTTAAAATATAATTCAACAGTATAACGCGATCCTTGAGTTCGACACTCGGTCTTACCGTTTTAATTTTACTACTAGTACGATTCAGTACACTTGCTGAAATCGCCATCAGCTTCTTCTCAGATTCTTCAATTGCCGCTTCTTGTCTTCTTCAATCTTGAATATAATTTTAAGTGTTTCCCTCCAAAAGAATATATGGCACTGTTTAATAAGTATAAACTATTAGTTTATAGCTTATAAGCTAAAAGACCTGTTTGGTAACAATTTTTCATCACGAGGTTATAGTTTATTTTACTGACTTATAAATTATTTTATAGACGTTATTTCAAATATCTTATAAACTTATAACTTATCATTTTTCTTCCACTATTACCATTATTATTATTTTAATCCCTATTTAATTTTAATTTAATTTAAAATAGGGATAACACTTTTAGTCATACTTTTAAATGAACTCATGTGTAGACTTTATATTTTTAAATAAATTTTTTTATGAATTTTTAAAATATTATAAGAATTTCTCCCAATTTTTTTTTTTTTGAATTTATTAACAAAGCATAAATTAAATATAAATTTTTTATGTTTTTGGTGCTTAAAAAGTCATATTTAATTCATGTTTTGTTAAAAAATTCTAATTTTTTTTGTGTGTGATTGTTAAAATATTCTAGACTTTTCTGGAAAATTTCATTAAAAAATACGGTAAATAGGCATTTTTCCCCCTGCAATATAGGCGACATTTGTAATACACCCTTAGAAGAAAAAAAACTTAAGGATTCCCACCTTACCGCCCTTGCCCAACACATGGTGTAACACCCGTATTTATTTATTTATTTATTTTCATTTAATTAGACTTATTTTATTTGATTAGATGCTAGTTAGTCTTTTTGGAGTAATTTAGTGCAGTTTAGTAATTAATCATAGTATTTGGCTGTAAGAGGAAATAGTAGAGGATAAGGAGAAGGGAGTTATGAGTGGAGGCATTTTAAGAAAATGTTTGGAGTTTAATTAAAATTAGCTTAAGTTAGTGAAAGGGGCATTTTAGTCTTTTGTTAATTAGATTTGAATAGAAACTTGGTGTAGAGAGCAAGAGCTCTCATAACACCATTTGCTAAGAAGGAGGTAGAGAGAAAAGTCAAGCTTGAAGAGAGTAGAAGGGATTCAAGTGTAGAGCTAGAAGATTAAAGCTTCAATCAAGGTTAGAGAGTGGTTATTAATTCTTGTGAGATGAACAAAGAGGGGGGAGAAGTCTACTCTCCACACCCAAACCCTGTCATCTCTTTTGGTTGGGAATGGGAATCAAGGGAATGTGTTTAGAGTCTAATGTGTTGTTGTTTGATGTTAACATGTTACTATATGCTTCTATTTCGAATTCCCATGATCAAATTTGTGTTCTATGAATGATTTGTTGTTGTTGATGTTTGAATATGAGTTTTGAATAAAATGAAGGAAAATCCTTACTTTTACCATGAAATGATGTTTGATGATGTTAAAGTTTGTACTTCTAGGCTTATACATGATATATATGCTTAAAGTTAATAGCTTTAGGGATTCACATGTTGAAAAATTGGATTTTTGATGATTTTAAACTTAAACCCGAAAGCAGAGTTTTCCTTTCTGCATTAGCTCGCTAGGGCGTATATAGTACTCGCTATGGCGAGTATTCATGGTTCTTGGCGTTGCCCAGAAACTATGAGCTCGCCATGGCGAGTATTAGCGAGCAGGTTGGCGAGTTGAGTTCGCCATTGCGAGGTGGTGGCGAGTTGGGGGCGAGCTGCACTGCTGCTCTCTGACTTAGCTCGCCACGAGCCTACCCAAGCGAGTCTTGTCAGTAATAAAAGTGATTTTGTGGAATAAAAGAGATCCATGTTTATATTATGATTGATTTATTATCCTATAACATGATATAAGATTAGATTGATTGAACCTTGAGATTATATGAGAATGATATACCTATATGAGTATAATAGATTGAACTTGTTGATGATGACTTATGTTTAACTTAGTTTATAAGTATTGTTATGCCTTGCTTGGATGTATACCTTAATGATGATATGATGATGTGATTTGATGCGAACTTGAGAAGGAATATTAGGGTGAGTGGCCTATTATTCATGTGTAGACGTATAGTGTTATCATCATTGTTTGGTATGTATGCATCCATGAGTCAACTTGAGCGAGGTCCCCCAAGACTTAAAACTGACTTGATGCGAGGAATACATGTGTATTCTAAATTTGATGCGGGTACCACATGCATTAAGATGTGTCTAGGTTGATACATAATAAGTGATGACATTAGTTGCATTAGGACAATTGTGCATCCTACTTGTTAATTGGTAATTGCCATTGTGTTCCATTATGAGTGTGATTGATTGGATAATGCAACTTCAATTTAATGTCTTAGTCAATTGATAATGAGTATGATATTGCCTTATCATGAATACTGTGATTATGCCATGTGACGAATATGCGTCAAATATATATATGTTTATTTTACATAATGTAAGTATATGTTATACTTATTATTATGAACTTGAATTATAACTAACTCTCTATTTTGTGTATGTGTTTGGTTTGGGTCCAGATTCTTCACTTGAGGAGTGATCCCGTGGCTTAGGAGTTAGCTTGTGTTACTAGCTTAGCTTGGTAAGGATGAAGAGTAGGAAATTCTAGAAACCTTAGAAGTCTAGGATTTGCTCTGATACTTGTAACCTTGCTAGAACTAGTATCTTAGTCGTTTGTTTGAGGCTATGTATGACCTTGCTAATTATCTTAACTTATCTATAACTTGAGTATTTGAATTTGTTTTGGATTATTGTGGATAGGCCTTGTGGTTGAAGGACCTAGTCCAATTTGTAGTATGATTTTATGACTTCCATGTTTGGGGTTTAATTACTATGAGTAATGATTATGGATATTAATGATTCCGTTGCTATGAAAATGAATATATGCATGTTGTTTATGTGAAAATATTATTATGTAACGCCTTGATTGATGCATGATCTTAATTTAAGTTAATTATAGGATGTTTATCGATTAGGGTGTTACAATTTGGTATCAGAGCAAGGTCGGTCCATTTCGGATCAATTAGGTTAGTATACCCTTAGGTGCATAAGTGTAGTAGAACACTTTTTAGCATCCATAAGTTTAATGTGAGGATGGGTTTTTGGTTGATTGTTTAGGTGATGGCGCAAAGAGCAATGGCGGGGTTCGGTTATTATACATAAGGAAAACTTATGCACCGTGCATAAACTTCCCATTTGCACCCCTCCCATTTCGTTATACACCCCCACCTCAACATTTGGCTTTTTGCTTTTCCCATTTCTGCCACCATCGTTCATCACCAACGCAGATGAGTTCGAATTCATCGTTCATCACCATCGCAGAAATCATCATCACCGTCGCCGATTTCATCCTTCATCGCCATCACAGAGCTCTTCACCATCGCCGGCAACAACACTTCATCATCGCCGGCAACATCACGAGCTTATTCAACCGTCATAAGCATTCAACCGAAACAAACAGAAAAAAGATGAAAACAAAACAGGTTTGAGCTTATTCCTTATGCTTGATAGATTAATTTTCAATTAAAGATGAAGGTTGAGAAAAATTCACATGACCTAGAATTACCCCTTCTCTCAAACAATGTTTGCAATTTTGCTTATGAACTGATTAACCTCCCCTGTTTTTCTTCAATTTGTGAACTAACTCTTGAATTTTGTGATATGAAATGTGTGAATTAATCTGTTTCACATGATTCTAAAGTTGTTGATTGGTTTTTTGTTGTAACAGTAATTGAATTTTCCCTATTTGCAAATTTGTAATCTATGCATTCCATGTGTTTGTTTGTTTGTTGGCTGAGCTGAAATCTGAGACAATAAACTTTTGATGTTTGTTTCTTCACAGTCATATCAATTTATGAGTGCTGCTAGTTGAATTTTAGAACTTTGAATTTGAAACATTAGATTCGTTTTCGTGTTGTTTTCCCTCCAACAATTAGCTGGTAGAATGGTTTCAGAGAGTTGTACTCTGAAACATTTAGCTGGTAGAATGGTTTCAGATGGTTGATAGTTAATTGTTGCTGCCTAAACCATTTAGCTGGTAAAATGGTTTCAGAGAGTTGTACTCTGAAACCATTTTGTTAGTAGAATGATTTCAGATAGTTGATGCTTAATTGCTGTTTTGATGCTTAATTATTGCTTCCTAAACCATTTATTTTACACACACACATATATATATATATATGCAAGTGAGTTTAAGAACACTAGTCAAAGAACAGCTTCATCAATGAAATGGCCAAAGGGAGCTAAAGCTCAGGAAGTAGCAAAGATTATGGATCTCAGAATTGGAATATGTTCAGCAATATTAACAGATCTCGGCAATTATAAAGGACAATATGTGCAGAAGGAAGCAACATTATACTATAAGGAAATGCTTAGAAAGATAGCAGATGAAACATGATAGTTGTTAGGATTGTGATTTGAAGAGTGCATGATAGTTGTTAGGATTGTGATTTTAGCAGTAGTTTCTCTATCGTGTTTGTTGTTTTTGGTTTAAATTATGAATTATGAAGGTCATAATTGTAAGAACTACTTAGTTTCTACTACTTGATGGTTTCATGAACTATTAGAAGACATGTTTATGATTCCATTAGATTCGCACATGCATATCAGTTTACTCGATATTTGTATACTAAATTCTGATTTTATGGTGAAAATCGTGAATTATTGATTCTCATGTACCGTCTTTTCTTTTCAAATGTTAATGCACTAATGCATAGACAGAAAATAAATATTCATATTTTAGTCAAAATAAATATTATAACTGAAACCATAAGTGTGGCTTAATGGTTTCATTATTTTTGTATCTGAAACCAAAGTAGCCCTCTTATGGTTTCCAATAAAATATTCATATTTTATTCAAAATAAATATTATTATTGAAACCATAAGTGTAGCTTAATGGGTTCACTAGTGTTGTATGTGAAATCAAAGTATATCTCTTATGGTTTCCAATAAAATATTCATGTTTTACACAAAATAATTGTGTAATCCATAAGAACAAAATTATCACCATAGGTTATTTTCATATTCAGTTCAACTTTAAGACCAATAGTAGTTACTAGTTAGCACAAAAATGAGCGTTGTAGCATCCATTTTCAATCATGATTTAGAAAAGAATCGACAATTACAAAAATAATCTTTTACATCATAATCTCATTTTCTATTCCCATTCCCCATTACAATTTGTGCTCTATAAAAATATTGTTCTTACAAACAGCAAAATGAGGCCTCCAAAACACTAAGCTTAACCAAAGCTACTATACCATAAGAGATCTACTAAGTTAAACCAAAACTAAAGAATGCTACTATACCAAAACACTAAGCTTAACCAAAGCTAAACAAACTGAGGCCTACAAACAGAAGCACAAAACTAAAGAGCACAAGTCCCTCAACACGAAGATCTCTGAAACCACACCTGCACAGTCACAAACACAAAGTGGTTTAGGTTGAAACAATTAAGCATCAACTCTATGAAACCATTCTACCAGCAAAATGGTTTTGGAGTACAACTTTCTGAAACTATTCTTCCAGCAAAATGGTTTAGGTATGATTTTTAACTTAGCAAGAATGATTTGTAACAAAAAAAAGCTACAAGGTGCACCAGAAAATGTAAAAGACTGAATCAACATTTACCTTGTTGTACTTGGCAAAAGAATAGTCCTCTGTTGGTGGAATACCATTTAAAACTTGAACCTGCTAACAAAAGTATCAAAATGCTCAACTACACAAACTAGTAACCACAACCAACACACATCCACACATAATTGTTACTAAAAATCCCATTAAAAAAATCAATAGAAAACATAAGAAAAACTTGATTGTTGTTACATCACCTTCCATCACCACATTCACTTTCATTCATCATCACTACAAATCACTACCAACCACCATAACCCAAAACAAAATCAAAGAAACAGAACACATAAAAACAGAACCAAAGAACAAATGACCACAAGGAGGAAAATCGAAACAGAATTCAAAGTGTACCTTTTGTTGAATCTTCACGCTGCCGTGGAATATTGCCGGAGAAATTGACGTCACCGTGGAAGCTGGCCGGTGAAATTGACGGAGAAATTCACGTCGCCGTGGAAGCTGGCCGGAGAAATTCACGCCGTCGTGCTTGTGAGAGTGATCGAAATTGGGAGAACGCGAGCTTCAGATTGTGAGAGTGTGAGATGATGCCTAAGATTATTACACGTGTAATTACAATCTGATGGTTGTGCTTCACTTATGCACCATGCATAAGGATATCTTTATGTATAATAACCTTGGCCGCAATGGCGGATGCAATAGCCTTGATGGCTAATGCTTTGACACAAGATGCGGCGGCTAGAGTGGCCGAAAGAGTTGCACATGAGAATCGCATGGGGAATGAAGATGAATTGAGGTTGGAGAGATTCCTTAGGAACAACCCTCAATCATTCAAAGGAGGTCATCAAGGTTTTAAATTGCGGACCGCATCACCTGATGCGGCCGCAATATTGCGGATGCGGAACGCAGCGCAACCGCATCAGACCGCAATTGCGGTGTGACTGTAAATCACACGCAACGCCACAACGAAACCGCAACGCAACGCTGTTTTTCCGCAACACAACACCGCAACGGACCGCATCAGAAAAAGGACTTTCAAAAAAATAGAGAATCTCAAATCAATTTTAGAAAAGAGAAGAAAAAACAACTTTTCGAAGAATTTTACTGTAAAATTTCAGAAAATATACCTTCATTTTTCTTTTATGTCTTTTAGATTTATAATTTATTTTTATACAGATATTCATATTAGCTTATTTTTATATTTACAAGTAAGATAAACTAGATTAATTTTGATACAATGTTAGTGTAAGAAAATGTGTATTTGTGCGGATAGAAAATTATTTTCACGCCGCAACGGCCGCAATTGCATCGCAGCGACCGCAATAGCCGCAATCGCAACACTCGCAACCGCAACCGCAACCGCATCGACGACCGCAACCGCAATTTAAAACCTTGGAGGTCATGATCCCGAAGGAGCTCAAAAGTGGTTAGAAGGCATGGAAAGAATCTTTGGTGCTATGAGATGTTTGGTAGCACAAAAAGTGACTCTAGGAAGCTATATGTTGCATGAAGACGCCGGGTATTGGTGGAAGAATGTGAGTCAAAGGTTGGGTCAAGGTGGAGCCATCATTACTTGGGACACCTTTAAGAGAGAATTTTTGACTAAGTACTTTCCAACGGACATGAGGAACCGAAAAGTGGTAGAATTCATGGAACTCAAACAAGGAAATTTAACCGTTGCGGAGTAGGGGTGGCAAAACGGGCCGAGCCCGTGGGGCCGACCCGTTTGGCCCGCAATTTTTGACGGGCTGGGGCGAGGTTTTTGGCCCGGTACCTTAAGTTGGCCCGCCCCTGTTCAACCCGTCGAAAAAATGGGGTGGGGCGGGGCAGGGTTGCCCACGGGCTTGTTTTTTATAATTGAATTAAAATTGGGCTTGGATTGAGGAGCCCAAATCCCAATCTCTAATATTTTTTACTTTCCACTCATTTCGTTCATCACTTTTCATCACGTTTCTTTCTTTCTTCTTCCAAAGTTAGGGTTTTTCCTCATTCATTCATTTCACAGCCGCTGCAACTCCTGCTACTCACTCCACTCCACCATCGTTTTGTTCTTCCTCTCTAGTCCAGACACACAAACATTTAAGGTAAGCTACTAAGCTTCAACTCAATCTTTCTATATGTTCACCAATGTTAAGAAAAAAAGAAATATCAGAACCCCACGCCACTGTTGAGATAGTGTTTTTTTTTCTGCAAATAATTAAAATTGGTTTTGTTGTTTTGATTGGATTTTTTGTTTGAAGAATTGGTAACCCCACTGAACCGTTTGCACTTTCCCTTTGATTTGCCTATGAAGTGTTTGTGTTATTGTTTCAATTGGAGTTGGAAATTTTGTGTGTAAGTTAAACACATAGATTGTTTTGAGAGATAAGATTCTCTTTTGGTTGTCTTGCTGTGACCGCGGTTCATCTGTTTCTTTAGGAGCTGATAGCATTTATTTAGTGTTGGTTTGATTTATACCAGGGACGGATTTATACCACTTTGAATCTAACCTTGTCCCCACATAGTCCATAAACTGGAACATTTACAACAAATATTATTTGTTAAACTATTGCTAATGTATAAAGTATACATATTGAAGAAAGCAATTATCTTACTACGGAACAAGTATAAAGTATACATATTGAATCTAACCTTCTAAAGTTGCTTTGGTTGAAATGAAATTTTAGAGGTATGAAATTTTTAAATGCAGATTTTTAAGGATTGTCACATGCATATAAAATGATATTTTTTTTATTAATTAGTTTAGTAGTTAGAATATCACATTTTTAGGACGAATTAATGGAATGTTTGAAATTCAAACTCCGAATCTTACGTATAAAATGCAATGTTTCTACCAAGTAATGGATATACAATGTCATAACTTTTGTAATCATCGATATTTTTATATGATTGGTTTTATTGTTGGTTACTCTCTATATTGTGACTATTTGATATGGCTAATATTGTTGGTTACTCTTTATTTTAAATGTTTGGAATCATAGGTGAAAGCTTCAAATGGATTCACAAACAGTTGAAGGTGCAGTTAATTTGGAGGGTGTTAATGATGAAACACCTGAAAGTAAGAGGGCCAAAATAACTACTTCTGATTGCTGGAAATATTTCACTAAACTTGATCTTACTGTTGATGGCATTCTGAGAGCAAAGTGCAAGGGTTGTGCAAGGGTGTTTAGGGCAGGAGGTAACAGTGGGACCACGACACTAAATCGTCATTGGCCTAAATGCGACAAAGTCAAATCTCTTGATATAGGTCAAGTCATGATCGACATGCAAGTTAAACTTAAGAATCTTACTATAGATAAAAAGGTGTCTATAGAAATGTGTGCTATGGCCATTATTGCGCATGATTTGCCTTATAACTTTGTTGAATTTCAATTTATAAGGAATTGGCTTAAGTATTTGAACCCTGACTTTACTCCCATTACTCGAAATACTGCAAAGGCTGATGTGGTTAGTATATATAAGAGAGAGAAGGAAAATATTAAGCAAGAATTGGCTAATATTCCTACAAGAATTTCATTAACCTCTGATTTGTGGACAGCTTGTAATACAGAGGGTTATATTTGCATAACTGCTCACTATGTTGATTGTAATTGGAATTTAAAGAGTAGGATTCTCAACTTTTCTCACATGCCTCCCCCTCATAGTGGATATGAGTTGTCAAAGAAGATTCTTGAATTTATAAGTGACTGGGGAATAGAAAAGAAAATATTTTCCCTCACATTAGATAATGCTTCAGCTAATGATGTAATGCAAGCACACCTAAAAAGACAACTTGTCTTGCAAAATTCGTTATTATGTGATGGAGAGTACTTTCATGTGCGTTGTTCGGTGCATGTTTTAAATCTAATTGTGCAAGAGGGGCTGAAAGTTGTAGGGGATGTGTTGGAAAAGATTAGAGAGAGTATCAAATATGTGAATGGTTCGGAGGGCAGAAAGGACAAATTTAAGGATTCCATTGTACTCGTCGGTGGTGTTAACACTTCAGCTGGGCTGTGTTCTGATGTTCCAACAAGATGGAACTCAACTTATTTGATGCTAGAAAGTGCTTTGAAGTATCAACGTGTATTTTCAAGTCTTAGTTTTCATGATAATAATTTTAAGGTTTGCCCCTCATAAGAAGATTGGAAAAGAGGAGAGAAAATATGTGCATTCTTGTTGCCATTTTATGAGACCACAAACTTAATTTCTGGAACATCTTATCCTACTTCCAATTTGTATTTTTTGCAAATTTGGAAAATTCAGCGTGTCTTGATTGAAAGTATGAAGGATGAAATTAATGTTATTAAAACAATGGCTACCAATATGATGGTGAAATTTGAAAAGTATTGGCATGATTATAGTATGGTGCTTGCTCTAGGAGCGGTTCTTGACCCAAGGATTAAACTCTCTACTTTGGAATTTTGTTACTCAAGGGTTGATCCACTTACTTCTAAACTTAAAGTGGAAGAAGTTAAGAAGAAGTTGTACAAACTCTTTGAGAATTATTCGTCCATTTCTAATTCATCTACCACAACTTCTACAAGTGTTGCATCTTCCGCTACTTCGTCTACCCACAAATTGACTTCCAACTTGTTCAGTGTAAGTAGATGGATAATCTTTTAATGACTATTATTGTACTACTTATTTCTAGCTCAATTTGGTGGATCGTGTGTCCTTACTAATATTGCATGATCACTATGAATTGCCATTGTTTGAACAATTTCCTTTATCCTTGTATTTGTTATGATGTTTTCTTGCTGTGTTAGATGGGATTAGAAACCAAAAGCAATGCACTCTTATATTGTATCTCTTTAGAAAGAATCTTTTCCTTATCAATTGCATATGTTACTATCTTTAGTTATGAAAGACAATACAGCTACTATTTCTTAGTTCTACCATATAAAGGGACTTAGGTGATCATTCTGCTAGAATATTGTGGCATTTCATTGTGTCACTTAGTTTCAATACAAAAAGGAAAGAAATTCTCATGTCATAATATCATTTGAGCAGGACTAATTATATTCTTTATTAGATGTAACTTGATTTGTGTTGTCGTGTTGGTCTATTTGCTATTCGATGTAGACTTAATTTTTAACTTTGAATAATATAATTGTAATAACCCAAAAATTTAATAAATTAGAAATACTCATTTATTAGTATAACCTTAGTACATCTTAACTTTGAATAATATAATTGTAATAACCCAAAAATTTAATAAATTAGAAATACTCATTTATTAGTATAACCTTAGTACATCTATAAATTTTAGTAAAGGCAAAATGGTAACCTTACCTTATAAGACTCTTTAATTGGTCAAGGATCAATTTTCTTGGATATTATTCCTTCTCCATTCTCTCACAAATAAATAAATAAATAAATAAATTCCTCTCTTCCCTCTCTCTAGAAACTTCCGAACCCCACCTCCATAATTCTAATATCCTAAATTTTCACTCAATGACCATGAAATTTTCATGAGGATTGTTTAAGAGTTGTAGTCTTTACAATTTAGGGTTAGAAATCATTTGGTAAGGTTCACAAAAAGAGGCAAAGAGGAAGAATAGAAGATCTAAGGAGAAAAGAAGAGAAAGCTTGGAGTACTAAAGTGAAGAGGTGATTAAAGCTAGGAGAGGGCTAGATTTTTGGGATTAGAGGTAAGAGGAAAGGTTATCTTCACCATTTAGAGCTTAAGAGTGATTGTGTGGTTGTGGGTCATGTATTCTCTTGTGTTTTCATGAATTTGTTGATGAATTAAGTTGAATTTCGTGCTCCAATTATTGTGCTTATTTTGAGTATGAGAAAAGTTGTGAAATTATGTTGTTGTTATTCTAAAACTCGTGTTTTGTTATATTGAATACATGCTCTTGAGATTTTGGCTTATTTGAGTGAAATTCATGAAGTTGTTTTTGAATTATGTCAAATTCAAGTTCTATTTTCTTTCTATGACATTGGGTATGAGATTAAATGAGAAATTTATGATATCCTTGGAAGTTGTTGCTTAAACGTGAATTGAGTTCCATGATTTGAGTTAGTGAAGTTTTGTTGTGATGAAATGAAGAGAATGATATTGCTAAAGTTAATGAGTGTAGAAGAAACTTGGGATTATAGTTTCCCCTTGAAGTTTATTAGTAATTTTAGATTTAGTATCAAATTTTAGCTTCTCAAGAGAATTGATGAAATTTTAAAGTGATTGAGAATAAGTTGATGAAATTGAATGTTAACTTAGTGTTTATTAACATTGGTGTTTAGGTCCTGATATTGAGGGTAGAAAGAATTTATAGTTATTTGGAATTATAGGATTTTGGAATCTGTTTTTAGTGCTCGATGTGGATTGTAGTTTTGATTTTAAATTAGAGGAATAAAAGCATAGATTAATGTTAATGATGAGGAGAGGATTGTTATACTAGAGGTTGAGAATAGTGAAATGCATGTGAAGAATAAGGTGTTAACTCACTAGGGAATTGCGCTTTTGACAAGTTTTTAAATACTAAGATTCTAAATTGTTTTGGGTTAGATTGAGTGCTTTAAGGATAAATAAAGAAATAATGTGGTATAGCCTTTCGCCACAACGAAGAGATAATGTGGTATAGCCGTTCGCCACAACGAAGAGATAATGTGGTATATGTGAATGTAGTGGAAACGATAAGCGAGATGAGATGATTATTATTAGTTTCAATTGTAGATGTGCATGTAGAACTTCGTGTGTGACTAACAACCAATTTAGGTTAAAGATTTTATCAGATATTGTTTACCTTCGATGTTGTGAAGATTATCTTTGGGATTAGTTTAAAAGTTGTTGGATAAAACTCCTGAAAATTTTCGTATCTACCCAAATGTTTATTCTGTGGTTGGTCTGTCTATCTTGCATTTGGTCTATGTACACAAAAGAAAATGAGATAGTTTTTATATACTTTGTTGACAGTTAACCAACACTTAGAGAACTACGTGGCTCTGATTCCCTAATCGTTTAGGGATACGTAGGACCAGGGATTCTCATGTCGAGCTATAATTTCAGTAACTTTGTATTTTAAATTTATATTAATATATTTTCTATAGTGTATTAGGCTTCCCAGGCTAAATTTAGGGTTAGTTTGTGGTGGCCTGTGCGCCGGTCATGACTAAAGATTAGATGGTGACAAAGTTGGTATCAGAGCCCGGTTTATTGATCCTGTATAGCAGTCGGGATTTGGGTCCTATGGAGATAAAAGTGTTATTGTGGTGTTGGGGTTTTAGTCTTCTAAAGATACCTCCTTATTTGTGTTATGTGTAGTCGTAGAATCTAAAAAAAAAAATTGTTTAATAATACCTCCTCAAGTTTTAATTAATAGTTGAGAGAGTTAGTAGTTACTTCAGTTAGTTAGTAGTTAAAAATTAAAATGATTACTTTTGATTGAAGGTTATGCTTCATATTTCTGCATGTTTGAGAAATGTGTCTTTTAGTTATTATAAACTAACTTGAAAGTATAAAATTGTAGTTAAAATGATGACTTAAAGTTCAGATTTGGAGACAAGGTAGTCTCATAGTGAAGTCAATTCTACATAAATTCTAACTCATACTTTAAAGAACAGTTTTAGGCTTTTATGAATGATATTGATCAAGGTCTTAAGGTGATTGACTACATATTTAAAGGAGCTAATTAGTTAATGAAAGTTGATATCTCTCTCATTGTTAAGTAAGTATATGATTTAAAGCATATTGCTCTTTGGAACTATTGACTATGTCTATGATGATAATGCACCAAATGTTTTATGATCTTTCTTTTGGCTAAGTTTCTGTCAATGCAATCTTGTAGATTTTGCAACCAATTGAATTATCCAAATGAAATAAATTTGGGTTCTCTCTAAAACATTAATGAAATTGTTGTGATCTTGCATGTTGTGGAATGATGTTGATAGTATGATTAAATTTTCCTGTTTAAAGAAATTGGGGACTCTATGGCCTAGATTGTTTGATATTTTAGTATTTGATTAGTAGAAGAAGTGGTTACAACTACCTGCCTTTTATATAAAGTTTAAATAAGATTACTATGCAGTTTTACTTAAAAATACAATTGCTGTCGTGAGATAAAAAGTTTATGATTTCTTGAGTTTGATCATGTGAATGATGTTGCTTAACATATATGTACCCATGTATATATGTGTATTTGTTGGTTTGTTAATGTTTATTTGTATATTCCTTCACTTTGGCATCTTATTTATTTTTGATATCTTGTATATTCTATTTTAAAATGATAACAGTAACATAGAATATTCTTTGTGGGTTAAACTCATGACAAGAGTTGGAATCTCTGTTGGTATTTCAATTTAGTCTTATTTTTATATCTAAACTAACTTCGTCCCTAAATTGTCCACTACACACTTGTTGCTACGGTTGCAGAGCCAAATACTTTGCGAAAGTGATTTTTGTGTGTTTAAAAATATATATATATAATAAATTAGGAATACTTATTGCATTGATAATAATGGAAAGCAAAGAACACAACCATAGTGGAAAGCATAAGGAACATTGTATAAGTAAAGAAATGGCTTGACAAAAAGGGTTTTCTCTAATTATTTAATTGGGTGATATCAAGGTAAAGCTGTGAATTATTCTTTGAAATTGATTATTCAAGCTATGAAGGTGTGCATAGAGGTTAGGTAGGAGCATGTTAAGGCTTAAAAGGACGAGCACTGTTATTAGTCGATCAGAGTACGTAGCGGAAGGTCAGATTATTAGCTAGTGCGAAATTTCGAGGACGAAATTTATTTAAGGGGGATAGAATGTAATATCCCAAAAATTTAATAAATTAGAAATACTCATTTATTAGTATAACCTTAGTACATCCATAAATTTTAGTAAGGGCAAAATGGTAACCTCACCTTATAAGACTTTTTAATTGGTCAAGGATCAATTTTCTTGGATATTATTCCTTCTCCATTCTCTCACAAAAAAAATAAAATAAATAAATTCCTCTCTTCCCTCTCTCTAGAAACTTCCGAACCCACCTCCATAATTCTAATATCCTAAATTTTCACTCAATGACCATGAAATTTTCATGAGGATTGTTTAAGAGTGGTAGTCTTTACAATTTAGGGTTAGAAATCATTTGGTAAGGTTCACAAAAAGAGGCAAAGAGGAAGAATAGAAGATCTAAGGAGAAAAGAAGAGAAAGCTTGGAGGACTAAAGTGAAGAGGTGATTAAAGCTAGGAGAGGGCTAGATTTTTGGGATTAGAGGTAAGAGGAAAGGTTATCTTCACCATTTAGAGCTTAAGAGTGATTGTGTGGTTGTGGGTCATTTATTCTCTTGTGTTTTCATGAATTTGTTGATGAATTAAGTTGAATTTCGAGCTCCAATTATTGTACTTATTTTGAGTATGAGAAAAGTTGTGGAATTACGTTGTTGTTATTCTAAAACTCGTGGTTTGTTATATTGAATACATGCTCTTGAGATTTTGGTTTATTTGAGTGAAATTCATGAAGTTGTTTTTGAATTATGTCAAATTCAAGTTCTATTTTCTTTCTATGACATTGGGTATGAGATTAAATGAGACATTTATGATATCCTTGGAAGTTGTTGCTTAAACGTGAATTGAGTTCCATGATTTGAGTTAGTGAAGTTTTGTTGTGATGAAATGAAAAGAATGATATTGCTAAAGTTAATGAGTGTAGAAGAAACTTGGGATTATAGTTTCTCCTTGAAGTTTATTACTAATTTTAGATTTAGTATCAAATTTTAGCTTCTCAAGAGAATTGATGAAATTTTAAAGTGATTGAGAATAAGTTGATGAAATTGAATGTTAACTTAGCGTTTATTAACATTGGTGTTTAGGTCCTGATATTGAGGGTAGAAAGAATTTAGGCTTAAAATAATTACAAATATATTGAAAATCAATTTTCCCTAATCTTTTTGTCAAAAAAATAAAAAAAATTCTCTAATCTTCATCTTCTCAATTCCCTTTAGTTCTTTATTTATCAAACACATCCTAAAAACAAAATCTTAAAACAGAAATCTGAAATCTATAATCCTCTTTTGTTGTTCATCACTCTCACTATACTTACTGAAATTCTTGTGGCAAGTGTCAGATCTGTACACTTTAGGAATCGTACGATGTGTAGCCTAATGTGTCAACATCGTGAACATGCTGAACTTGATGAACAAGTAAACAATTTAAAGTGCAGGAAACAATAAAACACAGTGAGTTTGTTAACCCAGTTCGGCGCTTAAACAAGCCCTAATCTGGAGGATACCAATCCAGTGATGAATCCACTATGGTAGTATCAATTCAAAGCTAAACTCCCCCGTTTACAACTTCTCACTTAATCACTACCCGTGCTAATTCTACCTAGGAACTCCTAGATATGAGAACCTCTGCTCACTCCCCCTCAACCTTACCCAGTAAGGATTTAATAACAAACTCAGTTGGAGACACACTCCTAGACAAGCAAAGCACTCGTACCTAAAGGCTTAGAGTGTTGCACAATCTAACTCCTTGCTTCAAAGCTTTGGAGAAAGACAACTAGAGATTACAACTCTATAAACTCAGTCCTTACTTGTATCAAAACTATGATCCAAGTGAAGGCTCACAAAGAACAAAGAACAACTAAAGAACTAAAACCCTAAGACTTAATTTGTAGACTTAGCTTCTTGATTTCAGTTGATGAATAATTAGTCTTCAGTCTTCCTTTATATAGAACAAGCTTCATGGGCTTTGACGAGTTGGCCTTGATAAATTTTGCCTTGAGATTTATTTGATCATAATCTTTTAATTGTTTGTTTCAAATCTTTTTGATCAAAGTCGGCCAATAAAATAAAACAGAACCATGAAAGATTATCTTGTTCCTTGGAGCGCAAGCTGACACGATTTAATTTGAAAAACAAATCTTTTCAAAAGATCGCATGTAAATTAAAAGAAAGCGCGTCCAGCTAGGGCATCCAGATGTGAAACCTGATGTGCCACACATCATGCTCCACATCATGGAGTCAGGCTTATTTAACCAAATGAAGCCAACACCCTAAAATCCTCAACAATCTCCCCCTTTGGCAAATTTTGGGCTAAAATAATCTATGAGTCACCCAACATAATTTGGAGAGATGTGTAGGCACATCAGAGGCATGCAGCAGCAGATCAGAGCCTCACAAATGAAGAGAGAATTAAACTCTCACAAGATAGGAAAGTAACTTCCCAAAGACTGAGAAAAATAAATTCTCAGACACATACAAGCATGAGATTCCATGCACACATAAGGGAGGGTAGCAAACCCAGTAGTAGTTTACTCCCCTTTGAACTAGAGCAATTTCCATGTACTCCCCCTAAATCTCATATTCCCTATAGGCTTCTTCAGAATGCATGACCTAGAGAGATATAGAGAAGTTTTAAACTTGGCTTCTTAAGAATACATGACCAAGTTAAAACTTACAGATGTGTCAAACATCACACAAAATAACAACTTTTACAGGCTTCTTAAGAATGCATCACCATGTAGAAATCATACAAATGGATCAACCATTACACAAATTAACATCTTCAATTGGACTTCTTAAGAATGCATCACCCAGTTGAAAACGTACAGATTAAGTCTTCAGAAAAACATGCTTTAGAAAACTAATTCTTCAAAAAGTTGTTGAGAAAACATTTGAAGAAAAATAAGCATGTATGCCAGATGTGTAGTCAGATGTGCCACACATCACAATTTGCTGCAGTTAAGACTTCAAAGAATTGTTCATTTTAAATTTTACTCCCCCTTTTTAGCCAGAATTTTGACAAATATAGTCAAACACATAGAGAGTAAGTAAAACACCATAGAATGCAGATAGCATGAGATGTAGAGATGATGGTGCATGAACAGAAAAAGGCACTCAGGCCATTATTAGTGCAGCGGTACAAGAACAAGCACACAAAGGTGCATCAGAAATCCAGGGCATAGCCCACAATATACAAGCAAAAACCAAGGAAATACTGAGTACAGGGAAATATGAATTACAGAAATTCAAATATCCTGGCTCCCATCAGTTTCCTCAGCTTCAGAGTCATTGGGCTCCTCCTCCTCCAATTCCTCATCCTCAGCCATTATTTGCTCATCCTCAAGCTCCAGTCCAGCAATGACTGCTTCCAGCTTGTCCTTCTTCTCATCCAGAGCCTTACAAGTCTCCTTTAAAGCAGTAATCATATCTGTCCTAGACATTGCATTAGTTGAGCTGGATGTGCCCACATCAGGAGTCACATCAGACTGCTTGAGACTAAAAGAAATAGCAGACTCTCTTCTGCAAGACAAATCATCCTTGCCCAGAACATCAGGTCTCTGGCTCAATATGATTCCACACAACAGGGAAGGAAATGCAATGGGTAGTTTGACAGCTAGGGTTTTGGCATGTTTGATAGTCTGATAAAAAATATAAGTACCAAAATCAAAGTTAATTTTGTTACCTACAGTATAGATGAACCTAGCCAAACCTGTAGCCACATCATAGTTGTGTGTGGTAGGCACCCAGTTAGCAGCAGCAATCCTATTCAGGATGTTGTAGATTGGAGTGAGCTTGCTTGCTTGCAATTTTCCCTTCTTAGGCCAAGTCTTGACCTTTCCAGCAGTGATGGCCTTGATTATATAGTTGTCATTGGCCTCCATCTCAGTATAGGGCTCCTCACTTCTGCCCAGAAATTTGTTGATCACAGTGGGAGAGAAGTGAATTTCCTTGCCTCTCACAAAGACTGTTTGATACTCCTTGTCCAAAGGATTATCATAGCCAGCAGGAATGTTTACCAAAAATTCTTTGACCACTTTCTCATAGCAGTCAGTCAGCCCAGTAACAGTCTTCATCAAGCCAGCACGCTTGATCAACCTCATAACCTCCTTGCACTGCAAGGCTTCAACACTTAGCTCCCTCTCCAGAGTTAACCTTCTATGAGCAATGTACTTCCATTTACCAGCATGTGCAGGGTTGTGGAAGGAAATCAAGTCAACTGGGATGTCAGGAATTCCCTGAGGAATTTTCTTCTTCCCATAGCTCTTCTTCACAGCAGACTCAATGTGAATCACATCAAACTCCACATTGCGTTCCTCAGCAGATTCTTCTTTAGACTCACTGATGTGAGCTACATCACGCTCCCCATCGTACTCTGAGTCACTTGTAGGTGGCTCTTTTCTTTTCTGAGTCTTCTTCTTTGTTGGTGGAACCACAGCTTTACTGTATCCCTTCTTGGGACCATACAGAACTTGCCTCTTAACAGGCTTCTTCTTCTCCTTGGTAGCAGCAGGAGAACTTTCAACTATAGCAGGACCCTTTCCACTTCTGGTCCTTCTAGCAATACTATCCTCAACAAGTTTCTTCAAGGGAATGTTAGAATTGTAGCCTTCTACATCTACAACAACTGTATCTCCATCAACATCCTTGTCAGAAGGATTGGAGTCTTCCACATCTTCAGAACCTTTAGCTTCTTTACCCTTGTCAGACTGGGTATCATCTTCAGGTTCTTCAACCTCAGCAGGTTGATCTTCTTCAACAACTTCCTGTTCTGGAGAATCAGGAATGACAGGTTGTTCTTCAGCAGCAACAGTCTCTTCTTCAGCAGTAGGAGACTTTTCTTCACCTTGTGGCAATGATGTGCCCACATCTGCCACAACATCAGGTTCTTGCAGGGCCTGAAGTACAGAATCAATGATCTTCTGAGTCAACGGGTGTCTTTGACCCTCAGAGATCTTCACAGCAGCCTTCTCAGGGTTAGGGTTTGAAGAACCTATACCCACAGATGCTTCAGCATCAGCATCACCAGATTTAGCAGGAAGAGGTTCAATATGCAGACTTTCCATGGTGTGAACCCTCTTTGGTGAGCCAATCTTTGGCTTCTTGCTTTTCTTCTTCTTCTTCTTGGATTTTTCTGTGGAAGGAGAAGGAACAACATCTTCCTCTGCAGCAATGGGAGTTGATTCCCTTCTTGATCGTTTAGACTTCTTCTTCTTTGATCCAGATGGCTTGATCATTGAAACAGGAGTGACATTAACGATCATGTCACTTTGAATTTCTTCATGATGTGGGGAATAAGGTTTTGGTGATGATGGAGAAGTGTTTGTTTTTGTGGAAGGAGATGTTTTGGTTGCAGTAGACATGATGATGATGATGATTTGGTATGAAGATTTCAAAGAAAATTGCAGAAAGATGAACAGAGGTTTTGAGAGAGAGATCAAGACAAGTTCTTGGTCGTTTGAGTGTTAGAGAGATGAATGTAGTGATCAATGTGGTAGGCAATAAGAGAAAATCTTCAATAAACGGATTTCTTGGAGTTTTGATCGCGAAATAGCCGTTGGAAATATTTTTGTAATGATTGCCTTTGGATTGCGTGCAACTATGGATGGAGGGAAAGACAGGTAACCGTTGCACGCCGGAATAGCTATTATGGCTATTGATCCTCAAAGAGGCAAATACCAAGTTTGCCCCTTAACACCTCAAACCTATTTGCATCTAAAGCCTTTGTGAATATATCTGCCAGTTGATTCTATGTGGCAACATGCTCTAGAGTCACAATGTTGTCTTCAACAAGATCTCTAATAAAATGGTGACGTATATCAATGTGCTTTGTCCTACTATGTTGGATAGGATTTTTGGAAATATTTATAGCACTTAGATTGTCACAGTATAATGTGAGCACATCTTGCTGCACATTGTACTCACCCAACATCTGCTTCATCCAAAGTAGCTGAGAACAACTACTTCCTGCTGCAATATACTCAGCCTCAGCTGTAGAAAGAGAAACACAATTTTGTTTCTTGCTGAACCATGATATAAGGTTGCTTCCCAAAAAGAAACATCCACCAGAAGTGCTTTTCCTGTCATCAGCACTACCTGCCCAGTCAGCATCACAATAACCCAACAATCTTATGTCTTCACCATGAGAGTAGAGAATTCCATAATCACTTGTACCACTGACATACTTAAGAATCCTTTTGACTTGATTCAAATGACTCATCTTGGGCTCAGCTTGGTACCTAGCACACACACCAACACCAAAGCTAATGTCAGGTCTACTTGCAGTGAGATAAAGTAGACTGCCAATCATGCTTCTGTATAGACTTTGATCAACACTGACACCATGCTCATCTTTAGAAAGTTTGAGATGGGTTGCTGCAGGAGTTCTCTTGTGATTTGCATTCTCCATTCCAAATTTCTTCACAATGTTCTTGGCATACTTGCTTTGAGAGATGAAAATTGTATCTTCCATCTGTTTGACTTGCAGATCAAGAAAGTAGGTAAGTTCACCTACAAGGCTCATCTCAAATTCAGACTGCATCTGATTCACAAACATCTTGACCATTGGATCAGACATTCCTCCAAACACAATGTCATCTACATAGATTTGTGCAATCATGAACTTGCCTTTTTCTTCTCTGACAAACAAGGTTTTATCTGATTCTCCTTTTCTATACCCTTGCTGCACAAGAAATTTGGTTAGCCTCTCATACCATGCCCTAGGAGCTTGCTTTAATCCATATAATGCCTTCTTCAATCTGTAGACATGATCTGGATAATTTGGATCAACAAATCCCTTGGGCTGCTCCAGATATACTTCCTCATTTAAGTATCCATTGAGAAAAGCACTCTTCACATCCATCTGGAATAGCTTGAATTTCAAGATACATGCTACTCCCAAAAGTAACCTTTTGGACTCAAGACGTGCCACAGGAGCAAATGTTTCATCAAAGTCTACTCCTTCAATCTGAGAGTAACCTTGAGCCACAAGCCTAGCCTTGTTTCTAGTCACAACACCACTTTCATCAGATTTATTCCTATAAACCCATTTAGTACCAATGATGTTGACTCCTTCAGGTCTAGGAACTAAATCCCACACTTCATTCCTCTTGAACTGGTTCAGCTCCTCTTGCATAGCTTTAATCCAAAACTCATCTGTCAAGGCTTCTTTCACATTCTTTGGTTCTTCCTTTGACACAAAACAAGCATTGGATACAACCTCTCTTGACCTTGTCATAACCCCTGACTCAGGATTCCCTATTATGAGTTCTTTTGGATGATTCTTTTGAACTCTAACAGAGGGACCCTTGTTCACTGGAGTCACTTCTTCTTGCTGATCAGTCTTCTCAGGAATCTCTATAACTTCAGAGTCTTCAGGCAGGGGGTGAGATGTGTCCACATTAGGATCAACATCAGGCACATTGTCTGAACAGTCATCTATGACAACATTGATGGATTCCATCATAGTTCTTGTTCTGTTGTTGAAGACTCTATAGGCTCTGCTGGTTATGGAATAGCCTAGAAAGATTCCTTCATCACTCTTGGGATCCATCTTCCTCCTTTGCTCTCTGTCAGCTAAGATATAGCACTTGCTACCAAAGACATGGAAGTGTTTGACAGTTGGTTTTCTTCCTTTCCATATCTCATACAGTGTGATTGAAGTACCTTTTCTCATAGTCACCCTGTTGTGTACATAGCATGCAGTACTCATGGCCTCTGCCCAAAAATAGTAAGGTAGCTTCTTGGCATGTAGCATAACTCTTGCAGCCTCTTGCAAGGTTCTGTTCTTTCTCTCAACTACACCATTTTGTTGGGGTGTGATTGGTGAGGAGAACTCATGCCCAATTCCTTCATTAGCACAAAACTCAGAGAATCTTGAATTTTCAAACTCTTTCCCATGATCACTTCTGATTCTAACAATGCCACTATCCTTCTCTCTTTGTAGTCTAAGGCATAGTTCTTTGAATGCATCAAAAGTGTCAGACTTCTCTCTGATGAAGCTAACCCAAGTGAACCTTGAGAAATCATCTACAACCACAAAGGCATATCTTTTGCCACCAATACTCTCTACCTGCATTGGTCCCATCAAGTCCATATGTAGCAGTTCAAGAACTCTGGATGTCACCTGATGTTGCAACATTGGGTGTGACATCTGAACCTGCTTTCCAACTTGACATTCACCACAGATACTGCCTTCAACAATCTTAAGCTTTGGTAGTCCTCTAATAGCTTCCTTGGACATAATCTTCTTCATTCCCTTTAGATTCAAATGACCAAGTCTTTGGTGCCAAAGCTTAACTTCTTCTTCCTGACTAATAAGACATGTGGTAGAGTGAGCAGTTTCATCAGGAATCCATAGATAGCAGTTGTCTCTTGACCTAGATCCTCTCATCAACAATTCTCCTTTGTCAGAAGTAATAAGACACTCATTCTTTGTGAAGTTGACTTTAAGACCTTGATCACACAGTTGGCTTATGCTGATAAGATTAGCCTTCAAGCCTTTGACAAGTAACACTTCATCTAGGTCAGGTAAGCTTTTGCTGCTGAGTTTACCACTGCCCTTGATTTCACCTTTTGCTCCATCACCAAAGGTTACAAAGCTTGTTGTATGAGGCTTGATATTAGTGAGAAATTTCTCAACACCAGTCATATGCCTAGAACAACCACTATCAAAATACCAATCTTCACTGGAAGATGCTCTGAGAGAAGTGTGAGCAATATGAGCAGTTTCAGAAACTTTTGGCTTCCACATCTTCTTAGGAGTGACCCTTCCTGATTTGGCTTGGACCTGAGGCCTTTTCTTGGGATACCCATAGAGTTTTTAGCAGAAGGGTTTGATGTGACCATTCTTCCCACAGTAGTGGCATCTCCAAGCATTAAACTTCTCTTTGCCAGCAGGTCTCTGATGTGGGGTGTGATGTGTCCACATTCTGCCAGGGTCAGGTTTCTTCTGAGCAGGAACAAACTTAGTGTTTGTATTCTTGTTGTACTGTTTGTTCTTAAATCCTACACCAGATGAGTCACCAGCATGCTTTCCCACTTTCAAAATCTCATCAAGCATGTTAGTTCCAGGATTGAGCATCTTTACAGACTTGGTCATATTATTCAAGTTAGTTGACAGTAACTTGACTTCACTTTCAAGACTGACTACTTGGTTCTGTAGTTGAGCCTTCTCTGTTTCTAGTTGACTGATGACCACCTTCTGTTCTTCATTGATTCTGCACAGTTCCTCACTTTTGATAGATAACTTTTTGTAGACTGAGGCTAGTTCATCAAAAGTGAGTTCTTCATCATCAGAATCAACATCAGTACTGCACACACCAGTCATGGCACTTACATGATTAGCAGCAACATTCTCTGAGTCAGTGTCAGAGTCTTCATCAGACCATGATACAGTTAGGCCTTTCTTCTGCTTATTCAGATATGTGCCACATTCAGTTCTTATATGACCAAAGCCTTCACATTCATGACATTGAACACCCTTGTTCTGAGTTGACTTATCATCAGTTTTGGTTTTTGTTGAAGTGTTACCTTGTTTACTGATGTCAGTCTGAATGTTCCTCACATTCCTCCTTGGTCTTCTATCCACCCTTCTTTGAAGCTTGTTGAATTGTCTTCCTAACATAGCTATGTCATTTGAGAGATCATCATTTGACTCATCAGCTTCTTCCTCTTCACCAGCACAAGATACAAAGGCTATACCTTTTCCTTTCTTCTCAGTTGGCTCACTAAAGTTCATCTCAAAAGTTTGAAGCGAGCTCACAAGTTCTTCAAGTTTCATACTTGGGATGTCTTGAGCTTCTTCAATAGCTGTGATTTTCATGTTAAATCTCTTGGGTAGAGACCTAAGCATCTTTCTCACAAGCTTTTCTTCAGACAATTTCTCACCTAGAGCCTCAAAGGAATTGTCCACCTCAAGCAAATTCATGTGAAAGTCATGAATTGATTCTTCTTCTTTCATTCTGAGGTTTTCAAACTTAGTGTTGAGAAGTTGGATTCTTGAGCTTTATACCTTGGCATTGCCTTTATGAGTGGTTCTGAGTATCTCCCAGGCATTCTTTGCAACAGTACACTGCTTGATTAATCTGAACATGTTCTTGTCCACTCCATTGAATAAAGCATTCAAAGCTTTGGAGTTTCCAAGTGATGCAGTGTCTTCTGCAGCTGACCAATCTTCCTCTGACTTGAGTACACCAGTGTCAACACCATTAGCATCCAAAATTTTGGGATGCTCCCAACCTTTGAGCACAGCTTTCCAAGTCCTGCTGTCAAGTGACTTTAGGAAGGCAATCATCCTTGGCTTCCAGTAGTCATAATTAGTTCCATCCAGAAGGGGTGGTTTGTTGACCGTTGTTCCATCCTTGTCCATGTTTCCAGAAAGTAACTTCCCTGGAGCTCACCCTCAAACAGGCAGGGTGCCTGCTCTGATGCCAATTGAAATTCTGGTGGCAAGTGTCAGATGTGTAGCACGATGTGTACACTTTAGGAATCGTACGATGTGTAGCCTAATGTGTCAACATCGTGAACATGCTGAACTTGATGAACAAGTAAACAATTTAAAGTGCGGAAAACAATAAAACACAATGAGTTTGTTAACCCAGTTCGGCGCTTAAACAAGTCCTAATTTGGAGGATACCAATCCAGGGATGAATCCACTATGGTAGTATCAATTCAAAGCTCAACTCCCCCGTTTACAATTTCTCACTTAATCACTACCCGTGCTAATTCTACCTAGGAACTCCTAGATATGAGGACCTCTGCTCACTCCCCCTCAACCTTACCCAGTAAGGATTTAATAACAAACTCAGTTGGAGACACACTCCTAGACAAGCAAAGCACTCGTACCTAAAGGCTTAGAGTGTTGCACAATCTAACTCGTTGCTTCAAAGCTTTGGAGAAAGACAACTAGAGATTACAACTCTATAAACTCAGTCCTTACTTGTATCAAAACTATGATCCAAGTGAAGGCTCACAAAGAACAAAGAACAACTAAAGAACTAAAACCCTAAGACTTAATTTGTAGACTTAGCTTCTTGATTTCAGTTGATGAATAATTAGTCTTCAGTCTTCCTTTATATAGAACAAGCTTCATGGGCTTTGACGAGTTGGCCTTGATAAATTTTGCCTTGAGATTTATTTGACCATAATCTTTTAATTGTTTGTTTCAAATCTTTTTGATCAAAGTCGGCCAATAAAATAAAACAGAACCATGAAAGATTATCTTGTTCCTTGGCGCGCAAGCTGACACGATTTAATTTGAAAAACAAATCTTTTCAAAAGATCGCGTGTAAATTAAAAGAAAGCGCGTCCAGCTAGGGCATCCAGATGTGAAACCTGATGTGCCACACATCATGCTCCACATCATGGAGTCAGGCTTATTTTACCAAATGAAGCCAACACCCTAAAATCCTCAACACTTACACCATCTCAATCTCCACTTCCCCATCTCAATAACCCCATCACAGTCCCGTCAAATTCAAACTCATAAATTTAAGAAAGCATAATTCCCAATATCAATGTAGCTAGATGCTTGTCAACACCAAAAGTTTGGCCTTCCATTTCTTTGTTCCATCTCTTAAACGATCCTCTGCAACTTCGACGACCATCTGCCGTTCTCCGTCGACATTCATAGTCTGTCGGTGGTGGTTTGTGGTGGTCGAAGATCTGCTGATGGTTGCAGATTAATGGTGGTGGTCGCAGATCTGTGGGTGGTGGTTGCAGATCTAGTGGTGATTGTTTGGTGGTCGCAGATTGCTATAATGATTATGGAATTAAAATATGATTTGAGATTTTGTAAAAAAAAAATATATGATTTGAGATTTATTTTAAAGTTTACTCTCAAATCTGCAGATTCATTAGGAATAATGATGAAGATTCATGTCATTTTGTTTTTTAATTATTATTAAGTAGTAATATAATTAAATATATTTTTTAAATAAATAAATCTGACATGGAAAAATGTAATTCAATATAGTGAAGCCAACTCAGCGCCACATCACTTAAATTAGTGGGGGATCAAAAAATTATTTTGATTTTTAAAATAGGGGGACCAAAAAGTTGATTTTTAAAATAGGGGGGATCAAAAGTTCATAAATATCAAAATAGGGGGACCAAAAGTGCATTTAAGCCAAGAATTTAGAGTTATTTGGAATTATAGGATTTTGGAATCTGTTTTTAGTGCTCGATGTGGATTGGAGTTTTGATTTTAAATTAGAGGAATAAAAGCATAGATTAATGTTAATGATGAGGAGAGGATTGTTATACTAGAGGTTGAGAATAGTGAAATGCATGTGAAGAATAAGGTGTTAACTCACTAGGGAATTGCGCTTTTGACAAGTTTTTAAATACTAAGATTCTAAATTGTTTTGGGTTAGATTGAGTGCTTTAAGGATAAATAAAGAAATAATGTGGTATAACCGTTCGCCACAACGAAGAGATAATGTGGTATAGCCGTTCGCCACAACGAAGAGATAATGTGGTATCCGTTCCGTTCGCCACAACGAAGAGATAATGTGGTATATGTGAATGTAGTGGAAACGATAAGCGAGGTGAGATGATTATTATTAGTTTCAATTGTAGATGTGCGTGTAGAACTTCGTGTGTGACTAACAACCAATTTAAGTTAAAGATTTTATCAGATATTGTTTACCTGCGATGTTGTGAAGATTATCTTTGGGATTAGTTTAAAAGTTGTTGGATAAAACTCCTGAAAATTTTCTTATCTACCCAAATGTTTATTCTGTGGTTGGTCTGTCTATCTTGCATTTGGTCTATGTACACAAAAGGAAATGAGATAGTTTTTATATACTTTGTTAACAGTTAACCAACACTTAGATAACTATGTGGCTCTGATTCCCTAATTGTTTAGGGATACGTAGGACCAGAGATTCTCCTGTCGAGCTATAATTTCAGTAACTTTGTATTTTAAATTTATATTAATATATTTGCTATAGTGTATTAGGCTTGCCAGGCTAAATTTAGGGTTAGTTTATGGTGGCCTGTGCGCCGGTCATGACTAAAGATTAGGTTGTGACAACAATAGGCATTAAAAGAACACAATCAACAACTTGCAACTTCAATAGGAAAGTCTCAACTTGATGTTTATTTGGAGGAGCCTAGCTTGGATTCCACTTGTCAAATCTATGATGACTTGAATGTTCTTCAATGGTGGAAGGATAATAATTATCGGTTTAAAGATTTATCTTTAATGGCTCGTGATTTGTTAGGGATTCCTATCACGACTGTTGCATCGGAATCGGCTTTTAGCATTGGTTCAATAATTCTTAACAAGTATAGAAGTCGTTTATTGTCGGAAAATGTGGAGGCTTTGATTTGCACTCGCAATTGGCTTCACGGTTTTAATAGTTCAGGTATATAATCATATTTAATCACGCTTTTTAATTGATTTATTTCATTTATATTGTTTTGCTACATAAAATATATGGTTGTGACTTTTTTGCATTTTATTTTATGTTGCTGTAGTAGGTGACGATAATGAGAAGGATGCTGGAAGTGGAAGGTTTCAGGCTACGACATCAACCGAAGCTTCATATGTTTACGACATAGATGATGATGATGATTGATTGAATGTTTTTCATGGAGCTTTTGGGATTGAGTTTTTGCTGCTAGTTTTTTGATGTTTTGTGTCCTTGGATAATAGAAATTAACTAAGATGTGCTCTTTGGCTTTTTGGTATTGACATAGACATAGTGATAGTTTGGGAGCCATGTTTTGGTGTGGAACTGTTTTGGTGTGGAATTGGATGCATTCTTAACTAAGTTGTGCTCTTTGCATTTTGTAATTCAACCTCTTTAACTAACTTGTGTTCTCTGCATTTTGTAATTCAACCTTTTTTAACATAGAATTGTGATGTTAATATTCAAATTGTATATAAAAAAAAATAATAAATAAAAATTGGCGGGCATGCCCGCCACCCCGCGACCCCGCCAATAAACGGGCGGGCATTAGTTTTGAGCCCGGACACTTAAGTTGCCCCGCCCCACCCTGTTTTTGGGCGGGCTTAAACGGGGCGGGCATGCCCACTTTGCCACCCCTATTGTAGAGTATGCAACCAAGTTCGAGGATTTGTGCCGTTTTTGTCCACACTACAATACCGTGGAAGCGGAAGCGGACAAATGTGTGAAATTTGAAAGTGGATTGCGTCCCGATCTCAAGCAATTGGTTGGTATCTTGGAGATTAGGAACTTTGCCAACTTGGTGGATAAGAGCAACATATGTGACTTGGATGGGAAAGCAAAGTCAAGCTACTACAAGGATATGAATGATAGGAAAGGGAAGAGCCAAGATCGTGGCAAGCCTTATGACAAGAGGAACAAGGGCAAGATTGAAGATAGTGGAGGAAAGAGAAAGAATGCTAATGGCAAGTGCTATAAGTGTGGTGCTTTGGGTCATTACTCCTATGATTGCCCAAAGGGGGATAGATGCTTCAAGTGCGGAGACTATGGGCACAAGATTGATGCGTGCAAAGGGAAGGTTGTTTGCTTTAATTGTAAGGAAGAAGGTCACAAGAGTCCAGAGTGCAAGAAGCCGAGGAAGGTGACTAGTAAAGTGTTTGCTTTAAGCGGAGATGGAGCAGATCAAGTCGACAATCTTATTAGAGGTACGTGTTTCATCCATAACACCCCTTTAATTGCGATTGTCGATACCGGAGCAACACATTCTTTTATATCTTTCGAATGCATGAAGCGTCTTAATATTCATGTGTCTGAAATGATTGGTTGTATGGAAATAGAAACTCAAACTCCTGCTAGTGGTTCTGTGACTACTCGACTTGTTTGTCTTAATTGCCCTGTAACTATTTTTGGTAGATCTTTTGGTGTGGACCTTGTATGTATCCCACTTAGCGGTATAGATGTGATTTTTGGTATGAACTGGTTAATTGTTAATCGAGTTCACATTAACTGTTGTGAGAAGACGGTGATATTCCCGAAGTTAGAGAAAGATTCAAACTTGATGAGTGGGAAGGAAGTAAGAGAGTCATTAAGTGAACATGGTGAGTTGTTTGTCATGTTTGCATCCTTGAAGCTTGAGAATGAAGTTGGAATTGAGGGACTACAAGTTGTGCAAGAATTTCCAGATGTGTTTCAGGATGATGTGTCTGATGTACCCCCAGAAAGAGAAGTTGAGTTTACTATTGACTTTGTACCTGGTACAAGTCCAATATCTATGGCACCGTATCGGATGTCAGCATCTGAGTTGAGTAAATGGAAGGAGCAACTAGAGGAACTACTTGAGAAGACGTTTATTCGGCCGAGTGTTTCACCTTGGGGAGCACCTGTGCTTTTGGTAAAGAAGAAGGACGGAAGTATGAGGTTGTGTATAGACTACCGTCGTTTGAATCAAGTCACAATTAAGAACAAGTATCCGTTGCCTAGGATAGATGACTTGATGGATCAGTTGGTGGGTGCTTGTGTGTTTAGTAAGATTGATTTGAGGTCAGGATATCATCAGATTCGAGTTAAGGCGGAGGATATTCCGAAGACTGCGTTTAGAACAAGATATGGTCATTATGAGTATTCAGTTATGCCTTTTGGTGTAACCAATGTACCTGGAGGTTTATGGAATACATGAACCGAATTTTCCATTCTTATTTGGATAAATTCGTGGTAGTTTTCATTGACGACATCCTAGTTTATTCCAAGACCGAGGAAGAACATGCGGATCATTTGAGGATTGTGTTGAAAACCTTGCAAGAGAAGAAGCTTTATGCGAAGTTGTCCAAGTGTGAGTTTTGGTTGAAGGAAGTGAGTTTTCTAGGTTACGTAATATCTAGTCGAGATATTGCGGTAGATCCTTCTAAATTGGATGCGGTATTGAAGTGGGGAACTCCAGAATCAGTGTTTGAGATAAGAAGTTTTCTTGGTTTGGCCGGTTATTATCGGAAGTTCATTGAAGGTTTTTCAAAGTTGGCATTACCGTTAACCCGTTTGACTAGAAAGGATCAAGCTTTTGTTTGGGATGATCATTGTGAAAGAAGTTTTCAAGAATTGAAGAAGAGGTTGACGTCGGCACCAATTTTGATTTTACCGATACCGAATGAGCCTTTTTCTGTGTATTGTGTTGCATCTTTGATGGGATTAGGTGGTGTTCTTAAGCAAAATGGACAAGTGCTTGCTTATGCTTCTAGGCAATTGAAAGTGCATGAGAAGAACTATCCAACACATGATCTTGAGTTGGCGGCTGTTGTGTTTACCTTGAAGATTTGGAGACATTATTTATTTGGTTCTAGATTCGAAGTCGTTAGTGATCACAAGAGTTTGAAGTATTTATTTGATCAGAAGGAATTGAATATGAGGCAGAGACGTTGGTTAGAATTTTTGAAAGACTATGATTTCGAGTTGAGTTACCATCCTGGAAAAGCCAATGTTGTTGCGGGTGCTTTGAGTAGGAAGTCGCTACATGTGTCCTTACTTATGGCAAGAGAGTTGGATTTGATTGAAGAGTTTAGAGATCTTAGCTTGGTTTGTGAGACAACACCGCATAGTGTGAAATTGGGAATGTTGAAGCTTACCAATGATTTTCTTGATGAAGTGAAGAATGGTCAGAAGAGAGATTTGAACTTGGTGAATCGTCTTACATTGATTAATGAAGGGAAAGAGACCGATTTTTAAGTTGATGAGAATGGGGTCATAAGATTTCGAGAAAAGGTGTGTGTTCCTAACATACCCGAGTTGAAGAAAAAGATTCTAGAGGAAGGACATAGGAGTGGATTGAGTATTCACCCCGGAGCCACTAAGATGTATCAAGATCTTAAGAAGTTATTTTGGTGGCCAAGTATGAAAAAGGAAGTTACGGATTTTGTGTATGCGTGTTTGGTTTGTCAAAAGTCTATAGTTGAGCATCAAAAACCATCTGGATTGTTGCAACTCATGTTCATACCCGAATAGAAATGGGATAGCATTGCAATGGATTTTGTGAGTGGACTACCCAAAACTAAGAAAGGGAATGATTTGATTTGGGTAATTGTTGATAGATTGACGAAGTCGGCGCATTTTATTGCTTTTAGGATGGGAACTTTGATACCTAAGTTAGCCGAGATCTATGTTGAGCAAGTTGTGAGACTACATGGTATTCCATCTAGCATTGTATCGGATAGAGATCCAAGGTTCACTTCGAGATTTTGGGAGAGTTTGCAAGAAGCTTTGGGAACTAAGTTAAGAATGAGTTCGGCTTATCTCCCTCAAACGGATGGACAATCGGAGAGGACTATTCAATCTTTAGAGGACTTGTTGAGAGCTTGTGTTTTGGAAGATGGAGGGAGTTGGGATAGTTATCTACCTTTGATAGAGTTTACTTACAACAATAGTTACCATGAAAGTATCGGAATGGCACCTTTTGAGGCATTGTATGGAATGAGATGTCGTACTCCTTTGTGTTTGTAACGCCCCAACTAAAAATATCTAGAATATTTAGTCGAGGCATTAAAACTGGAATCTGAGTACATTAATTAAAGGAAAATATAACTGAATAACATATTATCATTAAGATAACGAAAATATTTGATACAGACAGCGGAAACGAAACTACAGAAAATAACAAGCTAAATAACAACAAGGATGAAGACTAAGTCTTCAAAGCTGACAATCCAAGCATAGCTCCAATCGTCAGGTCCAACCTGGTCCCTGCTCCGAAATAACCTGTCTTACCTATATCGAAAAGGGAGTGGGGTGAGACAGTCACTTCGTCCCAGTGAATTCTACTACCCTCCTAGGCTATAAAGCCGGGGAACCTAATCAGTCCATAATAATAGCTAACATTATAATATCATGAACATAATTGATTAAAGTGTAACACACAAAATATCTTATTGATTTTATTCCGCTAAGACACTTCGAGGTGAGCATGTCTCGAAGGTCCGCCATATCCGCTGACCGATTCGACCACGGCATTAAGCTCACAATCATTTTCCTAATGGGTTATTCCATTGGAAGCCCATAAGCAGCATACTAAACCGCACATGATCGACTGATTCTAAAGTGATTAACATACTACCATTACAATTCCATTACCCGGGGAGCATACAACTTAATTCTAGGTTGTCCCTAATTTTCAGAATTGTGTCTGACTTTCCGTACAATATTAAATACATTATACAACTGCAATTTATCTTTCTCAGGTTATGATATAAAACGAGTGATCAATCATTTTTAAAATTGAAAAAGTGAAGCAATTCTGGGCTAGCTCGCTACGGCGAGTTAGCAAGCTCGCCATGGCGAACTTACAGGTACTGGCCTAAACAACTCGCTAGGCGAGCTAGAGCTCGCCATGGCGAAGTTCTTCAGCCCAGAACCTTGAGCTCGCCATGAGTGCTTGCTAGCAACTCGCTATGGCGAGTTAGTGCAAAAAAGCCCCTGTTTTGCGAATTTCAACATTTTTCAAAGAATCACCTACAATCAAGTTCTGAGAAAGTGCAGATGTACAATATAAACAATATTTAACAGAATGGAAGAGAATTTGGGAGCTAATTCTCCTCACACAATTAATTCCTAAATTCCTAAGTTAACATGCAAATTTCATAATTTAGGGGAATCTAACTAAACTAGCCTAAAGAACCCACCTGATAAAGAAGCTTTATCTTGCTCCTTGGGCTCTACACAGCTACAAATTCCTCAGCTACACCCACGAACCCCTTTGACCGAATTTTGAAGATGAAGAACTTCTATTTTGGTTTGATTTCAAGGCATTACTTGCAGCACCTCAAAACTCAGCATATCCAACATGCAAGATAGTCTGAATTTATTAGAAAGGAAAGCACGAATTTAGAATTGAATGAGGGAGTTAAGTTTGTCTTTACCTAGTCTTAGTTTGCAAGGATTGGAGTGGAGATAATTCTGACGTATGCTATTGGTATGAACTCGGCTTGACAGAGCGCGAAAAGGACGGTAGAAGCTCACCAAGGCCAGAACACGAAGGAATTGAGCTGAAGAGCAACCCCTGCTCCTGTCTTACTCGCCATGGCGAGTTGCTCAGCTCAGCAACACAACAACATGGTTCTTGCTTCTGTTCTTCCACCCAATGATCCCTTCAGCTGAGGTTCAATTCTTGCACGTTCCCAGAGCCATTGATTACGAAATAAGGGACATGCAGTAACCACAAGATTAGTTTAGGGTTTGAGATAAGGAGTAAATAAAAAAGGGTTTTGGTCAAGATAACATTAGAAAAGAAATGGATGATGAAATTCTTACATTACCTTGATTTCCAACATCCAAAACAAGAACCCAGAAGCCTAAACAGCCATGCATAAACTTGGTTTGAGTATTAAAGAGTTAATGAAGCTTTGGAGATAGATTAGAAAAGACAAGAGCATGGTTTAGTGAGGTTGAATCATGAAGAAGAAAGTGTAGAGACTAGGTGTTGTTGTTAATGGTGTTTTGGCGTGAGAAGGAGAAGGAATGAGGAGTGAAGAGCTTCAGTTTCTGATTTAGATAAATTGAAGTAAAATGAAAGTTGTGTTTTTGCATGAAATGGGAGTGAAGGGAAGCTTATGTAGTGTTGTGTTGTGAAGTTGGGCAAAATGAGTGGAGAAGTGACTCATATGAGAAGAGTTTTGAGTGGAGGGAAAATTACCTCTCTTGCTAAGTTAATTCATGAGTGGGTTCAACATGTTAATGTGAAGTCTAATTCGAATTAGCAAATCCCTAATTTACACATAAAACATCTTGTTCTCTTTTAAATTAATGAATTAATCACCTCTAATTAATATCAATTTATTAGACAAGGTTCTAATAAATATTAATTAGGTAATTAAAAGAGTGGGATGTTACACTCTACCCCCCTTAAAGAAATTTCGTCCTCGAAATTCAGAAATTTACCTTTGGGAAGGATAGAAATAACTTTTCTCATGACAGATTTCCGTCCCTGAGTGAGCTAGTCGTCAAGAAACTACGCCCATCCGACTTTGATTAATGGAATTTTCTTGTTCCGAAGAATCTTAACTTCACAAACAACCATACGAACTAGATTCGGCTGACAAGTTAAGGCTGACTGAATGTCAATCTCCATAGGCTGATAAAGATCGGGAATGAATTTCCGAAGTTGAGACACATGAAACACGTTGTGTAACCCTGACAAGGATAGAATTAGAATTAACTGATAGGTTACAGGACCAACGCGTTGAAGGATCTGATGAGGTCTTATATATTTCAGATAGAATTTCTTCGTTTGAAAACACCTCGTAGTTCCAACTTTGGTGTTATCCTCAAGAATACTTGATTACCTTTATTCCTTGGAATAAAATTTTCATCTCTCAAAGGTTATTCGTCCAAATTTAATCACTTACTATATTTTCGTCTGATCTCGCGCTACGCACTCTGATCCGACTACTTATAGTCATCCCCTTTTCGTCTGCGTCGTCATGTCCTTACTCCAAATTGTCTAACCATAATGACGCACCATCTCTTCTGTTCCAATTAGCTTTCACCAATAATACCTCTTTTATTGGATAACTCCACAAAGTAACACTTTGGCACACCGTACTTATTATTATTATTCCACACTACACTTCCACATGTCGATATCTGGCCTGGTTGCCACTATTTGAATAGCTGAATGGGATAAGTTTGGGTATTGATAATGACAATCCAAAATCTACTTCTTCGTGGCTTTTCTCAATTCCGAACACTGCAGCTCGCGATACGTCACACGTACCACTGTCCCGTTCATGTCGTTAAAATACTCCAGGATAGATTAAAATATAAAACGAGCGAAGAACGCTTAGGCACTATAGATCCTTTCGCCAATGAGTTAGACTCATCTGCAACCGAGTCCATAGTACTTCAGAATTTTCCACCTACTATTTCAATCCATCCTAGCACAACACTGTGGTCGAGTAGTACATTTAACATATCAAGAACTGAGGTTCGAATTCTTCCTTCAATGATATGGTTAAGTTGGCCGGATAATTTCACTGATAGGTTGACATGGAAGAATCTGACTAAAGTAATTGGGTTCTAATGATGGCTGACTGGATACGGAAGAGTTGCACACCTAACACAGAGAGTGGCTCTAAATCCTTGTCCAAAATTGTCAATGTGTAATTGTAAGAGTGGAATTCGCGATAAAGAAACTCTTTGCTCTATTCGAGAATTTGATTTATGATGACCTGAATCTATCATCGATAGTGTACCAAGAAACTGAGACAGTCAGCTGAGAATGAGAAGGTTCAAACTTGAATTCAGAAAATAGTTTTGATGAGGTATCTAGATACTTAGTACTTCTACTAGCTCCTATTTCTATGTAATTGAAAAGATCGGAAACTTAACTGGTATTTACACGTGTCTTCTCCAGATACATTGGATTCTACGAATTATATTTAGTTACTAACAACGTAACTGAAAGGTCGGAAAGGTTGAACAAGATTACCGATAAGTGACGTCCCTCAGTTGTCAATTTGACTGACCGATGTCGAGGAGTTTTGGAAAGTTATCTTCTCAACTTACTCTGGTGATAGGTACGACTGATAGATGATAGGGTACGGGGAGGAATTATCTGCCCGAGACATATCCAGTTGGACTAGTGAGTGAACCCGTCCCAGGTTTCCATGTCTAATGGATACCCAATCCAACATAGTTCGGTTTGAAGAATTTAGCTTAACGAAGTTCCGAAAGAAGGATCATAAGATTGGAATTTTTGACGTCGAGTGATTCAAGTTCGAACTTGGTTATTGATAGGCACGCCTAACGAAAATCTGACGGACTCTAACAGGTTTCTAACTCGAAGGTCTGAGTATTTGAAAATGCTAAATGGCTGATAATAAATAAATCCAACTCAATTATTTTCGATACGAGATAACTAACATAGGTAATAGGCGAGTGATCTAGATGGCTGAAGGTGTCCAGGATAACTTCTGACCTGCTAATCTGATCGAGGCTGGAATACTAGTGACACGGTACTAAGACTGATCTCACGGAGGTAGGCTGCTCTATGGTAATGAGTTCCTATAAACAATGCACTAGATGCCACTATAGCGACTGACGTCTAAGGAAATTAATACTACTGGTGGTTTAACTTAATTCTTTCACAAGGTATCTGTCTAAGCTACAACACTAAACTGTTAATGTAAGAAATATATGATAGTGTTAGGTAAGCTACCTGATAACTAAGTATGGTCAAGAAATATTTCTACTTGTCATTCCGATTGAGGTTATTTCCCAAGTGATTTGTTGAGATCTCTAAAGTAACATGTTAAGCTGAGATTATCTTACTAGACCTATAGTAGTTTTCTAAGTGGTTACAGAACAGACCGCAAGATAAGAAGGTGTTGAATTCGAAGGCAGTTCTAATTCAACTATTCCCTATGTGCTTGGTTGAGTATTTAATGGCACTGAGTTATTAGCTCAAGATAATGGAGTAACTACACCTAATAAGTCTATATGGTAAAAGTTTAGCAGATGAAATTCTTAACTGTTGCATCTAATACTGCGCAACCTCTAGTGATAAGGTACAACTATTGGTTGTTACTTACAAGGGCTAATTCGGTTAATTCTCGTTTCTGCTGCTCACGAATGATGCCATATGAATTAAGTCAGGTATCTACATGGTGTTGAGAAATAATTCCTAATTGTTATTCTAATCAAAGTTGGTCTCTAATAGTTTGCTGAGTTAACTGACCTAAGCTGGTATTGAAAAAGAAATCCTATTTGTTATGCTAAACAGTTCCTGGCTTCTCGCGGTAGGGTAGGAATACGAGTTGCGAAGTTGAAATGCTAAATTATTCTTAGGGAGGCATTAAGCGTTGGCTTCCTATAGGGTAATCTATTGGGAAGTTCTCATATGAATATTCCAACTTGGTTTCTCTAGTAGGGTACGGAACAGATCTAACATCACTGGCGAAACTCGCGTCTGACAGATAAGGCTAAGTATTTAGGAAGAATTCTAGTCTACTGAAAGTATCGGAATGGCACCTTTTGAGGCATTGTATGGAATGAGATGTCGTACTCCTTTGTGTTTGTAACGCCCCAACTAAAAATATCTAGAATATTTAGTCGAGGCATTAAAACTGGAATCTGAGTACATTAATTAAAGGAAAATATAACTGAATAACATATTATCATTAAGATAACGAAAATATTTGATACAGACAGCGGAAACGAAACTACAGAAAATAACAAGCTAAATAACAACAAGGATGAAGACTAAGTCTTCAAAGCTGACAATCCAAGCATAGCTCCAATCGTCAGGTCCAACCTGGTCCCTGCTCCGAAATAACCTGTCTTACCTATATCGAAAAGGGAGTGGGGTGAGACAGTCACTTCGTCCCAGTGAATTCTACTACCCTCCTAGGCTATAAAGCCGGGGAACCTAATCAGTCCATAATAATAGCTAACATTATAATATCATGAACATAATTGATTAAAGTGTAACACACAAAATATCTTATTGATTTTATTCCGCTAAGACACTTCGAGGTGAGCATGTCTCGAAGGTCCGCCATATCCACTGACCGATTCGACCACGGCATTAAGCTCACAATCATTTTCCTAATGGGTTATTCCATTGGAAGCCCATAAGCAGCATACTAAACCGCACATGATCGACTGATTCTAAAGTGATTAACATACTACCAATACAATTCCATTACCCGGGGAGCATACAACTTAATTCTAGGTTGTCCCTAATTTTCAGAATTGTGTCTGACTTTCCGTACAATATTAAATACATTATACAACTGCAATTTATCTTTCTCAGGTTATGATATAAAACGAGTGATCAATCATTTTTAAAATTGAAAAAGTGAAGCAATTCTGGGCTAGCTCGCTACGGCGAGTTAGCAAGCTCGCCATGGCGAACTTACAGGTACTGGCCTAAACAACTCGCTAGGCGAGCTAGAGCTCGCCATGGCGAAGTTCTTCAGCCCAGAACCTTGAGCTCGCCATGAGTGCTTGCTAGCAACTCGCTATGGCGAGTTAGTGCAAAAAAGCCCCTGTTTTGCGAATTTCAACATTTTTCAAAGAATCACCTACAATCAAGTTCTGAGAAAGTGCAGATGTACAATATAAACAATATTTAACAGAATGGAAGAGAATTTGGGAGCTAATTCTCCTCACACAATTAATTCCTAAATTCCTAAGTTAACATGCAAATTTCATAATTTAGGGGAATCTAACTAAACTAGCCTAAAGAACCCACCTGATAAAGAAGCTTTATCTTGCTCCTTGGGCTCTACACAGCTACAAATTCCTCAGCTACACCCACGAACCCCTTTGACCGAATTTTGAAGATGAAGAACTTCTATTTTGGTTTGATTTCAAGGCATTACTTGCAGCACCTCAAAACTCAGCATATCCAACATGCAAGATAGTCTGAATTTATTAGAAAGGAAAGCACGAATTTAGAATTGAATGAGGGAGTTAAGTTTGTCTTTACCTAGTCTTAGTTTGCAAGGATTGGAGTGGAGATAATTCTGACGTATGCTATTGGTATGAACTCGGCTTGACAGAGCGCGAAAAGGACGGTAGAAGCTCACCAAGGCCAGAACACGAAGGAATTGAGCTGAAGAGCAACCCCTGCTCCTGTCTTACTCGCCATGGCGAGTTGCTCAGCTCAGCAACACAACAACATGGTTCTTGCTTCTGTTCTTCCACCCAATGATCCCTTCAGCTGAGGTTCAATTCTTGCACGTTCCCAGAGCCATTGATTACGAAATAAGGGACATGCAGTAACCACAAGATTAGTTTAGGGTTTGAGATAAGGAGTAAATAAAAAAGGGTTTTGGTCAAGATAACATTAGAAAAGAAATGGATGATGAAATTCTTACATTACCTTGATTTCCAACATCCAAAACAAGAACCCAGAAGCCTAAACAGCCATGCATAAACTTGGTTTGAGTATTAAAGAGTTAATGAAGCTTTGGAGATAGATTAGAAAAGACAAGAGCATGGTTTAGTGAGGTTGAATCATGAAGAAGAAAGTGTAGAGACTAGGTGTTGTTGTTAATGGTGTTTTGGCGTGTGAAGGAGAAGGAATGAGGAGTGAAGAGCTTCAGTTTCTGATTTAGATAAATTGAAGTAAAATGAAAGTTGTGTTTTTGCATGAAATGGGAGTGAAGGGAAGCTTATGTAGTGTTGTGTTGTGAAGTTGGGCAAAATGAGTGGAGAAGTGACTCATATGAGAAGAGTTTTGAGTGGAGGGAAAATTACCTCTCTTGCTAAGTTAATTCATGAGTGGGTTCAACATGTTAATGTAAAGTCTAATTCGAATTAGCAAATCCCTAATTTACACATAAAACATCTTGTTCTCTTTTAAATTAATGAATTAATCACCTCTAATTAATATCAATTTATTAGACAAGGTTCTAATAAATATTAATTAGGTAATTAAAAGAGTGGGATGTTACAGTGTTGGTATGAAGATGGTGAAAGTGTCGTGTTAGGGCCGGAGATAGTCCAACAAACTACGCAAAAGATTAAGATATTCCAAGAGAAGATGAGAGCGATTCAAAGTAGACAAAAGAGCTATCATGATAAGAAAAGGAAAGATGTGGAATTCAAGAGAGAGATCATGTATTTTTGAGAGTTACTTCAACCACCGGTATTGGTCGTGCTTTGAAGAGAGTGGGAAGTGTGGCATATAAAGTTGCTTTACCACCGTCGTTGTCGAATCTTCATGATGTGTTCCATGTATCACAATTAAGGAAGTATGTTTCAGATCCATCGCATGTACTCACATCGGATGATGTGCAAGTAAGGGATAATTTGACTGTTGAAGCCAAGTCCTTGAGAATTGAAGGTAGGGAAGTGAAAAAGTTGAGGAACAAGAAGATAGCGTCCGTTAAGGTCATTTGGGGAGGACCCGCGGGAGAAAATGCTACTTGGGAGCTAGAAAGCAAGATGAGGAGTTCTTATCAGGAGTTATTCTCAGGTAAATTTTCGAGGATGAAAATTCTTTTAAGAGGGGTAGAGTTGTAACACCCGTATTTATTTATTTTCATTTAATTAGACTTATTTTATTTGATTAGATGTTAATTAGTCTTTTTGGAGTAATTTAGTGTAGTTTAGTAATTAATCATAGTATTTGGCAATAAGAGGAAATAGTAGAGGATAAGGAGAAGGGAGTTATGAGTGGAGGAATTTTAAGGAAATGTTTGGAGTTTAATTTAAATTAGCTTAAGTTAGTGAAAGGGGCATTTTAGTCTTTTGTTAATTAGGTTTGAATAGAAACTTGGTGTAGAGAGCAAGAGCTCTCATAACACCATTTACTAAGAAGGAGGTAGAGAGAGAAGTCAAGCTTGAAGAGAGTAGAAGGGATTCAAGTGTAGAGCTAGAAGATTAAAGCTTCAATTAAGGTTAGAGATTGGTTATTAATTCTTGTGAGATGAACAAAGAGAGAGGAGAAGTCTACTCTCCACACCCAAACCCTCTCATCTCTGTTGGTTGAGAATGAGAATCAAGGGAATGTGTTTAGAGTCTAATGTGTTGTTGTTTGATGTTAACATGTTACTATATGCTTCTATTTCGAATTCCCATGATCAAATTAGTGTTCTATGAATGATTTGATGTTGTTGATGTTTGAATATGAGTTTTGAATAAAATGAAGGAAAATCCTTACTTTTACCATGAAATGATGTTTGATGATGTTAAAGTTTGTACTTTTAGGCTTATACATGATATATATGCTTAAAGTTGATAGCTTTAGGGATTCACATGTTGAAAAATGGGATTTTTGATGATTTTAAACTTAAACCCGAAAACAGAGTTTTCCTTTCTGCATTAACTCGCTAGGGCGAGTATAGTACTCGCTATGGCGAGTATTCATGGTTCTTGGCGTTGCCCAGAAACTATGAGCTCGCCATGGCGAGTAGTAGCGAGCAGGTTGGCGAGTTGAGTTTGCCATTGCGAGGTGGTGGCGAGTTTGGGGCGAGCTGCACTGCTGCTCTCTGACTTAGCTCGCCACGAGCCTGCCCAAGCGAGTCTTGTCAGTAATAAAAGTGATTTTGTGGAATAAAAGAGATCCATGTTTATATTATGATTGATTTATGATCCTATAACATGAGTTAATAATAGATTGAACTTGTTGATGATGACTTATGTTTAACTTAGTTAATAAGTATTGTTATGCCTTGCTTGGATGTATACCTTAATGATGATATGATGATGTGATTTGATGCGAACTTGAGAAGGAATATTAGAGTGAGTGGCCTATTATTCATGTGTAGACGTATAGTGTTATCATCATTGTTTGGTATGTATGCATTCATGCATCCATGAGTCAACTTGAGCGAGGTCCCCCAAGACTTAAAACTGACTTGATGCGAGGAATACATGTGTATTCTAAATTTGATGCGGGTACCACATGCATTAAGATGTGTCTAGGTTGATACATAATAAGTGATGGCATTAGTTGCATTAGGATAATTGTGCATCCTACTTGTTAATTGGTAATTGCCATTGTGTTCCATTATGAGTGTGATTGATTGGATAATGTAACGTCAATTTAATGTCTTAGTCAATTGATAATGAGTATGATATTGCCTTATCATGAATACTGTGATTATGCCATGTGACGAATATGCGTCAAATATATATATATATATATATATATATATATATATATATATATATATATATATATATATATATATATATCATGTAAGTATATGTTATACTTATTATTATGAACTTGAATTATAACTAACTCTCTGTTTTGTGTATGTGTATGGTTTGGGTCCAGATTCTTCACTTGAGGAGTGATCCCGTGGTTTTGGAGTTAGCTTGTGTTACTAGCTTAGCTTGGTAAGGATGAAGAGTAGGAAATTCTAGAAACCTTAGAAGTCTAGGATTTGCTCTGATACTTGTAACCTTGCTAGAACTAGTATCTTAGTCGTTTGTTTGAGGCTATGTATGACCTTGCTAATTATCTTAACTTACCTATAACTTGAGTATTTGAATTTGTTTTGGATTATTGTGGATAGGCCTTGTGGTTGAAGGACCTAGTCCAATTTGTAGTATGATTTTATGACTTCCATGTTTGGGTTTTAATTACTATGAGTAATGATTATGGATATTAATGCTTCTGTTGCTACGAAAATGAATATATGCATGTTGTTTATGTGAAAATATTATTATGTAACGCCTTGATTGATGCATGATCTTAATTTAAGTTAATTATAGGATGTTTATCGATTAGGGTGTTACACATGGCAGCTTAGTTGGATGGAATCTCCACGTGGCACCACCAGATGGTGCACGTGGAAATTCATCAAATAAAAAAAATTAAATCCACATAATATAAATCCACATCATTTTTAGTTTTTTAAAAATCAGAATTATATTTTTAATATTTTCTTAATATACATCTATTTAAATATAACAAAATTAAAAATTAAAAAGATAAGAAAAGGATTAGAATAGTAATCATTTGTCTTTTCCCCCTTCACATTTGCCCTAACTCAGAAGCCTTGCTCGATTGCGAAGATGAAGAAAGGGAAATCGCCGGCGAAGAAGAAAAAACCAGTTGCGAAGAAAGGCATTCCGACGGCGAAAACGAAGGAGAGTAAAACGGTGACGGTGAATAAGCTGGCGGAGAACAAGAATACTGAAGCAAAAACACAAAACCCCAAGTAAGTTTCATTTTTCGATAAATGTTTACACAATATAGTTTAATCTGCAAGTTGTTAGCTTTAAGCACATGTTAGATTCTTTAAACACATGGTAGGGACCGATTTTTGAGATTCTATTTGAATGTTTGTTGTTTAGTGTTGTGGGCATTGTGTGTAGAGTACCCATCTTTTTTAGTGTGTGGCTTTTTAATGGGATTATGACACGTGTCACCTTGCCTAAAAAATGGATTTTTTGGTTTACATCAATCCAAACTTCTCTGTTGTTTTTCACCATGGTGGTGAATTTGTGAATGAAGATAGTAAAGTGTTTTACAGAGGAGGAAGCCAAACTGTTGTGAGTGATGAAAAATTGGATGATTGGAATAGGAAGCATGTACACAGTTTGGTTAGGGGTTGGGGTTATGAAGAAAATAGTTTTAGGTTATGGAGTAGATTTGTTGATTTTGATGACAAGTATTTTCAATTGCAAGAGGATATGAAATTTTATGAGGTTGCTGCATATATAGTAGGTAATAATTCTGATGCCCAATGCACAATGCCCATAGTGTATGTGGATCACAAATCTGTTGATGCTGAGAGTGAATCAGGGGGGAGTGATTATAGTTACAGTGATGGTGATGAAGGATTGAGTTTTAGTGATAGTGAGGATGAGAGGGCTGTTGGTATTGATGATGGATTTGTGGAAAATCCAATGGATGACAAGCAATATCAAAATAACATGAAAATGGTTCTTTCAACAATAGGAAGTGGTGGTGACAAATTTGAAGACAATGGATATGAGAGTGAAGAATTAGGTAGTTCAGATCTTGATGCTTCTGATGAGGAGAGAGGTGTCAGATTTGAAAGATATAGACCAGAGCAGATGCATAAGGATTTTAAATGGAAGATGGGTATGGAGTTTAGTTCTCTAGCTGAGTGTAGAGAAGCTATACGTGACTGGCATGCTTTAAAAGGTCTTCCATATGGCTTTGTAAAAAATGAGAGCTTTAGGATAAGGGTTGAGTGTAAGAGAAAGTGTGGTTTTTATTTGTTATGCTCTAAAGTGGGCCATGTGCAAGCTTATGCCATAAAGACACCAACCAAACACATGGTCCATTCATATCTTAGGGTTTTGAACAATAAGTCTGCCAACTCAAAGTGGGTGGCCAAAGAAGTAGTGAAATTAATGCAAACATTTCCAAAGGTGAAGCTCAAAGACATTCAGCAACATATGAGAACCAACTTTTCTTTGGTTGTCACTGTCAGTGTTGCATGGAAGGCAAGGCAATATGTTACTGCAGTTATTGAAGAAGATTCAGATAGTCAGTATGCTATATTGAGGAGATATGCAGCTGAGTTGCATAGGGTGTGCAAGCAAAATACTGTCAAATTAAGTGTTGAAAGACCAAATGCTTCTCTTCCTCCAAGATTTGGTAATTTTTATTTCTGTTTGGAAGGATGTAAAAAGGGTTTCATCAATGGTTGCAGACCCTTTATTGGGATAGATGGTTGTCACCTAAAGACTAAGTATGGTGGTCAACTGTTGATTGCTGTTGGAAGTGATCCAAACGACCAATATTTTCCATTGGCTTTTGGAGTAGTTGAAACTGAGACCAAAGAATCATAAAGGTGGTTTATTCAGCTTTTAATGGAGGACATTGAACAAGACAAAATATTTTTGTTCATTTCAGATCAACAAAAGGTTTGTTATGCATTTATTTATATTTTCCTTTTCAGATCTGATGTATATTGGTTTGTTATGCTTTTATATATATTTTCCTTTTCAGATTTGATGTATATTGATGTAAACTGAATTATGGTTTTTTTGTATTTACTGTGTAGGGATTGGTTGCAGTTTTTGAGGAGATGTTTGAGAGAGTTGAGCATAGACTATGTCTAAGACATATCTATGCCAACTTTAAGAAGAAGTTTGGTGGAGGCACACTCATAAGGGACTTGATGATGGGTGCAGCCAAAGCAACATATTATTAGGCATGGGAAGCTAAAATGAATGAGCTGAAAGCTCTTGATCTGAAGGCTTGGAAATGGCTTATGGAAGTTCTAAGGAAAATGTGGTGTAAGCATGCTTTCAGTTTCTATTCTAAGTGTGATGTTTTAATGAATAATCTGTTTGAGAGTTTTAATGCCACAATATTAGGAGCTAGGGACAAACCTATTTTAACAATGTGTGAGTGGATTAGGAATTATTTGATGAATAGGATGTCCACCTCTGCTTCTAAGTTACAAAATTGGCAACATCCAATTATGCCATTGCCACAGAGGAGATTAGATAAAGAAGTTCACATGGTTGGGCACTCGCAAGCTACTTGGTGTATTAATGAGCAATTTCAGGTTGCACATCACTATAATGGCCAACAGTTTATTGTTGACATAGAAAAGAAAACTTGTACTTGTAATTTTTGGCAATTAGTAGGCATACCTTGTAGACATATAGTTGCTGCATTATGTATTAGGACACAAAATCCAGTAGAATTTGTTGATTCTTATTATTCTAGAGAAAAATATGCAGCTTGTTATGGTTTTGGTATAAGTCCCATTAATGGAGTTGATATGTGGCCAACACCTGAGAATGAAAATGAAGAAACACTTCTTCCACCTCTGTTTAAAAAGGGACATGGTAGACCCAAAAAACTGAGAATTAGAGAGTTTGATGAGGATGGAGTTAGGAAACCAAGGAGATGTAAATATATGTGTACTACATGTGGTGATCCTAAGCATAATGCAGCAAGATGCAAAAACAAGCCAGACCCAAATGCTTTGAAAAGAAAGGTAATTACAACTAAGCCTAATATTATTCATTGTCTGTTATTGATGGTCTGTTATAGATGCATACAAATGTAACCCTCATTTAATTGATGCAGAGGAAAACACCAAGTCAAGATGTGAAGGATAAGAAAATGAAAGCTTCAAGTTCAACTGCTGCAGTTGGTGAAGCAACTCAGGCTACTCAGACTGAGACTACAGATGGTGAAGCTATTAATGCTACAGGTAGTAAATGCCATTAAAATTTTCTTTTCACTGTTAATTATTATGCTAAATGAGTTACTAAAGCTGTTAATGACATTGTAGGCCCTGCCACTGTTATTCCTACCCATGAATCTATTGTCATCCTAACTCATAAATCCATTGCAATACCAACACAAGATCCCATTCCAACCCAAGATGCAATTCAAACTCAAGAACCCATTCCAACCCAAGCTTCAGTTATGGATGCTCCAACTGCAGATTTGTTTGATGACATAATAGATGAAGTTATGGCATCTGTTCCAGAGGTTAATGGTGAAGATGTGCAATCTGTGAAATCTGTCCCTATTGTCAAATCTGTGAAGAAGAAGAACAAAGGATTGGTAAACCAAATCCTATACCATGGCCAAAGAAGGAGAAGCAGTGAAAGGATCAAGATGAATTCCCTTAGCAAGCCAATTACTGGTGTTAGCTCAAGTCAAGAAACACCAATAGATGTTACTGAGGTTGATGATGATGATTCTGCAAAGCTTGGGACTTGTGCCAGAGCTATGAAATCATGGAGCACTCTTTGGAAGAAATGACATGTAACTTGTACTATATGGTTATTATGTAATTTGTCTGTTGTTTGTTAAGGAAACCATGGAACCTATGATGGCAATTATGTGCTTATGTTGAATGTATTTTGGTACACTATATTTTGGGTATTATGTGCACTATATATGTGCCTTCTTTTGTAATGACTATTGCATATTATGTGCCTGCTTTTGTAATGACAGTTGCACAATATGTGCCTTATTATGTGCCTTATTATGTGCTTGCTAAGAATGTTTACTTGCTAAGAATGTTGTCAATTTTGTCATGCACAATTTACAGGTTATGCACATAATGTGCTTACAAATGTGCACATCATTATGTGTTCACATGTGCACATCATTAATACATAAATTGCACAAATCAAAATAAAGATCAAATTAACATAATTGCACAAATCAAAATCACTTTTAACAAACCATCCATTTCATTAACTAATAATGTTTATAGACAACAATCCATTACATAATTGTAAATGAAACCATCCATTACATAATACTAACTTCAAAACTAACATCAACCTAGTCATCAACCTATTACATACTAAATTCATCAACCTAGACTAAATTCACCAACCTAGTAGTCAACCTATTACATTGTTTTCATTAGCATAGCAAACATAATTCCACACATGACGATTGCAATCATTACAAACATATTCATTTCCTCCGCAATTTCCTTGCCAAACTCCCTGCCAAACTCTTTAAACATTTGAAAGTCCCTTCTTTTTGGATTTGCAGCTTCAACGGCATCAACTTCATCATCCCAAACCAACAACTCACAACCATCAATCTGAAACCATGAATGAATATTATGAACATATTTCCAGAACACACAATGTAAGGTATTTGAAAATCACCTTGGCAAAAAATATTATGAACAATTTTCCAAAACAACCAAATACATTTCAAGAACACGACATTTCCATGAATAAATGGTCAAATTTCTAGAACAACCAAATATTATTCAAATTCGTGTAACTTACCCCATGAACACGACATTTCCAGAACAACCTCTTGAAATTTTGGGGTGTGTTTGAAACCCACAACTTCATTGGAACACCACACCCGCATCTGGGTAAATTCGAACGACTCACACTTGAATTTCCAACAGATTCGCAATTACTGATTGCCATTTTTTGAAAACCCTAATTCCCAAATCAATTTATTAGACGAAAAAGAAGAGGAATCTAAAGACCAAGATGCAGAATAAGAAGAGGAATCAAAGCACTTACTTGATGAAGAATGGCAGAAGCTACTTGATGGAAGGAGAAGGACGAAGCAAACGAAGCAGAAATGAAAGGAGAAGGAGAAGCAAACACGCAGGTTTTATAACCTGTTTTAATTTTAACTTTTTTTTTTTTTTTTAAAAAATTAACATTTATAATTTAAACAAATTAAATAGAATTTGTAATTAAATGATGTGGATTTTTTTCTTTTTGACTAAAATGATGTGGATTTAATTTTTTTTTATTTGATTAATTTCCACGTGGCACACCATCTGGTGCCACGTGGAGATTCCATCCAACTAAGCTGCCATGTGTTGGGCAAGGGGGGTAAGGCAAATATAAAAAAATTTGCAAGGTGAGAATCCTTAAGTTTTTTTTTCTATAGGGTATTACAAATGTCGCCTATATTGCAGGGGGAAAGACCTATTTACCCTAAAAAATATGAAGTCTGTATATGACTTGATTTAAAAGTAGGGACCAAAAGTATTAATTGAAAATTTTAGAAGGACCAAAAGTCGAAGAAAAATTTTAAAGGGACTAAAAACAAAACTTGATATATTTATAGGACCAGGAACAATTTTTATCCCTTTAAAATAAAACAATTATATAGTTAGAATAGAAACCATATTTTTCTGTTAAAAAAAACGATGTTTCATATATGTATTTTTTTATTTATCAATGTTTCATTTATGTATTAATACATTACAGTACCGTGTGACTTCTATATTGTAGCTGACTTACATATTATAGTGTACAGTACTACTTATCAATGAACTAGTAACTTATAACTTATATATAAAGTTCTTTTTTTTTTTCGTTTTCAGAGAATGCTTGTTTTATAAAAAATAATGTATTTTGTTTAATATATTTTATTATTATGTTTAATTTTAAGTATCACAAGTTTTTTTTTTATGAAAGTAGTACATATAAATATTGATGTAAAAAATTTATTACATTAAAATAAAATATTAGCATACAATATATATATATATATATGTGAAAGATATATTTTATTAATAAATTTAAATTATTATTTGAAAAATAAATTTAATTATTAGTTAAAAATGTCTTTTTGTGTTATTTTAGATTTATCAACTATTTGAACCGCTAATTTTTTTAAAATTGTTGCTATCAAAAAGTCCAAAACAATAAATGAAATCCAAATTGAGCATTTGTTGTTCTTCTAAAATTAGCTTCGAAGCATATATTTCAAAACTATTTAATTTTGGATTCTAAATTTTAAATTCCTTGTCATGTTATAGTCAAAATGGGGGGCCCTGAAAAGCAACCGAGGGAACCTAGACAACAAATTTTTAATTTTAAGTGTTTAGTTTTAAACATTGTCATATTTTTTTATTTTTTGAGTTGAGGTTTCTAAGTTTAGATCTGAAGGTGCAAGTATCTTTGCATTGCGATGGTATATATATGTCACTAGAGACACCAAATTCATTTGAGCAATATAAGGAGCAGATGAAAATTTATCATTTCTTTTGGGCTTTTTGGGTATTGCCCTTTCTATGAATGCGCCCTTAGTTGACAAAACAAAAAACACCAAATTATTCAAGCTTACTAAACATCTTGAGTAACAAATATAAACAGCTCCACACATATCTCATGTCAATTCTAAAACGAAGCATTTATAAAGGTAGTATTAATATTTTAGACATATTATACTCTAGGCCAATGCTAAGATGACCACCTTATCAAGTGATCCATCATGAAGAAGTGATCGATATTATTATAACGAATACAAATTTTACAAAATTCACCGTTGGATTGAAAGTTTATAACATATAGATCATTCATAAAAATGTCGAAAAATTGAAAATCATTTAATATGTTATTGAGACTTATAAAGATTAATGGTTTATTAAATATCGTAAATCTTAATGAATTCTAATAACATATCAAATAATTTCAATTTTTCTAATTTTTTTATGGATAATTTATATGATATAAATTTTTAATCCAACAATTGATTTTATAAAATTCGTATTCGTTATATCGTTAGTCCACCATGGATCACTTGAATAAGCGGTCCATATTAGAATACATAAAATGAACACATCAACTATATCAACAAATTTTAAGGACATGCTTATATTTAAGGACCAAGTAAGCACATTGATAATGGGTCTATATTTTTTTCGTATAGAATGATGCATCTATTTAAAAATAATAATAATACATGTATTTAGAAAATTGTAGACATTCTTATATTAAATGATAAACACTATTTTAAAAGAGTTTTTTTTTACACTATTTTAAAAGAGTTTAAGAATTAAGAATATGAGAATAAGTCTAAAAGTAAGTATCGGTGGATTTTTTTATATCTTTTAAACTTTTTAACAAGTTTCATTAACATATTTGTTAGCATGACTTTTTTTTTAAACAAAATGTTAATAGGTATATGTCAATAAGACGGAGATTGAATGAATAGTGTTTTATCACTCTTTGTCTCACCATCTAAAATGTTTTTTATCTTTCCTCAAAAAAAAAAATAATGTTTCTTATCTTTGTCCTCATTTTCTGCTTTGTGGAGTATTCTTTCTCCGTCCTCATCCATGCAGATACTCACAGTTCCCGCAGATATTCATTAACCTTAAAAAAAAATATCAAATTTCTATTATTTTCAATCAAACTAGTTGTAAAAAAATAGTAAATCTTAATTATAAAACAAATACATATTTAAAATATTATTGTGGGTCTTCTGAAAATAATAAACATCATATATAAACAAATGTATACACATATTGTGTGAAAATATAATTAAAAATAATTTATAAAGTACTTAAATATACATTTATAAATGTTTTTTTTAATAAACTTTTCGAGGACGGAGTTTTCGCGGGACGAGGAATAAAATATCATCCTCATCTCCAAACCTTTTTCGGGAAGGAATTGAAAATCATTTGATATGTTATTAGAATTACTCATCTTCAAGTCTTTAAACGTGGTATAACCCCGCCGTCTCCATTTTCACAGGAAAAAATTACTCATCTTTAAGTCTTTAAACGTGGTATAACCCTCTGAAGATTCACATTTACGTATGAAGTTAACATCCCTATTAACAAGTGCCCTAATTAAGAGTATTTAATTTGTTAATGAATCTAATATATAGTAGTATTTATCAAAAATTGTGTAATATAAGTTTTAAAAAGGCTAAAAAGTTGTATTTTTAATATAAAACCTCTCTTTTAGATTACTTAAGAAGAGTTCTTAGAATATTTGTTAGCATGAAATTTGAATACTCTTTGAGTATATTTTCTCATGTTCTTAACATAACCTAATTTCGGCCATTTATTCACACTTTTTTGTCTCTTTTCTAAACTCCTTTTTTCTTTATAACTAGTGAATTAAAAAATGAGACAATGGAAGAGCTATTTTTGTTAGCATGACTCTTTTCCTTATATTAATGATTAAGTTTCACGTGCTTCACTGATTACTGTACATAACAAAACTAAAAAGAAGTGATTATCAATTAGCACAATGGCAGTAAAAAGTAGCAATTTTCCAAAGTTAGAATAATTGATCAAATAAAGTATATTTCGAACTAATGACAAAGTCTATCTTACTTGGACTCCGTACACATATGATTTCCTGATCATTGACACCTGGCTAAACTCCTATTTAGGGGCACTAAAGTAACAATAATTAATCAAGCATTAGCTGCATTACACCTTAATTTAATAAAAGTGCAATCTTAAAAATTCAGCTAAGATCGAATCTTATTGGTGAATGAAAACTTGTATACTATTCACATGGGTTTAACCAATAGAAAACTAGAATTAGAGACAATATGTCCAAACTTTATGACAACTTGCACATTACCTAGCTATTATAATATTGAAGCTAAATCGAGTATTTTTTTGAATGGATTCTATGTTTTGAGGAACACTAAAATCAAAAGATATATTTCTAAGTATAGTAGCGCGTGGGGATGTCCCTCTCTTGTGACTCAACTCTTTACGGGTACCGCAAATAACGTAAATATGTTCAACATTGGTCTGAACTTGACATGGGCGTGCAAAGGCTTTCTGGTGTTGGTCTTTATAGAATCGGTTTATAAAATGATAATTGCTTCTATTTTATAAATTATTATATATTTTGATCATCTCATATTCGATGTAAGACTTTGTAACACATTTTTTCACACCTAATACTATTAGGCGTGCGTAGATATAAATGGTATATGAGTCGATAGCGAATGACCCAATATCTTAAAGAAATTCTGATACCATCTTGTAATGCTTGCACACTTTGGTTGTACTTTGATTGGAGCCGCGAGCTTGGCGAAGTCGTTACTTCAACAAGTAACATTATTTTGTGGAACCCAAGAAAATAAAGTCACTTTTTTAAGATGCAATACATTTAAATATAGTAGAAAATATTAATATCTGAGATAAAGTTATGGGATAAAATGCGAATTTTTAAAGTTGAACTATTAAAAAATAAAATGAGTGAGTTATGTCAAGATGATTTAGCTCTAATGCGACCCACAATATATCTTTTGGATATAGTTCATCATCAGAGATGCTCTTAACACACTCTCTAAAATTCAAAATTATATTGGGTTGTTACGTGGATATAAATGGTATGGGCTGGTGGCTCAATAGTGGAAACATGATAATATGTGTAGGGCCATCCTAACACATTTCAAAGCCTCGGTTGAATTAGATAAAGAGATCGATCGACACAATATTTTAAAAAGAAAAATCTTTTATTTAAGATGTAAATAACATTAGTAACATAATTTAATAATAGTTATATTCTAATTAATAATAATAATAATAATACCATTGGTACTTCATATTTTAAAGGTGCGGAAAAATATAAGAAGGAAGGTTGAATTGTGTTTTGAAAACGAGTCTCGCAGTAGATTAAACACAATATAAGTAAAGAGATAGGGAGAGAGAAAACACATAAGCAAATTTATACTTGTTCCTCTCACAAATCGAGAGTAGTTCAGTCCCCTTGCACATCCAAGGGAGTTCACTATAATCAATCATGATAACAATTGCCCAAACACACCAGTTTAGGACTTCTTGCCAAGGTACACTGACTACGGTCTGACAATTGTACCAGTCTGTCGTCTAGTAATAATCCGCACCCTAGGTAGGATGGGTTCGTATCCACAGGGATAGCGCCTCAGTTACTAAGCTTATTCTAGGATTGTTTGAGATTGTCTCCGCTTTGATTTTAAGGTTGATTTGTTTTATAAAGTAATTGAGTTGATTCAGATGAGAGAAAGGTAGGTTAAGTGCATCGAATTCCTACCTAAGTCCTGCTGGGTAACTTAAGCTATATAGTTGTCTAATCCTTTTTAATTATTGGTGAACTAATATAAGTAGTAATAACCGCGTACGATAATTACCCAAATTACGAGTATTGAGAACCTTAATTACTAGATAGAAACCTCGTGTTGGACACGTTGTCACATCCCTATTCTAATTATTAGACTCTGAATATGTAGTCAATTAAGTTTGGTTGCATTAGTTGCTTAACCCTTAACCACCAGTGTGACTAAGCTATTGTCTAATTGATCGGGGTTGATTGCCGGTTTTGAGGCACAATACTAGATCACTAACCCTATTCAGGTTAGCTGTCGACCCTTCGATAAATCCTAGCTTTGAGGCACAATACTAGGTATCACTAACCCTATTAGGTTAGCTGCCGACCCTTGGATGAATCCTAGCCTTAAGGCGCAATACTAGATATCACCAGCCCTAAAAGTGTTCCCTAATTGTGTACTTTAATTAGGTTACGTAATTAAAACATAGACAATAGAATAATTAAAACTGAATAAACAATTATATAAACTTTTACCAAATTCTATAGTTCTAGCATTCCTCAAGGAGTTCATCTCCTCACCTAACCCAGAGAGGGTTTAGCTACTAAAATGCAAACTTAAATTACAAGAATAAAAGAAAGCATAAAAGAAAACCTAACCTTATAGCTTCTCCTCCTTTTCCTCTAAAGAGTAGTATTTCTCTCCTTTTCTGAATGAATAATTGTGAAGGAGGAGAGCTCTATTTATAGTATTTCTCTTCTTGTTCTTGAAACTTAGATAACATATCTTCAGCTTCTAACAAAATTGCTTTGAACTTCTCTTCTTTCACCCTTTCAGCTTCAAGCTTGGCAGCTTCTATTCTTGCTTCTATAGCTTTCCTCTTAGCAATGTTTATGATATAATCTTTCACATACTGAGAATCCATTTCCATAAACATTTGCACACACATTTCTGAAAGAGCTTGGAACTCTAAGGAAACAGTGCTAGGAGCAAGAGATAGACTTGGTAAATCTTGATAAATATTCTTAACTTTATCATTAATACTCTTAAGCACACGTTCAACATCTTTTGGTGTTGAGAAAGAAGGGCTAGGCTTAGCAAATTGAGAAGTGGTTGAAACAGATGTAGGAATAGTAGCTAGTTGAAGATTTGGGTTAGGGGAAATAACCTTTTCAAAAGACTTAAGAAAGTTATTTTGATCAGGAGTGAGAGTTTGAGATTTCTGAGGTGAGGGGTTGTCTAGATCAAGAGCTAATTTCTGTAGTTGAGCTTTTTCATTTTCAGGAATATTAGCATTATCAACAGTATTAGAAAATAACTGTTGAACAATTTGTTCAACTACAGGATCTGTCCTAGGAGTACTAGAAATGATAGGATCAAATAAGGTCTTTTCTGAATCAGGGGATTTTGGAGAATCAGGGTTAACAGTTTCAGGCACAGGGGTATTGGCAGTATGTTCCTCATGAATAATATTTTGAGGAAGTGTCTCAGAAGCTACAACCTCTGCAAGAACTTCTTGCACTTCGTGTCCAATATTTTCCACTTGGCCAGAAGTAGTAACACCTGTTTCTGCAATCAATGACATTACATATTCAGAAAATCTCCTCATAGACTCTCGGGATAGTACAAAGCTATCTACTGGTGGTTCATCAAGAATTCTATCAGAAACACTAGTAGGAACTTCTACTATACAGTTGGTTTTAAGTTCCAAATCAGAAAGAATTTTAGCAAAAGATTTTTTGACAGGAACTGTATAGGGGATGCTTTTAGCGTGCTTTGGACCATTAATGACATAATCAGGAATAGTTTCAAGATTTAACTTTTTATAGATACCTTGATTTGCCAGCTTGTGAATGAGTTCCTCTTTAGTGAAATTAGAGTTCGGAAATTCATTAGGTTCAGCATCCACAAAACTTTCCCAGTTATTTACTAGAAGTGCTTCCTTAGCAGCTTCTTTAGCCTCAAACTCCTCAACAATAGCAATAGCTTTCTCTTTTTCCAACTCTTCTTGCTCTTCTTCTGTTAGTTTCCTTTTCTTTGTTTTGGTAACCTTCTTCTTAGAAACTTCTAGAGCAACAGTAGTACCAGAAGCTCTTGTATTCATTCTTATAGGCTTACCAGACACATTATCTTTTTAAACAACATCTAACACAGGGGATTCAGGGGTTTTCACAGCAACTTCTGATGTATCCTTCACATCAGGAGTTTTCTCAACTTTCTTTGGTGTAGATCCTCTAGCTTTCTTTTGTGGAACTTATGGTTCATCCTGCTTACCAGAGTTCTTTCTTTTCTTAGGATGTGGAAGTTGCAACAGGCTCTCAGAAGCAAGTCTCTCTTCCACAACCTTAGAATTACCTTCCAAAATCTGCTTATGCTTTGCAGCAATAGTAGTTACTTGTTTTCTTGGCACTGGTGTCAAAAGAAAATTACGATCATCCTCCTTTCTTTTAGGACTGAAAGTTATTTGAGGATAAACAACTTGTCCTTGTGTCTTCAATACACGTTTCAAAGTAGCACCATTGATCACAGAGGGGTCAGCATTAAAATAAGAACCATATCCTAAAAAGATAGGTCTTAGAGAATGTAGCAGATAACTCTTGTAAAACATAAAGGATAAGAATCTGATGTAATGCACATTCTTGATTCCTTTAGATTTACTCTCTGTGATAGCAGTACAAAGATGATTAAAGATGACTTTCCTAAAATTGACAATTATCCTTCTTCCCACATAATATAAGATTGACTTATAGTATTGAGATACTTGATCAGAGGATCCAGCTTTTGGAATTTCCTAGTCAGGAGAGCAAATACATCATCATCTGATCCTTCTTCTTGATCATCTGCAGAAGATTCCTCAGCTTCAGATTCAACAACATTAGCCTTTAGTGCCTTAGAAGATCCTAAAGTAGCTGGCAAGGCCAAAGACTTTACTCTCTTCTGTGGTTCGTCAGAAGCTAGCTCAATCTCATGACTCATGAGTGAACTAATCAATCCTTCTAGACTCAGGGTGTTTAAATCTTTTGCTTCCTGTATGGCAGTGACCTTAGATCTCCACTTAGCAGGTAAGCTTCTAAGAATCTTCTTCACATGATCAGGAGTAGTATAACTTTTCTTCTGAACTTGAAGACCAGCTATCAGAACTTTGAATCTAGAAAACATAGACTCAATGTTCTCATCTTCTTTCATTCTGAAAAGTTCATACTGTTGAATCAGAAGTGTTGCCTTTTCTTCCTGTACCTGTTTGTTTCCATCATAAGATGAACACAAGGAATCATAAATACTCTTAGCAGTAGATTTGTCAGAGATCTTTAGGTATTCCTCGTGAGATATGCAACCAATCAGAATATCCTTGACTTTGTGGTGTTTCTTGTATACTTTCTTGTCCTTGTCAGTGAAAGCTTGTCTTGTCTCAAAATCCAATCTTCCTATTTCATCTAAACCTTGAAAAGTTACTCCTCTTTCAACTAAGTCTCAAAGTTCATCATCTATTCCAACAAGATGACTATAGATTCTATCTTTCCACCAGGAAAAGGTAGAACCGTTTCCATTGAACTTAGGAGCTTTGCTGGTGTTGTTTTTATCATCAGCATCATAGTTAAAAGGAATAGCAGTTCCTTTAGAACCTTCACCAGGAGTACCAGACATGGTGTTTTTCAACAACTGACAACTGTCTCACTGTAAGGTGATATAACAGAACCAAGGCTCTGATACCAATTGAAGGTGTGAAAAACACAAGAAGAGGGGGTTGAATTGTGTTTTAAGAGTTTTTGAAAACTTCTTCTAAGTCTTTCAGCTTATCAGAACTTGCAGCGGAATATTCAAAGACAATAACTTCTGCTGGTGATGAAATAATAAAAGAGAGAAGAGAGAGAGATGAACACACAGATTTTTATACTGGTTCCCCTCACAAACCGAGAGTACTCCAGTCCCCTTGCACTTCCAAGGGATTTCACTATAATCACACAATATTACAATTGCTCAAGCACACAGCAAGAGACTTCCAATGCTCAAGTAACACAATACAAGAGACTTCCAAATGCTCAGGCACAAAAGCAAGAGACTTCTTACAAAATAACAAAACAATGTTTGAACTTCTGATAAACAGTATCAAAGTTCTGAACAAAAATAATACAACTCTTAAAAACAAGACTATTCTTAGAATTCTAATAAAAGAAAACTAAGGTTCAACAACTGACTAATCAGAGGTTGAAAAATTGTTTGTCTTGAATTTTGATATAAGCTCAAGTTGTATTTCTCAAAGTTATAGTGCTCTTATGAATTTAGCAGAGTAACAGCGCTTTTGTTCGTAGTTGTGTTGTTGTCCACTTCTTCAAATTCTTCCTCCTTTTATAGACGATGGTGGAGCATTTGAATTTGAGTAGACATGATGAAAACAGCTAAATAGTACTTTACTATTTTTCCTCTTGAGACGTGTTTATCCAAATCAGGTAAATGATGAATTCTTGATCCTTGATTTCGAATTTTCACCCATATCAGGTAATAGAGAATAGTACAATAGTATAAACGTCATTATCACGATCATAACGGTCTTGTACAATGATTTATTCTGTCATTCTGAAATTTGCCATATTGATGATAGTCATTAAGAATAGAATGTTCTTCTGGAAAACTCTGCTGTTTCCATCGTCATCAGAATCTTGAGTTTCCATTTCAGGTTCTGATGAGAGTAGCTTCTGATTGACTTTGACTTGCAACTTCTGGTGACACAGCTTCTGGTGTTATGACTCAGAACTTGCTTTTCCCAGCTTCTGGGGACACTTTTAAAATATCAATCAGAACTTCACTTTCTAGTGCTCATAAAATTTTAACTTATATACCTGCACACTAGGTAAATTATCAGTAATCCCTATTGTATATTAATACTATTGTTATCATCAAAACTTACTTGGGTTATATGAGAACCAACTTTGTTCCACCACATGATCTTCCAAAGTTCTTAACCTTGTTCTTTTGTTTATTCCTAATTTTAGATTTTGAATATATCAATCGTCCGGGTCCTGAACTCCTAACAACTAGAGTATCGGTGCCCTGAATAATCTTAGGTTGTGATATCTTCTAGTTAGGTGTTCCAAGAACCACTTTGACCTGAGCATTGACTTTAGAGGTCTTTGGGTCTGATGTAATCAAAGCACTCGACTCTGTCATCTCTTACTCTAAGGTCTTATAGACTGTAGATACATCATCATCTTCTGAACTTCCTTTGAGAAAAGTTGTATACAATCTAGGAGGGTTTTTGCTTAAACAAACAGACTGGTTTGAGTTCTCACAATTGGTTAGTTGTGGGAAGCCAATCCCTTCACCTTTGTTTATGTTAATACCATAAATCATAGAAGCAATCTTAGTTATGTTGATGCCATACTTGAGAAATTCTTGAAGAGCATTTTCATGTTCCTCAGAAATCTTTTAAGATTGAGCAAAGTGTCTTTCAAGAAAATGATTTCTAGATCTTAGAACTTCATTTTCTTTAAGGACCTTGTCAGAGATTTTCTCCAAGGAATCATAAAGATGTTTTAAACATCTATACTCTTTTGATTTCTTAGTGTAAATCTTGATGGCATCTCTCGGAGTTGCAAATAATTCACATTGAGATGGTTTAGATAATACATCTAGTTCATCTTCAGTTTCAGAATATGATTCTTCAACAGAGTTTGGATCTTCAGAGGTTGTAGCCATCAATGCTAGATATGCTTCTTTTTCCTCAACCTATGAGTCGACATTTACAGCCTCCCATGTTGCCATAAGACTCTTCTTTATCTTGCTTTTATAGTTTTCTTTGTTGAAACTCTTCTTCTTGCCTTTGTCCTTTGATGTGGCTTATGGACAATCTGCCATGAAGTGGCCAGGTTTGTTACACTTGAAGCACTTGCTCTGGTTTTCCTTTTTGTCTTTGAAGTCAGAACATCTTGAGCCACTTCCTTTAGCAGGGAATCTTCTTTTTTTAGCCCATTGCTGAAATCTTCTAGTCATAAGAGAAAATTCATCATCTTCTAATCCATCTTCTAGAGTATCTTCAGTACATTCCTCTTCTTCAGGTTTTGTTTCTTTAGCTTTCAGAGCTTTGGAAGAGTTTTTTGAGCTGGAAGCTAAAAGACTTCAATTTCTTTATAGATGCATCAGCCATAAGTTTCATCTCATGACTCCTGAGTGAACTTGTCAGGCTCTCTAGAGTTACTTCATTCAGATTTTTAGCCTCTTGAAAAGCTGTAACCTTTGGTCTCCATTTAGTAGGCAAACTCCTCAAAATTTTCTTGACATGATCTGGTACAGTATAACTTTTCTTCAGAACTTGAAATCCTGATACAAGAGTTTGAAACCTTGCGAACATGGTTTCAATATCTTCATCATCCTTCATTCTAAAGAGCTCATACTGTTGAACTAGGAGATTTGTCTTTGCTTCCTTAACTTGTTGATTTCTTTCATAGGTTGAACATAAGGAATCCCAAATAGATTTTGCTGTAGACTTATCTCCAATCTTGATATATTCAGGATGAGTGATGGCTCCTATGAGAATTCATTTGACCTTGTGATGCATTTTGTAATGCTTCTTTTGATTAGTGTTGAACCCTTTTCTTCTAACATTATCAACAATTGCTTCTTCATCCATTCCTTCAAAACTGACTCCATCTTCAACCATATCCCACATCTCATCATCTATACCAATGATGTAATTATACATCTTTGTTTTCCAAAAGGGAATGGTTGTAGAGTCACCATTGAAGAAAAGAGCTTTCTCTTTGTTATTATTTCTGAGTATCATAGTTGTAAGGTACTTGATTGTTGTTAGGACTTACAACACCAGAATCACCAGACATGTCTTTCCACTGGATCTTTTATTGTTTCACTGCTAAGTGATATAACAGACCAGGCTCTTGATGCCAATTGAAGGTGTGGAAAATCACAAGAAGGAGCGTTGAATTGTGTTTTAAAAAGTTTAAAGCTTTTTCAAACTTTAAAGAGTTTTGCAGCGGATTAAACACAATATAGGTAAAGAGATAGGAAGAGAGAAAAGACACAAGTAAATTTATACTGGTTCATCTCACAAACCGAGAGTAGTCTAGTCCCCTTGCACTTCCAAGAGAGCTCACCTATGAAGCCCCGATACGGGACACTATACCGATACGCCGATACGTAAAAAAAATTAAAATTTCCAATCCGATACTGCCGCGATACGTTATTTAAAAATTAAATTTAAAATTAAATATATAAATACACAATATATAAACATGACTAAAATCAACAATATTAATAATTAAAAGCAGAAAATATCTAGTCTTATATCAGATTTTTTGGAAAAGCTCAAATGTTTGACATGTTATATAGTAGGACACCATAATTTTTCTTTTGAAAAGTAAAAAATTATATTGACAAAGGAAAACCACAAAAAGTGCTAAAAATACAAACAAACATCGGATATTGGGGCGTATCAGACATGTATCGGGTATTACGTTTTTATTTAAAAATAATGATTTAACCGATACTTTTCTGATACGAGTATCGAGACGTATCGGAAGAGTATCGGGTATTATGTTTTTATTTAAAAATAATGATTTAACCGATACGAGTATCGGGACGTATCGGTATCGAGTACGTATCGGACACGATACGTCACCATTTTTTGACTATCGGGGCTTCATAGGAGTTCACTATAATCAATCCTGATTACAATTGCCAAAACACACCTATTTAGGACTTCTTGCCTAGGTACACCTACTTAGGATTTCCTTGCTCAACCACAATTGCAAGAGACTTCTCAATGTTCAAGCTCACAGCAAGAGACTTCTCAATTCTCAAGCTCACAACAAGAGACTTCACTAACCTAAATGAATTTAAGAAAGTATACAAAGAATACTTGATATAGTATCAGATGTGTTTACAAAATACAACACAGAATTACAAGAGTTAAGTGTTTGACATATTTATCTAAAGGTTTGTTAGAGCTTCTTGGTCTTCCTCAAATCTTGACATCTTACAACTTCTGAAGGTCTTCAGAGCTTGACTCACCGGTCATCTTCTGATGTCTTCAGGTAGTAAGAGCTTGGCATATCTTCTTGTCTGCAATGTTCTTAGTGGCTCATAAAATTTTAAACTATGATCATGCACACTAGAACAATTATTAGTAATACCAATTGTCATTTTAATATTCTTGTTATCATAAAAACTTATGAGCCTCTTATGAGAGTTTTATCAGACCCACTTTGTTCCAACAGGGTGCTCTGTGAAAGTTATATTATTTTTAAGTAAGTTATAATTTTGGTGTCTCATTTTTTTATAAGTCATATAAAAATATATAATATGAAAGAAAAATTAAAAATTACACTTTCAAATATTTTAATTCCTCCGGTGACTTTTAATTTTTCAAATGGATTTTACCATCAAAATCATAAGAATCTAAGTGTAGTTTAAAATTTAGTTATAATATTTATTTATTTTATCACCCAAACGTACATACGCACGCGCTAAGTAAAAAAATTAGTGCTCCTTAAATTTTGATGTCCTATGCAGTTGTTCCTCTCGAACACCCTCTAAAACCTTATTTTATATATATATATATAATGTTATATATTTTTTATGAATCATGCTAACGAGTATTTTGAAAGTATTATTTAAGGAACTCCAAAAATAAAATTGCTGTCTTAAAAAATGTAAGTCTATAACTCTTTATTTGTGTATTTGTAACGTGTCAAAGACTTATACGGCTGACGGCGAATACAAATGCTCAAAACTAAACGCAGTATTCTTTTTATTTTATTTTATTCTACATGTAGTTCCTTGAATAACCAAAACCAAATAGTACTACTTCACTGTAGAAAGTACCTACAATTCACACTTCACGAGTTGCTGCAATGATCTACAATTAAATATATTTTTTTTTTCTTAATCAACATAGATATTCTAATCAACACCATAAGCACCTTCCCTAATTTTCACCCAACTTTCTATAGCTTTCTCCTTATAAAACTTCTCTTTCAACTTACAATACAACCCACAAAATGAAAACTCTTCTTCCTCAATCATCAAAAACTTTGAGCACTCATCTTTAACATCAATCAATACACACCAAGTAAGACATATACTTAAGCTTCTTTTATTTATTTTTTTCCTTTTTCTTTATATTATATAAATAAACTCAAAAATATTATTAATCATCTAAGAAACCCTAGGGGAATAAATTAAGAATATGGGAAGGGGGAAGATTGTGATAAGAAGGATCGACAATTGTACAAGTAGGCAAGTGACTTTCTCAAAGAGGAGAAAGGGATTGATCAAGAAAGCTAAAGAGTTAGCAATCTTATGTGATGCACAAGTTGGACTTTTTATATTCTCCAGCACTGGAAAGCTTTATGAATATGCAAATACCAGGTTTAATTCATATATATTATCATTCATTTCTTAATTTTAATTTGCAATATAAATTATTTGGATCGATCATAATTGATATTTTTTTAGTGTTACTATATGGATCATGGTGATTTGAAATATATTAGATTCAGATTTTTCAACCAGCTGGATATATGGTAAGTAGGATTTGGATCATCTCCAATTTTCTCTTCAATATTTTCTATCCAATTTGGATGAGTGTTTTAAACTCTGGTTTCTGAATTCGATTTTTAAATATATAAGCATAAATTGAGTACATGTAACCTTCTTTTAAAAGTATAAATTGTAGTAGTGACAAAGGGTACTGATAAAAATAATGTTAAAAAGAAATATAAAAAGAAAAGAAAAATAAAAAACGATGCAACTGTAAACATGAACTAGAATACAAAAAAACCGTACTCAAAATTCAACTCAAGACCTGTCAAGTTATCCAAAATTATTTCAAGAGTGAGTTTTGTTGCCCACTCATAATGAGTACAAGAAGGTTGCGAGGATCTTAGCTAAAAACTATTAGTAAGAAGATAATTTAGTAAGAGGATCTTAGCTTAAAATACACCATTTTATTAGGAAAAAACAACATCATTCTATAATTACCTGATCAACCGCATCACAATATATGCCAAACCAAAGTCAAGTGATGATTAAGTTGAAAGTCAACTCCAAAGAAATAGGAGATTGAGAACAATTGAAACAAGTATGGCAGCAAGGCCAGATCTCAATCTGAACCACTAAAAAATATTATACTCAAACTTATGGCTTGTTTGGTAGAAGAGAAAATGAGAAGAGAGAAACTAAAACACGGAACCCAATGTATGTATTTGGACTAAAATTAGTCCAAGTATATGCATTGGGTTCCGTGTATTTGTTAGGTGATCATACGACATAATACATAGATCGATCCCTCTACATTCTCACGATAAAAGTGTGCATAAAATAGATAAGGTATGTACATTGATGAAGAGTTAAAAAAAAAACCTTGATACATGCAAATTATTAAAAAACAAAAAAAAAGCATAAACTATGTCAAAAAAAAAAAAAACAAATCATAAACACTATGCTGACATAAATTTTTTTTGTATTTAAATTGAAATTTCCCTTGTATACTCTTTAATTAATTTTTTTTTTAAAAAAAACTATGAATACAATCCCCAGCTATAAACCACTTCCATGACCAATATTACATGGTCAAAATGAAACTGGATCTCTTGAGTTTAAGTTGTGGATAAAAATATGTGTTTGAAAGAAGAGACTCTACTAAATAGTTAGGTAAATTTTACGATAGAGATAAGTCATCGACAAAATCAGTGAATATTTCGTACCAATTGTTAAAAAAATTGCATAACACACTTTAATTTGCTTAATAAAGTCGCGTAAGTGGAGCCTTATATAACAAAATAATATTGAAAAACTTCTTAAAGTCGCGTAAGTCGCATGATGCAAGTGGTTTCTTCAAATTATAAATAGGCATGTTTAAGGAAATACTAAGGTGGAATTTGTGTACCCATAATAGGAAAAAGACATGTCAACTTATTGATTATTCTATATTAATTAAATCCCCCAAACCATTAGCGCCAATGGAACTGCATTCCTGCTTAGATTATGTTGTTTGGATTAATTAAATATTATGTATACACTAAAAGTAAAATTAACAACCAAAATTAAAGATGATACGAAAGCGAAAGCTTGCTCAAGTTCAATCATCATAAAAATTGAATTGAGATGATAATCATATTCTATCTCTAATCCATTTTGCTTCTTTTTTTTATCAAAAAACTATTTGGATTATTCTAATAACCTATTTTGCTCTGTTATTTATTTTTGAATGTTTGGATTATTTATGATACCATCTTTTATATTCAATGTCTTAATCAATCGATAATTGGTTCAGTGGTGATTAGCGCTGGTAGAGGACCACAGTTCGATTCCCCGCAACTGCGATCGGGAGGGGGCTGGAACCACTTGATGTCAGAACTGACCCCCAAACCAGATTGAACTAGTTAAAAAAAAATAAAAAAATTCAATGTCTAGCAACTTATTAGGTATAATTAGTCCAATGGTATTTTTTCTCCTATAACAAACTAATAATATTTCCATAAAACAAACGTTTTACCAATTTGAGGTTGCCTAAAAAAAGATTAGGTATACATGATTCCATTATTTGAATATAGATTTAGCTATTTCTAATCTAAATATTTTGGAGGATTTTATTCAATGTAAAGTATATCCACGATTTGGAAGTGAGAGGCATATGCAGTAGTCGCATGAATGTCCAATCTCAAAAGTAATTATATTTAAGTCATGTTTAATTAGGATCATTATCATTGGCCAATGCACGCATTGTCTCCAATCTCCACTAGTTATAATATACAAATTTTTAAACCATATAATAATGTAATAAAAGTATAAAACCTATAGCAACTAACTAGGTAGCTAATTAACTGGAAATTACCTTTGTAAATAGGTTTCAATTGTTGGTATTATTCTTGTTCTAGGATGTGTAATTGTGTTCTTCCTTTTCACTAACTCAAACTACAAACTTCATCTAGACTAAAGCTTTTAAACCAACAATGAATTTGTTAATTGATAAGGAATTTTGACCTTGTAAGAGAAAAACATATTGTGTGTTCAGTAAATTATCTGAAGGCTTTTTCAATAAATTTTATTTTATAAAAATAATAACATTCTTTTTATGTACAATAAAAATAGAAATTTAATTTGGAGTTTGGCTTCAACTGTGTTTTTTTTTTCGTTATATCATCAATTTCAAAATACACTTATAAAGTGGGTGTAAATTTTCTTTCTTTTTTGAGTGAATTGTAGTGAATATTAATAGAACTTTTAGCTATATAATGATCTATGTTTTATTTTGTGCTTTGCCATATTTATATATTGTGCAAAATTATAGTATAGTTTCTTCTTTTAGTTTTAAAAAATTTTTAAGCTTAAAATTTATTTATCTCTGTTTTGTCAAAGGAAGATCTTCCTTCGACAAAACACAATTTTTTTTTCTTTATTTATATTATTGTGCAATTTTGGTCTTCTATTTTTTTGAACTTTTTATCAACATGTGATTTTAACATTCAATTTAATGACATGAAAATAAATTAGATGATCTGCGCTGAGATAAAAACGAAATGTCTAAATTGAGTCATGACATTGGATGAAAGCCCTCTTTATAATAAAAAAAGAAAAAAATTGAGTCATGACCAATTATACATAGACAAAAAAATATCAATTAAAATTAACAATTAATTATTACCACGTCAACAATTGAATGGTGAAAATCATAGGTTGATCAAAATTGTGCAATTAAATAAATATGAGGATATGGGTAATATATAGATAAAAATCCTGACACCCCTTATTCTCTCTATGACCGGTGGGTTAAAAGTGTTTAACTTCTAGTGTGTCTTTCTATTGGGTTGTGATGTTTATTTAAAGGTTGTTAGGTGTTGATAAGGGTATTTTCTCTTGTTCTTTTTTATTTGTTCTTTTTTATTATATATATATATATATATATATATATAGGATGTATCATATGAGAATGACAAAAATATATGAGAATGTGAGAATGAATAATAGCCATGAGATTAAAATGAATGGTTAAGATTAAAATAGTAAACATACATCATCTTACACTCTAGTCTATGACAAACTCTGAACTTATCTCTCTTCTTTCTTTGCACCTCGCTTTCTCTCCCTTCTTCCTGTGAGTGTTTTGTCTTCCTCCTATATACCCATGGCTGCACAACTGCCACCACCAACTTCACTGTTTTAAGAAGAAAATTGACCACCAAATTAAGTGAATTGCCTAATTTTTATACAACCGTACAAAGAGGAAATTAATTTTTATGTTTATTTTTCGTCATCATCATGTTGCTATGAACAAGTTTCAATGAAACAGATCTATATACAACAGATTAAATTGAACGGCAAAGATTTAAACACCACTTTGAGTCTTGTGCTATTCCCATTCACATTCAATTTCTCTCAGAATTCCTCCGCCGTTGTTGATTGCCAATCGTCGTTGTTGGTTGCCGTTTTTGGCGTTTGTTGTTCGCTGCATCTCTATATCACTATGTGATCAAAATCAATATATTGGATTAAATTTGATTTCATAAATTGGAGTTTGTTTGTTGCGTTTTGCAATCAACAAGTAAATTAATAAAAAAAAATTAAATAGAGGAAGCCATGGTTTCATTAACTAGAGGAAATCATGGTTTTTAAGTGATTTAACGAGTGATGCTTGCAATTTCACTGATGAAAGATGTTGAGACCTTTTAGGGTGTTGGCTTCATTTGGTAAAATAAGCCTGATTCCATGATGTGGAGCATGATGTGTGGCACATCAGGGTTCACATCTGGTCGCCCTACTGGACGCGCCTTTATTTATTTAAACGCGATCTTTTGAAAAAGATTTGTTTTTCAAGTATATCGTGCCAGCTTGCGCGCCAAGGAACAAGATAATCTTTCATGGTTCTGTTTTATTTTATTGGCCGACTTTGATCAAAAAGATTTGAAACAAACAATTAAAAGATTATGATCAAATAAATCTCAAAGAGAATTAACAAAGGCCAGCTGTTATTATTGAAGATCCAAGCCCATGAAACTTGTTCTATATAAAGGAAGACTGAAGACATAAAGGAGTACGAAGCCAAGAGTTGAAGATATCGAGTCTTAGGTCTTAGTCTGTTCATTGTTATTTGTGAGCCTTCACTTGAATCATAATTTTGATACAAGTAAGGACTGAGTTTGATAGAGTTGTAATCTCTAGTATTCTTTCTCCAAAGCTTTGAAGCAAGGAGTTAGAGTGTGCAACACTCAAAGCCGTTAGGTACGAGTGCATAGTTTTCTAGGAGTGTGTCTCCAAACTGAGTTTGTTATTAAATCCTTACTGGGTAAGGTTGAGGGGGAGTGAGCAGAGGTTCTCATATCTAGGAGTTCCTAGGTAGAATTAGCACGGGTAGTGATTAAGTGAGAAGTTGTAAACGAGGGAGTTTAGCTTTGAATTGATACTACCATAGTGGATTCATCCCTGGATTGGTATCCTCCAGAATAGGGCTTGTTATAAGTGCCGAACTGGGTTAACAAACTCACGTGTTCTTTTGTTTCCTGCACTTTATATTGTTTACTTGTTCATCAAGTTCAGTTGTTCACGATGTTGACACATTAGGCTACACATCGTACGATTCCTAAAGTGTACACATCGTGCTACACATCTGACACTTGCCACCAGAATTTCAATTGGTATCAGAGCAGGCACCCTGCCTGTTTGAGGGTGAGCTCCAGGGAAGTTACTTTCTGGAAACATGGACAAGGATGGAACAACGGTCAACAAACCACCCCTCCTGGATGGAACCAACTATGACTACTGGAAGCCAAGGATGATTGCCTTCCTAAAGTCACTTGACAGCAGAACTTGGAAAGCTGTGCTCAAAGGCTGGGAGCATCCCAAAATCTTGGATGCTAATGGTGTTGACACTGGTGTACTCAAGCCAGAGGAAGATTGGTCAGCTGCAGAAGACACTGCATCACTTGGAAACTCCAAAGCTTTGAATGCTTTATTCAATGGAGTGGACAAGAACATGTTCAGATTAATCAAGCAGTGTACTGTTGCAAAGAATGCCTGGGAGATACTCAGAACCACTCATGAAGGCAATGCCAAGGTAAAAAGCTCAAGAATCCAACTTCTCAACACTAAGTTTGAAAACCTCAGAATGAAAGAAGAAGAATCAATTCATGACTTTCACATGAATTTGCTTGAGGTGGACAATTCCTTTGAGGCTCTAGGTGAGAAATTGTCTGAAGAAAAGCTTGTGAGAAAGATGCTTAGGTCTCTACCCAAGAGATTTAACATGAAAATCACAGCTATTGAAGAAGCTCAAGACATCCCAAGTATGAAACTTGAAGAACTTGTGAGCTCGCTTCAAACTTTTGAGATGAACTTTAGTGAGCCAACTGAGAAGAAAGGAAAAGGCATAGCTTTTGTATCTTGTGCTGGTGAAGAGGAAGAAGCTGATGAATCAGATGATGACCTCTCAAATGACTTAGCCATGTTGGGAAGACAATTCAACAAGCTTCAAAGGAGGGTGGACAGAAGACCAAGGAGGAATGTGAGGAACATCCAGACTGACAACAGTAAAATAGGTAACACTTCAACAAAAACTAAAACTGATGATAAGTCAGCTCAGAACAAGGGTGTTCAATGTCATGAATGTGAAGGCTTTGGTCATATAAGATCAGAATGTGGAACATATCTGAAGAAGCAGAAGAAAGGCCTAACTGTATCATGGTCTGACGAAGACTCTGACACTGACTCAGAGAATGTTGCTGCTAATCATGTTAGTGCCATGACTGGGGTGGATAATACTGATGTCGAATCTGATGATGAAGAACTCACCTTTGATGAACTAGCCTCAGTCCATAAAAAGCTATTTATCAAGAGTGAGGAACTGTACAAGGTCAATAAAGAGCAGAAGGAAATCATCAGTCAACTGGAGACAGAGAAGGGTCAACTACAGAGTCAAGTTGCTAGTCTTGAAAGTGAAGTCAAGTTACTGTCAACCAACTTGAAAAATATGACCAAGTCTGTAAAGATGCTCAATCCTGGAACCAACATGCTTGATGAAATTTTGAAAGTAGGAAAGCATGCTGGTGACTCATCTGGTGTAGGATTTAAGAACAAACATCACAGCAAGAAGACAAATACTAAGTTTGTTCCTGCTCAGAAGAAACCTGACCCTGGCAGAATGTGGACACATCACACTCCACATCAGAGACCTGATGGCAAAGAGAAGTTTAATGCTTGGAGATGCCACTACTGTGGAAAGAATGGTCACATCAAGCCCTTCTGTTACAAACTCTATGGGTATCCCAAGAAAAGGCCTCAGGTGCAAGCCAAAACAGTAAGGGTCACTCCTAAGAAGATGTGGAAGCCTAAAGTTTCTGAAACTGCACATATTGCTCACACTTCTCTTAGAGCATCTTCTAGTAATGATTGGTATTTTGATAGTGGTTGTTCTAGGCATATGACTGGTGTTGAGAAATTTCTCACTAATATCAAGCCTCATACAACAAGCTTTGTAACCTTTGGTGATGGAGCAAAAGGTGAAATCAAGGGCAGTGGTAAACTCAGCAGCAAAAGCTTACCTGACCTAGATGATGTGCTACTTGTTAAAGGCTTGAAGGCTAATCTTATCAGCATAAGCCAATTGTGTGATCAAGGTCTCAAAGTCAACTTCACAAAGAATGAATGTCTTATTACTTCTAACAAAGGAGAATTGTTGATGAGAGGATCTAGGTCAAGGGACAACTGCTATCTATGGATTGCTGATGAAACAGCTCACTCCACTACATGTTTGATAAGTCAGGAAGAAGAAGTAAAGCTTTGGCACCAAAGACTTGGCCATTTGAATCTGAAGGGAATGAAGAAGATAGTGTCCAAGGAAGCTATTAGAGGTCTACCAAAGCTTAAGATTGTTGAAGGCAATATATGTGGTGAATGTCAAGTTGGAAAGCAGGTTCAAATGTCACACCCAATGTTACAACATCAGGTGACATCCAGAGTTCTTGAAATGCTACATATGGACTTGATGGGACCAATGCAGGTAGAGAGTATTAGTGGTAAAAGATATGCCTTTGTGGTTGTAGATGATTTCTCAAGGTTCACTTGGGTTAGCTTCATCAGAGAGAAGTCTGACACTTTTGATGCATTCAAAGAACTATGCCTTAGACTACAAAGAGAGAAGGATAGTGGCATTGTTAGAATCAGAAGTGATCATGGGAAAGAGTTTGAAAATTCAAGATTCTCTGAGTTTTGTGCTAATGAAGGAATTGGGCATGAGTTCTCCTCACCAATCACACCCCAACAAAATGGTGTAGTTGAGAGGAAGAACAGAACCTTGCAAGAGGCTGCAAGAGTTATGCTACATGCCAAGAAGCTACCTTACTACTTTTGGGCAGAGGCCATGAATACTGCATGCTATGTACACAACAGGGTGACTCTGAGAAAAGGTACCTCAACCACACTGTATGAGATATGGAAAGGAAGAAAACCAACTGTCAAACACTTCCATGTCTTTGGTAGCAAGTGCTATATCTTAGCTGACAGAGAGCAAAGGAGGAAGATGGATCCCAAGAGTGATGAAGGAATCTTTCTAGGCTATTCCATAACCAGCAGAGCCTATAGAGTCTTCAACAACAGAACAAGAACTATGATGGAATCCATCAATGTTGTCATAGATGACTATTCAGACAATGTACCTGATGTTGATCCTGATGTGGACACATCTCACCCCCTGCCTGAAGACTCTGAAGTTATAGAGATTCCTGAGAAGAATGATCAGCAAGAAGATGTGACTCCAGTGAACAAGGGTCCCTCTGTTAGAGTTCAAAAGAATCATCCAAAAGAACTCATAATAGGGAATCCTGAGTCAGGGGTTATGACAAGGTCAAGAGAGGTTGTATCCAATGCTTGTTTTGTGTCAAAGGTAGAACCAAAGAATGTGAAAGAAGCCTTGACAGATGAGTTTTGGATTGGAGCTATGCAAGAGGAGCTGAACCAGTTCAAGAGGAATGAAGTGTGGGATTTAGTTCCTAGACCTGAAGGAGTCAACATCATTGGTACTAAATGGGTTTATAGGAATAAATCTGATGAAAGTGGTGTTGTGACTAGAAACAAGGCTAGGCTTGTGGCTCAAGGTTACTCTCAGATTGAAGGAGTAGACTTTGATGAAACATTTGCTCCTGTGGCACGTCTCGAGTCCATAAGGTTACTTTTGGGAGTAGCATGTATCTTGAAATTCAAGCTATTCCAGATGGATGTGAAGAGTGCTTTCCTCAATGGCTACTTGAATGAGGAAGTTTATGTGGAGCAGCCCAAGGGATTTGTTGATCCAAATTATCCAGATCATGTCTACAGATTGAAGAAGGCATTATATGGATTAAAGCAAGCTCCTAGGGCATGGTATGAGAGGCTAACCAAATTTCTTGTGCAGCGAGGTTATAGAAAAGGAGAAACAGACAAAACCTTGTTTGTCAGAGAAGAAAAGGGGAAGTTCATGATTGCACAAATCTATGTAGATGACATTGTGTTTGGAGGAATGTCTGATCCAATGGTCAAGATGTTTGTGAATCAGATGCAGTCTGAATTTGAGATGAGCCTTGTAGGTGAACTTACCTACTTTCTTGGTCTGCAAGTCAAACAGATGGAAGATACAATTTTCATCTCCCAAAGCAAGTATGCCAAGAACATTGTGAAGAAATTTGGAATGGAGAATGCAAATCACAAAAGAACTCCTGCAGCAACCCATCTCAAACTTTCTAAAGATGAGCATGGTGTCAGTGTTGATCAAAGTCTATACAGAAGCATGATTGGCAGTCTACTTTATCTCACTGCAAGTAGACCTGATATTAGCTTTGCTGTTGGTGTGTGTGCAAGGTACCAAGCTGAGCCTAAGATGAGTCATCTAAATCAAGTCAAAAGGATTCTCAAGTATGTCAGTGGTACAAGTGATTATGGAATTCTCTACTCTCATGGTGAAGACACAAGATTGTTAGGTTATTGTGATGCTGACTGGGCAGGAAGTGCAGATGATAGGAAGAGCACTTCTGGTGGATGTTTCTTTTTGGGAAGCAACCTTATATCATGGTTCAGCAAGAAACAAAATTGTGTTTCTCTTTCTACAGCTGAGGCTGAGTATATTGCAGCAGGAAGTAGTTGTTCTCAGCTACTTTGGATGAAGCAGATGTTGGGTGAGTACAATGTGCAGCAAGATGTGCTCACATTATACTGTGACAATCTAAGTGCTATAAATATTTCCAAAAATCCTATCCAACATAGTAGGACAAAGCACATTGATATACGTCACCATTTTATTAGAGATCTTGTTGAAGACAATATTGTGACTCTAGAGCATGTTGCCACAGAAAATCAACTGGCAGATATTTTCACTAAGGCTTTAGATGCAAATAGGTTTGAGGTGTTAAGGGGCAAACTTGGTATTTGCCTCTTTGATGATCAATAGCCATAATAGCTATTTAGGCGTGCAACGGCTACCTGTTTTTCCCTCCATCCATAGTTGCATGCAATCCAAAGGCAATCATTACAAAATATTTCCAACGGCTATTTCACGATCAAAACTCCAAGAAATCCGTTTACTCAAGATTTTCTTATTGCCTACCACATTGATCACCACATTCGTTTCTCAACCACTCAAACGACCAAAAATTTTCTTGATCACTCTCAAACCCTTTGTTCATCTCTCTGCTATTTTCTTTGAAAATCTTCATACCAAGTCACCATCATCATCATCATGTCTACTGCAACCAAAACATCTCCTTCAACCAAATTCACGACTCCTCCATCATCATCAAAACCTAATTCCCCGCATCCTGAAGAAGTTCAAAGTGACATGATCGTTAATGCCACTCCTGTTTCTATGATCAAGCCATCTGGATCAAAGAAGAAGAAGTCAAAACGATCAAGAAGGGAATCAACCCCCATTGCTGCAGAGGAAGATGTTGTTCCTTCTCCTTCCACAGAAAAATCCAAGAAGAAGAAGAAGAAAAGCAAAAAGCCAAAGATTGGCTCACCAAAGAGGGTTCACACCATGGAAAGTCTGCATGTTGAACCTCTTCCTGCAAAATCTGGTGATGCAAATGCTGAAGCATCTATGGGTGTAGGTTCCTCAAACCCTAACCCTGAGAAGGCTGCTGTAAAGATCCCTGAGAGTCAAAGACATCCCTTGACTCAGAAGATCATTGATTCTGTGCTCCAGGCCCTGCAAGAACCTAATGTTGCGGCAGATGTTGGCACATCATTGCCACAAGGTGAAGAAGAGACTGCTGCTGTTGAAAAACCTGCTGTCATTCCTGATTCTCCTGAACAGGAATTTGTTGAAGAAGATCAACCTGCTGAGGTTGAGGAACCTAAAGATAATACCCAGTCTGACAAGGATAAAGAAACTGTTGAAGGTTCAGATCATGAAGACTCCAATCCTTCTGACAAGGATGCTGATGGAGATACAGTTGTTGTGGATGTAGAAGGCTACAATTCTGACATCCCCTTGAAGAAGCTTACTGAGGATAGTATTGCAAAAAGGACTAGAAGTGGTAAAGGTCCTGCTGTTGTTGAGATTTCTCCTGCTGCTACTAAGGAGAAGAAGAAGCCTGTTAAGAGGCAAGTCATGTATGGTCCCAAGAAGGGATTTAGTAAAGCTGTGGTTCCACCTGCAAAGAAGAAGACTCAGAAAAGAAAAGAGCCACCTACAAGTGACTCAGAGTACGATGTGGAGCAGGATGTAGCTCACATCAGTGAGTCTGAGGAAGAATCTGCTAAGGAACGCAATGTGGAGCTTGATGTGATTCACATTGAGTCTGCTGTGAAGAAGAGCTATGGGAAGAAGAAAATTCCTCAGGGAATTCCTGACATCCCAGTTGATTTGATTTCCTTCCACAACCCTGCACATGCTGGTAAATGGAAGTACATTGCTCATAGAAGGTTAGCTCTGGAGAGGGAGCTCAGTGCTGAAGCCTTGCAGTGCAAGGAAGTTATGAGGTTGATCAAGCGTGCTGGCTTGATGAAGACTGTTACTGGACTGAGTGACTGCTATGAGAAGGTAGTCAAAGAGTTTTTGGTAAACATCCCTGCTGGTTGTGACAATCCTTTGGACAAGGAATACCAAACTGTTTTTGTGAGAGGTAAAGAAATTCACTTCTCTCCCACTGTTATCAACAAGTATCTGGGCAGAAGTGAGGAGCCCTTTGCTGAGATGGAGGCAAATGACAACTACATAATCAAGGCCATCACAGCTGGAAAGGTCAAGACTTGGCCTAAGAAAGGGAAACTGCAAGCAAGCTCACACCAATCTACAACATCCTGAACAGGATTGCTGCTGCTAACTGGGTGCCTACCACACACAACTGTGATGTGGCTACAGGTTTGGCTAGGTTCATATATACTATTGGCAGCAAATCTAATTTTGATTTTGGTACCTATATTTTTGATCAGACTATCAAACATGCCAAAACCCTAGCTGTCAAACTACCCATTGCATTTCCTTCCCTACTGTGTGGAATCATATTGAGCCAGAGACCTGATGTTCTGGGCAAGGATGATTTGTCTTGCAGAAGAGAGTCTGCTATTTCTTTTAGTCTCAAGCAGTCTGATGTAACTCCTGATGTGGGCACATCCAGCTCAACTAATGCAATGTCTAGGACAGACATGATTACTGCTTTAAAGGAGACTTGTAAGGCTCTGGATGAGAAGAAGGCCAAGCTGGAGGCAGTCATTACTGGACTGGAGCTTGAGGATGAGCAAACAATGGCTGAGGATGAGGAATTGGAGGAGGAGGAGCCCAATGACTCTGAAGCTGAGGAAACTGATGGGAGCCAGGATATTTGAATTATTGTAATTCATTAATATTTCCCTGTACTCAGTATTTCCTTGTTTTTGCTTGTATTTTGTGGGCTATGCCCTGGATTTCTGATGCACCTTTGCGTGCCTGTTCTGTACTTGCTGCACTATTAACGGCCTGAGTGCCTTTTTCTGTTCATGCACCATCATCTCTACATCTCATGCTATCTGCATTCTATGGTGTGTTACTTACTCTCAGTATGTTTGTCATAATTTATGGCTAAAAAGGGGGAGTAAAAATTAAAATGAACAACTTTGAAGTCTTAACTGCGGCAAATTGTGATGTGTGGCACATCTGACTACACATCTGGCATACATGCTTATTTTTCTTCAAATGTTTTCTCAACAACTTTTTGAAGAATTAGTTTTCTAAAGCATGTATTTCTGAAGACTTAATCTGTACGTTTTCAACTGGGTGATGCATTCTTAAGAAGTCCAATTGAAGATGTTAATTTGTGTAATGGTTGATCCATTTGTATGATTTCTACATGGTGATGCATTCTTAAGAAGCCTGTAGAAGTTGCTATTTTGTGTGATGTTTGACACATCTGTGAGTTTTAACTTGGTCATGCATTCTTAAGAAGCCAAGTTTAAAACTTCTCTATATCTCTCTAGGTCATGCATTCTGAAGAAGCCTATAGGGAATATGAGATTTAGGGGGAGTACATGGAAAGTGCTCTAGTTCAAAGGGGAGTAGACTATTACTGGGTTTGCTACCCTCCCTTATGTGTGCATGGAATCTCATGCTTGTATGTGTCTGAGAATTTATTTTTCTCAGTCTTTGGGAATTTATTTTCCTATCTTGTGAGAGTTTATTTCTCTCTTTATTTGCGAGGCTCTGATCCGCTGCTGTATGCCTCTGATGTGTCTACACATCTCTCCAAGTTTAGTTGGGTGACTCGAAGATTATTTTAGCCCAAAATTTGCCAAAGGGGGAGATTGTTGAGACCTTTTAGGGTGTTGGCTTCATTTGGTAAAATAAGCCTGATTCCATGATGTGGAGCATGATGTGTGGCACATCAGGGTTCACATCTGGTCGCCCTACTGGACGCGCCTTTATTTATTTAAACGCGATCTTTTGAAAAAGATTTGTTTTTCAAGTATATCGTGCCAGCTTGCGCGCCAAGGAACAAGATAATCTTTCATGGTTCTGTTTTATTTTATTGGCCGACTTTGATCAAAAAGATTTGAAACAAACAATTAAAAGATTATGATCAAATAAATCTCAAAGAGAATTAACAAAGGCCAGCTGTTATTATTGAAGATCCAAGCCCATGAAACTTGTTCTATATAAAGGAAGACTGAAGACATAAAGGAGTACGAAGCCAAGAGTTGAAGATATCGAGTCTTAGGTCTTAGTCTGTTCATTGTTATTTGTGAGCCTTCACTTGAATCATAATTTTGATACAAGTAAGGACTGAGTTTGATAGAGTTGTAATCTCTAGTATTCTTTCTCCAAAGCTTTGAAGCAAGGAGTTAGAGTGTGCAACACTCAAAGCCGTTAGGTACGAGTGCATAGTTTTCTAGGAGTGTGTCTCCAAACTGAGTTTGTTATTAAATCCTTACTGGGTAAGGTTGAGGGGGAGTGAGCAGAGGTTCTCATATCTAGGAGTTCCTAGGTAGAATTAGCACGGGTAGTGATTAAGTGAGAAGTTGTAAACGAGGGAGTTTAGCTTTGAATTGATACTACCATAGTGGATTCATCCCTGGATTGGTATCCTCCAGAATAGGGCTTGTTATAAGTGCCGAACTGGGTTAACAAACTCACGTGTTCTTTTGTTTCCTGCACTTTATATTGTTTACTTGTTCATCAAGTTCAGTTGTTCACGATGTTGACACATTAGGCTACACATCGTACGATTCCTAAAGTGTACACATCGTGCTACACATCTGACACTTGCCACCAGAATTTCAAAAGAAGAGGGAAGAACTTTTGGGTATCAATATCTTGCTGATCTTCTTTCCCATTAGACAATATGCTCTTTGTATAGAAACAACCATTCTTTTTGTGATAATGATTTGCCGTAGAGGAGGTGGAAGATGGAAGAAAGAAATTGAAAAAAAAAAATGCAGTAAAAGGTGTGAGAGAGAAAGACTCATAGAATGAATGAAGAGAGAAGTTGAGGGGTTTGTCATTGAGTGAAAATGATACATTAAAAATCATTTTAATCTCAACCTTTCATTTTAATCTAATAGCTATTTTTTATTCTTATCATTCTCATATAACTATAACATTCTCACTATATATATATATATATATATATATATATATATATATATATATATATATATATATAATTTTGTTTACGAGAAATAAGAAAAATGTATATAAAAGAGTAATAAACATATATACCTTTTTATGAAAGAATCAACATATATACCTTGTCTTAAAGATGGCACCAGTGAATAGATAAAGAATCAATGTCCATCATCGAGAAGAAAGGAATTTTATTGAAATGAAAATGATAACTAACTGTTTGCTACAAAGCTTCAAAGAGCTTATATATTAATCTAACTAACATTAGAGACTAAGGGAAGTGTTAGTCTAAGGGAGTTACACAATAGCTATCATGATCTGCACTTGTGATGTAGTTACTTGTTGATGAAGTAATTGATGTGATACTTGTATGAGTGTATCTTTGGAATTCAATAACTTGTAGATACAGCTTTACATGATTTATGATACTAATAATTTTGTGAAACTAAAAATGTGATTATTTTGTTATTGTGGCAGTATGAAATCGGTGATTGAGAGATATAACAGTTGCAAGGAAGACCAACAAGTGACAAATCAAGAATCTGAACTCAAGGTATGCTTTATATATTAACATTCTTTAGTCATGTCCAGAGACGGATCCAGAAATTTAAGTTAGTGGAGTCAAGATCATATCATAAATAAAAGATTAAGTGTATTTAAAAATCATTTAAGTTTCACGTTTGTAACAGTTAGATGCTTTAAATTTTTTAGGTAATAAATAGGTTTTTAAGTTTTTAACTTGTTGCACCATTAATCTTTTATGTTAATTTCTTCCAACATATATGCATTTTTCATATAAAAATATCCACCATAGTTGAAGTAAACGTTAACGGAGAATAACTAGAATGGTAACGGTGCAATAAGTTAGAAATTTAAAAAATTTATTTATTATCTAAAAAATTTAAAAGGACATAACGGATGCATTTGACCTAAATAAAAATGTAAGTAGTTATAAAATAGTAGTTTGTAAATCACATTTCACTATGCAACAGTTCTTTAGACTATAGTGCCTCTATGTGGCAATATTTTGTACTATATGCATATCGCGGAACATTAGTGATGTGTTCGAATTCCAATACGCTATCTCGGAGTATTTGACATTTATGTTTCACAATGATTCCATATCTCATAGTGGTTCAGTTGATTGTTGAAGCATTCTGTTAGGATCTAACTCAAAATTATTTTCGTTTGCATCTCATTTTCGTTATTTTACTTGATAACTGATAGTTTTGGCAAAGGGAAGCAGACATTTTAAGGCAGCAACTACAGACTCTACAAGAAAATCACCGGTACAACCTTTCAACGAATTTATTCAGCATACAAAACAAACATTACTCAAATACATCATGCATTAATCATTATACTCCGAAATGGTGACTGTCGCGTTTCACTAACATTTTGAGGACGCAGGCAAATGATGGGAGAACAGCTTTCCGGTTTGAGTATCCGAAACCTACAAGATTTAGAGAACCAACTGGAACTCAGTCTCCAAGGAGTTCGCATGAAAAAGGCCGGTTAACTACCTATAGTGCCTCATACCTTTTATATTTACATTGAGATATAGATGAATACAAAGTATAAATCGCTTTAATTGATTACACTAATTAAGAACCATGCTAAAAACCAGAAAGCAATTAACAAGTTTAATCAAATTCTGCAGGAAAAAATTCTGACAGACGAAATCCAAGAGCTGAACCGGAAGGTCATTCAAATTTCTCAGCAGTGATCTATTCTAATTTTCGTCTAAAAATTTCACAAAACTCATCAAACTTTTTGTTTCAATTTCCTCATATACAGGGAAACCTAATCCATCAAGAAAATGTGGAACTCTATAAGAAGGTAAGCCTCATTCAACAAGAAAACACACAACTACACATAAAGGTAACTCGCGTTTTTGACAATTAATCTACGCAGCATTCCAAAAACCACAAGAGACTCACATCGCATCAGTGTTGCGAGTCGCAGATCACACAAAATAGCAGTTGGTTCAAATTTCACAATCATATAATGCTATAGCTGCTATTTGAAATCGCGTATTATGGAACAATAGTGATTTGTTAAAATTCTGTTACACTAAAATGTTATAGCCGTCATTTGACAAGACTTTGTCACATTCACTTAGGCCATTAAATGTGACAAATTGAATTTGACTATGCATGTTACTTAACAATGAAGTTAATGTGAATGTTTTAGGTCTATGGCACATCAGATACGGCAGCAACCGCAACAAGCAAAAATGCATTTGTTCAATTTCCGTATGGTGTTTGCGGAGGAGGAGATTGTCCACAAACTTTATTTGGCCTTCAGTTATGTCCACCTGATTAAGAACAGTACTGTGAGACCTCAGGCAGTGGAAGTGCAACAAAATGAAAGTGTCAAGACTAAAGTCTAATGAGATTTTAGCAATAAATTTGGAAAATAATGATATAATTAACATTGCTATGTTATGCTATGCAACATATTAATCATATCTAGTAAAGTGAAAATAGTCTTCTGTTGATTAATGTAACTCACTCCACAGGATTCCACATTTTGTGAAATTGGATTACTTTAATTATGATAAAAGCTACATTGACATGTAAAGATACATGAGTTTAATTTGGATTCAAGGTTAATATAAAACTTCAAAATTTTCACTGTCAAATAATTACAATCAATATATATTAACTTTTAAAACAGTTTTAATTAAAGTCAAATATTTTTAATGATTTAACTATAATAGCCGATTACAAAACATTTTCATTTGGTCTGTAGAAAAAGTTTCCTGGGTGAAATTAGTTAGTCCAATTAGTCCTTTCATTGAAATTGGTTTCTGGTGAGACATTTTCATTTGGTCAGTTCAATCGGTTGAGATTAAATAGTCCAATTTTCGAAATTTGAATTCTTATTTATTTTATACTTAAATTAAGTGATATTGAACCGTACAATTGATAAAATTTAAGTTCCTCAAAGTCAGTAGATTTAGTTGATACTTCATGGTCCTTTCATTGAAACTAGTTTCTGAAGAGTCAGTTAGTCCAATCAGTTGAGATTGAACCGTCTGATTTTCAAAATTCAAATAAAACCTATCAATATCCGTGCCACTAGTTGAGATATGCAGCATTCAAGGTGTCGATGTCCAACCTAACAATATCAGTATTTTCAGTTGAGCAACACTTGAAAACCTTGTTATTTAGTGCTCATAATCATAAGAACACTTTGATCTTTAAAGTTTTTCATGATTTAAGTGAACTCTCCAAATCGGATCCAACGTAGTTTATTTTGGCCATCCGATCTTAATTTAATGGTGGAGATTATTTAGTAATACTTTTGTGAAACCAATCTCAAATTAATGTCCGTGATTGATTAATGTGTATAACTGCGGTCTTCGTTTACTGCACTGGATCCAGGTCCCTCCAAATCTAAGTCACTTATATAAAAAAGTGTTAGTGTTTGTGTGTTGGCTGCTTTTTGGTAAAACAATGGTTTGCTACAATGTTGGACACAATGTTTCAACATCCGGATACTAATTCAGGATATGCTGAAAGCGCGCCTCTTTAATACGCTGTTGTTTATTTTTGGAATCCACGCCTTTATTCCAGGCTCCTAGCTCGTATGCATGGTCAAAGTATCTCAAGCTTTTATTGCACTATCGTATCTTCTTTTATGACTAAGGATACTCATGATACCTTGTGTTTATGTGACCTGGATTTTGTTGCTGAAGACTTGAAGCCCAACATGTGCTAAGGCCCATCTTTAGACTTTGTATTTAAGCTACATTGTAAACCTAGTTAGGGTTACGTGTGTGTATTACATTTTGCTAAGAACAGTGTGTCTAGGGTTGTCAAGTGTTTTTGTTGTGAGTCTATCTTGTTACTCATATACAAGATTAGGACATAGTTTGATTTGTATTTTGTATTGTACTTCTCCTAAGCTTTTAAGTACGGAGAGAGTTTATTTTTGAAAGTGTTTTCAAATCTCTATAGTTGTGTCAGTTACAATCACTCGGCAAGTGGTTGAGTAGGAGGTGAGAAGGGTTCTCAAACTTAGGAGTTCCTAAGTTGAAGTTTCATAAGATAGGGTCTAAGTCATAAGTGTAAACATGGGTGTTTGCTGAGAGCTTAGGATTAGAACTATCATAGTGGATTTCTCTCCTGGATTGGTATCCTCCAGACTAGGGCTTGTTTAAGCACCGAACTGGGTTAACAAAGATCTTGTGTCTTTTGCTTGTGCACTGTTTTTATTTTCATATATATTCGTCTGTCTGTGAATGTTCCAACATTATATTCAACATCTCTGACGTTGGAACATTGTATCAAACATCATATTTCTGACTGGTGGAATTTCAAAAAGGAATGAGAATGACTAGTAAAATTTATCTATGCTTACCAAAAGAACCATTAGAAATTTAGAATATTCTTTGTGTACATGTAAATTAAGAATATGTCCCACAACCAACTACCCCTGCCCAAAATGATAAACAAACTAGAAAAGCTAATGATGATACACTACTAGCTCATTACAAATTTGCAAAAAGGAATTAATTGAACAGTTCAATAATCTGTATTTTGTTCTGTAGTTATTTGGCCATTATATAATTCATAACAGTGTCCTGCAGAGTATCACTTTTCTCCTCCTAGAAAATTAAGAAGTGAGATTTCACTCACTATAAAAAGTTAAAATATCATGTGATGATGAAACATACTTGCATGGTTAACTAACAGATTTGGATTAGATGTCGTAATTGTATCACACAGTTAATGATTTTCCCCATTTTTTATCTGAAACTGATAGTGAAGATGATTTAGTTACAGCGTGATGTGAGTTGTCCGAGATCAACTAATACGTATAACTGTGTAATTTTTCTACTGCTTCATGTTTTGCATTGAGAATCCAACCGACGAAATGCAGTATCACTGTACACACAATAAAAACAGAATAACTGCCATCACTAGATTGTAAATTAAGCAATAAGTCACTAACTATAGCTAACAAAATTATAACTTGGTTAATGTTCTTGTTTCAAAATCTAAAGTCTAAACAAATACATATAAAATCACTAATGTAGAATGAGAGTTGAGTAGTTCAAGTAGTTTTAGTTAATGATTAAAGAAATTAAAAGATCGAGATTCTAACTCTAGTGTTGGAGAAAATACTTACAAACTATTAATATACTAACATTTGTCTATAAAAAAATCATCGATGAAAATCGCACCTCACATCTTGACACACATGAGAAAGGCGTCTCGGTTCTTCATCAAGACGACTCCCTTCATCAAAATTCTGAGAGTAGCTAACAGGATCATATTGAAAAGAAATTTGTTTGTGCCTACACAAGATCTTCCTGTCCCTCAAGAACTTCCTAAGTAGGTTCCTCCACCACCATTTTCTCTTTATGGGACTGTAATGGATTTTAGAGTATTGGAACTCATTTGGGACAGGGAAACAAGGTGGAGACATCATACAATTGGAGATGTAAGAGGTTCTTTGCATTTTATTGATTGGTAGATCTTGTTCCATTGAATAATGGAGGTAGATGTTCAACACAAGATGGTTTGAGATCTTGTCAATTATTTTGTTTGGCAATGAGTAGGTAAGGATATCTAAGTGCTTGTTACAATTTGTACATAGTACTATGCTGTAAAAGGGTAACTCTTAGTCAAAGTTTATGTAATTCTACTTCTTTTGTGAGTCACCTTAAGGTATTTAATTACTATATACTAAGAATATAAAACAAATTTACTTATTTTATATACAATTTTGAAAAATTCTAACATGGACCACTTCTTCAAATGGTCCATGATGGACCATTCATGAAAAACCCTATAACGAATACGAATTTTACAAAATCCACCGTTGGATTGAAAGTTTATATCATATAGATCATCTATAGAAAATTTTAGAAAAATTGAAAATCATTTGATATGTTATTGAGATCCATCAAGATTAACAGTTTATTAAATACTGTAAATCTTGATAAATCCCAATAAAATATCAAATGATTTTCAATTTTTTTAAAATTTTTTATGGATGCTCTATATGATATAAACTTTCAATCTATCAATAAATTTTGTAAAATTTGTATTCGGTAGATCACTTGTCCACGGTAGACCATTTGTGAAAGTGGTCCACCGTAGCATTAGCCTACAATTTTTATTGGTTAGTTTATTAGGAGACGGAGATTCAACTTTATTAATTTTTTTAATGCAATTTTAGACTTTTTTTTTTTACAAAAATTTAGACTTTCTTTTTTTTTTTGATAAAAATTTTAGACTTTCTTTTATATATACTGCTTTAGTTGCGCAACTCGTACAACTATTTAAATATTTTAAGAGCTATATGTTATTAAATTTTTTAATTGATCTTAGAACGCTTTGATGTGAATATTTTGATCTCTTCTAACTTAAATAGTGGTTTAGTGTTTGAATTGAACCTTAAAAATGCATCAAAGCTGAAATTTTGAGAGAAAATTTTGTCATTCATTGTAATTTTATCTAACTCAAAAGATATCAATTTATACAAAAAAAAAAAAAAAAAAAAAAAAAAAAGAAAACTCTAACTTCCTTTTATTTCATAATTATTTTACATGTTTGTCTTATATTATGACAAAGGATTTAAGTGTATAACAAGGGTAATGTTCCTTCATTAGATAAATAGTTTACTTTTTAAACAACGGCTAAAGAAAGAGTACATGAAAGGGTTTTGCAATCAAATTTACATAATGCATACAACAAGGACCGGATCGCATGCCGGCTCAGAAGCCAAAGAGAGAATCCATTCTCTATGAATAAAACACACATTTTGTTTGATTACTTAAAACTTGAATGAATACAAGTGTTGTGAGAGCTCCTATTTATAGTGCAAGAGCCACTACATTAAGTTACATTCATGGAAACAAGTGGCTCAATAAAGACATGCAATGCTACAAGTGTTACAAAGGGAACATGCAACATAACAAGTATTGGAATGAACATACATGCAAGTGTACTACAATGCAATATGCCAAGTAAACTACATGCAAACTAAACTATTATGAATGGATCATATGAGGAATGGGCTTCAATCATTCTCTATCATTCTCCCGGGGTTGGAAGAGACACATCCTCGAGTCTGAGGTGGTCGAAAGACAAAATCCATATTGACATTTTCCCAAGGCAGCTTAGGAAGTAGTGGCGCGTCTAACCCAATATTTTGACTCTTGGCTGTTGAGACAAAATCTAGTTTGATGTTTTAAAGATGACAAATAATCTTAATTAAATTTTAATTAGATTCTGATCATCTTGTGATCTAACAAGTGCTTTTGAGTGATTTTATATAAGACAGATATAAGGAATGAAAATCACTATCTTTTATTCACAAGTTAAAAAGAATATCAAATTCTGTCCTGGAGAATGATCTCAGAACGGTCTCCTGGCTATACGCTGCATTGAATAAGCACTTAATTAAGTCAACGTGATACAAGACAACAAAAAACTTTTCATATAAGTTATTTATAGTATCACAACAGTTTGGAATAATTCATTTAAGGCAAGGAATCATTTTTTGAGTAATGGACCTTTTTCATGGAGTAAAGTTAAGAACATCAATGTCTTAAATAATTGAAAAGGATTTAAGGTCTCCAAAGGCATCACTGAAGATTTAATCTAGACCAATAAGAATTAGACAAACATGTTGTACCGGTTTGAGAAGAAAAACATAGTACAAACACTTGGCAATCTAAGAGGAAACAAGTACAAACAAAGCTACTATTTACATGTCCTTGCAAGGACACATGAATAGTCACCTCTCTACTAGGTTTTTACGGGGTTACAACTGGCTCACAGCTTGCAACAACATTGGTTAAACAAGTAGGCGCTACTCTCTCATGAGATACCTATGGTCTCCAACATCCAGGAGAATGGTCTTCCAGATTTTGTTCATGCAAGCCTCATTCTTTTCCAAACCAGTAGCTATCTATTTCTACATGTGGGCTATTGTTTATCAACGGATATATGATCAAATACAACCCATTACAGTTGTCAAGAACGGATAAATCTGACATCCTCTCAGTTGTACCTTATAGAGACCATCAGAAGAATGGTCTCCAGAACTACTTGAAAGTACAATTTCTGACTGGACTATTTGCTTCACTCACAACGGCTATCTTGGCACTCTCAACTGTCATATTTGAAGTTCAAATATCCAAAGAGACTTCTCCATCTATAAATAGCATGTGAAGGCAACATTGAAGAGCAAGAGTTTTACAAGCAATCACAATCTTATTACTTGCAAACACAAAGCAATCTAAGCTCTTCTTTCACTTATACTTCAAGCTCAAATAGAACATAGGATCTAAATATTGTTTGAGCATTTTGAGTGTAACTTTATTTAGCTATACTAACTAATTTAGGTTGGTATAAGCTTGTGAGATTTGAAATTCTGGTGGCAAGTGTCAGATGTGTAGCACGATGTGTACACTTTAGGAATCGTACGATGTGTAGCCTAATGTGTCAACATCGTGAACAACTGAACTTGATGAACAAGTAAACAATATAAAGTGCAGGAAACAAAAGAACACGTGAGTTTGTTAACCCAGTTTGGCACTTATAACAAGCCCTATTCTGGAGGATACCAATCCAGGGATGAATCCACTATGGTAGTATCAATTCAAAGCTAAACTCCCCCGTTTACAACTTCTCACTTAATCACTACCCGTGCTAATTCTACCTAGGAACTCCTAGATATGAGAACCTCTGCTCACTCCCCCTCAACCTTACCCAGTAAGGATTTAATAACAAACTCAGTTTGGAGACACACTCCTAGAAAACTATGCACTCGTACCTAACGGCTTTGAGTGTTGCACACTCTAACTCCTTGCTTCAAAGCTTTGGAGAAAGAATACTAGAGATTACAACTCTATCAAACTCAGTCCTTACTTGTATCAAAATTATGATTCAAGTGAAGGCTCACAAATAACAATGAACAGACTAAGACCTAAGACTCGATATCTTCAACTCTTGGCTTCGTACTTCATTATGTCTTCAGTCTTCCTTTATATAGAACAAGTTTCATGGGCTTGGATCTTCAATGTTGACAGCTGGCCTTTGTTAATTTTCCTTAAGATTTATTTGATCATAATCTTTTAATTGTTTGTTTCAAATCTTTTTGATCAAAGTCGGCCAATAAAATAAAACAGAACCATGAAAGATTATCTTGTTCCTTGGCGCGCAAGCTGGCACGATATACTTGAAAAACAAATCTTTTTCAAAAGATCGCGTTTAAATAAATAAAGGCGCGTCCAGTAGGGCGTCCAGATGTGAACCCTGATGTGCCACACATCATGCTCCACATCATGGAATCAGGCTTATTTTACCAAATGAAGCCAACACCCTAAAAGGTCTCAACAATCTCCCCCTTTGGCAAATTTTGGGCTAAAATAATCTTTGAGTCACCCAACTAAACTTGGAGAGATGTATAGGCACATCAGAGGCATGCAGCAGCGGATCAGAGCCTCACAAATAAAGAGAGAAATAAACTCTCACAAGATAGGAAAATAAATTCCCAAAGACTGAGAAAAATAAATTCTCAGACACATACAAGCATGAGATTCCATGCACACATAAGGGAGGGTAGCAAACCCAGTAATAGTCTACTCCCCTTTGAACTAGAGCACTTTCCATGTACTCCCCCTAAATCTCATATTCCCTATAGGCTTCTTCAGAATGCATGACCTAGAGAGATATAGAGAAGTTTTAAACTTGGCTTCTTAAGAATGCATGACCAAGTTAAAACTCACAGATGTGTCAAACATCACACAAAATAGCAACTTCTACAGGCTTCTTAAGAATGCATCACCATGTAGAAATCATACAAATGGATCAACCATTACACAAATTAACATCTTCAATTGGACTTCTTAAGAATGCATCACCCAGTTGAAAACGTACAGATTAAGTCTTCAGAAATACATGCTTTAGAAAACTAATTCTTCAAAAAGTTGTTGAGAAAACATTTGAAGAAAAATAAGCATGTATGCCAGATGTGTAGTCAGATGTGCCACACATCACAATTTGCCGCAGTTAAGACTTCAAAGTTGTTCATTTTAATTTTTACTCCCCCTTTTTAGCCATAAATTATGACAAACATACTGAGAGTAAGTAACACACCATAGAATGCAGATAGCATGAGATGTAGAGATGATGGTGCATGAACAGAAAAAGGCACTCAGGCCGTTAATAGTGCAGCAAGTACAGAACAGGCACGCAAAGGTGCATCAGAAATCCAGGGCATAGCCCACAAAATACAAGCAAAAACAAGGAAATACTGAGTACAGGGAAATAATGAATTACAAAGATTCAAATATCCTGGTTCCCATCAGTTTCCTCAGCTTCAGAGTCATTGGGCTCCTCCTCCTCCAATTCCTCATCCTCAGCCATTGTTTGCTCATCCTCAAGCTCCAGTCCAGTAATGACTGCCTCCAGCTTGGCCTTCTTCTCATCCAGAGCCTTGCAAGTCTCCTTTAAAGCAGCAATCATGTCTGTCCTAGACATAGCATTGTTTGAGCTGGATGTGCCCACATCAGGAGTCACATCAGACTGCTTGAGACTAAAAGAAATAGCAGACTCTCTTCTGCAAGACAAATCATCCTTGCCCAGAACATCAGGTCTCTGGCTCAATATGATTCCACACAGTAGGGAAGGAAATGCAATGGGTAGTTTGACAGCTAGGGTTTTGGCATGTTTGATAGTCTGATCAAAAATATAGGTACCAAAATCAAAATTAGATTTGCTGCCAATAGTATATATGAACCTAGCCAAACCTGTAGCCACATCACAGTTGTGTGTGGTAGGCACCCAGTTAGCAGCAGCAATCCTGTTCAGGATGTTGTAGATTGGTGTGAGCTTGCTTGCTTGCAGTTTCCCTTTCTTAGGCCAAGTCTTGACCTTTTCAGCTGTGATGGCCTTGATTATGTAGTTGTCATTTGCCTCCATCTCAGCAAAGGGCTCCTCACTTCTGCCCAGATACTTGTTGATAACAGTGGGAGAGAAGTGAATTTCTTTACCTCTCACAAAAACAGTTTGGTATTCCTTGTCCAAAGGATTGTCACAACCAGCAGGGATGTTTACCAAAAACTCTTTGACTACCTTCTCATAGCAGTCACTCAGTCCAGTAACAGTCTTCATCAAGCCAGCACGCTTGATCAACCTCATAACTTCCTTGCACTGCAAGGCTTCAGCACTGAGCTCCCTCTCCAGAGCTAACCTTCTATGAGCAATGTACTTCCATTTACCAGCATGTGCAGGGTTGTGGAAGGAAATCAAATCAACTGGGATGTCAGGAATTCCCTGAGGAATTTTCTTCTTCCCATAGCTCTTCTTCACAGCAGACTCAATGTGAATCACATCAAGCTCCACATTGCGTTCCTTAGCAGATTCTTCCTCAGACTCACTGATGTGAGCTACATCCTGCTCCACATCGTACTCTGAGTCACTTGTAGGTGGCTCTTTTCTTTTCTGAGTCTTCTTCTTTGCAGGTGGAACCACAGCTTTACTAAATCCCTTCTTGGGACCATACATGACTTGCCTCTTAACAGGCTTCTTCTTCTCCTTAGTAGCAGCAGGAGAAATCTCAACAACAGCAGGACCTTTACCACTTCTAGTCCTTTTTGCAATACTATCCTCAGTAAGCTTCTTCAAGGGGATGTCAGAATTGTAGCCTTCTACATCCACAACAACTGTATCTCCATCAGCATCCTTGTCAGAAGGATTGGAGTCTTCATGATCTGAACCTTCAACAGTTTCTTTATCCTTGTCAGACTGGGTATTATCTTTAGGTTCCTCAACCTCAGCAGGTTGATCTTCTTCAACAAATTCCTGTTCAGGAGAATCAGGAATGACAGCAGGTTTTTCAACAGCAGCAGTCTCTTCTTCACCTTGTGGCAATGATGTGCCAACATCTGCCGCAACATTAGGTTCTTGCAGGGCCTGGAGCACAGAATCAATGATCTTCTGAGTCAAGGGATGTCTTTGACTCTCAGGGATCTTTACAGCAGCCTTCTCAGGGTTAGGGTTTGAGGAACCTACACCCATAGATGCTTCAGCATTTGCATCACCAGATTTTGCAGGAAGAGGTTCAACATGCAGACTTTCCATGGTGTGAACCCTCTTTGGTGAGCCAATCTTTGGCTTTTTGCTTTTCTTCTTCTTCTTCTTGGATTTTTCTGTGGAAGGAGAAGGAACAACATCTTCCTCTGCAGCAATGGGGGTTGATTCCCTTCTTGATCGTTTTGACTTCTTCTTCTTTGATCCAGATGGCTTGATCATAGAAACAGGAGTGGCATTAACGATCATGTCACTTTGAACTTCTTCAGGATGCGGGGAATTAGGTTTTGATGATGATGGAGGAGTCGTGAATTTGGTTGAAGGAGATGTTTTGGTTGCAGTAGACATGATGATGATGATGGTGACTTGGTATGAAGATTTTCAAAGAAAATAGCAGAGAGATGAACAAAGGGTTTGAGAGTGATCAAGAAAATTTTTGGTCGTTTGAGTGGTTGAGAAACGAATGTGGTGATCAATGTGGTAGGCAATAAGAAAATCTTGAGTAAACGGATTTCTTGGAGTTTTGATCGTGAAATAGCCGTTGGAAATATTTTGTAATGATTGCCTTTGGATTGCGTGCAACTATGGATGGAGGGAAAAACAGGTAGCCGTTGCACGCCTAAATAGCTATTATGGCTATTGATCATCAAAGAGGCAAATACCAAGTTTGCCCCTTAACACCTCAAACCTATTTGCATCTAAAGCCTTAGTGAAAATATCTGCCAGTTGATTCTCTGTGGCAACATGCTCTAGAGTCACAATATTGTCTTCAACAAGATCTCTAATAAAATGGTGACGTATATCAATGTGCTTTGTCCTACTATGTTGGATAGGATTTTTGGAAATATTTATAGCACTTAGATTGTCACAGTATAATGTGAGCACATCTTGCTGCACATTGTACTCACCCAACATCTGCTTCATCCAAAGTAGTTGAGAACAACTACTTCCTGCTGCAATATACTCAGCCTCAGCTGTAGAAAGAGAAACACAATTTTGTTTCTTGCTGAACCATGATATAAGGTTGCTTCCCAAAAAGAAACATCCACCAGAAGTGCTTTTCCTGTCATCAGCACTACCTGCCCAGTCAGCATCACAATAACCCAACAATCTTGTGTCTTCACCATGAGAGTAGAGAATTCCATAATCACTTGTACCACTGACATACTTAAGAATCCTTTTGACTTGATTCAGATGACTCATCTTGGGCTCAGCTTGGTACCTAGCACACACACCAACAGCAAAGCTAATATCAGGTCTACTTGCAGTGAGATAAAGTAGACTGCCAATCATGCTTCTGTATAGACTTTGATCAACACTGACACCATGCTCATCTTTAGAAATTTTGAGATGGGTTGCTGCAGGAGTTCTTTTGTGATTTGCATTCTCCATTCCAAATTTCTTCACAATGTTCTTGGCATACTTGCTTTGGGAGATGAAAATTGTATCTTCCATCTGTTTGACTTGCAGACCAAGAAAGTAGGTAAGTTCACCTACAAGGCTCATCTCAAATTCAGACTGCATCTGATTCACAAACATCTTGACCATTGGATCAGACATTCCTCCAAACACAATGTCATCTACATAGATTTGTGCAATCATGAACTTCCCCTTTTCTTCTCTGACAAACAAGGTTTTGTCTATTTCTCCTTTTCTATAACCTTGCTGCACAAGAAATTTGGTTAGCCTCTCATACCATGCCCTAGGAGCTTGCTTTAATCCATATAATGCCTTCTTCAATCTGTAGACATGATCTGGATAATTTGGATCAACAAATCCCTTGGGCTGCTCCACATAAACTTCCTCATTCAAGTAGCCATTGAGGAAAGCACTCTTCACATCCATCTGGAATAGCTTGAATTTCAAGATACATGCTACTCCCAAAAGTAACCTTATGGACTCGAGACGTGCCACAGGAGCAAATGTTTCATCAAAGTCTACTCCTTCAATTTGAGAGTAACCTTGAGCCACAAGCCTAGCCTTGTTTCTAGTCACAACACCACTTTCATCAGATTTATTCCTATAAACCCATTTAGTACCAATGATGTTGACTCCTTCAGGTCTAGGAACTAAATCCCACACTTCATTCCTCTTGAACTGGTTCAGCTCCTCTTGCATAGCTTCAATCCAAAACTCATCTGTCAAGGCTTCTTTCACATTCTTTGGTTCTACCTTTGACACAAAACAAGCATTGGATACAACCTCTCTTGACCTTGTCATAACCCCTGACTCAGGATTCCCTATTATGAGTTCTTTTGGATGATTCTTTTGAACTCTAACAGAGGGACCCTTGTTCACTGGAGTCACATCTTCTTGCTGATCAGTCTTCTCAGGAATCTCTATAACTTCAGAGTCTTCAGGCAGGGGGTGAGATGTGTCCACATCAGGATCAACATCAGGTACATTGTCTGAATAGTCATCTATGACAACATTGATGGATTCCATCATAGTTCTTGTTCTGTTGTTGAAGACTCTATAGGCTCTGCTGGTTATGGAATAGCCTAGAAAGATTCCTTCATCACTCTTGGGATCCATCTTCCTCCTTTGCTCTCTGTCAGCTAAGATATAGCACTTGCTACCAAAGACATGGAAGTGTTTGACAGTTGGTTTTCTTCCTTTCCATATCTCATACAGTGTGGTTGAGGTACCTTTTCTCAGAGTCACCCTGTTGTGTACATAGCATGCAGTATTCATGGCCTCTGCCCAAAAGTAGTAAGGTAGCTTCTTGGCATGTAGCATAACTCTTGCAGCCTCTTGCAAGGTTCTGTTCTTCCTCTCAACTACACCATTTTGTTGGGGTGTGATTGGTGAGGAGAACTCATGCCCAATTCCTTCATTAGCACAAAACTCAGAGAATCTTGAATTTTCAAACTCTTTCCCATGATCACTTCTGATTCTAACAATGCCACTATCCTTCTCTCTTTGTAGTCTAAGGCATAGTTCTTTGAATGCATCAAAAGTGTCAGACTTCTCTCTGATGAAGCTAACCCAAGTGAACCTTGAGAAATCATCTACAACCACAAAGGCATATCTTTTACCACCAATACTCTCTACCTGCATTGGTCCCATCAAGTCCATATGTAGCAGTTCAAGAACTCTGGATGTCACCTGATGTTGTAACATTGGGTGTGACATCTGAACCTGCTTTCCAACTTGACATTCACCACATATATTGCCTTCAACAATCTTAAGCTTTGGTAGACCTCTAATAGCTTCCTTGGACACAATCTTCTTCATTCCCTTCAGATTCAAATGGCCAAGTCTTTGGTGCCAAAGCTTTACTTCTTCTTCCTGACTTATCAAACATGTAGTGGAGTGAGTTGTTTCATCAGGAATCCATAGATAGCAGTTGTCTCTTGACCTAGATCCTCTCATCAACAATTCTCCTTTGTCAGAAGTAATAAGACATTCATTCTTTGTGAAGTTGACTTTGAGACCTTGATCACACAATTGGCTTATGCTGATAAGATTAGCCTTCAAGCCTTTAACAAGTAGCACATCATCTAGGTCAGGTAAGCTTTTGCTGCTGAGTTTACCACTGCCCTTGATTTCACCTTTTGCTCCATCACCAAAGGTTACAAAGCTTGTTGTATGAGGCTTGATATTAGTGAGAAATTTCTCAACACCAGTCATATGCCTAGAACAACCACTATCAAAATACCAATCATTACTAGAAGATGCTCTAAGAGAAGTGTGAGCAATATGTGCAGTTTCAGAAACTTTAGGCTTCCACATCTTCTTAGGAGTGACCCTTACTGTTTTGGCTTGCACCTGAGGCCTTTTCTTGGGATACCCATAGAGTTTGTAACAGAAGGGCTTGATGTGACCATTCTTCCCACAGTAGTGACATCTCCAAGCATTAAACTTCTCTTTGCCATCAGGTCTCTGATGTGGAGTGTGATGTGTCCACATTCTGCCAGGGTCAGGTTTCTTCTGAGCAGGAACAAACTTAGTATTTGTCTTCTTGCTGTGATGTTTGTTCTTAAATCCTACACCAGATGAGTCACCCGCATGCTTTCCTACTTTCAAAATTTCATCAAGCATGTTGGTTCCAGGATTGAGCATCTTTACAGACTTGGTCATATTTTTCAAGTTGGTTGACAGTAACTTGACTTCACTTTCAAGACTAGCAACTTGACTCTGTAGTTGACCCTTCTCTGTCTCCAGTTGACTGATGATTTCCTTCTGCTCTTCATTGACCTTGTACAGTTCCTCACTCTTGATAAATAGCTTTTTATGGACTGAGGCTAGTTCATCAAAGGTGAGTTCTTCATCATCAGATTCGACATCAGTATTATCCACCCCAGTCATGGCACTAACATGATTAGCAGCAACATTCTCTGAGTCAGTGTCAGAGTCTTCGTCAGACCATGATACAGTTAGGCCTTTCTTCTGCTTCTTCAGATATGTTCCACATTCTGATCTTATATGACCAAAGCCTTCACATTCATGACATTGAACACCCTTGTTCTGAGCTGACTTATCATCAGTTTTAGTTTTTGTTGAAGTGTTACCTATTTTACTGTTGTCAGTCTGGATGTTCCTCACATTCCTCCTTGGTCTTCTGTCCACCCTCCTTTGAAGCTTGTTGAATTGTCTTCCCAACATGGCTAAGTCATTTGAGAGGTCATCATCTGATTCATCAGCTTCTTCCTCTTCACCAGCACGAGATACAAAAGCTCTGCCTTTTCCTTTCTTCTCAGTTGGCTCACTAAAGTTCATCTCAAAAGTTTGAAGCGAGCTCACAAGTTCTTCAAGTTTCATACTTGGGATGTCTTGAGCTTCTTCAATAGCTGTGATTTTCATGTTAAATCTCTTGGGTAGAGACCTAAGCATCTTTCTCACAAGCTTTTCTTCAGACAATTTCTCACCTAGAGCCTCAAAGGAATTGTCCACCTCAAGCAAATTCATGTGAAAGTCATGAATTGATTCTTCTTCTTTCATTCTGAGGTTTTCAAACTTAGTGTTGAGAAGTTGGATTCTTGAGCTTTTTACCTTGGCATTGCCTTCATGAGTGGTTCTGAGTATCTCCCAGGCATTCTTTGCAACAGTACACTGCTTGATTAATCTGAACATGTTCTTGTCCACTCCATTGAATAAAGCATTCAAAGCTTTGGAGTTTCCAAGTGATGCAGTGTCTTCTGCAGCTGACCAATCTTCCTCTGGCTTGAGTACACCAGTGTCAACACCATTAGCATCCAAGATTTTGGGATGCTCCCAGCCTTTGAGCACAGCTTTCCAAGTTCTGCTGTCAAGTGACTTTAGGAAGGCAATCATCCTTGGCTTCCAGTAGTCATAGTTGGTTCCATCCAGGAGGGGTGGTTTGTTGACCGTTGTTCCATCCTTGTCCATGTTTCCAGAAAGTAACTTCCCTGGAGCTCACCCTCAAACAGGCAGGGTGCCTGCTCTGATGCCAATTGAAATTCTGGTGGCAAGTGTCAGATGTGTAGCACGATGTGTACACTTTAGGAATCGTACGATGTGTAGCCTAATGTGTCAACATCGTGAACAACTGAACTTGATGAACAAGTAAACAATATAAAGTGCAGGAAACAAAAGAACACGTGAGTTTGTTAACCCAGTTCGGCACTTATAACAAGCCCTATTCTGGAGGATACCAATCCAGGGATGAATCCACTATGGTAGTATCAATTCAAAGCTAAACTCCCCCGTTTACAACTTCTCACTTAATCACTACCCGTGCTAATTCTACCTAGGAACTCCTAGATATGAGAACCTCTGCTCACTCCCCCTCAACCTTACCCAGTAAGGATTTAATAACAAACTCAGTTTGGAGACACACTCCTAGAAAACTATGCACTCGTACCTAACGGCTTTGAGTGTTGCACACTCTAACTCCTTGCTTCAAAGCTTTGGAGAAAGAATACTAGAGATTACAACTCTATCAAACTCAGTCCTTACTTGTATCAAAATTATGATTCAAGTGAAGGCTCACAAATAACAATGAACAGACTAAGACCTAAGACTCGATATCTTCAACTCTTGGCTTCGTACTTCATTATGTCTTCAGTCTTCCTTTATATAGAACAAGTTTCATGGGCTTGGATCTTCAATGTTGACAGCTGGCCTTTGTTAATTTTCCTTAAGATTTATTTGATCATAATCTTTTAATTGTTTGTTTCAAATCTTTTTGATCAAAGTCGGCCAATAAAATAAAACAGAACCATGAAAGATTATCTTGTTCCTTGGCGCGCAAGCTGGCACGATATACTTGAAAAACAAATCTTTTTCAAAAGATCGCGTTTAAATAAATAAAGGCGCGTCCAGTAGGGCGTCCAGATGTGAACCCTGATGTGCCACACATCATGCTCCACATCATGGAATCAGGCTTATTTTACCAAATGAAGCCAACACCCTAAAAGGTCTCAACAAGATTCATTTCATATTCACATATATTGTATGTTGTAAACTCAAGTCAATTAGGAAGAATTGATTGAGTGGTGAAGATCAAATCAGTAGGTGTTTACTGATTGGTTTCTTAACCTTGGATTGGGTTAAGGGTTTGAGGTTTGATTGTAATCTTGGTCTAGATTATTATTGGATAATCTCACGCAAGTGGGGACTGGACTAGCCCTTGTTATTTGAGGGTGAACCAGGATAAAATCATTGGTGTTTGATTCTCTCCTTTATTTGTCTTTACTTTAATTGAACACAAATCACACACTTTCACAACTCAACGTACTAAGAGAACGTTCTCTCAGTGGTCTCTCAAACTGTGTGATTTCATTAACCTCTTTATCTAACTTTCTTTAGTGTTGCAGCAAAATTTTAAAAGGTCACAATTCAAACCCCCCCCCCCCCCCCCCCCCTTTCTTGTGACAACTATTGTTACTTCAATTGGTATAAGAGCTCTGCCTCTCAAGGTTGAGCATCTAACAAGTGCTAGAGGAAAAGATTCAGGAAGGAAGTAATGGCAAAAGCTGCAAAATTCATCTCTGAAGGAGGATCCTCAAATAGGCCACCTCTTTTTGAAGGGGATGACTATTATTACTGGAAAGACAAAATGGAATTGTTTCTAAGATCTCAAGATAATCACATGTGGTCTGTCATAGAAGATGGAGAATATGTGCCATGCATCAAAGACACAAACACTCCAAAACCTCAAGCTGAATGGCTCACTGCTGAAGCTGATAGGGTACTTCTAAATACTAAAGCTAAATTATTTATTAAATGTGCTTTGTGCAGGGAAGAATATGACAGGATTATGGAATGCAAAACTGCTCAAGAGATGTGGAACACTCTTCAAACTCATCATGAAGGAACCAGACGTATAAAAGAAACAAGAATAGATATTGGTATAAGAAAATTTGAACTGTTTGAAATGCAGGAAGATGAAACTGTGGATCAAATGTATGGAAGATTCACAATCATCATAAATGAACTAAACTCTCTTGGAAAGAAATATAATTCACATGAGAGAATTAGAAAAATACTGAGATGTCTTCCAAAACATTGGAGACATATTGTCACTGCTATCACAGAATCCAAAAATCTTGCTGAAATGAAATTAGAAGATTTCATTGGATCTCTTAAGGCTCATGAAGCCATACTACAGGAAGAAAGACCTCAAAAGAATAAGATGATTGCTCTTGAATCTCAAGTTAAAGAGCAATCAAAGAAAGAAGAAGTTCAAGATGATGATATGTTTCAAGATGATAATGAAGAAGAACTAGCCTTTCTAACAAGAAGAATGCAACAACTGATGATGAGAAGAAATCAATTCAAAAGATCATTTCCAGCAAGAAGGAATACCTCAAAATCTGAAGTTGATATGAGCCAGATAAGATGCTATGGTTGCAACCAACTTGGACACTTCAAAAATGACTGTCCAAAGCTAAAACAAAACAAACCACCTTTCAAAAGGTCAATGATGGCAACATGGGATGATCTAGAAGACTCATCAGAAGCACAAGAAGAAGAAGCAAATGTCTGTCTGATGTCAAAATCAGATAAAGAAGAGGTAACACTAGAACCCTGCTCTTCTTGTATAAAAACTGAACATCTCTTATATGACTGTCAAGTCACTACTGAAGAAAACAACAAACTTAAAAATGAGATCACTAAAATAACCCAAGAGAGAGATCTGTATAAAAAGGAAATTGAAACTTTAAAACAAAAACTTTTACAATCTGAAAGATCTGAGAAAATTTTAGATAACAGTCTACAAAAAGAAAATAATAGTCTAAAGCAAAATGTGATCATATTAGAAAAAGATCTAAACAAATTTGTAACCTCTACTAAAACATTTGAAAATATTATGGGCTCACAAAAAGGAATTTTTGACAAATCTGGTATAGGTTTCAAAACTCATCAAAAACAAAAGTTATATGAAAACCTGTTACCTATTAAAGAAAAACAAACTAAGAATTTATTTTGCTCCTTCTGCCATAAACATGGTCATGTTAAATATTTTTGTTTCAAAAGAAAAAAACTTTATCACAGAAGAGACCATTCTCTGAACGGTCTCCCAAGGAACATAAACAGACAAATGTCTAGAAACACTAACTCTCAATGACCCAAGTCAGTATGGGTACCAAAAAACTTACTAACCTTAAATGCAGGAGTGTCTTCTAACAATCAAGAGAAAGCCTTGGTACTTGGACAGTGGTTGCTCAAGGCATATGACTGGAGACAGACATAGCTTTCTCTCATTTGAAAAGAAAGATGGAGGATCAGTCACTTTTGGAAACAACGAAAAAGCTAGCATCAAAGGTAAAGGAGTTATTGGTAAGATTAACTCAGCTAAAATAGAAAATGTTCATTATGTTGAAGGTCTTGAACATAACTTGATCAGCATTAGTCAACTTTGTGACAATGGTCTTGAAGTTATCTTCAAAACTCAAACTTGTGAAATCAAACAAATATCTTCTGGTAAAATACTCTTTTATGGATCAAGAAAGAAAAATGTGTATGTTCTATACTTAGATGAACTGCCTGCTGAATCATGTTTTGTGTCTCTTGAAAAAGACAAATGGATTTGGCACAAAAGAGCAGGACATATAAGCATAAGAACAATGGCAAAACTTTCTCAACTTGATCTAGTTAGAGGATTACCAAAGATAAGTTTTGACAAAGATAAATTATGTGAAAGTTGTACCAAGAGCAAACAAACCAAAAGCAGTTTTAAACCTAAAGATTTTATCTCAACAAAGAAACCTCTTGAACTACTTCACATTGATCTCTTTGGTCCTGTCAAAACTACTAGTCTAGGAGGGAAAAATTATGGCTTTGTTATTATAGATGATTACTCAAGATTCACCTGGGTTCTTTTTCTAAAACATAAAGATGAATCTTTTGAATCATTTAAAACTTTCTGTAAGAGGATTCAAAATGAAAAAGAAACAAACATCATATCTGTGAGAAGTGATCATGGTGGGGAATTTGAAAATTATCAATTTGAATCCTTCTTTAATGAAAGTGGCATCTCTCATAATTTCTCTTGTCCAAGAACTCCTCAACAAAATGGAGTTGTTGAAAGAAAAAATAGAACCCTTCAGGAAATGGCTAGAACAATGATTGATGAATCAAATGTTGAGAAATATTTTTGGGCTGAGGCAATCAATACTGCATGCTACATCTTAAACAGATGCACTATAAGGAAAATTTTGAATAAAACCCCTTATGAACTTTTTAATGATAAAAAACCAAACATATCTTATTTTCATATTTTTGGATGTTACTGCTACATCTTAAACACCAAAGAAAACTTAGGAAAATTTGATGCTAGATCAGATAAGAGTATATTCTTAGGATATTCTCTAACTTCTAAAGCTTATAGAGTTTACAATTTAACATCAAAATCCTTAGAAGAAAGTATGCATGTTAAATTTGATGAATTTGAGGATCTACCTAGTCAAAATATAAATGATGAAGAAGAAGAAGAAACTCCTGTAAAGGATCAAACTGAAAATATCTCAATTCCTTCTCAAAAACCTCCCAAAACTTGGAGGACAGTAGGATATCATCCTCAAGAACAAATTATAGGAGAAACCACAGATGGTGTAAGAACAAGAAGATCCTTTCAAGCTACAGAGAATAATCTAGCAATGATCTCTCAAATTGAACCTAAGACAATTGATGAAGCAATCATAGATGAATCATGGATTGATGCCATGAAAGAAGAATTGCTACAATTTGAGAAAAATGAAGTCTGGAAGCTGGTGCCATATCCACAAGATCATTCCATTATTGGTACCAGATGGGTTTTTAGAAATAAACTTGATGAAGATGGTAAGGTGATAAGAAACAAGGCAAGACTTGTTGCACAAGGCTACAATCAACAGGAAGGTATAGACTATGATGAAACTTTTGCACCTGTAGCAAGGTTAGAGGCAATTAGAATTTTACTTGCATATGCATCTCATAAATGTTTTAAACTTTTTCAAATGGATGTGAAAAGTGCATTTTTAAATGGTTTTCTAAATGAAGAAGTTTATGTACATCAACCTCCTGGTTTCAAGGATGAACATAAACCAAATCATGTTTTTAAACTAACTAAAGCTCTTTATGGACTTAAGCAAGCTCCTAGAGCATGGTATAAAAGATTAAGTACATTTTTACTTGAAAATGGTTTTTCTAGAGGAAAAATTGATACCACTCTTTTTAGAAAAACTAATAATGAAGATCTATTGATAGTTCAAGTATATGTTGATGATATAATCTTTGGTGCTACAAATGAAAAAATGTGTGATGATTTCTCAAGTCTTATGCAAAGTGAATTTGAAATGAGCATGATGGGAGAACTAAGATTCTTTCTTGGCTTGCAAATCAAGCAACAAGAAAATGGAATCTTCATTAGTCAAGAAAAATATGTTAAAGATCTTCTTAAAAAATATAAGATGAATGAAGCAAAAATCATGACTACTCCCATGCATCCTTCAATTAGCTTGGACAAAGATGAAAATGGTAAACAGGTATCTGAGAAGGAGTATAGAGGGATGATTGGATCACTTCTATATTTAACTGCTAACAGACCAGATATTGTCTTCTCAGTTGGTCTTTGTGCTAGATTCCAAACTTCCCCAAGAGAATCACACCTCACTGCAGTCAAAAGAATATTCAGATACTTGGTAGGAACCCCTGATGTTGGACTTTGGTACAAGAAGGGATCAAATTTTGACTTGAAAGCATATTGTGATGCTGACTATGCTGGAGATAAATTAGAAAGGAAAAGCACAAGTGGATCATGTCAATTTCTTGGTGAAGCTCTTGTTAGTTGGTGCTGTAGAAAGCAAAACACCATAGCACTTTCAACAACTGAAGCAGAATATGTATCAGCTGCAAATTGTTGTTCTCAAGTGATATGGATCAAAAACCAACTTGAAGATTTTTCATTAAGGTACACAAATATTAAAATTCTCTGTCATAATACTAGTGCTATAAATTTATCAAAGAATCCCATCCAACATTCTAGATCAAAACACATTGAAATTAAGCATCATTTTATACGTGATCATGTTTGCAAAAAGGATGTTGAATTAGTATACTGAATATCAATTAGCTGATATTTTTACAAAACCTTTAGTTGAAGATAGATTTAATTTCATTAAAGAAAATTTAAAAATCATTAAAAATCTAAACTGACCATTGTTGGTCAAAATCTGAAAAACTTGGAGACCATTGAAAGAATGATCTCTCATTAACGTGCATAACCTCCTTTTTGAATTAAAACATATTGTCTTATTAATTTTGGTAAATAAAAATTACATAACTCTTCCTCTCCCTTAAATCTCTCGCGCTGACAAACTCTCTCTCACTTCATTATTACAAAACTCTTCCCAAAGTACAACTTGATGGTACTTTGAGCACTAACCTACCTAACCTATCCAAACCGTTCCTATTCTCCAAACACTCTCTCAAATCATCTTTCTCTATTTTACTCAAGACAAAACACACAATCACCTTCACTTCACCCAATATCCTTCTCTCTCTCCGTAAAACACATCCACTCACTCACTATTCACTAAAAACTTTCCTCTTTCACTATTCATCTTCAAACCCTTGTTCTCTTCCTATTCTCTCACAAATGGCAAGAACAAAAATGCCCGGAATGAAGTACAGAAGAGAGCCATCATCATCATCATCATCATCTACTCGCTCACCTTCACCCCCTTCTGCTTCTTCTCCAAAATCCTCAAGTAAACAAACCTCTTCAAACTCATCTTACAAATCTCTCTCAGACCACTATGATAGCTTTGAAACACAACCTCGTGCTCTCAATGTTCAAATTCCTGAACAAACAAACCAAACTCCTGTCAAAACTGTTGAACTTAGCCAAATCTACATTGGAACCGTTCCAATCCCCATCAGTACTGTTCCTACTGCTCTTGTAACCACTTCTCAAAATGTTGAACCCATTCATTGTTCCCAAATCAACATCAATACTACAATTACTCCTGAAAGTGTAACTGTCACACCACAACCTTCTCAGCCTAAAACAGTTACCAAAACTGCCTCAGTCTCTCACAAAGCAAAAAAGGTCAAAACCCTTGATCCATCAAAGATTCGAAGGTCAAATAGGATTGCTTCTGGTGGAGCAAGAAAGTCTGCCATTGATACCACTGTCTATGAAATCTCTGATGAAGGAGATTCATCTGATTCACCAAAATCCACTCCCATTGCCACTTATTCCAGAAAAAGCTCTGCCTCCAAAACCAAACCAACTTCCTCAAAGAAACCTAAATCATCTGATGAGGATGATGTTCCAATCAAACAACTCAAAAAATCAACCCCTCTGATTCTTGAAACTCATCTAGAGAGTTTTGAGAAATTTGCTAAAAATAAATCTGTTCTTCCTGGAAGGGTTTATAACTTTGATGAATTTATAAACACAAACCACGATTTGACCAAGTTCACCAACCCTCTTGGCTGGACTCACCTTTTCACAATGAGAGAGACCCATTACCCTTCTCTGATTAAAGCATTTTACTTCAATGCTTCAATCTCTTCAGAGAGAAACCATATAATCTCTAAAATCAAGGGTAAGAAGATCAAAATTAATGAAGAATTGCTAGCAGGACTCTTAAACCTTCCTAATACTGGAAATAAGGTTTATGGATCATCTTGGTTTGGGATTATTAACATTGAGAAAAGCACCCTCATGAGTGATCTATTTGAGCCCAACACTGATTTCTCAAAACCACCCTACTCCTCTTACCTTAAACATGAATTCAAGATGCTCCACAACATGTGCCTTCATTCCATATTTCCCAGAAAAGGTAGCAAGGACAAGGTAACCGAAAATGACATGATGATGATTTATCACATGTCAAAAGGGATTAAGCTGAACCTACCCTATGTCCTTATTCAACACATGATCTATACCATTGAGAATGGTTCAAGGAAAGTCACTCTACCTTATGGAATGTTTCTGACAAAAGTGTTTCAACACTTTAAAGTTGATTTTGGAGGTGAACAAGGTCTAAACTCATCAACCACTTTCTCTCTGAAAAATGTTGGAAGAATGAAACATCCAGTAGAGATTGAAGATCACACTGTTGATGAACAAGGAACCAAAAGGAAAAGAGAAGAATTTGAGGAACAAGAAGCCTTCATGGACAACCTAGAGCTTCTAGCTGAGGTTGTAACCACCAGAGACCATCCAGAGATCATTCTCCCTGCCTCTGCAACAACTGCAAAAGGCAAAGAAATTCTTGAAGAAGGTAATCAAATCCCTTATCAAAATCCTTCTGTTTCCTTAGAGTTTGACCATGTCTTAGGCTCCACCATAGATAGCTCTGTCAATAAATTCACCATTGTATTGCTTGATAATTTGTCAACCATGAATAATCCTGTTAACACCACCATGTTTCCAAATCTCACTATTTCACCACAGTCTGCTTTTGAATCATTTCACAGCTCTGGGTTTTTAAGATCCTTAATCAAAACCCCTCTTCCCAATTTTCCTCAAATGCCACAGCCAATTTTCACAGATGCTGGGACATCATTACCCTCATTCCCACAGAATTTTGCATCTCTCAATTCTTTTTGCACAAATCCTCCTGTCAGTGACCCTATTGCTTCTCATTGTTTTGACAACATCTCCCTTCATGATATAAGGCCTCCTAAAAGGTCCAAATTTGAGAAAGATATATCTAGGACTAGAAAGGATATGGCCACATTATTTGAAACAATGAGCATTCAGAACACTATGCTTTCATACATGATGAAGGAGCATGAAATCATGAGGACCTGGCTTGTGGAAGAATTTTGCCCAGCTATGCGTGTGAATCCACCACCTTCCAATCCTGCCCCACCAGCTCAAGATCTGCCAAAGTTTGACTCCTCTACTACCTCAGATGACTCCTCTCCTACTGTCCCACAATAGTTGAGTTGAGATACCTCCCCAAGAGCCTTTTTGCTGTTGACAAAAGGGGGAGAGTTTCTGAAGATTTTAGGGGAAGGAGGAGGAAGAAGAAATCAAATCAAATCAAATCAAATCATGTTTCTTTTTTTTTATGTCTGTTGAATGTTTAATTGTTGGTTGTATGTTCAGAACTATTAAGATAGGATTAGAAGTTACATAGAACTTCTTTTGCTATGTTGTTTTTAATTTCTGAACTTGTTTAATTTGAATGAAGAATTATGTTGTCTGAGTATTTTTTAACTTGTTATGCATGATCAAAATTACAATGAATGTTTAGAAATTACTCATCTTCCTTTGATATAATAAATTAAAAATTAAACACACTCTGATAATCACACTCTGATAACTATCATTTTAATTCAATAACTATGATTTTATTTCTTGCTCAATTTGCATATGCACAAATTCATATCTTAATATAGAATGCTAAAATTGAGGGGGAGTTCTTTGATAAAAACATGAAGTATTATTACTCATTTTTATTTTATCAGAATCACAAACTAAAATCTAATTAAGTTTTTGTCATCATCAAAAAGGGGGAGATTGTTGAGACAAAATCTATTTTGATGTTTTAAAGATGACAAATAATCTTAATTAAATTTTAATTAGATTCTGATCATCTTGTGATCTAACAAGTGCTTTTGAGTGATTTTATATAAGACAGATATAAGGAATGAAAATCACTATCTTTTATTCACAAGTTAAAAAGAATCTCAAATTATGTCCTGGAGAATGATCTCAGAACGGTCTCCTGGCTATACGCTGCATTGAATAAGCACTTAATTAAGTCAACGTGATACAAGACAACAAAAAACTTTTCATATAAGTTATTTATAGTATCACAACAGTTTGGAATAATTCATTTAAGGCAAGGAATCATTTTTTGAGTAATGGACCTTTTTCATGGAGTAAAGTTAAGAACATCAATGTCTCAAATAATTGAAAAGGATTTAAGGTCTCCAAAGGCATCATTGAAGATTTAATCTAGACCAATAAGAATTAGACAAACATGTTGTACCGGTTTGAGAAGAAAAACATAGTACAAACACTTGGCAATCTAAGAGGAAACAAGTACAAACAAAGCTACTATTTACATGTCCTTGCAAGGACACATGAATAGTCACCTCTCTACTAGGTTTTTACGGGGTTACAACTGGCTCATAGCTTGCAGCAACATTGGTTAAACAAGTAGGCGCTACTCTCTCATGAGATACCTATGGTCTCCAACATCCAGGAGAATGGTCTCCCTGATTTTGTTCATGCAAGCCTCATTCTCATCCAAACCAGTAGCTATCTATTTCTACATGTGGGCTATTGTTTATCAACGGATATATGATCAAATACAACCCATTACAGTTGTCAAGAACGGATAAATCTGACATCCTCTCAGTTGTACCTTATAGAGACCATCAGAAGAATGGTCTCCAGAACTACTTGAAAGTACAATTTCTGACTGGACTATTTGCCTCACTCACAACGGCTATCTTGGCACTCTCAACTGTCATATTTGAAGTTCAAATATCCAAAGGGACTTCTCCATCTATAAATAGCATGTGAAGGCAACATTGAAGAGCAAGAGTTTTACAAGCAATCACAATCTTATTACTTGCAAACACAAAGCAATCTAAGCTATTCTTTCACTCATACTTCAAGCTCAAATAGAACATAGGATCTAAATATTGTTTGAGCATTTTGAGTGTAACTTTATTTAGCTATACTAACTAGTTTAGGTTGGTATAAGCTTGTGAGATTCATTTCATATTCACATATATTGTATGTTGTAAACTTAAGTCAATTAGGAAGAATTGATTGAGTGGTGAAGATCAAATCAGTAGGTGTTTACTGATTGGTTTCTTAACCTTGGATTGGGTTAAGGGTTTGAGGTTTGATTGTAATCTTGGTCTAGATTATTATTGGATAATCTCACGCAAGTGGGGACTGGACTAGCCCTTGTTATTTAAGGGTGAACCAGGATAAAATCATTGGTGTTTGATTCTCTCCTTTATTTGTCTTTACTTTAATTGAACACAAATCACACACTTTCACAACTCAACGTACTAAGAGAACGTTCTCTCAGTGGTCTCTCAAACTATGTGATTTCATTAACCTCTTTATCTAACTTTCTTTAGTGTTGCAGCAAAATTTTAAAAGGTCACAATTCAAACCCCCCCACCCCCCCCCCCCCCCCCCCCTTTCTTGTGACAACTATTGTTACTTCATTGGCATTGTCCAAGTGGCAAGTCATGCATCTTAAAATATGCTGGTTAACATCTATTTCTAGCTTTGGCCCATAAAAATTTTCTTTGACTTGCGTTTTAGTGATTAAAGACACTAATGACTTGGATTTCTTTTAGTTTTTATCAAGTTCACTCGGTGCTAATGGAATTAACTTGATTTTAATTCCATCTGTAATGAAGGAGTAAGTGTTGGAATAACAATCTTGATGGACACGATGATCATATTGCCAAGGTCTTCCAAGAAGAAGGTGGCATGCATTCATTGGGACAACATCACACCAAACCTGATCTTTATATTTAGGGTAAATAGGTCTTTCCCCCCTGCAAAATAGGCGAGATTTGTAATACCCCCCTAGCAAAATTTTCTTTAGGATTCCCTCCCTGCAAATTTTTTTTTTATTTGCGTTGCCCCCCTTGCCCAACACATGGCAGCTGACTGGATGTAATCTCCACGTGGCACCACCAAATAGTGCCACGTGGAAATTAATAAAAATAAAAAATAAATTGAAAATTAAATTAAAACTCCACATCATTAAAACGCCACATCATTTAACTTAATTACAAATATTAAATTAAAAATCAAATTAAAAAAAAAAAGGATAGTAAGAGATAGAAAATTTAGATTTCTCTTCTTCTTCACTGGGAACTCAGAATCCATAACACAAACAACCATCACAATCCAATCAATAAACTCATTCCAAACAATAAACTCAGAACCATTACAATCCAATCAATAAACGCGAAATCATTCCAAACAACCATCACAATTCATAACACAAACCAATCAATAAACTCAGAACCAAAAATCATACAACCCACACACATAAATCTGAGCAAAAAAATTCAAAAGAAGAAGAAAATAACAACACAGGGACGTTGCCCCTTTCTGCTTAACCAAAAAAAATCAAAACCCTCACTCTCTATGTTGGTATGAAAATATAGTTTACTGCTATGAAAATAATGTTGGAGACAAAACAATGACATAATCCAATGGCTAGTAACAAGAAAGAAGACATGCGAGCAATATTCTCTGCATTTAATTTCATCGGTAAGCATCAATTAAGCTTAGGGTTTAAAATTGAGATTTTTTTAAACTGAGAAATTGTGGTGAGTTTTGGTAAATTAAACCTCAAATTCGTGTTTAGGAGTAAGTTTAGAGCAAGATTGATACGAAACTTGTTTGTTGTGACGGTGTTTCGTCGTCGCCGGTTATATTCCGGCCGAGAAAGGGAGAATCCGACGGGAGAGAGATAGCTCGCGAGAGACAGAACATGAAGCGGAGAGAGAGAGAGAGAGAGAGAGAGAGAGAAAGGTCGATCGGAAGAGAAAGAGAGTAAACCGGCGACGGCGGTGGAAAGCACCGGAGCTGCCGCCGCCGGTGAGTGAGGAAGAAGAAGGATTGAAGGCGCGAGGGAGAAGAAGAAAGATTGAAACGCGTATTATGTTTCTGTTTCTTTCTTTATTTTCCTTTCCTTTTTTTATTTATTTATTTGAGTGCCACGTGGCATTTCAATAGAAGTCATCAAGAGGTATTCAGATCAAGTGGACAGGATTGAGTCTGACGTGGAGATTATTCCCAGTCAGCTGCCATGTTGTGCATATAGGGGGCGAAAGCAAATAAAAAAAATTTTGCAGGGAGGGAATCCTAAAGAAAATTTTGCTAGGGGGGTATTACAAATCTCGCCTATATTGTAGGGGGGAAAGACCTATTTACCCTTATATTTATCGCAAATGGAAAATGTAACAAGACAACGCTTTGTCCCTTTTATTTCACTTCCATCGTTGAGCCATTGAAACTTTACGAATCAGGATGACTTTCTGTCGGCAACTTCAACTTATCCAACATGTAGTTTGATACCACATTTTCACAACTTCCACTGTCAATAATAACATCACAAACTTTTCCCGCAACAGTGCACGAGTATGGAAAATGTTGTTTCTTAACCAATGTGCTTCTTCGGTGGACGAATGTAGGCTTCGTCTAATCATCAATGACTCACCTTGATCGGCAACAACGAGTTCTTCATCATAAACTGGTTCTAATTCTTCTTCTTTTTCAAGATCATCTCGAGCTTCTTCAGGCTCTTCATGAGCTTCTCCTTTAATGATGGGGATTGTTCTTCGGGTAGGACAATCAGAGGTTATATGTTCAAAGCCTTGACATTTGAAACATTGGGTGGCCTTTGTTTTATTTTGAATGGAGGGTTTAGGAAAAGGCTTATTTGAGGAACTAGGTTGGTCAATTGGTGGTTTGTGTGGGTAAGAAGATCTTTCAATAGAGGAAAAATTCTTGTTGGACGACCCTTTTAATAATTGTTCCTCAACTCGTATGGCGAGGCGAATAACGTCATCAACTGACTAGTATTGTTGGAGTTGGACAGGATGAGTAATATCAGTGTTCAGTCCTCCCAAGTAACGAGCTATTGTTTGTTCCTCTTTTTTATGAATATCACACTTCATCATCAACTTTTCAAATACTCTAGTGTATTCTTCCACCGATAAATTCTTTTGGTGAAGATTTTGTAGTTGAATGAAGTTGTCTTGTAGTAATGGGCAGGCAAAAACTTAATTACTTGTTAATTCTCGCCGCATTTTTTCTCAAGTCTTGATCTTTCTTTTCCCTTCACGTTCACGCTTCTTTTTAAGATTTTCCCACCATATTGAGGCGTGCTTCTTTAACTTGACAGCAATGATCTTTACCTTCTTCTTTTCGGGTACCTCCTTGTACTCGAATACTCGTTCAACAGTTTGAAGCCAATCAACAAACTCGTCGGGTTGAAGCTTTCCTTCAAAATCAGGAATTTCCACTCTTATGTCGTCATTTCTGGACGTTCTTCGAGGTGGTCGATGATGTCTATTTGTGGAAGAGTCGCTATTTGATGTGTCGACTTCGAACCTAAGTAGTAGATGTTAGAGTCTTTCCTTCAAAAAAAATATTCCTGATTGCATGCACTGCATGCAGTCATGCAATCCAAATTTGTATATCCTAAGTAGTAGATGTTAGAGTCTTTTAACTATTTGGTTTTCAGCATGATTCTTAATTATATGAAGAAAAAAAATTGTTTGTAAAATCTTTTATTGATTTGTGTTACTATTTTTATGCTTAGTATTCCTATCTTTTTTGTTCATATATATATATATATATATATATATATATATATATATATAAGATGTATACTATAAGAATGACATTCGATATATGATAATAAATTATTAGCCTTTAGATTAAAATTCAAAGGTCAAGATTAAAAATCTCTTTCAAACAAGACATTTGTCTTGCACTATTCAATTATTTCTCCTAAACCATGTGCATTCTTCTTCTCCCATTCTCCCTCTCTCTATTTCCCTTCTTCTTCTTCTTCTTCTTCTTCTTCTTCTTCTTCTTCTTCTTCTAATTTCTTTTAACTACTTGAAATTATCTTCTATTTCAATTAAATTTAGGGTTAAATAGTTGATATTCCTCTGTAAAGTATGTCGGTTTTGCAATACCCCCCTGTAAGTTTTTTTTTCAAAGATCCCCCCTTGCATACTAAAAATTCTTTGAAATACCCCCTTGGAGTAACACATAGACAGAGAATCTCCTACGTGGCACCTCCACGTGGATTTTTATTAATTTTTAATTATTTTTTTGCCACGTGGCATTAAATTTTATTTTTTAAAAAAAAAAAAATTTTAAAAAAAAAAAAATTTAAAAAAAAATTAATTTTAATTTTTTTTTTCTGATTTCTTTCTTTTTCTTTATTTGTTATTTAAAAATTTAATTATAATTAATTAATCTTTGTTTATTTAAAATAAAAAATGAAAGAAAAAATAAAATATTTTTCTCTATAGCATAGTGGAATATTAAAATAAAATAATTAATATATGAAATTGTAACAAAAAAAATTGTAACAAACAAGATGTTCTTAAAATAATTAATATTCTTGTTGATGATGATGTTCTTATTATATAAAAAAATTATAACAAAAAAAAATCTGATTAAAAAAAAAGGGAGAGAAAGAGAGAGAGAGAAAATTTATATTTTCTCTTCTTCTTCTTCACTGGGTTTTACAAACCCTTCTTCTCCACCCTCTTAATTTTTCAACATCACCATATTCATCAACAACAACAAGATTCAACACCATCATAGCAGCAACATCATCATCAACATCACCATATTCGTTCAATTTCAGTTTCAATTTCGTTCGGTTTCGATTTCGTTTGGATTCGTTTTGGTTTCGATTATACGTTCAATTTCATAATAACTGGATTTTGATTTCTTTATTTCGTTTTCGATTTCATGTGTTTGTTCTTCTTTTTTTTTGTTTTCGTTTTCGATTTTGATTTCTTGAAGATGAAAAGATGGATTTTGGGATTAACGAATCTGTGGAATGTGTGCTGATGGTTTTGGTGTTTTGTTCTGGTGTAGCAGGCTTATGCGTTTTGGTGTTTTTGATCTGGAAGTAATTTGGCCGTGAGCCTTGTTTCTTGCCTTGAATATCTTAGAAAAAAGATCAAGTGGGGTTTGGAATTTTTTTTTTTTGAATTATCTGCATTTGACTTGGTTTTTTAGTGAAAAAGGATTGCTGGGTTTTATATTTTCCCTCTCTCTTTCTCTCCCTTTTTTTTTAATCAGGTTTTTTTTTGTTATAATTTTTTTATTTGATTTTATTATGTTTTTATTTTATATACAATTATTACTTTTTTTGTTGTTACACCTTTTTTTCATAATTGTTAATTATTTGATTTTATTTTTTTTTTCATTCATTTTTATTTTATATATAATGGTTTTTTTTTCTGTTACAATTTTTTTTATTTGTATTTGATTTCATTATATTTTTATTTCATATATAATTGTTTTTTTGTTACAAATTTTTTTGTTACAATTTCATATATTAATTATTTTATTTTAATATTCCACTATGCTATAGAGAAAAATATTTTATTTTTTCTTTCATTTTTTATTTTAAATAAACAAATATTAATTAATTATTATTAAATTTTTAAATAACAAATAAAGAAAAAGAAAGAAATCAGAAAAAAAAAATTAAAATTAAATTTTTTTTAAAAAAAAATAAAATTTAATGCCACGTGGCAAAAAAATAATTAAAAATTAATAAAAATCCACGTGGAGGTGCCACGTAGGAGATTCTCTGCCTATGTGTTACTCCAAGGGGGTATTTCAAAGAATCTTTAGTATGCAAGGGGGGATCTTTGAAAAGAAAACTTACAGGGGATATTGCAAAACCGACCTACTTTACAGGGGTATCAACTATTTAACCCTTAAATTTATTCTTACTGTTCTTCATCCCTTCTCATAGATCTCTACACTCTCAGACCAATTTTCAATTTTTACTTGTCAATCGATGGATTGGTATTGTACATTGGGGTTTTTGCTTGCTTTTAGATTTTAATTTGTACTGATGAAGCGTTGGATTGGTTTTTAACATTAATTCAGAAACTTTGCAACAAAGCATTCTTACACCTTTTGCATATGAACAAGACTGTAACCCTTGTAATATTAATGGCCAACAACGATGGAGAACGCAGTGTTTCGGCTGCGGGAATGGTAAAGCAGCGGCATCGAGAGAGATGAGAAGAAGAACGACAGATCTGAGTGAGAAGAGGAAAGGATGAGTGAAAAGAAAAGATATTGGTTGAATGTGACATGACTCATAATAACTCATTAAATCTCAGTCATACATTTTAATATCACCCATACATTTTAATAATATGAGAATAAATTATTAGCATTTAGATTAAAATATATGGTTGAAATTATTTTAAGTAAGGATCCGTTAACACCAATTAGTTTGACACCAAATGTTACACCTCTCAATAATGTTTTAGCCGATATAAATTTTATAAAATCTACCGTTAGATTGAAAGTTTATATCATATAGATCATTTGTGTGAATTGTCAGACAAATTTAAAATTATTTGATATGTTATTGAGATATATCAAAATTAACAGTTTGGGCGTTTTTTTAAATGTCGTTAATCTTTATGCGTCTCAATAACATATTAAATGATTTTGAATTTGTCTGACAATTTACACAAATGATCTAGATGATATAAACTTTCAATCCAACAGTGGATTTTATAAAATTTATATCGATTAAAACGTTATTGAGAGGTGTAACATTTGGTGTCAAACTATTTGGTGTCAACGGATCCTGATTCATATAACTATATTGATATGAACCGTTTGATCTATAATCAACTGTTCAAATTTAAAACTACGTGAAACTTTGTTAAAAATTACAGTAAAGAATCTACATCCCTCCTGTTCCAAGCAATAGATATGTCGGTATTTGTACATCCTTGTTTCCGAAGTTTAAGGAAGAAAATTTGCAAAATAGGAAATATTTCAATTACTTATTTTTTGGACGGTTAAATAAAAACGGAGGGAGTGCTATTTTTATGTGTATTATTTTATATATATATATATATATATATATATATATATATATATATATATATATATATATAGAATAACTTATTTAATGTTATTATATTGAATTCTCATATAAGGGTGATTTGCAATATTATTAAAATTGATGAGGACAAAATAGGTGATAGTAATTAGAAAATAAAATAAAAACTATTTATATAAGAGAAACAAATATGTATCTAAATATAAAGAAAACAAATCCGCTTATAAAATAGAAACAAATATTTGTTTAAATATTGATGTCAAATTAAATTAAAATTTCAAAAAATTTATATATATTGGAGATGAGATGAAATTTTTTTATTTCATGATTTTGTTTGTAAAAACTTTTATTGATTTTTGTTACTATTTTTATTGCGTATTATTCATTTTTTTTTTTTGTTTATATATTTAGAATAACTTATTTAATGTTATTATATTGGATTCTCATTTAAGGGTAGAAGATTTAAAATATTATTAAAATTATTGAGGACAAATTAGGTAATAAAATTAAAAACTACTTATTTATATAATAGAAACAATTATGTATCTAAATAGAAAGAAAACAAATCCATTTATAAAAAAGAAACAAATATTTGATTAAATATTGATGTCAAATTAAATCAAAAGTTTAAAAAAAAATTATATATATTGGAGATGAGATGAGCCTTCTTGTATAGCAAACAAAGCAAGCAGCAGTGAATTAGCAGAGTACAGTACACATACAGGATGTGGGAGTTAGACCTGTTCCTTCGCTCTATGCTCAACAAATTCGCAGTCAAGCTCACTAACCAATCTCACTACCAGATTTCTCGCCTCAGCGATGAGCAGATACTTAAGCTTGTTGAAGAAAAGTATTCTCAACTCTCCGATGACGAAAAACAAGGCATCATTGACGCCGTTATCGGATCCCTGATATATTCCATTTTCCCTCGTACGATTTCTATCCCTAAAGACGAAGGTATGAGTCGTTACATGACTCTCCTCGAACAAGAAGATCACGTACATCAGCCGTCGTCGTCCACAAATCTGCACAACATGCTTTATTGGAGTTTGTACCTTTCCCTCGCTCATTCATTTTCCTTATGTTATTGCTCATCTCACTCATTGCTTTCTTTCTTTTTTTCTTTAGACATCATTGTCCATGCTATCCTCTTTGTAATAATAACTATCATAGACTATGTGCGCAAGGTATGTGTGTCTCTGTAATAATAATATTTTTAATTTGAATCAAGATGATTATTTATTTATTCATCTATACTATTATTATTTGTCTTCCTCAAAGTAAAAAGTACACTTGGCGTCCTCACGTTACTTCTCAAGAAGCAAATTCATATGTGGCATTATTTTAATAATGTGGCGTCTATGTGGCGCCTACGTGTCTTCTCTTTACGACCTATAGGGACACGGTTCAATTCCCACTGACAACAAAATATTAATTTTATGATTTTTTTTGTCTTTCTTGTTTTGTCTTGCTTTTTATTTTTTTTACCGATTATTGAATCTATTGTGAAACAAAAAAATAATATAGATATTAAGATTGGAATGAATTCTATAGGATAAGTATAAAAAAAAGAATCTATTGTCAAACAAAAAAATTGAATTGCCTTGATTTGTTTTTTTTTTTACCAATTATTCAATGTATTGCCCAAAAAAATAATAATGAATCTTACAAAATAAAAAACAAACAAAAATTAATTAAAAGATAATATATATTATAGTAAATTACATTACCCTCTCTTGAGAGGTGCTTAAATTACATTACTCCACCTCTTATGTTAAAATATATATTTTCCTCCCCTCTTATACAAAATATATTAGAGAAAATTACTCTCCTCACCCTCGAAAGAAATTTGTATTTCATCCCTCTTCCCATAATATTAAAACATACATTTTCCTCTTTTAATCAAACTTCATTTTAATTTTTACACGAGTTTTATTAATTCTTTAAGCAATTAGAAATAAATTTCTTCCGTTAGTTCATATATCTTTGAATATTTTAATGGAACATTTTATAAAAATAATTAAGATGTGAGACCTAAAGTTATGTTCATGTTGCTTAATATATTACACGTGTTTGATTTAGTTCTTTATACTATAAGAAATTACTCTCTCCTATTAGATCAAATATCTCTTGAAATTTTAACCGAATATTTTACGCATATAATTAAGACGCGAGACATAAGATTATAGTCTCAATTGTCTTTATTTTTTACGTACGTTTGATTTAATTATTCACATCGTAATAGACTACCCTTTCTGTTAGATTAAATCCTTTTTGATATTTTAATTGAAAATTTTGTAAAAAAAATAAGATGTAAGGCATAAGGTTATAGTTTCAATTGTTTTTCTTTTTTACACGGGCTTTATTTTGTTTTCACAGCGCAAGAAATTACTCTTTTCTATTTGATCAAATTCATCTTAAAATTTTAATTGAACTTTCTACAAGATATTTTAATTGAACTATTTGATCAAGAAATGCCTAAGAATATTGTCTCATATGTTTTACTTTTGACAGCTATATTTATTTCTTTACGCCGTAAGAGATTATCATATTTCGTTAGAACAAATTTCTCTGGATATTTTAATTGAAATTTTACCAAAATAATTAATAATTGAGATCTTTAGGTCGAGCTTCATTTAGATCTTTCGTTATGATATCAACTACTTTACTTTTTACTCGGGCTTCATTTAGTTCTTCAAGTCGTGAGAGCGATTACCCTCTTTCATTGGATCATATCTCTTTGAATAATTTACTTGAACATTTTATATATATATATATATATATATATATATATATATATATATATATATATATATATATATATATATATAAGTTATAAGGCCTAAGGTTATGGTCGAATTGTTATATGAAATTCATTTTGATATCTCGATAAAAAAAATTACAAAAATAATTAAAATGTGAGACCTAGAGTTATGGTCTCAATTGTTTTATTTTTTACACATGTTTGATTTAGTTCTTCATAATGTAAGAGATTATCATCTTCCGTTAGAACAAATTTCTGTGGATATTTTAATTGAAGTTTGTACAATAATAATTAATAATTGAGACCTTAGGTTATGATATCAATTGTTTTACTTTTTACTCGGACTTCATTTAGTTCTTCAAGTCGTAAGAGCGATTACCCTCTTTCATCGGATCATATCTCTTTGAATAATTTACTTGAACATTTTATATAAATAAGTTATGAGGCTTAAGGTTATGGTCCAGTTGTTTTACTTATTACACGAGATTTATTAGTTCTTCACACCGTGATAAAATACTCTTTTCTGTTAGAGCAAATCTCTCTTTAAATTTTAATTGAACTTTTTAGAAGTATCATAAAAAAGCGAGACATAAGATTATAGTGTCAATTGATTTACTTTTTACACAAGCTTGAATAAGTTCTTCACACCTATAAGAGATTATCCTCTTATGTTATATGAAATTCATTTTGATATCTTAATAAAAAATTTACAAAAATAATTAAAATGTGATATCTAGGGTTATGATCTCAATTGTTTTACTTTTTACACATGTTTGGTTTAGTTCTTCACAATGTAAGAGATTATCGTCTTCCGTTAGAAAAAATTTCTCTGGATATTTTAATTGAAGTTTTTACAAAAATAATTAATAATTGAGACATTAGGTTATGATATCAATTGCTTTACTTTTTACTCGGACTTCATTTAGTTCATCAAGTCGTAAGAGCGATTACCCTCTTCCATTGGATCATATCTCTTTGAATAATTTACTTGAACATTTTATATAAATAAATAAGTTATGAGGCCTAAGGTTATGGTCCAGTTGTTTTACTTATTACACGAGATTGATTAGTTCTTCACACCGTAATAAATTATCCTTTTCTGTAGAGCAAATCTCTCTTGAAATTTTAATTGAACTTTTTACAAGTATTATAAAAAAAGCGAGACCTTATATTATAGTGTCAATTGATTTACTTTTTACACGAGATTAAATAAGTTCTTCACACCTGTAAGAGATTATTCTCTTATGTTATATGAAATTCATTTTGATATCTTAATAAAACAATTTACAAAAATAATTAAAATGTGAGACCTAGGGTTATGGTCTCAATTGTTTTACGTCTTACACATGTTTGATTTAGTTCTTCACACCTTAAAAAATTACTCCCTTCTATTACATCAAATCCCTCTTGAAATTTCACTTGAACTTTTAAAAAATAAAAATTTTAGACGCAAGACCTAAGAATAAAGTCTCAATTGCTTTACTTTTTACACGGTCTTTATTTATTTCTTCACACCTTAAGAGATTACAATTTTCCGTTAGAATAAATTTTTCTTGATATTTTAATTGAAGTTTTAAAAAAATAATTAAGATGCAGGGCCTAAGGTTATGATCTCAATTACTTTACTTTTAACACGGACATTATTTAGTTTTTCATGCTGTAAGAGATTACACTCTTCCGTTAGTTCATATCTCTCTTGAAAATTTAATTTAACATTTTACAAGAACAACTGAGATGTAAAAGATTACGAGCTTTACTTTTTACAGAGGCTTAATTTAGTTCTTCACACTGTAAGAAATTACATTCTTCTATTAGCTAAATGTAATCCCGCTTAAAATTTTAATTGAACTCTTTACAAAAACAATTAAGAAGACCTAAGATTATGGTCTCAATTGCTTTATTTTTATACACAGGCCTGATTTTAGTTCTTTCTATCGTAAGAGATTAACCCTCATTTGTTAGATCAAACTTCTTTTAATATTTTAACTGAACATTTTATAAAAATAACTAAGATTCGAGATATAAGGATATCGTCTCAATTTCTTAATTTTTTATGTGAGTTTAATTTAGTTCTTCACACTTTAAAAGATTACGCCACTTCCGTTTGACGGGATATCTCTTTGAATATTTTAATTGAACTTTTTTACAAAAAATAATAAAGATGCGAGGTTTAAGATTTTGTTTTCAATTATGTTTTACTTTTTACACCGGCTTGATTTAGTTCTTTCCGTTAGATCAAATACATTTAGAAATTTTTTTACCTAATAGTCAAGATACAAGGCTTAAGATTAAATGCTCTTGAATAAGTTCTTCATCCCATAAAAGATTATACTCTTCCATTAGAACAAAACCTTTTGACAGATTAATTGAATTTTCTACCAAAATAAGAATAAAAGAAATATATGTGCATAATAAAATCTAAAATCATTAATTCTAACAAAAAATTTCCAAAATCAATATATTTTTATGAATGAAAGCTAACTCATATATAACGCGGGAATTTTTCACTTATAAAATATTAATTAGTTTCAAAATAGAATTATATATTATATATATATATACAAAAAAAAAATGAATTTCTAACCCGTGCTTGGCACGGATGTCCATACTAGTTTACTATTATTATTATTATTATTATTATTATTATTATTATTATTATTATTATTATTATTATTATTATTATTATTATTATTATTATTATTATTATTATTATTATTATTATGTTACGATTTTCTTTCTCTTTTTTTCCCGTGAATTAACAGTGCTATTATCTTTGTTTTGGTCCTAGTACATTGACCCTCCTCCTCGTAAGGTAATAAACTAGGGTGTTTCCAAAATGTAGAATTGTCAAAAACTACTTTTCTCTCATTCTTTCTTATTAGATAATTGGTCTAATGTTAATTAATAAATAAATATTCAGTGGGAGAAATTGAAATTATCAAACAGGTTTGGCTCTCCGAAGGTGTCTTTCTATCTCATATACTTTGTTCTTTATTTTTATTTTTAGTCCCTATTTTTACATATTTTACTGTTGGCGCAGCAGGCTTACACTTTACACCAAATACACTAGGGACGCGTCTAAGGCTTGGCCCGAAGCTTGGCACGACGCGCGCGCAGGCAAGGTGCCTGGGTTACTGCACACAGTTGCAGTAACTTTATCACAAGGAATCACACACACTATAGAAGAATGAACAAATGAGAGATGAGAGAGAGAAAGAGAAAGTTTTTATTAATCACAATGGAATGAATGAATACACACACAATCACAATCTCAATGCTTTATATACTTAGCTTGAGAGACAAGTAATTGAAAAAAAAACTAACTACTTTCTCCTAACTCTAACTCTAACTAACTCAAAAGTTAGTTACACATCACACACAACATTAATATGAGTTAACCACATCTAATACTCCACCTTAACTCATGTTTAACACTGATTCCATTCCCATTTGATCTCTGAGCTTTTCAAACACCTGAACTGTCACAGCCTTGGTAAGTAAGTCTGCAACTTGCTCCTCACTTCTGCAGTGCACCAGAGAGAGGTTCCCACTATTAACTTGTTCTCTGAGATAATGGAACCTCATCTCAATGTGCTTGCTCCTTCCATGAGCAACTGGATTTTTTGCTAGGTTGATGGCTGACACATTATCAATTCTCAAAGTTACAGTTTCACACTTCTCTTGACTTATTTCTTCAAGTAAATTCTTCAACCAAGTAGCTTGACATGAGCTCAGAGAAGCTGCTATATACTCAGCTTCACAAGATGAAAGTGCAACCACAGGCTCCTTTTTTGAACTCCAGGAGATTGGTGCTCCACCATAAAAGAACATATATCCTGCTGTAGATTTTCTATCCAGCAAGTCACCACACCAATTTGAGTCTGTGTATCCAATCAACTTGCATTCAGCATTTCTATCCATAGCAGGGAATAGAATGCCAAGCTCTGTAGTGCCTCTGATGTATCTTAGGATTCTTTTCACTGCATTCATATGTGATACTTTAGGCCTTTCCATGAATCTGCTTGCAACACCAACACTATAAGCAAGATCAGGCCTAGTATTACACAAGTATCTTAGTGAACCAATGATTTTTCTATAGAATGTAGGGTCAACATTCTTCTCTTCATCACCATTAGTAAGCTGCAGTCTTGGTTCTGCAGGTGTTGAGGCACTATTACACTTATCCATATCAAATTTCTTAAGGATTTCACCTGCATACCTTGACTGATGCATCAATATGCCATGATCACCTCTTACAAACTCAATACCAAGAAAGTAAGATATTGTGCCTAAGTCAGTCATTTCAAATTCTTTACTAAGTTGAATTTTGAATTCATTGATGTAGGATTCATCACTTCCTGTTATCAATAAATCATCAACATAAAGACACAGCACTATGATTCCTTTGACACTGTCTTTCTTCACATATACACCATGTTCTGTGACACATTTCACAAATTCAATCTCCAGCAGAAACTTATCCATTCTCTTATTCCAAGCTCTAGGGGCTTGTTTCAATCCATAAAGAGCTTTATTGAGTTTGTACACTTTTGATTCCTGATTCTTCACTATGAATCCTGGTGGTTGAAGTACATATACTTCCTCTTCTATTGGTCCATTTAAGAATGCTGATTTTACATCCATTTGATACATTTGCCAATTGTTCTGATTAGCAATAGCAGTTACTAGCCTGATTGTTTCCATTCTAGTAACTGGTGCAAAGACTTCACCAAAGTCAATGCCTTCTCTTTGAAGAAATCCCTTTGCTACAAGCCTAGCCTTGTATCTGGTTACTTCACCCTTTGAGTTTAACTTCACCTTGTAAACCCACTTCACATCTATAGCTTTCTTCTTTTGTGGAAGATCAACTAGCTCCCATGTGTTATTACTCTCTATTGACTTCAATTCCTCCTTCATAGCACATATCCATTTCTCATCCTTGAGTGCACTGTCCACATCAATTGGTTCTGATTCAGCTAGAAAAGCTAAATGAACCAACTCACCATCATCATTAACTTGATTATCACTAATCAACTCATGATTTTGAAGTCTGGGAGGTAATTGTGTTACTCTTGTTGATCTTCTAGGCTCGGCAGCTTCTGCTACTGTAGGAGTTGGAGCTTGTTGATTTTCTTCAAATTCTTCAAGCATTACACTTGTTGAACTTCTCTTCTCTTGACTGTGCCAATCCCATTCCTTTAACTCATCAATTATAACATCTCTACTGACCACTACAACTTTGTTAATAGGATCATAGAGTTTGTATCCTCCAGTTGAATGGTAACCAACTAAAATCATCACAGTAGCTTTATCATCAAGCTTTCTCCTTAGTTGGTCTGGTACATGTCTGTAAGCTATAGAACCAAACACTCTCAGGTGTTTCACACTAGGCTTGTTTCCTGACCAGCTTTCTTCAGGTGTAATTCCATTAAGTCTCTTTGTAGGACACATATTCAACACATAGGTAGCAGTTGACACTGCTTCACCCCATAACTCTTTTGGTAAATGCTTACCCTTCAGCATGCATCTTACCATGTTCATAATGGTCCTGTTTCTTCTTTCAGCACTCCCATTTTGTTGAGGAGTGTAAGGTGGAATCACATCATGCACAATCCCTTCATTGTCACAAAACTTAGCAAATGCAGTAGATACATACTCTCCACCACCATCAGTTCTCAAGGTTTTGAGTTTGCATCCACTTTGCCTCTCTACAGTCACTTTGAACTTCTTAAACACTTCAAGTACTTCACTCTTCTTACTAATCAGATAAGTCCACATTTTCCTACTAAAATCATCAATGAAACTGACAAAGTACTTGTTACCTCCAATGGAATCAACCTGCATTGGACCACACACATCAGAGTAGACCACTTCTAGTACACACTTTGACTTGCTAATTACATCTTTGCTGAAACTGTGCCTATGTTGTTTTGACTGCACACACTCTTCACAAATCTCATCTGGCACTTGTAGATTTGGTAAACCTGTGACTATGCCTTTCTTTTGCATTGTAGTGAGATCCTTGAAATTCAAGTGCCCCATCCTATAATGTCATAGCCACTCTTCTCTGCTAGCTGCAGTCATCAAACACTTGTGATTCAGGACATTCAATTTCACCTTGAATGTTCTATTCTTTGACATTGGTACTTTGAGCAATAAGTTACCTCTTGTGTCAAGCACATTCAGTAACTTATCCTCCATTACAATCTTGTAATTCCTTTCTAGCAGTTGTCCCATACTCAACAAATTACACTTCAATCCAGGTATATACAATACACCAGATATCACCACATGTTTACCATCTCTTCTTCTTATAGACACATTTCCAATTCCTTTCACAGACATTGTGCTATCATCAGCAAATTTAACTTGATTGTTCTGAGTGTTCTTCAGACTTATGAACCAGTCTTTTCTACTTGACATGTGTGTTGAACAGCCAGTGTCAAGATACCATTGATCACTGCCCTCAGCTTCTTCTCTAGTTGTCACCATTAGCATTACTGAACCCTCATCATCATTGTTTCTAGCCAGTTTTGCATCAGTTTCATTTGACCCTTCATTTGCATTACACTCATCTGCAAAGTGACCATATTTTTGGCAATTATAACATTGGATGTTTTTCTTATCAAATTTATAATTACCTCTTCCACCTCTACCACCTCTTCCACCTCTTCCACCTCTTCTTCCACCACCTCTTCCACCATTAAAATTAGATTCTTGACTGTCTTTGTCACTTGAATTCTGATTATTGCTCTTCCCTTTGTTCCACTTTCCCTTTCCTTTCTTATCTTTTTGATTTTGAACAGCATTCAGAGCCACTTCTTTTGACTTTTCAGAATTCCTTTCATTCATTCTTTGTTCATGAGCCTCTAAAGATCCTTGAAGTTCATCAACTGTCATTTCTGAAGTATCTTTAGATTCCTCAATGGCTACAACTATATTATCAAATCTTGGAGATAAAGATCTCAGAATCTTTTCAATCCTATTCTGATTTGAGATTGTTTCACCACAGCCTTTCATAGAATTAACCAATTTGGAAACTCTAGTAAAGTAATCACTTACAGTTTCTTTATCCTCCATTTGAAGCAATTCGTATTGCCTTCTCAGTGTTTGTAGCCTCACTTTCTTCACTTTTTCTCCTCCACCATAAGCAGAAGCAAGAATATCCCAAGCTTGTTTTGAAGATTCACAGTCACTAACCTTCTCAAAGATATCTGCACTCACACTTTGATGAATGATGAATAATGCTTTGTAATCTCTTTTCTTCAATTCTCTATACACTACCTTCTCCTCCTCTGTTGCATTTGCAGTCAGTGGTGTCACACCACTGTTCACCATTTCCCATACATCTTGATAGCCAAACACCACCTTCATTTGTTTGCTCCATCTGTCATAGTTCTTGCTATCCAAGATTGGAAGATTGGCTGGGAATTGACCGTTACCAAAGGTTGCCATTGTTGTTTTCTTCAAGGTTCAAGAACGGATTCAAGAACCAGGCTCTTGATGCCAAATGTTGGCGCAGCAGGCTTACACTTTACACCAAATACACTAGGGACGCGTCTAAGGCTTGGCCCGAAGCTTGGCACGACGCGCGCGCAGGCAAGGTGCCTGGGTTACTGCACACAGTTGCAGTAACTTTATCACAAGGAATCACACACACTATAGAAGAATGAACAAATGAGAGATGAGAGAGAGAAAGAGAAAGTTTTTATTAATCACAATGGAATGAATGAATACACACACAATCACAATCTCAATGCTTTATATACTTAGCTTGAGAGACAAGTAATTGAAAAAAAACTAACTACTTTCTCCTAACTCTAACTCTAACTAACTCAAAAGTTAGTTACACATCACACACAACATTAATATGAGTTAACCACATCTAATATTTACCCTTTAAAATTTAACACATGCTAAATGATATTGTTTTCAACTTCAGGGTCTTAAAGGCGTTGTTGCAGAACCCTACATTCGAGAAACCCACATAGTTTTTAGACAGGTTAGTTTCAAATTTGATCATTCATATTGACTTTAGAACAATTGTATAAGTGAGTTGAACACCACATTTTTACCAACACAGATAAAAATTCAATTTTTTATCTCATTGCAAAAACAATCTCTATGATGAGGAATTCTTCTACCGACACATTCCCAAATCAATTATATTTAAGCACGTATACACATAAATTAAGAAAATTAAATCATAAATAAACTAATCACATTATTTAATATTAGTTAATTCTTTTATCTTCTATTTGTCTAAGATTATGTTTGTGTCCAAACAAATTGTATTTATGGTTGTGCCTATATAAATTTTGCTCCTCTATATAAATTATACAAATTAAACTTTACTGTACAATGACTGACCCTTTAAATTTTGTTTTGTGAAAAGGATCTACCAACCGAAGGAAATAGAGCAGCGTCAGAAAGGCACATATAGAGCTTCTGTTCCAAGCAATAGATATTGGTATTTGCACATCTTGTTTAAGTAGGGATGTCAATTTGCATCCGTCAAAGCGGATCCCCGCGGAGATTTTTCTGTTCGGAGATTCGAAAACGGAGATTTTTTCCTCGTGGGGACGGGGATGGAGGCAAAACTTCCCCGGAGGCAGTTCGGGGCGGGGATCGGGGATTAAGCATCCGTCCCCGCGGATTCCCCGAATCCGTCTATATATACTTTTTTTTTGAAGCACCGTCTATATATACTTAAATATATATTTTTACTACTATTATTACTAGTGGCCAAACGGGCGTTTGTGTGATCTTCGTTTTCTATTTTGCTAATGTTTATAAATTGTACATATTGATTTATTATAAATTTGGTTTTTATTTAAACTAATTTGTGTATTTTTAGTTTCCCTCAAAATAAAAATTGTACTTTACATGCATTAATGGTCCAAACTATAGGTAAAATATCACACCTGTAGATATATGTTTATTATCGATTATTGTCTTTATTTAATTAACGATCAATTTCCAAATTAACGGAATCTCTTACTCTTGAGAACGACAGGGTTAATACCAATATCGATACCTATTAAAAAAATTAAAAATAAAAAGAATATATTACACACTAAAATAGAAATAAGTGTTTGCTTAAAATTACATCTAAATTTTTAAATAATTGGGACCATGAGAGATGACGAAAGGATCGTAAATAATTCTATATATGATAACTAATGAGTAAAAAAACACATAATTGGCCTAAACACTATAAAAAAACTGCGAATAAAGTTTAAATAAGAGCAAAAAAATAAGAGGATACAACACATACTCAACATTTCATTGCTATGCATAAGAGGATACAAAAAAAAATAAAGGCCAACAAAAACTTACAACTTTAAAATCCCTTAATTAGAATTAGAATAGAGATACATCTGACGAACGTTACATATTCACATTTTGAATACTATAAGTACTATCACATTTAAAATTCCTTAATCAGTCCGCTCTTTTTTTATTATTATTGTCCGTTCGTGTGATACACATTTTCTATTTTGCTAACTTATGTGTTAAAGATTTTTACAATTTTTTTGTACATCATTTTTTTTTTATGAATAGTTGGTTTTTCAATGATTCACATTTTCTATTAAGTCATATAGAGATGTGAAACCCATTGTGAAAACTCCTTATGTGAAAATATGAATAATTAGGTTTTATAAAACATCAAATTAACCGACATAATAATATTTACAAATGCAAAACTCAAACAATCAATCTAATAAAAATATATGTATGCTATGTTTATCGGCCGTGAGACCCTTCATTAAAACAAAAAATATTTGAATCAATACAAAGAGAACGAAGAGAAGAGCATATATCTTGATATTTCTTATGTGGCTTCTTCAAAAACTTGATCTCCTTCGTTTAATTTTTGATCGCATGTGTGCCTCTAATTACAGTTAGTCGCCATGTTTAGGTTTAAATGAAAAAGAGGAATTAAACAAATAGTAATTGCAAAATGTAGAATTTTTTCTATATTTAAAGATGAGAAACCAAACCAAGAAAGTAGAAAATAAAATTTATCCTCACTTATGAAATGAAGGGCTGAAATGAAATTGTGAATTGTTGCTACTTTGCAGCCCTCCTTGCATATTTAATGTAGTAACATGAGTGAAGCAACCCTTTGAAATCAAACAATATGAGAAGAAAAAAATGGTTAAAATGAAAGTGAAAATAACTCTATAATTAGAAAAGATTAAGTAAAAAAATACAAATCAATGATGTGAAAAAATACGAATCAAATACCAGTTAGAAAGATGAAGAAAATGGTTAAAATCAAAGTAAAAACAGAGTTTTTTTTGTTGTAATTCAATGATAGGATCAATGATGTGTTATAGTTATAGACTTATAGTAGTGTTTTGTGTGTATATTGTCTTTGAAAAATTCCCTCTCACTTCTCTCTTTTGAAAGAGAAAGAAATTGACTATATTTATTACTTAGATTAGATAAAGAAATCTCGTATGAAATTGTTTCAGATGCATGCAATATGTAACCGGCAATAAACTGTTAGTTTGCGGTTGTTTTTGCAAGTTAAGAAAAGTGTCAAAAATAAAATTGTTAAGAGTATTATGGTATTTTAAAAAAAGTTACATCAAAACTAAAAAAATTTCATTTGTATATTAGTATAGATTAACGATGAAATCGAAATTAAACCTTCAAAAATCAAATAGAGCACGAAATCAACATACTCAACAATAATAGAACGGTATACATGCAAATGCAAATTACACAAAAGAAATTTTTTTAAAAAAACCTGCATCACAATTCACAACAAAGCATAATTAAAAAAAATTACAAATTTTGTTAAAAAGAATATAAACCAAAATTGATGAATTGCTTCCATCCATCATTTGTTTCTAGTGGAAGTGTGTATTCCGTTGACCCTCTTTTAATGATATGATTAAATGGGAGGGGAAGTCGATGTTGAACCATGAAGCAATTTTGAAAATGAGGAGGCACAACACACTAATCTTCTCTCTTTACAAAATAAGGAAACCACTCAAAAGAAAGAAGAAAAAAAATTGCCTTTATTTATTAGTAAGTATAGTTGAAATAGAAAATAAATAGTTAGTGGAAGAGAAGTTATTTTATTTTAAAAAAAAAACTGAAAAGGGTATATTTGGAATAAAAATAGGCTACACCAAACTTGTGTTTTGCCTTTATTTATTAGTATTTTATTTTAAGGGTTAATAGGTCTTTACCCCCCTGCAAAGTAGGCGAGTTTTGCTTTACCCCCCTGTAATTATTTTTTTTGAGATTACCCCCCTGCAAAATTTATTTTTTTGATTTACCCCCTTGGATGCACTTTTTAAATCGGTTATTTTGTTCAACCGATGTAAAAAGTGTTGTTTTTAAATCGGTTATTCTGTTTTTTTTTCCTGCCACGTCAGCTAAAGGGGGGTAAATCAAAAAAATAAATTTTGCAGGGGGGTAATCTAAAAAAATAATATTACAGGGGGGTAACGCAAAACTCGCCTACTTTGCAGGGGGTAAAAGCCTATTAACCCTTATTTTAAAAAAAAAACTGAAAAGGGTATATTTGGAATAAAAATAGGCTACACCAAACTTGTGTTTTGCCTTTATTTATTAGTACAGATTTTATTTATAAAAAAAACTGAAAAGGGTAGATTTGGAATAAAAATAGGCTACACCAAACTTGTGTTTTGCCTTTATTTATTAGTATAGATTCTAGGTTTATTTATATTTGACAATTCTATGTTTATATTTTGCTATGAATTATGATATATTTTGGTTATGAATTTTTGTATGATTATGCATATGTTGTTATGCATTTTTTTTTGTTATGAAATGCATTATGTATTGTTTTGATCATTAAAAAAGAAAGATGCGAAATATTTATTTATTTAATAATAAAAAAGAAAAAAATAACGTCATAATGTTGTCGGTAAAATATATAAATTTTTTAATAATCGATCTACGTGGATCCCCGCGGGTATAATGCGGATCCGTGGGGATGGGGATGGAGGCAAAAATTCCCCCGTGGGGAGGGGATGGAGGCAAAAATTCCCCCGCGGATATTTCAGGGTGGAGAACGGGGATGCTTCCTCCGCACATTCCTCGCCCCGTTGACATCCCTATGTTTAAGGAAGAAAATTTGCAAAATTATAGGAAGTATTTCGACACTTTTTAAATTTACTATAGTCATTTCACTTTTAATTTACTTGGCAAATCCTTTTTTTTTTATATAGACGAAATGACAAAATCATTATAAACTCACACATAAGTGATGGAACTTCGGTTCGAACCTGGATCGATCATGACGTCTGACCTAACAATTTTCTAAGCTATTTCACTTTAATTTTAAAAGGATTAGCGACGCAGCTTGTTGGCCATTTACTTTTCATTAAATTGTAATTATCTTATATATAATTACTTATTATAAAAAAATAATTAAACTTTTTTTGCTTTGACACTTTTAATTTTACTTTTGACAGTTTTAATCTCAACCGATTTTAATTTCACTTTTTGAAGATTTTAATCTCAACCATTCATGTGTCAAAAAAAATCTCAACCACTCACTTTTAATATCTCACACATTAAATAATACATGAACTAGATAAGTAATCCTCAATAAAGCTAAAATGTTGTACTACCTCCGTCCATAAATATAAAATCCTATTTGAATTTTTCTTTATCCCTTTTTATAAGACCCCTATTAAATTTCTAAGAGTACTAATTAAATTTTTACCAACATACACTTAATTAAAATGCATACTTTTCTACAAACCGTAAAAACTTAAACAGGATGTGCAATACACCTAATTAAAATACAAATGGTTAACAAATTTAATACCACAGCCCATTTTTTTAATCTCCGCAATTTTTTCAATGAGGTCTTATATTTAGGGTGGAGGTAATAAAATAATAGTTTTTTTCACTCAAAACAACTTTTGTTTTTACAATCACTTAAAATAACTCTAATAATCTTTGGATTTTCCTTGTTAAAGTTTTTAATGAGGCAAAAAAATTCTCACACGTCGTCCTTTGGTTTAGTCCATCCAAAAATAAATTATATCTTTTTTATTTTTATTAAATGTATTGTTATTGGTGTGAAAATCTCGTTAGTTAAGAACTCTAATTTGATCTTCAAAGTTTTTCATGATTTTAGTGAACTCTCCAAATCTAAGTAACTTGTATAGAAAAGAATGACTAGTAAAATTCATCTATGCATTCCAAAAGAGAAAGGATAAAAGGAACCATTAGAATATTATTTGTGTACATGTAAATTAAGAATATGTCCCACAACCAGCTACCCATGCCCAAAATGATAAATAAACTAGCAAAGCTCATTACAAATTTGCAAAATTATTAACATACATACATATCATATCCATTTTAAATCTTTGACTTATTAAACAACTATTGCAACATTAAAACGTATGGTCTTATAATCTTCTCAATAATACATCATATATATATACATGAAACCTTCACTGTGCAAAAAGGAATTAATTGAACAGCTCAATAATCTGCATTTTGTTCTGTTATTTGGCCATGATATAATCCATCCATGTATAATAATAGTACTGTTCTGCATAGTATCATTTTTTCCCTACTTTACCACAGAAAACTAAGAAGTTGGATTAGATGTTGTAATTGTGTCACACAGTTAATAATTTTCTTCGTTTTTTATCTGAAATTAATAGTGAAGATGATTTAGTGACAGTGTGATGCGAGTCGGCCAAGATTGTCTAATACGTATAACTGCATGATTTTTCTACCGCATCAAGTTTTACATTGAGAATCCAACCGATGATATGCAGCATCAATATAAGTCTATAAACATAGCAAAAACAGAATAGCCACCATCACGAGATTGTAAATTAAGTAATAGGTCACTATCTAGCTAACAAAATTAATGTCCTTGTTACAATTCAAAATCTAAACAAAAACATAAAAAATCACTAATGTAAAATAAAAGTTGAGTGGCTCAACTGATTTGAGTTAATGATTAATGAAATTAAAAGATCGAAGTTCTAACTCTGGTGTCGGAAAAACACTTACAAACTATTATACTAACATTTGTCTATAAAAAAAATCATCGATATAAATCGCACCTCACATCTTGACACACATGAGAAAGGCATCTTGGTTCTTCATCAAGACGACTCCCTTCATCAAAATTCTGAGAGTAGCTAACAGGATCATATTGAAAAGAAATTTGTTTGTGCCTACACAAGATCTTCCTGTCCCTCAAGAACTTCCTAAGTAGGTTCCTCCACCACCATTTTCTCTTTATGGGACTGTAATGGATTTTAGAGTATTGGAACTCATTTGGGACAGGGAAACAAGGTGGAGACATCATACAATTGGAGATGTAAGAGGTTCTTTGCATTTTATTGATTGGTAGATCTTGTTCCATTGAATAATGGAGGTAGATGTTCAACACAAGATGGTTTGAGATCTTGTCAATTATTTTGTTTGGCAATGAGTGGGTGAGGATATCTAAGTGTTTGTTACCATTTGTACGTAGTACTATGCTGTAAAAGGGTAACTCTTATTTAAAGTTTATGTAATTCTGCTTCTTTGGTGAGTCTCCTTATTGTATTGGTTATTTTATAAGGGGAGATAAATTTGTTACTGGCGCAGATCGAACTCTAGACCTTATTCTAAATGCTGCTTCAGTGTCGCATTTCATACCACTATTTAAAATACATCAAAGCTGAAATTCTTGAGGGAGAATTTTACCGTTTATTATAATCCTTTCCAACTCGAAATATTAATTTATATAGTTACACACAGATAATATCTAACTTACAAAAACTCTAACTTCATTTTATTTAATAATTATTTTACATGTTTGTCTTATTCAGATGATTCAGTTTAGCAACAAAAACAATAATCATATTATTACCACAAAAGATTTGTGTATAACAACGGTAATGTTCAGCAGAAAGGGTTATACAATCAAATCTACATAATGCATACAGCAAAAAGGACAAAACATTGGCAAAGTGGCAGCTAAACTTGCGGGGATGTTTGTTCACATTTATATTCGGTATAATTATCGATGTGAATCGGTGATATTTTTTTATTTTATTGTTTTTTGCAATATACTTAACTATTTAGTCTAGAGTATTATTTCTAGTCGGTGTGTATTGAAATATATTAATCTCTTTATAATTCTCAGTTAACTTAAGAAATTATTCTTTACAATTATGTGTGGAGAATATTTTAGTTCAAAAAAAAATAAGATACAATACTATGAGTAGGGGTAGCAAAATGGGTTAGACTCGTCGGTCCGTTTAACTCATCATTTTTGGCGGGTCGGACTTCGGTTTTTGACTCGACGTCTTAAGTTGGTGAGTGGTCGGCCTGATCAGAAACATAATAGTAGATAGCAAACAAATTGTGAAAAAATCTCTTATACCATCTTAAAATTGAAAATTAGGTCTAATTCAATCCTATAAAATGAGATCAGTATATATAAACAATTCACATCCTAAAAATTTCGTAAAACTATTCAGTTATTTATCATTCACTTTTCAGATCAAACCTCCACACCCTGCCAATCAGCGAATCTTTTGAGTACATAAGATTTCAATCAATTTTTTTTTCATACAAATAGCTAGAGACCTAAATTTTTTTTTTTCACTAAGTAGAGCTAGCTTATTAAGTATTAACCACTCATTTTTTGACTTGTATAGATATATAGATTGCTGAACTTATTAACCACAAATATATAAAATTCAATTGGAAGCTGTCAAAACATTAATTTGTAAAAATTTGAGTTTGAATTCGATAAATTTAATTTTTATTTATTTCAGGTGTGTAAGTCTAGTTTAATACTTGAATAAAAAAAATATACTATTAAAATATGACAAATGCTAACTTGTGCTTTTTGAACACGGTTAAGAATAGAAATTTAAAATTTTTTTAAAAAAATTGTATAGTTAAAAACTTAAACCGTCCAATTTTTACAATGAATATATATATATATATATATATATATTCTTAATTCTTTACATGTGATAGTGGGATGTGGCAGCAATCATGGGGAAATTGAACATAAATGGAATAGCTATGATTTATTCTTGCATTTCTTTAAACAATGATTCGTAAAGAAAATCATTATCCTATTGATAAATTTAATGTAAAAATTATTTTTTTAATTATCGTGATTTTGAAAAAAAAAAGTCTAATATATTGAAAATGATAAAATGATAAATTAAAAATATATTTAGCACTTTATCATTTTCAATATATTATACTTTTTTTAAAAAATATGAAAATCAAAAAAAGTAATTTTTATATTATTTTTTAAATTTGGCGTAGACTATTGAAAATGGGGGCATGGAATGATTTTGGTACAAAATAATGAAATGATTTTAGTTAATTATGAAAGCTAGACAAGCCGCACCTACCTATCTCTCTCTCTCATGAGCATTTCTTATTTGGCACAACCTCAAATAAATTACATTTAGTCACATACACATGAAAGAGAAAAAATAAATATTAAATAATTTAGTCACATCATCTAACATTAACTAATCAATCTTATCTTAAAATTTTTTAAAAATTTGTGTGTGTGTTCAACACCTCTTATTTGGTGTTGTGCCTATCCAAGTGTTCCTCCTCTCTCTGAATGTGGGGACTTGGGATTTTGTCGTGTTTCACTATTTCACAAAGTGGTGAAACATTGGAGGAGTGGACAGTGTTCTTAGCAAGAAATTTCAGTCCTTCCTTGTTTTTTGTGCCATATCTTTCTACTAGTAATTGTTTCAAGTCCTTGAATTTCTGCTGTTAATAAAAAAAATTGTGGGAGTATTTTTTTTTCGGTTTTTCACCACCAGCTGAATCTGATTCGGGGGTCAGTTCTGGCATCAAGTGGTTTCAGCTCCCTTCCGATCGCAGTTGCGGGAGATCGAACCGTGGTCCTCCCTACCAAGTTCAGCGCCAAATTGTGGGAGTATTTGCCCTCTCGATTTTCATCCAAAAATGTTAATACTACCCAATTAGTACTTAAAATAAAATGACTTATTTATGTTTTTAGTTCAGTCCATGTAACATGGTCACTTCCTTAGTTAGTTTATTTAAATATTTCCATAAATTTTGTCCCTTAAATTTAAGAATTCCATCGTTCTTTTTTGTTTTTTACAAGAATTTCATCATTCTAGTCTCTATTAATTTCATTTTATTAATTCGTTTAGAAGTTTGTTGTATATTATTAGTTACTTTATGGCAAGGATGTCCCTTTTTATAAATCAACTCGATGACAAGAATGCCATTTAAATTGTCTATGATTTGGTCTTTCATGAATACACCAGATATGTGAAATTGATTGTCACTTCGCTCGTCATCATGTTTAACATAGAACAATTACTCGATTGTTTGTCTATTCCTCCTTGTAGATTGTTAATTTGTTCACAAACATGTATTCCATTAATCATTTTTGTTTCTTAATTGACAAACTCTTGACTCTTTGTTAATGCATCGTGAGTTTGAAGAGAGATATTAAACAATTTAGTTATATAATTTTATTGTATTTTAATAAGGGTAGTTTAATCTTTCCTAGTATCTAATATTTATACTCTATTCTAAAACTTACTCTCTACACCTTTGCTTATTTTATTGAAATCTTAAGTTAGAATGTATTCTTCTTCCTCTTTATGTTTCTATATGTTTACCATTTTTAATGAACACAATTTAAGCAAGAGTTCCGAAATTTGTGAATGGTTTGTGAAGATAATTGTGAATAATAATTGGTTAGTAAATTTAGGATTGTTCAAAATGGGAATACTAATTTGTAATTAATTGGATTTTGAAACGGAACTGGTGAATGGTGAAGCTACTAAATTGCATTTTTAGTTCCCTAATTTTTATAAACTTGCAATTTCATCCACTTAACTTTCATAATAGCTCTTTGGTTTCATAATTTTCATAATTTTTATCAAGTCAATGCACATGTGACAAGTGACTCACATGCCACATTTGCATGTCTTGCTACAAGGACAATGACTACTGACATGTCACATCAACATGACTTGCCACATATGCTGATGTGGCATGTGAGTCATTGTCCATGCGGAGACACATTGGTGACTTGTGAGTCACTTGTCACATGTGCTTTGATTTGGTCAAGGGTCAAAATCGTAAGTTTGTAAAAATTAGAAGACAAAAAATACTATTATGAAACTTAAGAGGTCAAAATCGTAAGTTTATGAAAATTATGAGTTAAAAGTGCAATTTAACCCCTTCTTCGATCCATAATCTTCAATTATTGAGTGTTGTGCAATTCAAAATTGGAAAATGCTAAATAATGCACCTGGTGCACTAGTTAAGCACATAAATAAGGAAATTATGTGTTGAAATTCGTGCATTCAATACATTGAAAATGTAAAAGTTACTTTTATCAACATTAACTTTATATTTTATTTCTATTTTTAGTATGTTTAACAAGTGCACCTGGTGCACCGTTCAGCATGACAAAAAAATTATTTAATTTGTGTTCGATTATTTAGGTTACTTCAAGTTAGCAAATAATTGTGACCAAAGCATAGGTTCGGTTTGTAACTCACAGTAACAATTAAATTTACTACAATACAATTTAGTTACTACAATATAATTTTGTTCGATTTTATGGTTCGGTTCAAATTTAAAGATTTTATTTTTTAAGAAAGTTTTTACTTAACATTCATGTATTCCAACACTCTCCCACAACCTACTATCATATTTTTTTATCTAGAAATCCATATATTGAGCTTTTTATTTACCCTCCAGAATTTTGACCTTTTTGATTTAATTAATTAATAATACCCTGTTCAAGTGTATATAAACACACAAGAAATTTGTCGGAAAAAAAAAATACACACAAGAAATAAATCAATAATTCATTGCTTTTTGGGAAATTTAATTAGCAATGAAATTCATGTTATTTGCCTTGGTGTTAAAGTACTTCTAAAATTAACATGCGATGGTATATCCATTTGTTTTTGTTGTCCTCACATATTCATACAAAGTTTTGGTGGAAACATCTTGTGTGTCACAATCATCTTTTGATTTACCTTATCAACTCACATTTGCCCAACGTTCATTTTGTGGCCATCAAATGGCTGTCGTGGATAGGGCATTTCTGGCCTGCTTTACTTCCAAATATGTATCAAATCTCATGCACAAATAAATAATAATATTTATTATTATTATTATATAAAAATGTTAGATATACTAGGGTTGCTAAGAGGGGTTAGGCTTGTGATACCATAATAGAATTTGGTGTGTATAGGGATGTCAACGGGGCGGGGAATGTGCGGAGGAAGCATCCCCGTTCCCCACCCCGAAATATCTGCGGGGGAATTTTTGTCTCCATCTGCACGGGGGAATTTTTGTCTCCATCCCCACGGTACCTGCGGGATCCATGTAAATCGATTATTATAAAATTTCTATATTTTATCGACAAAATTATGACGTTATTTTTTCCTTTTTTGTTAATAAATAAATAAATATTTCGCATCTTTCTTTTTTTAATGATCAAAACAACACATAATGCATTTCATAACAAAAAATAATACATAACAACATATGCATAATGATACAAAAATTCATAACCAAAATATATCATAATTCATAGCAAAATAGAAAACTAGAATTGTCAAATATAAATAAACCTAGAATAATAATAATAGTAGTAAAAATATATATTTAAGTATATATAGACGGATTCGGGGAATCCGCAGGGACGGATGCTTAATCCCCGATCCCCGCCCCGAACTGCCTCCGGGGAAAGTTTTGCCTCCATCCCCGTCCCCACGGAGAAAAAATCTCCGTTTTCAGATCTCCAAACGGGGCAATCCCCGCGGGGATCCGCTCTGACGGATGCAAATTGACATCCCTAAGTGTGTATTTTATTATACAATAATGAGTATTTATACAATGATATTGAGTTGGGCCTAATAATATAATAATATAATATTTTCTAACTAAATATAAAAGATACTAATAATATATACAATGAATATTTTATATTTTAATAAAAAATGTACAATTGTGAATTGTTATTAGCATATTCAATTTTATTTTGTTAAATATAAACTAGTGACTAAAAATTCAACCTATTAAGATAAATAAATGAGAAATCGGTTCGATCCCCCGCAACTGCGATCGGGAGGGGGCTGGAACCACTTGATGCCAGAACTGACCCCCGAACCAGATTCAACTGGTGGTGAAAACTGAAAAAAAAAAAAAAAAAAAAAAAAAAAAAAAAAAAAGAAGAAAAGGAATAAATGAGAAATTTCATATTCCAACTCTTTTATTATAAAATGTGAATAAAAGAGTTGGAATATAAGGCTTATGTTTACAAATAAGTCTTCTTATTCCAAGCTTATATTCCAATTCTGACATCAAGTATTTTCAACCCCTCCTGATCGCAGTTAGAATATTTCTGATTCCTACCTATAAAATGTGATATTACTACCGACTAACCAATGTTTATGAGACATTAATATATCCATTTCAAACACAACAAAAAATTGTTATATTCAAAGCTAAAATTTTGGATGCTCCCTACAATTTTTTTACCCCAACTAATTAATTTATTAATGCATAATACTTTTTTGCAATAATGAGTTTAATTTTGATACGCCTGTCAAATGTATAAAGTTTTACATTATTAATAAATCACAGCTAATTATATGTATCACTTTAAAATTACTTATATTTTAAGTCAAATATATATATTTTATGAAGAAAAAAAAATCAAACATTTTTAATTACGATTAACTGACGGTATAAAAGGCTTTACACTGAACTTGAAGCCTTATTCCTATTCTAAAAAGCCATCTTATATTTCTATAGAAAAAAGTGTTTTAGTTCAGACTTCGACATATAGATAAGTAAAATATGATAAAAAGAATATCCTACTCATAAATTAAACTTGAGTTTTTTTTTTTTTTTTTGACTCCAACAATTTGAATGAAATTAAACTTGAGTTATGAATTGTTCCTATGCACATGTATAACAAATTATAAGTGATTATATATATCACCATTGGTTTATTAAGTTTGCCAACTTATTATTATTTAAAAAAAAAAAAAAAAAAAAAAAAAAAAAAAAAAAAAAAAAAAAAACTAATTAGTATTTTGAAGTGAATAATCAACATCCACCAAAAATGATAGATTTTATTTATTGGACAAAAACAAAACGGCCAAAACTATAATTCAAGAAACTCTTTCTTTCTATCTCTCACACATTCTATCTCTAAGATGGCAATGGCAATGGCGCTTCGTAGGCTTTCCACTTCCATCAACAAATCTTCACGTCCTCTCTTCAGTGCATCTTCCGTTTACTACAAGGTTCTTCTCTTCACTTCTCACTATTCATTTCATTTTTTGTTACATATCTTATTCATAATTTTCATTTCATTTTTTTTGTTTTTTGTTTTGAATGTAGTCTTCTTTGCCTGATGAAGCTGTTTACGACAAAGAGAATCCGCGTGTTACGGTAAGATAATGATTATAAATGATTGATTATATTATAAATGTTTGTGATTGTGAAGCTTATTCAATATTCATGATGTTTTGGTTTGAGAATTAAGAATTTGTTACTTTTGCAGTGGCCTAAACAATTGAATTCTTCACTTGAGGAAGTTGATCCTGAAATTGCTGATATAATTGAGCTTGAGAAAGCTAGACAATGGAAGGTATATATAGGATTTTCAGTTTAATCTTACTCTATGTTATTTGCTTCTATCGTTTCTCGTAAACGTAAAATATGCAATTATGTATATATTTGTTGAGTATGTATGACTCATATTCATTGATAAGTGGACAGACGCTCGAGCATAGAGTGCCCTCCACAGTACGGTTTAGGGATAATCTTGTAATCTAAATCATACTATTTACATAAGACACTATGAGGTCAGAGATGTAGGCACAATTGACTAAACTCCGTGATATTTAGTTGTTTTCTTTAGAGTCGGGTTTGATGTTCTCCAACTGTTTGTTTGATTGTGTGTTTGAACATTTGGTGTAATTATGCTGTTGTGAAGCATGATATGGTATATTGAATTTGACATCTTTAGGATTTTGTTTCAATTTTGCATTTCATCTTAAATAGAACTAGTTTCTTTTTTTTGGTGATGAAGGGGCTGGAGCTCATACCATCAGAAAATTTCACTTCTTTATCTGTTATGCAAGCTGTTGGTTCTGTCATGACAAACAAATATAGTGAAGGTTATCCTGGAGCAAGATATTATGGAGGAAATGAGTATGTCAGTTTATCACTTGATTTGTGTGTTAGTCTTCAATAATTCACAGAAACAAGTGAATATAGAGTAACTATTTTTGATTTTATTCTGTAAGTACTAAATTGTATCAAATTCAAAGATGGTGTATCTTTCTTATTGCAGGTATATTGACATGGCAGAAACACTATGCCAGAAGCGTGCCTTGGAAGCATTTCGGTTGGATCCTGCTAAATGGGGAGGTAAGAATGCAAGACAAACATATATATCAGTAAGAAAAAGATATTGCAACATTCTACTATATTTTTTCTTTTATCATTAAATTTCCTAGTAGTACTTCGTAGTTGCTTTGTTGGTTTATTCTTGGCATAAAGTATAATATCACTTGTTTTGGCTTACCTTGAGCTCTTGTGTGATATTACTTTGTCAAGAAATCTAAATCAGCAATGAACATGCTAAGGTTTGAAGTCTACCATGGACTTTTCTTGTTAAAATTTGAAACAATCTCTGATGAGCTTTTATGAGGGCGAATTGATTTTTTAAATATTTAGAATGGAAGTTTACCCATCTTTGTTACCCCTGATTTGCAGTGAACGTACAGCCTCTATCTGGTTCACCTTCAAACTTTCAAGTTTACACTGCATTGCTGAAACCTCATGATAGAATCATGGCACTTGATCTCCCTCATGGAGGTCATCTTTCTCATGGATACCAGGTATTATCAACTTCCATCTTTCATTTCCTGTTTTAGAGAAATCTACAATAGATATTTGGATTGGCTTATAAGTCATGAATCCTTGACATGTTTCCGAGAATATCTTTAGTGCACAGTATTTTAATGAAATATTGAATTCTATGCATTTATACTACTATTATCAGGAGTCGGGACATTGTTTACATTTCCCCGACGAATTATTCATTTTCTTTTAAGATGAAAATTATTAGTTACTATCTTCACTGTGCAGACCGACACCAAAAAGATATCTGCAGTCTCAATATTTTTTGAGACAATGCCATATAGATTGGATGAAAGCACAGGATACATTGACTATGACCAGGTATGTTTGCATTTTCTTTTATCATGTTCATGATTGTCTTGGAAATAATCCTCATTTGAAGATTAGTTTTTCAAACACAATTACGTTTGTGTCACGTCAATGTTTTAATTAATTGAAAACAAATTTATGCAGCTAGAGAAATCGGCTACACTCTTCAGGCCAAAATTAATAGTTGCTGGTGCTAGTGCCTATGCACGTCTGTATGATTACGCTCGTGTACGCAAGGTAATGTATAGACAGTTCAACATGATTTTCTAAATATAGTTAGTTGTCCTTCTTAGAATTTGTTGCTTTTAAGTTGAATAGTTATCTGAAACACCTTAAGTTTAACTCATGAAGCATATTACAACTTCAACAGGTAGCCGACAAACAGAAAGCTGTGTTGTTAGCAGATATGGCACACATCAGTGGATTGGTTGCAGCTGGTGTTATCCCTTCACCTTTTGATTATGCAGATGTAGTGACTACCACAACTCACAAGTCACTTCGTGGACCACGTGGAGCTATGATCTTTTTCAGGAAGGGATTAAAAGAAGTCAACAAACAAGGAAAAGAGGTATATCCTTGAAGGCCCGAACAAAATTCGTTGGTATTTTTTATGCACTTGTAATTTCTGTCTTGTTTACATTATTTTATCAAGTTGTTCTTACTCCCTACAAATACTTATGCAAGTTCATGACAGTATCCAACACGAGATACTAATTCTTCTTACTTATTTGAAGGTGTTCTATGATTATGAGGACAAAATCAATCAAGCTGTCTTCCCCGGACTACAAGGTGGCCCTCACAACCATACCATTACTGGTTTAGCTGTTGCATTGAAGCAGGTAAATAAATAGGAAAAATAATGATGACCGTTATCTTACTTTCGTTTTAATTGCGCCATTGTCTACATTTTTGTTGATATTGAGGTCTTAAAATCACTTACTGCAGCAGATATTAAAATGGATATGAAGTAAGCTTTCTCCATTTTATATTTTTAGCTTAACAAGAGGGTTCATCTGAAGGATTTATTTGAAGAGCGACCAAGTTTTTGAGTGATACTAGTGATACTGAATGAGAGTGTGCGGTTTATGTTCATCGAGTTATAATATATTTTATCTTTCCTTTCGTGGATTCAGGCTACAACTCCTGAGTATAAAGCATATCAAGAGCAGGTTCTCAGCAATTCTGCAAAATTTGCACAGGTACATGCAAAAGGATAATTCAATTCAATTGTCTCTTCTCGCAGATATTAAATGTCAGTCAGCACAACATAGGGGTTGCTCTCCTTGTTTTACCACAGAGAAATACTCGTGTACTAATTGACATTAAATATATTGCAGGCTCTGACTGAGAAAGGCTATGAGCTTGTTTCTGGTGGGACTGAGAACCATTTAGTTTTGGTGAATTTGAAGAACAAGGTAACCACTAACCATACAACTACTTTGACTTTTCATATATAAGCATTGTGAGTCTACTGAGTTATACAATAATAAGATTCAGTACTAATTATGTGTGTATTTGTTAGTCATAAAGCTGACATGAAAATACTTATTATCGATATGATTTAGTTTGAGAAAATTTTGTTAATGAATATATCATATCAGATCCATAAAAACCACTGTTTCATCTAAATAATAATATTAAAGTGAGACTAATTTTCGTTTTCATAAAATATTTGTTCAGGGTATTGATGGCTCCAGAGTTGAGAAGGTGTTGGAAGCAGTACATATTGCAGCTAACAAAAACACAGTTCCAGGAGATGTGTCTGCTATGGTTCCCGGTGGAATCAGGATGGGTACTGACTCTTCATATGAATCATATCTTAGATTTTGAATTTGAATTTGAATTTTCCTTGTTCGATTACTTTATCTTGATAACTCTTGTGGATTTCAGGAACTCCTGCTCTTACTTCAAGGGGATTTGTTGAGGAGGATTTCGTTAAGGTAGCGGAGTATTTTGATGCATCTGTGAACTTGGCTTTGAAGATTAAGGCAGAGAGCAAAGGTTCATAAATTTTCTATACCTTTCCTATGTGTTTGTGTTTGTTTTATCTAGACACTGACATGTTACCGATGAATTTTCATAATTAGGGACAAAATTAAAGGACTTCGTGGAAACATTGCAGTCATCCTCTTACGTGCAATCAGAGATTGCCAAGCTTCGCCATGATGTAGAGGAGTTCGCAAAACAATTTCCAACCATTGGTTTTGAAAAATCAACAATGAAGTACAAGAAATAAGAAAATCAAAATTTCCACCAGGTATGGACTTATGTTGAAGAGGCATGCATACTAATTCCTCAGTTGTGCTGTACTATCTGTTTTTTGTGTCTTAGCAAGCTACTAGTCACGAACAAAAATGATTGATGATTTTAGGATTTGTTGCCTTCTAAACTACGTGATACCAGTAATCTGTTCAAAGACTGAAAAGTTTTCGATACTTCTCATTCTAAGATCAAATTTCGTCCACTAGATTATAAATAACTGCAGTCTGATATTCTCTGACGAATTATGTTTGTTTTGTTGTAGTGGTGGTCAACACTATGGTCAAGTGGTTCGAGGTGATAAGTTTTCCTGATTGATGGAAGAGGAGGATTATATATAGCAGATGAAAAGCATTAGGCTGGAACTTTCTTATGTATGAAACTAGAAAAACTTGATCAGATATCTTCTTGCAATGTATAGATACATCATCTATTTATAATCTATCAAATGTGAATTGTGACTCACAAGCATTTAAGTTGTCATGTCAATGTTTTCAACTTTCATTTCAACTCTGTTTGGATAAACAACTTAATTAAGCACTTATGTTTATAAGCGCTTATCATATAAGTGTTTATGTATAATCTATTTCTTTAACAAAAAAATAAAATAATGTGAAACTGTTTTGACATAAACTAGTTTCACAAGCTGTCCTGAAGATGAAAACAGCTTATGGCATGTCATTAGCTCTCCAAGCAATATTTAAAATATTATACCTAGCACTGTGCAAATGCAACTAAGGTGTAAAATAATCAAATTTCTGATTACTGATTTACTGTGTCAAGAATTGCTGATATTCTGACATAAACAACCTACCTACATAAAATCAATCTGGTTGGTGATATGATTTCATTTTTTGTAGTGTGACATTCCAATCTTTATTCGTTCAAAGATCAAGGAGCAATTACAACAATTCCAATGACTATTTAGCATGAAACTTCATTGTCAACAGTTATTTATTACTGTACTAGTGAAACAAGTTCATCTCCCACAGAACCAAGCTTAAAAAAAAAGTCATCACCCTAGCATGTTAGGAAATTATGGATCCGAATTTCTGGCTGTTAGAATAGGATGCACTTTCGATACTTATGTAATTTGAACCGTCTAATCATACCTTAAATCAACCAAACAACTCACATAAGCAACCTTAAAACGGATATGGATGAGAATCCAAAGTTAAAACTTCTTGTCATACAAATTTCAGATTCCCAAACATAGGAAAAGGCCTTAGCTGTGACTGTCAACACAATCTGATCAATCAGACAAACCCATCATATGAAGTAAAATTAAGGTAAGGTTAGCAAAATGAAATCATAACAGTTAAATCACTTCTCATGAAAATAATGTATTTCATTTACAAGAATAAAATCCTACCCACCTAATCATAAACCAAAAAATACAACCATGAAACTTATTTTTGACAGTAGCTATCATTTTTTTTAAAAAAAAATGACACTCTTAATAAATCACAAACATTGATATATCACTTCAAGAATATATGTAAAGTGTCCATCTTAGCACAACTTAGTTAGACACACTCATCTAAAATTTTGCAGTTGTGTATGAGTTTCAGTGATATTTGTCATTTCGACTGCGTACTAAAAAAAATAAATTATATATATAAAGTAAAATAAGTAGGGATAGCAATGGGCAGGGTACTATAGTCCTCATCCCCATACCCGCAGTTTGAAAAAATATCCGTACCCATCCCCTTACCCGCGTGGGTGACAGTTTTTGTCCCCGTACCCATGCCCTATGGGTACCTAAGTACCCATATCCGTTACCCGCATTTTTATTAAAAATAAATTGATCAATTATAAAATATCATATATTTTAATAGAATTTATAAAAAATCAAAGATTTTAATGTCGATTCATGAAAATTATAAACAAAATTATTAGTAAAATCATCCGAAAGTTCATTTTTCTATTGATATATTTACATTATGTTATAAATAAACATTTTTTTATTCAAAATGTATAATAATATAATAATGTTGTATTTTATAAAAATAATTATATATATTATTATATAATAATATAATTAAAAAAAATAAATATATACTATATGGGTATATGGGGTGGGTACCTAAGGTACCCGTGCCCGCACCCATACCCGCTCAATTTTGTGGGTAATTACTCATACCCATGCTCATACCCAAAATGCGGGTTTTTACCCTACCCATCATGGGTATTTTTTGTGGGTACCCACTGGGTATGAGTAAATTGCCATCTCTAAAAATAAGTAAAAGATTTCTAATAACGTACTCCCTCCGGACTCATGTATATAAGAAATAAAACAAAAAAATTTAAAGTCTTAAATATAAGCAAAATTCTTCTTCAATTATTAAGTTTTATGACATTATTCCAATTTAAATCAATAAATGCAATGTTTTATATTTTCCAAGAAGGGATAATGTGTTTTAACTACTTTCTTAAAAGAAGAACTTTTTTGAAAATTTTCTTATATACAAGACTAAAGGGAGTATCGATTATGATTGATTAACATGTATAATTAATTATTAAATTCTACTATACTTTAGGAAAATTCTAACATGGACTACTTCTTCAAGTGGTCCATGGTGGACCACTCATGAAAAATCGTTATAACGAATATAAATTTTACAAAATCCACCGTTGGATTGAAAGTTTATATCATATAGATCATCTATAGAAAATTTTAGAAAAATTGAAAATCATTTGATATGTTATTGAGATCCATCAAGATTAACGATTTATTAAATACTGTAAATCTTGATAAATCCCAATAAAATATCAAATTATTTTCAATTTTTTAATTTTTTTTTATAGATGCTCTATATGATATAAACTTTCAATCTGCCAATAAATTTTGTAAAATTTGTATTCGGTTAGATCACTTGTGAAGGTGGTCCACCGTAGCATTAGCCCTATACTTTATATTTATAGTATAAATTTATAAAACAAACTTGGGTAACAATCTATTTCAAGAACCTGTCCAAAAAACAGCTTATTATACAGATAAAATAGCTTCTTTCAAAAATGAGACACGAAACACTTGTAGGAGTGCTTCTTATAGCAAACATGCTTATGGCTACACGACTTACACTCACAAACTCAATTTCACGTTCTCGTTCCATTAACCCACTTCTTAAACGCACTTCTCGTTCCATTTTCTGCCCTAAACATTCCAATAAATCCCTTCCTTGTCCTCTCTGGTCTTCTTCCTTTTCCATCTGTATCGATTCACTTCACAAGTCTACTTCTCCTTCTTTCACTTCTTCTCGTCGTTTCTCTTCTTCTTCATCCATGGCTACTTCTGCATTAAACGACGTCGTTGAACCAAATCCTCTCCTTGAACAATTTGTTTTTCCTCCTTTTGATGCTGTTGATCCTAAACATGTTCGACCTGGTATTCGTGCCCTTCTTCAGAAACTGGTAAAAAGTTTTCACCTTTTTGATTGTTTATAGGTTTTTGATTAATGGGTTTTGATTGATTTTGTGTTTTGATTAATGGGTGTTTGTGTTTGTTGATTTTGTGTTTTGTAGGAACGTGATTTGGAGGAACTTGAACGGAATGTTGAACCTTCTTGGCCTAAGTTGGTTGAACCATTGGAGAAGATTGTTGATAGGTTGGCCGTTGTTTGGGGGATGGTTAATCATCTTAAATCTGTTAAGGATAGTTCTGAGCTTCGTTCAGCAATTGAAGATGTGCAGGTATGTGTAATTCTGCATTTTTCGATTGGATTGGTATATTTTTGTATTTGTATTAATATGATTGTTTGTGCATTTAGGATGTAGGCAAATACTTTATGTGAATTGCATGTTATCGGAATAGTGGCGCTACATCGCTCTAATGTGGCAGATTTTAACAAATCACTATTGTTCTTCGATGTGCAATTTAGTATGAAATGCTGTCAAATAGTGGTTATGACACTGTAGCGTAGCGGAATTTGAGCAAATTGTAATTTTTCGTGATCAGCTACTGACAACACTGGTGAATTGGTTTATTGGCCTCAGTTTTAGCATTTTATGACTATTTGAGTCATATTGCAACATATTATTATGTTTTTTGCTACTTTGTTTAAATTAATTTTCATGGGTTTTTGGTCATTTATGTATTTTTCTTTTGGGTTGTGATTGCTGTAATTTTGCTGTGCTAACGATGGTTAATTTGTATTTGCAGGCAGAAAAAGTTAAGTTTCAGCTTAGGTTGGGCCAAAGCAAGCCTCTTTATAATGCGTTCAAAGCAATTCAAGACTCTCCTGATTGGAAGACACTTAGTGATGCTCGCAAACGAATTGTTGAAAGTAAGTTACAAAATGTCTGATTGACTTATTGTTTAATGTTTATGCTGTTCTTTGTTATATGGTGTTTTATTTCTTCTGTATTGGCATGTTATTTTACGCTCTTAAATTACTTGAATTGCTTTGCATTGCATTCTGATGCTGGTTCTCAACTTCTAGATTATTATTTTGTAAGATGGAGAATTGTGAAAGATGTTGGATTTGTAGTTGGTATAAAGATTTCTGATTTATGGTTCCACTCTTTTGCTAATTTTCTGATTAATTGTGATATAGATGTTGATATTTGATGGCAATATTTGAATATCTTTGTGACTTTACCCATAAACTCTGTCCATTTACCTTCCACTCGATTTTAGACAAACTCATTGTTTGTGGTTTGTCAATTTACATTGTAACAATTGTATTTGTGCCTTTGCAGGTCAAATAAAGGAGGCAGTTCTTAATGGTGTTTCTCTTGACGATGATAAAAGAGAACAGTTTAACAAAATTGAACAGGTGTGCTATTTAACAACTAAAAACAAATGTAAATTGTGGATTTTAATAATTTGAGATATTTGATTCCCAATTTCCCACCATTTTGATTGATCATGTACTAGGCTTTGGCTATATCTCTATCTTTATTGATAGAAGCAACTGGGCATATCCTGTTTTCAGACTAGGGTGGAAATTAAGATCACAGTTTTTTTTGTAATTTTATGTTTTAAAACTAAATAGGACAACCAACATGAACTGGTAAAATTCTTTTGAAATTGAAATTTTAAGAAATCAGCAAGGGGTCATATGCAACAGTCTGGAATTCCAATTTCATTGGCAGTATATCTCAGCAAGGAATTTTGATCAATATCGAAACACCTTAATAAACCAAATATAGTGATGAGATTTTAATGTAGCGATTCTATACGCATACACATGTGCTCAAATTTCAGAAGCATAGTGATCGTACATCATAACTAAATGAAATTCAATTGACAATTCTTGCTTTTTATTGTGTATATATTTTTTTTCATGGTTTCATCCGTAGGAGCTGGAAAGATTATCAGAAAAATTTGGGGAGAATGTTCTGGATGCAACCAAAAAGTTTGAAAAGCTCATTACTGATAAGAAAGAGATTGATGGATTACCTGCTACTGCTCTTGGGTTGGCCGCACAAAGTGCAGTATCCAAGGTAGATCTTGTTGACATTTATGTTATTATTCTCAAGTTACGACAATCAGCTAACTATTTGAGTTTTGATTACTTGATGGAAAAAATGCAGGGGCATGAAAATGCCACCGCTGAGAATGGTCCATGGGTAATTACACTGGATGCTCCAAGTTATATTGCTGTTATGCAACATGCTCGCAACCGTTCTTTGCGTGAGGAAGTCTACCGTGCGTATATAACACGTGCATCAAGTGGAGATTTGGATAATACTCTACTTATTGAGCAAATTTTAAAGCTTAGGTTGGAAAAGGCGAAGCTTCTCAACTACAATAACTATGCTGAGGTATGACCCTTTCATTGTTAATAATATAATCCTATGTAGGTTGCTGATGTATATTATCTATCAGGTTAGCATGGCAACTAAAATGGCAATTGTTGATAAAGCAGAAGAACTTCTCGAGAAGCTTCGTAGAGCTTCCTGGGATGCTGCAGTTCAAGGTAGTGTATAAGTTGTGTCTATGGTGTTGTGTTTGCATCATGATTTATATGGTATGCAGTTGTTTCAATTAGTTGCATGTATGGGGAAATTGCATTGTGTATATATCTTGAGTTAGCTCCTTATTGTCATTGACTATTCCAAAATAGCAAAAAAAATTGATGTCTTTTTTTATAGGATTCCACATTTCCAACACCTAATAAATCTGACATATATCTTATATGGGAAAATTGCATTGTGTGTACATGTCTATTTTCATTTAATGAGCCAATAACAATCCATCTTCCTTTCTTGCAGATATGGAAGACCTTAAGAAATTCTCAAAAGATCAAGGTGCATTGGAAGCTGATGATTTGACTCATTGGGATGTTAGCTTTTGGAGTGAGAGGCTCCGTGAATCAAAATATGACATTAATGAGGTTGCTTATTCACTCATCATTTTGAAAAGACACTTTAAGAACTTAAGGTTATAGGTATAGTTTTGATGATTGCTAGTTAGTCAGGATGAGAAAGAAATTAAGAATGTCTGGAAAAAGATTTAATCTCCATTCCACATAATCTATTATTTAATACATTGTTTGTGTATAGAATAATTTCACACTATATTTTATACAACTTGAATTGAAATTTGAAGGTCCTTTTTGAAGAAAAGTTACACAAGAATTTATGATAAGTCTGCAATATATTTTTAACTATTTGGTTGAATGCTGTAAATATCCTACCAAAACACATTTTCACAAAATTAAAGGCAGACTTACCTTGCATTTGTAAGAGGCTAATTACTTGACTTGCACCAGTGACCTCCTAGTCACATGGCAGCAGTTCCAACTGCTATGTCAAGGCTTCCCTTCATATATAATTATATTTAATTTCGTAATTGCCTATCATGAAGGATCTCATTCTTTGATTTCCATTATCTTGTTCCTACATATGATTTATTAAATTTTGTTTACTGGTTTTTTTACATTCTGAAAGGCATTATTTTATCCATGTCAACCATGTGAAAGTCCATTCTTCCCAGTCCCACCTGCGAGTCATAGTAAATGGTTTACTCATCCCATTCGCTCCATTGACTAATTTACAAACTAATACAATAATACTGTATCACCATTAACAGTATATCAGTCTTTCATTTGTTATTGAATTTGAAACTTTTAATCTGCCTAAAGAAAGATCATACATCTGCTACTTTTGTCTTATAGGAAGAACTGCGCCCATTTTTCTCTCTGCCAAATGTTATGGATGGACTCTTTGACCTTGCAAAAACACTTTTTGGCATTGAAATTGAGGCTGCTGATGGTCTAGCTCCGGTAATCAAATTCTTTGTTGTTCAGCTGTTCTTGTATTGTGGACCATCCATTTTGAAATTCCTGACACATGATTATTGATATTCAGGTTTGGAATAAAGATGTCAAGTTCTTCCGTGTTAAAGATTCTTCTGGTAGTCCAGTAGCCTATTTTTATTTTGATCCCTACAGCCGTCCTTCTGAAAAAAGGCAAGGTGCATGGATGGATGAAGTTGTTGCTCGTAGTCGTGTACTGTCACCTGATGGTAACTCATCAAGGTTGCCTGTTGCCCACATGGTGTGCAATCAAACACCTCCAGTAGGAAGCAAGCCAAGCTTAATGACATTCCGTGAGGTAACACATATTTTACTTTATTTATCTATTTATATTTTTAAGCTAAAATTTGTGTAATAAAAAAAGGAAAATACTATGTACATTGCTTTATAAACTGTTCATCAGGTTTCGTATAAAAAGATAAAAAATTGCCAAAATCTTTGCCGATTTTGTGCATCCAAAGATAGTTATAAAACATGTTTTTTAAAAAATTATGTGAGAATCAGGATGAACTGTGTGCAAGGCACTGTACATAAGTATTCTCCATAAAAAAGGTGTCTAGGCTATGTTAATGGGAGCACTAATTACTTATAGCAGTTTCTGGTCTTCACATAATTACGTTTTTTATCAAATAGTTTCTGAATTTAAATATTTGGTCTAAACGGATGATTAATCTCACTGTTTTTTCAATTAGCTGGATTCTAAGGCATAATTTGTGTTGATATTATGAGTTTTTTTTTTTTAAATAAGAGAAGGAAAGCAGGAACTATAAGAACTTTGAATATAATGGGTAATATAATTGATAATAATTTGATGGTAAATGATAATAATTTGTTGATAACAGTGCAATAATTTTTTTTATTAAGTTTGTATGTTATAGAAAAATGGAATAGATTCAGTCCAAATTATCACCTGTTTTAAATTTTAATGAAGACTGCAACTGTGGAATGGGATTCAATCCTGAATATTTCATGTTGGATGTAACAAAGTTATACTAATAAACTTCTAAGTTCTAAGGTTCTGATAATAATAAAATGAAAAGAACTCCATCCATCTATTGGCCAATTTCAGATACCCCCATTGTGGTTTAAAACTTGACCACTTGACACCCATAGCTTACTAAATTCTGCACTGTATTTGGAGTCAACATGCCTGTTTGATAAATTTAGGAAGTCAAGATTTTTAGTTTGGAGCCACATGGTAGTCCTTTGAAATTGAACTGTAGTATAATATAAAGGGTGTCTTACATTTTAGCATAATAAAATTGATTGATAATTAAGGCATGATATATCAGCTATGATACAATACAATATGTTACTGACAATTTTTTATGTATAAACTGAGCTTCGGTTACTAAGTTGTATCCTTGTTAATCACTATAAATTTGAAAATAGTTCATAAAACGTCATTTTCGTCTTCTCCTTTGTCTCAGGTTGAGACTGTCTTCCATGAATTTGGCCACGCACTTCAACATATGCTTACCAAGGAAGATGAGGGTCTAGTTGCTGGTATTAGGGGAATAGAGTGGGATGCCGTTGAATTACCTTCTCAATTCATGGAAAACTGGTGTTACCATAAGTAAGTAATAAGTAATTATATAAATCCATATAAAGTTTATGCCCTTGTCTTTTGCCTGGATGTTAACTTCGATCCTTTCTTTCATAAATAACATTATATTTTTTAACCTGAATATCATGTATTTTTATATTTATGTAATTTTTTTGTTGCTTTAGAGAAACTTTATTGGGCATTGCAAAACATTATGAAACTGGGGAGACTCTCCCTGAAGACGTATATTTGAAGCTTGTTGCTGCCAGAACTTATCGTGCTGGCTCCCAAAGTCTTCGACAGGTCAGTATGAATGTATTGGTTAACTACACCTTTTCTATATCTTCATTTGAAATTGAAAGTTTCATATTTTACTCTTTCCTTATCGATTTATGTGTTTGCCATATATACAACCATGGTAGACAAGATCGCGATCTGAAGCGTAAGATCGGACGATTTTAAGATCCTACAGGGGTTCACCGTGCCGGAATATGACCGGAATCGGTTTTGGGTGGTCGCGGGTGAGATCGTAGTGGAAACGCGTAAGATCGGACGAAATTGCGAGTTATTTCCGTTTCTGCTTGAAACCAGAAAATTCGGGTAGGGTTACGACCCGGAAGTTGAAAACGCGACCCGGTTCAGGACCCGGGTCTAAAAGATGCGATTTTTTTTTTTTTTTTCCCCGTTTTTCTCCCTTTTCCCCTAGAAAACTGAACGGTTCCTTATTTTGTGCAGTCTCTTTTATTCTACCAACTAATTGATAATTAAAATAATTAATTTTTTTCCACCTTCCCAATCCATATCTGTAACTTCCCAATATATGTCATGATTAGTGGAACTTCCTTCTCACTCCAAATCTCACGATAAATAGGACTGATTGATCTCACTTCAGTATTCACTTCTTATTTCCTCTATTCAATTCTTCTCATCTACTCTTATTTTCTTTCTCTCTTTAATCCATTCAATTCCTTCCCCAATGGCTTCAAGCTCTGCTGTTGGTGGTACTTTGGCTCTTGGTGCTCTCACTGCTCCCCCTGCAATTGCAGTTGCACCAAGACAGAAAGCACGACCAAAAAATGCTCCTGGAAACAAAACCGCTATAGCATGGAAACATGGTGTTCCTGATCCTGTTAATCCAAGGAAAATTCAATGCAAGTACTGCAAAAAATGGGTAACAGGAGGTGTTTACAGGCTAAAACATCACTTGGCTGGAACTTCAAAAGATGTGGAAGCATGTAAGGCTGTCCCTGATGAAATCAAGAGCGAAATGCTGCAAATTTGTGCAAGATTGCAAGAAAATTTGATCAAAAAAACAGAGGCAATGGTGGATGAGGAGAAGGCAGAGGTTGGTGAAAAAAGGATGAACACTAACAACTCTGGAAACATATTTAAGATGCTACTCATGGTAGGACTGAGATTGAAGAGGATGTCATTCTTGTTGATAATTTAGAAGATGAACATGATGATGGAGGCAGAGATAAGAATGAATATGAGGATGACTTTGATAAGGAAAATGAATATGAAGGAGATGATGGAGAAGATAGCGAAGATGCAGATCAGGAAATTGATGATCCCTTGGGTGATTATGACAAACTCCAACATGAATTGTTTGGGAATTGAGTGAATTAGGATGAAATTTTCAGTTCTGGTCTGCTGTTTAGATGTTGTTAAGATGGTTTTAATGCTAATATTGAAGTTTTTTTACTACTAAATTATGTTGCTTCATATTCATATTATGAATCTATATGCATTATATATGAATTTTTAAATTTGGTAGGATCTTACGATCCGTGTTACGATCCCCCGAATCACGATCTTGTTACCCCTCCCCGATCTTGCGTAGGATCTCGAGTCTGACTACCTTGTATACAACAGTGTCTTTTTTTTTATGTGTGCATTCAAAGCATAAATATGTACTGTTACAAGTTCTGGACTTCATTATGCAATAACTATTCTTCTTCCCTGTGGCTTTGGAGTAATAATCTAAGCATTCTGCATCAGTATTGCTACTTTTGGGTTTTCTCATCTCTTCTTTTCTTTTCCATTTATTGTTGTGTTTCTGAAGGATGGAACAAACTGATTTAAGATGCTATTGATTCTTCACAATATTCTATCAAATGTTTAATGCTGATTCTAACCTTTCTTTCTTGTGTTGTTACATAGATGCTTTAAATAATTGCCTTTCATTGTAATCTATATTTGTTGCAGATAAGATTTGCAACTGTAGATCTAGAACTTCATACAAAATATGTTCCTGGGGGACCAGAAACCATCTATGATGTTGACCGCAGAGTTTCCGTGAAAACTCAAGTGATTCCTCCATTGCCAGAGGACAGGTTCCTTTGCAGCTTTAGTCATATATTTGCAGGTTTGTTGTGCCTCTTTTATACCTCTTTGTTGATTAGGCCATCTGATTCTATATGCACATATTTTAAGTTGTTCTGAACGAACTAAGAAATAGCTTTTGATTGATAAGCATATTCCAAATATACACTTACCTTTCATTGGCTCACTCACTCATTTACTCCACCAATGTAAGTATAAAATAGTTGATAATATAAGAGTAATGTTGACAAAAAGGTAGTTTATGTGTAATCTTAAAATATGAAAGCGACCTTTAAATAAGGACAAATTTTTCCTACTAGACCAACAATTAAACATGAACAGAGGGAGTATGCAATTATCATCTTGATGAAACTCATTTTTTACTCTTTTCCTGGATTTTACATTTGTTAGGTGGATATGCTGCTGGATACTATAGCTACAAGGTATATTTGTAATGTTTTGATAATTGTGGACGTTTTGTTTCGCATATTGGGGGGTCTTTCTTGGCAGTATAGAACAGATTTCCATCAGTCTCGGCAACAAACAGGAAAATAACTATTTAGTATATCTTATGGTGAATTTGTCTGTTATGCAGTGGGCTGAAGTGCTATCTGCAGATGCTTTCTCTGCATTTGAGGACGCCGGATTGGATAATAACAAGGTATATTCGATTGAGAAAAACTGCCAATAAGGATTTGGTTTTCTGTCAAGGAAGTGGTTTCCTTTGTCTTTAATAATCCTTCAATATCCCTTTTTTTTTTTTTTTGTGATTTACAATTTGAAAAAATACAACATAGCTTTTCTCATTGTGTCACCTACTCGCCTATTATATTTATTTCGAAGAGTAAACCATCACTTTAGTTACCGAATGCTTTGACCCTTGTTTGATTGTGATCATTATTTTAACTATATATTTACATTTACACAGGCTGTTATAGAAACTGGTCGCAAATTCCGGGAGACCATTCTTGCTCTTGGAGGTGGCAAGGCACCACTGGAGGTGAGAATTCGGATAATACAATTACATTTACATTACAAAAACTCTTTCGATTTTGCACTGTTTGGTTGTTAATGCAAAGTGGTTTTATGCAGGTCTTTGTGCAATTCCGTGGGAGAGAACCAACACCAGATGCATTGCTCAGACACAATGGCCTAATTGCAGCAGCTTAGGGATAGAATAGAATTATCCACAATTTTCTGTTGACAAAATGCACTATAAATTAGTATAATAATATAATTGTGGTTCTTAACGTTTTAGATATTGTCACATTTTAAATTTTATGTTATTTTACAACATTTAAAGGAATTTAAAATTTTCAAATACAAACTATTTTGCAAACATTTTGTTCAGCAAATAAGAGTTTGCCACTTAATTAATTAAGACCAATTACATAATTCTTACCTGGCGTCGAAATTAGTGGGAAAGTATTTTGCAAAATGTTATACTAACACTCGAGTTGTTTCACTCCATAAATAAACTCGACCACTTAAGAAATTCGTTGGACAAACAGACTCACTCACACCTCTTACAACTTACACAGTCCTTTGTTCTCGGGACATAAGATAAGCTATTTGCTTAGCTTTACACGTCCATCCCAAGGTATCATTTCTAATACATATTTGGGATAGGTGTCCTGAAAACACTGACTAAATATGCAAAAAAATAGAGATTTTACATTGAGAATGATAGTTTTAAACCAAAGTTGATTACCCTTTTTAACGCCTTTTAAGTCAAAATTTCTATTTTTCACATTTTTTTTCTCACTACTTTAGCATTTTGTGAAAGCTACGTTGGAACAACTTTGGGTATTTTGTGCCTTCACGTCTAGCAAAAGTGGTGGATCAATGAGTGACTAATTGAAGGTGGGTTGGCTGATCTAACATGAAGCAACCTTTTCTAACAACTTTGTTTAAAATTTTTATATCTTTGATAAATTGATTTTGCAAATAATAATGAAACAAATTGAATAATGAGGTTAGAGTTTGACATTTGATATGAAGGTCAAATTGAACCGCTTGAAAATGAGTTCATACTAAGTGACACATAAGTTTTTGGTTACTGGTTTTTTGGTTCTGAGTAAACCATGTAGTGTTTCTTGTTTTATTGAAAAAAAAGAAGTGTTTCTTGAGATAAGTGTTTCTTGTTTACTAGATTTTCATTCGGAGTAAACTAAAATGTGTTTTGAAGATGAGGAGATAGATATTGGTTTATTATTTTATTTTTATTTTATTTTTGACAAGGTTATTAATATTGTTTATTCACCTCACTTTGTAACTCCCTTGCCACCACCAAATAATAATGAAAAGAAAATGAAGATTTATGAAGCACGGACTCTGACACGGACACCGCGATACGACACGGACACTTCGACATCGCTGATGTAAAAAATATATGACACCGACACCGCTACATATTTATAAAAAAATTTAAGTTTAGAATTAAAAATACATACATATGCATCTAAGTTGAACAAATTTTTAATATAAATTTTTTTTAAAAGAATATATAATAGTACATTTGACATTTACTCATCAACTACTATCAAAAAATTAAAAATAATGTAATCAAAATGTAATATCTTTAATCCATCATTGATCAATATTATTATTTCGACACATTTTTAATCGTTGTATATATGTCTGAGAAAAGTAGAAGCAAATAAAAAATTTGGACACTTACTCCGACACGTTTGTACGAGTGTCTTATAGGTGTCGGACACCGATTTAAGGAGTATCAGAATAAAGGAAAAATTATTTTTTGGATACCTCTCCGACACGTTTGTACGAGCGTCGTACGGGTGTCATACGAGTGTCGGACACCGCGACACGTCTAATCATAGAGGTGTCGGTGCTTTATAGATGAAGATTTGGTATCCTTTTTCGTATTTGGTGGATACATAAACAATCTTTCTCATTTAGTTGTTTTACTTTTAAGTGAATATTTCTTGCTATGCTTATCATAAGTAATTAAATTTGTGAAATGCTTAATTAATTAAACATATATTTAGGGCCTTAAAAATCATAAATTAACTTTCTACTTATCATTCTCTTCTCTTCAATGTAGTAAAAACAAAGTATCAATTGCTCTATCACTTTATTTTATTTTATTTTTCTAATTATGTTATTGGTGGAAAATACACACGCGTCGAAGAATTTGACCAATTATTTTAATAATTAGAGTTTCACTTTTTAACCATGCTTTTTATCTACAAAATTTGTCTAAAACTTTGTTTGAAATTCAACAAATATCAATGTAACGTTGGTTATATATATATATATATATATATATATATATATATATATATAACTCTTATTAAATTTTAGTGTATGTTTAGATTTGATTTTGATAGCGCCAAAGTAACTTTAAAGACTTTTTGATAGTCAATTAGTAGTTAATCAACTTAATGAAAAAAATTTCACATATCATCATGTTACATTTTGAAACATGATTTTAAAGATTTAAAACTAATTTTGCTATGCCTAAAAGATTCTTGTTATCTGTGTCAAAAAAAAAGATTCTTGTTATCAAATTTATTATATCTTAAAGCTATAAAAAATTTATCACCAAATATTTTTCTTACTCAAATTTATTATTCATATCTATTAAAACATTTTTAATCAAAATCAATTCATTTAATGAAAAACCAAGATATTAGATTCGTTTGATTAATAAGTTTTTTCTCTATAATAACGGCTCGTTTAACCTAGCTTATTTTTTAGTTTATGCAATATAAATTAGGTTTTATCCTATTTTATAAGTTCAAACAAGTGAAAATTGAATTTTTATAAGCTATTTTATCATAAAATACTTTAACAAACTTATAATAACACATAAAAATTGCATAAGCTGTTTGCATAAACTCAAAAATAAATTAGGCCAAATGGGCCATAAATCTCTTAAGAGAACTCAAATTCAATTTTTGTTAGAAATAATTTTTAATAAACTTTATCTATCTTGCTATCAAAACCTAAATACCTCATTCCCTGAAAACTACTATATTAACATACAATAAATAAATTCAATTAACCATTATGCTAAACAGTGCACCAGGTGCACTAGTTAAACATTAAAAAAGGAAATAAAAAGATAAAATTAATGCTACAGATAATTTTTTGCATCTTTAACACATTAAATGCACAAATTTTAAAAAAAAAAATTATATTAATATGCTTAACCAACATAGCATGTGCATTTTTTTATCATTTTTCTTCAATTAATACCAATTTTATGTTTAAATCTAAATAATAGAAAGTTAGGTGTAAATTTGTTTTTTCTTTCCTCAAAAGAACCTCCTATCATATATTGGCAAAATAGAACCTCTAATTAAACAGCAAAGTTCAAAAAAAGTCCTGAGAAGTAAACAAGAGTTGAAAAAGTTAGAAGAAGCAAAAGAGGAAAAGAAAAATCTGCATTGGATCTGAAACCAAATGGCACGAGCAGGAGGAATCACAAACGCAGTTAACGTTGGAATCGCAGTTCAAGCTGATTGGGAGAATCGTGAATTCATTTCTCACATTTCTCTCAATGTTCGTCGTCTCTTTGATTTCCTTGTCCAATTCGGTACATACTCTTTTTCATCTCAATTTTGGATTTTTCTTTGACCCATTTGTGTTGTTTATTGAAATTTACTATCTTTTTTTTATGGGTTTGTTGTTAATTTTTTAGAGGCTACAACAAAGAGTAAATTAGCATCATTGAATGAGAAGCTTGATGTATTGGAACGTCGTTTGGAATTACTTGAAGTTCAAGTTGGAAATGCTTCAGCTAATCCATCTCTTTTTGCAACTTGATTTGTAGTGTAATACATCTTTCTAGTAAGATCTCTTTACACCTATAGTATAATAATGTATAATAATCTAAAGGGAATATTCTAAATCAAAAGTTTATGTGTTTGATTAGTGTAATCATGCTTTGTTTGTTTAAATCTGGTAGTGATTGATTTGCAATTTATTGGGTTATTATATGGTTTACTGCATTGGTTTATTAGCAAATTTGGATTAGTACAATCTCGTGTTGTGTCTCATGCAATTGTTGCAATTTTCATATTTTTATCATGTGATTGAGCAAGTTTGAGTAAAAATCTCAAAAAGAACTTATGGAAAAAATATGCAATAATTATGATTTTTTTTTTTTTTGACAATAGCTTATTGTAGTAGTCAAAATCACCTTCTAGATAAATCGTTCGGAAGAACCCGAGTTCGATTTCTGGTGGGAACAATTCACGGCCGAACTTTGGATTATTGGACCCCCTTCCCTGGGAGCCAGAGAGTTAATGCATTAAAAAAAATCACCTAGATCTCTACAGGATTTCTCTCGTTTAACTTCCACACAAAAATCTATAATATAAGCTTATGAGGGCTTTTCTATAAGTGAAAGAACTATAAATTTATTTTGATTGAGAAGTTCTCCTAAGGTAGATGTTAATCCAAATATGATTTCAGTACCTGTAAAACACAGCCTCGTGTTTTCATGGTACATGGATGTGCCATACTTTGTAAGCTTACATATTCTCGATTCTTGTGCCACTTCCGTTTCATTAGGAACATGCGTATTTGCCTGATTCAGTCATTTGAGATCCACATATGTCATCTTAGTTATAGTAAATTAGTAATTAGTAATCGAAAGAACACATCAATGGATGAGGACTTGTATTACACCTTTGGTACCTTCCTTTTTGTAGAAACAAGGAATATCGTTTTGCAAATTCTGGATTCCTTCATCTGGATAGAAATAGTCGTTGACATACTAACTTGATGATATATGGCGTATTAAAAATAAAAACTTGATATATGCCATATGTCACTCCTGAGTTTGTCATTTTTATATTAACGGTGAGTAAGAGAATCTCCAATGGTACAACAAATTTAGAGTGCTTAACTTTGAGTGGGAAGAATTTAACAATTTTACACCCCAATGGTACAACTCTCTCAGAACTTACATTTTTATATTTCTTTAAAATGAATTCCACAAGTTACCTCACAATTATTCTTTTATACTTAAGCAACGGTTCTTATATAAGAATGATTCTTAAACCGGGGCATCAGTGTAATCTGCCTCAAATAGTGGAACTTGTAAGAACTTCTTACCTCTAAGGACCTCTATTTAGAACTGTCATTGGAGATGGCCTAATGTTATTATTGTTGCACATTCTTATCAGCATTCTTTCCAGTTTGGATAACAACTAACCCCTTTCTTAACTATTGACAAGAACTGAAGCACTTGGTTAATCTTCCCTTAAAAGCTAGTTATCATGGAAAAATAATCAAGCCAATTAAGTACTCCACCAAGCATCTTATACTATTTGTTGTAGGGCTCAGTCAGCCATAATACTTAAGTCTTTGTCAAAGTGCCGCTCCTGACTTCCTTGCTACTACATCCATGGTGCTTCACTCAGTCTTTTTTCAGTCAGTCCCTCTGTAGCTAGCCCGTTCAAAGGGGCCAATAACTAGTTCAGAATTTGATAAGCACCCTAGCACTCTTCGACATCTCATACTACTCAATGTGAGAGTAAGCACCCTGTAATACCAAAGTCCCCATCAACTATCTTGTGTTGCTCAGGTTCTGCTTAATCTCGTTTGACTTGCATAGAACTAAACACATTTAATTTTCCTATTGTTCTAACTTGTTTACCGTAATATGCCACCATAATCTTCTTTTTCCGTTTTTATAGCTTGTTCTTGTTCTCATTCTCCTTATTTGAGTATTTTTAAGAAACAATTCAACATGGAAGAAATAGTGTATTTTATAAAGTAGAGTAAGTTAGCATCAATGCGATTCCTTGAAAAAACTAAATTTATTGATTGTGTAGGTCACATTTTTCTGAGGGAAAAACTTAATTACCATTTTGCTGTACCGGCATAATTCAAGTTTGAATTCTGATCAGATATGAATTGTTATGTGAACTTCTGGTCTTTCTACTGCATAACATTGGCAAATATGATGTCCCTACAATTTCAGATCTTTCCTTCTGTATTGTCTTTAACTCATTATTTCTCAAAATAAGCACTATATTAAAGGGGAATGGAATTGAAAAAAGGAAAACCAAGAGTGTAAGAATTGTTTGTCAAATTCAGGGGTCGATATATATATTTACAAAATTGTACTTCGTATAACTGAAACGGTAAACACAATTTAAAAAAGAAAAACCTTTGGCTGAATCAAACATCAATGACAATTTTTTATTGCTCAGTGGTCCCACACCCATCCAATCCAATACTAGGATATTTATTCAAATGTTGGTATCTATTTCAAGCCTATTGAATATTTGGCTCTATAATAGTCAATATTGGCCTATACAATTTAAGAAATGGGCATTTTGGGAACAAGTTTTAAGAAAAGAAGATTAATTGTTTCAAATTAGTTGTTTTTGCTAATATTTTTCAACTTAGTTGTTTCATAAAACATGACAATCTTTCCTTTCCTTATTACCATTTGAGGGTATGGTAATCCCAAACTTCAATTTGTAAAGAGATGGAGTTCGATGAATGCCACCTTAGAAACTATCATTTGAGTTAAACGTGTGCAACGGAATCACAACGGAAATTGCGGCCGAGTACTTTCACACTATAATTGGAATTTTGAACCATGCATAAAACATTAAAAATAATATGAATTGTTTGTAGTGAAAACACAAAATAAAAACAGAATATTTTCATTTCTAAAAACAAGATAGGTCTAAAAGTATTTCCCATATATATGTGTGTTCTTCATGCTTGACTGAATTTGTCGCTAGTCTATCCAAAAAGTGTGAATGGCTCTGTTGAATGCATTGTTTAACTGTCTTAGTTTAAATCAATATCCAACTTGTTTGTGAAGTTTTTACTTGTCATGTTTAGACTTAGCAAATAATAAGATATGGCTTTTAAATTATTTACCATATGTTTCTTTCACATGCATTTGACCCAAATTATTCTTTTCACCTATAAAAACTGGGGCTGAGAAATAGAGATTCAGTTTCATGAAGCATAGAGTAGATGAAAATACAATCAAAAGTAGTATTTTTCTCTTTTACCATTTAGAATGTGATATTACTAAAGCAAATATCAAAAAAGAATCCAAAGAATCCCATTGACCCATTTACTATCTCGGTTGAGGGTGTGATAAGGTTTGGGTTGTGATGGTTGATTCTGCTGTAGATGTAGTTGAGGGCAGCGCCCTTTTGTCCATGACAATTGAGTAGCGGTTGGATCCTCCAAGGCTGTCAATGGATTTCATGTATTCAGATGCATTGTTTTCGATAATGAGAGCATCCTCCAATTCACGGACAATGTCAACCATGCATGGCCTATATGTTGAGTAGGGTTCAAGACATTGCAGTGCTACTTCCACCACTCTCCACAGTGCCTCTGCATGATATCCTCCCTTGATGCCAGGATCTACAATTTCATCCACCTTTGATGCTCTTATGTATGGTTTAGCCTGCATACAAAGTTATATGTTAGTGCCTGCTAAATATAATCACTTTATAGGATTGAAAATTCTATTAATAAAAAACGGGAACAGTATCATACCCATTCAACCAAGCTCCACTCAATCCGTGGTCTCTTTATGTTGAGAGGCTCCCTTCCGCTTACAATTTCAAGTAGAACCACACCAAAGCTGTAAACATCACTCTTTTCAGATAATTGCTGGGTTTTGTAGTACCTGCATAGGGATAAATGTCAGCTATAGGGAAATTTGTTCACATCATGGTTACTTTCTGTAACACGTGAAACAAATAGGAGTAAGAGTTTGGATTCTTCTTCATCTCATTTGAATTCACATGGAAAATTATTCCTTATTCCTTATAATAGGAGTGTTGGATTTTTCCCCCCAATGAGATCAGTATGAGAAGTTCAAATTAAGATGATTTTAGAAGTTCACTTACTCAGGATCCAGATACCCTGCTGTTCCTCTTACTTCAAGGGAAACATAACTGTCTCCTTCCTGAGGAGCATATTTTGAAAAACCAAAATCTGCAACCTTAGCACACATGCTATTATCAAGCAGTATATTGCTTGATTTGACGTCCCTGTGTATTACAGAGCGTCCAGGAAATGTGTGAAGATATGCCAAACCTGCTCAATCAGAAAACTTGTCAACATTTTGTTGTCCTCAATATGTTATAGATGAAAATTTTAGTGAAGTCAGACTGAGTTATGTCTGCAATTGAGTTTATTATGTGAAAAACACAGAATTTTAGGATGCATCATACCAAAAAGTTTTCTTTTACTCCAAAGTAGGTTTATTATAGAAATCCTTATGCCTCTTATATTCTTATTCAAGTGACTACGTGTCTACGCCTGTGGCAACACCTAGTTGTTTGTAGTCTACACTTCATCTTTTTTATTGTTCATTTGAGTTAGTTTTATAATTTCATCTGGAATGTTTACATACAATTTCATGTTTTGTCCTCCCTGATATGATGCAATGCAAGCTTATTTCTTAGTGGATAGGCATAAGCACAACTTAGTAAAAATAAAACATCATATTACTTACCTCGAGCTGCACCTAGAGCAATAGAGAGTCTAGTTGGCCAGTCTAATATTTTTCTTTTTGCTGGTTCCCCTGTTATCATTAAATCGAATTTCAGAATTACTGTGTTTTAAAAGATATCAGCTGAAAGAATTGCGAGATACTTACCATATAGTCTATCTAGCAAAGAGCCATTGGACATGAAAGGATACACGAGAATTTGTTGATCATACTCATTACAGTAACCAAGAAGAGGCACCAAGTTCTCATGTTGTATTGCTGAAAGTAGGTTTAGCTGCATGATGCATCATATCAGATGGTGTGATAGGAACCAAAATATTTCCTTAACTACTATAGGACCAAACTTTTAGTTAGGAACATTTTTTTTGGAATCTTGTTGTTCTAATAAAGTGGTGGTGCATATTATACCTCGTTATCGAATTCTCGGGTTCCCTGAGTTGATGTTGCCGACCGGACTTTCACTGCCACTTCTTGACCATCATCTAAAGTGCCTCGGTAAACAGAGCCAAATCCTCCTTCACCTATCAAAGTTTTGTAGTTTTCTGTAGCCAGTTCTATACACTCCAAAGTGAACGGTTTAACTGATACAGACTTTATGAAGAAATTGTCTTTGCTTGGCAATGAGAAAATTATATCTGCATGTTTTTGTTGGAGAATGTCATATATGCAATGTAGATTAGACCAAACAAAACATACTAAAATCACCACTTCCATCATAGCTATGGCTTTCTATAGAAACTCATATCATCTATCACAATCATAATAAGTATACTTTTTTCAATTGATATTCTTGTTACTGTGAGTATGGAATGTAAATTTATTCGTAGTCATCTATCTAGGAATTCTTTGTAATCTGAGATTGTTTATACAGAGTGATGTGACTATAATTTTTGTTTTTAGTCTAAAAAGCAAACATGTTACTTTAGAATGCAGATTCACATAGAGTACAAAGGGATATAGAAGATAAAATGCTTACTCATTGGGTAGTTCTTTCCACCAAATCCTTCCAAAGGAATTGACTTGTGTCTATAACAGCAAACAAAAAGAATTCCAACAGCAACCAAAGTAATCAAAACTGATCCACTTGTAATAACTCCAATCACGAAAACTTGTCCAAATTTTGGTTTTTTTGCTTTGCATTTCCCATAACTGTGAAAACAGAAACAAATAAATTCTGAGCTATTTTATTCTAAAAACTTATATTGTTATGCATTAGAGAATTCTTCATACTCTGTTTTGATTAGTGAACTGTTCAATTTGGCTTGATCCTCATCGTTCATGTGCTGATTGCAGCCAAAATATCTGGAAATAGATCAAATACAAGCTGAATAAATAAAGTATATTAAAAATATACAATGATTGAAAATAGCTTCCTAGTATAGGTGAAGTAGAACTCCAACATATAAAACTTACAATGATTTTAAATGCGGCAGTGAGATAATGGATTCTGGAAGCTGCCCCATAAGGTCATTGTAGCTCAGATCTCTGTTCCATAAATGTAAATAAATCATTTAAAAAAGTTTCAGTGGTAATTTTCTAATTTAATGCTACTGGTAACAGAAGGAAAATCTCTATTATTGGACCTTAAGTGAAGGAAGAAACAAATTGAACAATATATGCAACATATAGTATCATCCTAGGACACCTAGAAATGCTATAAACTCATAAAGTATCATCCTAGGACGAGACCTTCTTTTGCCGCCCTACCAATTTCTCAACCACCATCCCGCTGCTTAAGTAGCGGACGGTGTTTTTTCCTCAAATTTCTCATTTTTACTCATCTGCTACTTAATTTAGCGGATGAGTCAAAATAGGGCGCGCGAGAAACTCGTAGTGCAGCAAAAGTAAAGATCTCCTAGGACATATAGATAAGGTCTTCTAGAAATTGTATGAGTTGGATTATATACAACATATTTTGTCATATTAGCTTGCCTGTGCTTGTTTATGTTAACATTTACAAGGATAATAGAAGTTCTATAAGCTTATATTGTTTCATCCTAGGGCATAGTTAAACATGAGACGAGATAATTACACTGATATCAGCAAGGAGGACGGTGGAAACGAGGGGATATAACCATCAAAATGGTTGTGGCTCAGGTTCCTGCACATAACAAAATTGTCATTATTATTACATAATGTATGGAAACAGGCCACTTTCCCACCAAAAATAATGTGATAGATTTTAAATGAGAGATTTGGAAGCAGTACAGTATTTTTAAACTGTTCATCTTAGTGACACTGGAAGGAATTGCTCCTTTGAGATTATTGGAGGAAAGATCCCTGGAGGAAATCAAAAAAGATTATGAACATAAGCTCCTCTCAAACAGTCTAACAAGTGCTTATTATGTTAGTAGATAAGCTAAAATAAACAAATTCAAACAGGTCCTATAAAGTCGAAGGACTTACAGCTTAGTGATAACAGATGAACCATTTGAACTGTCACATTCTATTCCCTTCCATGGGAAAAGCATACAAGGGTCTCCACTCCAACTCTCCAATGCTTCATTGTCTTGGTTTTGCAGCAGCAGTTCTTCTCTCATCTTCTGAATAACTACCACTGCCGAAATAGTGTTTGTGTAAGAGGGAGAAGAAAATAGAAGATTGGTTAAAGGTTAATAAAATTCAATAATATAGCAATCTTAGTGCATAGATGAATAATTACGATTTGTTTGGTTAGTCTCGTCAATCCATGGTCGGGCCTGCAGGATCTCATAGGCATTCAAAAGGGGTCCAAACTTAGATCCAGATGCTTTGACTAAGGTTATGTTGAGTGATCCATTTGCTGAAATGTTCAAGACAGTGTAATTGTACTTGGATCCTCCTTCCAATACATCAAAACTCGCCTTTTTAATCTCGCTGTTTAGATAGATGTCAAACACCCTTTCTCCTGCTTTAAAAGTGCTATTTAACTCATGGAAGTACAGAAACACAGAGTATTCATAATCATCGGTCTCAAGGTCATCATGGATGAACACCAATTTCTCAGGGTGAGTAAGAGCTGTTTGTAGGACTTCTAAAGGAGGTGCCACACTGCCTTTGAGGTCAACATTGCTGACATTGGAAGACAGTGGAAGGAAAGATGATGGAGTTGATGTTGTTTTCCAGATTCTATCATTTTGGTCAACTGGGAACCTAAAATTCATAGATACCGATATCGTGAGAAACAAAACAAAGTCGCGGACTAAACACTAAGTACAAATCACTTAAATAGAAAACTAAGGCTACACTAGATAGATATCCCCCTGTTTGCAGTTTACACCGCTTAAGATATCCAATCCGAAGTGGCAATCGTGATTCATATGAGATGCATATTATAATGGATTGAATGATAGACTTCTTGATTCTTGTTTCTCTAATTGTTATTTTCATTCAGGTCTTTAGACATTTTAGTTCATTCTATAAAGCGAAGCATAGGTTATCTCATGCATTATTCAGAAAGGTTAATTCATCATGCTGCTTAAGTTCATGTGTTCTAAAACATGTTTGATATTAGCATGAATTGCAGTTATATATCCCTTACAGAGAAAGATGTTTATTTTTATTTAATATCTACTCTGCATATGATTATGATGCTTCCATAAAATCCAAATAGTGATAACCTCTAAGCCTTATAGGTTTCCTAAGAGATACACTCTCTCTATCAAATGGTGGTGGAAGAATCTACCTCAAAATAAAGTAGATCACATACCTGATTTCATCTTTTGTGCCGCAAAGATTATTTCTGCTTATCAGTTTTAAAACACTGGTACCGAAATCGTGTAGGTATTCTTCAGGTAATGGCCTTAATTCAAGCTGAGAAATAAAGGGATTGACCTCCTCCTTCAATACACAAAAATCTATGTAGTCTTTGGTGGCTTTGAAAACTCCCTCAATTTCAAAGTCTTGGAGCCTAGACGATCTCACTTCGCCTAGTTCTGTTACCCCAATTGAAACATAAAACGAAGAATTTGAACTATCAAATGGAAATATCCCCCTTATCAGATATACTTGATCCTTAATTGTTGACAATTTGTAACATCTCTTTCCTTCATCTATATCAAACAGTCGAACGTTTTCATTGCTTCTGTGGCTTAACACAATTTCAGGTATTTGTCTGCAACTTCTTTTGTCAGAGTACCAATGGTAATCTGTTGTATAATTTAAGGTTGTCAATCGATCTGTGTAATCTGAATCAGCACAGCAAGCTATGCTCTTAAATCCTACAAGAAAAATGTCACAGGTTTCAAGATTATCTCAGTATTGTAAGTATGAAACTACAAAAAAAGAAACTTCTGTAATCATCTGATTCTGATGACCTTGTTAATTAAACTATGAAGTTGTTTTATATCTTGAAAGGAAAATAAATCAAGAAATAGATATTATGAGCCAAAACAATAACAATTATAGTATTAAGTTACTAACCTTCAATTGCAGAAGAAGCTGATCTGATAAATATACACAAACAAAGAGCACATGCCACAACCAATCTTATTAACCAAATAACTTGTAGCTCCATCATGATCTGAAAGAGAGGTTACCCCAAAGGGTTTTCATCTTCCCTCTAGTACCATAAAAATTCTTCTGAATTTTATTTCACTCTCTTCTTTGGAAACAACACCCTTTAGTTTTCTTATATGTTATCAGATTCTTCAAAGAAAGGAAAAATGAACCTTGATCAATTCTCTTATATAGTGAAACTATTAAACCCTTGTGGAAGAATTTCAAGGCACTTTCCAAAAGTTCTCAAATTGATTAAGAGTTAGAATTTAGAGGAAATAATATTGTTAAAAAATGGGGTTTGACTTTAGGCCTGGAAACTGCAGGAGGTAGCTAGGAAAAAGATGGAAGACGAGTTAGAGATTGAATTAGTACAAGTGCATTGTTAATATGTTTTTTTCCTATAGTTTTATTGTTGATGTTAAACATTATTAATTCTTATATTATTGTTGATGTTGAACATTATTATTCTTATTGTTTTGGTGGTGGTTGCTTCATTATCTGTATATATATAATAATATTGATATGGTTTAAATAATTGGACAGACCAGTCCTTCGTCTTCTTCTGCTTTTTTTCTTCTTATTCCATGGATGCAGCACAATGAAATTACTGAGTGGTACCGTTGGAACAAATTTTAAAGTTTTTTCTGGTATACATATTTAATGTTGCAGAGATATATATGCTTCAAGTATGTTATATTTATATACAATTTAAAGTCGCATATTGAATGAGATAAAGTCTGATAATGTGTTTATGAGTGGTGAATTGTTCTTATTTACAAGCCGATTTTATTAGGGTTGAGTTAGTTCGGATGCTAATTATAAGATATATGCTACTCGTAATTTAGAAACTAATTAAAAAAGAAAGGAATTTATACAATTGAAAGTCGTAGTTCAAATATATACAATGTAAAGCCGTAGTTTGAATGAGATAAAATTTGATAATGTGTTTATAAGTGGTAAATTTTTCTTATTTACAAGCCGATTTTATTAGGGTTGGGTTAGTTCAGATGCTAATTTTAAGATATATATGCTACTAGTAATTTAGAAACTAATTAAAAAGAAAGGAATTTAGAGTTTTCAATGCTAAGACTTTTTTTAACAAATGAGCGCGACTCAATTGGTTAAACAGTGTTGAACTTGTGGAAGAGGTTCATTGCTCGATCACGCAAAACACGCTTTTGAGAAGGGGCAGAGAGTTTTTATTTTTTATTTTTTTTAGTCTGTAGAAGAAGTGACAAACACTATTGAAATTTACACACAACTGCAAAGTTTTAAATTTGAAATGAGTGAAGGTGTCCAACCTAACAATTTTAGAATTACTAGACGAGAAAAAGAGTTTTAAGCCGCGGACTAAACATTTGCGCCAAGACTAATCCTATAATCAATCAAAAGGATCGAAGATTGTAGGAAAATTCTGTAAAATCACTAGGATGACAAAGGATGATTTCCTATCAAAAGAGATTAGACTTTTTTTTGTTTCTTGTGCTTAGCACATTTAAAGCATCTAGTGTTTCTTCTTCAAATTTTCTACAATAATATATTTAAATTTTATACCAATGGATTAAGAAATTGGGAAATGGCTCAATGATACCCCAAAAGAGCAAGTAACCCCTTACAATACTTGTAATACTAGTATAACTGTTCAGCGTGAGCTGACTGAAAACTACATCCATTTATGAAAATTTGGCAAAAACAAAATTGTCTACTTAATTGTTTACATATATCATTACAGATTCACTATTACCATATTCTTGGATAAAAAATAACTACCAAATCATGTGAACAATGATTTGATGTTTGTGTGTAAAAATATTTGTTACAACATGTTTGTCTCTTATTTAAATGATTCTGATTAGTTCCTGGTCCTAGATTAGAGGGTTCACACAATATTAAAAAAAATGTATTCTCCAAAATGAAAAGAAAAAACATTGATTAATTTCATGCATATTTGATTAAATAATATAAATGCTGCGTCAGAAATCAGTTTGTCAACTTTGTATTCATGTTGATTAAATTTCTCTAAATGTGCACTGATTAGATCATACTGTTATATATGGTAGGATTGAGGTATTATATTTTATATGTATTAGTATTTTATTCAATAGTATAAAAGTTGTTCTTTCTCTTAGGATTTGAATTGCATCTAACTCAATTTTTAAAAAAAATGGTTTATAAGGTGGGGAATAGTTCCGCTTATAAACATATGGTTAGACTATATCTCATTTAAATATGGAACTCTTAACACACATCTTCATGCTCAGGGCTAGATATCAATGACATGATCTGAATAATTCGAAAATAATAATTTAATAGTACATAGTTCAACAGATCTTAATAGATTTTAACACCATTTTAGAATTTGAATCGATTCTAATTCAACTTTCTATTTTCTTTTTTTAAAATATATACAAAAAGAAAGTTGTTGGAAGCAATATCTTCAAAATGTGTTTGGAGTGCTGTCACGTTGAGGAACTTTAACTGCCACATTTATGGTATGTTTGGTTGTGAAGAGAAAGTGAGAAGAGAGAAAGAGGTGAAAGAATATGAGAAGAGAGAAAAATGTGAGAAATATAGTAGATTTAATGTATTGATTGGTATAAGAGAAAGAAGAGAGAAATAGAATAGAAAGAAGTGTTGATTATTTTTGAAAGTACAAAAATACCCTTGATTAAAAACACATTCACCAATATATATCAATTAATTTTTTTGTTTAAATAAAATTTATTTATTTATTTACTAAATTGATTTTGATTAGTTTTATAAACTATATCAACTTAATTAATAATTGTTTAATTATATAATATGATAAATATAATGGTTAATTAGTTTATTATTTTAATGAGTAATAGAATAAAATTGCAAGTGGAACATTATGAAGTGGAGGGGCATTGTTGGAAAAGACTCTACAATTATAGTCTCTCTCATAGAAAATACTTATATAGACACAAATAAGAAAATAGTTGTGCCTAAATTTTGTGTCTAAATTAAAGTGATATAGACTCTCATGCAGGTGAGAGAAGAAAAAGAAAATCGCGGGTCCCACTGAAAATCAATCTTTCCACTCTTTCTCTCTTTTGTTCCAAACAAGAGAAATTGCTACTCTCTTTCTCCCTTCCTTGTTTCTCTCTCTCCTATTTCTTCTAAAACAAACAGCCCTAATGATATTATAGGTTTAAGAAATTAGTTTATAATTATTAATTAATTATCTTGTACACAATAATCCCCCTTTTATGTCAAACATTTGTCATGTTTTTTTTTTACAGTAAACATTTGGCATGTTAAATTCATAACTATCATGTAAATGCTTATCAAAAAAAAAAAAAACTATCATGTAATTTTTTTTACTGATTCCAATTCTCTCATTTTTTTTTTATTATTCTAACTATAATTATATGGAATCAACCCAAGGCATGAAAATCCAAAATATAAGAAAGCATTGTAAATATACAGAAAGGATAGATGTTGATATGTTTTACTTAGTCCACCCCTTAACATACTTCAAAAGTAATTAGTCAGCGTTACAAGTTGCATAAAATCTTATATATTGCCGGTAATTTCAAAGCTGCTGGGTGTTAATTGGATTTTCAAAACATTGATGCAGTCACTATACCAAGCCAGCCATGTCTTCTTTATCTTTATTCTTTTTATTAAATAGAAATTAAGTTTTTTTATTTTATAGAAGCCACCCTTTGTTATAAAAGTCATCATGCATATACTTCTAAGTCTCAAGATCTAATGTTTAAAAAGATTGATTTTGCTATTAAAAAAAAAAATAGCGGCGCAACTTATTGTTCATTTGTCTCTTATTAAAGTGTAACTATCTTATTTATATTATATAAAATATTATAATTTGACTTTATAAGATTATTTCAAATTATAAGATGAATTCATTATTTTTATAAAAACATCTCTAATTAAATGGAGAGAATTAAAAGAAGAATCATTTGTGTCTTAATAATTTAAAGATAATTTTGGAAAATAATATTGTGATCATGACTAAAAATTAATTTTCTTAATTTCTTGGGCATGGATAAAAATGATCTTACAATATAAGAACATATGTATATGACAATAAATTAATCTTTTCTTTTCAAAAATCAATAAAAATAAAATAATCTTTTATCCTTTTAGGTATTACTGGAGATTTTTTCATCAGTGTATAATATATTGGGAAAAGTTGGCAAATATTATTTCATGATTATTTATTTTGGTTTGCCTATACCCGACAAATGCTTCCCATGATGAAATGTGGAGTATGAATCGCTTTTCACTCATCTTTCAATTGTTGATTATGCTAAATCTTATGTTTCTATAAGAAAATATAAAATAAAGTTAAATTGTTTTCATAAGCTATCAAAGAGAGTTTATATGGCTAACATATAAAAATATGTTAAAAACAGCTTATGAACATGTCATAAGTTGTTTTCGTAAATTCTTCAAATAGTCGCATAAGTGTTTATGTGAATACATAAGCTCAACTATATCGGTCCAAACAACTTAATCTTTGAACTATCATTTATCAAACAAACTTCCTCTATAGTCCCCTTGATTTGATTTATTGTGAAAGGTACAATACAATATGTTTCAGTAAATAAATTCAATTTTTCAAATACAAACATTGAAACAACAGATATCCAAACAATATGTTTGCAGTATACAAAACAAATGAAATAGTAAACTTTATCACACACTAGGACCTTTGATTTTTCGATGCAAAACGAAGAATAATGTAAAATAAAATCCTATATAGAACAGCCCAACCTAACATTATAAGCACATTGTTCCTCTTCTTAACCTCTTCAATACCAATATGAAGACTATTCAAGATATCAATACCAGTAACAGGTACACCATCATTGTTCCCAAAAACATGGTTAGTTTGATACTCATTCATCAAGAGTCCTTCATAAGGATATGTCATTGTCGAAATCTTATTCATCCAACGCCAATATTTCGGAATATCCTCGCTGCTCAAGAAGTATCCACAGAACAAGAAGAACAATGCAGTGAAGGCAATGACTGCAGCATAGCCCAAGATGTAGTTTGGAACCACAGAACTCACAAACACAACGAATGAATTTGTGGAAAGAAGAGAAATGAAGAGAACAAGGAAGAAGTATAGAAAAGGGCCTCTAAGTTTTAAAGCAAACCAAACAATGACTGCATAAGTTAAAGCTTGGAGCGCAAGAAATGGCATGTGAGTGATTAAGCTAGCTATGGTGTAAGTTGAAGCTCTATAAGCATTGTGCGAAGTTTCGCGGATGAAAATAAACCTCTCTTGGATGAAAGCAGGGACGGCGTCATTGGAAGAGAAGAAAAAGAGACATACTGTGAAGATAAAGAAGCTGAGACGGTTCGTGATTCCTTGTAAGGTGTCTTGTGGATTTTTGAACATTGTGGCCATCATGATTCCCATGAAGGTAAGGACCATTAGTCTTGACAGGAAAAGCTCAGGGGTACGCCGTATGTTTATGAAGTTGCGACGCATTAGGATCCATGTCTCTCCTATATAGGAATTTGAAAACTTTGGGCCTAGATGTTCTGGTGTGCCATTTGCTGGTGTGAGGTAGTCACTCTCATCCACTACATAGTCACTGCTATGTGGTGTTGGTGTTGCTGGAAGAATTTCACTCGAGTATGTGTAGTAGCCGGGGGAAGCTTGACTGCACATCACACAAAACAATGGTATTATTACAAGTTTGGCGTTAATTTTGATTTCATTATCAACTTATCACTCAATCATGTTAGTAGTAATAAAAGTTTTACTCTCATAAAAATTAACTCAAAAATCACTTTTGCAATAATGTGGCAACTATTGTTGACCATTAAAGTAATTTATATCGGACTTAATCTTTCGTTATCTCTATAGCCTAATAGCTTAAATTTTTACCAATGACAACAATCATAATAGTCAGATATTAAAAATATTTGACTTTAATCATAATTACTTCTAAAATCACGCATGATTAATAGTGATATGTTGACACTTAGTGTAAAACTTTGTGCGTGTATCAAAATTAAACTGAACAAGAATTCTCATATAAACTATTGAATGAATGCTTTTTACCTTGCAGGCTTCTGCACCTTTTGCTCATTTTTAAGTCTTGAGGGTGTGAATTTCAAGAAAGCTGCACTGTTGCTAGCATGCCATGACATTGGTGTGTTATTATATGAACTTCTAATACTATGATCAAACTCATCATTCAAACTCTTTTTACTAACTTGTGATGAGTAAGAAAAGTCTTCAGATTTTTCCTCAAATCTAGATCCTCTATGCATAGGAGAAGGTGCAACAGAATGTGACATCGAAATTTCCTGCATGTCACTCAAAAGAGGTGGTTTCATTCCTGTTTTTGCAAACTCAGCTAACACCTCAACACCAACAACATCACACTGATCATACTCTTGTATCACATCAATTAGATTCTCAATTGGATTCTCTCCTTTAGGTACTTTTCGTCCCATTCGGTTCAAATGGAGAGTTACATCTTTAAACGATCCTTGAAACATGAGTTGTCCTCTAGCAAGGATAATGAGATGATCAAGGAGAAGCTGAATTCTAGATGAAGGTTGGTGGATTGTGAGAATAACTGTGCTACCATTTCTAGCTATGTCATGTACTTTTTCAATCACACTAAGAGCACTTGTTGAGTCTAGTCCTGAAGTTGGTTCGTCTAGGAAAAGGAGTGAAGGTCCATGGATTATGTCTACCCCGATCGAGACTCTGCGACGTTCTCCTCCTGAGATTCCTCTTGTTCCTTCATCTCCTATGTAGGTGTTCCTAGAATACTGCATGCATAGCACAAAAATCAAAATCAAGAAATTAAAAGGGAAAACCAGAAAGGGTGCAAGTTACAAAATTGATGGTTTAGCATAATATTTTTGTAGTTTGATTTTAGTTGTGGGACGGACCAACACTTTAGGTTAAAAATGTGTTCGAATGTTTGTCATGTGTTGGGCATTGACACTTGTATGACACTCGCATGACACACGTTGAACGTTTCTAAATATTATTAGATATAGATGGATATTAATTATAATTTGTTCTTGTCTTAGGTAGTTACAAATTATATGGAAGTTGGTTATATTAGTTAACTCTGGATCACTAATGTTGCCAATATTGAACTACTAATAGAACCAATTACTTTTGATTAGTTGGGTGTTTTTAAGGTAACTAATATAAGCAACTTCCAACTAATCATAACTAATTTGTAACTATGTTAAACAATATTGAACTAATTTTAATTAATACTCAACTATATCTAACAAATATTGAACTATTTTTTTGGCTATGTTGAGGACACAACTTGGTAGACAGTCTGAAACCTAGCATACAATTCCTTTTCAAGTAGACATAAAAATGGACACAATAATTAATACTATAATATTTCTGTTTTTTAATGATGATGATGATGATGATAAACTAGAAGTTTTTAGAGGCCTTAATTGGATTGTTAGGTCTGGTTTAGGTTTTTTATAGTAGATGGATGCATCAAATGCATAGCTCAATAATTTATCATTTCATGTTAGAACATTTTTTGTGAAGAAATAGTGTACTAATTGTATAGTATCATATCTCTTATATTATGTTTTTTATCAAACTCGTTATCATGGTATAAATTAATGTAATACTAAGCAAGTTCTTATTTTATTCAGTTACATACTGTCCAATTTTTTTTTCTCATGTTCTAAAATTTTGTTATTAACAAGTGACCTACGATTACTAACATAGACACCGGATACGACACTAACATGTCAACACCGATAATAATTTAATAAAATAGAATAACTAAATGTAACTATATATGTCAGTGTCAACTGTCAGACACCGAACACACCTTTATCATGAGATATCGCCATACCGGTTCTAAATAACTATTGAAAAATTGAAAAACACTTACAGATAATCCAAGCTGATCAATAAGCTTCTCAACTCTCTGCATCTTATCAACAACTGAAAGTGGCCCTAATCTGAAGTCAGCAGCAAACATCAAAGTCTCATAAACAGTAAGCATAGGAAAAAGCCTATCTTCTTGCATAATATAAGCAGAAGTTCTTTTAATCAAACTTGCATTCACACTATTTCCATCTAATGAAACTTTCCCTTTAAGACTTCCACTTGCAATTCTTCCAGCAAGTCCATCCAACAAAGTTGATTTTCCAGCACCACTTGGTCCCATAACTGCAGTTATACTACCCTTTGGTGCATAACCAGTTATATCATGCAACAAATCAACGTCTTCTTTCGACCATTTTCCATCGATTTTCTTCTTCTTTATCACTGTGTAAGTAAGTGATTCAAATTCAAGTCCTCCAGTGAAACTCGCAGGCTTATGCTTTATATCAATCACTGTTTCATCACTTTTTGTAGGTTGTTTGTTCATTTTTTGAAGTGCAAGTTAAGTGTTTGATAAAATGTTTCAAAGAAAATTCAAATCAACATAAGTGTTTGATAAAATGCTTCAAAGAAAAATTCAAATAAACATTGTATGTTGTGAATGGCTCCTAAACTGAGGGGATGGTGTGCTGAGGATGTATATAAAACATTGTATGGCCGGTTGGTGTTTTTTTTAAGGAGATTTTTACAAAGCTAATACAATCATGTCTTTATTGAAAGAATCCATCTTAGGTTGTTTTTATTGAAAAGATTAAGATTAATTGATTCTTGGTTTCTTCATCATTTTGATTAGTTGTGTTATGCATGCATATACGTGATCATGTTTGTATATTACTATTATATCAAAGAATTAAAGGCTGGCTATGATTAGTATTTTTTTGGATTTATGTGATGTTATCCTTAATATATGGGAACAATCAAACGGATTTAACAATTCTATTAAAGGATGTAAAACAATTGGTCACTTTGGACTAATTGATTATGTTTGATTTAAGAATGTTATAAGGTTTATCACATAAGTAAAAAAATGTTATCTCCTTTTCACCGATGGTTAATTAGTATTTCTTTTAAGGATCATGTTAAACAGTGTCTCCAAGGCACTTGTTAAGCATAAGTTTATAGGGAAGTTTAAAACTTGAATCAAAGTCCCAACATAATACGAGGGAAAAGTTCAATCATGTGTGTTAATCCTTGTTGGTTGTGGTTAATATTATTAGTAAATAAATTACTGATGATTAGATAGGATAGGATAAATTGATTGATTATTAGTAATTAAAATTACTATACATGATAGCAGCATCAATCATAGAGTATATATTAAGGATTATTAGTGTATATATGGATTGATTGTGCAAACTTTTTTTACTCAAACGTCCAATCATGTAATAGTAATATGGAAAAAAATATAAGAATGTCATAATAGTGAAAGATAAATATCTTTTGATACTTTCATTTTTTCGAACATGAGGATTTTAATCTTAAACCTTTTTCTCAAACATCTTGGAATATCTTTTTATTTTGTTTTTATTTCTATTTTCTTATTCTAAATGACGTATTATTTTCGAATGGGACTTTTTCTGTCAAGTGTCTGGTTGATAGGGTGAAACTTTTATCTTGGAAATGGTTTTTAGGTAAAAATCCTGGTAACCCGTGTTCCTTTTATGAGTAGGGTATTCACCCTACTTTCTACTGGAACCGATAGAGTTTGGTTGGGTGTGGACTTGGGTCTCATGATTGTAGTTGATTGGAGGTTCTCTTGTTGCTTTTTCTTACCTTGTGGTTCATCTTATCTCTCTCTTTTTCATTGGGGTATTCATCTTGCAGTGGTGTTGTTGAGGTATTTTAGCTTATTGTTTGTGTGCATTCTTTTTGTTGTAGGTCCTTAGAGCAACTCCAGCGGGGGTAATTTCCTTGCTAGTCCTCCATCTGGCATATGAAGAGTTAAAGAAAAATGACAAAATAAATCCTTGAAGTCCGCCACCTGTAATACCATCATCTCAGAATGCAACGAAATTTTGGTTGTCCTTCAAATAAAATAATAATATTTGTTGTCCTTTAGTTTTTTGACCGCAAGCTTTTTACAATTTTTTGGTTTTGATATAAGCATTCAAATAAAATAATGATATGTGAAGTACAAACTATGGGATTCAATGTGAGTCTTTTAGAATTGCACTATTGGAGTATAAAATAAATGAGTTGCTTCAAAGTGAGGTGGATCTACTAGGACCCACAAAATTCCTTTGTGTAGATTGCACCATTGGAGATGCTCTTATTTATTTTTCTTGTCTTCTTAGAGTGTACTTCTGGTACCTCTTGTTACTTTGTCATATCTCTTGTACTATCTCTTTACTTTTATATATAATATATTTGTCATTAAAAAAAAAAGTGTATATATGTTGCTCTCTTGGATACTATTGTAAACTCTTGTAGCTCTTCTTGGCACGCATTGTGCTGATAAGTCTACCATCTCTTGTGTTTTTATGTATATATAACTCATTTTTGCTTGTTCAAAAGAAAAGTGTATCTTCGAATATCTAAATTCATCTATTAATATATATTTGAAGCTTATTTTTTAAGCCCTCATCTATTGTCTTTTTCCACATGGCTTTAATATATTGATCCCTAAACAATTGTATTAAAAAGAAAATAATTCAAATTCAAATAATAAAATTTTAAATATATAATTATAATTATTATAATATAATTGCCATAAGAAATTGCAAATACATACCCAAAATAAATAAATTATATTATAAAATATAATATATTAAATTTGGTACATAATTAATATACAAAGACAGTTTTTTTCACAAATTGAAACAATAAACAAAATTAATTATATATTTATAAATTGAAATAACTAACCGAGTTTGTTTAAATATTTTAACTAAACACATACGAACGCACGCAACTGCATTCACATATATACATAAGTTAAAAAAAATAGGGTTAAATATGTTTTTAGTCCCTATTTTTATGTGAGTTTCGACTTTTAGTCCCTACATTTTTTTAATTATATTTTTAGTTCCTACATTTTTTTAATTACATTTTTAGTCAATTTTTTATAACTAAGATGATAGAATTGGCCACATAGAATAACTTAAATTGACTAGGATAACATTTGCATCGAATGACATAACATCTATGTGTCATTCTATGTGGCTGATTTCATTATCCGAATCACAAAAAATTGACGATATGGACTAAAAATGCAAACGACGAAAATGTGAGGACTAGAAATATAATTAAAAAAATATAGGGACTAAAAGTCGAAACTCACATAAAAATAGAGAATAAAAACATATTTAACCAAAAAAAATGGAAACCTTTTTTGTAAGCATGGATATTGATAGAGTATTAATTAGATAACAAAACTTACTAAGCATAATGAATTTATAAAAAAAGAAAAGAAAAAAAAAACACAGTCAACCTCTTATTTGATGATAGGATGGTACAGAGAATTCCTTTAAGATGCTTAACCTCAGCGTTTTATCAAATTAGCAAACCTTAAAAATGTTGTTTCAATTTTTCTTCTTATTCACTTGCATTATCATCAAATGGCAGTAACTACGAACAATGACAATTATTTCAATTTTTATTCCTCTTCACTTGTATATCATCAAATGTTAACTTTTTTTTTTTTTTCACCACCAATTTATATTTTGAGAACTAAATAACATGTATGGAATGTTAAAAACATTTGATCGGTGCCACGGGACAAAGTATTGATTTAAGGAAAATGCTAACGAGTATTCCTGGGGCACTCTTTAAAACTATATATAATAAGTTTTTTATAGAATTTTTATGAGAATGTATAAAGTCAACACATTGAAAATCGTGATGTTTCATTTTTTAAATAAAAAATTACTGTAAATGAAATGCTTAAAAGTATCCCGGAAACACTTACTAGCAATACTATGATTTAAAGTTGAGGCAAGTGGAGAGTAACAAAATGAATATTAGTGTTAATAGTGCTAATTTCAAGACCATTACTGAAGCTATCAAAAGCATTCCATTACTCACTAGATGAGTTATTGTGTTTGGGATATCCATGATTTAGCTGTGGCTAGCTAGTTGGCTTCAGAATATGAATGAATCCAATCACAATATAAATATATTAGTAAAAATTAGAATTTATAAATATACAAAAAAAGTAGCTATTATTTAGAATTTACCCTTGAATCTCTAACTTATTTTAAATATACAAAAAAAGATAATTAATATAAATATATTTAAAATTAGAAGTTACGTTTGATGAAGTTCTAGATTATTTTCTGCAACTTTAACACTTTATAATTCATTCAAATTGCTTGGATTAATATTGTTGTGATGATTGATTACTTTTAGAGAGAAAATTGTGATCTCCAAGCATTGCCCTTCATAACATTCTTAGGGTATGGAATTAATAGACCAATTATTACCGGAAACAATAAAGCATCTTTCATTAGAAGTGATGAGAAGCTGTTGAAGATGTTCAATAGTGTGCGGTTACTATTAATGCTAATTATTTTATGGCCATCAACTGTTATACGGATTAGACTGCAAATTCTGCATCCGTATTTTTAAGGAACTATTTCGTCAAAAAGTAAATTTTCACAGAAAATGATTTTGTAACCATGGTTTTTCCGATGACATATTTCCTAGAAAATTTCCTCAAAATTTGGTGTTTTTGAGGATTTTTTGAGGAATAACGATCTTTAGAAAAAACATGTTTTCTTCCATTTTTAAAAAATTTATGCGAGACATATATTTATACTCGTATATGAATAGGGGGACTTATGTCAATATGGGGATGTATGTTTATACAAGCACATATAACTATGCCAATTTTTCAACTTAGTGTGTGTATGTTATGTGCATGTGCCCGTGTTTGTTAGTTAGTTAAACTAAATAAATCAAAGTCATTAGGTTTGGTAGTAGTATGCCAACGGTCCCGGGTTTGATCACCAACTCCTTTGTATTGGTTTTGGTAATTCAAGCTTCTGAAGCTATCAGAACCCTCTGATAGCATAACTTCTGATAGAGCCTATGAAGCTATTAGAGTCTTCTGATGGCACAACTTTTGATTAAGCTTCTGAGGAGTATGTGGTTCTGATAAGAGGAACTTCTTAATCCTCACAGCTTCTGAAGATACACTCGTAGCTTCTATCTACTGTATAGGTTCTGAACCTCTGTTCAGTTATGTTTTCTGTTTTTGTAGTTAGTTCGAATTTATCCGTTAGTTAGTTTTGACAACTGGCATAGTCGGTTATTCAAAACTTTTGTGTATAAATACGAGTGTAACTTCACATGTAAATAATGCAATTTTCTCAATAAAATTTAACATCTTTTCATTCTAATTCTTTTCAATTTCCAAATTCTTTCTTCTCTCTTTCTCTAAGTTGATTCTCTTTGTTTGGTTTATCCCCAACACTTTACAAAACAAAAAAAATATATATAAAAGTAGTCTACCGTGAACCAATGCTAAAGATTAATAGAAATTTTAATCACTGTCGATAATACCTTTTAAAAGTAAAAATTCGTGACTTTTTGTATTTTTATGGCTAAAAAAGTGAAATTATTGAAGTCAATTCACTGCGAGTTACATTTTTTTTTTTGGTACAAGAAATTAAAAAGTTACAATTTTATTATCTATTGTTAATTTTAATCAAAATCGTATTAATTAAGTAATTATTTTAATCATAAAAATAATGATGACTATTAATTATAATTTCAAACAACAATATTTATTTTTGATAAAATTTGAACTATTTTTTAAATATCATTTTACGGTGGACCACTAGTTAAACGGTCCATATTAAAATTTTCCTATTAGAATATATTTGATTGATTGTGCTTAGCAAACTTTTTTTACTCAAACGTCCAGTTATGTAATAGTAATTTGGAAAGAAAAAAAAAATATAAGAATGTCGGATTTGTATCTTCTTCAATTTTCTCTCCAATGTTTTCTCTCATTTTCTTAATTCAATGGTTGTTAAATTATAAAGAATAAAAAAATACTCAAGAAGAGAGAGAAAATAAACAAACGAATGGTTAAGATCACATTGTAGAGAAAACATTTGAGAGAAAATTGGAGAGGATCCAAATCCAAGAATGTCTCATATATCATTCAATACATTTTCTAACTAATTTATGTTAATTGGAATTCCCTCAATTTTTCTCAATTATTACACATCTACCATTCAATTCAATCTTTTAATTTTTTATAATTTTATTTATGTTTTTCTCTCTCATATTTGATGGTGGATGTGTAACAATTGAGAAAAATTGAGGAAATTCCAATTGAGAGAATCCACTCTCCTGATTTATTTTTGTTAGTAGTATTATAGTAGTGATGATGAGGATTTTAATCCTAGACCTCTTTCTAATACATATCTTCCAATATCTGAATTCATTTTATTGAATTTTGACTTCATTATGAGTGTTTACTTTTCCTTCCTTTTTCTAATTATCTTCCAATATTTGTAATTTTTCATTTTTCTATTGTATAACTCTAATGCGGGAAAGGGAAGACATAAAATGATTAAAATGGTAGAAAATAAATAATTATATATAAACAAAAAGTTTTTTTATGTTAATTAATTAAAAGCATTTTTCTAAGTTTTTTTATGGTTTAATCTAATATTTATTACTGTTGTTGATGAAATGGATAAGATGAAGTGAGAGTCACTGAAGTGAAGGAACAACCGAAAACATGAAGAGTTACAAAATATTCACCTCAACATTCACCACCGCCACCACCACCACCACCGCCGCCACTTTCTTGCCTTTCAATGATAATAATCTTTGCACCACAAATTTTCTCACTCCTTCCTTTCAAAACCACAAAACAAAACCTTTAGCTCAGAATTTCAAACCCCATATTCTCCTATGCACTTCTCTTCCTAGTAAGTATCATTTTCCATTTCAATTTCTTGTTTTTTTTTGTTTGCTCAAGATGGGTTTGTTAAAAAGATTAAACCTTGGTGTTCATTTTAAGATATAGGGGTGTCACTAGAGTTAGTTATTAGGAATTCCACTAAACAAGTTTCATTTCGCTTTTATTTAGTTATTTATTTTGTTAACCAGCTTAATTATATAAGTTATTTCTAGAACAAGAGTCAAATTGTTTTCATATAAGTTATAAGCTGCTTTTTTTAAGTTATCTTGGAGAACTGATAGAAATATGCTATAAAGTATAAACAACCTATAGACATCTCATAAGCTGATTTTATAAGCTCTACCAACCAGTCTTACAAGTAGTCATTCCTAAATTCAAATAAGTTAATCCAAACAGGTCCTAAATTGTTGACGGTGTAAGAAATTTGAATGTTACTCCCACTGTTTCAAAATGAATGTCATTTAAGGTTCTTACACACATATTAAGAAATAGAATAGTGTTGTCAAAAGATAAAGCATTTTTTCTAAACTAACTTTATTAACTATTGGTACTTTTCGACCGTCATAAATGCAAAGTTGTATATAATTCTTTGAAAATACTGTACAATCAATTATATAGAAGGCACAATTGGAGGAAAATTAATAATTCTACATCGAAATGTGTAAGTGACATTCATTTTGAAACAAATTGTTTTTGCTAAAGTGATACTCGTTTTGATATGGAGTACTAAGTTATTTTCCAGATGTGTTAGGAAAGAAACAAGAGAAGTGAACATCTTCATAGTTCATTGTTTATATCTTTATGCCTACCTTGTTCCTTTTCTCGTGTTTTACTAAATTTCTCGTGTCTTACTAAAATATGAAATTTCTTTTAGGCACACAAGCTAGTAGTACTTCGATGGCTGAAGTGGAGGAGCAAGCAGAGACTGAAATTGTAAAGGGTTATACTATGACTCAAGTTTGTGACAAAATGATAGATTTATTTTTGAATGAGAAAACCAAATCAAAGGAATGGAGGAAGTACTTGGTATTTAGGGAGGAGTGGAAGAAATATAGAGATAGCTTCTTCCTTAGGTGCCAAAGAAGAGCTGATATGGAGAACGATACATCAATGAAGGAAAAATTCACTTCATTAGGAAGAAGGTTGAAGAAGGTAACATTTATTTACTTCTACTGCTATGTTTTTTAAGTTCTTCACAATCATGCCTCGCTGTAATATTGTCGATTTTATGAAAGAATCTTCTGTTACCAAATAAACCTTCTTTTTGCATTCAAAATAGGATGAAAACAAAAAATTAACTACATTTTGTTATTGCTAAACTTGTAATAAGATAACATTGTATTGTTATTACGTAATTCGTTAATTACTTATGTAAGAAAATAGGAGTCAATGCATCAAAGTTTACTATCATATTTAGGCACTTGCTTGGTTTTAGAGCTTCTTCCTCGGTTCTGTTTGATCAGGAGTAAAGCATTGCAGATTGATGATGAAATGGAAGAACACTATGAACTTCTCAAGGAGATACAAGATTTTCCAACCGACATTAATGCCATAGTTGCACGAAGGCGTAAAGACTTTACAGGAGATTTTTTCCGCTACCTCTCTCTTATTGCAGACACTTATGACAGCTTGGAGGATCGCGATGGTAATTGTATACGAGTTTTTTATTTTTTGTTTTGGTTGTTTTTCTCTTGATGATTATTTGTTCTAAATCTAGTAATCACCAGAAAGAATGATTATTTTTCTCTTGATTGAACTTTGTCCTATTTTTTGAACAGGGATTGCCAGGCTCGGGGCTAAATGCTTATCTGCTGTTAGTGCATACGATAATACTTTAATGAATATGGAGACGTTAGATGCTGCGCAGGCCAAATTTGACAATATCCTCAATTCTTCGTCCATTGACGTAGCTTGTAATAAAATCAAAAGCCTTGCAAAGGCAAAGGAACTTGATTCTACGTTGATATTGTTGATCAGCGGTGCTTGGGCTAAAGCAAAAGAATCTACAACAATGAAGAATGAGGTATGAATTTGAAATAGGATGCACCATGGTTTTCTTTACGTTCTTCTGTCCAATCATTAACACATGCTTATTTCCTTTAATATCATATGTACCCTCTTATTAAAGGTAAACACCAATAGAGAGAATATGAAATTTTCTGTTTGTGATTTCACCGAGAGCTAACTTCCTAAGACAGTAACAACAGATTGAGTGACTAATAAAATACTTATTACAAAGACAGCTAGTGACAATTGTTAATAGCGGAAAGCGAGGTTGTTAAAAATTGCGTGTTGACTCATGAACTAGTACGAGTCCATGGACCCAGGATGAAAAGGGCGGGGAGTGATCGCCAATATAAAAAGTAAAGCACAGACAAGAAGTGGCCCTTGGAAGGCTTCTAGGAAGTGACATAAGAATGGTTGATTTCACATTATAAAGAGAAGTGGTCATAACTCATAAGACAGTGCATGTATGAGATCATGCAGTCTAGGAAAACATATATTATTGATAATTTGATATTACATGTATCAAGGAGATGCATATTCTTTTTGTTGTTGTAAACGATTAGTGAATATGAATACACCCCAAGACCCAAAAAATAGTGAGCTTTTGAGCTTACCCATATGGCAAGTAGGGATAGAAATGTAAAATAGAGTCACATTAAGAGGGAAATCATTCCTATCCGGTAGGCAAGAAATGCAAATTGATCATCAAGGTGCCGAAGTTGAACTCTATAATATGATAAGCCTCATTAAAGTCAGAAGTGTGGCAAGGATTGGAGAGCAAACTTTGAGAATGAAAAACAAAATGTATCCGTTCTTAAAAAAATCACATTCCTAGAGATGCAACGATGATTTGTAGTATCTTCACAACACAAAAAACCCTTCGGGTGGAACTCTAGACTCAAACTGCATAATATGGACAGTGTACTCAACAATATTGCTCAATACTGTGCAGGTGAAAGAGATAATGTACCAATTGTACAAGACCACAAAAAGCAGCCTAAGGACTATTGCTCCAAAAGAAATAAAGCTACTCAAGCATTTGTTAAACATCATAGATCCCGAGGAACGGTTCTCTGCATTGGCAACGGCTTTCTCCCCTGGCGATGAACGTGAAGCCAAAGATCCTAATGCTTTATACACGTAAGAGAATTTCCTACTCGTTCACTCTTAAGTATATTTTTCTTTTATGACTGCTGATAGTGACTGCTTTATACATGTAAACAGCACACCAAAGGAGCTGCTCAAATGGATTCAGATCATGCTTGATGCATATAAACTGAACAAGGAAGAATCAGATTTGAGAGAAGCCAGGCAAATGACTGATCCTATTGTTATTCAGAGGTTGTGTATCCTCAGGGATACCATTGAGAAAGACTATATGGAAAACAAAACTGCTCCGAAGTCTGAGACTGAAGATGACTCTCTATCAGAAATCTTTTAAGTTGCTTATCATAATCATTAGCATTCATTCTTGCCCGTTTGTGACCGCTTTTTTGATCCGAGAGAAACACAAGGCAGGTTTGAAGTGGAAAAAACAACTGAATGTAAGAGGAATGAAGTGGCTAGTGGCTACCCTTTCAAATATTTGTAGACTAGTGTATGTTTTTCCTTTTTTTATATAAGAGGACTTGTATTATGTCAACATGTTTCCATTACAAAATTTTGAATTGACACTAATCATTTTGAGCATGTGTAATGTAGTATTAGTATAAAACCAGAAGTAGTTCCTTATGTATCTGTGTTTCTAGTTGAATCAATGAAGTTTATACAAAAATGACAAGATTAAGAAGATAACAAACAAACTTATCTTTGATAATTACCAACATAGCTGAATAATATACAGCATCAAAGTTTTCGCTTCAATGCATTATTTGGCTTTGTTGCTTTCTGATGCAAGTCAAAGCTCAACGTCATCGTGGGACCTTGGCAGTTTGGATATTGTAGCACGCCTTTCTTTCTAAATGTGTTTTAGGAAAAAATAACAATATTTAGTACAAATAATTTATAATGAAATTCATTAAAAATAATAGACTTGATAACAATACACCAATTGCATAATATTTAAATTTAGTAGAAAACTATATCAAGTTGTTATTTCTATATTTTATTATTTTTGTTTTATATGTAGTTCACTATCTACATGAAAAATAATTTGAAAGTAAGATTGGGTTGATTGAGATGCGTAAAATTTTCTCTTTTGTTCACAAAGACTTTATATTGTTTTTGTTAATAGTTTAGTAGTTAGAGTTACACACGTTTAAGGCGAGGATAGTATCATATTTGAACCTTGAACCTGGACCATAGCATGTGAATGTGCTTACGGCTAACAATAAACTCAAACATTACTAAAATAATAAGCTGGTTCTATAATGCGCTCAGACAGATAAAAAATTCTTAGAAAAAACCGCCAAATGACTCTATCGCTCTCTCAAATTGAAAGAGATCATACAGCTTATATTGATTAAATTGTAAAAATTAACTTGTGTATAGGGATATTTTTTTTTTAGTGTGTGTATAGGCAATTTTAGTCATCTAAATTAGACAAATTTCATGTTGCCACGATTGTTTTGGAATCTGAAGTGGGTGACATTGCATTAATATTAGACAAAAATATACTGGTACTACTATTGTACTAGTCTCATTTGTAGTACAAATTGTACGATTCTCTTTTTTCTTTTTATCTTTTTTAGTACACTTCTTTCTTTTTGTCAAAAAATTCTCTTTATTGATACCAATAATAATAGTAACAATTTTAATCCTTTTATCTTCTAATATTATTTAAATTATTTTACCCATCATTTTGTCAATATTTTACCAAATTAAACAATTTAAGTTTTTTTAAATAGTCACATAAACTATTACTCCCTCTTTTATTACAAAAACTTTTAACAAAAATCACTAGTATTAAAAAAAAAAACTGTGATTTTTTGACAAATAAAAAAAAAAAAAAGGTTAGAGTAATAAAAAAAAACAATTGAAATAATAAATTTATCTAAAATCTAAATTTATAAAAAGATAAGTAAAAAAAAAAACGTTGCCGTATGAAAAGTTATATAATAACGTAACGAAAGGTCGTTGCAATGCAATGTGACACTGAAAACAAAAACCATAATACAGATTCTTCTTCCTTCCGGTTCGTTCCTTCTTCGTTTCAATCTCATACAATTCCAATCACTCTCTGTAATCGATAATTCACAATTCTTTATTTCTTCTCGTTGGTCAACGTTTCAACACTTTTCTCTAATTTTAGCAATTTTTTTGATTAATTTATGAATTCTGTTTTTGATTTATTTATAAAATTGAGAAAATTTGTGTAAGATTGATTGTAGTTTATTGTTTAGAATAAACTGAGTAAGAGATGGGATCACAACAAGAACTGGAATGGAATGAAGCGCAAAAGATTTTTATAAGTGTTGATCTTGTTCATGTGGCCAAAAATCAGCTTCAGTTTCTTGCTGCTGTTGATAGAAATCGTCATCTTTATGACGGTCCTGCCCTCGATAGAGCTATCTATAGGTATCATTCTCATGCATGTTTATGTTTGCAGGCTTTGATTGGATAAAAAACAAACGTGTATAGTATAAGTGTTTATGTATAAGCTATTTCTACAACAAAAGATAAAATAAAATCGAACTTTTTTTATATAAGCTATAAGTTGTCTTCATAAACGATGGGCCCATTTGGATTTGACTTATTTTTGAGCTTATGAAAATAGCTTATGCAAATAAATAAATTAATTTTTATGTTGATTCGTAAGTTTTCGCTAACAAAATTTGTGTCTTTATAAGCTATTTTTTCATAAACTACCTTTAAAAGCTTATAATAATACAGAAAAACTTATTTATTTGCATAAGCCGTTTCGCATTAGCTCAAAAAATAAGTTAATCCAAACGGACTCTATTTTGGAGAATTTATAGAAATAAGTTGAATACAGCTTATGAACATGTCATAAGCCTTTTTTATAAGCTCTCTCAAACAGTCTCACAAGAGCTTATGTCAGATTGTTAGTGGATAAGCTCAAATAAACTAATCCAAACATGCGCTAGATCAAGGAGTGTGTTACTTTGTTTTAGCTCAAATAAACTAATCCAAACATGCGCTAGATCAAGGAGTATCTCAATTTTCAAAATACCATCTAGTAATAGTTTGAAAAATGTAAAGGCAGAGCCTTAGTTTATGAGATGAGTATAATGTCCGTCAAAATTTTGCAAATTTCGACTACAATTTAAAATCATATTATTTATGTGGCTTCTGATTACTACTTCTTTTATATCATAGAATAGGATTTTTATGAATCAAAATCATTTCTTTTCATCGTTCCATGGGAGGTGTTGCTTCTACTTTTTATTTCGAAATTTCGGGTACAACCACGATGCTCATGAATTTGGTGCTTGAAAATAGTTTCAAAGAACAATTTTAAGTTTCATTCACTGAAATTACTCGAGTCGGGAACTCTCTTGAATGTCTTAATGAAGGATCTTTGACATTTTATGTCTTATGATATGTACCCGAGTTCTTTGCAATGTGGTTCCTGAGATGTCAGTTGCATATATTTTCTCTTCTTATATCTATAGAAGGAAGTTCAACCTCTTTGTTTCTATTATTGTGTTGATTTTACAACAACGGAAGTGTATATGATTAGGTACAATGCTTGTTGGCTTCCTTTGCTTGCCAAACACACCGAGTCTCGGGTTTCTGAAGGTCCTTTGGTAGTTCCTCTCGACTGTGAATGGATTTGGCACTGTCACAGGCTCAACCCGGTACGCTTTAGTCCAGGGAATAGCTGTTATTTCTTATTATTCATTTCCATTTGTTTGATGAAGGGTTGAGTTGCTAGTAATTATATTTGTTTCCATTCTTTTCAAAGGTAAGGTACAAACTTGACTGTGAGGAACTTTATGGACGTGTACTTGACAACTTTGATGTTGTCTCTACTGTTCAAGGAATTTGTAGCAGTCAAACTGAAGAAATCTGGAACAAATTGTACCCTGATGAGCCCTACAGTTCCGATTTAATAAATCTTACTCCCGAGGACATCTCTAAAAGCATTGAAAGTCTTCCAAAATACACTAAATATGATCTGATTTCAGCTGTTAAGAGGCAGAGCCCATTCTTTTACCAGGTAATGGATAGAATAACGTTTGTCCAGTTGTCCCATTTCACATAGCACAACCATTGAGTTTATTGTTTGTTACACTCAATGCCTAACATTCTAACAAAATTAGTTATGACACCAAGGTTTGCCAGGCCTGTAATCTCTATTTTCTATAGCTTTGCTTTGGATATTTCATGGTTCAAATTTTGAGTTCAATCCGACTCATCTTTGATTCTATCAATTTGTGATTGGATCAGTGATGTCAAATAGAAGCTATAGCGGAGCTATAATGTCAAATACTGGATTAGATATATCTTTGATTATCTTTTTTGAAAATAGTTATGTAGTATTCAGAACATCCGTAATTTTATTTTGTAAGACAGATTCTTCAAATATCATCATTAATCATTCACACAATCAATTTTGGATGTATGGGATGGGTGCAATGTTCAGTTGTTAAACTGTTGGAGTTTACCAGTGAAATGTTTCTGGTGCACAGCTAGGTTAGTTCAGAATGCTGTCTATTCTAAATGAATTCTATATTTCTTGTCTTTGTGATAGGTATCAAGACCCTACATAAAAAATGACCTATTTATCAAGGAAGCTGAGGCCAGATATAAAGGCTTTCTGTATCTTATCAAGAGAAACAAGGAGAAGGGTATAAATCGCTTTTGTGTTCCAACATACGACGTTGACCTAATCTGGCACTCTCACCAGTTACATCCAGTTTCTTATAGTAAAGACCTCAATGAGGCACTTGGAAAGATATTGGAACATGATGATACTGATGCAGACAGAACTAAAGGAAAGAAACTGGATGTTGGGTTTTCTGGAACCACCAAACAGTGGGAAGACACATTTGGTACAAGGTATTGGAAGGCTGGAGCAATGTATAAGGGTAATGCACCATCTCCTATCACAAGTAGCCCTTATTCATCTAGCAAGATTTGTAAAAAGGTTGTTTCTTCCAATGAGCAGCTACATGATAATTTGTTACAAGAACGAAATGTTGTGGAGGTACTTTAAAATTTTTTTGCCATATGTTTTAAGCTGTTGCCCTGAATTATGTATAAACAAATTGATGCAAAATTTATTGATATGTACATGAATATGCAAATATAAGTGTATGCTACATATCATGAGAACTGTGTTACTAAGTTGTTTTACTGGATTAATAGTAGAGCAATGACATGTAGCCTTACAGATTCCTAGAGTAGTTCAGTGCCTTGCAAATTCTTTCACTATAACACAGATATAAACTTTTTGAATAATGAATTGTTTCAAGGTTTGTTTAAGAAGGATCTAATCTTACCAAGGTTAGGATGTTGTTTACAAAAGCGAGACATGTTAAATATCTGTGCTCCTGCTTAGGGGGACTATTAGTTTAATGGACTAGTCTATGTGTTGCTACAAAATTTGATCTTTCTATACTGAATAACTATCATAAAAACAATTTATAACAATAAGTATTTTGTCACGAATCCTTTTCTAGGTTTTCTTGGAGTTTGTTGATGTTAAAAACTTACCAGATGGACTGGAAGGAAGTCTCTTTGTTTTATTTTCTAAATCACAGCCTGATGCTTTCTTCGATGCTAAAAGGAGACTTAGTATTTTGTCAAAGTCTAGAGAGAAAAATGTTGCATCTTTCCAATGTGAGCCTACTGGAGAGCTGCTTTTTGAACTCATGTCCCATTCTTCTTCAAAGTTACCATTAAGAAGATCACCAAAGAAATTGGGTTCTGCTGCATTCTCTATGCAAGACTATCTTGATCCAGTTTCAAAGCTCTCCACCGAGAAATGGTTGGAGTTGGTGCCAAACTCTGGTACTATGAGCACAGAGCCAATCCTGTTACGAGTTGCCATCTCGCTTACCGTTCCAATTCCTGCCCCATATACGCTCCAATTGGCTCAATCTCGTCCAGTGTCCAAAAATGCATGTTTCTTTAACATTCCTGTTAAGCCTCAACATGCCAAAAGCTGGACTCATGTTACAGATGAAAATGGCACTAGAATCATCAGCCTGCAAATGAGGTACATCATTTTCTTATGTCATGTATGACTTATAAAGTCTTCCTGCTTCAAATTTGATTATGTTCTGTGTCTTAGAAATGTCAACTTCTTTTAATTGCATTTGAGTAATCTCTGAACCAAGTAGTGCTAGCTTGCATCTAATTCCAAGATTGTCAATTGTGTTGGTCCATTGCAACTTGCAACTGCTTGTAAATGTATTTTAATGCCTTTAAATAATATCTGTTTAAAGCACACTTCTCCATATGGTTGCCTTATACTTTAGTCGGAGATTAAATTTATACAAAGTGATTTTGATTGCCATCATCTTTGAATTCCATAGAGTTTACATCTATAAAAAAAATTGACACTTTGCTAGGAAGCTCGTGATGTTTTTTCATATTTTTTATTACATTTCAGGGACTTAAAAAATGCAAAGACCTTAGAATACTTTGGAAAGGAGGTTGTTGGCCTCATGGAATCTGGTGAAACTCGTACACTTGCTGAGTATATGGAAAATGAGTGGAGTTTTTTGAGCAACCTTTGGTTGTTACACCTTCCAAACAAAAGCAAGAATGATGGCCATATCTTTGAGCTAACAGGCACCAAAACTGTAAGTATTTATTATCTTGTTCTAAAATCATGTTGTCATGCAATGAAATTTCTTGGATCTTGATTCTTTTTCATTCGCGATTTATTCACAAATCAAATTACTGGTACATTGATGTCAATAATGTAGACTTCAAGGTGATGTTAGGATTAAACAAGAACCTTGCAGTGAGGCCTCATTATCTTATGATACACGCAATTTGTATCTTGATTTGATACAAAACTGAACACATTTGATGCAAATCTCTAGTGTGTATCTATTTTGGACATGAATCCTATTTTGAATCCTGACTCATTCTAATGAATCACTACTTAAACTTAGTTCAATCGACCACTTTTTTTGTCAACATTGTATAACCATTCACTATTTTGTCATGTGATTTATGCATGACTTGGATATTGAATGTTTTTGAGGTTCATATAAGATATTTCAACTTATAACTGTCCATGTATCTTGTTTATACTTAAAGATGTCATGTTTATATTGGTAATGTATCGTATAATTTGTAATAAGATTTGATTTACAATTCAGAAAATAGGCCTTTGATTCACAATTTGAATTTCTATTGATATCCATGATTGACATGATAACTAGAGCCTCTTTGGTACCATGTGGAGAGATAGTCAAACTCAAATGCAGGTTCCAATTTTATTTTTTTTGTTTACAACAGTGTATCAAGTTTGACTAGTTGAAAGATTGTATGTATTTCCATGGCTTCATAGAAAGTAATCTTAAAAATTTCAAAACCGTTAATCTGTTTGCAAAAGCTACTAGGAATGAGAAATTCATGAAGTGTGTCTATCTGATCTGAGCACGGAACTCATAATCTACCTTGGACTAGGTATCAATGTTCAAACATTAATCAATTTATTTGATTTTTGCACAGATCAAAATTTTTTCCGGAAGAAAGGGAGAGTATGAACTGAGATATCATGTGAAACAAGGAAATGAAATGGACTTTTTAACAGCAGTTGAATTCTCCATAGAAGATCCTTATGGAAAAGCAGTAGCTTTGCTGGACTTGAAATCTAAACTTGTTTCGGTACTTTACTTTCTTACTAGCTGCTGCTACTACTATTAATACTAAATTAAACATTTTCTTTTTAAGGCATGCATTTATCGTAATATTAATTTCTGCTTTTTTCCCCATCTGATATTTATTCTTTCTAAAATTTAATAGGCAAAGGAAAAGTGGATGGTGTTGCCTGGAATTATATTGGCTTTTATTGCTTCTGATATAATGAAAAAGGAAGGATATGAAGGCATCATTGCCAAAAGTAATGATTTGGAAGTGAGTGGCACAGATGAGGAAATTGAAAAGAATGACTTGGACAGAGCGGATTTAAGCAGAGAAGTGCACAGTGGAGATGCAGGGGTAACAAAAAAGGTTGTACTCTCAAGTGGAGGGTGTGGTAGTTGTTGTGGCAGTGGCTGTGGGAATGCAGTGATCAGTGCTGGCTGTGGGGGGTGTGGTGCTGGTGGTTGTGGCGCAGGGTGTGGAAATATGATTAAGAGCGGTGGCTGTGGGGGATGCGGTAGTGGTTGTGGCAGCGGCTGTGGAGGTGGATGTGGAAATTTGATCAAGAGTGGTGGCTGTGGTAGTGGTTGTGGCAGCGGCTGTGGAGGAGGGTGTGGAAATATGATCAAGAGTGGTGGCTGTGGCGGTGGTTGTGGTGGAGGGTGTGGAGGAGGGTGTGGAAATATGGTGGAGAGTGGTGGCTGTGGTGGTGGTTGTGGTGGAGGGTGTGGAGGAGGTTGTGGAAATATGGTGGGGAGTGGAGGGTGCGAAAATGATAGCATGAAGAAGAGTAGTGGGTGTGGTGGAGGCTGTGGTGGAGGATGTGGTGGTTGTGGTGGCGATATTTTGGAGTAACTGTGGCTTCAATGAGCATTCAAACAAGGAAGGACACTACACGAACGAAGAACCAGTTGCTGCTGCATGAAGCATGTATGATTGGTATGTGCATGATATATGATCTCTCCCATTGATGTGTTTCTTATACATAGAAATAAATAAGTGTAAAGAATAAACATGAGAGAGTTGATTGTGTGATATATATAATGAGATTGTGACTTGCATATAAATTATCAGTGTCAGTGTGAGTGTTACCCTACCCTTTTCTATTTGTGCATGCCCCAATTGCAATATGCAAAGTTATCAAAATAATTCGTGCGGTTAAATTCTCCTGCACTTTGGAATTAATGGATTTTGAGATTTGCAACTTCAAAGTATAGGGCAATTGCACTCACATTCTAGATATGTTTAAATACTTCATCGTGCCACTATTATTAGGATTGGGAATAGGTCAAGCCGGCCTACAGGGGCCTATGGCCTAGCCTATATAGGCTCAGGCCAGCCTATTTCTTTAAATAGAATAGGCCAAAGCTTTTTTATAAGCCTATTTAGTTAAATAGGCTAGGCCTCAGGCCATTAAAAAGCCTTTTAAGCCTATTAGGCCGGCCTATTTAAATGAATATGAGTAATATTTTTACATTTATTATTATTATTATTATATATTAAAATTTATACTTTGATTACATTATAAATTTATTAACTTTTCAATAATTTAAGTTTATCAATGTAAATTAATTTTTCACATATATAAATGTATCATTATAATTTTAAATTAAAATATGATGTCATATATAGTCAAATTCTCTAAAATATCATGTTAAAAATAAAAATGAAGTTTAATTTAATTGGTTTATTAGCTCATGAGTATATTTAAAAATAAATATAAATAATTATTTAAATTTTTTCATGGGAAATAGGCTGGCCTAGTAGGCTAATAGGCCATATCAGGCTTTTAAAAGGTCAGGCTCAAGCCTAAAAAATAAGCCTATAACAAGCCATAGGCCAGGCTCAGGCCTTCAATTTTTTCTCAGGCTCAGGCTTGGCAAAGCCTACCTCGGCCTAGCCTATTCCCAACCCTAACTATTATAAGTAAAAAATCACTTTTTAATTTTCATTAGAAAACTGATATATCTAGCCTATATTATTGATCAGATTCATCAATTTTTCAACGAACTTAATAAGTGATTTTTTGCTTATAATAGTGACCGGAGTATAAGATACACTACTTTTTAAATATTTTTAATATACTTTATTCAATTTAGCGTATACTATTTTTTTTTTTTTTTGGGGTTTAATTACTCTGTTCCTTGAGAACCTATTTTAAGTCTCTAAATTAACAAAATTATAATAAGGGATCTAATTACAACTTTTGTTTAGAAATCTATTTAAATTTTTTCAAATATTTTTTTTAAAAAAATTTTGACAAAAATATTTTAAAAAATTAGAATCCTAATTATATATTTAAATTAAATTCATTATGAAATATCCGGATTGACACCAAAATAAAAAAGCAATTTTTGTCATCTTGAATAAATATGGCGAGTGGTAATTTGAAATTTTCGACTAAAGATTTTCTTCGGCATTTAATTTATTTCTTTACATAAAATTTACTCATAAATTTGAAAAACTTTTTTTTTTTTTGAAATAAAGATGCTTATAGCATTTCATTTATAATAATTTGTTCAATACAATGGGGTACATCAATATAAATAGTGGGACTAGCAGAAAAAAGGGCAACCCTTGCTAAAGCATGAGCTACCTCATTAGCTTGTCGCTGATTAAACTCAACCCGAGAGTTTGTAAATGATGAGGAAAGAAGACTTCTACAAGCAGACATGACTTGACCAAACTCTGAGATGTCCGGTCGTTGATGGTGAAAGGCATCTGTGACACTTTTGGAGTCTAAGGCAAAATCAATATGATCAAAGGACATGTCACGAAGCCACTGACGGGCGTGGAGCAAACCCATAGCCTCTCCAAGGGGAACCGAACATTTGGGGGAGAAGTGGAGCGTCTTGGCCAAGACAAAGGCACCTTCAGCATCTCGAACACACACACCAATATATGTCCTATTCAAGGAGTTAGAGAACGAGGCATCAATGTTACATTTTAATCTACCTTGTTGAGGATGTTGCCATGTCAGGGCGGACGAAGTAACCGTAGCTGGGTTGAGATGCACGCCCGACATCCTTCGGGAGGAATCATTAGCAAGCCCTAGGTTCTGAGTAGCGGAGTTAGCTATACACCAATCGTCGATAAGATGGAAAGCTCTATCGATCACTTGGGCCATAGTTTCATTAACATCTTGCCAAAGTAGAAGATTACGACGCTTCCACATGCTCCAGAGGATAGCAGTAACGCCCTGGCAATTCTTTACATTATAGTGTTGCAGAAGAGCAAAGATGCATTCTGATACTGACCCCGCATTATCGCGAGCCTGTGCAATGGAACTCCAGAAACCTATCATTTGCCAAACCTGCATGGAAAAATGACAATTAAAGAAAACATGGTCAAGGGTCTCCTCCTCATTGTTACAAGCAACACACATCAAGGGGCATTGAACTCCCTTGTCCTGTAATCTCCGCCGTGTAGGTACTACATCCCTACAAATGCACCAAATCAGATTTTTGATTTTAGGAGGAACTTGAACACACCATATACCCTGCCAGAAGCCCTCCCGACGAAGGTGGGAGGAGTCAGTAAGAACCTCAACACATAACCTGTAAGCACTTTTAACCGAATAGTGGCCGTTTTTCTCTACCTTCCAGATTAGTCTGTCCTCAGTTACCTGATCAATTAAAGACGTGTTCAAAATTGAAGTAGCAACACTGGGGCTGAAAGTTTGATGAACGACATCCCAGTTCCATGTCTTACCAGGAGTGTCAATAAGACTTTGAACTGAAGGACCAAAGGTAAGTTGCGACAAATCAAAATTTCCTTCGATACATTCCCCATTCGAAAGCCACGGTTCGCGTAAGATAGGAATAGACGCACCTGTGCCAATACACCATCGGGACCCACCCCTAACAATGAAGCGGGCCTGTAAAATACTGCGCCAAACATAGCTTGGATTATGTCCTAAAGAGGCTGTCAAGTAGGTACCTTGAGGAAAGTAACGAGCCTTAAAAATGCGTGAAACCAAAGATTCTATGTCTGTTTGGAATTTCCAGCCTTGTTTGCCTAACATTGCTAAATTAAAAGCTGTGAGATCTTTGAACCCCATACCTCCGTGATTCTTGTGCATCGACAGTCGCTCCCACGACATCCAATGGATCCCTCTATTGTTGGAGCCGCTACAACCCCACCAGAAGGAATTCATCATCTTCTCGATGGAAGAGATAGTGGAGTTAGGTAGAAGAAAAATACTCATCACGTAAGAAGGAATAGCCTGAAGAACCGATTTTATCATAATCTCCCGTCCTGGTTTGGAAAGACATCTACTACTCCAAGAATTAATTTTTTGCCAGACACAATCTTTAATATAAGCAAACACAGCCGTACGATTCCTACCTATCAGCGAGGGTAGGCCGAGATATTTACCTGTCCCAAGAACAACCTGCACCCCCATGATAGCAGTAATAGTATGATTGAGAGCGTCTGGCACATTGCGGCTATAAAAAACTTCGGATTTTGGTAGACTGATGGCCTGACCGGAAGCCTTCTCATAAAGCTGAAGAATGTTCTTCAGTGTTTGAGCTTGCCTCTTGCATGCTTTAAAGAATAAGAAACAGTCGTCAGCAAATAATAAGTGTGTAACCGGTGGGGCACCCCGGCAGATGGAAGTACCTGTAAGATCCCCTGTGGCCTCTGCACGACCGATGAGGGAGGATAATCCTTCAGCACATAATATAAATAAGTAAGGGGATAGAGGATCTCCCTGTCTCAGCCCACGCCCTGGAATAACAGGACCTACCTGTTGGAACAAAATTATGATTTTGTATCTCCTTAATTGATTTTGATGATAACAATGTATTTAAGGTTAAATTGGAATACTAATAATTTAATTCAGTGTGCAGGATTAAAAGTTAAAATTTGCGTACTAAAGAACCTTAGAATTTCTGAAGGAATTACTTCTGAGCTCACCAGATCTGAAGCAAGTGAAACTCTGAAGTTATTATCTGAACCTTAGAATTTCTGAAGGAATTACTTCTGAGCTCACCAGATCTGAAGCAAGTGAAACTCTGAAGTTATTATCTGAACCTTAGAATTTCTGAAGGAATTACTTCTGAGCTCACCAGATCTGAAGCAAGTAATTCTGAGCCTGTGAAACTCTGAAGTTATTATCTGAACCTTAGAATTTCTGAAGGAATTACTTCTGAGCTCACCAGATCTGAAACAAGTAATTCTGAGCCTATCAAAATCTGAAGAACATCTGAGCTCACCAGATCTGAAACAAGTAATTCTGAGCCTATCAAAATCTGAAGAACATCTGAGCTCACCAGATCTGAAACAAGTAATTCTGAGCCTATCAAAATCTGAAGAACATCTGAGCTCACCAGATCTGAAACAAGTAATTCTGAGCCTATCAAAATCTGAAGGCTCGTCAGATATAAGTGTTAAGCTACATTTGAGAGTACAATTTTATTGAAGACTGTGCCTGACTAAGTCCAAACGCAGAAACCAAGAATGAAAAGGTTTGACCATGGAAAGGTCCTTTTCAAGTCAGGCTTCAGAAACGATTATTTCCTTATTTGGCTTTCACCAAGGTTCAAATATCAAAAGCCAAAAGGAATCTCTCATTTTGTAGTAAACGTTAAGCTCCTAAGCTACTGCAAATCAGAACAGCTAATAAGCTCACTGATCTATACAAAGGAGCGTCTCAATTCTTCAAACGGCTATAATCTTCAACGTTCATTTTATCATCTATAAAAGGAAGAAGATTTGTGAAGAAATGGAATCAAGACTTAAGCTTCTGAACGTGCTGAAACTCTGTCAAATTCTGAAGCTATCAAACACTTAGAAACTTTGTGATAATTTTCTAAGTTAGTCTTGTAACTGCATTGTATTTTGTAAACACCTCTGATTGTATATCAAGTGTTAATCTCTTATCTTTATTAACATTAAAACCAGTTTGAAGTCTCTTGCTTTGTGCTTGAGCATTGGAAGTCTCTTGCTTTGTGCTTGAGCATTGGAAGTCTCTTGCTTTGTGCTTGAGCATTGGAAGTCTCTTGCTTTGTGCTTGAGCATTGGAAGTCTCTTGCTTTGTGCTTGAGCATTGGAAGTCTCTTGCTTTGTGCTTGAGCATTGGAAGTCTCTTGCTTTGTGCTTGAGCATTGGAAGTCTCTTGCTTTGTGCTTGAGCATTGGAAGTCTCTTGCTTTGTGCTTGAGCAGTTAGAAGTCTCTTGCTTTGTGCTTGAGCAGTTTGAAGTCTCTTGCTTAGTGCTTGAGCATTTGTAATCTGAGTGATTATAGTGAAATCTCTTGTGAAGGACAAGAGGACTGGACTACTCCTGTTAGTGGGAGGAACCAGTATAAAAATTCTGAGCATCTCTCTCTAACCCTATCCTCATATATTGTGTGTGTTATACCTTATCCGCTGCAATTTGTTTTAACTTAGAAAAAGTCTCACACAATTCAACCCCCCCCCCCCCCCCCCCCCCCCCCTTTCTTGTGTGTTTTTCAACCTTCAATTGGCATCAGAGCTCCGGTCTGTTGCTCTTCACTTAACAGTGAAACAGTAAAAGATCTAGGGGTACTTAGTTGAAAAACATGTCTGGTGTTACCTCTCCTTCTGCTTCCTCTGGACCTGATCACTCTGCTGTTCCACCTCCTCACAACTATGATAGGGAAAGGAACAGTGATAATCACAGAGACAAACCACCTTACTTCAACAGTGATCCTACTACTTTTCCTTTCTGGAAAACCAAGATGTATAGTTACATCATTGGGACCGATGATGAGTTATGGGATATCATTGAAGATGGTATACATTTTGAACACATGGATGATGAAGGTGTTGTAAGAAATACCTACAGAAAGTTCTTTGATGCTGAAAAGAAGAAACAGTATAAGAAGCATCATACTGTTAAGAATATGCTTATTGGTGCAATATATCATGCTGAGTATTTAAAAATATCCAACAAGTCATGTGCCAAAACTATCTGGGACTCTCTATGTTCCACCTATGAAGGAAATAAGCAAGTCAAAGAAGCTAAGGCAAACTTATTAGTTCATCAATATGAGCTGTTCAGAATGAAGGAAGATGAAGATATTGAAACCATGTATTCAAGGTTTCAAACCCTTGTCTCTGGTCTTCAAGTTCTGAAGAAAAGCTACACTGCATCTGATCACGTGAAGAAAATTCTGAGGAGCTTACCTTCCAAATGGAGACCAAAAGTTACAGCTTTTCAGGAATCCAAGGATTTGGACAATGTGACTCTTGAAGATTTAATAAGCTCACTCAGAAGTCATGAGCTAGAACTTATGTCAGATGAACCTGTCAAGAAGATGAAGTCCTTGGCTCTAAGCTCTGTTCAGACTTCCTCAAAAGCTGCAAAGATCAAAGTGTCTGAACAAGAGGAAGAAACTTCTGATGATATGATGGATGAAAATTCTGAGAATGAAGAAATGGCACTAATGGTTAGAAGGTTTCAGAAATGGAACAAGAAATACAAAAGGTTTCCAAACAAAGGAAACAACTCAAGAAGTTCCTTTTCAAAGGACAAAAAGGAAGAACTGAACAACTGCTATAACTGCAAGAAATCTGGACACTTCATTGCGGACTGTCCAGAAATGTCATCCAAGGACAAAGGAAAGAATAAGAGCTTTGGGAAAGAAAAGTACAAAGAAAAGGTAAGGAAGAGTTTGTTAGCCACTTGGGAGACCATTGAGAATGACTCTGAAGGAGAAGATGATGAAGAAGGCAATCTGACTTTAATGGCAAGAACTTCTGAAGGTAACAACTCTGATAGAGATTCTGAAGATGACTCAGATGATGAAAATGAGGTATACTCTAACATGACTAAATCTGAATTAATTGATTCTCTTAAGATTGCCGTGAAACATTACTCTCGTATAGTAAGTCAACACAAAATTCTGAAGAATGTTCATGAATCATTGAAAAAGGATGCCAAGATTCTTTATGATGAAAATGAATCGTTAAACATTCGTATTTGTCATGTTGAATCTAACTATGTCTTGGCAGACAAGCTCAATGATGATCATGAAGATGCTCTTCACGAATTTATTCGTTGTACCTTCAATAGGAGTAAAATGGCTTCCATGATTTATCATATGACTCGTAACTATGGTGAAGGCATTGGTTATTCTCGGTTTAAGAACTGGGATAAACCTCTGAAATCATATAGTGAGGATGATACTCCACCTGAATTATTCTCTACCTTTGTTAAAAGTGGTACACTTGATCTGAAGGCATCCAACTCTGAAGGAGGTTCTGAACCTGAACCCAAAGACTCAGAAGTTCCAAGTTCTTCTGAACCTAAAATTTCTGAGTCCAAAAGTTCTCAAGTTAAGGCTCAGAAGTCATCTGAACCTCTGAGAAATCAAGGTAAAGTTACTTCAGATCCTTGCTTGACCTTTGGAACTGTGATATACTCCAGATCAAAATCCAAGAATCAAATTAAGCCTAAACATTCTTGTCAAAGCTTAATTAATTCTAGATCTTGTGTTGATCATAGAAAACAAAGAAGGAATACTATTCAGAAGACTAACTCTAAAGGACCCATCAGAATATGGGTACCAAAATCTGAAATAATGTTTGCTTCAGATGCTCATGCAAGGAAAGGTAAAACAGCAGCCCTGGTACCTGGTTATGACGGGAGAAAAGCATATGTTCCAAACCCTAACTCTGAAAGAGGGAGGCTCTGTGGGATTTGGAGGAAAACAAAAAGGGAAGATCATTGGTACAGGTACAGTTGGTAATTCTTCTCTTTCCATTAAAGATGTTTGGTTAGTTGATGGACTTAAACACAATCTATTGAGCATTAGTCAATTTTGTGACAATGGGTGTGTTGTTACATTTAATAAGGAATCATGTACTGTATCAAAAGACTCTGACAAATCTGTAGTATTCAAGGGAATGAGAGTTGGCAATGTTTATAAAGTAAACTTTTCTGATTTGGTTGACCAAAAGATTATATGTCTTTTGTCTCTGAGTGATGAGAAATGGCTATGGCACAAGCGTCTTGGTCATGCTAACTGGAGGTTGATCTCTAAGCTTAGCAAACAAAAGCTTGTTAGTGGTTTGCCTGACATTGTTTATCACTCAGATGCACTTTGTGGCTCATGTCAAAAAGGAAAATTTGCTAAGACTTCATTCAAGTCTAAAAACATTGTCTCTACTTCCAGACCCTTAGAATTGCTTCACATTGATCTGTTTGGTCCTGTTTCGACAGCCTCTATCAATGGTAAAAAATATGGATTGGTCATGGTTGATGATTTCAGTAGATGGACTTGGGTGAAATTCCTACGTTCTAAGAGTGAAGCACTTGTGGTGTTCAGTGACTTCTGCACACAAATACAAAGTGAAAAGGATCTTCGGATTCTGAAGGTTAGAAGCGACCATGGGGGAGAGTTCGAAAATGACTCTTTCGAATCTTTCTGCTCAGAGCATGGAGTAATCCATGAATTCTCTTCTCCTAGAACACCACAGCAGAATGGTGTTGTAGAAAGAAAGAATAGATCTTTGCAAGAAATGGCTCGTACCATGATGCTTGAGTCTAACCTAGCTAAGTTGTTGTGGGCAGAAGCCGTGAGTACTGCTTGCTATGTTCAGAATAGAATCTACATCAGACCTATTCTGAACAAAACTGCTTATGAACTGTTCAAAGGAAGAAAACCAAATATTTCTTATTTTCATCAGTTTGGATGTACTTGTTATATTCTAGACAACAAGGTCTATCGAAAGAAATTTGATGCTAGAGCTTATAAGGGTATCTTTATAGGCTACTCTGAACGCTCAAAAGCATACAGATTGTATAATTCTGAAACTCACACAGTTGAAGAATCTATACATGTTAGATTTGATGATAAAGAGCCTGACGATAAAATGTCAGAGCAAGCTGAGACTTTTGCAGAATTTCAAGTTTCCTCAAATTCTGAGTGTGAAGATCTCTCCATTGCTGTATATCCATCTGAGACTCAAAATGAAGATATCTCTGAAGGCCTTGAAACTGAAGACCCTTCAGAAACTGAACCCCTTCAGACTTCATCTCCTAAGCCAACCACTTCTGAACCAAACCCCTCATCCATTCAAACCACTCCACCTTTTCCTGGAACTGATTCAGATCTTGAAGAAACTCGTCTTCATTCTGAAACAATTCCCTGTTTCACCATGGTACTTAACAATTCCCTTTTACCGTTGAATGCATTTACTGTTGGTGGTTGTTTGCTGTGTGCATTTACTACCCTGTAACTTGTGCTTTGACTGACCCGTTTTTGATAATGACAAAGGGGGAGAAAATATTATTTCATTTCCTATGGCAGTGAAATTATTTCTGAAGCTCTAAAGATCACATTTTCTGAACTCTACTCTTGTTAAGTTATATTAAAGTCTTTTAAACTTTTAATGAGGGGGAGTAATAAATTTTGTCCAACATAAATTCATATAATATAAGATACGCTTGCAAACCATATCTTATATTTGTCAATCTGAAGAAATAGAGCTTGCAAACCTCTAATTCTGAAGGTAGAATATATGAAATTATATTTGACATTAAATATTACTCTTAGACTGTTTTATATTTATCATTGATAAACTTTTGAAGCTTATCAGACTCAGGGGGAGCTTGCAAACCTCAGAACCTGAAGTCAAGATGTTAAATAAAAACAACAACAATTGATTTTAAATACATATAGTTGTCATCATCAAAAAGGGGGAGATTGTTGGAACAAAATTATGATTTTGTATCTCCTTAATTGATTTTGATGATAACAATGTATTTAAGGTTAAATTGGAATACTAATAATTTAATTCAGTGTGCAGGATTAAAAGTTAAAATTTGCGTACTAAAGAACCTTAGAATTTCTGAAGGAATTACTTCTGAGCTCACCAGATCTGAAGCAAGTGAAACTCTGAAGTTATTATCTGAACCTTAGAATTTCTGAAGGAATTACTTCTGAGCTCACCAGATCTGAAGCAAGTAATTCTGAGCCTGTGAAACTCTGAAGTTATTATCTGAACCTTAGAATTTCTGAAGGAATTACTTCTGAGCTCACCAGATCTGAAACAAGTAATTCTGAGCCTATCAAAATCTGAAGAACATCTGAGCTCACCAGATCTGAAACAAGTAATTCTGAGCCTATCAAAATCTGAAGAACATCTGAGCTCACCAGATCTGAAACAAGTAATTCTGAGCCTATCAAAATCTGAAGAACATCTGAGCTCACCAGATCTGAAACAAGTAATTCTGAGCCTATCAAAATCTGAAGGCTCGTCAGATATAAGTGTTAAGCTACATTTGAGAGTACAATTTTATTGAAGACTGTGCCTGACTAAGTCCAAACGCAGAAACCAAGAATGAAAAGGTTTGACCATGGAAAGGTCCTTTTCAAGTCAGGCTTCAGAAACGATTATTTCCTTATTTGGCTTTCACCAAGGTTCAAATATCAAAAGCCAAAAGGAATCTCTCATTTTGTAGTAAACGTTAAGCTCCTAAGCTACTGCAAATCAGAACAGCTAATAAGCTCACTGATCTATACAAAGGAGCGTCTCAATTCTTCAAACGGCTATAATCTTCAACGTTCATTTTATCATCTATAAAAGGAAGAAGATTTGTGAAGAAATGGAATCAAGACTTAAGCTTCTGAACGTGCTGAAACTCTGTCAAATTCTGAAGCTATCAAACACTTAGAAACTTTGTGATAATTTTCTAAGTTAGTCTTGTAACTGCGTTGTATTTTGTAAACACCTCTGATTGTATATCAAGTGTTAATCTCTTATCTTTATTAACATTAAAACCAGTTTGAAGTCTCTTGCTTTGTGCTTGAGCATTGGAAGTCTCTTGCTTTGTGCTTGAGCATTGGAAGTCTCTTGCTTTGTGCTTGAGCATTGGAAGTCTCTTGCTTTGTGCTTGAGCATTGGAAGTCTCTTGCTTTGTGCTTGAGCATTGGAAGTCTCTTGCTTTGTGCTTGAGCATTGGAAGTCTCTTGCTTTGTGCTTGAGCATTGGAAGTCTCTTGCTTTGTGCTTGAGCAGTTAGAAGTCTCTTGCTTTGTGCTTGAGCAGTTTGAAGTCTCTTGCTTAGTGCTTGAGCATTTGTAATCTGAGTGATTATAGTGAAATCTCTTGTGAAGGACAAGAGGACTGGACTACTCCTGTTAGTGGGAGGAACCAGTATAAAAATTCTGAGCATCTCTCTCTAACCCTATCCTCATATATTGTGTGTGTTATACCTTATCCGCTGCAATTTGTTTTAACTTAGAAAAAGTCTCACACAATTCAACCCCCCCCCCTTCTTGTGTGTTTTTCAACCTTCACTACCTTCTCACCGTTAACCAGAACCGAGTAATCCACTGATTCAACACACATGGCCATCCACTGAACCCACTTCTCGCTGAATCCCATCTTCACCAGAACGGCGTTGAGATATTCCCAGCTCATCCTATCATACGCTTTGCTGATGTCAAGCTTAAGAGCAACACAACCCGCTTTTCCTCTAGTTTTAGTTCTCATGTAATGAACAATTTCGATAGCAACCATAGCATTATCAAGGATTGACCTCTCAGGAACAAAGGCTGACTGGTGACTCGACACACACTTGGGGAGAACATGCTTGAGACGATTGGCCAACACTTTAGCAATTATTTTATACAAAACATTACAAAGAGCAATAGGTCGCCAGTCCTTCATGGAAGTCTGAACACTGCCTTTAGGGATAAGAGCAATGTTAGTAGTGCTAAGGACATCAGGGAACTACCCAGAATCAAGCCAGGAACAACAGTCTTTGAAGATATTGTCGCTACAAAGAGACCAGAAATGCTGGTAAAACCCCGGGTTATAACCATCGGGCCCCGGGCATTTGTCAGGATGCATCGAAAAAATAGCTTCACGAAACTCCTCCTTAGAGAAAGGTGCGGTAAGCATAACATTATCCTCATTGGTGACAGTGTGGCAGATAACATTAATAATCGGAGCCAAGTGACTAGGCTGCGACTGAAAAAGCTCGGTGAAGTAGCCTTTTGCCACATGACAAAGGTCATCTGAATTGGTAACTCTGACTCCGCTGTTGTCTTCCAAAGAAAGAATACGATTGGCCATTTTACGAGCCGTGGCAGAAGCGTGAAAGAATTTCGTATTCTTATCACCATCCTTGTACCAGAGTTTTTTAGCACGTTGTCTCCAAAAAAAAAAAATCATCCTGCAACAATAACTGAGATAATTTGCGATTCTCAGCCAAAATCTGAGCCTGATTAGAACCTGTAAAATTATTGCGAAGATAGACAAGGTGTTGACGACAAGAAACAATATCTTTCTGAAGCTTATTACAATGAGTTCGGCTCCAATCGGAAAGATCACCTGCACAAAGCTCAAGACGAGAAACAATAGAACTATTACCTGAAGAGGTCCACCTCTCTTTAAAGAAGTCGTTAAAACCCGGTTCTAACTTCCAAGCATTCTCAAAGCGGAAATGACGCTGTTTTCCATGAGGTCGGATCACCAGGGAGCAATCCAGAAAAATGAGGTAATGATCCGAAGCAGGCGCAACCAACTTAACAAGTTTAGCATTTGGAAATAAATCAAACCAACCGTTGGTAGCAAGCGCTCGGTCAAGTCTTTCTTCTACCGCACGGGAAGTGCCAAGATACTTAACCAGGTAAAAGGATAACCTTCAACTGGAATATCAGTCAGTCCAGAATCTAGAACAGCCTGACGGAAACCATTAATTAGCCAAGGCGAACGTGTGATCCCGTGGCTTGGAAGTTAGCTTGGAAGTTAGTTTGTGTGACTAGCTTAGCTTGGTAAGGACGAAGAGTAGAAATTCTAGGAACCTTAGAGGTCTAGGATTTGCTCTGATACTTGTAACCTTGCTAGAACTAGTATCTTAGTTCGTTTATTTGCGACTTTGCATGACCTTGCTATTTATATTATTTTCTATAACTTGAGTATTTGGAATTGTTTTGGATTATGTGGATAGGCCTTGTGGTTGAAGGACCTAGTCTAAGTTGTAATATGATTTTATGACTTCTATGTTTTGATTATTAATTACCTTGAGTAATGATTAGAAATATCAATGCTTCCGTTGCTATTAAAATGAATGTATGCATGTTCATTGTTTTGCAATTTATAACATGTAACGCCTTGATTGATGTATGATTGTTGATTAAGTTTAATTATAGGATGTATATCGATTAGGGTGTTACAATTTGGTATCAGAGCCTGGTTGGTCCATGTGGATCAATTAGGTTAGTATACCCTTAGGTGCATAAGTGTAGTAGAACACTTTATAGCATCCATAAGTTTAATGTGAGGTTGGGTTTTTGGTTGATTGTTTAGGTGATGGCGCAAAGAGCAATGGCGGATGCAATAGCCTTGATGGCTAATGCCTTGACACAAGATGCGGCGGCAAGAGCGGCCGAGAGAGTTGCACATGAGAATCGCATGGGAAATGAAGATGAATTGAGGTTGGAGAGATTCCTTAGGAACAACCCTCAATCATTCAAGGGAGGGCATGATCCCGAGGGAGCCCAAAGGTGGTTGGAAGGTGTGGAAAGGATTTTTGGCGCTATGAGATGTTCGGAGGCACAAAAGGTGACTCTAGGGAGCTACATGTTGCATGAAGACGTCGGTTATTGGTGGAAGAATGTGAGCCAAAGATTGGGTCAAGGTGGAGCTATCATTACTTGGGACATTTTCAAGAGAGAGTTTTTGACTAAGTACTTTCCAACGGACATGAGAAACCGAAAAGTGGTGGAATTCATGGAACTCAAGCAAGGAAACTTAACCGTTGCAGAGTATGCAACCAAGTTTGAAGATTTGTGCCGTTTTTGTCCACACTACAATACAGTGGAAGCGGAAGCGGACAAATGTGTGAAATTTGAAAGTGGATTGCGTCCCGATCTCAAGCAATTGGTTGGTATCTTGGAGATTAGGAACTTTGCCAACTTGGTGAATAAGAGTAACATATGTGACTTGGATGGGAAAGCAAAGTCAAGCTACTACAAGGATATGAGTGATAGGAAAGGGAAGAACCAAGATCGTGGAAAACCTTATGACAAGAGGAACAAGGGCAAGATTGAATTTAGTGGAGGAAAGAAGAAGGTTACTAATGTCAAGTGCTACAAGTGTGGTGAATTGGGTCATTATTCCTATGATTGCCCAAAGGGAGATATATGCTTTAGGTGCGGAGACTTTGGTCACAAGATTGATGCTTGCAAAGGGAAGATGATTTGCTTTAATTGTAAGGAAGAGGGTCACAAGAGTTCCGAATACAAGAAGCCGAAGAAGGTGATGAGTAAAGTGTTTGCTTTAAGCGGGAATGAAGCGGATCAAGGAGACAATCTTATTAGAGGTACGTGTTTCATCCATAACACCCCTTTAATTGCGATTGTCGATACGGGAGCAACACATTCTTTTATATCTTTTAAATGCATGAAGCGTCTTAATATTCCTGTGTCTGAAATGATTGGTTGTATGGAAATAGAAACTCCTGCTAGTGGTTCTGTGACTACTCAACTTGTTTGTCTTAATTGCCCTGTGTCTATTTTTGGTAGATCTTTTGGTATGGACCTTGTATGTATTCCACTTAGTGGTATAGATGTGATCTTTGGTATGAACTGGTTAATTGTTAATCGAGTTCACATTAACTGTTGTGAGAAGACGGTGATATTTCCGAAGTTGGAAGAAGATCCGAACTTGATGAGTGGGAAGGAAGTAAGGGAGTCGTTAAGCGATCATGGTGAGTTGTTTGTCATGTTTGCATCTTTGAAGCTTGAGAATGAAGTTGGAATTGAGGGACTTCATGTTGTGCAAGAATTTCCCGACGTGTTTCAGGAGGATGTGTCGGATGTACCCCCAGAAAGAGAAGTAGAGTTTACTATTGACTTGGTACCTGGTACAAGTCCAATATCTATGGCACCGTATCGGATGTCAGCATCGGAGTTAAGTAAGTTGAAGGAGCAACTAGAAGAACTGCTTGAGAAGAAGTTTATTCGACCGAGTGTTTCACCTTGGGGAGCACCTGTGCTTTTGGTAAAGAAGAAGGACGGAAGTATGAGGTTGTGTATAGACTACCGTCGTTTGAATCAAGTTACAATCAAGAACAAGTATCCGTTGCCGAGGATAGATGATTTGATGGATCAATTGGTGGGTGCTTGTGTGTTTAGTAAGATTGATTTCAGGTCAGGATATCATCAGATTCGAGTTAAGGCGGAGGATATTCCGAAGACTGCTTTTAGAACAAGATATGGTCATTATGAGTATTCGGTTATGCCTTTTGGTGTAACCAATGCACCTGGAGTATTTATGGAGTACATGAACCGGATTTTCCATTCCTATTTGGATAAATTCGTTGCAGTTTTCATTGACGACATCCTAGTGTATTCCAAGACCGAAGAGGAACATGCGGATCATTTGAGGATTGTGTTGAGAACCTTGCAAGAGAAGAAGCTTTATGCAAAATTGTCCAAGTGTGAATTTTGGTTGAAAGAAGTGAGTTTTCTAGGTCATGTGATATCTAGTGGAGGTATTGCGGTAGATCCTTCTAAAGTGGATGCGGTATTGAAGTGGGGAACTCCAGAATCAGTGTTTGAGATAAGAAGTTTTCTTAGTTTGGCCGGTTACTATCGGAAGTTCATTGAAGGTTTTTCGAAGTTAGCATTACCGTTAACCCGATTGACTAGAAAGGATCAAGCTTTTGTTTGGGATGATCATTGTGAAAGAAGTTTCCAAGAATTGAAGAAGAGGTTGACGTCGGCACCAGTTTTGATTTTACCAACACAGAATGAGCATTTTTCTGTGTATTGTGATGCATCTTTGATGGGATTAGGTGGTGTTCTTATGCAAAACGGACAAGTGGTTGCTTATGCTTCTAGGAAATTGAAAGTACATGAGAAGAACTATCCAACGCATGATCTTGAGTTGGCGGCCGTTGTGTTTACCTTGAAGATTTGGAGGCATTACTTATTTGGTTCTAGATTTGAAGTCTTTAGTGATCACAAGAGTTTAAAGTATTTGTTTGATCAAAAGGAATTGAATATGAGACAAAGACGTTGGTTGGAATTTTTGAAAGATTATGATTTTGAATTAAGTTACCATCCTGAAAAAGCCAATGTTGTTGCGGATGCCTTGAGTAGGAAGTCATTGCATGTGTCTTTACTTATGGCAAAAGAGTTGGATTTGATTGAAGAGTTTAGAGATCTTAGTTTGGTTTGTGAGATGACACCGCATAGTGTGAAATTGGGAATGTTGAAGCTTACCAATGATTTTCTTGATGAAGTGAAGAATGGTCAAAAAGGAGATTTGAATTTGGCGAATCGCCTTACATTGATTAATGAAAGGAAAGAGATTGATTTTAAAGTTGATGAGAATGGACTCATAAGATTTCAAGGAAGAGTTTGTGTTCCTAACATACCCGAGTTGAAAAAGAGAATTTTAGAGGAGGGTCATAGAAGTAGTTTGAACATTCATCCCGGAGCTACTAAAATGTATCAAAATCTTAAGAAGTTATTTTGGTGGCCAAGTATGAAAAAGGAAGTTGCGGAATTTGTTTATGCTTGTTTGATTTGTCAAAAGTCTAAGGTTGAACATCAAAGACCATCGGGATTGTTGCAACCCATGTTTGTACCCGAATGGAAATGGGATAGCATTGCAATGGATTTTGTGAGTGGGTTACCCAAGACTAAGAAAGGAAATGATTCGATTTGGGTAATTGTGGTGTAATACCCCAAAATTTAGTAAATGAGAAGTACTCATTTATTAGTATAACTTTATAGTAGATTAGGAATTTAACCAAGGATAGATTTGTAAATTCATAAATTTAGTAAGGTCAAATTAGAAATTTCTAGAAGGGTTAACATATTACCAATTAAGTAACTTAAATTGAGTTGTAATGCACTAATGGCATGGAAGCAATTAATTAGAAGCTCAAGAGTGAGATATATTTAGTGAGATAAGTGTATAAGAATTATTGTACAAATTTTAGAAAAGGATATAAATAAATAAATAAATAAATAAGTAAATAAATAAATAAACACAAAAGCTTCCTCTAGAAGCATCCGAGTGAGACTTTAAGAAGATAGCAAAAGAAAAATCAAAATTTCTCTCCTCCCCTTTAGAAATTTCGGTTCACATCACCACCACTCTAACCCCTCAATTCTTCACCAAAATGTTAAGGTGACTTTGACAGCCTCTAAAACCTCTTTATTTATTTAAATTGTTTGTTTGATTGTTGATTTTAGGGATTTAGGGACCTTCTCATGAAGTTTCTTTGATATGGGTCATTTCATTTTAGATGAAAGAAATATTAAACTGTAGTTTTGATGCATGTAAGAAATGGTGAAGTCTTGTGAGTGAAAAATAAGTTATATTTGATTAAGTGACCTTTGTGTTTGATAAGATATTATAGTCTATGTGACTATCATGTTGGTTTATAATTGATTTTGTGTGTAAATACTACTTATGTTGTTAGTTTTCTACTATTGAATTAAAATTGTGAAATATTTGAGAGGAAATACAATTGTTGTTGTGAGCAGATTATTTACCTTGTGACAAGTTTTATCATTTTAATTTTATGGGAGAAGTCAATTTCATTCAAAATTTAAGGTGCATGAATTGGTTTTAGTTATGGAAATTGTTTTAAAGTTTTATTTTGAAGTTTTATTTGGAATACGAAGTATACCGTTCGCCGCAACGAAGAGATAATGCGGTATCCGTTCACCACAACGAAGAGATAATGTGGTATCCGTTCGCCACAACGAAGAGAGAATCTGGTAGATACCGTTCGCCGCAACGAAGAGATAATGCGGTATCCGTTCGCCACAACGAAGAGATAATGTGGTAGATATCCGTTCGCCACAACGAAGAGAGAATGTGGTAGATATCCGTTTGCCATAACGAAGAGAGAATGTGGTATCCGTTCGCCACAACGAAGAGATAATGTGGTTTATGTGCGAGAAAGAAAAACAATTTGATTTGACAATGCTTTTAAGTTGCCTATGAGTTTAAAAAATGAGAATATAGTTTTAAATAGTTTTGATAATTAATTTCTTTTCAGTTTGAAACACTTATGAATTTTAATGGCTCTATATTTTGAAAATGTGTATAGGTTATAGTGTATTAGGCTTGCCAGGCTGAATATAAAGAGTTAGTGTTAGCCTGTGCGCCGGTCATGGCTATAAGGCGGGGTCGTGACATGTGGATAGATTGACGAAGTCGGCACACTTTATTGCATTTAAGACGGGAACTTTGATACCTAAGTTAGCCGAGATCTATGTTGAGCAAGTGGTGAGACTACATGGTATTCCATCTAGCATTGTATCGGATAGAGATCCAAGGTTCACTTCAAGATTTTGGGAGAGTTTGCAAGAAGCTTTGGGGACTAAGTTGAGAATGAGTTCGGCTTATCATCCTCAAACGGATGGACAATCGGAGAGGACTATTCAATCCTTGGAGGATTTGTTGAGAGCTTGTGTTTTAGAAGATGGAGGGAGTTGAGATAATTATCTACCTTTGATTGAATTCACGTACAATAATAGTTTTCATTCAAGTATCGGAATGTCACCTTTTGAGGCATTGTATGGAAGGAGATGCCGTACTCCTTTATGTTGGTATGAAGATGGTGAAAGTGTTGTGTTAGGACTGGAAATACTTCAACAAACTACGGAAAAGATTAAGATGATCCAAGAGAAGATGAAAGCGACTCAAAGTAGACAAAAGAGCTATCATGATAAGAAAAGGAAAGATGTGGAATTTCAAGAAGGAGATCATGTATTTTTGAGGGTTACCTCAACTACCGGTATTGGTCGTGCTTTGAAATCTAAGAAGTTAACATCGAAGTTTATTGGGCCTTATCAAATTTTGAAGAGGGTAGGGAATGTGGCGTATAGAGTTGCTTTGCCACCGTCGTTGTCGAATCTTCACGATGTGTTTCATGTATCGCAATTGAGGAAGTATGTATTGGATCCATCACTTGTACTCACATCGGATGATGTGCAAGTAAGGGATAATTTGACGGTAGAAGCAAGACCGTTGAGAATTGAAGGAAGAGAAGTGAAAAAGTTGAGAAACAAGGAGATAGCGTCCGTTAAGGTCATTTGGGGAGGACCCGCGGGAGAAAATGCTACTTGGGAGCTAGAAAGCAAGATGAGGGATTCTTATCCGGAGTTATTCTCAGGTAAATTTTCGAGGACGAAAATTCTTTTAAGAGGGGTAGAGTTGTAACACCCGTATTTATTTATTTTCATTTAATTAGATTATTTTATTTGATTAGATGTTAATTAGCCTTGTTGGAATAATATAGATTAGTTTTAATAATTAAGTTAGTATTTGGCTAAAAGAGGAAAGAGTAGAGAATAAGGAGAAGGGAATTATGAGTGGAGGCTTTTTAAGGTATTATGTGGAGTTAGCAAAATTAACTTAAGTTAATAAGGAGGGCATTTTAGTCTTTGATTATTTAGGTTTTGAATAGAACATAGAATAGAGAGTGAGAGCTCTCATAACACACCATTTTGCATAGAAGGAGGTAGAGAGAGAGAAGTCCAAGCTTGAAGAGTGTAGAGGGGATTCAAGTGTAGTGCTTGAAGATTAAAGCTGCAGATTAAGGTTAGAGAGTAGTTATCAATTCTTGTGAGATGAACAAAGAGGGGGGAGAAGTCTACTCTCCACACCCAAACCCTCTCATCTCTTTTGGTTGGGAATGGGAATCAAGGAAATGTGTTTATAGTTTAATGTGTTGTTGTTTGATGTTAACATGTTGCTATATACTTCTATTTCGAATTTCCATGATCAAATTCGTGCTCTATGAATGATTTGTTGTTGTTGATGTTTGAAAATGAGTTTTTAGTGAAATATAGGAAAATCCTTACTTTTAGCATGAGATGATGTTTGATGATGTTAAAGTTTGCACTTCTAGGCTTATACATGATATATATGCTTAAAGTTGATAGCTTTAGGGATTTGTATGTTGAAAAATGGGATTTTTGATGAATTTGAACTAAAACCCGAAAGCAGAGTTTTCTGGTCTACAGTAGCTCGCTAGGGCGTGTATAGTACTCGCTATGATGAGTATTCATAGTTCTTGGAGTTTTCCAGAAACCATGAGCTCGCCATGGCGAGTGGTGGCGAGTTGGCTGGCGAGTTGAGCTTGCCATGGCGAGGACGAGGCGAGTTGGAGGCGAGTTGTTTTAGCTACTCTCTGACTTGAGCTCGCCTTGAGCTCGCCATGTGCTCGTCTAGGCGAGTTGTAGCAGTATGAACAATGATTTTTGAATATTAAAAGAGGTTTATGTTCGCACTATGATTGAGACATGATCTTGTAACATGATATAAGTTAGAATAATTGAATCTTGAGCTTAGATGAGGAAGCTATGTTCATGTGTGTGTAATTGATTGAAATGGATGATGATGACTTATGATTATGTGATGTATTAGGTAGTATTATGTTTTGCTTGAATGAATACCTTAGTGATGATATGATGATGAGATTTGATGCGTAATTGAGAAGGAATATTAGGAGGAGTGTCCTTTTATTCATATGTAGTTGTGTAGGGTTATCATCATTATTTGGTATGTGTTCATTCATGCATGCATGTGTCAACTCGATGTGATGATCCTCCATGACTTAAAACTGATTCGATGCGATGGTCCTCTAAGACTTTAAACTGACTTGATGCGAGAATGCTTAATGTATTCGAAACTCGATGCGGGTACCACATGCATTTAGATGTGTCTAGGTTGGGACATATTAATTGATGGCATTAGTTGCATTAGGAGTAAATGTGCATTCTACTTGCTAACTGATAAGTGTCAATGTCTTTCATTATAATTGTGGATGTTTAGATAATGTGATTTTACCTTAATATCTTGTGAATTGATATTGATTATGCTATTGCCTTTACCATGAATATAATATTTATGACATTAGACGATTATGCGTCAATTATGATATGATTATTATTATACATGATATGAGTATATGATATACTTATTATTATGAACTTGAATTATAATTAACTCTCTATTTTGTGTATTTGAATGGTTTGGTTCCAGATTCTTCACTTGGGGAGTGATCCCGTGGCTTGGAAGTTAGCTTGTGTGACTAGCTTAGCTTGGTAAGGACGAAGAGTAGAAATTCTAGGAACCTTAGAGGTCTAGGATTTGCTCTGATACGTGTAACCTTGCTAGAACTAGTATCTTAGTTCATTTGTTTGCGACTTTGCATGACCTTGCTATTTATATTATTTTCTATAACTTGAGTATTTGGAATTGTTTTGGATTATGTGGATAGGCCTTGTGGTTGAAGGACCTAGTCTAAGTTGTAATATGATTTTATGACTTCTATGTTTGGATTATTAATTACCTTGAGTAATGATTAGAAATATCAATGCTTCCGTTGCTATTAAAATGAATGTATGCATGTTCATTGTTTTGGAATTTATAACATGTAACGCCTTGATTGATGTATGATTGTTGATTAAGTTTAATTATAGGATGTATATCGATTAGGGTGTTACAGTGAACTTGTACCCAGATATCCAGATTATTCAATTGAACACTAGCAGGCACAACCCCTGGTGCAATTCTCTCAACCACCATATTATGATTGTCAAACAACCATGGGCCTTCATCCATAACCTTGGCAGCATCCAATCGATGATTGAATTGGAATAGGTATCACCCTTCAGCGACTGGGAGGATAGTGACTTTCTTTCCCGGTTTCCAGACATGGCCTAACCGCTCCTAGAAGTAGGCAAACCGAACCTGCCGGTCAATCAAAACGCGTCCAATGAGACAGTGATCAAGAATATGTCTTGTTGATGGGTCGGAATTGAGGTTTAGTGTGAGACCCTCATCAGACAAAGAGAGGCCATCAAGGGTTAATTCAGGTTCAGACATGGTGAAGGGGGTTATCGCAAACAGGAAAACGAAAAACAGGTTCAGAAAGCGAAGGAAAAAGGAAGGGGCTTGCATACAGGTAAGCTTCGATCTGTTTTGTTTTGTGTAGGAAGGACATGGGGGAAAACGTTTAAATAAACAGGCAAGAAGCATCTAGGTTTCGTGAGGAACCAGATTAGAGCAAACAATCACTAGGGGAAGCCCATAACAGGCGGCGGCCCAAGAACAAGCCACGGCGGCGCTGGGTTTAGTAACCCTAGGAGAGAAAAGCGGCGCTGGGTTTATCCATAAATTTGTAAAAGTTAAATGTGCATATAAAAAATAATAAAAATAAAGGTTTTTTCTGATCTATCCCTTCATAATTTGGGGTATTTGCATCACAACTAACTTATAACAAATTTTTATATATCACATGCAAATTTGCTTGTGTGACTTGTTTTTATTGGTTGATGGATAAATATTTCCAAATTTTGAAGGAGTAGAATAGACTTCACCGCCGTTTACAAGCAGGGATTAATTAAAGTCATGGTTTAACCTTGATGTTTTCAAACCATTGCCAACCCATGTGATTAAATTGTTATTATTGTAAGTAGTCAACATTGAACACTCCAGTATCTAGTATTTAAAATTTATTTTAGTCTCTTAAATTACCAATTTTATACGTTGTGATCCTTAACATTTGTAACTCAACTAATGTGTTTAACAATTATATACTCCAAAAACTAGAGAAAAAATAAACCTTGAAAAATCAAAGTGTCTACCATTTATAGTAATCCTTAATTTTTATTTAGAAATAAAAAATAAACATCAAATGTGAAAATGTCACAAAATGAACAAAATAGAAATCAGTTATGGTTCACACTTCACGCATCCTAATGAAAATTAACACATCAATTTATATTTTTCTAATTACCACTAGTTTTATTGAATCAGTCAGAGCTAGGTTAACACAATTCAGCTCTCAATCAACATCTGGATCAATAATTGAAAAACATTCTAAAGAATCAATCGTCTTTGGAGCAGTAAAGGCATCTTTAGAGGCCGGGTTTTGAGTTTTGACATCAAAGAATTAGAAATATATGAAAAAATCACTAATATCCATCCAATTTTATTCATTTAATTGGATTGTTTTCGTATACAAGTATCACCATACTAGAAATTACTGTCTAAATTAGTAAGAATGAGCTGAACTTGAAAACCTATAAAAAAAAATAGAAAAGAATTATAAGACCTTAAATAATGATGATGATGATGATTATGAAAAAAAGAGAAAAATAATTGAAAATCAATAAATATTAAAATTAAAATGATTACTACTAGTCATTCATATAAAAAGCAAAGGTGAAGTCATTCATATAATAATATAAGATGATTGGCTGAACCTAAAATAGTAAATTTCAAACTCCAATTTCATTGCTTTGTTACTTGCTTAGATTTGGAGGAAGAAACTTACTAAATAATAATTGAATCACCATTAAAATTCTTCAAAAAATATTATGAATGTAGGACATACTACCTTAGAATTGTAAGATGTAATTTACAGATGTTTGATTATAGGAATTACTCATATAGATTGAAGAAAAAAATGCCAATTTTAGAATTGTGTTTTAAAAAATTTGATGTTCAAATAACATATCTTAAATAATAGACAAAAAAAATATAAAATAAAATACTCATTCCATTAAAATAGTAAAAACAAATAGAAAAAAATGAATATGAACCGACAATGTAAAATAATTTTACACTGTCAACTAATCATAACCATGTTTTTCGCCACATCATCCCACTTAATTCCACTTTCTTGATATGACAGAAGTTTGAACCATTTTTATTGATTGTCGGTGTAAATTTATACTGAGACCGGCTAAGGCATCATTTTCTTCCAAACTTTAAATAAGATATTTGAAGTAATTCTGCTTTGTGTTTTGACTGAACTTTGTTTGGATTAGACCTAGAATACAAATAATTTTTCAACATACACATCCAATTTTTGAAAAATTTAATAGTAGCTTATATCAAACTAAAAATTTAGTTTCATAAGTACATATTGAAATAACACTTCAGGTATTTTGTGTGTAGATATCACACTTAGTAGAGAGTGATAAATGGGTCATGAAAATAGAAAAATAGAAAACCAAACATGCCAAAAGAATCATAAAAATCTGCACTTGAGAAGGATGACATGCGAACTCAAAATCACAGCAACATTTGAACAATAAAGTATCCAATTATGTACTTTGTCATCGTTTCCCTTCACAATATTTGCAACATATGATAGCAAGTAGAACATGATTTATTGTTTATTGCAGTAGAATAAACTATCCAAAGTCATTCAAATTACAGTTAATTGCAAAATGTTAACATTCCTCCAAGGAACTGAAAAACAATAAAGGCATCATCTTGACCTGCCATTGGCTATTTGAATATTCCAAGATATTTGAGTTACCTATGGCTGTTCAAGTAAAGCAATCAATAAAATATTCGACAGTAGCGAGAGAAACAGAATGCCATATTTTAACTGTCAAGATACACACTGTACAGATCTTCACAGGTTCCTAAATCTTTGATTACTTTCACTCAATAGATAGAACACACATTTACAAAGTATCTTTTTCCATTTTCTTTGTAAATGAATGAATCAAATAGAATGAGAAAGGACAAATACACCTTGCAATGAATCTAAGTCATCCTTTGAATTCCTTGTTGCAACATTTCCCCAAGCCTCCTATACAGAGCTTCTTGTTCATCGAATGATAGGTTCATCAATATCTGAAGCAACCAGTGTAAACACCATAAATACATCATTTTTCAAAATATTATTTAAGAGTGTGTTGGATAACTTTTTTGTAAATAAAATACCTGGTCCAAAATCATTTCAACCGATAAACTTTGCGGTACAACAAATGACTGATGATAAATATACGCAAACACGGCCATAACCATCTACACAAGAACAAATTGGTCAAATCTTGCTTGAATTGTACATCACAGCATAAAACTAGGATGTTTTCACAGTCTGATACATAAAATGAACTGATAAGGACTAAATGTACAAATAGTGTAAAGGCAGCAGCATCTAAACGAGGCGTAAGTTAAAATATAGTGGGAGAGGAGAGGAGCGCACAAAATACCTCTAACCACTTTCACAATGATATAAAATCATTCTTTTGATGGAATATGTTTATTAGTCATTGAATATCTTTTCAGCAAGTTCATTGAACATCCTATGAAATCTGAATGTTTTCAATTACTAGAATTTCCCTACTATTTGCATATTTAATGTGCAAGATCATCTTTAATGCTTCATCATTTCTTCCACGGATGTTTCTTTTCTCTCCTTTTTTATACTAATTTATTTTGGGGGTAGGGCAGAGATGTGTGAGAAAACTATGGTTTTGATTCTTTTTTTTGAAACAAACAAAAGATTTTATTAGTGGAGAGATTCTTTTACAATTTGCAATATAGTTTGTATGTATTATGATATTTCCAAGTAGTCAAATATTACCAACTTAAAATAAATTTGTAGATTGAAACATCAAAAGTCTACCTGGCAGTCCATTCTGTCGGTAATTCCACCGTGTCCTGGAATACTATCACCAAAATCCTGCAAAAAATGGAAACACCCATCAAATCTATTTATACCTGAGACCTAAATGGGTGATATTCGCTCACATGATCACATCTTGATCATAAAAATGGAATAGCCAAAGAGCATACCTTTATTTTAAAAGCCCTTTTGAATCCACTTGCAAAGAAGCCTCCGAAAGGTGCAATAATTGAAGCAAACAAGCCAAGACATAAAGCATGCCATTGAACTGGTAGGATTGATATCTCTTTCCAAGGAAACTGCACAGGACAACATAAAGTGTGTTAACAGTTATGATTTTCAGATATTCTGGGTTTATAATGGATAGTCATATCCTGACTTCAGTCCAGCCATATTATATAAGCTGAACCGTAAGATGGAAATAGAAAGCTTAACATGGTTGGTAGAAATGTTGGCTTTCAAATCCTATGTCGATGTCTTTCTAATGGCAATTTTATCAAAGAACCCGACTTAGAATGAATGTTTCAAATTCGACTGTTTACATTCATGATAATTTTGACCAAGTAAATCACAGGGTCTATTGAGTTTGAGTCATTAATGGAGCTGTCTGAGTCTATAACCCAACTGTTTTCGAGCTAACCAGTGTCCTTTTCCTGATAATATTCACATTCCAATTCTGTACGTTTTTCTTCTTTTGAGTGTCCTAAGTCAAATTGGATGTTCTTCTTGATGTTTGACGTATCCATCTTGTGTTATTGGTAAATATGGATAAGTTATCTGGCAAATTTTGGCCTAGTGCCCCACATACCCATATAATGCAAAGTAGATATTGTAGTAGGTTATATAATTTAAAGTTCAGCTGAAAGTCAAGCGATTACCCAGTGAGGAGTCCATCCCAACAATGAGTAAGATTCCGGCGTAAACAGTAGTCCTGGATCGCAGTCAAGCCAACCAGTTGACAAATCCTGCATTTATTCAAACGATGTCGGTTATATGAATACAAGTAAATTGGTTGTTTAATAAAAAGACCTTTTAATATGCTATGTGTTAGAGAGAACTACCTTCCTTGGACATGTCAGCCACTGAGAACGACCCATGATGTTAGCAAGCTACAAAATGAGTTTTACAATGATATTAGCATCCAGTTTGGAATAACTTACATAAAGATTAAATAAGCGACAACTTTAATTGCCATAAATAATATCAAGCTCTCTGAGTTTTACTTGGCTGTTACTATCATTCAACAGTGTCACAATAATGAATATATAACATCCCAAGTGATCCTGGTTCAATGGAAGCCTCACCCCCAAAAAAACGCTCATTAGCTAATTAAAATTTGCTCACCATGAATGCAGATATGATGGTTGTAACAGATGCTCCGATAAAACCCTCCCATGTTTTCTTTGGAGATAACTTAATCAAAGGGGTTCTTCCAAAAAAGAAACCAAAGAAATAAGCGGCAATGTCATTAATGACAATAAGCGTTGCTGGAAGAAGAAACCTGTACAAAAAGTCAGCAAAACAGTAACATCAATTCAATTAAAAAGCAATGGGACAGTGACATGAAGTGTTGGTATTCTAATGACGCTACATAGTACGTACATACACAAAATCATTTTAAATTTTGGCAGTCAGGTGATGCCATTTTACTAGCAAGAAAATACTTTTTATTGAGAAAATGAATCAACATAATATTATTCAATCAATCCAACATAACCAGATGGATTAGGAACAGCATTACGAAGTATGATATCATGATAAGAGAATCCTCAAAAAATATTAAAGTTTTTTCAGGCATAATTGTTAAACAATTGTTTTTTGCTTTTAATTAGTTATAGTATGTACCAGAAAATCCCTTCAAAAATGCTTGGCACAGTGAAAGAGGACTGCCCAAATACAACAATCAGAATCATGTGGGTCCAAGCATACTGACCAAATTGGTACTTGTACATCTTCTTCTTCAATGTGAGAATGAACCATATAAATCCTGAGCCCAATCATAAAAGGGATGACCACAAAGTATAAGAGTCCTTACATTGGTGTAAAATAATCAGTAAAATTGCAATCCTAAGATACTAGAAACCAAATTTGCCAAGCATCAGGCAGAGACATTGCACAAGAACTGGTCCATGAACATTAAAACAACAAAAGTGATACGCATAAGTTACCTGTAATGTACAGGGAGTAGCAGGCAACCATATGATACTTTATAAGACTGCTCACAAGCCGATATAAAAACTTGTCGGAATTTACTGTGTTAACCAGTCGTTGACTCAGAATACGTCCATAAACAAATAGCATTGCAGTGAAGAAAAAATGCCTGAAATGGCATATGACAATTAAAACTGGAAAAAATTTATTACATGATTTTTTTATAAATCCGATGGCGGATTATGGCAGTCAGCCAAAAACCACCGTATAAACATGGTGATGCAGCCTATGGCGGATATAATAGGTGTCGGAGTGTCGTAGCCTATGGCAGCTGGCACAAAATCTGTCATGCTATGACGGCATGGCGCCGCCATGGCGGAAATCGACAACGCTAATTCAAAAATAATAAATTGCCTTGCTGTGAGGTTAATGAGTTTGTATGTAATACTTACCAATTTAATAGCCTAAATCCCGGAAGCTGCTTATCTTCATGAGCTCGACGGAGTAAGTTGAAAAGTTCTCTTGCCATGAAGATTTGGATAACAACAATCATCGCAGTAATGTAGAGGTGACCCATATAGATGATCAACACAAAGCTCCCAATCATCCAAACGGAAGAATATGCACGAATTAACATGGACTTGTATTTGCTTTTATCATTAACAAGTAACTGCCCGCCGTTCGCTTTACCAACTTCTGGAATAACCTGATATATAAAGAGTAAAGACATTATATAATAAATCATCTTCAAATAGTATACAAAAACTTTTCCAAAAAGATACGGCAGAGATTCAGTTCCTAAATCATTCAACTTATTAATTACATGTTTGGAATTATTGCGAGTCAGTGTCGTACTGTCGTCAATCGCATAAGGCAGAAAATAGCAATTTGTTCATTTTCATCTACGCAGCATTGCTATAGCACCACTATAGCCACTAAAATCATGGCAGGTCATCGTGATTTTGGCATATCCACCATGATACCAAACATAGGATATACACTATAGCGCCACTATATAACAACTCTATAGTGAGTTTGACAAAATCGCGGGACCATTGTTGAAGCTCTAAAATATAACTTTTACCAAAATTACAATGGCACACCGTAATTCTACCGAACTCAAGTAAAATAATACAAGTGATAAAAATATAAAACCTAGATACTTTATATATATAAAAAATTGACCTTTCTTCCAATCATGTTTTCCATACTAGACACATTTAACAAAACTTCATGTCTTCTTCAAATTTGTGTAGGATGAATCAATTTCAATAAAAATAAAATAAAAACTACTAATACAAAATATTCTATGCACAAAAATAAACAACAATTAAAAGCGATAAAACCAAAGTCTAAAGAAGTAATTAACCTCATTAGAGCGTTTTCGATGCCTAATCCTTCCAGTATTAGTTGCTGGAGTAGCACTACTAGTAGTAGTATCTTTTTGCATAGTTCTTCAATCAAATTTCACAAAAAATGAAAAATCAATGCAAATTAGAAACCTGTTAAGCCGCTACAAAGTAGAAACCTGCAAAGTAATGACAATTTTGAAGTTTCAGATTCAAAAATCAAAATCATAAATAAACACTGAATTTGAAAAGCACGAAACCTTGTATTGATGTGAAGGATGAAGAAGAACACGACGGTGTGAGAGAGACGAAGCGTGCGAAAATACGAATAAGAATAATATTAATAACGTGAACGAACGGTGATGATTTTTATTTTATTTTTGGTTACTCTGTTTTGAAAATAAAACTAATTAATTGTTCGTTCCTTCTTTTTGGATGAATAAACAGCGCACACATATGAGAGGATTAAGATTCGCTGGCTTTAGAGGATGGTGACTTTAATTCAATTTCATCCGTCGGATGCATCTCATGTACCAGATCATGCCACGTTTCAGTACAACTAAAATTATGATTTTATTTTTTGCGGCTTTTGTTACTAATATTTTAGAACAAAAAGAATTTTTAGTTTTTATCTATATGTGTTGTTTTCGATTTAAAAATACCGTTCAAAAAATAATTTTCATCCACCGAAGAGATTATTGGGTTGAGTCGCGGACTAGGTCGCTCTTTTTTAGACGTTTCGCGGCACTACCCAAATTGTGCAAGGCAGACTATCAACCACGAAGTCCCCAGGATAAAACAGTCCAGATCAACTGATATCGACAACTATTGCACTATAAATATCGGGCAAGAATTACACCCTCAAATATAATACTAAAACCAATGCGCTTTGGTTTTAAGTCCATTCCAGTATGGCACTATGACCACCTTAATATGGTGATTACGACCATTCAAATATGATATTAAGACCACTCTTAAATAAAGGGACTATGGTACCATGATCATTCTTAGTTTGAAGGAACTAGTGATATTGTAATCACTTTTAAACAAATTAATAATAATACTAAGGCTAATGCTACGGTGGAAGACCTTCACAAGTGGTCCACCGTGGACAAGTGATCTACCGAATATAAATTTTACAAAATTTTTTGGTAGATTGAAAGTTTATATCATATAGAACATCCATAAAAAAATTTAGAAAAATTGAAAATCATTTGATATTTTATTGGGATTTATCAAGATTTACAGTATTTAATAAACCGTTAATCTTGATGGGTCTCAATAACATATCAGATGATTTTCAATTTTTCTAAAATTTTCTATAGATAATCTATATGATATAAACTTTAAATCCAACGATAGGTTTTGTAAAATTCGTATTTGTTATATGATTTTTTATGAATGGTCCACCATAGACCACTTAAAGAAGTGGTCCATGTTAGAATTTTCCATAATACTAGTATAATACTAGTATTACACAATACATAGAGTTCAATATTCTCTATACAATTAGAAACAAAATATAAAAGTAAATATTTCTAATTTGCTTAACCAAATTATAAAGGAACCAATTAATGTGCCAAACTTGTTCATCTTCAATGTCAAAATTTACTCAAAGTCAAACAACACTATTTTTCTGTGGACATTTTTATTGTCTCGTGATTTTAAGCAAATGATGAAATGACACAAAAAAAAATAAAAATTCAATGAGTAATGAAATGGTTCAAAAGAAAGCCAAAACTTGCAACTTTTATTCAAAGATAGATAACATAATAATTAAGAGACACGTTAGTCATTATGCACCACAAATAGAGAAATGCCATCATTAAAGAGAGTATGCTATTAAACTTAATACGAGTAACTCACGGAATGAATTTATGTTCCTCTCTTTGTAAATGTTAGCAATCACTATTCAGCTCCTGTTATTTAAAGAATATTAAGATTTCATTCATGAAAATACTTACATGACATCACAACCCTAGCTTCCACAGGGGTTGTACTCTCATGATGTTGAATATGGAAAAGTGTCTTGCATCCATGATTTAGGAACACGGGTTCCATACTTCCATTATTCCCGCCGTCACCCAATGAGACTTTCTCATTGTTACCTTAGGTCTTTTTTTTTTCAATAAGTGGGTGAGGTGGTCGTAAAAATATGAAAATATGTTGTGGCTTTTTCTACTTTCTTCCTATTATTTAGCAACCGCAAGTGTGTACTCACAACAAGGAAAAAATGATAATAAAATGTATAATATACCTTTTATTATTTACTTTCAAAAAAAAAAATACACAACTATGTTTTACTACCCGACGTGGGACAAACATTTTATTTTTAATTCACACATAAATGTGCTCTATGTTCCAACAATATGTTTGGGAGTGAAAGATTATTCGAATTAAAAAAACAAAAGTCATTTTTAATGTTGCAGCAAGGAATATAAATAGATTCTTCATCTAAAGATGGATGTTATACACATCACTTCGTTTCGTTCAGCCACGGAAATGGATTTAAGGTAGTCAGTTTGGATGCAGTAATCAATTTTTCTGAACTGTTTGATTAAAATTAAATGGTTCAAATTTTAATATAAGTTTACTTCTTTAAAATATAAATATTTTGATTGCACTTAATTTATATTCGATGAAATGAGACGGCGGAATAGGCCAGGCGGCCTCCAAGGGCCTGCGGTCTGGCCTGGTTTAGGCCTGACATTGTCTGGCCTGTTTATTAAAAAGGCCAGGTTCAGGCTTTGAAAAAAACCTATTTATATAAATAGGTCAGGCTTAAGCTTTTAAAAAAGCATGTTAGGCCGGCCTGTATATATTTAATTATTATTTTTATTATTATTATTATTATTATTTATATAATATTATTATTTATATAATCGTTTATAAAAAATAAATATTATTTATATAAATAAAAAATATTTATTAGACAAAATATATTTGTTTTTCTTTTGACAAAGACAAATTATATTTGTTAGGCAAAATAGAAATTATTGTGCTAAGCATTTTATTAGTTTTTCCTTAATGTTGTATAAATTATAAAAATTTAAATGTAAAATAGGCTTTTAAACAGGCTACCAGGCCAGACCAGGCTTTAAATAGGCTCAAGTCAGGCCAAAAAAAGAAGCATTTGATAGGCCGCAAGCCAGGTTTAGGCTTGAAAAAAATTCATAGGGCAGACTCAGGCCTATCAAAGCCTGACCTGGCCTGTTCCCAACCCTAGGCGCAAATGACAAAAGAACAAGTTATGGGCTTAGACTTATCTATATTTAGGGTAAACTTTTAAAAAAGTAAATACTAAATGTATTGGGATTGGCAATTTTAATAAAATTACCTCTTTTTCTTTACCATGAATGGGTAAATATAATTTGACCACACACAAACCCAAAAACATACAAACCCGAAACCCCATCAGTGAATGTAATATAATAATGTTCGCAACATTTTTTAAATTTTGTATGTTTTGAAATAACTTATTTATTTGTACATTTTATAATAAATTATGATTTGTATTAATTAGTTTGCTTTTTTGACAAAATGATTTGTATAACCACACACAAGTAACTTTTGATTCACACTTAAAACTTGTTAATCGTGACGGAGAGCCTCACTGTTGAAGTACAAAAGTATGTATAGTTTTTATATCGTTTCCAAATGAATTGTTCCGAATCATGCACGAATAATCAAGATCATACACATGTAAATTAATGTAACTATAAAAAGGGGGTTTTCTTGATTTAGGGTTCTTAACATAAACTCAAAAAGAAAGTAAGGTTTTCGGATTCAACGAAGAAAAGTGATTGAATCTTTTCGGTTCATCTAATTGTTATTATCTCAGTAGTTCATGCATATCAACAAATTACGATTTTAATTCCACGATTCGTTTAAAAATAATAACTATGTCCAATGTCTTGGTACACAATCCTCTCAATTGATTATCAATCCATAATGTCTTATGATGACCTATAATCAATTGAGGTTTTAACCCTTTAGGGCCCGTTTGATGGACATGATAGAGAGTATGATATGATAAATAAATCATATCCTATTTTAATTTTTTGTTTGATGCACCAATATGATATGATAAAATATTTTCTTTTTTAATCATATCCTATTACTCCTTTATAATTTCTATCCTTAGATTTTGTTAGGTTAAAATTATCCTGCCCGTGAAAGGATAAGTGAATCCTTATTTTTCACTCGCCTCCTCATATTTTTTCACGCTAGTTTTCACACAACTCATCGTTTCAGTTTCACAAGAACTCAACTCTCTCTACTGCGTTCTTCTTCTCCAAGGTATCATCTCTCCCTCCATCCCCCCCCCCCCCCCCCCCCTCTCTCTCTCTCTCTCTCCCTCTCTCCCTCCCTCTCTATGGCTACGTTCTTCTTCTAATTTTACCAAGCCTTTGTTGTTGAATTTTTTGTTTTCATGGAGTATATTGGTTTTCCTCCTTGTGTTGTGTTGTGTTATGTTATGCTATGTTCTTTTTTTTTTTTTTGCCATTTAAAAAAAAAAAATATTGTTGTCAATTGTTTCATTATTGTTATTTTTTTCATATTTGTTTCATTACTCTTCTCTTTACTGAGTTCTCTTATTTCATTATTGTTCTATTTTAATTGTTTCATTATTGTTATGTTTATGTTATGCTATGCTATGTTTCACAATTTCATTTGATTGTTGTTATATTGATGTTGTTCTATAGACAAATCAAGTGCTCTCAAAATCCATGTTTCTTTTCTAGGTTAATATGAATTCACAAGAACAATATGAACATAATGTGATGTTATATATAATGTTGGTGCAAATATTTTTAGAGATGGTTAGAATTTGCTATGCTTTTTTTATGATTGTGAGTCATTCGGCAATATGATTTTACGAAAACGAAACGCTTAGGCAACGACTAGTAGATAGAGAAGGATTAAGAGGAGAATTTTTAGAGAGTTTGATCAACCGAGATGACGTCATATGTGTTAATCAACTTCGCATGGACATTAGATCATTTTGTTTATTATGTGGTCTCCTTCGTACCGAGGGTAAGTTGAAAGAAGATGGACTAGTGAGTATTGAAGAACAAGTAGCTATGTTCCTACACATATTAGCACATCATTCCAAGAATCGTGTTATTAAGTTTTTCAATTTTTAGCTATAACAGATTATATTTTGTTAGTAATTTTTTTGATGGTTTGATGAAACAACTAGGACAATATGTTGTTTCTTACAGATATTTGTTGCTATCTACTTTTATGAAAATTTTAATTTGATACAATATTTTGCATAATTTATATTAATCTTAACATATTATACGGAAGACATTTTTTAGATTAATTTAGCATTTTTTGTTTATGTAATATTAATATATTAGTAATTTTGTCATTTATATATATATATATATATGATATATGACATTATTATAAAGTGTGTATCAAACATCGGATATGATAATATATTAATATCTTGTTTGTTATCGTGTTACCATCAAACACAGGATAGGATAAGTGTTTATCTTGTTTATATCCTATCTTGTTTCTATCCTGTCTGTATCCTATCATGTCTCTATCCTATCATGTCCATCAAATGAGCCCTTAATCTCTGAATTCTCAATTAACCAACCGATATTTCTAACGCGAGAGTTAATTGAACAATTATCCCTAGGTCAATTAATTTGTTTCTAATGTCTTATCAAACAAACAATTATAATCATTACACAATTGGCCAAATAATGTAAAGCAATAAGCATAAAGGATAATTGACCGGAACTAACTTCATAATTCGATTAATAAGTCAAATGAAACTACATGGTTCAAGATAATAACAACTAGAATCCCCTAGGATCCAATCAAAGTAATTTAGCTAGACATAATTGAAATAGAAATTACATCAATTAAGTAGAAAGAATCCATTACAAGAATGGATAGGATGTGTTTCCACAGTGAAATCCGTGCTCGAAAAGCTCTGAACTCGTCTGCAAAATATGCTCTTTCGCCGTCAAATTTTATAACCCTTGTTTTGATCAAATTTTAGAATAAATAAGTCTGACTCACGTACCTGTGTCGCGCGCAGATAGCGGAATGTTGCACTTTAGTTTTTAACGTGTCTGCGCCGCGCTCAAGTAGCAGACTTGGATTTCTTCTCTGTTTTTCCTTCCTTGCTTGTGATCCAAACCAACTAGAGCTTGATGCAACTTCCCCTTATTTTGTGCGGAAACAAACTAAACACATGCTAAAACATAACAGTACGTCTCATAATTAGCTTCAGGAACATGTAATGACGTAGAGTCATCACTCACTATGTTGGATCAATATATCGAACAGAATTTATAAAAGTTACTTTTGACATCACATTTTTACATAAAATCTTAAGACAAAATCTTATGGGTGCGTTTGATCTACCAAAAAATAGGGGACTGAACTGAACAACTTTTGTTGTACTCTGATTTAAAAACTGGTTATGGGACTGGACAAATAGCTAGTAAGGGACATGCCAAAAACAAGAATTTTTTTCCCTCACAGAACCACAGTACAACTTTTTTTCCACAGTACAACTATAAAAAATACGAAAATACCTATTTTATTTTCAAATATAAAAAATATCATCGCTCTATATCTCTCCGATACAGTTTTGTCATGTCCTGTACTGTTATGTCTAGTACGTGTTGTTTTGCGAATCAGACACGCCTTATGTGTTGTTCAATCTCAACTCTTCCAACTAATGTGTGAGACTTAACACAAATTTGATACATCTCAAGTGTTTTGTCTTCTAAAAATTGCAATTGTGTGAGAGTTTGAGAAGTTGCAAATTTGCATTAGTAATAAACTATTGCATATATAGTAGTAGATTATTATTGTGAGTTGATTTTTTTAAAGTTTTATTATTTGAAGATTCTCTTTATTTTTTGTTTAGTGTGTGAAGTTTTTTCTAATTATTTTTAGCGTGTTAAATAAGTTTTTAGTCCCTACATTTTGGCATATAGTCAAGAATAGTCCTTACTTTTTTTTTTATGGTGAAAAAAAATCCTACAATTTTTTCCGTCATTAACTTTGGTCCCTGCCGTCTGTTTTTTGCACAGTCACTAAACGAAATGCTTGTGTGGCAGCTGCGGACCCATTTTTTAATTAGCTGACAAATAATACGATGACACGTGTCAGCATAGCGGCATATTTTAATTATTAAAAATGCAAAAAATTATTTATAAAAATTCAATTATGCTAATACGTGTCACCTTATTATTTGTCAACTAATTAAAATATTGGCCCACAGCTGCCACATAAGCATTATGTTTGGTTACTCTGCAAAAAACAAACGGCAGAGACCAAAGTTAATGACAGAAAAATTATAGAATTTTTTTTCACCATAAAAAAAAATATGGACTATTCTTGATTATATGTTAAAATGTAGGGACTAAAAACTTATTTAATCCAAATATATATAAACTAAGAGAAAATGTAATGTTGTCTACCATTTATAGTAATCCTTTATTTTTATTTAAAAATAAAAAATAAATATCAAATGTGAAAATGTCACAAAATGAACAAAATAGAAATCATTTCATGGTTCACACTTCACGTATCCTAATGAAAATTAACATATCAATTTCTTTTTTTCTAATTACCACTAGTTTTAATGAATCAGTCAGAGCTAGGTTAACACAATTCAGCTCTCAATCAACATCTGAATCGACGATTGAAAAATATTTTAAAGAATCAACCATCTTTAAAGCAGCAAAGGTATCTTTAGAGGCCGTGTTTTGACACCAAAGAATAAGAAATATGTGAAAAAATCACTAATATCTATCCAATTTTATTCATTTAATTGGATTGTTTTCGTATACAAGTATCACCTTACTAGGAATTACTACCTAAATTAGCAAGAATGAGCTGAACTTGAAAATCTAGAAAAAAATTATATAGAAAAGAATTAAGACCTTAAATGATGATGAAAAAAAGAGAAAAATAATTGAAAATCAATAAATATTAAAATGATTACTACTAGTAATTTACTAGTACTAATTAATGAATAATGAAAATTAATGGATCATTTATTTAATCACCAATATTCGATGATGAATCATTCGGATCAAGTTTCACTCCATTCTTCAGTTTTCCAACAAAAGCTAAAAATCATTAAAAGAAAGGGAGAAAAAAAAGAATAAAATGTATAAAAATTGATTTGATAACAAATTTTTCTCAAGAATGAGACGAACCTAGTAGCTGCAACTGCAAGAACTTTCATATTAACAGCAAATACATAACATTGAAGGGTCACAGCAAGTACATAAGATTGAAGGGTCACAGTCACATTCCTCTAAGATCCAGCAACAACATAGAGCTGCAAGACTGAAACAAAACATAAAGATTTTTTTAATAGAATGTGACAAGAACAAGAACATGAACAAAACAAAATTATTATTATTTTGTTACATGTAATGATGGAAAAGCAATACTATAATTGTATTTACTTAGAGTGAGCAATTTAATTAGTTTATGTTAAGATTTTTAACCTGACCAGGTCTCGATGAATCCGGTGCCACCAGGTCCAGTATTATGGCTTCTTTTGGGTGGTGGAGCAGCATATTGAGGTGGTGCCATCACCGGCGGCGGACCTTGATAATACCATACCAACAATAAACTTCTCCACAAATTAATGACATGAAAATATATTTATGAAGAAATAAATGTTATAATCTACCAACAATGAATTGGTAAATGGTAAAGATATTGGTCCTCTTAAGTATAGTATGTGGTTAGAGTTCGATTTCTAGCTCATGTGTATGGAGAAAATTCGATTGGGAGGTGAGAAATGTATATAATATACTCTTAAGTATAGTATGTGGTTAGAGTTCGATTTTTTTTGTCAAGTAACCTAATGACAAGACTCGCACATTTAAATGTGAAAAGAAATGAAATTCGGAGTTCAAACTCCAACCAATCCAATAATGTCACTGGTAGCTACTATTTGAGGTACGCTTATTAGACTATTTTCAAAAGATTGATAGCCTCTAGTGCTAAAGATTTACATTGAAAATAATATTTTTTGGAAATAAACTTTCTTTATTAAAATGATACTTATTGTAAAACGGGAGTGGGTTTATAAAAAGAATACCCCAAAACAAATTAAATTAGGAAGAAAAAATGGGACACAATTTCAACAAAAAAAAGAAGTGATGGTTAAGATCTAGTTTATGTATGAAGAGAAGAAAGATGATAGAGTTACCTTGAGCAGGGTAGGCATCCTTGGGATCACTCATTTCTGGAAAGTTGGGCTCAAGTCACAATAATTCTAATTTCTTAATTGTAAATTTGTACTAGTTAGTTTTGTATTTTTTTTTTCTTTCTTCCAAACCCTCTGAAGTAGTCGAGTTTATATCAACTTGTTTTTGTAACTAAGAACTTCTATTTCTAAATGAACTCTTTTCTGTTAGGGTAATCCAAGATAAGAGGAAGAAGATAACAAGTAAGAACTAGAGAGAAAACTAGGAGGAAAGTGTTAAGATTTATTGATAAGAAAAATAGAGAATGAGTTGTATACAATGCATGTGGTACACGCTTATTTATAAGGAAAACTCCTAACTCATCTATTACTTGTAACACAAGTAACCATAACTAACTAACTCAAGGTAGTTATGTAACCACCTCCTAACTACCTAACCAAGTCTAATAGGATTGAAGTTATAAAACATCATGCTCCCTTAACTTCAAGCCTAAGCAAACTTGTCTGTCCTTCAGAAATCCTTCAGAACTGCAACCTTGTCTGTCCTTCAGAAATCCTTCAGAACTGCAAACTTGTCTGTCCTTCAGAAATCCTTATCTGTCCTTCAGAACTCCTTCAGAACTGCAAACTTGTCTGTCCTTCAGAACTGCTTCAGAACTTGTCTGTCCTTCAGAACTGCTTCAGAACTTGTCTGTCCTTCAGAACTGCTTCAGAACTTCAAACTTGTCTGTCCTTTAGAACTGCTTCAGAACTTGCCATGCTGGGCGCGCGCGCCTGATACACACCAAGTTCACTTCTGAGCTTCAAAAACCTGTCTGTTTTCAAACTCTTAGTTAGAGCATCTGCAACCTGAGTATCTGTTGCACAATGCCTGACATCTAAGCTACCTTGATTCACCTGCTCCCTCAAGAAATGAAACCTAGCCTCTATGTGTTTGCTTCTACCATGCAAAACTGGATTCTTGGCTAAGTTTATAGTAGACTTGTTATCAATCTGCAGAACCACAGGTTTCTCTGCTTCAATTCCTAGCTCCTTCAACACAGTCACAATCCACAAAGCTTGGCATGCTGCATATGCACCTGCTATGTACTCAGCTTCACAAGAAGACAATGCAACAACTGGTTGTTTCTTAGAACACCAAGCAACAGGAGCCTCCATAAATCTGAAGAAATACCCAGTAGTACTCCTTCTATCTACTTTGTCACCACACCAATCAGCATCAGAGTAGCACACAATCTCAAATTTCTCCTTCAGAACTGACTTTGGAAAAAGAATTCCAAACTCCATTGTGCCTGCTATATACCTAAGTATTCTTCTAGCTGCATTCATGTGTGACCTTCTAGGTTTATCCATGAATCTACTTACAAGCCCAACTGCAAAGCATATATCTGGCCTGCTGTTGCAAAGATATCTCAATGATCCAACAATTTGCTTGAAAATTGTATGATCCACAGTCTCTTCTGTCTCATTCTTCTCTAACTTCAAGTTCACCTCCATAGGAGTTGCAGCATAGGTACACTCAATCATGTTGAACCTCTTTAGAATTTCTCCTGCATATTTTCTCTGATGCAACAATAGACCTTTACCATTCTTCAGAAGTTCAAATCCTAAGAAGTAAGACACTTCTCCCAAATCTGTCATCTCAAATTCAGTTTTCATTACTTCTTTGAATTTCTCTATCTCAGCTGTGACACTTCCAGTTACTAGCAGATCATCAACATACAAACATATCAGAATGATGCTTGAAGCTGCTTCCTGCACATATACTCCATATTCTGACTTGCATTTCCTGAAACCTTGTTTCACAAGAAATCCATCTATCCTTTTATTCCAAGCTCTTGGAGCTTGTTTCAAACCATATAGAGCTTTGTTCAATCTGTAGACCATGTCTTTCTTCCCTTCAATCATGAATCCAGGTGGCTGAGTTACAAAGACAAGTTCTTCTAATGGACCATTAAGAAAGGCTGACTTAACATCCATGTGGAACATAGGCCATTTCCTTGCATTAGCTACAGCTATGACAAGTCTCACAGTCTCAATTCTTGCCACAGTTGAGTAGATTTCTGAGTAATCTATTCCTTCCCTCTGCAGAAAACCTCTTGCCACCAGCCTTGCCTTATATTTTGCTATAGAATTGTCAGGATTTAGCTTCAGCTTGAACACCCATTTTACTTCAATTGCCTTCTTATCTGATGGAAGTTTAACTAACTCCCAAGTTTGATTTCTCTCAATTGAAGCCAACTCCTCCTCCATAGCTTTCTTCCATTTCTTGTGTTTCAAGGCTTCTGTGTAATTGATAGGCTCAGAACCAGCCATCAATGCAATATGAACTAAGTCACCATCTGCATTTACCTCATTATCATTAACAATTTCACAATCCTGCAATCTAGCAGGAATGTTCCTTGTTCTGGCAGGCCTGTCTCTAGTCACAGCTGCATGTGCTTCATTCTCATCACTAGAATCACTATCTTCTTCATTCATGATTGGATTCAATTGAGCTCTGCTTGAACTGCAACCAGCAATCCAATCCCAGGATTTCTCTTCATCAATTACAACATCTCTACTGTAGATCATTTTCTTTGTGACAGGATCATACAGCTTGTAAGCACCTGTGACGTGGTATCCTACCAAGATCATGACTTCACTTCTGTCATCAAGCTTCTTCCTTTTTGCTTCAGGCACATGCTTGTGACATAAAGCACCAAAAATTCTGAAGTGACTTACACTAGGTTTTCTACCACTCCACACTTCCTCAGGTACTTTGTCTTTCAGCTTCTTGGTTGGACACCTGTTCAACACATATACAGCAGTGTGAACTGCTTCACCCCAGAAAGCTTTAGGCAGGTTCCTATGCTTCACCATGCACCTTGCCATATCAAGAATAGTCCTGTTCCTTCTTTCAGCTAAGCCATTGTGTTGAGGTGTATAGGGAGCTGTGACTTCATGTTCTATACCTTGTTCAACACAAAATGACTCAAACTTCTTGGAAGTATACTCACCTCCACCATCTGTTCTGAGAGCTATGATCTTCTTTCCACTTTGATTTTCAACTAATGCCTTAAAATTTCTGAAGACATCAAATACTGCATCCTTGGTTTGAATCAAGTATATCCACATCTTCCTGCTATACTCATCAACAAAGGTAACAAAATATCTATTACCACCAAGTGAATTCACATCAAAGGGACCACACACATCAGAATGCACAACACCTAGTACACTTGATGATCTCATAGGCAAACTCTTGCTGAAAGCATTTCTAGGTTGTTTACCAACTAAGCAACCTTCACATATTCTTTCTGAAGCTTCAATCTTAGGCAGGCCAAGTACCATTCCTTTGCTACCTAGCTGATTCAGATATTTGAAATTCAAATGTCCAAATCTCAGGTGCCATAGCCAATTCAACTTCTCATCTGTTACTACCTTCATACACTGAACAGTGTTTGTGTGAATCAAAGTTCTGAAGGTTCTATTCTTGGCCAAAGGAGTCCTCAGAATTAGGTTATTTGCAGGATCATAAAGTTCAAATTTCTCATTCTTAATGATAACTGAAAAACCTTTTTCTGCTAACTGTCCAACACTCAGAAGATTACAATCCATACCTGGTACAAACATCACATCTTCAATTACTGCAGAGCTTCCATTGCTTCTCTTGATAACCATGTTACCAATGCCTTCTGACTGCAATGAACTGCTATTGGCCAGCTTCACTTTACTTTTCTTTCCAGAATCAAACTTCACTAACCAGTTTTTGTGACCAGTCATGTGATTGGAACACCCCGTGTCTAAGAACCAAGTCTCAGCATCAACTTTATCTTGTGATTCTACCTCTGATAATGCAGCCATGAAAGTCACAGCTTTGTCTTCAACCTTTTCTTGCACAAGTTTTGCTTCATCATCAGAGTCTTGGCCCTTTTCTTTGCCTTTCTTGAACCAACAATCTGAAGCATAGTGTCCCCATTTCTCACAGTTATAGCACTGAATGTGACTCTTGTCCTTGCCTTTACCTTTCTTTGAACTTGATGTTCTTCCTCCTTTCTTGAAGGATTCAGATTTTCCATCAATTTTTTTCTGAGAGCCATTCTTTCCCTTATCTTGATTTTTCTCTTTGTGACTATTAGCTTTCTTGTAAGCCTGAACTTGTAAGGCTTGTACAGATTCTTGAACCCCTTTCCTTTCATTTATCATCAACTCATGTGCTTCTAACGATCCAACAAGATCCTCCAACTGTAATGTAGCTACATTCCCAGTTTCTTGGATGGCAACAATGACATGATCAAAATTTGGAGTTAGAGTTCTCATTACCTTCTCTACAATCATCCTATCTGTCATCACCTCACCACAGCTCTTCATTGTATGGACAATGCCTTGAACCTTCGACACATAGGCTCCAATGGATTCACTCTTATCCATCTGCAGAAGCTCATATTGCCTTCTCAGAGACTGCAACTTCACTCCCTTCACCTTTTCTCCTCCTTCATAATATTTCACCAAAATATCACAGGCTGCCTTAGAGGATTCAGCACTAGATATCTTGTCAAAATTTGCAGAATCTACTGCAGCTTGAATTGCATACACTGTCTTGCAATCCTTCTTCTTTAAGTCTTTGTGTGCTGATCTCTGAGCTTCAGTGGCATTCCCCACCAAGTCTTGCACACCATTAACCACCACTTCCCATGTATCTTGAAAACCAAAGAGAGACTTCATCTGTTTGCTCCATCTTTCCCAATTCTTGCCCTCAAGAATTGGAAGATTGTTTGGTAAACCATTCCCTGACATTGTTTCTGAATGAAGGAAAATGTAAACACCAAACAAGACTGAATCTTTGTGCTTTCTACACTAAGAACCAAAGGGCTCTGGATACCAATTTGTTAGGGTAATCCAAGATAAGAGGAAGAAGATAACAAGTAAGAACTAGAGAGAAAACTAGGAGGAAAGTGTTAAGATTTATTGATAAGAAAAATAGAGAATGAGTTGTATACAATGTATGTGGTACACGCTTATTTATAAGGAAAACTCCTAACCCATCTATTACTTGTAACACAAGTAACCATAACTAACTAACTCAAGGTAGTTATGTAACCACCTCCTAACTACCTAACCAAGTCTAATAGGATTGAAGTTATAAAACATCATTTTCAACCCTTTTCTCCAAGGAATTTGGCTCTAACATGAACTCTTATACTATGGGAGATATATTGATAAAAGAACAATAACTTTTGTGGGGATAGTGTATGGTTAGAGAAAAGTAATGAGCCGGTACTTTAGACTAATATAGGCCACATGTTAACTTCTCATTTAATAAGGTCTCTCCTATAAATAATTTTAGGGTCATGTTAACATGTCTCTTAAGGATACATAATAAGCTATCTAAATAAAAAAAATTAATATTAAATAATTTTAAAAAAATAATACCAAAAATATATATTAAATAAGTATCAAGAAATAATTTCTATATTAAACTTTTTATGACACATGTTAACATTTTCTATAATTTTAACCAAAATATGAGTTTAACATTTGTTCAGTTTCACCCTCAAGGGACTACATTATTGTTCGTGATTATTATTGTACGTGTTTTCTTTGATTATTGATTGTTGTTGTTAATTTTGCTCCATAAATCAAAGTATCGGTGTGATTAATTCGAATTCACAACAATTCACATAAAAAACAATTGACATAAAATATAGTTTTGCCTAATAGATATCCACATGAGTTGGTCTATTTAAAACAATAATGAATAGTGGCAGATCGATTTGAAAGTGTTGTGAATTTGCATGAGTCACACCAATACTTCAACATGTTCAAAGACAAGAAGAAAGAAACACATGATATTGTTAGTTCAACAGTGACTTATATTTGAGGAAGAAAATATCTTTTTTTTTTTTTTGAACGGCGGAAGAGAGTATCCTTTTGTTTCAATAAATTGATGAGTTTCATTATAACGAGATTTTAAAAGCAATTATAAAATTAAATTGAAATACTAATTCTATCCTTCCTTAAATCTCTATCCGTGACTAAATGACTCAATGATCATTTGTTCGACCTCTAAAATTGTACAAAGAAAAAACCTTTTATAGCTTTAGTGGCAAATCCAAATCTCAGTTTGTTCTTCTCACTTATTTGTTACTGATGCCCGACTACATGTATTTTTAATAGATCTAAAAAAATGGCAATATAACCATTGGAAATCTACTTAGAATAATCAAGTATTTCCTCCTATTTACAAGCAATAATTTAATAAATCTAAAAAAGAATTTCTACTTATAATAATGTGATTCACAGAGACAAACATGGAATATGGATCATATGGGATGGGACCCAATTGTTTGTTTTCCACATTGCATTACATAATCAAATCATACCATGCCTAGAAGACAAACAATAGTTACAATCAAGTTGAAAAATGAAAACTAGATTCATCATAATTAAAGCTTGTTTGAACTTTATTTATAACATTTTTAGTAGCTGCAAGAACTTTCATATTATCACCAAATACATAAGATTGAAGGGTCACAGCAACATTCATCTACAAGGCAGCAACAACATAGAGCTGCAAGACTGAAATAAAAATAAATAAATAAATAGAAGTTGACAAATGAACATGAAACATGGACAAAACAAAGCTAAAAAATAAAATAAATTCTACTTATTGTCTTATTGAGCTGAAAAATTTAATTAGTGTAATTATATACTAATATCTTTAGATTTTTTGACTGACCATCCCTCAAGGAATCCAGCACTCTGTCTTCTGGGTGGTGGAGCAGCATATTGAGGTGGTGCCATCACTGGGGGACCTTGATAATACCCTACCAACAATAAATTAAATTCCCAACAAATTAAGGAATATCATTTTATTTATGAAGAAAAATTATATTTGCATATAAAAATAATACCCCAAAAATATATATTAGGAGGAAAATAAAACAGTTTTTTTTCCAATAAGTGAGAAAATTATTAAACTTTATTTCCACCATCAATCAATATTATCTTATGAGAAAAAACAAAAAGTATTGGTTTTTTAAAGGATGAAAATTTATGCATATATAATAGAAATTAGAAAGCTCCTATATCTAACAAAAATAAAATAAAAATAAAAAGAAGAGACTAATTTGTGTTCAAAATTAAAATAAAGCCTCAAGTATTATTTGATAATCAACAAAGTTAAGTAGCCATATGAAGAGAGAAAGATGATAAAGTTACCTTGAGCAGGGTAGGGATAAGCATACTTAGGATCATTCATTTTCTGAAAAATAAATTTGGCTCAAAGAAGAATATGACACAAAATTTCTAAATCTTATTAATTGCAAATATGTAATGAGAGGAGAAGGGACTTGGTGTTTATTTAATACGCTTGTAACTATTTCTAACCCTTTACTAGTGAGGAAGTTGAGTTTATACTTGTTTTGGTAACTAAGCACTTTCTAGAAAATAAAAGACTTCACAATGAATTTGGCACCTGTGCTCTTTTAAGGGAGAATATGTTGATAAAATAAAAAAAGTTGTGGGGCATACTATTATTTGGTAAGAAAAAAATATATATATTTTTGGCTTTCCGGCACCAAATACAGTAGATTTTTTTAAAAGAATTTAAACAGACATAGTAATATTGTGTCGCATAAATTTAAGAATATAATTTTTTAGAGATTGAAATTTGCTATACAAAAAAGTTTACCGGCGTAGCTTATTTCCCGTTTATCTATTATTCAAGTATAATTATCTTTTATATATATATATATATATATATATATATATATATATATAAATATTAAATAATAAAAAAAATTGTTTTGTTAGGATTAGGTACTTTATCAAAATCAATATTGCTCATGACTAATTTAAAAACACTCTTCATAAAAAAATGGTCTAATTAAAACACGCATATTCAAAAGTTATATATTAATTGTTACTGATGATAATATATATTTCAATATTGCCCATGACTTGCCCCATATTAAAATTATTAACTACTTTTTTTTATTGAAAAATTAAATAGAGAAGCTTCTGAATTACCTAATTAATTTTATTAGAACCTCGTCTAATAATTCAGGATTAATTAGAGAAGCTTAAATTAATTAAGTCTTGGAATTTAATTGTATTACGTGTAGATTAGGAGTACTTTTGGAATTAAAGTGCACACTAATACAATGATAATTCAATTAAGATTTAATTAAAACAAGAAAACATTCCTTCCCTCCATTTCTCTTCTCTCCCTTGACTCACCAACATGACTCACCCTCCACTCACTCAACAACTCAACACCTATACTACCTCATGCAAAGACCAATTCTCTACACTCCCTCACATACCTTACATGCAAGAAAACCACTATTATTTCTTTGCAAAACTGAAGCAAAGAAAGCCTCTCAATTCTCTCTTATTCCTCACAACAACAACAACAACAACATTCACATCATCTCTTGCTATCTTCTTAAACTCCCTAAACTAAGAGTTTGTAAATTTACCTCTAGCTTCATCACAATCTCCTCTCAAACAATTCTGATATACATCCCATGCAATTGCAGCAACAGAGGATTTCCCTCTGCAACTCCTATCTTCTTCTCCATGATTAATCTAGCAAAACAAAAACGCATGAACATTCCCTTTTGAATCAAATCCCTCAATTCCTAAACCCACACTCTTAATCCTTGTTGCATGTGTTACCATCCTCAATTATACGAGTCCTGCAGCATTGAAAACGTTCTGGGTACTGAAAGAAGGCAAAGCTTTGGAAAAATGCAGCAAAATGCGTTGGTGATGTTGCTGAGCTGAAGCAACTCGCCATGGCAAGCTGTTCTACTCGCCATGGCGAGTTAGACAGGATGCGTGCTGCTCCTCAGCTCAATTCCTTTGTGTTCCGGTCGTTTGGTGAGTGTTAACTGTCCCTGGCATGTTCTGTCAAGCTGTATTCGTACTCTTGGCATTCCTTAGAGATTACTTCCTACTCCAATCCATGCATATGAGAATAAGTAAGACAAACTTCAATCCCTCGTTTAATTCTAAATTCGTGTTTTCCTTTCTAATCAAACCGAATCACCATGCATGTTGGATATGCTGAATTTCTGAGGTGCTGCAAGTGATGCCATGAAAACCAAACGAGAATAAAAAGATCATCATCCTTCTTTCCTGTCAAAAGGGGTTAGCAAGTGTAGCTGAGGAATGTGGTAGCTGTTAAAGAGCCCAGAAGCAAGGATTAAAGCTCTATTAACAGGTGGGTTCTTAGGCTAGTGTAGTTAGATTCCCAAATTTATGAAATATGCATGATAACTTAAGAATTAGGGAATTAAATTGTGTGATGAGAATTAACTCCCAAATTCTCATCTATTCTATCCTATATTATATCTATTATTGATTGTGATGATTTAATATGAGGATTGTAGGTGTTGTTCTTGAAATTTCGTTGAAAATCGCAAAACAGAGGGTTTACTGCATGAACTCGCCATAGCGATCTGCTAGCGAGCACTAATGGCGAATCATCAAGTTATGGGCTGAGGAATCTCGCCATGGCGAACATCTGCTCGCCTAGCGAGTTGTTCAGGCCATTACAAGATCATTCGCCATGGCGAGCTAGGTAACTCGCTGTAGCGAGCAATGTGCAGAAAGCCTTACTTTTTCACTTTTTGGAAAAACACACTCGTTTTATATCCTCAATTTATTTCAGTTATTTCACAATCATGTAGTAAATATAAAATAGTACAGGAGGTCAAGCACAATTCCGAATCTTAGGGTATAACTTAGAATTAAGGTTGCATGTTCCCCGGGTTTTGGGATAATTATGGTAGTATGTAACTCAACATTTAGAATCAGTCAATCATGCGCGGTTTAGTATGCTGCTTATGGGCTTCCAATGGAATAACCCATTAGGAAAATGATTGTGAGCTTAATGCCGTGGTCGAATCGGTCAGCGGATATGGCGGGCCTTCGAGACATGCTCACCTCGAAGCGTCTTAGCGGAATAAAATCAACAAGATGTTCTCTGTGTTACACCTTAAATATGTTTATAATTATGATATGTTACGATAGAATCAATATATGGACTGATTAGGAGCCCCGGCTTATTAGCCTTTAGGAGGGTAGTAGAACTCACTGGGACGAAGTGACTGTCTCACCCCACTCCCTTTTCGATTTAGGTAAGACAGGTTATTTCGGAGCAGGGACCAGGATGGATCTGACGATTGGAGCCGAGCTTGGATCGTCAGCAATAGAAGACTTAGTCTTCATTCTTGCTTTTATTTATCTTGTTATCTCTGTAGTTCTTATTCCGCTGTTTGTATTAAATATTTAGTTATTATTTTAATAATAACATATTATTCAGTTATCTCCTTATAATTTAATGTACTCAGATTCCAAAATTTAATGTTCCGACTAAATATTCTAGACAATTTAGTTGGGGCGTTACAATTGGTATCAGAGCAGGTCGATCTAGTATCGGACCTTGCCATGAGTCATTTCAATCCATTCCTTAGTAGTACGGACCCTTTTGAGTCTGGACTGTTTACGCTGAAACCATCGTGTGCTGAGTCTGATCAACTCAGTATTGTGCATGGTAGGCAGGGTATTACGGTTGAGAACCAAAGTGGACCACGGAGGTTAAGTAAGAAAATCGTAGTGGAGTTACAGTTCAAAAGCAATCGTTGGCGAGAATTCTCTCTAACCGGATGTTAGAGCTGAAGTAGTTAGGACTGAAAGAGTAAGAACAGTTCGATGGAAGTACTAATCGCTCGAAGTAGAATTGTTCATAGAAGAACTTAAGTGGGTAGGTCAATATAGTATCCAGCTGACATTGTGTGTTAGGTAAATTCCCCGGACTTGAGAGTAACTATACCTTCCGGTGAACATGTTTACAAGAAGCATGTGAGTCAAGTTAAACTCAACCCTCAGTAAATCAAGACTCTTCCTGATTACCTAGTGTTACCTTTCAGCCGCGAGATTTACCAGTGTTGTTAGATCTGTTCAATACCGTGATTAGAGAAACCAAGTTGGAATATTTGACCATAATAACAATCATCTGAGAACTTCCCAATAGATTATCCTATAGGAAGCCAACTTTTAATGTCTCCCTAAGAATAACTTAGCATTTCAACATCGTAACTCGTATTCTTACCATACCGCGGGAAGCCAGAGTTTGTTTAGCATGACAAATAGGATTTCTCTTCCGAGACCAGCTTAGGTCAGTTAATTCAACAAAACTTTAGGAATCAACCTTGATTAGCACAATGATTGGGAATCATTTTACGACACCGTTGGATACCTAAGTTAGTTCGAGAGACACCAACCTTGAGTGGAAGAAACCAGAGTTGAACCGAAGTAGCTTCTCTAGGTAGCAACCAATATTTATATCCTACCGCTAGAAGTGAACATTAACAGATAAACTAATTAGGAATTGCACCTTATAGGTTGGATTACCTATGTAGTCTTATTAGGTATAGTTAATCGCTTATAGCGAACCAATAACTTAGTGTTCCAAGCTACCCAGCCATGAATATAGGAATTAGTCGAATTAGACCACCTTTGATATAGCAGCCTCTTACTTTCCAGTTTGTCATGTTACCACTTGGGAAATTATTACAGGTCTAGTAAGATAATCTCAGCACAACACGTTACATTAGAAATCACAACGAACCTCTTGGAACTTAACCACACTCGGAATGACAAGTAGGAGTATATTTCTTGACCATACTTAGTTACCAAGTAGCCTGTTTAACACTATCATACATCTTCTACTTTAGCAGCTTAATGTCTTGGCTTAGGTAGATACCTTGTGAGAGAAACTAAGTTGAAGCACCCATGTTATTGATTTCCTTAGATGACAGCCATTATCGTATCATCTAGTATATCATCAATAGGGACTCGTTACCGTAGAGCAACCTATCTCTTTGGAATCAATCTTAATGCCGAATCGTTAGCATTCCAGCCTCGACCAAATTAGCAAGTCAGAAGTCATCATTAACGCCTTCAGCTATCTTGACCAACCCTTGACCATCAATGTTAAAATTGTTCCGAAGCAAAATAACTAAGTTGGATTTATTCCTTATTAGCCATTTAGCATTTTCAATTATTCTGACCTTCGAGTTAGAAACTTGTTAGAGTCCGTCAATTTTCCGGTAGAAGCGCCTATCAATAATCTGAATCGAACTTGAATCAAATGATGTCAAAAATCTGATCTCCTTACCTTTCCTCCAGACCTTAATAAGCTAAGTTCGTCAAACCAAACTATGCTGGATTGGGTATCCCTTAGACATGGGGACTTGGAACGGGTTCACTCCCTAACTCGTCTGATTATGTCCCAGACAGATAATTCCTTCTCGAGCCTCATCAACTGTTAGTCATGTTTATCACCCGGAGTAAATTGAAAGGTGAACTTTCCAAATTCCTCGACATCGGTCAGTCAAACTGACAACTGTGAGACGTCACTTATCAGTAATCTTGTTCAATTTTTTTTTCAGCCTTCCAGTTACGTTGTTAGTAACTAAATATAATTCATAGAATCCAGTTATTTGGAGAGGACACGTGTAAATTCAGTTCAAGCTCTCACTCATCGTATCGATCCTTTAATCAGTATTATTAGTCAATTATTCGCCGAACTATTCTATTCAGTGTCAGTATCAGTTAATCATATAGGTCTTAGTACACTTGAACGATCCATCATCAGTTTCAGTGCATTGGGTATATTTCGAAGTAGTACCAGCTAACTTCCAGTTAAGTTCAGAACTTTCTAGTTACTTAGAAATAGGACCTTGTAGAAGTATTAGGATCTAGATACCTCATCAAGCTATTCTCTGAATTCAAACTTGAACCATTTCATTCTCAGCCGACTGTTTCAAATTCTCTGTACATTACCAACGATAGATTCAGATCATCATCAATCAAATTCTCGAAATAGAGCAAAGAGTTTCTTTATCGCGAATCCCACTCTTACAATTACACATTGACTATTTTTGGACAAGGGAGTAAAAGCCATTCTCTGTGTTGAGTGTGCAAATCTTCCGCATCCAATTAGCCATTTCTTAGAATCCAATCGCTTTAGCCAGATTCTTTCATGTCAACCTATCAGTGAATTATCCAGCCAACCTAACCATATCATTGAAGGAAGATTCGAACCTCAGTTCTTGATGTGTTAAATGTACTACTTGACCGCAATGTTGTGCTAGGATGAATTGAAATAGTAGGTGGAAAATTCCGAAGTACTATGGACTCGGTTGCAGATGAGTTTAACTCATTGGCGAAAAGAACCTATAGTGCTTAAGCGTTCTCCACTCGTTTTATATTTTAATTAATCCTAGAGTTTTTATGCGGCACTACGGGACAGTGGCACGTGTGACGTGTCGCGAGCTGCAACGTTCGGAATTGTGAATCATCCCGAAGAGAAAGATTTTGAATTGTCATCATCAATACCCAAACTTATCCCATTCAGCGATTCAAATAGTGGCAACCAGGCCAGATATCGACATGTGGAAGTGTAGTGCGGAATAATAACAATAAGTACGGTGTGCCAAAGTGTTACTTTGTGGAGTTATCCAATAAAAGAGGTATTATTGGTGGAAGTTAATTGGAACAGAAGAGATGGGGCGTCATTATGGTTAGACAATTTGAACTAAGGACATAACGACGCAGATAAAAAGGAATGACTATAAGTGGTCAGATCAGAGTGCGCAGCACGAGATCAGGCGAAAGTATGGTTAGACGAACAATTTGGACGAATAACCCTTTGAGAGAGGAAAGTTTTATTCCAAGGGATGAAAGTAATTAAGGGTTCTTGAGATCAACACCGAAGTTGGAACTGCGAGGTGTTTCTAAACGAAGAGATTCTATCCGAAGTTTATAAGACCTTGTCAGATCCTCCAACGCGTCGGTCCTGTAATCTATCAGTTAATTCTATTTCTATCCATGTCAGGGTTGCACGACGTGTTTCACGTGTCTCAACTTCGGAAATCCATCCTCGATCTATATCATTCTATAGAGATCGATCTTCAGCTAGCCTTAGTTTATCAGCCGAATCCAGTTCGTGTAGTTGATTGTAAAGTTATATCCTTTGGAACAAGAAGATTTCAATAATCAAAGTTGGATGGGCTCAGTCTCATGACGACTAACTCACTCAGGAACGGAAACCTGTTGTGCGAAAAGTTATTCCTACTTTCCTAAAGGTAAATTTCTGAATTTCGAGGACGAAATTTCTTTAAGGGGGGTAGATTGTAACATTCTGCTCTTCTGAATTACCTAATTAATTTTATTAGAACCTCGTCTAATAATTCAGGATTAATTAGAGAAGCTTAAATTAATTAAGTCTTGGAATTTAATTGTATTACGTGTAGATTAGGAGTACTTTTGGAATTAAAGTGCACACTAATACAATGATAATTCAATTAAGATTTAATTAAAACAAGAAAACATTCCTTCCCTCCATTTCTCTTCTCTCCCTTGACTCACCAACATGACTCACCCTCCACTCACTCAACAACTCAACACCTATACTACCTCATGCAAAGACCAATTCTCTACACTCCCTCACATACCTTACATGCAAGAAAACCACTATTATTTCTCTGCAAAACTGAAGCAAAGAAAGCCTCTCAATTCTCTCTTATTCCTCACAACAACAACAACAACATTCACATCATCTCTTGCTATCTTCTTAAACTCCCTAAACTAAGAGTTTGTAAATTTACCTCTAGCTTCATCACAATCTCCTCTCAAACAATTCTGATATACATCCCATGCAATTGCAGCAACAGAGGATTTCCCTCTGCAACTCCTATCTTCTTCTCCATGATTAATCTAGCAAAACAAAAACGCATGAACATTCCCTTTTGAATCAAATCCCTCAATTCCTAAACCCACACTCTTAATCCTTGCTGCATGTGTTACCATCCTCAATTATACGAGTCCTGCAGCATTGAAAACGTTCTGGGTACTGAAAGAAGGCAAAGCTTTGGAAAAATGCAGCAAAATGCGTTGGTGATGTTGCTGAGCTGAAGCAACTCGCCATGGCAAGCTGTTCTACTCGTCATGGCGAGTTAGACAGGATGCGTGCTGCTCCTCAGCTCATTTCCTTTGTGTTCCGGTCGTTTGGTGAGTGTTAACTGTCCCTGGCATGTTCTGTCAAGCTGTATTCGTACTCTTGGCATTCCTTAGAGATTACTTCCTACTCCAATCCATGCATATGAGAATAAGTAAGACAAACTTCAATCCCTCGTTTAATTCTAAATTCGTGTTTTCCTTTCTAATCAAACCGAATCACCATGCATGTTGGATATGCTGAATTTCTGAGGTGCTGCAAGTGATGCCATGAAAACCAAACGAGAATAAAAAGATCATCATCCTTCTTTCCTGTCAAAAGGGGTTAGCAAGTGTAGCTGAGGAATGTGGTAGCTGTTAAAGAGCCCAGAAGCAAGGATTAAAGCTCTATTAACAGGTGGGTTCTTAGGCTAGTGTAGTTAGATTCCCAAATTTATGAAATATGCATGATAACTTAAGAATTAGGGAATTAAATTGTGTGATGAGAATTAACTCCCAAATTCTCATCTATTCTGTCCTATATTATATCTATTATTGATTGTGATGATTTAATATGAGGATTGTTGGTGTTGTTCTTGAAATTTCTTTGAAAATCGCAAAACAGAGGGTTTACTGCATGAACTCGCCATATCGATCTGCTAGCGAGCACTCATGGCGAATCATCAAGTTCTGGGCTGAGGAATCTCGCCATGGCGAGCATCTGCTCGCCTAGCGAGTTGTTCAGGCCATTACAAGATCATTCGCCATGGCGAGCTAGGTAACTCGCTGTAGCGAGCAATGTGCAGAAAGCCTTACTTTTTCACTTTTTGGAAAATCACACTCGTTTTATATCCTCAATTTATTTCAGTTATTTCACAATCATGTAGTAAATATAAAATAGTACAGGAGGTCAAGCACAATTCCGAATCTTAGGGTATAACTTAGAATTAAGGTTGCATGTTCCCCGGGTTTTGGGATAATTATGGTAGTATGTAACTCAACATTTAGAATCAGTCAATCATGCGCGGTTTAGTATGCTGCTTATGGGCTTCCAATGGAATAACCCATTAGGAAAATGATTGTGAGCTTAATGCCGTGGTCGAATCGGTCAGCGGATATGGCGGGCCTTCGAGACATGCTCACCTCGAAGCGTCTTAGCGGAATAAAATCAACAAGATGTTCTCTGTGTTACACCTTAAATATGTTTATAATTATGATATGTTATGATAGAATCAATATATGGACTGATTAGGAGCCCCGACTTATTAGCCTTTAGGAGGGTAGTAGAACTCATTGGGACGAAGTGACTGTCTCACCCCACTCCCTTTTCGATTTAGGTAAGACAGGTTATTTCGGAGCAGGGACCAGGATGGATCTGACGATTGGAGCCGAGCTTGGATCGTCAGCATTAGAAGACTTAGTCTTCATTCTTGCTTTTATTTATCTTGTTATCTCTGTAGTTCTTATTCCGCTGTTTGTATTAAATATTCAGTTATTATTTTAATAATAACATATTATTCAGTTATCTCCTTATAATTTAATGTACTCAGATTCCAAAATTTAATGTTCCGACTAAATATTCTAGACAATTTAGTTGGGGCGTTACATAAATACTATTGTAAGAGTGTAGTTGGACATGGTAAAATATCTTTATTTTATTTCACAAGTGAATTCTAAATTATTGGATTCTTTAATACAAAAATAAAAAATTATTTTATCTTATCCTGTCATTTTTCATTTGAGAATTAATAAGAAAAAAAATATTTATTTTCTATCATTTTTCTTTATTAATTTGCACAATGGATCACCTAATTAAGTGTTTCATAATATATCACTTGCGCCCTATTTCTTTGGGCCAATTCTAGGGTGGGAGAGTTAGTTAGGTCTCCCATCATGAGCAAGACATGTGAACCGTTGGATGAAAGATGTTATGGTGCACTTAAATATTTTTTTCTCTCTCACTTCCCACCATTTCTTCTATCACAAGCACTGCAGCTCCCTTGTTTTCTCTATGCCATTTTTTTTTCCTCTTCACCTCCAAATCAAAATTTCATCACTTAAATACTAATAAAACACAACACCTTATTCTAAGATTAAAACTACAAATATTACATTAACATTAATAATAATGAAAAACCCCAAATAACATTTTTTTTTCTCCATTTCAATGTCTTTCTTGAAGCTTTCTCCATCTTCATCAAATTTTGGTGTTTTAAAGATTTTCTTTATATGTAAAATCTAAAGGCTTATTTATTAATTATCATACAAAGGCAAATTTTGGTGTTTTAAATAGAAATATGTATAAGATACCGTCGGTGCATCATAACATTTCTAATCCAACGGTTCACATAACTTTCCCATGATGGAAGACCTATCTAACTCTCCCACCCTAGAATTGGTCATTTCTTTATTGCAGAATCGTTCCATAATGTGAAAGAACCTTTTTATCTCATCTCATTAACCCCAGAAAGAACTTTATTCCGCAGCATCAAGAAATTGTTTTAGGTTGTGACCGGTGCTGTAATCATCTTATATTTATTTATGGGGTTTGTTGTAAATTAATGATATAGAGGAGCAAACAATCTTTTCCATGAAGTCGTTTAATTTGATTGTGAAGTCAGTAGCTATATGACCACTATCAAAATTGATGGCGTAGGCTATACCAACTCCTCAAAATCAAATTGCGTATGCATAATCCAGTCTAGAATTACAGCTCTTTTTAATTAATTAAAAATAATCGATCAATTGACAAAAAATAAATAATCAAATTTTGATCTAGCAAAAATTAAATAGCTAGACTTCTACAACATAAAGACATGGTAAACCACCCTTTAAATTTCAACTTATAGAGCTATCTAAACGTAGTGTATGATACTTCTCGAATAAGATTAGCTTCTATACGAAAGTTTTTTTTGTATGTATATATGATGAGAGTGGATTCTCTCAAGTGGAGAAAACAATTGAGGAAATAATGTTGGATAATTAACCGTTGGATTATAAAGATAAAACAATATTTAATTGTAAAAGAAATTGATAAAAAATGATTGATGGTTAAAATGTGAAAATTGAGGAAAAATTGAAGAAAAAAAAAATTTGAGAGGATCCTTTCTCATATATGATTGTTTTTATGCGTCTAAGATCTTTTTATTTAATGAAATAATTTTTTTGTTAGAGGCCTAAAATGAGAATTTTAGTTGTCTTACTTTTGGATTGGCCATAAACTAGTAAAAGCCATTATGTAGCCACGGTCACAACTTTCATGGTATGTGTAACGATGACAACAGGTAGGTTGAAATCATTTATAGGTTGATACATTATTTATAGATAGGAAAAATCATTTTTGAAATACAATTTTTTGGATTGATAATGGTTTTGAAGTTATTTCATAAAAATCATTTTTGAAATATAATTTATGTAGCCACGGTCACAACTTTTGGATTGATTAATTTTGAAGCTATTTCATAAAAATCATTTTTGAAATACAATTTTTTGAAAATTTGTAATTTTGACTATGTTTTGATCTTCAATAATGTATGTTTATGTTATATATATGATGTCAAAATTAGTATTTTAATTTAGAAAAAACGAATATAAAAAAATTATAATATTTTAAAAAACGATTTTAGAAATTTTATTTTCAAAAATACAAAGAAAAAATTTACTTTTTTTAAGCTAAATCAAATAGGCCCAAAATCTTATATTGATAGAGTGAAGCTTAAGATATATTATAGGATATATTATAAACTACTATGGTCATTGTTTGTCTGAAAAAATGGTCATTGTTGTTTGTTAAGGCATAATAGGCTCAACCACTCCATTATTTATTTTCTTGAGATAAACAATCAATTGATTAAATTGAACTAGAGGGTCAGATTTTTTATATTTTTATTTTTTGAAAGCGTGTTTTAACTTTTAACTTTACAACAAACTGAATGACAAAATAACAGAAATACACTTGTTCTAATAATTTGAGATACTTTTCTAAGTTAATCCAATACGAGCCTTTACTATCCAAGATTCCGAGTCACATATTGTAGAGCGGTAGATTTTGTTAACTTAACTTGCATGGTATCTTTCTTTATTCTAACTTTTTCATTATGTGACTTGAAGAAAAGTAAACTATTTAAGGTGAAGATCGCAACTTAAGGAAAAGAGCATTTCAATGTATGAAACATTTAAGTGTTTGCTTCCTCAAGTAACAGTCATTCATTGATTTAGTATTATGTTCTCTTGATGAATACAGTCCATTCATTGATATAACAAGAGCATAATAAAACAAGTGGTTTGGTGCACGAGGCTCCCACGAGATGGTATCTGGAGAGAGTAATGTATGGAAAGTTATATTCCACAAGTGAAGAGCTCACTTTCAGAATTTTAAACTCATAAACCTTCTGCCACAAGGCATCAACCTTACCACTGCATCCAGATTTGCCTTCAACAAAAGCCGAAAATGCTTCAAGTTTTTTTTTTTCCTTCTTGTGTCTCTCATTACCAATGATCATTACAAGCACAATTTCCATTTTTAAAATGGTGAAAACGGACACAATCCTGAAGTAAAATCTCGCGATTTTTCTCCATATATCCCTAAAATCTCATTTTATTCCCACAATATCCTTACTCTTGTCATTAATTTCTACAATACCCCATTGTGTAAGAATGGTGCTGACGCGTCTGGCCTTTTGCAGGTGGTGACACTACAAGCGTCGCCATTCACCTTCTTTTTCCTTTAATTTTTTTGGGCAAATTTCTCTTTGTTTAAATGTTAAAAATAATAATAAATAATTGATTTTCCTCTGCGTAGGGGTGCTCGCAGTTCGGTTTAAATCGCTGATCAGCTCGGTTTTAGATGACCAAATTCTAATTTTTTAATTAAATATTAATATTATAAAAAAAGTATAAATACCATGGAAATTTTTTTATAATATAAGGGTGTTACGTAGGAGGGCTCAAGGTTTAGTTTGATCAATTTACAGCCAAAAAGTTCATTTGATTCAAAAATAAATTTATTCACAATCAGCTCGGTTTAAGATGACCAAATTATAAATTACAATTATTTTATTAAATATTAATTTATAAAAAATGTATAAAATATCATGGAATAATTTTTTTATCATAAGGGGTAACAACAGTTATATAGGGTGCTCGTGGTTCAGTTTGGATCAATTTTTAGCCAAATATTCATTCAATTCAAAAATAAATTTATTCGTAGTTCGGCTCGGTTTTAGATGACTAAATTATAAATTATAATTTTTTTAATTAAATATTAATATTATAAAAAAGTATAAAAGACCATGGAATAAATTTTATAATATTAATATTTGATAAAAAGTTGTAATTTAATAAAATAACTATTGTAACCCCTTATGTTATAAAATTTATTCCATGATATTTTATACTTTTTTTATAATATTAATATTTAATAAAAACCATTATAATTTATAATTTGGTCATCCAAAATCGAGTAGAACTGTGAATAAATTTATTTTTGAATAGGATGAATTTTTGACTAAAAATCTAGAAAATCAACTATTTATTATTAACATTAACAAAAAAAGGTGAAAATCTGCACAACAAAATAGTCAATAAAAAAAGAAAAAAAAGGGTGAATGGTGACCACTTGCAAAAGTCAACTTTCTTACACAATGGGTAGAGGTGTTTGCGACGCGGTTTAGTTTAATTTTGAGGATAAAAGTCATGCTAATAGTGAGATAAAAATGCATGCGGTTCGGTTTAGTTGATTTTTTAAAAATTATTCAAATCAAACCAATGCGGTTTGAATTCGTTCGGTTGATGCGGTTTACACAATAACATTTTAGCACCAAACAAATATAAAAAAAAAACTTGAAGTTCAAAAATAACATTATAGTATCAATAAAAATTGTTTTTCCGAAATAACAATACGGTCCCTTATAATTTTAAATATCTAAAAAAGAACTTAAAGTTTCAAAATAACATCACAATACCGATAAAAATTATTGATCTAAAATAATATTACAACACCAAAGTAACATTACAGTACAAAAAATAAAAACAACTTGAAGTTCTATTAATTTGGTGGATTGAATTGGTAATTAGACTATATATATTGGAATATAATAAAAACTTATTGCTATTTCAACGGTATTAAAATATAATAGAAATTTAATACAATTTTAATGGTTAACAAGGTGTTTGCGGTTAAATAAAAAAAAATTATCGTTTGTGAAAAAAATAATCAAATCTTGCAGTTTAGGGATGTGTGGGAAAAAAATAAAAAAAAATCAAATCTTGCAGTTTCGAGCCAAAGAAAATCAAATCACCGCCTGTCATACAGTACTTTGCCACTGTATGACAGTCTCATTCCATATGCCATTGCTAACTTCTCAGTGTGACGCGCATAAGAATCTTCATTTTCTCATTGTCATCAATGTTCTGACATACACAATTGAGATCAGCTACATAACCGAGCTTTTCTATCGCGAAAATTAATCGATATAACTCAATATGTTTCCCCTTCTTTCAAAAATCGATTCTCTCTGCTTTCCGCGCTATTTATAATCAATTATTCATCACATCAAACTAGTTTGCATTAATTATTTAGGGTTTTGGTTTTCATTACGTCAAATAAATGGCGACTGCGTCTCAGTCCCATCCTCACTCTCACTCCCACCGTTATATTGGTCCTCCCTCCGCCGGACCCGCTGAGTCACTCAATCGAATCCTCGCCGACCTCTGTACCCGCGGCAACCCTAAGGTAACACTGTTTGTTATTCATAATTCACTTAATTTTCTTGCTGCAATTCGATTGAACATAAGCTGATTTTATTTAATCGGAATCAATTTCGTCTTTGTAGGAAGGTGCTTCTTTAGTTTTTAAGAAGCATCTAGAAGAAGAAGCTCGTGATCTTAGTGGCGAAGCTTTTTCGCGATTTATGGATCAATTGTATGATAAGATATCTACTCTTTTGGAGAGTAGTGATGTTGCTGAGAATCTTGGAGCTCTTAGAGCTATTGATGAATTGATTGATGTGGCCGTTGGTGAGAATGGTTCCAAGGTGTCCAGATTCTCCATTTACATGAGGACTGTTTTTGAAGCCAAGCGTGATCCTGATATTTTGGTTCATGCTAGTAGGGTTCTTGGTCATCTTGCTAGAGCTGGTGGAGCTATGACTGCCGATGAAGTTGAACGCCAGGTTAATGCACGTTTTAGCTATCATTATAAGTTATTTCTCTGGGAGTTGAATCAGTGTTTCTGATTTTTCTCCTTATGTTATAAGGTTAAAATTGCACTGGATTGGCTTCAAGGGCCGAGAATTGAGTATCGGCGATTTGCTGCTGTTTTAATTTTGAAAGTAAGTTTCATTTTTACTACTTTTTGTGCGAATTCATTAATTTTGAAAGTTTCATTATTACTACTTTCTGTGCGAATTCATTAATTTTGAAAGTAAGCTTCATTATTCCTAGGATTCGTTTTCTAGTCGGATATCTTTTTCCATATTTTTTGGAATTTATTTAATAAGAAATTATTTCAACGATGAACTATTCTAAGACTAGTGTTTTTATGCTCTCTCACAATTTTGGAATCTTCCTATTCCAAGAATATGAATGCACAATCTTTTTATTTTGGTCATTGTAGGAAATGGCAGAAAATGCTTCAACTGTTTTCAATGTCCATGTACCGGAATTTGTTGATGCTATCTGGGTTCCTTTGAGGGATCCAGCATTGCCAGTTCGTGAGCGTGCTGTGGAGGCATTGCGTGCCTGCCTTAATGTTATTGAAAAGCGTGAGACACGTTGGCGTGTGCAATGGTTAGTTCTTATTTTTTAAGTAGCATATAAACTTCCGTAAACGCAAAGTTGGTAGTAATAGTAATTTGTTGACTATGCTGACTTTAGTGACCGTTATTGTACTCAGACTAAAGGACATGAAAAAAAACTGTCTTACTAAAGACTAGTTTAAACTATCAGAAGTTTAATGTGTAGTTGTAAACTAAAGACAGCTCAACGGCTTTCCTGCTGCTACTATGCATTTCAGTATAATCAACTAATTCATAGACGCATTGAACATAAGTTCAAGTTATTGTCCAAACTGTGAATAGTTATGGAACACATTTTATTATCATATGTTTCTACTTGATGCTGTTATGTTACAGATTTATTCAGATTATTTGATTATATAATCCTAGCTTGATACCAATGGCAGTTTATATATTATTGTCAGTGATGTTAGGGGGTGTTTAATGATGTTCCTTACTATACTTAACACTGTTATGAAGTAATAAATGAGACAAACTTTGACACTAACTCATTTGGTTGTTTATTTCATGTCATTATTCTCTACGGTGGGAAGTAAAAATAATGGCCAGGGGCAATAATAATAATAATAGTACTATGGAATAGCAGTAATAGTATAATAGTTTTGGCTTGTGAACAATGAAGGGTTATATCTTTGGTCACCTGAATCCACATCGACTAGTGAAGTTGGTGTTGAACTATCGAGTTTGATTGGAGTATTTGTGCCATTTACTTTTGGATTTATGATTTCTGTTGGCTTTTATCTTACAGCAGGCTTAGATTTCTTTGATATTTATTGCACAATGTATCCCTATTAGAGAGTAAATCCTTTATTTGCTATCTGATGGCAGGTATTATCGAATGTTTGAGGCCACACAGGATGGATTAGGTAAAAATGCCCCAGTGCACAGTATACACGGTTCGTTGCTTGCTGTTGGAGAGCTCTTGAGGTTAATAGAATTTTCATCATTTGCATTGTTGATATATGCAGATGTTTTATAAATTATTCAAAACTAGCATTCTTGAATCTTGACAAATTTTGTCCACTTATAGTGAGCATTATTATTATTATAGTGAGCATTATTATATGTTTCTTTACAAAAGGACACACACACCGACCCACACACACACCCACCCACACTCACATCTGCAGGTTTGGAAAGTAGTTCCTGGTTTGTTTAAACACCATACTAATCAACGTAGTTTGTTGCTAGCTCTCGGTCCTTTATGACTTGTGCTTTAGAAAAGATATGTTTCAAGACATCTATGCTAAATAAATATGAAAATATAATGGGATTGTCAAACTTGGAAATATTTGATTATTGAGATAACTTGTGGCATATAAAAGTCCACCTTTGTCGCTCGTACTATTACCTTTTGTCGAAACTTAAGAACCACTTTGCATCTGATTATCATCGACCACCTACCATTCAGTTTCATTACTCTATTGGATTTAACATGTTTAGACTCTGTTTGGAAAAAGAAGCAGTGACCGAATAGTAGAAACGTTTATAGTGGACAAATAAGCAAGGTGGTTGGATTTGAAATGTTAGGCTGAATTAGCTGCTGAACTAACTGATAAGCGGTAAATAAAAAATAAGATTAAAGAAAATGTTTATATACTTTCAAATATTTACCGGAATTACCGCTTTTATTACTTATTTAAAATTATGATCATATTTAAATTAAGTTTTTGTTTAAAAATTTACTCTCACTCTGATATATTTTTAGTATTGAAATGATTTAGTATTAGTATTTTTTGTTTTTAGTATTTTTTGTTTTTTTGGGTGGGTGGTATAGAAAGAATTTAATTAAAATAGTTAGGTAAAAATGAGAAAAAACTATTAGCTCAAATATTACTTCAAACAATGTATGAAGAAACCTTATGAGCTAGTGAAAAAAACACTACAAGATAGGTGAGATAAGCTAGTTTACCAAACACCTCTATTTTAGTTTAACAAGCTTATAAGCTAGTCAAATCTGCTCATAGCTAGTGCGTGAGATTTTCCAAACAGAGCCTTTGCCATAAGATTGTCAACATACATTTATAATTGAAATTAAATGGTGAGTTTATGCCCATGGGGCTTCTGAAATCAACAAAGTTCTATAAGGCCAAATTTGGTCTATCATAATCAGTTTATCTTTTTAATTAACTTAATAAATGTCTCATCGTGAAATTAGTATCAGATTCTAATTATTGATCTTCTCATTATATTGTAATTGAATGGTTTGGTACTGATTATGGCTGTGAAGGAATACCGGTGAGTTCATGATGTCAAGATACCGAGAAGTTGCCGAAATAGTTCTTAGATATCTAGAGCACCGGGATCGGCTTGTTCGCCTGAGCATAACTTCGTTGCTACCTCGAATTGCACATTTTCTGCGCGACCGTTTTGTTACCAACTATTTAACAGTATGTTAATTTGCCTGATTACTTAACTATGCTTTTTAAACTGGGAGTAGGAGAATGAAGGATTTTGAGTGATTTCAAAATTTTACTTTAATGCCTATTGAAATGAAATTCCTTGCAGATATGCATGAATCATATTCTTTCAGTCTTGAAAGTTCCTCAAGATCGTGATAGTGGGTTCATTGCTCTTGGAGAGATGGCTTTGGCACTGGATGGGGAACTTAGCCATTATTTGCCGACAATATCTACTCATTTACGCGAGGCGGTATGTTACAGTATCCCTTATCAGATGCCAGTCTTGTGCCATATTTTGATTCTCTTGCTGCATGTTTCATTTCTTATTTAGAGGGGTGCTTGTTTTTTTGTTGTTGTTGATATATAACACATGACAAGGCCATCTTTTGACAGTTTAGGCATTTTATAAATGTAGATTGCTCCACGTAGGAGTAAACCTTCACTTGAGGCCCTGGCTTGTGTTGGAAATATTGCCAAAGCAATGGGGACCACTACTGAACCTCATATTCGTGGACTTCTGGATGTTATGTTTTCCGCTGGTCTTTCGACTGTTCTTGTGGAAACTCTTGAGAAAATAAGTATGAGGTATGTGGTTGGCTTTGAACAGAGTCTTACACCTTTCCAGTGAACAGTTTAAAAGTATTTTCTATCTTTGTTATTTCAGCATTCCATCTCTTATGCCAACCATTCAAGACCGGTTGCTCGACAGCATATCTATGGTTCTTTCTAAATCCCCTTATCTAGCGAGGCCTGCACAAAGCGTTGGTAGAGGAACAATTATAAATGTCACTCAGCAAGTTTCAGAGCTTAGTGGTTCTGCTCTTATACAACTTGCTTTGCAGACTCTTGCTCGCTTTAACTTTAAGGTTCTGTATACTCACTTTACGACTTATGTATGAACTGCTGTCACATATGAAAACAGCCTCACTTTTTTTGGTATTCCTAAGTCATCCGAAAATGGCTAGAGGTTGTAACACCATTTTACTGTGTTGATACAGGGCCATGATCTACTTGAGTTTGCTAGGGAATCAGTTGTTGTCTATTTGGATGACGAGGATAGATCTACACGAAAAGATGCAGCTCTATGTTGTTGCAAATTAATTGCTACTTCTTTCTCTGGTATTGCGAGTGCACATTTTGGTTCTAACAGGTTGTCCCGATCAGGGGGGAAGCGCCGTCGTCTTGTTGAGGAGGTTTGGTGTTTACCAATATTTATTTTTGATAAGTTTTCCAATTTATTTGTTCTTGAATTATTTTATATCTAAAACCCCATATTAAGAACCTTTTTGTAATTGGAATCCTTATTGTCCATTGCCTGGCTTAGGGTTTAGAGTAATTGGTGATATCTTTGTAATACACGCAGAGCGACTAGAGTGCTCTGTGGTATTGCGGAGTTTATTGTTTTGTATAAGTTTCACTCTTTCAGTTCTTCCAACGTGGATGCATTGTCATCCTCGTGTTGTAATCTTTGCGGTATTTGATTTTCTGCAGCTTGTGGAGAAGCTTCTCATTTCTGCTGTTACAGATGCTGATGTTACTGTACGCCACTCTATCTTCACTTCTGTTCACGGAGATAGAGGTTTTGATGAGTATTTGGCACAGGCTGACAATTTGAGTGCAGTATTTGCTGCTTTAAACGATGAGGTAGACTTAGACTGGATACCTTGTTTGGTTAGATGTCATGCTATATGGCCTTCAGATTTTGATTTGCTATTTTTTGATTTTCCCTTATGCTCGATCAACCAATTTTTAATTTTCTATCAATTATCTAAGGGTGGCTAGCTAGCTAGGTGTCTTGTAAGTAACATTTATCACTTATACTTAATAAATGTGGCACAAATATACTTGATGCTGGCACACTGCTTTTAGGGGTCTTTTTTGTCGGGTTTGTTGAACACTGTGTTGTGAATGATGGTGAAATTTATATTCTCCTTCATTTATTAAACTAATTCGTCCCGTTAGTACAACTAATTGATAACTGCAAGGACGTTGATATGTAGGGCCTTGACCCGGGATTCCCCACTTTTTCACATTTAAATGTGAGTCTAGCCACTAGGCTACTTGACAAAAAATAATTTCCAAAGCGCTTGGCTCATCGACAATTGTATTATTCATTCTGTTAGAGTATATAGTTAATATAGCCTAGGCAGTTAGTTTCTATTCTGTTGTGATATGTAACTAACTCACTCTATGTGAAGTCACTATATAAGCCTAGAGACTCATCTATTGTAACTAACTTTTCATAATCAATGAAGTTCACTTTCCCTCTATTCTCTCTCTCCCTCTGTTTCTATCATGGTATCTAGAGCTTTCTTTTCTTGATCCATGGCGGAGCAAAATCCATTCAAAGGTCACAAGATTTCTAATCTCATTGCTCTCAAGCTTGATGACAAGAACTTCAAGCAATGGAAACAGCAGATTTCCGGCGTGATTCGCGGTTGCGATTTGCAGAAATTCATCACCGTTCCAGAGGTTCCAGAGCAATTTCTCACTGATGAGGATCGTCTTGCAGGAACGATCAATCCTCTTCGTACGCAGTGGGAGAAGCACGATGCGTTGGTCTGCATGTGGCTTCTCTCTACAATCTCTGATTCTCTTCTTGCGAAGGTTGTGGATCTCACATTCTCATGGCAGGTTTGGGACGAGATTCATCGTCACTTTGATACTTTACTCAACACCAAAGCGCGTCAACTCCGATCTGAGCTGCGAACCCTACGCAAAGGTGATCGCACCGTCGCTGAGTTTGTTCAACGCGTTCGTGAAATCAATGAATCTCTAATTTCCGTCGGTGATCCCGTTCCTCTTCGTAACCTAATTGAGATCGTTCTTGACGCGCTTCCGGAGGATTATGACTCCGTTGCTGCTGCGATCTCGAGCAAATCCACCTCAGTTTCCATTGATGAAGTTGAATCGGACTTACTAGCTCATGAAACCAGGCTTGAAAAGAACAAGAAGCAGAGCATTACTGATGCAGCTACTGTTAATCTTACGCACACTGCATCTCCACCGGTTTTGTCCTCAAATTCCACTGATGACTCTCTTCAATATTCTAATCCGTCGTTTCCTTCTGGTTCCAGTCATTTCACTGCTAATGGATCTCAAGGAAGTGATTACTCTCAGCGTGGTGGAAGATATGGAAGAGGAGGTGGACGTTCTGGTCGTGGTGGTCGTGGAAGAAGGTATAGTGGAGTTACTTGCCAAATTTGTCACAAAGGTAACCATGATGCTTCTATTTGTCATTATAGGCACACTGGATCCATGCCTAGCTATGGTTACAGGCCTCCACAGTTCCCATCTCCACAGTTTCAGGCTCCTTTTGCCAATCCTTATGGCTATGGTTACAGACCTCCACAACGTCCTCCTGCTCCTCAAGCTCTGCTCACTGGAGGCAACTCTAGCTTCAACAATCAGTGGTGGTACCCTGATTCTGGTGCTTCTCATCATGTTACCCCTGATGCTTCCAATCTCTCAGATGCTGCTTCGTTGCCTGGTTCTGACCAAGTCCTAATGGGCAATGGACAAGGTTTGTCTATTAACTCTATAGGTTCAATGTGCTTTACTTCTCAAACCAATCCTAAAGCCTCCCTTACCCTTAATAATTTGCTTTTAGTTCCCTCCATAACCAAAAATCTTATGAGTGTCTCTAAGTTTGCACAGGACAATCATGTTTTCTTTGAGTTTCACCCTACCTTCTGTCTTGTTAAATCTCAGGCTACTTCTGAAGTTCTCTTGCATGGGACTGTTGGAGAAGATGGCCTATATAAGTTTGCTTCATCCTTAGAGTCAATTTCTGCTTTGAATAAGTGTGCTAAACAGTGTAACTCTGTTTCTATTTCACACTCTAGTTTGTCTGATTCCAATTTGTTTGATTCTGTACTTAGTTCATATCCTACTATCAATATCTCTACTGCTGTGCCTAATAATAATATTGATACTTCTGTTTGTGTTCCTATCTCTCCTTCTTTATATGATTTGTGGCATGCACGCTTAGGACACCCTCACCATGATGCACTTAGAGAAGCTTTAAAATTGTGTAATGTGCCTATTCCATCTAAACCTCAGACTAGTTTATGCTCAGCTTGTTGCTTAGGGAAGAGCCATAGATTGCATGCACCACCTTCTACTACTGTTTACTATAATCCCTTTGAACTCATTACCTGTGACCTATGGGGCCCTGCTCCTATTCAATCCTCAACTGGCTTCACTTACTTTCTTACATGTGTTGATGCCTATTCTAGATTTGTTTGGGTGTATCCTCTAAAACTTAAATCTGAAACTATGAGTCAGTTTATTCAATTTAAATCCATGATTGAACTTCAATTTAATTGCAAAATTAAGACTGTCCAAACTGATGGTGGTGGTGAGTTTAGGCCATTTACCAAATACTTGTCTGACCTAGGTGTTGTTCATAGACTAAATTGTCCTCATACCCATCACCAAAATGGCCTAGTTGAAAGAAAACATCGTCACATAGTTGAAACTGGTCTTACCTTGCTTTCACAAGCCAACCTACCTATGAAATATTGGGACCATGCCTTTGTTACTGCAGCCTTTCTTATAAACAGAATGCCTACTCCAGTTTTAAACAATCAATCACCATATTTTGTTCTTATGAAAAAGCAACCTGACTACAAGGCCCTTAAAGTTTTTGGTTGTGCTTGTTTTCCCTTCTTGAGACCCTATCACACTACAAAACTAGCCTATAGGTCTCAAGAGTGTGTCTTTCTTGGCTATTCTTCCACTTATAAAGGATATAAATGCTTAAGTCCTGAGGGTCGTGTCTATGTCTCAAAAGATGTTTTGTTCAATGAACAAAGGTTTCCTTATCCTGCTCTCTTCCCTACTGCAACATCATCATCAAACTCCAAGCCTAACACCACCACTCATGGCTCATCCTCTCATGTTCCCTTATACTTCCCTAATTCCACTACCAATACTCAACCTGCATCTTCATCCCCTCAACCTTTACCTACCCAATCCCAAGTTGTCAACCCTATTCCCATCTCCATTATTCCTATGACACCTGCTCCACCCTCTCCCACCTCTTCTGCTGCTAACTCTCCTCCTGTCCAAACATCTAATGCTTCTCAACATATTTTCTCTTCCTTTTCCTCTGCTGAGTCAAGTCCCTCTCCTCCCTTACCTGTACCTGTGCCTAGACGCACCAAACAACCTGCTATCCCACATCACATGCTCACCAGGTCTAAAACCAAAACCAATCCCACTGTGTTAGTAACTCACATTGAACCTACTAGTGTTAAACAGGCACTCCAGTCCACCCCTTGGCTTGCTGCTATGAAAGAAGAGTATGATGCTCTTCTCAGAAACAATACTTGGACCTTAGTTGCTCCTCCTTCTCATAAACAACCCATAGGCTGCAAATGGGTGTTTATAGTTAAAGAAAATCCTGATGGCACTGTTCATAAGTACAAGGCCAGGCTTGTGGCCAAAGGATTTCATCAACAAGCTGGTTCTGATTTCACTGAGACATTCTCTCCTGTGGTAAAACCAGTGACTGTCAAGACTGTTTTGACTTTAGCTGTATCTAACAGATGTCCTATCCAGCAAATTGATGTAAATAATGCCTTTTTAAATGGCATTTTAGAAGAGGAGGTGTATATGCAACAGCCTCATGGCTTTGAGGTGGCAGATAAAACTATGGTCTGCAAGCTTAATAAAGCCTTATATGGCTTAAAACAAGCGCCAAGGGCCTGGTTTGATAGGCTGAAAGCTGCTTTACTTGGTTATGGATTCAAGGCAAGCGTGATCCTAGCCTATTCATGTTAAAAACTGGCACACTGCATTTAATTGTCTTAGTGTATGTTGATGACATCATTATTACTGGCAGCTCTCTACCTCATATTCAGCAGCTCATTTCTAAGCTAAATGCAGAATTTGCTCTTAAGCAACTTGGGTCCTTGGACTATTTTTTAGGCATTGAAGTGTTTCACTTAGCCAATGGTGCTTTACTACTGTCACAAGCTAAGTATATCAGAGATCTTCTTTCTAAGGCTAACATGGATACAACTAATGGGATGCCTACACCCATGGCCTCTACTCTCAAGCTATCTAAAGTTGGATCTGTTCCTGTTGACAATCCAACTCTGTTTCGTTCTGTTGTTGGTGCACTACAGTATGCCACCCTTACCAGACCTGAGATAGCATATTCTGTCAACAAAGTTTGTTAGTTCCTATCCAATCCTCTTGAAGAACATTGGAAAGCAGTCAAAAGGATATTGAGATATCTTAGTGTTACATTGAATTTTGGTCTTTTGATTCAAGCAGCACCTATTGCTAAGCCTCTGACTCTTATTGGTTTTTGTGATGCTGATTGGGCATCTGATCCTGATGATAGAAGGTCCACATCAGGGGCTTGTATCTATGTTGGCCCTAATCTAGTCTCATGGTGGTCAAAGAAACAAACTCTAGTGGCAAGGTCAAGTGCAGAGGCTGAGTATAGGGGCTTGGCAAATCTCTCCTCTGAAATATTGTGGCTTCAATCCCTTCTTACTGAGTTAGGCTGTCAGTTTTACACTCCCAAGATCCTATGTGATAATCTGAGCACTGTTTCATTGGCTCATAATCCTACTCTACACCACAGAACTAAACATATGGAGCTAGATATCTTCTTTGTTAGGGAAAAGGTTCTCAACAAAAGCCTTGTGGTTTCTCATGTTCCAGCTCAAGACCAGTGGGCTGATGTACTTACTAAACCACTCTCTGCTGTCAGATTCTGTGCTCTTCGTGACAAACTCAGGGTTTTTGACAGGCAGAGCCTTATCAAGCCATGCTCAGATTCTGCAGGGGAGTGTTAGAGTATATAGTTAATATAGCCTAGGCAGTTAGTTTCTATTCTGTTGTGATATGTAACTAACTCACTCTATGTGTAGTCACTATATAAGCCTAGAGACTCATCTATTGTAACTAACTTTTCATAATCAATGAAGTTCACTTTCCCTCTATTCTCTCTCTCCCTCTGTTTCTATCACATTCATTTAAAAAACAGTACAACAGATTGGAGATCTTATTGCTTTTCTGTGACAAAATTATCATGTGCTCCTTTACAGGGTGCCATTTTGTTAGATCTTGTTGATATCATAACATGTCGTTTTGCAGGATTTTGATGTTCGGGAGTACACAATTTCTGTGGCTGGTAGGTTGTCAGAGAAAAATCCTGCATATGTTCTTCCAGCTCTTCGTCGTTATCTCATACAGTTGTTGACATACTTGGGGCAAAGGTAACTTTTAAGTTTGAGCAATGCTAACAACAAACTCTTTAACACTCTCCTTTTCATTGGTTAAAATTCACGTGGGTCCCACTAAATCATGTGAATCCCATATAAATCTAGTGTGACCCATATGAATTTTAACCAATAAAAGAGAATGTGTTAATAACTGTGTTAGAGAGTGTATTGCTAGCATTAGTCTTGAATTTTTAATGGAAAGATTCATTGTTACTGGGTGCAATGGAGAACAAATAATTTATCTATTCCAATGCCCATATTAATTCTTTTGCTGTGCCAGCAGTTCGGATAGTAAATGCAAGGAGGAAAGTGCTAAGTTAATTGGCTGTTTGATAAGGAATTGTGAACGACTAATACTTCCATACATTGCTCCAATCCATAAGGTTTATCTTATTGTGTTATTAAAGATACTTATTTGTTTTAGTTTGTTTGGTATCTTGTTCATGATTTTCAAATTATATCAGGCACTCGTGGCCAGACTTATTGATGTTGGTGCCAATATTGGAATTATAAGTGGAGTCCTTGTAACTGTGGGGGATCTTGCTAGAGTGGTTAGTAAACTTTCCTTCTTTGTACTATTTATATTTATTGTTAACTTACTAATTGGGCTGTGGTTATGGTTTTGTTTAGGGAGGTTTTGCAATGAGGCAATACATTCCTGAACTTATGCCTTTAATTGTTGATGCTTTATTGGATGGAGCAGCCGTCTCCAAACGCGAAATAGCTGTCGCTACCCTTGGTCAAGTCGTACAGAGCACTGGGTATGCATATGCTTGTTTTTGTTAACTAATATATAAAATAATTATGCATTTCTTTTTTGCATCTTGATATCTGTTTTTTTTTTACAATGTTAAAACTATTAAAAAACTGGTGCATCTATTTGCAATTTTTACATTCATTTTTCATTTATTGTTTAAATTGCATACTTAGTTTTGATTTTTTTTTTTTATGTGATTTTCTAAAATCTGATATCATATGAAGAATAAAATGAAGTTTGAATCAGATATCCAAGTTATATGCTCAATTTTCTCTCTTAATGTAGTTCAAATTTGTTTTACTATTTTGGCAGGTATGTTATTACTCCATATAACGAGTATCCCCAATTACTTGGGTTACTCTTAAAATTACTGAATGGTGAGCTAGTGTGGTCTACCAGACGTGAAGTATTGAAGGTGATTATGAGAAATGAGCAAAGTAATCTTCTGACATGGGTATAAATGTGGTATTTAAATTATAATTGGTTTCTGTCAGGTTCTTGGTATAATGGGTGCTTTGGATCCTCATTTGCATAAACGAAATCAAAAAGCACTGCCAGGGCCTCACGGGGAAGTTACACGCCCTGCTTGTGATTCAAATCAACAGATTCAGTCTGTGGATGAATATCCCATGGAATTGTGGCCTTCTTTTGCTTCATCAGATGACCATTATTCCACGGTAGCATATTACCATTTATTCCATGTTAATATTTAGAATTTTCTTGTAATGATTGATACTTATAATGTTTTATTTCATTTAAGGTTGCAATTAATTCTCTCATGCGTATTTTGAGGGATCCGTCCCTTGCTAGTTACCACTTAAAGGTGGTTGGGTCTCTGATGTTCATATTCAAGGTATGCAAGCGTGAAAGAGGCACTGTCTTTTGTGTTTTCTTCTTTCTTCTCTCCTGTTTTTTGTTTGAGCTTGAAAGGATTTAAATCCTTCTGATTTGTTCTCTTCTGTATAAGGGAAAATAAGACAAAGTAGCTGTTGACTTTGTTCTGTTTAGGTTATTTCTCTCCCTGCACTTATGTTAATGTAACTCATTTTGATAGAACTAGTGGCGTACTTGAAATTTTGGGAGGACATGAGCTTGAACCTTCTTTGGAGGAAACTTGAAATATAAATTCGATACTGTTTAGAGTTCCACATCGACTATAATATGTCCTTTATGTAGTTCTTATGAGACTGGGCAATATTCACCTTACAAGTCAACTTTATGGGGTTGATATTTGTACGGTTGTAATATTGCTTTAATTTAGGAAAATATCAAGTAGGGATTAATCTATATTAGGTAAATACTTTTGTACAAAAGATGTGTAGAAATAATATTAAAATCAATCTTGTTAGTTTGATTTCCTTATCCTGATCCAATTTTTGAAACTAATGAACAATTTAAGTGTTTCTTTTGATTAGTTGAATTTGTTTTACAATCCATATATTATGGATAACCATTGCTAATATGATTGAAATTTTGTTTGTGAGGTCAGTCAATGGGACTAGGCTGCGTTCCATACTTGCCAAAGGTTAGTCCTCAAACTTACATTTGTGATGGACCTACCTTCCCTGTTTTAGTGCCTAAGAAGTTCATGACATTTGAATTCATTTTCTCAACATGGGATACTTTGGGTGGTCGATATAGTTTTTGTTGATTGTACCATGTCTTTTGCCCTTCCTTCTGGTAGGTTTTGCCTGATCTATTTCACACTGTTCGTACATGTGAAGATAGTTTGAAGGACTTCATAACTTGGAAGCTTGGAACTCTGGTGTCAATTGTGCGCCAGGTAAATTTTAATGTCCTCAAAATGTCAAAATGCATCCGATATTTTGTATGTGCACAACCTGATTATGATGTTATTGTGCAGCACATTCGAAAATATTTGCCAGATCTGCTTTCTTTAGTTTCAGAATTTTGGTCAGCATTCTCTCTTCCAGCACAACCTCGTCCTACCCTTGGCTATCCAGTTAGTGTTGCAAATTGTCTAATTTTAGTAGAATAAACCGAGAGTTGTGGTTTAATGTTTTTATTTATTTTCTTCTTCTCCTTCTTCTTCTTCAATGTTACAGGTACTTCACCTGGTAGAGCAGCTTTGCTTGGCTCTTAATGATGAGTTTAGGACATATCTTCCAGTTATTTTGCCGAGATGTATTCAGATAATCGGTGATGCCGAACGCATCAATGACTACACTTATGTTCTTGATATTCTCCATACTCTAGAAGTTTTTGGAGGTTTGTTTTGTTTCCTGTAACATACTGTGCGTATTTTTATTCAAGTGCGATCTTAAACTACCTGTTTGACTTTTGATTATGTGCAACTTACCCTCCTTGTATATCCAATTCCACCAATCAACTTAACTCCCTTAGATTGTGTAAATCACACACTGTAACTATTATTTTTAAATTGCTAATGGAGGTGTATGTGACCTGTAAATTTTAAAATATCAACCTGAAATTCAAAAGAAAGAAAAGGTTCCTCCAATGATATAAAAGGTTAAATATTTTTTGTTTCATGGGGTTAATATTGATTTTACAATATAAAATGATATCATTATTGTTGAAAAGAAGAAAAAGAAGAGGCATATGGCGAAAAAACCGTGTGTTTAGAGCATCACGGATATGTCATTATATAATATTAATAGCATTAATTACAAAGGAATATTATTATGGAATATGCTATTCTAAAATATATTTACAATAATATCAAATATCAACACTCCCCCTCAAGCTGGAGCATATAAATCAAATGCACCAAGCTTGCCACATATGTAGTTGATTCTAGGACCTCGCAGTGATTTTGTAAAAACATCCGCCAATTGATCATTAGAATTGACAAAGTTTGTGACAATGTCACCTGATTCGATCTTCTCTCTAACAAAATGACAGTCTATCTCAATATGTTTGGTCCTCTCATGAAAAACAGGATTTGAGGCAATGTGCAGTGCGGCCTGATTATCACAGATAAGTGTCATTGGTCTAGCATTTTCAAGTTGAAGTTCTTTGAGTAACTGCTTCAACCAAATCAGCTCACATGTTACCAGTGCCATGACTCTATATTCTGCCTCAGCGCTTGATCTTGCTACTACATTTTGTTTCTTACTCTTCCAAGATATCAAGTTTCCTCTAACAAGTACACAATACCCAGAAGTGGATCGTCTATCAATGGGTGAACCTGCCCAATCAGCATCTGAGTAACCAACTATCTGAGTATGACCTCTATCTTCATAAATAAGACCTTTTCCTGGTGCACCTTTGATGTATTTCAGAATTCGGATTACAGTATCCATGTGTTCTTGGCAAGGAGAATTTAAGAATTGACTTACAACACTAACTGCAAATGAAATGTCTGGACGAGTGACTGTAAGATAATTCAATTTTCCAACCAATCTCCTATATCTTCCCGAATCTGATAGAGGCTCCCCCTGATTAGGTAGAAGCTTGACATTTGGATCCATAGGAGTATCAATAGACTTTGCATTCAATAAACCTGTTTCTTCGAGAATATCCATAGCATATTTTCGTTGTGAAATCACAATACCATCCTTAGATTGAGCTACCTCAATTCCCAAAAAATAACGGAGTTTACCAAGATCTTTAGTCTGAAACTGATTCGAGAGATATTGTTTTAACTGAATTATTCCCTGCTGATAACTACCAGTTATGACAATATCATCTACATAAACTATCAGATAAATGCACCCTTGGACAGAATGACGATAAAAAACAGAGTGGTCAGCTTCATTGCGAATCAAGCCAAATTGTTGGACAACAGTACTGAATCGGCCAAACCAAGCTCGAGGAGACTGTTTTAGACCATAAAAAGACCTGTGTAACCTACAAACCATATTAGATGACTCCCCCTGAGCAACAAACCCAAGTGGTTGCTCCATATACACTTCCTCTTCAAGGTCGCCATGTAAAAATCCATTTTTAATGTCAAGCTGATGGAGAGGCCAATGCTGAATGGCTGCAATGGAGAGAAAAAGTCGAACAGATGCCATTTTAGCTACAGGCGAAAAAGTATCACTATAATCCAGCCCAAAAATCTGAGTATAGCCTTTGGCCACCAATCGAGCCTTAAATCTATCAATCTTACCATCCGGACCAACCTTCACTGTATAGACCCAACGACAACCTACCAAAGACTTTCCAGGGGGTAGAGGAACCAATTCACAAGTACCACTGCTTTGGAGAGCACACATCTCGTCAATCATCGCTTGCCTCCACTCAGGGTGGGATAATGCTTCACCTGGAGATTTAGGAATAGAAACAGACGACAAAGATGACAAGCAAGTGTAATGTAAAGAGGAAAGACGACTGTAACATAAATCAATATAGTGTGGAGATGGGTTACGTGTTGAGCGAGTACCTTTACGGATTATAGGGGGAAGATTAGGCTCAGATTGCGGGACCGGATCCGATGACAGAGATGGCGTTGGCAGTGAGTCTTCAACGGTCTCTGGAACAGGCACAACAGAGGGTCGTGGACGACGTTGATATGATTGTAGTGGCTGTGAAGTTGGAGGAGCAATTGGAGGTGTATCTAGTGGGACAGACCGACAAGGCTCAAGAGGAACAATGGTAATTTCTTGAATGGGTTCAGGATTAATGTCGTGAAGCGGTTTAGAAGTCATTTTATTCGGCTCAAAGTATGGGATAGATTCAAAGAAGGTGACATCAGCCGATACGAGATATCGTTGTAATGTAGGAGAATAGCAACGATAACCTTTTTGTGACCGATGATAACCAAGGAAGACACACTTTAGTGATCGGGCTGACAATTTGTCAAGACCGGGAGAGTGATTGTGAACAAAACACGTGGACCCGAAGACACGAGGAGGCAACGGGTGAAGAGGGGAATTGGGAAAAAGGACAGAATGAGGAACATTGCCATCAAGGACAGAAGATGGCATGCGGTGTTAGAAATAATATAAAACCATTGATGTGCCAAATCCTAATAGCTTAAGCTTTTGGGATAATTGATTATTTGACATGGTATCAGAGCCTTTATGACTAAGTGGTCTAGGGTTCGATTCCCGCTTCCCTCACTTTCTAATTAAAAAGTGGAATTTAAGCATATGGTAGGTGGGCCTATGCATTATCCACGCTTCAAGCCCAAGTGAGCTCTTGCGTGAGGGGGCGTGTTAGAAATAATATAAAACCATTGATGTGCCAAATCCTAATAGCTTAAGCTTTTGGGATAATTGGTTATTTGACATGCGGTTTATAAGGTACACGCCGCTAAGACAGCATCCCCCCAAAAACGAAATGGAACATTACCATGGAGAAGCAGGGTCCGTGTGGTTTCAATGAGATGCCGATTTTTGCGTTCGGCTACCCCATTTTGTTGAGGTGTATGAGGACATGATGTTTGGTGAAGAATACCATGCAAAGCCATAAAATTTTGAAATTGATGTGACAAATATTTACGGGCATTATCACTTCTTAAAGTACGAATAGACACACCAAATTGAGTTTTGATTTCTTGATAAAATTGCTCAAAGATAGAAAATAATTCAGATCTATTTTTCATTAAAAATATCCACGTACAACGGGAAAAATCATCAATAAAAGTAACAAAATATTTTGACTCTAAAGTAGACATAGTACGAGATGGACCCCAAACATCGGAGTGAACTAAAGCAAAGGGGGACGAAGCCCGTTTATTGACTCGATCGGGAAAAGTACTACGAGTGTGTTTCCCTAACTGACACGACTCACAATGTAAACTAACTTAGATTAACTTGGCACCAATTTCTGAAGTTTTGGAAGGCTTGGATGACCCAACTGAGCATGGATAGTAAGTGAGGAATCTGTGGCGGATCATGTCTTGGATGTCAAAGATAGGTAGTAAAGACCTTGAGACTCACAGCCGACGCCAATCGTTCGTCCCGAACTCCGATCCTGCAGGGTAACATTACTATTAGTGAAGGCAACAATACAATCAAGAGAACGGGTTAGACGATTAACTGAAAGTAAATTAAATGGACAGTCTGGTACATAAAGAACAGAATCAACTGATAGTGAAGGTAGAATTTGGACAGTACCAATCCCTTGGGATTGAGTTTGAGAACCATTTGCAGATGTTATACTGGGTAAGAAACCAGATGTAGAGAGGGAAGAGAAAAGACCTTTATTACCGGTAACATGATCAGATGCACCGGAATCAAGAACCCAAGGACCAAGAGATGATTGAGAGAGGCAAACAGATGAGTTACCAGTGTGTGCAACCGAAGCAGTAGAACTAGAGTTCTGATTATTCTGACACCACCGGAGAAAGTCTTCGTAGCTTGCAGAAGAGCCTTGGGGAGAAGGCCGGGTCTGATTGATGCGAGACTGATCAACTTGAGCCATATTAACCCGACGTGGAGGCCTTCCATGCAAATCCCAACAATTGGCAATACCATTATTGGAACGGTGACAATGCTCACATTTGGTCTTGGAATTGGAACGAGGCCGAGAGCTGGATGGTTCTCCATGAGAACGATTCTTATTATTTCCAAATGACGCAAGGGCAGTAGTGTCACTTGGTGCAGGGGTGACAGTAGGCTTGACTGAATGTTTTGCGGGTACTCGAAGAAGGATAGCAGATGCAGTAGACATATCTGGAGCAGTTGCGGAACCCAAAATCTGATCGCGAATTGCAGAGTACTCTTCTGGCAACCCATAAAGAGCAAGGAGCATGAAGAAAGTGCTACGTTGTTCGCGTTCTTTTTCTTGTTCAGTGGTAGTGCTTACGGCTGGAGGGAGAAGCTCATTAAAATCATGAAGTGCAGAATGAACATTACCAAGATATGTTGAAATAGAACCATCTATCTTTTTCGGTGTAATGATATTCATTAATTTGTGACACACTCCATAAAGCCGTTGAGTGTCATTAGTATAGAGTTTCTTAGCCTGACTCCACACTGATTCACACGTGATATGAGGACGAAAGATTGGTTTGATATCAGGGTGAAGTGTGAATTTGATAACACTGCATAACTGATCATCGATCTATTCCCATTTTGGTTTCTCGGCTGTAGCCACGGTATCAGGCTTCGTGGTGAGATGGTCCTTGTAACCTTGACCAGTAACCCATAATTTGATATCGGCGGCCCAACTATCGTAATTGGAACCATTCAATTTCTCCGTAGAGAGAGGAGATGTTACATAGTTGGTAAAAATACTCTTGGAACCATCAGAAGTGCCAGTAGTAGCCATGGGTGATCAGAAGAGATAAATAACACACTTTTCGGTATAATTACGGGCTGTTTGTGAGAGAACACGTATTTGAATCGATCGAAACTGAAAACTAAGGGCTGATATGGAGCCAGCACAGAGAGGCGAGTCAAACGACCAAAACGCCGTCGTAAACGGTGGACGGACGCGTGCCCACGCGCTGGTGAAGCGGCGGCGCGTGAGGGAAGTTGCCGGACAGATGGGAGGCGCGTGAGAGCGCGTGGAACGTCGTTTGGAGGTGCGGTTTTGGGGACAAGCCGGATCGGACAAGGCGGTTCTGATGGGTGTGGTATTGTGCCGGAAAGGTCGCCGGAATAGGTGTAAACGGCGGAGGCAGCGGTGGGATGAACAGTGACTGGAAAAAATGGCAAACCGGTAGGTAACACACGGTTGCCAAAAAAAATATCATCGGAGGACAGTGGGTCTACCGGGTAAACACGGTGTAGACCAGCCTCTTATTGGGCTCTGATACCATGTTGAAAAGAAGAAAAAGAAGAGGCATATGGCGAAAAAACCGTGTTTAGAGCATCACGGATATGTCATTATATAATATTAATAGCATTAATTACAAAGGAATATTATTATGGAATATGCTATTCTAAAATATATTTACAATAATATCAAATATCAACAATTATCATACCTTAAGTGGTTATTGTTGTGGCTAGAAATCGGTATTGTCAAATTATCAAATGACAGCGCTATAGAATAAAAAATCCTTGTCTGTCTCAAACATGACCTATTTTCCTAATAGAAAGACTGAAGAGTCAGTGAGTATTTTCAATATATAAGCTACGCTCTGCCTCGGTTCCTTTTTATTTGTATGCAGTGTACTTTTTCCTTAATATATATATATATATATATATATATATATATATATATATATATATATATATAAAATTGACTTATGTCACCTGTTATGCGGCTTCGCTATACGCCTGCAACACTATCTGCTCGGCTTCCTGGTTATGCAGGGACTTTGGATGAGCATATGCATCTACTTCTTCCTGCTCTTATTCGTTTGTTTAAAGTGGATACCTCAGTTGACATAAGACGTGCTGCAATAAAAACTTTGACAAGATTGATCCCTCGTGTGCAGGTTGGTTACCGAGCTTGCTTGTATTTGCCCAGTTCTTTTAAATTGCATTTGTTTATGCTTACGAACATCATGTTTTTGCTTTTCTTGTTTGATATTTATGGTTCTAGTCTGATACTTGGTCCTTTTCCCTTTTGTCATTAGGTCACTGGTCACATATCCACTCTTGTTCATCACTTGAAGTTAGTTTTGGATGGGTGAGTCTGCAAATTCTAATAATTCAAAATATATTGTTGAGGACATTGTCCTTTCACCTTTCAATTTTTTTGACTTGATGTAACTTTAAAGTTAATATTAGTTTTGGAAATATTTGTTTCTAAATGTGAGTAATGATAATGATTATTGAGAGATTTATGCCAAAGTAAATCGTGAAGCAGAGGTATGCAGATCTATGAAGTCCTTATACAGAAGTTCATTCTGAATTATTGGTGGAACTATCTTATGGTGCAGCTTCTCAGTGTCTTCTTCAATCTTAATATTTTAATCAAGTCATGGGTTATTCTTAAAAGAATTGCTAAAACTGCTTGACAGCTTGTTTTCTGATGTAGGGAGAGTGATGCATTTTGAGGAGATAATATTTATAATTAATTTTGATATAAAGGCAACAGTAAATTGGAACTAAGGATATGCAATTGAGGATTTAGGGATTAATCATCAATAATTTTGGAATTTGGGTTTTTCCCGTTGGGATATCATATCTCTTGCTGTATGCGGTTTGATCTAGTTAATTTAGATAGTTTGAATTGCTTGAGAGAAAATACTCTCATCCTATTGTTATTTATAAGCAAGTGAGTACATTTAACTTTGATCTAATCCCTTAACTATAGGGATGAATAAACTAACAAGCCTAATATTATAGAGAGATTATCTCAACCTGTGCATATCTTAACAGATCTATTATTGCATATTAGCTTTCCTTGAGTTTTAAGTTTGTGTTGCTTGTTATAGGTTTTAAAGTCTGTTGAGTAACCTATATCTTAAGGATGATAGCTGCTCATAATAGTGGGTGTTGAATTTTTGAGATTGTTCCTTGTTTGTTCGTGTTCTATATCACATGCTTATAATTGTCTTCCTTGATTTTGAAATTTTTGTCATCTCTGTGTAATTGATATTTGCCGTTAAACCAGTGGCGTTAATACGATTTTTAGTTTTCCTAATGTCATTGGAGTTTCTTAATTTTCTCCTTCTGTTCTTATTGTCACTTGCATTCTTTGTTAGCTGACTTGGTGATTTCTATCAATTGTACCTCAACTTTACAGGAAAAATGATGAGCTCCGAAAGGATGCCGTGGATGCACTTTGTTGTTTGGCTCATGCACTTGGCGAGGATTTCAAGATTTTTATACCATCAATACACAAACTTCTTCGAAAATATCACTTGCAGGTTTTTTTTCCCCTTCTTAATTCCCCCTTACTTTCCCCCCTTAAATCTCTTTAATCTGTCCTAAAAGTTCTAAAAGCGGTATATTGCAACAGCACAAGGAATTTGAGGAGATTGAAGGGCGTTTACAGAGACGCGAGCCACTAATCCTTGGGACCACCGCTGCTCAAAGACTGAACCGACGACTTCCTGTTGAGGTTATTAGTGATCCGTTAGATGACGCGGAGAATGATCCTTATGAAGCTGGATCTGATACTCACAAACTCAAAGGTCATCAGGTATGCTCTTTTGAGGAGTTGTAAACTTTTTAATCCTTTATTATTGCCTTGGGCCATTGAGTCATATATCTATTGAACTTATTTTCATTGGCTTTGAATGAAAATATAAACTGATCTAAGAAAGTTAGTTGCTGAAGTTATAGGGTCATAGACAGGGAAAACAAAGTATTAGACTTTGAATTATCATCATGGTTTTTATTATGATGTTCCAAAAGACTAAGCACTGAACCTTGTTTACTCTAAAACTAAATTTCTAATCCTAATTGAATTAAGAAGCTAACCATGTCAGTACCTAAATTAATTATTGAAGGATAATCAATGATACCTTGTGTGGTTCTTGTGATGTGAGAAACTGCACTCTGTCTGCAAGTTATAAAGAGGAGTATAATTAAGACTCCGAAATGTTGATCCAACTGTTGACTTTTAAGAAACATTGGTGTGTGGTGGGAGAAATAAATCAACAGCATAAAACCATGTGCTAGGCGGGTCCCACTTAAATGGATAGACAATTTTTTTAAAAAAAAATCTCATGGAGGATCTGCAACAAATCATTTGCTAAATGTAGTTATAATTTGCACTGTTGTCTTAATGAAGGATTACACATTAGAGGATACCTTTGAAACTAGTTTGGACTTTGGAGTGTGGGCAAATGTGATCTAGAAATAAGATATACATAAAATGTGGTTTAGAAGCTCTGTACCTTTTTTATGAATAATGCTAGCAACACATTTCAATACACTATTTTATTTGGTAAAATTCATTGATGTCCCAATGTCCCACCAAATTGACATGGGACCCACATGATTTGGTGGGGTCGATATAAATTTTAACCAATTAGAAGTGTGTGTTAGAGAGTGTGTTGCTAGCGCTCCTCTTTTTTTATTGATGGCTTGAAAACTTTCATATAGGTTAATGATAGTCGATTACGATCTGTTGGGGAGGCTTCTCAGCGAAGTACAAGGGAAGATTGGGCAGAATGGATGCGGCATTTTAGCATTCAGCTTCTAAAGGAATCTCCTTCTCCAGCCTTAAGAACCTGTGCTAGGCTTGCACAGTTGCAGGTTTCATTGGATATTTGTATTATTCATTGTAGCATGGGTGTTGTTTTGTTTTTCTATCTGATTTTCATTTTCACCGTCTTTTGCAGCCTTTTATTGGTAGAGAATTGTTTGCTGCTGGATTTGTCAGCTGTTGGGCACAGCTGAATGAGGCTACTCAGAGACACATGGTTCGAAATCTGGAGATGGCATTTTCATCTCCACATATTCCTCCGGAAATTTTGGCAACTCTTCTCAACTTGGTACATATTCTCATCTTTGTGATTATCTTTTTTGGAAAATGCTCGTTGTGATTATGTTGAATCTTAAATGTGAGTGATGCTATTTTTTCTTTAATTTCTCCCAAAAAAAGAATACTGATTGGGGATATCTTCTTTAAAATTACCAAAGGTGAGGGTTATCTTGTACAGCAGGCAATTTAAATAGTAAAGTAATTGTGCGTTACTGTTTGCAGCTATTTGTTGCGTTTGATATTACAATTTGAAAAATATCTTCACACATTGGTGGAATTTGCTGTTACAACTTTTTTGTTTTATCTTGTAGCTGACCACATCTATTGGTCAATGTTTTGGTTGTTGTCTTTGTTGTTGTGTATTGTCTCTGTTTTTTAGAAAATAAATTCAATGTTTTGGTCCTTGAGGGATCTTTTTTGAAGCATTTATTAAGCCAAACTTGTGGCTATTTGGAAATTATATTGTTCATGTTTGGGTTTTTGGGAAACAATGACATTAGTCATAAGTTATTCATATTGAGAGTTTAAAGATGCACAGAGAGAGAGACAATACTGATATTTTTATATATTTGGAATTTAAACTCACTTGCTTTTGTTAATTGTATCTGTAGGCCGAGTTCATGGAACATGATGAGAAACCTCTTCCTATTGACATTCGCCTTCTTGGTGCTCTTGCAGAGAAGGTCCTTCCCTTTTTTTATTAATTGTCTTTGGGTGTGTTTTTGTCTGCATGCATGCATGTCCTTCCGCACAAGATTTTCTTTTGAACTTTTTAACCCAGTTGTGTTGGATATTTTCCTGACTTTCCCTTATCTTTTCCATGCAATGTTAATCTTTTATGATGAACTACAGTGTCGTGCATTTGCAAAAGCCTTGCACTATAAAGAAATGGAATTTGAAGAGGCTCATTGTACCAAGATAGATGCTAACCTAGTCTCTGTAGTTGAAGCTCTTATTCATATAAACAACCAATTGCACCAACACGAGGTTTATTTTTAAAATTAATTTCTTGTCAAGTTTACCAGTTTTCTGCTACTCTCAATCGTTTTGACTTTGCTATCTCTGCATTTCAATCAAACATTCACTTTTGTAGGCTGCTGTTGGAGTATTGACCTATGCTCAACAACATCTAGAATTTCAACTTAAGGAGTCATGGTAATGATTGGTCTATATCACTAGAACACTATTGAGAATATTAGTTAATTATTGTATATATACATTAGGTATGAGAAACTGCAGCGATGGGATGATGCCCTCAAGGCATATACTGCAAAGGCGTCTCAAGTAACAAGTGCACAACTTGTGTTGGAAACCACTTTAGGTCTGTAATCGTGACTTCACTTTCATTCTAACTTTCTTATTTTGATGTGCTTCATCATGCACCAATTTTGGTTGTAAGCTATGGGTATGGGAATAAAAGCAATCTCTTATAATTGAGGTAATATTTATTTCATGTTTTGAGAGTTCCATTTGATCTTGAGTGTGGACAATGCATAGGCTTCAAGATCTTGTTTTTAATTAGAGTATTGTTTGGGTGTGGGGTTGAGAAAATGGAACTTTGATTGTTGGGAGAAAAAAATGGACGTTTCCTACAAATAAGAAGGGATATCGAGAGAGAGTTATTTGAGCAAATTGGGCGGACTTGGTCATTGAATTATTCATTCCATTTCATGAACCAACAAAATTTACTAGTATCTCTCTTATGTGTCCTCCCCAATGTGATCACATAGCATCAGTTAGAATCTCTCTCTCTCTTTCTCTCTCTCTCTCTCTCTCTCTCTCTCTCTCTCTCTCTCTCCTCTTAATCTGTGATCTCAAAACTGAGATCATCAGAAATCCAATACTTGTTAACATGATATATTATTTACATACATATCAACTATAAAATATCACTCTATACAGTTTCCTGAAAAAAAAATTAAATGTAGAGGAAGACTGAGAAATTTTATATGCTAAACTGTTTAAGAAAAATTTAGATTTTAAATGGTTTATCTTCAAAGAAGATTTTTGTTTAAGATATTGTGATATCTTTTAATCTGTGTAAGCTTACCTCACATCCTCATCTAGTAAGAAAGGACTTTTGTTGTTTGTTTTGAAAACATGTGAGCCAGGAGCTTGTTTTGCAGGTAGGATGAGATGCCTTGCTGCATTAGCTCGATGGGAAGAGTTAAGTGATCTCTGTAAGGAGTATTGGACCCCAGCTGATGCAGTATCTCGTCTTGAAATAGCACCAATGGTGGGTTTATATTCTGTTTATGTGTGATTGACAACTTCTACTGCCTGTGTTTATGGTATTATTCTTTTTTGATGTAGGCTGCTAATGCTGCTTGGAACATGGGAGAATGGGACCAAATGGCAGAATATGTGTCTCGGTTAGATGATGGTGACGACACAAAACTTCGAACTGCGGGAAATAATGCTTCTAGTAGTGACGGAAGTAGTAATGGTACCTTCTACAGGGCTGTTCTATCAGTTCGCAGAGGAAAGGTATTTAAATTTGTTGATGAAATCTACTTCTCTTGTTTTTTGTTTCGTTTTCCAATTTTACATACAGAGTGACTCCAATCTATTTGACAGTATGATGAAGCACGTGAGTACGTTGAAAGAGCTAGAAAATGTCTGGCAACAGAGCTTGCTGCTTTGGTGAGTGGCTTCATTAAAATATTTCTTCAATTGTTTAGTCTTGTTGGACACCGTTCCTCAGTTATTTAGTGTGTTATCATTGTTATCCAGAAATCTTAATTGGACTTCTTTTATCACTGATTTTTGGAAAGTATATATATATGAAGTTTTTTGCAATTATGTCGCATGATGTGCCATATGTTCTATATTTGCATGATGTGCCATAGTGTGTTATCAGACATGACATCATTTTGAAGCATCTCTATATGCTTATGTTAATTATATCTCAATTTGGACATGTATGCAATTGTATAATTTTAAAAAGTAACCTTGCATATTGGTTGAGATATTTACAAAAACATTCCTGAGCCTTCTACTAATAACTTAAGCTTTCTGGACAAACTTCCCTCGAGTCAGAGGTACATCACCCTTCAGCAATTTGACTTTTATTTATATATATATATATATATATATATATATATATATGATTGCCATGCAAAGTCATCACAATCGCAACTGTGTGGCACCTCAGAGCCTACCAATCATCTGCAGTACACCAAAACATTATAAACAATAAGCAAAATCGCAAAAGCATGTGGTGACATTAGACATAAACCAAAATCCATGGAAAAATTAAACACCACAAAATCTATTGTAAGGAAAATGACACAAGAAATCATCCATAATAAAGCTAGGAATGACATCCCATCAAGTAATCCTAAATTTTACTATGCCAAAAGAAGCTAAATTATCTGCATTGCACAATCATTTCCTTCTCGATTTGTTTGCGCCCCCAGGTTTTGGAGAGCTATGAGCGTGCTTACAGCAATATGGTTCGTGTTCAGCAACTATCTGAACTAGAAGAGGTTAGCATTCAGAAGTCTTAACTTTGGTTGTTACCATTCACTTAATGTAAAATTATGTTTATAACTTGTGAAAATCTTCTCTTCTCCCAGGTGATTGATTACTGTACACTTCCTATTGGAGACAGAGTAGCTGAAGAGCGGCGGGCTCTTATTCGCAACATGTGGACTCAGCGTATAGAAGGAGCTAAGAGCAATGTTGAGGTAAACAGATTTAACCCATGGAAATGCATATGCATGCTTAAACATTATTTATGGGTTAGTTTTCAGAGGAATGCAATTAGTGTCTTTCGAGACTATTAGTGGATCCATATATTATTTTGTTGTTCCAGTGAAAACAATGGGAATTGTTTATTCCAGGGTTATACTTTGGAGATTATGGTGAGAGAGAGAGATTGTGGTGATGAGTGGTATTAAAACTCAACTAATAATAAGTCATTGCCAAATAATACAGTGGTTGAGAAATAATGATACCTAGACCAAAAACCCTCTCAATTACTTGAACCAGTTCAATTTAAGTGTGGCTAAAATGGAGATTTTATTTTTTAAGATATCGGAATAAATATTTGCAGCTGGAATAAACCTCTGAAATTTCTCCTCTGTAGCGCCTATGGCTCTAAACTGGATGTTGCAGTAGTTCTGGAATAGCAGAGGACTCTGATGTCCCATATTCAGTTCCAAATCTCTAACAATTAAGTTTATTATGAGCTTCTGCAACCCAGTGTTTATATGTGTAGTTAACATTCAACAAATTTGGGCTTTTAATATCCTTCCTCTGACACTCTGATGCTTTTTGGCAGGTGTGGCAGGCAATTTTGGCTGTTAGAACGCTTGTCCTGCCACCTGGGGAAGACATTGAAACATGGCTAAAATTTGCTTCTCTTTGCAGAAAAAGTGGGCGCCTTAGCCAAGCAAGATCTACTTTAGTTAAACTTCTTCAGGTTTCTACTGTGTACCTGGTCTATGATGGTTTCTATCTTATGTTAATTATCGCGCTTGTGTGCCATAATCAATTTATTTTCATTCTCAGTATGACCCTGAAATAACTCCTGAAAATGTACGATATCATGGTCCACCTCAAGTAATGCTGGCATACTTGAAGTTCCAGTGGTCACTTGGAGAAGATTCAAAGCGCAGAGAAGCATTTATTAGGCTACAGGTATCATATGTTTCCTCTTGTGTAATGTGCACTTACCCGGCCTTGAATATCATCGTTAATCATCATCCATCTGCTTTACCTTGGGTAGAATTTGGCTATGGAGTTTTCAAGTGCACCCAACATTCAGCGAGTTATACAATCGGGGTTCACAACTGGTTTGAATCCAAGTGTTCCTCTTCTTGCTCGGGTTTATCTGAATCTTGGCTCCTGGCAGTGGTCACTTTCTCCTGGATTGGTCGATGAGTCCATAAAAGGTTTTTAGTTGTCATAATTTGGACCTTCGACATTAAATAATATTGATCAACTTTTTAATTTTGTTTCAATATCTGTAGATATACTCAATGCATTCAAAAAAGCCACTCAATATGCAAACAAATGGGCCAAAGCTTGGCATAAATGGGCTTTGTTCAATACAGCAGTGATGTCTCATTACACCTTAAGAGGTTTCCCTGACATTGCAGCACAGTTTGTTGTTGCTGCTGTCACTGGATATTTTCATTCTATAGCATGTGCAGCAAATTCGAAAGGTGTTGATGGGAGTTTACAGGTAAGCTCCTATTTTTATTTTTATTTTTGGGTAAAGAGCTCCTATTTCTATTATATTGCTGTAATATGAAACCATCCACATATATATCCCATCAATATTGGCAACACAATTAAATTTTGGCGAAGTTTCTAACTTGTTATTGTATTTGCGAAACATAGAACAGTTTACTATTCAAAGGATTATTAAGGCTTTTATGTTTTAATTAGTTAATAATGTTTGTTTCCTTTTTTTTTCTCTTCCTGCAATGCTTTCTTGAAAGAGCCTTGCACCGGCATTTTATAGTTTTATTACATTCTTAATTGGTACTATGCTTAAATGAAGCTGCAAATTAGATGGCAGATAATTGGTTTTTCAAATCTCACAATTTGCTGGTTTCTTTTTTTTTAATCCTGTTATGGACAGAATTTTTATTATGCACAGCCAGTATGACAATTGAGCGTTTTACTACCATGGGTTCCCACATCTTTCACTGATTGCTTTCCGTAGGCTTCACAATAGAATTTGTTATGCATATGTTATTTAATAATCTACTAATCTAATTTGTAAAGTAGACTTTATTTCTTGGTTCTGTATAGACTTCGGATTTTTAAGTAGGAATGCTTTCTTGGTGATCTTTTTCTCATAGCTATATCTTATTATAGTTAGTTGGTGAGCATATGTAATGTATGAACAGAGAATTAATCCACTTTTGCACTATATCATTGAAATTAGTCTTTCGCACTACATTTGTTTTTACTATTCTTTTGCACTATCTTTTACATCTGAGTTGTCTACATGAACTGACTCTTCTGGCAAATAATCTTATTGAATTATGTTAGTTGTTTTCCTTTGATTCTTAAGCATGGTGAACTGCAGGACATTCTTCGACTTTTGACACTATGGTTCAACCATGGAGCAACTGCAGAAGTTCAAATGGCCCTAACGAAAGGATTTTCCCTAGTTAATATCAACACCTGGCTAGTAGTTCTGCCCCAAATAATTGCCAGGATACACTCTAATAACCATGCCGTGAGAGAGTTGATACAATCACTTTTGGTTCGAATTGGGGAAAATCATCCACAGGTATATGACTGATATTTTGAACTAAGACTACTTCTCCCTATCAATTTTCTTTTGGAAGTGGACTAGGCCTTGAAGGCATATTCTCCTGGAGAACTGAAAAGATTTTCATTACTTGCGGTAGCACAAGTTTTATTTTGGAAGGATTGCAAATTATTTTATTGTCATCTTTATTTCTGACGTTAGAGCAATAAGGAATGCTTAATTCCATCATATATTTACTCCTTGTATTTCTGAAAATATATATCAGTAATTGGATAACGTGTAGTGTGATAAAGTTTTTTTGCTGCAGAATATAATGCTTGTTATTCAATAGAAGTAACAAATATTTGGAATCAAATGTAGAAATAGTACAACAAGGACACCAGACATTGGAAGGAACTAAATTAAAACGGGATGAAACTCATTTATTGACTTGATTGGGAAACTGACTAGGAGTGTGTTTCTTTAGTTGAGACTTGGTATTGTTAGTATAGAGCAATTTAGCCTGACCCCTAACAAACTTGCATGTGAGACGGCCAACCTTAGTTATGGGGAGGTCCTTGTACACTTGACCCTTAAGCCATAACCTTCTTGCCAGAAGTGTCATGTAGGTTTCTGTACTCTGCATTTTATATTCTTCTAAAAGTCATGGTCAGTTAATGTTCTAGATTCTTCTGAAAGTTGTACTGAAATGGAGTTTGCCAAATTCAGGTTAATATTGAAGAAATCATTACTGTCTAGAATTCAGATTCCAGCTCTTCTCTCAACCACTTTCTTTCATTTTGTAGCGACCTTTTCAAAGTTCCTTATGTGTTCCCAAAAACAAGCTAGGTGCATGTAATCTGTTGACTCCATCTTGTGGGGGAGTGTTAATGTTCAACAGTCTAGTTTAGGCTTGTCTGGGAAAATAGGCTCACATGTCTGGCTATATTTTGTATTTATGGTATTGCTGTACCCTAATGAATGTTTAATAGAATTGTTTTAACATCATTGCCTCCTCTTTCAAAGTGATTCAGTCAGTTTCCATTTATTGTCAAAATTGCTGGTTGATATATTTATTATGTTATTGCAGGGGACCTAGGGGCAACGCTTGAATTACTTACCCATTTCTTATTGTTTTGTTTCCCTTGTTTATGATTTGGATGCCAATTTTGTTATTAATAGACTTTCGTTTTTTTTTCTTCTCTTCTTCAGGCTCTCATGTATCCTTTGCTTGTGGCCTGTAAATCAATAAGCAACCTACGCAAAGCTGCAGCTCAGGAAGTTGTGGACAAAGTTCGGCAGCATAGTGGTGCACTTGTGGATCAGGTTTGACAATTATCTATTTTAAGTTTATTTTTGTCAGATTCTACCTTTTTAACCACTCGATGGTTTTATCTACAGGCTCAACTTGTATCAAAAGAACTTATCAGAGTCGCTATTCTTTGGCACGAACTATGGCATGAAGGACTGGAAGAAGCCAGCCGTCTTTATTTTGGTGAACATAATATCGAAGGGATGTTAAAGGTGTTGGAGCCATTGCATGAGATGCTTGAAGAAGGTGCAATGAAAAACAATGCTACCATAAAGGAGAGAGTATTTATTGAGGTTGTATTATCATCCTTCCTCGGTTATTTAATAAACCATAATAATGTATAGTTAGCTGTCTTTGAATCTTCAGTTGTATTGCATAATTTTTTACCTTGGGTTTATCAATTACATTATTTTTGACTAAAAAAGTTGACAATACTTTCTTGTTATGGCAGGCCTATCGACAGGAGCTATTAGAAGCTTATGATTGCTGTATGAATTATAAGAGAACTGGGAAAGATGCTGAGCTTACTCAGGTATGAAAGTTCGGACTTGTAAAATTTTGGCAAGTTAGTTGTTATGAAGATCCTGGATCATTTGAACATACTAATTTACTGGTACACGAGTGGTTGTAAATCTTAGTCAAATCTTATTCATGGTAGGCTTCCTTTCTTGAAAGGTAAAAGTACAGCCGAAACAAAACCAGTTATTATTTAAGTCTGTCCAAGGTTCCATTTCATATCTTTTAGGCTCACTAGTCACTCTGTTCCTTAAATGGGCCATCTGTGGAGTGAAGTTGTGAAACCCTCCTCATTCTAAAGCAAGCATACAGACAACTTTTTTCTAGCGACAAACTTTGTTTATCCACCAAACGAAGAGAAGTTGTGGTACACACTTGCATGAAATTTTGGCCACCTTTTATCAACTGAAGCCCCTAAACTTGGGAAATATACTCCAATCTGATTCCATAGGAAGGAGATGTTGGGCAGCTTGAGAACAATTGAGACATAGATTCACACATGCTATCTAGTTGTACTAAGAATCTAGGCTATTTGGAAAGTGGAACATTTATTTGTTTCTTTTTCCAACAAAACATGTGTATGTATGTTTATCTTTGTGTGCATGCAACTCCTTGTAAATTGACTGTGAAATATCCGTATTCAAGTATAGATTAATTTTATTGCTGGCACTAAATAACAGAAAATTTGCTATGTGACGGTGTCAAATAACCGATTATTCCAAAAATTCTAATAACGGGTAGTCCTATAGATGTTATAGAGAGGCTCTGGTACCATATTAAGAAATAAGTATGGGCCTAACTCATCCTTACAAATCCGGCTTGTAAGGTGAGGATTGCCACTTGCTTATAAAGACATATTCAGGCCATCACATATCCGCTGTGGGACTTTTTTAACAGATGGTATTGAAAATCATATATCCTTAGAGGTTAAACTGCTAGACAAAGATTCATGAATGTTTTTTATTTTATATCTCTAAACACAATGCTAGTAGCTTCTGTGTATTGATGATATATCTACAGTCTGTTTTTGTCATTTTTCCTTTCCGGACATAATTTTTTATTTATTTCTTTATCAGGCATGGGATATATATTATCATATATTCAGAAAGATAGATAAGCAACTTCAAAGTCTTAATACTTTAGACTTGGAGGTAATAGTGATGTTTAGTCATTCGTTCAATTTATTTTAGTCATTGTTACGGGCCTTAAATTTTGTTTAAATTTTGTAGACGGTTTCTCCAGAGTTGCTTGAATGCCAAAATTTAGAGCTTGCTGTTCCTGGGACATACCGTGCTGGTAAATTAATTTTACTATTTCCTTGGTGTTAAACTGCATGATATTTATGCTCCATTTGGAAGCAGTAGAAATGAATTGGGGAGAAAGTAAAATAGAGAAAATGAGAGTATTTTCTTTAGTGTTTGGATCAGGGGAAAGTTGAGAGACTGTAGAATTTTCTGACTGTCTTTTTACTTAAATTGAAATGTCGGAAGAAAGATAATAATGCATTTTTAATCATTGAAATGAGAAGAACTGAGTGTATCTCTCTAGATGAGAGAGCTAATTAGATAGATTAAATTGAAAAGAATGAGTTATCTAATATATTACTGTTTTTTGTTCATTTGAGAGGGAAGTTCCACATGGATCACACATCAATTGATACAGTTGTCCAATTTCTGAAGCAGAGGAAATTTGCATATTTCCCCCTATTTTTTCTTCACTCATCTTCCTCAAAATATATCTTGATGTTAGAATATACTTAGACTTAGATATTTAGTCTACGAAATATTTCTATGTATTATATATAAATGGTGGGAAAAAACAGTTTGAAATGAATCTTAAGGTGTGATTATGAATATCTAAATCTGAAAGAGCACAACTACTTATATGAGGTGAATCCAGGTTCAACATAACCAACAGATCTGTTACAGTTAGTTACAACTACCTAAGTATTAAGTATCTATGCTACTCTACGCCTACTCAACCCTACTCGAAACGATGGTATAGAGTAAATGAGATCAATCTAACTTGATCTGAAAATGTATTCTGAGTTTTAGTTTATTTGAAAAAAGAGTGCATGATCTGACATACAATGTATGCTATGGGCACTGAATGCCGAAACAGTTTGTTCATATAACAGTACATTTAAGTTATAACTAACTCCTATGAGAGATCTTTCAGTTATTTAAGCCAACTGAGAGACTCCTCCGATTGCTACACCTGAATATGTAAATATATTCCAATAATATTTGTATCCTTATTTCAGATGCACCAGTTGTTACTATTGCATCATTTGCACGCCAGCTTGTTGTCATACCATCTAAGCAACGGCCCAGGAAATTAACTATTCATGGGAGTGATGGTGATGATTATGCCTTCTTACTGAAGGGGCATGAGGATTTACGCCAGGATGAACGAGTCATGCAGGTATGTTGTCTCTTCTACTGGTTGTCTTTGAGAATGCTGTTTGTATATCTATGGTGTCTGGGAGAATTTTTCTCTAGATGCAATGATGCATTCATCTTGACAAGTTGATAAGAATTGTATCATTATTTTGCTAGCTTTTCGGTTTGGTGAATACGCTGCTTGAGAATTCTCCTAAAACAGCTGAGAAAGATCTGTCTATTGAACGATATGCTGTAATCCCTTTATCTCCAAACAGTGGTCTAATTGAATGGGTCCCAAATTGTGACACTTTGCACAGTCTTATCCGGGAGCACAGAGATGCTAGAAAGGTCAGCCATTTTCCTGGTTGCCTTCACTTACAAATAAATGTTTCTTAACTCTTAACATGATAATTCTCCATGATCTAAGTTGGTCGAATTACTTTACTTGATTGTACAGGTCATATTGAATCATGAACACAAATGCATGCTCAGTTTTGCACCTGATTATGATCATTTGCCTCTTATAGCTAAAGTGGAGGTGTTTGAGCTTGGTTTGCAAAGTGCTGAAGGAAATGACCTAGCAAAGGTATTGGTGTTTCTACAAAGTTCACTTGACAGATGGTTTTCTATGACATAAGCTTAACAACTTTTCTGTTCTCAGGTGCTTTGGTTGAAAAGTCGAACTTCTGAGGTATGGCTCGAGAGGAGGACAAATTATACTAGGAGTTTGGCAGTAATGAGCATGGTATGTCCTTGCTATGCTCAAGTTTTCTGATTTCTACCTGCCAATTAATTTTTGAATATATGCAATAGAATGAACCTAAGTTACGTGGAAAGTGGGGTATTAGTGTCTTAATTTCCAACACTCCCCTCAAGCCGTTGAATAGGTCCACTTTATCCTTGCTTGGATACTATACTTTCAAAAACTGGACAATTTAATCCCTTAGCGAAGATATCCGCAAGTTGACCTTGTGAAGGAACATAACTGGTACAAATTATACTGCAATCAAGCTTCTTTTTGATAATATGCCTATCCATCTTAATCTGTCTCATTCGGTCATGTTTGTTAGAAGAGGATAATTGGAGAAGAAAGATTGAAAATTTTCATTGATTATGATTTATGATTATTACATGTGACTATTCTATCTTATATAGAAAGTGTAAGAGTGAGTTAGTTACACAGTTGTAACTGACTCTGGTAGTTATAACAGAATTCTAACTGAAAGCTAACAGTGCTAACTGTAATACAAAATCCTAACTGACTTCTATACTAAATCTAGAAGCTTCTTAATACAATGTATTCTATATACTCTAACAATGTTGATCAGGATTATGAGCTATACCGATAATTAGAGATTCATAGGTTCATCCAATTCAATCTTTGATGACAATCTTCAGCCAAAGTAATTCACAAATATGCCTTATGCCATAGCTTGGAACTCAGCTTCAACTTATGTTGTCAATAGTGCGATATGGCACCGTAATCACGGTGGAGTGTCGCATTGCATTGAGTGGCCACCCTCACATGCGTCGTTACGTCCTAGAAGTGAGTAGTGGTCATTGTTATTGCAATGCGAAGTGATTTTGAAGATGAAAGAAAGGATTCTGTCACAGTTAAATAGGAGTTTCTTTTAAACAATCTGTATTCCGTTGGCAAGTTCCAATATTTTGTATGAACTTTATCCAATTTATGAAGCTTTGCCTAAGATTCCATGGCAATAATGTTGTCAACTGCTATTATATTTTTTCTCTGGTATTGGTTATTATTATTATTATTTTTATTATATGGGTAAATTAATGGTTGGGTTTTGTCAGGTTGGCTACCTTCTTGGGTTGGGTGATCGCCATCCAAGCAATCTTATGTTGCACCGGTTTAGGTAGGCTGTGATAAAGAAACTTGGCTAGATTGATATTAATTGGATAGTTTTAGTTTCTAATGTTGCTAATGTTCTGCAGTGGGAAAATTTTACACATAGATTTTGGAGACTGTTTTGAAGCATCAATGAATCGTGAGAAGTTCCCGGAGAAGGTATGTTCAAGAACCATTTTTGAATTGTAGAGAATATGAATTTTATTTGCAACTTACTTTAATGTTTCAATTCAGGTTCCATTTCGCTTGACAAGAATGCTTGTGAAAGCCATGGAAGTTAGTGGTATCGAAGGAAACTTCCGTTCAACTTGTGAAAATGTTATGCAAGTTTTGCGTACAAATAAAGATAGTGTTATGGCCATGATGGAGGTAAAGATAGATAATTTTCTCTCTCCCCCCCCCCGTCTCATTGCCATGTCTCAGAAATTCAAAATGATTATTAAACCCCAAAATATCAGATTCTAATTTAATATTTAAACCTCAGATACCAATGTTGACCTGGATTGTCGCATCAACTGGGACAATAGTTTTGGGTTAATGTCTGAAAGTGTAGCATCACCAACTAAATAATTGATTAGAAATTGGATCGAAAGAAAACTATATTTTTTTTATAATTAAAATTTCTTTTATATAGATTTTTTAATTTCTTTTAAATTTTAACATTTCAATTTAATTCATTAATTTGAGTTGATGGCTTCAAAGTGCCACATCTTTTGGTAGAACTCTTGGGATTTTAGCAGTATTTATTTTGTTTTTGCTAATATAGGAACTGGATAGTAAGTAATTGACTGAAATTATTTTTAAAACTTTACTCGGAATATACAAAAATACTATGGAAATTTTTGGAGTTAGCTCAATGCTGGGACTCGATCCAAGATGATTAATTGTTGTCTTGGTTTCGAGTGACTGTCAAGTTATGTAGGGTTCAGATTGTGAGTGGTTGATTTTTGACAAGGATAGTATTTTATACTCTTTAGTTTTTAGATTAGGTACACTTGTGGGTTTGATTGAGATGCAAAGTATGCCTAAATTCAATGTCTTTCTACACTACTGGGTGGGAAAAAAATCTTTTTAATGTTGCTGCGGTGACTAATGTAATTTTGTAAAGATATTGTTAAATATACTAACTATAACTAATTTGATCTAAATAATTATTTATAATTATTAAATATAATATTCTCAGTGAAGAAAGAACTAGGGCAAGAGTAACAGTCAAGAAAGATTTGTTGAATGGATAAAGAAACAACTGTTTAATTCCAAACAACGTGGTTTTTAAGAGCCATACAACGTGGTTTTTATTCCAAACAATCTGTAGTTGTTATTTGTTAGCCTCAAAATACTTGAATAAATAATTGTTTATATGTTCTTACATTCAGGCCTTTGTGCACGATCCTCTCATAAATTGGCGTCTTTTCAACTTCAACGAAGTTCCACAAATGTCAATGCTTGCTAGCAATCACGTACCTCCTGTTGTAACTAGTGAAGAATCTGGCCCAAATAGAGAGCTTCTTCATCCTCAGCGTGGTGTCCGTGAAAGGGAACTTCTTCAGGTATATACATCCTGAATTATTATGTTGCTTTCCTAAGATTATTGGTCCTCATCATATCTACTTGCACATATAGGCTGTTAACCAACTCGGCGATGCTAATGGGGTTCTGAATGAGCGTGCTGTGGTTGTCATGGCTCGTATGAGCCATAAGCTTACAGGACGGGATTTTTCAACTTGCTCTTCAGTATTAAACAACTCCCTTCAGAATGCAGTGGACCATAACGGTTTAATTTCTGGAGACACTCGTGAAACTGATCATGCTTTATCTGTGAAATTGCAAGTACAAAAATTAATATCACATGCCACCTCACATGAAAATTTGTGTCAAAATTATGTCGGGTATGATCTCTTTAACTCCTGTACTTAGTTTTCTTTGAGTTAAAATCAAATTTTAGTTCATGTGAATTGACTGATTTTTAGATACCTGGGAATGATCCAAATTTAGTTTCTCTTAAAACAAAATTAGCTTAGCAACCTTCCTTCTCTTCTGTCTCCTATATATTTGATCTTTTAGATGAAATGAAAAGAAGCTTTGCTTTTTATTTGATGAGACACAATGAAACGTCTGCAGCCAAGTATGGTGTTTTTATTACCACTTTTCTTTGTTTTTCAGGTGGTGCCCTTTCTGGTAAATGTCAAGGGAGCTGTAAATATTTGTACATAGTGAATACTTTGCCATGGATCCTACTTTGTCCTCTTTTCCCCCTTAACCTCTTTCCCTGGCATCTTTGTGTGTATGTACAGTCATATTTTGCAGAGTTTGGTCCTTGTAGCTAAGACTACATTTAACACAATCTCTATCCTTCCAATCTTTAAATTGTGTATATGTATATCTGTATATGTATGTATAGGCATTTGTTGCTATGAAAAAAAATATGAAGTGTAGCACATGTTTGGTCCTTGTAGTTCAGATGAAATTTTAACTGGTCTTTTTGTAAGTATAATGTTTTCATTTCTCTATTGTAATCTACATACATTAATATTATTTACAATAGATGGATATCGAGTTACGGCATAGTAGTGGCATGGTTACTTTGTACTAATGTTTTGGAGTTGAGATCCGCTCCATTTCAATTCTACCGGTTGGCATTTTCTTACTAAAAAATACATAAAACACGCTGATTGTGGCACTGATATAGGTTTCTCGGTACAAGGTTTGTTTTCTATTTTCCCGTTGCAGGTTAATCTTGAGAAATATAAATGAATAGATTCTAAATATAAACCAAAATTATAATGTCAAATTTTCAAGAATGAAAAAGCTAACGTAAGACAAAAGTAAATTTTATAAAATAGTTTACAATTAATATCATATATAAACTTTTTTTGGTTTTTTACAATGTTTAATAGATTGAATTTAATTTATAAATGAGAATTTATAAATAAGAATCTTAGCCTAGCTTAGTGTAGAAGTTTGATTGCTGCAAACTTGAATCAGGGCAAAAGAGTAGCAAAGCTTATTGCAGCAGGTTGTGAGGTTTATATAAAAAAAAAGTGCATCGTATGCATTTAATATCAACCTTTTTTATGAATCATATGATGTAACGTTCCAGATGGAGAAACAAACCAATATGTAATTTTGAGACACGGGAAGAATGAACATTGAAAGGAAGAGAATTTCAGTGTAATCTTATAAAATTCTAACCTTTATTGAAATTGCAGCATAATCTTGTTTCCACTTGCTTTAGGCTATGTTTGTATTGGTGGAATGAAATGGAATGGAGAGGTATTTAATAAAATTCCATCTTGTATTAGTAGTAATCTTGTATTTGAAATGAAATGCAATCTTGTTTCTAATTTGTTGGTTTGTTGTTATTATTCTTTTGAATATACATCTTGTATTAGTAGTAATCTCATATATTATTTGTTATTTACCTAAAATATTAGGATGAATAATTTTTTTCTTCAATAATACTTAAAATATTTAGCCCCACCAATAATTTAAGTCCAAGTCCACCCCTGTGTTTTAATCTATTTTAGTAAATTGAATTAAATGTGGTAAATAAGTCACCGTGGCAGTCAGTCTGCCACATTTTGTAGCATGGATTGTCGATTGAGCAAATGTTGAATTGCATCTGAAGGTGGTAAAATAGTTCATGTATAGAACAAAAGTATACTGTGATATTTTTTATTTAATCCCTATATTTGATTTGATGAGCACCAAGTTGAAAACAATTGTAATGAGGAGTAACTTGAAAACATGTTTTACATAAGCCAGATTGAAAATGTAATAAATTAAGTCCATAAATAGTTAGAAATGATGTTGTTGACCTTTATGGACAAGAATGTAAATTGGCATTCCGGATAAGCAAAGATGGGTTAATAATAATTTGAGTATTTCATCATGGTATCATCCATCGCAGTAAAGTTTTCATTTTTAGGGTTTTTAATCATCTGGTCATGTAATTCCTTGACTGTATTCAAAGTTCTTTGCTCAAACACTTAGGTATGTGTGGTTTTTTATTCTTCATATATTTGACCATAACCTTGAAATTGAACAATCTCCCTTAGACAAATTCATTTCTCTATATAGTTTTTTTTTTTTTTTGGTTGACTGAATGTCTTTATAGAGTTGAGTTCACAATAAGCCAAATATGTGAAAACATATACATTATTTTTCATTTTACAACATATATTTGATAATATTTTAGTAAAATGTCAACTCATCAAGAAATTACACATTTGACACTTTACAAGCCATCAATAATCAAAACATTTCAATAGAAACAGTGTGCTCTACATCCCCTACATTCAAAATGTTATGGCCCAAGGGTAATATCCTTTTTCCTTGTTCATCTGCAAAGCTCAAATGTTCACAAGGATCAACCAAAATGCTTGTTTCAATAGATTTGTTCGAAATCGTATGCAGACGACTGAATCCAACAAGCTGAGTTTCTGGAGAACCTCTTATAACATTAGGCCATTTAGAGAACAACATCACTACATGGTTTCCATCGAAATCACCATGGTTCATCACAGAAATATGCACTAAGAAGCTCAATGAGTTACAGTTTTGTAACTCATCGACACGAACATGATCTACTTCGTACACCTCTTTCTCTACATTATTTAATAAACGTTTTCTCAAACCACCTTCGGTGATTCTAGACAAACTAAGTTTATTTGGAGCTGACAATAACTTGTATGAGAAATCACTGTAACTTAAGCCATGCCCGAATCCATATATTCTACTTCCAGTATAAAATCGGTAAGTCCTTCCGGGATAACCACGTGAAGGATCAGCTCGCATTCCCATGTCGTTCATAGGAACATTGGTAAATGACTCAGGGTACCATGTCATCGGAAGCCTTCCAGCTGCATCAAAACCAATTTCAAATGTTTGCTATGTATAACAGTAACAACATCCTTTTCGAGTAAGGTATTTATATATTAACAAAAATGCATACCTGGATTGAACTCTCCAAAGATAATTTCAGCTAGTGCTTTTCCGCCAGCTTCACCAGGGTAACCCACCCAAAGAATACTTGCGATTAGTTGATTTGTTTCAGCAAAGGAGACATCGAGGGGTCCTCCACCAGTAAGAACTAGAACTACCGGCCTTTTACTAGCAGAAGCAACACGCGTTACAAGGTCCATTTGTTTACCAGGTAAAAGAAGACTAACTCGATCAAGATCCTCTGTCTCTTGTATTGTACTAAGCCCGGCAACTATAACAACAAAGTCTGCTTCTTTTGCAATTTCAATAGCCACAGCAAAACCGTCTTCAGAGTCGCATTGTACATCACGGCAACCAAAAGCATAGGATATAGTCTTTGCATATTCTTTTAGTCCGTCGTATAAGCTTTTAGGGGAGCAAGGAATTCCTACATTTTTAGGTCAAAAATAAAGGTTTGGGATCAAGAATATGGATAGTGCAAAATAATTGAACTAAACAATAAAGAAAAAGGATTCTCTTGTTTAATTGAACTAAACAATTATATGGCAATGGACAAATTATGACAACCATACCTGAATAACCACCGCCTAGTTTTGTTGTAGTTGCCATTGGGCCAAAGATAGCTAGGGAGACACCACTATTCCTATCCAAGGGAAGGAACTTGTTGTCATTCTTGAGTAGTACCATACCCTGCCTCGCAGCTTCAAGTGCTAGTTTTTTGTGCTCTGGTGTGCAAACATCCTTGGGTCCCAGTTTGCCAAATTTGCCCTTTCTCGGATCTCCATTAAACAGTCCAAGGCGCATTTGAACAGAGAAAAGGTTGAAAAGAGCTCTATCTAAATCGCCCTCCTTCACCATTCCTTGTTGAACGGCAGATTCAGTGTGTCGAAGCATGTACGTTCCACAATTGATATCCACACCTAATATCAAATGATAAATTAAAATAACTAAGAAACTATCCAATTCATATAAAATCCCTGCAATTCATTGAACAAAAACCTTCATTTGTAAAGAAAAACAAAAATACCTGCTTTGAGAACATCAGCAACAGCATCCTCCGGAGATTTTGCATAATGTTGATACTCATAAACAGTAGCCACAGCATCACAGTCGGAGGTAATGTACCTACGTTCAAAAGTCAAAACCAAAAAACCTAATAGTCAACAAAAAATCACAAGCAGTTCCTATCATTTTGTGTGTTTCCTTTTCTCGAAGACATGAATTCGAATTTTCAAAAGTTCCTCAGATCCTTACCCTTCAAATCCCCACTTGTTTCTAACCAGTCCCAAAAGATCCTCACTAGCACAAGCAGGAACACCGTTAACTTCATTGTAAGAACACATCAAGCAGCTTGCTTTCCCTTGTTGAACACAACCACGAAATGGGGGCTGGTAAGTGTCTTCTAAATCTTGTTGTGATACCTACAAAAACCATTTTCACTCAGCACCATATTCGAACACCGTAATTATGAATATGACTATTGAATCCAGTTACCTGAATGAAACACATCTCTAATATACATATATAATAACGAAGGCAAGTAACTAGCAAAACTACAGCTAACAACAATAAAAAAATTAACTATCCTAACACGCCAGCCAATCCCAAAAAAGTAAGAGACACCATACTTTTCAATGCATATTTTCAATTTCAGATTAGCATTTTCAATTACCAAAACCTATAAAGCATTTATATTAAAGTTAGATTAGTTTAGCTTAAGTGTAGCTTAACTTCTAATTAGTAAGAACTAGTCTTAGTCCCTTGTAACTAAGTTTACCGCTACTTCTAACTACCTTGTATAGCTATAAATACTTGATGTATTCTTTCAGATCATACTAATGTGAATAATCTTGATTCAATTCTCTCTCTTCTAGATCCTTCTTCTCTAACAAACTCTGTTTTGTAACAAACTCAACATGGCATCGAGAGCCTTTCCGATCTAGATCTAGCTTCTGCATCCCACTATGCCGCTGCGTGTGGCTCCTCCTCCGGCGATTGATCCGTCTCTGGATCAATCAAGTCCTTACTATGTTCACTCCTCCAACGGTCCTTCCAACGTTCGTGTTACTCCGGCACTCACTGGTGCGAATTATCATTCTTGGGCGCGGTCTATGCGCAGAGCACTTGGAGCAAAATTGAAGTTCGAATTCCTTGATGGATCGATCCCTACACCTGCTGATCCGTTCGATCCGTCTTATCGCGCCTGGAAGCGGTGCAACATGCTTATTCACTCTTGGCTTATGAATTCGGTTGATCCAATGTTGCCTAGGTACGGTACCCGATACGGTTACCGGTACGGGGTACGACATTTTTTGAAAAACTAATGAACGTGTATGGTTATAAATTAAGGTATGGATATGTACCCGGTACGGATACGGGTACGTACCCGGTACTGGTACTCTCTCTCAAATGGAGTACCCGTGCATCATATTCCTTTGATTGCTCAATCCCTTGTTTTCATGGAGTACGCTGCTGATGTGTGGACCGATCTGAAGGAGCGCTTTGCACAAGGCGATTTGGTTCGAGTTTCTGAGTTGCAGCAAGATATCTATTCCATCAAACAAGATTTGAAATCGGTAACTGAATTTTATTCCGAATTAACGATTCTTTGGGAAGAACTTGAGATATACATGCCAATTCTACTTGTACTTGTCGTATTCGATGTTCTTGCGATGCTATGCGTGTGGCTCGTTCTAATCACAACATGTTGCATGTTATGCGTTTTTTAACTGGTCTCAATGTTTCTCGATCCTTTGCCTCCAATGAATAAGATCTTTTCCATGGTTTTACAACATGAGGCAAAGTGGATTTGTTTACTCTGATGATTCCAAAGCTCTTGTTAATGCTTCTGAGAGTAAGAGTTCTCAATCTAAGGGAAAATCTGCTGTTATTCCCTCTGGTACCAAACGTTACTGTACTTTCTGTCATCGTCCTAACCATACTATTGAGAATTGTTTCAAGAAACATGGATTTCCACCTCATATGTGGCAAAGGAATTCTGGATCTTCTAATCATGCTTTTGAGGGGTCTGATTCTGGTGATGATCAATTGAATGGAGCACAGGATCACAAAAGCAGTTCAAGCAATTCTGGTTCTGCACACATTACTCAGGACCGATTTGATAAGTTGATGCATCTTCTCCAATCTTCTGGTAGTAATAATGGTTCTGGTCAAGCTACTTCAAATTAGGTTTGCTCATTCAAACCTATCGGTCCTTCACCAATAGCTAAGCAAGGTATGTATCCCTTTTGTTCTTTATCCTGTAACACAATACATCTAGATACTTGGATCATTGATTCTGGTGCCAGTGACCACATTTGTGCCACACTTCACTGGTTTCACTCTTATAGTGAAATCACTCCTGTGACGATCAAATTACCCAACGGTAATCAAGTTATAACCAAACATTCAGGCACAATTTTGTTTTCACCCACCCTTAAAATAGATAATGTCCTCTATGTCCCTGACTTCCATGTCAATTTAATTTCTATTTTTACTTTGTGTCATGATTTACAATGTTTAGTTTCCTTCAATGATTGTCAATGCACCATACAGGAGCATAGGTCACTGAAGACGATTTGTTCGGCTAATAGGATTGATGGACTTTACTACCTAAACATCTCAAATAAGGATGATATCTCACCAAGCATCAACACTCATTCCAATAGTTCCCTTTTACCTGACGTAGCCTTATGGCATTTTAGGCTAGGTCATCTTTGTAATTCTAGGATTTTAAAGTTACAGTCACAATTTCATTTTGTTACTAGTGATGTGAAAGCTGTATGTGATATCTGTCACTTGGCTAAACATAGAAAATCATCTTTTACTCTCAGTAATAATAAAGCTTTACAACCTTATGATCTTATCCAATTTGACATTTGGGGTCCTATCTCCATAAAATCTGTGCATAATCATTCTTATTTCTTAACTGTTGTTGATGATTTTACTAGCTATACTTGGATAACTATGATGAAACACAAAAGTGAAACCAGAGATCATGTTAAAAATTTCATTCAACACATTAAAACTCAGTTTAATCACCATGTTAAGACTGTTAGATCTGATAATGGTGTTGAATTTATTATGCCTGAATTTTATGCCTCTAATGGCATTGTGCATAAAACTATTTGTGTTGAAACACCACAACAAAATGGTCATGTGGAAAGAAAACACCAACACATATTAAATGTAGGCAGAGCTCTCCTTTTTCAATCAAATTTGCCTAAGAGTTTTTGGTGTTATGCTGTCTCACATGCAGTTTTCATTATTAATCGTATTCCTACACCTCTTTTACAAGATCAATCTCCTTACTTTCTTTTGAATGGTCACAATGCTGATTTACATGTTTTAAAAGTCTTTGATTCATTAGCCTTTGCTTCAACAATACTGTCGCATAGATCCAAGCTTGATCCCCGAGCTAGAAAATGTATTTTGCTAGGCTATAAAACTTGAGTAAAAGGTGTTGTTCTGTTGGACATCAGTACAAAAGAAATTTCTGTCTCGTAATGTAACACACTATGAGCATATTCTTCCCTATAATTGCTTGACTAAACAACCACTGTGGAATTACCATTCTGCTTACCGTAACCAGACACACTCGCCACCTGAAACTTTAGATTTTGATTCTAATCCAGATATACCACCTAACCTTCCTTCATCACCTTTGCCTTCTCAGCCTCTTCATAGCCCTCCATCACCTCCTTCCTCAGATAGGCCAATCACTCACGCTCCCACTTCTCCTGATTCATCCCTGTTAGATGCACAAACCATTAGATAGACCATCCAGAACTAAAAAGCCTCCATCTTATTTGAATGACTATGTGTGTACAAGTTCTTCATCCCTCTCAGCTGAGCCACAATCTTCAGGTAGTCTCTATCCTTTATTTTCCTTTCATTCTTGCACACACTTGTCTTCTTCACACAAGGCATTTTGTATGCCACTCACACAATGCACTGAGCCACACGGAGATCTCAAGGAGGATTTTACATGTCAATTCCACAAGGTGTCACAGCAGATAGTAATCAAGTTTGTAAACTCAAGAAGAGCCTCTATGTCTTGAAGCAAGCCAGTCGGAAATGGTATGAGAAAGTAACCAACTTACTTATACGGGAAGGCTATGTACAATCTACATCTGATTATTCCTTATTCACCCTTCAACACAATGGTGAATTTACAGCTTTACTAGTATATGTAGATGATGTGATATTGGCAGGTACCTCTATGGCAGAATTTGAAAGAATCACAACTATACTTGACAGAGCCTTCGAGATAAAGAATTTGGGCCAACTAAAATATTTCCTTGGTTTAGAAGTTGCACACTCCAAGACAGGTATCACCATCTCTCAAAATACTTCCATCAAGTTGCACAATAACAGTGGAAAGCCTTTTGCTAATGTCTCACAATATAGGAGAATGGTTGGTAAGTTGTTGTATTTGAACACCACCAGGCCCGATATAACCTTTGCTACTAAACAATTGAGCCAGTTCCTTAACGCTCCAACTGTTACACATTACAACGCAGCTTGTCGTGTCATCTGGTACTTGAAACACAACCCAGGATGAGGCATATTTTCCCCTAGAGATTCAGAACTTCAAATTTTGGGCTACTCCGATGCTGACTGGGCCGGGTGTTTAGATACTAGACGCTCAATCTCAGGTCAATGCTTCTTCATAGGGAGATCCTTTGTCTCATGGCGTGCCAAGAAACAAGCAACAATCTCACGTTCGTCTTCAGAAGCGGAATACAGAGCCTTATCTTCAGCTGCTTGTGAGCTACAGTGGATCCTATATGTGCTCAAAGACTTGAACATTCAGTGCACTAGTCCCCTTGTGTTATATTGTGACAACTAGAGCGCTATTCACATAGCCTCCAACCCGGTGTTTCACGAACGAACCAAGCATCTGGATATTGACTGTCATCTCGTTCGTGAAAAGGTTCAGAAAAGGATTCTAAGACTATTGCCTATATCATCATCAGAACAATTGGCAGATATCCTCACAAAGGCTTTGCCACCGGCACCTCCTAAGTTCCACTCTTTCAACTCCAAGCTTAATTTGATAAATATTTATCAGACTTAGGCTTGAGGGAAGGTATTAAAGTTAGATTAGTTTAGCTTAAGTGTAGCTTAACTTCTAATTAGTAAGAACTAGTCTTAATCCCTTGTAACTAAGTTTACCGCTACTTCTAACTACCTTGTATAGCTATAAATACTTGATGTATTCTTTCAGATCATACTAATGAGAATAATCTTGATTCAATTCTCTCTCTTCTAGATCCTTCTTCTCTAACAAACTCAACAATTTACACATGCACGGACACTAGAGTGACAATGACACGTAGACACAAATAATATTTATAGAAAATAGAAGTGATTAAGTCCTAGTTTAGATTGACTTATTTGAGTTTATCTACTTGCATAAATACTTGTGAGACAGTTTGAGATAGCATATAAAAACAACTTATAACATGTCACTAAGTTGCTTTCGGATTATTTCCATAAACTCTCCAAGATAGCTTAAAGCTTACATGAAAACATTTTTTCTAAAAATAACTTATACACAACCGCTTACATAATAAGCGCTTATCCTAGGAGCACCACTTAATGAAGCTATTTATCCATAGCCTAATTTTTTTAAATGGTCAATGTTAGAAATTAGTTGTTAGGTTACTATTTTAAACCTAAGACCTCCAACTCATTTAACTCTTAGCTCAAACCAGTTGACCTACCCACCCCACCACCGCAAACAGAACCTAAATGAATTCACATTTATCAATGTCGGACACTGGACACATCTTCAGTCTAAAGCATTGGTACAACATAGACAAAAGCAAAAAACAATAATCAAAAAAGAAAAGCTTACCACAACATTGAAATTATACCTAGAGAACTCTCCCCATTTCTCCAAATCATAAGCAGTAAAATGTTTACAACAAGCAGACACCATAAGACCATCATGATCATCATGATTATTCAACATTTTTTTGATTCCATCACCACCTTGAATCCCTCTAACAAACTCAACAGCATAAGCAGAAACAACCATAGGATCTTCCCCAGGAGTTTCTTGTCCTCTCCCCCATCTAGGATCCCTAAAAACATTCACATTAGGAGCCCAAAAAGTCAACCCAGCTTGACCAACATTATACATAGCTCTACCCTCAATACCCACAGCAGATCCAATAAGAAACCAAAGTGAACGGTTAAAACTCGAAGCGGAAACAATAACTTGAGGGAAATCAGTTGCGGATTTAACAGAACCGTTAAAGTTAACGCCAGGACCGTTGGTTGCGATGCCGTGAAGAGACTCTGACCACCATTGGTATGATGGGATGCCGAGGTGGGGAATTGAGGAAGCGTTGTTGGAGAGTTGGTTGATTTTTTCGGAGAGGGTTAGGAGGGAGATGAGAGAGGTTGCTCTTGTTGAGATGGGGAGAGTTGGGTTGCAGAATGGGTGGTGAGAATGGTGTGGTGGTTTGCATGGGTAATCTGGTGGTGGTGGTGGTGGGGTTGGTGTAGTGAATTGTGGGAGGTGAATTAGTAATAACAGTTTGAAGAAGATGATGGTGGAGGTTTGATGATGGAACATAGTGAGTTGAAGAAGTGTTCAGTTCAAAACACTACTGGACTGAATAAGATACTGATGATGGATAACAACTTTATTGAATGCTTACTTCACTAAAAGAAAGATTTTTCTAGTGTGTCTACTGTCTAGGACGTTTTTTGGTAATATTTTTTTCTAATTATAAATTTGTTTAGTAAAAAAAGATGGCAAATGCTAACGAGTGCCCCCGGAGCATTCTTTAAGACCTTAAATAATAAGTTTTTTATAGAATTTTTATGGGAGTGCGTAAAGTCAACGCATTGGAAATTGTAATGTTCATTTTTTGAATAAAAAGTTTTTTTTAAATAGAATGCTTAAAGAGTGCCCCGGAGACGTTAGCAAGACCAAAAAAGATATACAACTAATATTGTTCACAAGGAGGATATGGAGGAAGTGATTAAATCTTTTGTGAAGGGTTGTTCTGGTTAAATATTGGGAGGTTTTTGCCTGACGTGAGATAGTTCGGTGGGACTTTTAGTTGAGATAGAAGTTTATTGAAGAGGTGGTTATGAAAAGAGTTATAGTGGTTGAGTTAGAGCATCTCTAATGGTGAGCTCTACTTCATACTAGTATTTTGTGGGTTCCAATATAGCCACATCACTTTAAAGCAACTCACTTATTATTTACTCTAACCGTGCAACTCTAAAAAATTTATATTAGGTCCCACAATTTACATCACTTACTAATATTTTATTTGTATATATTTTATTACAACTTCAAATATAAACTTTTTAATTGTGGGTCACAAAGGCAAGTCCATTGTTACCAACACTCGGCCATTATTTTATTGTAATGTGTTAGTGAAGAAACTTTGATGAATATCTCTTGCTGAAGCAACGTCTTTCTATGTGACGGACTCCAAATATGAAAAATTGTACTTTAAAGGTTGACAGATTGGCAGACTAGGAGAAAGTAACTTTCGTTGGAGTTGTTTTTAATGCATCTTCTTCTTCAGTTAAGGGGTTCACAAAGTGAATTTCTTCTACTTCGATCATGCATAGGTATCGCCAAACTTTTTTCGGTCTCAGGACATGTCAACCAATTCTAACTTCACAAGGAGGAGGCAACTGTTTTGTTCGATAAAGAGTTGTAAGCGGTGGTTGAAGACATTGTGGTTGGAGAGGTGTTTTCTTTGAGGTCCTTCAATGGAGGGTGGCTTCTTTACCTATTAAGTTTGAAGGGGGGGGGAGGTTACGATTGTATTCAGCATTAGAGGCTGTCTCATATGCTTTTGTGGCTTCAAAGACACAATTTTGGGTATTGCAAGACCATTGATTGTTGCTTCAAAGGTACTTTCGACGCTGCACGTTGATAATACTTGTCGTTCACCTCATCCCAAAATTTAAATTTTTGACTTTTCTTTTCTATGAACTTTACATGGTCTAGCACCACAAGATCCACTTTCCACTTTACTCGAGATTTTTTTTTTCAACAAGAACACGAGACTCAATCAAATTAACATTTAAAGGATTTAAAGAGTTATCTAAGTGAATAAAAACATACTAATAAAATAACTATACCCTCTCTTCTATCATCATTTTCTAAACATATATATTTTTTCCAAACATTTAGGCAAAATTGAAATTTATAAAACATGTAGAGATATAGGTACTAGGTGAGGGTTACCATTTAAAAATTCAAATTTTATACGTAAGAGATTTACTTTTCGCACCTCCTGAGTCTCACAAACACCCCCGACGTTCCATTTTTACCCCTTTCACTACTTAGGAAGCGAGCGTGTAAAATTGCAAAAACGGGAACACCACCATTCGCATCCTAAGATGCGAACCATATAAAGTCCAAATCGTTTTGTCATCTTCATCATTTTTAAAGTGTAAACTGAGTTCGCTCTCTAAGTAGTGAACTATGTTTTTGTTCGCACTCTAAGAAGCGAGTGTCAATATTTTATACTCAAATTGGACGCCGCCACCCCCAATGGATGAAAAAAATAGTTCGCTCCCTAAGGGTGCAAATAGTGCTCGCTCCCTAAGACGCGAACGCTTTTTTTTCATGATTTTTTCTTCCATGGGGGGTGCCGGCGTTCAGTTTGAGTATAAAATATTGGCACTCGCTACTTAAAATGCGAAAAGTGCTCGCTTTCTAGAAGGCGAGCAATGGTATTTAGGTAATTTCAGGGGGTGTTTGAGGAAACTCAGGGGTGCAAAAAGTAAATCTCTATATGTAAAGAAACACGGGCTTAAAGACCTAGCAACTAAATTCGCATCACATGTAAGTTGTGGCCCAATTACAAGAATGAACAGTATTAGCACACTGAATTCCTTTAAATTTTCACACCCCACTATATGCGCCAAGTGCAACCTTCTTTCTTCTTTTATGAAACCATATCCACCAACTTATTTTTTCACAATGGTTTTGGTACAAAACTTTCACCATAATTAACGATGAATAATCCCCGCCGAAAAATCTATGAGATACATAAAGTGAATTTTTACGAGATAAATAAAGTCTAATCAAGAATTGTTCCCACCAAGAATCGAACTCGGGTTCTCCCTATGAGATACACAAAGTAAATTCTCACGAGTTAAGTCGGACCAAGAATTGTTATCACTAGAAATTGAATTCAGGTTGTTTCGAACATGGAGAGCTCATTAACTACTTGACCATTTTATGATTTTCTAGCTAAATTTTTTTTCTTGAGGTACTCAAATCTGTTATTCCTTTGACTTATTTAGTGGAGAAACTCTATCATAGATACAAACACAAACTATTTGGATTTAGGCACACATACAAAGTTAATTAAAATTTAAAGATAAAAGAAATGATTGATATAAATTGATGTGACTGGATTATTTATGGTTTAATTTTTATTATTTATGTGTGTGTGCCTAAATCCAAATAGTTTGTATTTGTGCCTATGGAAGAGTTTCTCTATTTAGTGTTGCGTTGGTCTATATGCACCAATCTTACTATTGCGCTTATCCATGTCCAAATATTTATTTTTTTGTTAGAAAAAATATAACAACATGGTTACCATATTTTATAAATATGGTACATATATGAATAATGTATTCACATAAACTAGGGAATATATTCTATTCACATTATTCGAAAAGAACAAATAAACCCCTATCTTGGACAAGAATGAGTTAGATTCCCTGATCTCAACCGACGAAAAATCATAATCTCCATTAATTTATAATTCTCACTTCTAAATATCTTATTGATCCAAATTAATTCCAATCCATTTTTGAATAAAGTTTGGTTAGGTTATTTAGGTGCCCCCTGTCTCTTTTGGGTGCATCCAGCTAGCAATTCTCTATTTGGTATTTTTGTCTTGGAATATTTCATAGTATGTCGTTTGATTGATGCTATAATAAGGAGAATCTTGACCCAATCTGACCAATAGTCCTAATAAACAAATTATACGTCTTTTTTTTTTTTTTTTTAAATTATTTGATGGATATTCTCGTAATAGATTCGTCAAGAAACAATAATAAACAACTTAGGGTTGAGTCACACACACTATGCACTAATCAATTAAAAGTTTGTTTGGATAAACCTTTCAACCATTGATTTGAGCAGACGACTAATATCTATTATAGTGTCATGTTTTAACAACAAGAAATTCATATGAGTGACAGTGAATCAATCAACCAAAATGATCGCACTTTGGGATATGTTAAAGTTACAAAAAATTTATCGTTGTTTTGCGATGACTAATTTTTTCCGATTTTTCTACTGAATATTTTTATACGTATGAGCTAGAGATTGAATTTCTAAACCACTTGCGTAAAAAATCTAAGATTCCTTACTACTTGGATTTTACTACTTGAATATTTTTTTGAAGAATAAGTTGGTTTAATTATAATGCAAGATAGGTGAGCATGTTTGAAGTGAGTGATTGTGTAAGTCTCATTTTTTTTGGACACCAAAAATTGATGGTCTTATAAAAAATATTTAAATATATGAACAACTTGAGTCTACTACATTATACATTTGTGTTCCCAAAACATGGAATAAACTTGGAATAACTTACGGGATATATTATGGAAAGTGCCCTTAAAAGAGATATATTTATTGTGAGTGGTCCTAATGATATTTTTATTAATTAGCCACTTCACATCAATACATTCATTATTGTTTCAATGGGTCCTAAAGAAAATGATATAGACATTTGCTTGTTTATTTAGAAGAATTGAATAGAGTTTCTTGTGTTCACATCATACATTTACATGTTTGTTTGTGCTTCTTAAATTAATTGAAATTCTATGGCCCATTAAGGTTGAAATTATGTTAAACCAATGACCTAATCCAGCTCATGCCTAAATTCACGACTGTAAAACAGAACTTACAGCTAAAAATATATAATATTTTATTATTGACTGCAAATACAAAAATATTCATGATCTCATTTTTGGAATTTAGTTAATGGAGCATCCTATTTTCCACATATTCTGTTGAAAACTAGCATGTGAGTTTTGACAAAAGTTAATAATGCCTATGATTTGATTTGGTAACTTAGTGAAATTTAAATCGGACAAGTAAAAAAAAGTCATCAATAGAAGTTTCAATTTTAAGTAAACGAAGTTTCAATTGAAAACATGGAGCTATATGTATATATGTTTCCACATGAAGCTACATATGTTTTAATTAATAGCTAGAAGCCTATAAAGCTTAAAATCGTGGGTTTTATTCGATAATGACAATGATAGTAGTTATAGCTAGTACCAAATTTTTATATCAAAATGCAAAGAAAAAACAATGGAAATGATAGCTAAATACAAAATCTATGTTGGGATTTTTATAAGCAAAAGTTTATCAATGAGATTTGAGAAGCCATTTTGAATTAAGCATTTTAAAGTCCTAATTAAATCCATGCTGCAAAGATGGGGGTTCTATCATTAACTAGAGAGATTGATCATTACCATATTTGAGGAGCATTTTCAAGAGGCTTTATTAGTTAGTTATAAAGATATTTGGCTCATTTTCCACATAAAATGGAATTACACCAAGTGGAAAAAAAATTAAAAGAATCACGAGGTCAGAATTTATAGTCATCTAGAGTTTATAGTAAGTGCATATTGGTATATGGTTACACTTTATAGCCTTAACTTCAATTGAATTGTGGGTTTCTCAACTCTATAATCACCTCATAATCATGTGGTTATTAGGTTATATGTAGAAATTGATCATATATCTAGAGCTGTAAAAATGGGTCGGGCTATTGGGCCGGCCCATTAGCCCTATAGTTTTACACGGGCCGGGCTTTTAAAAAAAGTTGATCGGGCCTTATTGGGCCGGCCCCTCGGGCCTATATTTTTAATGGGCCGTTATGGACCGGCCCGCGGGCTTTTGGGCCGGCCCCTTAAAGAGTTAAAAAAAAACATTTTAAAAAAATTCTTAAAATATTTTTAGCTAAAAATAAGAAATTTTAGTTACCATTAAATCTTTAGCTAATTAAGTAATAAAAGATGAGATTTTTAGTTAGAAGATAATTATTAAACCAAATTTTTTTTTTTTAAGATTAAACCAAGTTTGTTGTGATTATCTTTATTTGAAAAAACTAATAACAACTTAATCAATCATTATAAATAGAAAAGTATAAGAAAGAAATTAATCAAATTATATGGATATTAATTTGTGTGTGATACATATGTAGTTTTATTGTCCATTGAATTTATTTTGTAAAATAAATTTTTCAAAAAAAAAAATGAAAGTTTGTTGGGCCGGCCCATTGGACCATGTAGGCCTTTGCTTATCGGGCTGTGCTTATTGGGCCGGGCCATGAGGCTTAAAGGGCCGGCCCACTAAAGCCCCTTTATATGTTATGGCCCCCGGGCCGATGCGGGCCGGACCGGGCCGGCCCCTTTTGACAGCTCTACATATATCCTTCTAAGATAGCCTCACAGTGCAACCATTAGCTTTGCAAGGTATGATTTTTCAAATAATATTCTCATTGGCATCAAAGATCGCAAATAATAATATACTTTTATACTATTTCATTTGACATTTTTTTGTCTTTTTAGCACTAGAGGCTATAGAGCTTCTGAAAAGAGTTTAACGAGTTATGCATTATAATGTTGTGTTCCTTAAGCTTATGGATGTAGTTTTCCACCAGTGGCATGGTTTGTTATTCGTTTACCTTTCATTTCATTTATGTGTAATTATTTTGAATATATACTAGTATATTATTAGAGGGGATTTTTAATTAATTGTTTTTGTAAAAATAAATCTAACATTGAATCAAATGAAATGTAATGTGACATTTTGATTCAATGGTGAGACAATTAATTCAATGCTGAAAACAAACTTATACATGATGAAAGAATTATATCACCTCAAAATAAAACATGATTTCAAATTCTAATCAAAACATAACAATGTTACGATCCTTAGGCCTATAAGTATAGTTTTCCGTTAATAACATAGTTTGTTATCCGTCTACCATTTATTTATGTGTAATTATTTTGAATATATATTAGTAAGTCATTCATCCTAGGCAAGAAAACCGTGGAATAGTGATATGGTGAAAGGTGATTTGGAAATGGAAAGGGAAATTTGACAACACCAAAAATGTGGAACGTGAAGACCCTGAAAGGAATAGGTGTGTCCCCCCCTACTGGCTACTGCAATGTTAGTTAAAAAGTTTCTATCTTTTTAGTGAAACTTTTTGGCCTCATAATTTGGAGGTGTCAATGCTCTTTTGTGGTGATCTATAGATAGAAGTAGGGGTGGATAAAAAACCGCGGCCCGACTCAATTCGAAGAAATCGAAAATATATATATATATATATATATAAGGGAAATGGGCGGTTTGTATCGGGCTACGGATTAGCGAGTTTGAAAATTCGGTTTGGATAGAGTTGACATGGGCGAGTCCGGGTGGAGAGAACCGGACCAATGGGACCCGAAATCCGTCCGCATTAGTAAATCAAAATTTCGCGTTTAATACTTTTCTTTTGTGATATACACACTCTAAGCTCTTTTTCCGTCTCTTCTTCACACTTTCTCATTTAACCTCAAATTCATAGAGATTGAAACAATCATGGAACATTTTGAAACATAAAACTTATCTTTTTTTCATTTTTTTGATCTAAATTCGCTGAAATCAAATGTTATATTTTTAATTTTATTTGAAATTTTTGTTTTTTTTTTTTTTTATTTACTTTTTATGTTTATTTAGAGTTTGTAACACTTTTATTTTGTGTTTGTTTCCTGATTCTCTCATCTCTTGTTGCATATTTTTGGAATTTAAATTGCAAAGATTGAGTTTGTTACTGATTTTATTATTTATTATTATTATTGCTAACCAAATTAAACCGTCCAATAATCCGATTAAACCGCAACCCGAACCCGTAAAAACCGATCTCTATTTTATGGGCAGATTGGATCTTATTTTTTAACTCTACAATTTAAATTAGATGATAACTTTGGACTCGAACCCGCTTAAATCCGCCCACCGTCCATCCTTAGATAGAAGATATGTCCCCATGAGATTTCTTAGTGTAGCACGGTCCACTATTCCATATTACGCACTCAGCTTCAATGCTATGACATAAGATACAATAAGATGTACTTGTACGGTGTTTATGTCAGGCTTCACACTAAAAGGCAACACTTCTTCTCTTTACCCTCCGTGATATCACCAATTGTGTTATTAGGACATACGTATTTTGACCAGGTATATACGTATACCATTGAGAGAAGTTGAAATCTATATGCATGCTAATAACTTCACGTCATTATTCTGACATGTTTATGTAGTATTTTATATGTTTTTTTTTAAAGAAATAAAGAGAAACAAAATCATTATAAAATTACTTGAAGCACAAGAAAAAAAAAGAAAATTGAAGAAAATCAGTACAATTTGCATCATGATATATGTTCAGTATTTTGACCATATCTAGAGTTTCATAACTCGAAATGAGACAGGATTTGCGGCAGAGCTACAACTTTCATGAAGAAAAGAAATGCATATGCCTCTGTCATTTGCGCCAGGTGCGGGCACGTGACCTAGTTCTATAAATTGTAAAATTTCTCAATTTAAGGGTTACAGAATTTTGACGGCAAAAAGACAACTTTTAACGATGACTCTAGGAGTGCTCAAGCAAGGTTTTTAGTGTATAAACATTATTATTCGTGACTTATAATGAATTCTATTACTCTATTTTATATTAGTATGAGTAACTAAACTTCTTTGATTGGATCCATGGGGATTCTAATTGCTATTGTTCTTAAACCCATGTAGTCTCATATGTTATGTTAATGAATTACAAAGTTAGTTTCAGTTAATTATTCTTTGTTCTTAATGCTTTACATTCTTTGGTCAATTGTGTGATGATTACAATTGTTTGTTTGCTAAGAGATTGGAAATAAATTAATCGACCTAGGAATAATTATTCAATTAACCTTCACTTTTGAGATTTTGGTTGGTTAGTTGAGAATTCTAAGATTAACGTTCGAAAACCTCAATTGATCATAAGTTACCTAAGAGATTAGGGTTGTATGATCAAGGGAGAGGGTTATGTTACCAAGACATTGGCATAACTATTTTGTTTAATCGAATCGTGAAACTATACTTGTAATTTGTTAACATGCGTGAACTACCAAGACAATAGTAAATAGATGAACCGAACGATCCAATCGCCTTCTCATCTTGAAAGCAAATCCTATTTTCTTGCCGTTTATTTTATAAACCCTAATCCTGAAAACCCCCCCTTTTAATTAATGTCAATTTACTCTCGTATGATTTCAATTACTTGTGTTTGATTCGGAACAATCCCTGCAGATATGATGCTTAAAATACTTATTTTTTATACTTCATCACATCCTTAAAAACCTTATCAAGAAAAATTTAAAGGAATAAACTAAGGATAATCATAAACAATAAAATGAACAAAATCTATATAAAAATAAATCTAGTTTATTATGATTAAAATCATTCCAAATAGAATTAGGCAAACTATGCCACCAAGTGAAACCTATTTCTAGATAAACTAATATGTTGGTCAGTTTATCGTCACAACAATTTCCTTTTTCGAAAATTTGAATGATATTAAAATGCATTTAAAAAAGAAGATGCATGCAATTTCTCCATATGTTATGAAGAGTCCAAGGAATAATACGAGGTTGCTTGAAAGTCAATATAACAAGTTGGGAGTCAATTTTTAATCAAAGATTATGTCAATCCTTATGAAAGCAATTTCAATGGCCAAAATAGTCACCATCAATTCAGCATGAACAGAAAAAGAAATAGCAAAATTGAAAGAATAGCAACATAGAAAATTAGTTTGATGGTCTTTGAATACACCACCATAAGTTGCATTGGTAGGATTACCATGAGCAACTCCATCTGAATTGCATTTTGTTATGAATGAGCCTTCAAACGGTGATTGATTTATGAGCAATATCTTTGTGCCAAACTATTTTTGTCCAAGGAAGAATCAAATCAGGAGGCCTTTGAAATGTGTCATTGATCACTGAGAAGGAAATCTCTCACCTTAGCATTGAGAACAAGGCTACAATTAGTGGAAAGAACAACCCTTAACAAATTATCAAACAAAAAACTAATAGAACTCTCATCTCCAATTAATAAGTCATCTAGATTCTAGAATTATCATTTTTAAGATTTAATTTTACTTATTCTCATGAAATTTAATACAAAAAACATTTAATATACTCTTTCTTTCATTTATCATAATCAATAACTAATAAGAATTCTTTTTTACATCTTTCCGTAAAATTTATTTCAAGAAAAACACATAAATTCATACTTTAGATCAATATTTTACTTTTCTTAATAAATGTGAAATTTTTTTTTCTTATAATATGAGACGGATAGAGTATAGGACCATGACAAAATAATATAGGACAAACTTTTAAGAATTGAATAATTATTTATCTTATAGTATATGTTTGGTGGATAAAAAATTATTTTAATATTTTAGACAACTTATATTTTAGACAAAGAGTTGTCATGTGATTTGGTGGCAGCAAAAAAATTTCAATTTTTCTTTATACAATTCCGAACACAAATTTAAAATCAAATATAGAGTACAACAATAGTTGTCTTATCTAATATCTTATTTTTTTGCAAATCAAACATACCTTAAAAAAGAAAGAAAAAACAATTTAAAATTCAAAAATTGTATAACTATACGATGTTTGTCTTACACAAAAACAATTATTCTTACATCATACTCCCCACTCAATTATTTATTAGATTGGATTAGTCTTTGTCTCTCGAAGTTGATGTCTCATAGACAATAAAAATATTTTTAGGAACAAATATTCATATTGTTAGTATCATGTTGGATGAGTATAGTGAAGTGTGTCTGTTTGGGTTACAGAATGATGAATATTGATATTATAAATAAATTCAATTTAGAGTGAATAATATATTTGATATTATATTTAGTTAAATGAAGTTAAATACTTCGACAGAAAAAAAAGTTAATTTAAAAAATATAAGCATAAATTTCAAGTTCAAATCAAAATGTAGTATTTTTTAGATTTTGTGTTTTTAAAAAGAGGGTCGAAGCCCAAAAAAAGAAACAAGAGAAACTAATACAAAACTATCCGAACATTTCTAGATATGCAATCTCCAGGAAAATCATTAAAAAGAATTATGATGCTCACTAGACGGAGAGTCTCCACATTGAAACAAACAAAATAGTTTAAAAATATATACTATTATAGTAGCAAGTCAATAAACATATCAGTTATCTGCTTCCCTCCAAATATGATGAAATAAGAGAGTCTATACGATGGCGTTCCTTAAATTATAATTATCAAATTATTCATATTATAACAAAATATTTAAAATTTCCAAAGAGAGCCTAAGATATTTAAAACCACCTTGATCAAAATAGCTTACCTTAAGCAAGTACCATATATTATTGGGAACATCTTGGTAAAGCTAGAGGACGTGTCTAAAAACAACTGCACATTGATCTATATAAACGTAAGTGGGACCATAAATCATACAAAATGGACAAAAATATAGTGGTTTCGATGGGATATACAATACAATATTGTGGGCGCTGGGTCCTTATTACGTGACTTTTGTGTATACTACTATATACACCCCCCATCCATTTCTATCACCATCATCTTCTTTTAGTTATAGCCATCCTCTCTTCTCCACCTTCAATCAATTTCATTTGTCTAACTTTATCAATGAGAGATCTATTAATAATGTAAGCTATGTTTATCAGACATAAAAATCTTCATAATTGATTTATCACACGCTTACAAATCCTTATTTTCTTCCTTTTTGCGTGTTTCAATTTACTTACTATTTTTATACAATCATTTGTTGTAAAACATGTTTTTTAATTATTGTTGGAAAAACTTAAAAGCATATATTAAAAAATTAAAATGATCACATCAAATTGTAAATTAAGCCATAATCAATATTGCCTTATAACTTATAGTGCATGTCGTGAAACTTATAAATTTTTATCCATTTAATTTAAATCTTTTTTATCACATTAGTAGAGTGCATTCAATTAAAAATCACCATACTTCAATTAAATATTAGAAATTAATTAAAATGAATAAAATTTTAATAAATATTAAGCTCAAATTAATGAATAGTTTAATAGTGATAATAATACTTTGGAGTTTCGAGCATATACTGTGATTCAAATATCTAATTATTGTGGATATAAGAGACAAATTATCAAGCAAATGTAGAGGATGATACAAGTTTTAGTAATGTATAATCATGAATTAGGTGTCTTAAAAGAGAGAGTTACTCACAAAGTTCTTTAATACAACAAGAAGGTATAGATGCAATGATTTTTTTTTTTATTAGTTTTTTTCTCCATTTGTTTCAAGTATGTTATTAATTTGTTTAACTAATATTCTCTAATAAAAACACAATAAAAAGTGAGTCTAATTGCATGTTTAGTAGTTGTGTTAATTCTTATCGTGATTATGACCAAACGTAAAAATTTTACCATGCAACCAAACATAATAACTAAACTTATTATTGTAACAAAAAAATACCAAGCTTATTAAAAAAAAATTACATACTATATTTACTTATTTTATTTCAACTAATGAATGCATTCATATAACAAAAAGAATAAATTTAAGTATCTTATAGCTTTCTTCACATGATGACTCAATGAAAAACAGAAACTATATACAATTATATATTGTCCTGATCAAAAAACAAGTCCTAAAGAAGGACGAGTCCATAATGTCATCAGAAATGATGAATACTACCTTTCAGTGTGATCAATAACCTTCAGTCAACCATGCAGAATCTCATATGTGATCACTGACCACATTAAATGCTCTAATTTCCACCATTGTTTTTCTTAACATGTGTTACACCCTTAATTAAAAAATAATGAATATTCCCATTATAAACAAATCACTTGTGGGCCTATTAGCAATTCTGGCACCATAGTAATTGATATAGACACATGAACCATTTTAACTTTATATATGACATAATCTATATATATATATATATATATATATGTAGTATGGACCCAAAAACAAAAATGAAGTGAAAATTTTGGCTAATTGAAAATGCAATTTGGTCACCTAATCTATAAATCAACGTGCAAAGTACTAATAATTAAACAAGTTAATTTTATTTTACTAATAAAAAATTTAATTAATTAGCTAATAAACCAATTTTGGGCACAATGATTTCATTATTGAACTGTGTTTGGCACATTCATTGTTACTGTTACATATTTACAAGTACAGATGAATAATAATTTTTTTCTTTTTTTGACAACAGATGAATAATAATTTTATAACATAAAGTTGATGATTTTTGTGAACATGGTTTTGCTCATTGACATGTTCCAACACTGAACTGTATATAGTGATTTCACAAAATCCAGACCCATGCACGCATATTATGTGTATAAATTGTCGCTTAGCTTATGTTGTATGTTGCAGTACTTTTTTCTATCAAACTAACGTGATTATACACACTTCATTTTGCCTCGGGAGTGATGTCAAAATTATATGCATTTCAAGATTTTATAAAGTTTATTTTCTGAGCTTTTTAACACCTATACTATACTGTTTCAAAAGACTTATTTTTCAGCTCAAATAGGCTTTTAGGACACAATGATATAACAACGAGTCACTGAAATTATGTACTTAGTAGCATATGCCTTTATTTTATACCATACACATGGTTTGAGTTTTTCTCGATTTCAACGGTTGCGCATGCCCCATTGTCATGCCTAGTTGTGACCATGACTACGTTATCAACAATTACGATAGGGCCGCATTCTAAAATGTTAGAGACAACCTTCAATTTATCATGTATGATAAATTTTATGTATAAACTATTAGAATCACAGTTTGTGCGAGCGAAATGTCTAAGCATATACCAATTGGAATTGGTCTGCATTTTGAAACATTGACTAGTTGTTGATACTTTTGACACATATAACAAAATTATGTAATGTAAGGATGAATTTTAGCTCATTAAAGAAAGTACTATATGTAGTAGAAGAAAAAGACAATAATTTCTTTTTATTAAACATCTTTCTTAATTAATCATGCATAAAGTATATGACAAAAAACGAGAGCAAAACAAAACATAGACTTAAAATACAAATTTGTTTTCTTAAAAAGCATTTATCGGTTGAAAATTGTACCACTTTTGTTTAATTAATTAATAGAGTCCATTTTCAAACTAACTATAGACAATTGTTTGCAATTGAAGTTATAACAGGCTGGCATGAAATGGAAGTGATTAACATGAAGAAATTAAAAAAGGTCATTAAATGGTTGTTAAATAAAATTAAACAGTTTTCCAAATTGTCATGTTTCTAAGTACATAAATATTTTTTAAAAGTTTGTTAAAATTTAATTTAATACAATAAAAGAAAACTATTGACAATTGTGTATAGAGTATAAGCAAAAACCATGATGAGAAGATGCATTATTTTGTTAAGATGAAAGAGTTTGCATTAAAAAAATGGAAGAAGTACATGCCAGTCTATGATGCTAATTCCACCCAATTTCGTTAAAGACAGAATTGTGGGTCAAAGTTTTCAAGGAATTGGAATTAAATAAAAATTCTGTCTGGGTGATTACTTTGGTGAAAAGGACATTAATTCACCTTGAGAGTGAGAGAGGAGGAAAAAAAATGGTAAGAAATTGAAAGAGAGAGAAAAGAGATTCCATTTTAATCTGAGGCTACATCTAGGTACTACTTCACTAGACTTTTCACTATAGTACATTCTTGTAAATAATATAATGATAGAGTTTTGTTTGTTTGATGAAGAAATGGACTCCATTAGTATTATTAGGTGATTGGAAGTAACAATTTATTGATACAAATCATAAGTGTGTGGCTAATTACTTTTTCTTTCTTTATTTGACACTCCTTGATCACATCTACAAATATTAAAAATGTTTCAAAACAATGTTGATAAGTGTGTGGGTAAAAACATTACTAAGTTTGATCACAAATATTTTTAGCTTTTTGACAGGAGATGGAAAAATAAAGTTCAACTTCTATCAAATATTGTTTTAGAATATTTTTTGAAAACAAATTGCTCAATTTAAATATACATGTATATATTATGCTTCTTAATTTAGATATTTTATGTATAAAGCAACGTGTAAGTAGCCGTGTTGATGTTCTAAGTTTTTTTTTACACTAGTAGTGTCAATGTATCAGTGTTCATATCATATTAGGTGTATGTGTCGCAATACATGCTTCATATACGTACACTATATGTAACACTTTGTGACCCTTTAATGCACTTTAGTACCAAGCTATTACATTGCGAGGAAGATATCAATATTCACATTTTTTTTTAACTAGATATCAATATTTGCTCTTCAATACTTTATTTTTTTATTGAAATAAATTTATGTAGATTACACCACTTTAATAATAAGTCTTAGGCTAAATTTCATTTTATGCCCCTAACTTTCATAAATTTGCGATTTTAGCTTCATTATTTTAATAATAACATTTTTGACCTCCTAACTTTAGCTATTTTTGCAATAGGCCGATCCCACTGATTTTGATAAAGTCAATTCACACGTGCACATTGACTCGCATGTCACTTCAGCAAGTCATGTGAGTCATTATCCGTTTGTGCGTTTATTTGCTAAAGTGACATGTGAATCACTCACTGTGCACAAGTGCATTGATTTGGTGAAAATCAATAGAAAGTCAATCTTTTGCAAAATGGTCTAAAATTAGAAGACCAAAAGTGCTATTATAGATGTTATGAAGGCAAAATCGTAAGTTTGTTAAAGTTATAGACCAAAAATACAATTTAACATACATCTAGTCTAGTATATAATAGTTGAATTCGAATCCCTAGAATCCTGCATTTAAGACATAAGTGACCATTCAATCAAAATAGAACGTCGAAAAAATATAGATTGTAATTTTTATTTTATAATTTAAAAATATCAAATTTAAATGTGAATCGTCCGACTATCAATATCTCAACTATGTTAGGAATGACAATGGGTAGGATACTAATCCATATATCCGCAATTTGAAAAATTACTCATACCTATATTCGTACTTGTTACCCGCACTTTAGCCATAGGAAAAATTTGTTGGTGGTCCTTTATCTAATTTTCAGTAGCAATTTAGTCATTTTGTTTTTGTTTAGGTCATTTATCTTATAAAAGGTGCATATTGTTTTTCTTTTATAATTTCCATTCCAAAAACATTGATTTGTTGGTTACAAAACAAAATATTATACTGACTCAAATAATATTAGACGATGTTCTATTTCATATATGTGTGGGTGTTTTTGTCAGGAATATGAGTTGGTATAATTAAATAAGTTTCTTTAAGTTGCATCCTAAATTTTCACCATTAAAACCAAAATGTGACAGTGAGTCTATAATGTAGAAAGAAGCGACAAATAGGAAAGGAAAAATTCAATACAAAGCCCATGGAAGCCTTAGAAACGCGATAATTAGATATTAATTTTGCATTTTTATTTGACCCATGCTCATGGATTTAGATTTAATGCAATAATAAAATCAGAAAGTTACACACAATAATCAATCTTGGGTGTCAATTTAAAATCAAACGGTGTATATTTCATATGTACTAAAATGATCTCAACCACTTATTGACATCAGACTGTTGTGATTGTAACTGCATTGCCGCGGTTACATGAGACAATTTTTTTCTCATGTTTATACTCATAGTGCAAATTTTTACCCTCTCTATTATGAATATTTTTGAAAATACCCGTTGCGTATGAGGCCATTTTTTATTTTTTTTGAAGACACGTATGAGGCCACTTGTCATCCCTAAATTATGGAAATGGGATGACATGAATAGTAGGACCCACATATATTTCATTGAGTAAGAGAAAGTGTTAGAAAGAGAATATTAGAGGGACTATAGTAGCAATTTTCATTTCATTGTTATTACAACATTATTTAAAGAAACTTGAAACTCTCCCATTTTCTTCAACTTCATCTCATTGTTAAGACTCTTCTGTTTGTTTTTTCTTTAGTTTATTCTCACTTCACAAAAGTGGGAAGAGGAAAAAGAGAGAAAACAACACAGAAAATATGGAGCTTTCTCAACTTGGTTTTCTTGAAGAGCTATTAGCTCCAAGAAAAGACACATGGAATGCTTTATCAACTGGTTTGAATGAACTACTACTCCCTAATGGTTGGTCCTTTGACTCATTTGATGAAAATCTACTCATAAATCCATCTTTAAATCCATCATTTGCTTCATTCTCAACACCATTAGACCATAGATTTGAATGTCCTTATGGAACTGATGCTGCAGCAGCATCATACCCTTTTGTTGATGGGTTTTCAGTGCCAGAGCTTGATGATTCAGCACCAATTTTACCACATGAAGGTGTTGAAGAGTTTGGTTATGTTGGAAATGAGAACAAGAGTTTGGAACAAGGGAAAATCAGCTGCAAAGTTGAGGAACAAGTGAGTGAGATTCCTGTTTTTAATATGGGTTTGTGTGGTGAGAAAAAAGCTAAGTCCAAAAGGGTTGAAGGACAACCTTCAAAGAATCTCATGGCTGAAAGAAGGAGAAGAAAACGTTTGAATGATAGGCTTTCCATGCTTAGGTCAATTGTCCCTAAAATAAGCAAGGTGAATCAAAACATATAATGTATATGTTTAATGTTTGTGTATTTAATTTGTATGTGTATAATATGTAGTATCGACATTTCAGATCAAATGTGTGTCTGGTGTTCGAAACCAACACATGTATTTACATTAAATTATTCTATTTTATTAAATTATTACCGGTGTCAGTATTGATGTTCTGTTCGGTGTTTGTGTCGGTGTTCATAGTTTGTGTATTTAATTTGTATGTGTATGCTATGTAGAATCAACATTTCAGATCAAATGTGTGTCTGGTATTCGAAAATGTGTTCAACACAACACCGAAACCTATACATGTATTTACAATAAATTATTTTATTAAATTATTACCGGTTTCAATATCAGGGTTGTGTTCGGTGTTTGTGTAAGTGATTGAATGAAGTTTTATTTTGTTGTTTGATTTGGTTTGAAGTCATTTGAACTAACAAGAAAAAAATGCAAATTTTGTAAGATGGACAGGACATCAATTCTTGGAGATACAATTGATTACATGAAAGAGCTTCTAGAAAGGATTAATAAGTTGCAAGAAGAAATGGATGAAGAAGGAACAAACCAAATAAACCTTTTGGGAATTTCTAAGGAGTTAAAGCCAAATGAAGTAATGGTAAGAAATTCCCCTAAGGTAATTTCAAACCCTTGAAATTAAGCATAATCATAGACTAAGTTCATAAATAAATGTAATTAATGTAATGTTTTTTTTTAATAATTTTTTCAGTTTGATGTTGAGAGGAGAGAGCAGGACACAAGGATTAGTATCTGCTGTGCTACAAAGCCAGGATTATTACTATCAACTGTGAACACATTGGAAGCATTAGGCCTTGAGATTCATCAATGTGTCATAAGCAGTTTCAATGATTTTTCATTGCAAGCATCTTGCTCAGAGGTTAGTAAAACCTTTTCGCGTATCTTTGCATGATAGTGAATTTGGCAGAATCACGATGTGTCACTGGTTTTGACCTAAACTACACATTAGAACTTTAAGTGTGTTTGATTTTACTTTTGGAAGACGTACAATTAATTCTAGAGAAGTATAATTGATCAGGAGATGTTTGGATGTTCTCGAGTAAAAATTGATTTTCTCGATACTAGAATTTGGGATTTTTTTTACCTTACAATCGGTTTTTAGCCTGATAATTATCGATGAACTCACTTTTCAATTAATCCAAAATTATTTCTGTAACCGCAAAACCAAACACACATTAAGAAAATTACGGTGCCAATGCGATTTCGTAGAAGTAAAAATGTTCCAAACATACACTAAGTAGACTCAATAATTGTTTGCATGTTTGAAAAAAATCATGTTTCTTACTTGTTTTAACATAATGTTTTCATGAATTTAGGTAAATGGTCAGAGAAATTGTATGAATCCTGAAGAGATAAAGCAATCACTATTCAGGAATGCAGGTTATGGTGGGAGATGTCTCTAAGGAAAATTATGGAAAGCTGACATAACAATTTGCAGATGGTGAAAAAAAGAAAAAATTTCTTCTTCTGTAATTTAAGTAATTAGGATGTTAAAATGTTGTAATGAGATTCCAAATAAGTTGTTGGCTATGGTTGATGCAATCACTTTTAGTGCTTTACCCTGTATTTAACATCCACTAGGGTATTTTAGAGCTAGTTTTACTTTCCCTATGTGATAAAATTCCATCTTTTAATTAGTAAATTGATAATGGAAACTTGTTGCCAAAAATCCAAGTGGAATCAAAAAGTGATTTTAATAAATTCTACCTTTTTAGTAGTAAATAAATTGCATAGATAACAGTCAAACACTGATAAAATGCTACTCTATGAAAGAACATATCTAAAATATTAGTTGAATGTTTGAAATTTGAGTTCATTTTTGGTCTTGCCAAAAGTGATTCTCTGAAGAATTGAAATTGATTTTGGATTGTTGATTTGACATCAAACAATTTATATCACATTAACAATAAAATAATCTCAATCTTCAATTCATACCAGACGGCTCAACCGTCAATTTAGATCGAATAGTTGAAAAATGTAACCGTGTCACATAATTATAGTAGAAAATCCAATTCTCTAAAATGTGTATTAAATACTTACTATTACACAACTACTTTTGAAATGAATATAATCATTGTTTTATAAGAAAAGAAAAATTGCATCTTCTTTTCTTTTGAAGTACATACTTTTTTGGTTTTTTACTTATACGATTTAAGAAAAATAACTCAAATAAGTCAAAAAAAAAAAAAGAAGTAAAGTCTTTAGCCGAAGTTCATTCATTATCCCAACTAAATTCCAACTTGAATTCTCTATAATCATTCGTCTTTAACTGAAGTTCATTATCGAATTATGTCCCACCACTTGATTAACTTAACAAATAATGCAAGATAAATACAGAATTACTGGTCCTGCTTTGAAGTACAATAACAATTATATTGAGCCCGGTTTATTGAAGCAAAATGGTGATTTCCAAATCAAAGTACTGTGACTTTAATGCTAAGTCAACCACAATTCAAAGTACTAGTGTATGACTTTCAGTCTAATGTAACCACTAACCATATAGTGGATGAGTTGACTCAAATGTACTTTTGAGATATATAAACACACTCATTAATAATCTTTGGCCATGTCTGTGAATCTAGTATCATGAATTACAGGCAAGCAACAATTTTTTGTTACTTAGAAAAGCATACATTTGAGTGGTTGTGAAGTATACATCAAAAAACAAAGACACATTTACAACATTTTTGGTGATTGCATATTACTCGAGAATCTAAAAAAACGTTTGAAGCAACATCAGACTAATGTATCGTTTGATTTGACTTTTCTAGATCTTAAAAGCTATTCGAAAGATAAAAATGAATATAAGAGTTTTTTTAATTCAAAGTTGCAATTTTGAGTTTTTGCTATCAAAGTTATTTTCTATACTCGTATTTATTATTCGTAATATTTTTTTAATATAAATCACTTTATATTCATCTATCTTTTAATCAAAAACTAATGCATTGAATGGTACAATGCATTGATTTTTGATTAAAATACATAGAATCTTTTATATTTGTGTATTAATATACATCAAAGTGATTCAACCTTACTATTAAAAAATAAAACTTGTTACAATAGATGAGCAAAAAAATAATGTCTAGAATCCAAATATAGTTCCTAAAATAATATTGAAAATTAAACGGTTTTTGTACGGACTTCAAGATATGCTGTTAAAAAATGCTAATATATGAAAGATTTTGTTCACATTAATGAGTACATTATGTATAAAACGGGATATTCAAGATATGCATGTTACAATATGGACAAGGTAAAAGACATGAAATGGATACATGTATTCCAATTTCCAACTTGTCAAAATGATTTATTAAGATAGTAGCCTAGCAGGGACATAAGGAATATGTTTATATGACATGTTAAAAAAGATTTATAAGATTATGATATATGACTAATTGATTATAAGTGATATAAAAGTATGAGTCACTAGGTTTGATCTAGTGGTGAGGAGTTTGTGTAGCATGTTATAGGTTCTGGGTTCGATCTCCAGCTCATCGTAAACAAAAAAATATATAAAAGTATGAGCTTAATTTTCATGTCCTCTCAGTATAAAAAAATTTGCATTATCAATTATCAACTCATTGTGATCAATTATGTGTGTAATTTTAAAGGGATTGTGGTAAAAGTTGAACGTTTTTAAAGATTTGATGGTTATATTTGATTGATAATTAACGTTAAAACTCTTTACATTTGTGTACTGTATATGAAGTAATTCCTAGAAGTATAAAACAAATTTTATCCAATATCTAATTTTTGTATCATAATACTTCAAATTTAAAGAAAAATTGGTCATGTTTAATCTAAACTCGGATTTTTTCACCAATTGTTAGTTGACTTAGTGATAATTGACACTGAACTTGATAGATCCCCCCGCAACTGTGATTAGAAGGGGGTTAAAACCACTTAATGTCAAAACTGACTCCCGAAAATAGGTTGTAAAAAAACAAAGCTCGAATGTTTTCCATTGATTCAATGTTAACTAAAACTTATGCTCCAAAGTTTGATCTTTACAATTCCTAATTAATAAAATCCATACAATAGGTGAGTCTATTTATATATTTACAAGTCCAAATAGTAATAGTATGAGGAATATCAAATATGTAGTAAACATTATAAAAATAAAACATCATTCTAAATTTCACAGAATAATTAAAATACTTTTCATACAAATATGTCTTCATGCTAGTGGCAAGAGATTTACCATATGGGGGTTAATTATTGAATTAAAAAAAAAATTCCAAAGGACAAAACCAAAACAACGACTAACTAAAAGCTGGGGTCAGTCAAACTGGTGGGCCGGCCCACAAGTTCAACCAAATGTTTGGTGTTGTTTTTTGTTATATATATATATATATATTTTGTTAATATACTCTCATCTAAAAGCATGTGAAAGTATGTTAACAAGGTAACTTCCACTAAATATTAAAAGTCAATTTTATTTTTTTTCTAAGCAAAAGGTGTGCAGATCGTTGGCTGCAACACCAAAATATATTAAAAAGAAAAAGTACAATAAATTGGGGGACATAAACCAAATCCAGTTAAACCACATAAACGCCCCAACGGGTATACAAACATATTAAAACAACAAAAGTGGTTAGAAACAAAAGCAAAGATACACACAACATATACATTATCCAGCGAACCTCCATACGGGCGCAAAACTAAATAGCAAAAGAAAAAGTGTTGTGGGGACCTTCACCATTCGAGGAGGTGAATTAATCGACCGTCAACACGGACCGATTCACGTACCATCATTTAGTAGTGACTAATTTTCATCGGAAATCATGTGAGGCATATAAAATAGATAGTTCTCTTTCAACTAAATTTTTTTCCATATGCAAAAAATAATAGAACACGATACATTGCAGTTGATAAATTACAAAGTTACATGCAGTTTTAGATTTTTGCTGTCCATTTCAAATCAACCGATCCATATTACATCTTAGTAAAATCAGTATAAATCAATCTCAACTACTAATATTAGATCGGACGATCCAGATTAATAAATAAAGTAGAAAATCTTGTTACTTATATGGTGATGATATTTAGAATGGGTATATGGCAAAAATTGGACATACGTATGCTTTGTTATATTCGTTGAGACAATCACGTTGCTATGTAATCAGTTACCCAAAACAACACCCATGCCAATTATCATAGTTGTCGGAACCCAACCGAACTACCCTCTAGAATTGGGCAAACTGAGAGCCATTAATCCAATGTACTATTATAAAATGGAATTATTGGCCTATTCTTCAATATATCAAGTTTATTCTTCAATCATGATCATCTGATCCAAAAAGAAAAAGGAATATACCTAAATTCATGAAACCAAAATGGAATATTTATGTTCCATGAACATAACTTAATTGATAGTGATATTATATTTTATATATAAAGTTAGAATTCGAATCAGGAATTTCCCAGTTAATCATCTCAAGAAATGAAATCTCTAGTAATAACAAACTATGATGCTTCTCAAGAAAATGACACATTCTATTCAATTGAACCTCCAAAACATGTTTCAAGAGCGACGGTGAAGACATATTGCCTTTAGTGTGTGATCTATATTTCAAGCTTAGTACCTAGATGGATACAATACAATTAGTATTGCTCTAAAGCCTACTATATATCTAAATGCATTACATCTAGAAAATCCTCTCAATGACATATTACAATGAAATTTGGAAAAAAAAGAAGAAGAGAGGATTGCTACTTTGGATTTTTTAAGAGCTATATAGATGTTGACTAAGATACAAAGTCTAAAACTTAAGTGAAACAATTATATAAGCAATTGTAGTATTCATCTGAATTGTCAATGAGATTGACTTGTATGCAACTGTTTAAACTTATTGATAAAAAAAACGAGGTCATAGAGCTAGAAACAATCGATGAACAAAGAATAAAAGAGAAATTTTACTTTTCACAAAATATGATTATCCAATACAATGCATCACTTATTTATATAAAAAAATTTAATATGGACCACTTCTTCAAATGGTTCATGGTGTATCAGTCATGAATAATATTATAACAAATACGAATTTTATAAAATCTACTATTAGATTGAAAGTTCATAACATATAGATCATCATAAAAAAATTAGAAAAATTATAAATCATTTGATAGGCCAATTACACCATAACATTGGCCATATTGAGTCTTTTTTTTTTTAGGTAGGCCACATTTAGTCTTAGTTGTAACTTAAAATGTTTTTAAAAATAGTCAGCTATCAAGAAAACGGTTGTGACAAAATGACCGTTATAGAAGTGTGATAAAACAATTATGAAATAACATTTACACATAGAATTGAACTATGTATTAAAATCCATTAAAATTTTGTGGTAAGAATCTTAATTGTAAAAAATCTAATTAAAAAAAGGTCATGCTAACCGATACCCCCGGGGAACTGGTTAAGGAAACAAAAAAAAAATAAAAAAAATAAAAATCATACTTTTTACATTTTCGAGACGTTGACTGCACAAATTCCAATGACATATTATTATAGTCTATATTTGCCTCCTTAACTAATGCCCCGGGGCACTGTTTAGCATTTTTCTTAAAAAAATCTTTTAAAATCCCACAAAAACAATATAATCACATAAAATCTTTTAAATCTTCAAGATATTTTTGTTGTCAAAATAAACTTTTAAAATCTCAATCTAATACACCCTCATAAAATTCCTAAATAATTGCATTTAAGCTTAGTTTTCAATTTTCTCATAAATGAACCAAGTTTCTTTAATTGTCTTTATGATGTGTTTTCAATTAATAAAGTGATAATAGTGATAAATTTGTTAAATCTTAGAACACAACTCAGTTAATAGATCCACAATGAATTTTGATATACTTCATCCGTTACAAAATATAAGTCGTTTTACAATTTCAATGAACTATTTAATGCTATTTTTCTTATTATATCCTTAACTTTTTATTTCTCTCTCTTATTTCAATTCTTTCATTTATCTTTCCCATACAATTAATGAAGGACAATTTTGTAAACTTACTCATAATTTTTCTTTTCTATACAACAATTATTACATTTCTTAATTTGTAATATGGTCAAAACGACTTATATTTTAAAACGGATGAAGTATATATATTACACTCATTAATATCCATTGATTTTATTTTGATCTAATCACTATCAATGAGTCCCTTATAAAATCACAAGATTCTATTAATAAATTAAAGAATCTCCTTTTTTTTTTTTTTTTCTCTTACCCTCCTTTTCTTTCCTTTTTTGTTTTTATTATACCTTATCCTCTTATTTTTTATCAATAGAATTTCCACGATATTTTTTTATTTATATTGCAAATAAAAAAATAAATAATAAAAAAATGAAACATAATAATTAAAAATAATTTAAATATAATGATACTAAAAGCATGGTTGACCTAGCATTTTTCCGCGCATCCTCTCTTCAATGAAGAAGTTGGGCCAAACGTTAATTTTTAAAAGCTCAAACTAAAAAAAGAAGCTTTTCATTTCCACGTAAAACAACATACAAAAGAACTTTTGTACAATTGTTAAAACTTACTTATGAATTATTATCTCTTGGCACTGTTTCTACATGAACAACCCTGCCATTCATGCTATAAACATTTTTTTTTATGTTACGCATTTGTGAAATTTCCCAGCATGATATGCTTTACGTATTGGTTTTCTAAAAAAAAAAAATAGTAGTATGAACTTATGCTTATGCTTTTATGACTGCAATCTTTATTTTTCCTTGGCATGCAAAAAATCATCTTATTTCATTGATGGTGTATTTTAATAAATTGTATTATTTCTCTTGTAAATTAAATTAAAACACAATTATAATTTATTCATGAATTTTAGAAAAAAACTTTGATATCATTTGTCCTATTTCGTTTCTTTAAAAAATCAATTATTCATGGTATAAATATTAAAAAATTATTCATGAACTTTTTTGGTTATTGGAAACATAATGAATTTTTATATATAAAAATATTTATTCTTGCAAGGTGTAATAAAAAATAAAAAAGGAAACAAAAGGAGGGTAATAGAAAAAAGAAAAGAAAAAGAGCTTCTTTAATTTATTAATAAAATTTTGTGAGTTTATAAGTAACTCATTGATAGCGACCGGATTAAAATAAAATCAATGTATATTAATGAAGTGTAAATATTTTAAAATTATATTAGTGTAATTTGATCCCTCCCCTATATATATAGGGATCAAATTACACCAGTGTAATTATAAAAGAGTTACACTCATTAATAACCCTTGATTTTATTTTGATCTGTTAGCTATCAATGAGTTCTATTAATAAATTAAAAAATCTCTTATTTTTCTATTACCCTCCTTTTCTTTCCTTTTTTTTTTTTTGGTTTTTTATTACACCTTACAAATTCATTGCTCACGTAAACAAACTCAAAGAGACAAACTGACAGAGTGAGATCCGTACATCATTGAACAACCGAACGATGAAAAAATGGGTGTCGTTTCTACTCTCTATTGTTTCAGTTTAGAACTCCATATATTATTCAAGCAAAGAGAGACAGAGAGAAATCTCATATAGCTCATTCTAAGATGTGATTTTACACAAGGCAATAGAACGGGAGAAAATCAAAGGCAAAATGTTAGTCTTGATACCTGACTATGTTCTGGCAAGTAGATCAGTTTGTCGTCGAGCAATAATTCACACTCTAGGTGTCTAGAATGAGTTCGTATCCACAGGGATCGTGTCAAACCTTCGCTAGTGCTATTCTAGTTCGTGTGTTTTTGCATTCGCTTTGGTTTTTAGGAAAAAAGTTTTTAATTTATAAAAATAGCGATATGCTTTGCAAGAAAAGTAAAAGTTTTGATTCAGAGACATAGAGGATATGTATGGTGGTTGAACTTACTCCCTCCTTCATACTTGGCATAATCGGTGTATAACATAGTCATTCGTACTATTATCGGGCGTCGATTCTATCCTTGTTTTAGTAGCACCTTACTGCTACCCTATGTAGGCAAAATCTCCCTACTTTTGCAACTAAGGTACCTACGAGAGCCTAACCTCGTTTTGTCACATACTCAAAATTACTAGGTAGAGTTATTTACAAACATGCATTATGACCATCGACCATCCAATACCCCTATATCTTAGTTACGGTTATTCAGTTCTAATTGTTATTACAACTAGTTCCTGATTCTTCCTCTAATTATTAAGTCATAACTAGTTCAAGGTTGTTTTGCCGTTTCCTTAATCTAGTGTTATTTATTACTAGTTCCAGACAAATAATAGAGAAAACCCTAATATGTTACTATTAAAGTAAACCCTAATTATTTATTCTAAGGCGTTGCCGTTTATCCGGCCAAGATTCCGACGAACGATATTAAAGCAAGAAAACAAATAACAAATAATAATTTATAAAGACGATTTATTATAACTTTGACTCAATTACATGACCCAAGTATTCATCGGGGAGTTCATCTTCTCCACCACAACCTAATGAATTATTACAAAAGACAACATAATTAAATTACAAGAATCTAACTATAAAAAGTCTAAAGAATCATACCTTGCTGAGTTAGTTTTCCTGTAAGGGGAGAAAACTATGCCCTTAGAGCTCCTCCGAACTTCTCTCCAAAAGGAATAGAAAGTTCTTCTATTTCTTAACGAATAATAATGAATTTTGGAGGCTCTATTTATACTTTTCGTAATGGGCCTCAGCAAGCCATCATGACACGCTAGGTCCATCGTGTCACGATGGGCAGATTCTTTCTAAAATTATAACTGATCTTGTGCGTGTGATCAGCGTGGTCACCAAGTAAAGTCATCGTATTGCGTTGTGCTCCATCGTGATACGATGCTAAGATTTTCTTCAAAAATATAATTGATTCTGTCTTGGCGAGCAAGTAGCTTCCATCGTGTCATGTTAAGTGCCATCGTGACACGATGGACTGATTTTCTTCATTTTTGGGTTTTTTCATGTCGTTTGCGTTTCTTCACCTTGTCTTGAAGTTTTTTCTCGATTCTTCAAATTTTTGTTGATATTTGGGTCTGTCTTGGTCATTTTACTACTAATAATGCTACCTAAAATACTACAGAAATTCCTGTAATCAATACCGTCACAAATTTTCATTACAAGTTCACAATTGGATGGAAGGCATGTTCAAAGGTGCTTTAAGGAAAAAACAAAAAAGGTTGTTAAGATGTGATTTTACACAAGGCAATAGAACGGGAGAAAATCAAAGGCAAAATGTTAATCTTGATACTGTCACAAATTTTCATTACAAGTTCACAATTGGATGGAAGGCATGTTCAAAGGTGCTTTAAGGAAAAAACAAAAAAGGTTGTTGAGATGTTGGTCGTGTGAGTCGACTCCGGTGGAGTGGTGGTGGATGACTGGATGTATAACAAGAGATAGGTGAGTGTAGGTTTAATGAGAAAGGTTAAACGGTAAAAATATGCGGATCATTATTCTGAGTTTATTTTTAATTTAAAATACGCTACATCGTTAGTGATTTTTCATTGGAAGTATTATTCGCACTATTAAGCATTATTCTTTTTAATTATTATGTTTCATTCTTTGATTGTTTATTTTTTTTTTTGAAACATAAATGAAAAATATCGTAGAATTTTTTTTTTTGGTATATATATTGTGGAAATTCTATTGATCTAGAAATAAAAATAAGAGGGTAAGGTGTAATAAAAAACAAAAAAAGAAAAGAAAAGGAAGGTAAGAAAAAAAAATCTTTAATTTATGAATAGAATCTTGTGAATCTATAAGTGACTCATTGATAGACACTGGATCAAAATAAAATAAAGGGTTATTAATGAGTGTAACTCTTTTAAAATTACACTGGTGTATATATAGATGATGTATCTTATAAAAATGATAAAGATATATGAGAATGAATAATAACCATTAGATTAAAATAAATAGTTGAGATTAAAACACTAAAGATGTACCACATGACACTCTAGTCAATCACAAACCCTCAACTTCTCTCATTTCTTTATCCGTACCCTATATATATATACTTTCAATCCAACGGTGGATTTGTAAAATTTAAATTCGTTAAAGCGTTATTGAGCGGTGTAACATTACTCAAATGTTACACCGGTGTAATTTGATCTCTCCCCTATATATATATGGGGAGGGATCAAATTACACCGGTGTAACATTTGAGTAATGTTACACCACTCAATAACGCTTTAACGAGTTCAAATTTTATAAAATCCACCGTTGGATTGAAAGTTTATATTGTATAGATCATCTATGTTGAGTTTTACAAAAATCTAAAATCGTGTGATATGATATTGAGACACATCAAGATTAACGGTTTAAGCGTTTTTATTGAATACCGTTAATCTTCATGTGTCTCAAAAACATGTCAAACGATTTTAGATTTTTGTAAAACTCAACATAGATGATCTATACGATATAAACTTTCAATCCAACGATGGGTTTGTAAAATTTAAATTCGTTAAAGCATTATTGAGCGGTGTAACATTACTCAAATGTTACACCGGTGTAATTTGATCCCTCCCCTATATATATATATATATATATATATAAGTTTTCTCATTATTCACCTTAGGGATTTAATTCATAAACATGTACAAGTCTATCTTTAACTGTACCCTAAATATCAAATCATCTTAATTCTTTTTGACCAATGTTCCTGGAAGCCCAACATCAAAAGCAGCAAGGCCTAGGTGCGAGTCGTGAAATCGAAGAGAGGAGAAAAGATGAACATTGTTGCGATGGAGATTGGCGAGATGAGAAGAGATGAGAGACTTGAAACTAAACCTCTCCATGTTGTTTTATATCACACCTTACCTCCTACGTTAAATTCAATGGTTCTTGCAACTCTACTTTTCCTCCTACAATTAGACTTCCTCTTGTATTCATTGAGACCCTCCTTGCACCATCAGATTGACATAGGCTTATGGTTCCTTTTGTCATGCTTTCACTATGTTTGTTGTCATGCATCATTGTAACATGAAACTCAATTTCATGCTTCATGTTTAAGTTCTCATTGAATTTCATTGTTTGTGGTTTCCTATATAAAAAAATTTCTAAGTATAAATCAAAGAATAAATCACAAAATAACTAATTATCATATTATACATTTTTCATATGTAACTTGTCTTACACAATCAATGTAGCATCAATCCAGCCTAAGTTCAACATGAGCGAAGCACCAAATGTTGGCATAGAAGGCATAGTTAAATCCAAAGTTGCACAACATCCAAATTTCGAACTACTTCCCGCCATTCACAACTGCAAAAATAGAGATTTTTCTATTTACAAAATCAAGAGCCGACTTAATTGTCACTTTCACCAGAACTTTAGTCACTTGATAGTTTACCCATGGGCCTTTAGTCACTTGATAGTTTGCTAGAATTATTTAAACTAATTGTGAACTTAGAAAGTTCGACTCTTCATATATCAATTTCCTTACATCTTTCACTACATCTAATTTTAAAAAGGAGACGTATTAAATGGATAAATGAATTAAATGAATAAATATGATTAATATCTAATTATAATAAACAATGAAATTAAAACAAACAAATAATACCTCTACCAATGTAGGTGTTGATGCAAGTGTTGATGATATTTTAACCCAATGAAGAACCAACCACATATTTAAAGCTCACTTTGTTCAACATAAGTTAGATGGACAAACGTACTGACATTGTTTAAAAAGATGATGACACGTAGCATAATTGTTATTCTTGTAGGAGCAAGAAGATAAAATCTTTCTTCTGGTGGTAAAATCCCTCTGTCATTCCCCAAACAAGTTATGAATCATAATTAGGATGTACGAGGTTAGTCGTGCATATAAAAGTCATAGTTAATATTAATATTATCATCAAACATAGTTGTTTAAAGCTATATAAACAATACATAGTAAGAAAGGAAGGACTGAAGTGGTCCTAAGGCGAGGAAATTGTATAATTTCAAATCACAAACATCTCAGACTGATCTTTTCTTGTAACAAAAACAATCTGATTTGTATTGTTGAAGGAAATTTAAAACATAGACCAATATTTTCTACTATATTTATATGCAGCAAACATGTTATTTCATAGCACTTAATCAATTCAAAATACATCATCCATTCATAAAATCTTTGTAGCTAATCAAATTCAAAATACATATATTCTAATAATCTATCTAAGCAATTCAAAATACAAGCATTCACACCCTCTTTAATTGACTAATGCAAATTTTAATCCAATTATATCACACCCTACCTCCCACGTCAAATTCAATAGTTCTTGCAACTTTACTTTTCTTCCTACAATTAGATTTCCTCTTGTATTCACCGAGATCCTCCTTGCACCGTCAAATTGACATAAGTTTATGGTTCCTTTTGTCATGCTTTCATTATGTTTGCTGTCATGCTTCATTGTAACATGAAACCCAATTTCAGGTTTCATGTTTAAGTTCCCATTGAATTTCATTGTTTGTGATTTCCTATATAAAAAATCACAAAATAACTAATTATCATATTATACATTTTTCTTATGTAACTTGTTTTACACTATCAATGCAGCATCAATCCAGCCTAAGTTCAACACGACTGTAGCACCAAATGTTGGTGTGGAACACACAATTAAACTCAAAGTTGCACAACATCCAAACAACTTCTCATCATTCACAACTTCCAAAATAGAGATGTTTCTATTTGCAAAATCAAGAGCCGGCTTAATTGTCACTTTTAATAGAACTTTAGTCACTTGATAGTTTACCCATGGTATATTCACCGAGTAATCAAGTTTCTTCCACAGATACTCCGTTCGAACAATAATCTTACAAAAAACATACACAATTGTATTTAGTATTAAATTGAACATACTTGTAAAATTTATTTATCAAAAGTAAAAAATAATTTGCTTACATTGTCAATGTTGATGTATGCTTTAAATGGATAGTCAATTTGGTTCAATTTGAATTTGCATCTTAACTTAAACGGATACTTGCTAGTTGCTAGAATTGTTTAAACTAACTTCTTGAGAATGCTCATCCAATGCAACTTTTAAATTGAACTTAGAGTCTGACTTTTCATCTATCAATTTCTTTATATCTTTCTCTACATTTAATTTTTAAAATTTTAAAAAGGAGACATATTAAATGAATAAATTTGATTAATCATCTAATAATACTAATAAACAACGAAATTAAAACAAACTAATAATACCTCTACCAATGTAGGTGTTGAAGCAAGTGTTGTTGATATTTTGACCCAATGAAGAATCAACCACATATTTAAAACTCACTTTGTTCATCATAAGTTAGATGGACGAACATGCACACATTGTTTAAAAAGCTTATGACTCGTAGCATAATTGTTAGTCTATATAAGCTTAAATGTTTTGTTTGCTTTAATTATGTTCTTGTTACTAGTTTGATTAATTCAAGTTTTATAGAATATGATTGTTAATTTCGATTGATTTATATTCCTTAAGGTAGTCGTGTTTTAACTTAGCTTATTCGTTAAACCGCGTGTTCTTAACTGTTTGCTTAATTCGGTATGCCGTTTGCTTAATTCGGTAATCTAACGCAAGGAATATAATTCATATAGAATCGAATACGCTTGTTAATCGTTTCTATAAATTGAGAGAGAATTAAATCCGCTTAGGAACTGGTAATATAATAACCGATGATAAGTTTGAAATTCCTGAAACATTAGATTAATCTGGTTTTCATAACTATTTTCAATCAATATATTTTTTTGTTTCTAATCATTGAAACCAAACCAAAACCCCCATAATTTACGGTTCTTTTTACTTGATTCTAATATTGCTAAATTGATTGTGGGTCATTGTGAAACGACCAAGGTTAACTACCTTGTACTACATTTTATAAAACTTATTTTTGACGGCTTGCGACAGCGATCATTTTGTAAATTATTTATAACCCTAAAGATGAAAATCAAAGAAAGAAATGATGAAAAAAAAAATGTAATTTCATACAAAAAAATAATAATCCAACAATGCATAAAATCCATAAAAACAACAAATTGCAGCAAGGTAACAAAAAGAAGAGAACTAACCCTTTGAGATCACCAGTGAGGGAGTGAGAGAAGTTTGAGAATCGAGAACCACCATTTGAGACGTTGAGAGGTGAGGAATGAGTGACAGTTTGAAAGTCACGGTTTGACAATTCTAAGATTATGACAATCGCATTTTGAGGATGACGGTTTCAGAATCACATGAGAAAAAGTTTCAGAATCACAATTGTAAAAGAAGGATTTGTGGTTTGAGAATTGCATTTGAGAAAGTGAATGGTGAATGTGAAGGATTTACGATTTTTTACTAATGTTAGGGAAAATGTAAAAGATACATATTTTACGATTTATTCCTTACTTTCGATGCACTCTCAAACTCTCACATGGGTTTCTGATTTTGTAAACATTTTAAAAAGGTTCATGAATCTTATTAAGAGTTTAAAGGATACATACTACTATCGGTGTAAATTAATTTTACACTTACAACTAATAAGAATAACACAATTTTTTATGTCATATAAGAATGTGAAGTTAAGGAAGGTGATGTGGCGGAAAAACATAGTTGTGATAAGTTGTTAGTGTAAAATTATTTTACACTATTTTTCACCGACGATGCATATTCCTTTTTCTCATTTATTAATATGTAAAGTTTTTTTTGTTGACAATATTAACATGTGAAGTTAGTTTCTATAACTAGCTACTTATTACTATTGATTAAGTTTCTATATTTTAGTAATTTACTTTCAATTTTTTCTCTCACTTTATCCGCTTATTATCAATTTAGTCTATAATATACTTTCAAAATGACTAATATGAATAAATTTTGAAAGAATAAAAACTTTTTTAAAATATTTATAAAGTCATTCATAAAGTTAATAACCAATTTAATAATCTAAAAAAAGGTATTTTCTAGTAGTGATTGTATAATAAATCGCCGTCTTCAAATATATTTTATCTTTTTAGAAGGAGACAATATTCGATGATGATGATGATGAAAAGGAATTGAGAAGGGAACATGATAATATAACTTAGAAACAAAATAATGAAAAGGGGAATATAGTGCTAAGATATTGTACAATTGCATGATAGCTGTGCTCTACGATATGTAAATGTTTGTACCTAATCTTTTTGCAAGGATTTCTAATATATAATCATAATAGTAAATGTTTGTACCTAATCTTTTTGCAAGGATTTCTAATATATAATCATAATCACTACTCGTCTCATCTCATCATCTCCTCGTAAAAGATATTAACGACAATATCTATCGGGATATATAGGGGTGTAAGCGGATAAAAAAATTCAATTAAATCAACAATTCAAATCAATCCAAACCAATCCAATATCTATCGAGATATTGAAGGTGTGAAAAACACAAGAAGAGGGGTTAAATTGTGTTTTGAGAGTTTTTGAAAATTTCTTCTAAGTTTTGCAACTTATCAGAACTTGCAGCGGAAAAACAAACACAATACCTTAGAGATAATGAAAACAATAAGAGAGAAGAGAGAAAGAGATGAACACAAAGTTTTTATACCGGTTCCCCTCACAAACTGAGAGTACTTCAGTCCCCTTGCACTTCCAAGAGATTTTACTATAATCACACAAGATTACAATTGTTCAAGCATACATGCAAGAGACTTCCAATGCTCAAGTAACTACTTACAAGAGACTTTCAATGCTCAAACACACAAGCAAGAGACTTCTTACAAAGTTTACAAAGTAACAAAACAATATTTGAACTTCTGATAATAACATCAGAGTTCTGAACAAAATAATACAACTTTAAAAACAAGACTAATCTTAGAATTCTAATAAAAGAATACTAAGGTTCAACAACTGAACTAATCAGAAGTTGAAAACTGTTTGTCTTGAATTTTGAAATAAGCTCAACGTCATTATCATGATCATAACGGTTTTGTACGATGATTTCTTTTGCCACTCTGAATTTGCCAATATTTGATGATAGTCGTTAAGCATAGAATGTTCTTCTGAATATTCTTCTGACAAATTATGTTGTCTTCGTAATCATTAGAATCTCGAGTTTCCATTACAGGTTCTGATGAGGAGAACTTCTGATTGACTTTGACTTGCAACTTCTCGTTGTCTTAACTTCTGGTGTTACATATAAGAACTTGCTTGAGTCAACTTCTGGTGACGCTTTTAATGCAAATCAGAACTTCTCTTTTAGCTCATTAGTGTACATAAATTTTTAACTTATATACCTGCACATTAGAATAAATTATCAGTATTTCCTATTATATATTAATACTATTATTATCATCAAAACTTACTTGGGTTTCATTAGAACCAAATTTGTTTCAACAGATATATGTTTTGCTTGAATTGCATATGCCCCACTTTGTTATGAGTCCCTCAACTCAAAGGGTGAACGACACCAAGGCTCAATTATCATGTACTTTCTTTTTTTACCATCAGGCTCAATTATCATGATTCATGACCGAGACAAATCATTTATCTTATATATTACAGTAAAGTTCATATCACTTAAAGGTTCAATATATAATAAGGTCTAATATCACTTATTCATATTCAATATCACTCCTTATGTTGCAAGATTTTTAGAAAATAAATGACCTCTTATATGTGATGTACTATTCTTATTTCATTCACGTAAAGGGGCTTATAAGGTTGTTACATATATCCTAAGAAACTTTCATAGAAAATTTGCAAATTTTTTGGAATGAGTTGTTTTGGAAGAATTTATTGAATAACATACAAGAACAAATATAGAATAAAGTGTAATTTGTTTTGTTAGAAATACAAACATTTACGTTAACAAATTAAAGTTTGAATCCAATTTAAGAATGTAACAATGATTCATCACATCACATATTTTTCTAAAACTTCAAATTTCTCAATAAAGTCTTACAATTGTGCCGGTTCCTCGTAAATTTTTTTGTAATCCAATTTTATATAAAAAAAATTTCCCTGTAGAATTTTTGAAAATTTTCTTGCACTTTTCTGCCCATTTAATTTGCTACTTTTTGTTAAAAAATCACTTAATGAGATTCTACATTATACGTGAAAACAATTTCATCCATGTGTGTGTGTGTATTTTTTTTAGTACAATATGTGTGTGTATTTTAAAAATTGGATACTATTATTTTCCGGCAAAATCTAATGGAGAGTGACATAAATGGGTGTAGTGGGATAGCTGAAAATGATGTTATTATAATAAGAAGACAATCCAACAAACCTCTGGCTTGGTCGATTGTATAGATTAACCATTTATAATAATATAAGTGTAAGATATAATTTGTCAAAAAACAAAGTGTAAGATATAAAGTCAGAAAATATAATGGTCAATATATAAGAAAAATAAAAAATATAATGGTCCAGGGAAAAAAGATATAGCTGCATATATCTACTTTTGTTTGTTTTTTCTAGCTGCAACTTGCAAGCCAAGGGAAAACCAAATTGGATACAAATGGATTGTGTTAGTAATTTTATCTCCACAATCAAACACTTGATGTCTGTATCTCTCTAGTACTACGATGAGTTTGTCAGAATCACAATAAATTACTGTGATTTTGGTGATCGAAATACAAACAATCCGTGGCAAAATGTATATGTACAATAATTCTTTTACACACGACAAATCAATTTAAGATTAATCTTTAACGTTGCTATGGTGGTTGCGGTGGTTTCTCCACGTTGACAATAATCTCTTCCGGCCGTAATGGCTGACACGGGCAAGGCATAGCTATAAACTTTGGCACATCATCCCCCGGCATCAACACCGTTAAGCTCTGCCCCTTATTTTCCCTCTCCATTTCCTATTCACCAAGAAACAAAATTGTAAATTCAAATTAGTTACAACAAGATTAAAATCTATTGTAAAAGAAAATAAATACGTAGTAGTATTTGTTTATTTAATACGTTTCTACTACTAACATGATACAATTAATTTTGATTTCAAATTGTGAATGTGTTAGTAAAATTATGAAGAGAAAAGATTAAGAATAGATGCCAGCAGAATCAAATTGTTACCTTGAATTGAGATTTGGACTTGGAGGGTGGAGATTGGGTGTGGGTGTGTGCGGCCTCAAGATCGGAGAAAGATTGATGGAGTGAGCGAAACTTTTCCCAATGGTAGCAACATGAGAAGACGCCACTTAAGCTGAAGATGACGAGCAAGAGGAGGGCGGTGCCGAGTGGGAAGCCCATGGACGGCCGAGATGTGTCTACTTGTGGTGGCGAAAAATCGTGGTGGCTCTCCATTTTTTATAACTTAACCAAGTACTACTTGTTTGTTCTGATTTTGGCGTTGTTGTTGTTTCTATACTACTATAGCTTCTACTCATGTATATATGTATGTGTAGTTGAGGAATGAGAGAATAATAGCTTATGGGATATTAATAGAATTAATCAAGTGAAATAGAAGAGAAAGGGTGGCAAGCAAATGGGAATGTATTGTGTTGTTGGTGAAGGAAAGTAGGCGTGGGATATTTAAACACTTTAGACTTTAGAGAGCGTATAAATTAGAGAAAGGGAACAAGTTGAGGAAAGTAAAAGTGACTATCAAGTGTGTTTTGAGTGTTATTTTTAAAATATGGATCATACTAAAGAGTCCATCCGATGTACTTGTTAAGCATACTGAAAATGGAAATAAAATATAAAAGTAATGTTGATAAAAATAACTTTTTACACTTTCAATGCATTGAATGCATGAATTTCAAGACAAAATTTCCTTATTTATGTTCTTAACTAATGCACCGGGTGCATTATTTAGCATTTTCCTTAATATTTCAAAAGTTACTATATAATCCCATGTAAGATGATTTTGTGAATTTTAAAATCTTTATATATTAATGTTTGATATCAATTTGTAAACAACTTAATAACATAAAACATCGGGTATATTTGATTTGCAAAATATAAATATTGAATAGAACACGGCAAACATTTAAAGTATTGATCATATTTTGTCTTGTACGATATTTGATGGACAAAACATTATTTTATATTTTAGTCAATTTATATAGAGGATAAAAAATTGTCACTTAGTTCGGTAGAGGACATAAATTTTAATTTTTGTTCAACCTTTTAGCTCCCATTTTAATTTGTTCAATCTCAAGAATAATTTTAAAATAAAATACAATATAAATAAAATTGTCTTATTCAATTATTTTTTAATAAATCATTTGAGTTAAAATAATTGTCTTAGAAAATGCAGTCTTTTTTAACACAAAATTTTAATTGTCATTAATCAACAAAATGTATGCTATTAAACACAAAAATATATGCAATGAAACAGTTATTTTAACATATTTTATCATCCATTTTTATTACTTAATTTACCAAGAAAATACAAATCAATAACTCTTCCGTGAAAAAAAAAAAAAAAACTTAATTTTACATAATTTAAATAAAGTGCTTTTGTATTCCTTCCAATAATATTATTCTAAATTAAACCCGAATGATGTCCGGAAAATGGTACGGTAGGTTAGTAGGGTCGCTCCTCTTTGGCTTTGCCATGGAAGTGATGAAACATCTACTTATTGGAACGTGGAATTTAGAGATATATATGAATTATGAAGTTAAAGAAATACTATATTTTCTTTTAAAGTAATTATTACAATAAAGAAGGAAAAGATAAGATAACTATAAAATTATGAGAAACAATACAAAAGGGATATATTGTTATAATGATGTTGTGAGTATTGAAGAACACACTCGGTTGTAATTTCAATTTTCAGAGTAATAAATAATAATAATAATAACACAAAAGGGATATATTGGTAATTAATAATTTAATAGTTTGCATTAGTCAAAAAAATTTAATAGGATACATTTCATCCCGCACACTACAAGGAGGAAAATGAGACAATAGGATGAAATGAGATAGAATAAATTCTTGTATTTCACTTTATTCCATTCATTAATTTTAAAGAAATTCAAACAATTAAAACTTTAATATTCCATACTTTTTCATTCGTTCCATTAATCTAAACATAGCCTTAAAATTAAAATAAAATAAATGATAAGTTTTTTTTATAATAATATATATATATATAAATTAATTATCTACATTAAAAAGATATTGTTAGTGTATTTGTTACGGTATCTACTACTCCTTTAATTAATGAATTTGACTATTTGAAATGTCGTTAATAGTGACCGAATTAGAAAAATTAATTTGGATGGATCACTAAAAGAATTATAATATATAGATTAAATAAAAAAAAAATCATATTCCATACAAAAGAATAAATCATAAAAAATATAAAGATTTTATTTGACAACGTCAAATTATAGACTTCTGATTTATAACTTATAAGTCCATATTAAAAAAAATAAAATTATTTGATAACATATTTTTCAAAAGCTTATAACTTATTATTTTTTATTCTAATTTTATACCTTACTTAAAAAAATAAATACTTATATGCAAGTTTAATTACTAATTATATCTGATTCACATATGATTTAATACTTTATCTATAATAAAATTATTTTTTAAAATATAAGTATAACGTGACCCACCTCAACTCACCCCTAGTACCACCGTCCACCGGTGGTCGTCGAGCTCAACTTTTCTAAGTAACCATTCATAGTTTTTATTTCCTCTGTTCTACTTTAAATTACAATTAATATAAGTAAAATTTAATGAATTTAATTTTTGTTTACATTTGACCTTCTCATATTTAATTTTTGTTTACATTTGAACTTGTCATAAAATTGTTGCTAGCTTTGGCACTGACAAGTATATCCAACTTGTTGCCATATGCCAACTAGTTGAGGCTGGAAAGCATGAACTAGCTTTAATACTACCAAGTGTCTAGAGACTAGAGAATAGAGATGCTAAATCAAAATTAGATACATATATACAAAAGTGGCATTTTAATAATATTCATACATAAAATAGATATGTGAAATTGGATTTTAAGTCAAATTAAAGATAAAATAAAGTTAAATGGTTTTTGTTTAAATTATAAGTTATTTTAGAGAAATTAATGAAAACATACAAGTTGAAATTAAAAATGGCCGTAGAGTAGATTATATATAGGATTCGGGACCATTGAGCACAAAGTGAAATATTTGTGTACAACTTTTTGAATTCATATATGTCAATGTAATGTAAAATTTGTACTTGAGAACCTATGATATTTGTGCTGTCTCGCAATCAATTGCTATGTCTATATGACGAATCCTTGGTCCAATTGGGACCATTAACCCAGTGACGAGATAATTATCAAACCATATATAGAATCAAAACAGTATACGATACTTCCACTTCATTCAATTAATTATCAAACCGTAGGAGATGCTCAAATTCAATATGCTAACCATAGAGAGCACAAAACAAAGGGAAGGATTTTTTAATTTTTTTTTATAAGCAAGGATTTTTTTAATCATATATCCTTCATATTGTCTAAAAACCAAAAGATCCTATGTCTATTTGGATATATCCATCTATAATTCTGTTTGGCAAGTACAAAAAGCTAACTTATAGCTTATAAGTTAAAAGTTTTGTTTGGTAACAATCTTTTGAGAAAGAGCTTATAGCTTATTTTACTGACTTATATCTTATTTTTCATAAGCTATTTTAAATAGGTTATGAGCTTATAGCTTATAACTTATCATTTTTTCTTTCATTTTTACCCTTGTTATTTTAATTAAAATTCACTCTTACCCTTTATATTTTATTTTAATTTAAATTAAAATAACTATTTTTTTAGAAATCAAAATTTCTTCCATAAAAAATAAGAGATTACAAATCATCTCTTTTAAAAAACTAACAATCATCTTTCATATATTTATACACACAATATCGTTCGTCGTTTATGCTTCGCTCTCAACCGTATGCCATATATTATTTTGGATTAATATAATTGAAATCAAGATTATCTTTTTTTAAGCAAACTTAATTGATATTATCTTCCACTCAATTTAAAACTTTTTATCCTTTCAATCTGACTATGAAAGGTTGTGCACAAATATAAGAAAGGGTTCCTAAACTCAACTAACACCCAAAAAAATTGAAATCAATTTAAGTAAATGTGTTGGCCAAATTATAGATAAACGAAAACTTTATGTAAAACAAATCAATTACTTGATAAAAAACAAAAGTGGAACAATTTTGGTCTATATAAATAAAAACTATCAATCACAGAACATACCAATGTCTGAGTGCAAAACTGTTTATATGGAATACAGCAAAAGCAGAACATGAATTGAGAGGAACGGAAGAAAGAGGAGGAAGTTACAGTCTTACAGAGAATTTCTCAGACCAAGAGATCCAATTGTCGGGGGTGATGAAGTCTTCGACGGATTCAAAGTAGTTCCTGAACTTAGCAGCGTCCATTGACAGCAATTAGACTACATAGAACAATCATACGCCAATGTTATGCAATTATAGCTGAATACATATGTTTTGAAATTCGGAATAGTAATGAAAGCTTGTAAAATAAACTAGATAGAACCGAGCATCAGTCTAACAAAACATAACCAAGTGTGTGAGTGTGGAGATGATGCATGATCAGATTTGGTCTTTGTTTATGGTGAATTTTATGGCATGTCATTTCTGGTCTACCTAGACAGATAGTTGAATATTCCAAAGCAAATTCTAAACTAGTTAGTTTCCTAATTCATAAAAATAATGACACATTAATTCATGTATTTTTGTCATCTCAAGGTTTGAGCTTCAACTTAATTTTTTTAGAAACGACCAAAGTTAGTAATTGGTTGTTAGTGTTAGTTTATCCACCTCGTCAAGACTTGAACTCTGGACATTTATTCTTAACTCCGTTCACCCTTTGCTTAAACTAATTAAGCTACCAACCCCGCCCCCGAGCTTCAACTTAATAACATACAACAAAATGCTAAATCAGGCTCAAGCTCAACAATGCTCACCAAACTCTCCAAGATGACAATACTCGAAACTGAGTTCATGCATATGATACACAACAACACAAAGCAAGTAAGAAAAAACATAATGATCATTCTCTTATAGAAACAAAATTCACAGATAGAACCAATGCAGGAACAGGAAAGAAAAAATGGGTACAGTTCGAGCAATGTAAAAATGTAAATTCAGACAAAAGTACAGTTCTCACCTTGAAATACATTTCGCATTCTAAAATGAAAATGTGTCACCTAGTTAGTTCCCTAATTCATCAAAATTATGACACATGAAATTCATGTAATTTTTTTTAAACGATGAAAGTTACTAATTAGTTGTTAGTGTTAGTGTTAGTCTTTTCACCTCATCAGGACTTTTACTCTTCAAGCTCAAACCAGTTGAGCTACTACTAACCTAATGAAAATTAACTATCACTTAATCAGCTACCAACCAACCCTATCCCACCCCTGGGCTTCAACTTAATAACATACACCAAAATGCTAAAATCAGACTCAAAGCAAGTAAAAAAAAAAACATAATGATCCTTCTCTTACAGAACAGTGTAGCTACTCAAATTGCTTAATGAAGAAGATTATTAACATAATAATTCAAGATTATAGGCAGTGGCAACATAAAACATGTTCCTTCCAAATACCTGAGTTGAAGATCCACAAATGAGAGTATAAGAAAGGCGAAAGTTGTGAGATCGAGTGCTGCAGAGTGAGAACGAGAAAAATGGTGCCATGAAAAAAAATAAAATAAAAATGGTGCCATGGAGATTTGCTCAGAGCTCCTCCGTGTTGTTTCTTTCGCGCCTATAAACTCACTCTTTGTTAAATTTGTTTTTATGGATTTGAGCTTGTAGGAGCCCATAAACTATTAATAAATTGTGTGAATTTCTTTTCGGCTTTCTCGTAGAAAATTACTTTTGTCACTCTATCAGTTACTCGCTCGTCCTGCAAGTTGCCCATTTTACCTTTTCGCTACTTAAGTAGCGGACGTTGTAAAAATGAGTAATTTTTGGAGAAAAAAAACACCCTAAATTTGTATCCGCCACTTAAGTAGCGGACCTTATAAAAATACGAAATGTGAGTAAAAAACATTCTATATGAAAACACCCTACAAGAAAATTTCACATTTTTATAGAATCCGTGTCTTAAGTAGCGGATGTTATAAAAATGTGAAATTTTTATAAAAGCACCATACTACATGAAATTTGTGAGGTTTTTAACGTAGAATCCGCTACTTAAGTAGCGAATGAGGGTATTTTGATAATTTCGTAGGGCACGCCCCAAAATTAGTAAAGTGACAACAATAATTTTCTTCTTGTAAGCCTCCTAGATTTTAAAAAATGTCACTCATTTTAGAGTTCGAACAATGTAAAAATGCAATTTTTGGAAAAACATGGTTCACACCCTAGTCCCTAGAGTTAGAGGACAGTTCACAATGAGGATGTGGTCGGTGGTAAGAATTTTGTTATTTTCTATAAATTGAAACATTTTCTTCATTTTTTTTTAATCATTCATACTCCTAACATCTCCTCTCTCTTCTCTCAATTATTTTCAATATTTTATGTGTAAGTAATCGAATAGTCTATCTAACAACTAGATCGATTTATTCTCTTATAGATTCACATGAGCTTCACTAACAAGTAATCAACACTTTTCATTATCGATGTCTTCTCTAATTGCATTTTGTATCTTCCTAGAAAATACTTGTAAATTTTCTTTTTGAATAGTTGGAGAAATGTATTTTACGTTTTGAGGAACAATTTTCATGAATACTTTGTGTTTTTTTTGTTGTAAGAAGCCAAAAAAAAATTATCATTTGAAGAAAATTTTCTCAATTTCTATCCCACTCATTCATTACGTCCTCTAAGAAAATTTAAAGTTCACAAAAATAAAATATACATGCTAAAAGATATTATTATATAGTAAATATTTTTTAAAATATTCAGAGAAGACTGTGGTCTCTGTTGCTCCCCCTTCTAACTGTGTCCTTGGATACAAAGTAATGCCAAAGGGTGCCTTGTAGTTCAAACAAATGATGCCAACACTTTTTGGTACCTATAGGTGATGCATAAATATTCTAACAACATTTGCGGGGCCTAGTGTTGGTACCTATATATCGATTTATTCTCTTATAAATTCACATGAGCTTCACTAACAAATGAATGAGCCAGTAGTGACAAATTGTGCAAAAGAGACAACACTAATAAACAGTTAACACCAATAAATGAGCCAGGATTGCCACCAGCATCATATGTATTCCAAAGTGTGTTGCAAAAAGTAATTAAGCATGTTCATCTTCTCAACATTACAACTCTATCATAGTTGAGTAAAGAAGGACATCCTAGTGTTCATACTATCTTCCATCAAAATATTGATTGTACTCATTGGTGTGTAGTAGGAGTCCTTGATACTTGGAATGAGCTTCTATATGCATCAATCTAAAATTAGAATAAAGTTTTCACCAATATTGATTTATGTGGATGTTGTTACATTTTGCATAGTCTATGAAAAAAAATTAAAACAGTGATCACAAATACAATTTATTTTTATCAAAAATGAAGACTGCACAAAAAAATATCTCCGTAGGACATGTTATTTGTAGTAATTCAAAATGCCATTATTGATGAAATCAATACCAAAATAAAATGTTTGATAAAGTTTAATACCAAAATGCTTGGATTCCTTCACCATAAGGCCAAGGGAAGGTAGATGTTGTGTCCCATCAAGGTGATTGGAATAGTCTTTGGTCAACTCATGCACCTCCAAAGGTTAAACATCTCTTATGGCCGATTAGTAAAGGGTGCTTACCTACCCGTGGCCGTATGCGACTACAAGAAAGTATTCAAGCTAGACAACCAGCAGGCTTGGATCACATGTTAATGCCTCGGTTTCAACAAGCCTTGTCCACAAGAGAAGTAATCCACACAGTATATTCTAAGGAAGATAAAGACACGGCGGGAATTTTGCAATGCTTGTTTGGGTACTCTGGAACAATAGAAATAATAAGGTTTGAAATGGTGTAAATGAGACGGGAAGACATTTGGGGTTGAAAGCACGCCACCTATGGGAAGAATGACACTCGGTCCAATTAGTGCAACATGGTCAGCAACATCTCCAACAACATCAGCATGTTCTTAATTGGCAAAAACCACCTCTAGGATGGTATAAATGTAACGTAGATGCGGGATTTCATATGGAGTTGAATAAGACTAGTTTGGGATGGTGCTTACGGGATCATTTGGGACGATTTGTCTTGGCAGGAACTTCGTGGTTGGAAGGGAATTGCTCTATATTGGAAGGGGAATCCATTGCCTTACTGGAAGCTTTGAAAGAAATGGAAAATAGAGGCATCTCTCATGTGATGTTTGAGATGGATTCTAAAAGTTTGGTGGATGCAATTCATCATCTTTACGACGGTAGTTCCGAGTTTAGTTTTTTAATTTTGCATATTAATAATATTTTATCTTCTAATTCAAACTTTAAGGTGAAGTTTATTAAGCGACAAACGAATAGGGTAGCTCACTCTCTTGCTAGGACGACAATTTCTTGAGCTAGTCACTATCTTTGAAACTCTACCTCTTTGTATTACTCCTATTATGATTAATGAAATGATATAAGTTATTGTGTGTAAAAAAAACTTGTTTGAAGTTGTTTTTTTAGAAAAAATTAGGGTACGAAATTTTTTTATTAATCAAAGTGTCTCTAAGGACCATTTTACAACTATTCATGAAAAAGTTTGAACTCGACATGTTGAGGTTTGTTGTTTTTCCAAGTAGGCACTTATTTTGTTTTAATTGGGGGTTTTTTTTTTTTTTTTTTGAAACGGCTAAATTTTATTAAAGACAACTCCTCCACAAGAAGTGAAAGGAATTGTCGTGGAACATACAACAAAGGTAACGTGATATAACACAATTACCATCACCTAATCAAAACCCCAATCCACCCATACACCAATAATGATCCGCTAAACCCACCAGAGTTAATCCCTACCCGACCCTAGGAGACACCACTAGGCACTAACTTCCGAACTCGAATTAAAATTACTCGGCCCATCAGACCCAGAAAGTAGCCCCGAAAGTCAAAGGTTGAGGAACCCCGGTAGTTAGGGAATCGACAGTCAACACCGGATGCAGACAAGTTCGTCCCGATACCAGAGACCTGCAAGTCTCAACAGACTTGAACACCCCTCAGCGACTCCAAGAGTCCTGCAAATCTCACCAGATTTGAAATTGGTCATGGACTCTTGTATCAGGAGAATCCATTCACACGCGACATTAACCATCCAACGCCTCTCCATCACCAATACGTCCCGGAGGTACGATAAAACGACAACATCCGTCAACACGGAGTGTCTACATACCCCACCCTTTCGGGCGCGCTAGGACAACTTCCAAGACCAAGAAAAAAATCCTCAGCCAAGCACCACCTCAGTCCACCACCATCACCACTGCCAGCACAACCTTCAAACAACCCCACCAAAAACCAACGCCACACCAACACCAAACAGCAGCAAGACAGAAACATCACCACCACCGCACCACCACCACCTATGCAAGAGCACAACTCTACCACTGCCCTCACCACCTCTGCACCACCTAAACAGCACGAAACCACGCAGACAGCAGAGCCGCCCCCACCACGCCGGAAACAACAAACGAACAGGAAAGAACAGAGAAACCAACCGTCGGCCACCGCCATCAGAAACGAACGAACTAGACTCACCACCAACGTCAAAAGGCCACGCCCAACCTCCAGAATCAAACCCAAACACCACCTCCGCCGGAAGACAGCAACACCTCTACACCAATCACCACCTAAACCGAAAGAAACAGAACATCTACCAACCGGCAAGAGGTAACAGCAGGCGACGACCAAGAGCTAGGCGACCGGAGCCATTGATGGAAAGGAGCTCGCCGGAAAAGATAACGGAATCCGCTCCCACGACCTCGGTACACATCGCGAGAAACTCGTGACAGAAACGAGGAAGACGAAGAAGGTACAGTGGTGTGGAGGTGGGAGCTCAACACACCACCACCTAGATGATTACATGGCGGCGGCGTGAGTTTGAAAGTAATACACTTTTATGTTGTTCCTTAATTTGGCATATGATATTAGGATCAAAGAGGGAAACATTTTTACTCAAATTCGACCATGTGCTTATCAATGTACCATAGCATAATCTTGGCTTTTGTAGTTTTGGAGAGTATATTTCTAATACACTTCCATTTTTTTTTTGTTATTGTTTCTCTTATTTGTATTGTTATCTTTTCATTATTTATCTATATATATTTATCTTTGCCATTCAAAAAAAAAAGTACAATAGCATAATTCAAAATGTGAAGTCGACTTAAAAAGTGATAACAGGATAAATAGATTAGTAAAAGCCACTATAGATGTAATCTGCCCTCTTAAATTAATCGTGTTGGATGATGTTAATTGTGTCTCATTACCTCGTTTAGTTCAGTAGTTTAGATTCTCTTTTATTAAAAAAGAAAGCAACTATAACTCAAGATATCCGATCATTACTCATCAGTCAACCAACCTAATATTTCAAGAAACCGATGAATGAGTTACTCTTCAAAATGAATTACTACTATACTTCATAACACGATTCTGTTAAAAGCTCATCAAATAAAATAGAGCGTTGCTATTTGGTATCAAAATTTCACTACAACAGTTGACAAATTGGCAAATAACGAGAATAGCTTGCCATACAGTCATACACAGAGGAAGGATAACACAGAAAACCTTTCATAAGGATAGAAAAGTAACTCTACTTCAATAACTGCATTCCGCGAGAGTCTTATTTTTTGGGGCAATATTTAGCTTTTCCAATGGAATAAAACTTCAATTTCCACAAAAACACTAATATTAGAATCAAATCTTAGTCAAGGATCAAATTGAATACTATATACCATGTATAAATGGAATTTCTATAGCAGCAGTAGCAGGGTCATGTTGCAAAATTGCAAATTAGTTATCCTAATCAGAAAGAAAAAGTTATTTACATAAAATAGGTAATCGAATTGAATCTTTCACTCATCTGCAACAGACAGATTGTACTTTCTTGCCAAAGTATGGGCAGTTTTGTCTGTCATAATGCCCTCTATCATCCTAAACTTTTTGTAATGCACTTGAAGAGTTTCGGCCTGCTGGGTTGCTAGCTTCTCTTCTTCTTTTAGTAGCAACTAAAAAAAGCATGCAAATAAACACACTTAGAATAACGTAACGCAAACTCTTATAGCATAAATCAAACAATCATACTTTTAATCAGTGTTGTTAAATAACAGGTATAGCGACTATAAAATCTTAACAAACTGCTATTTTTTAGTGGTACATGATTCAATACAAAGTGTCGCCAAATAGAGACTATAGCAACACTATAGGTTAGCGGAATTTGAAAGAACCGTTATTTTCCACAATCCAAATTGACAACAATGATTTTCAATGATTAACAGGTCAGTTGAGGACTAGATGATCTTACATACAAATTAAAATAAAAGTAGTGTATCAAAAGCTACTAGGAATAAACTAGAAGCAATGAGTTTAGAGTTCAAACAACTGTGCTATCATCAACTGTAAAAATAGGGAAAAAGTGAGTTCTTCAGCCAGATGAAGGAAAAGGATGCATTTTGATTTTGGTTTTAGTATCAGTTACATTGTGTCTCTTTCTCTAAGACAACAAAATTTCAGACAAGAATGGACTTCTCTGCCATGAGCTTGTCTGTATTCTATAGTGAGCAATTACGGGTGTACTGACATCTGATTCAATTTGAAGTGCATCATAACAAAAACTCACTAAAATTCAAATGTGGATAAAATTTGCTTTAAAGACAAGACTCACTTAAGGGTCTTTTTTACTTCAAGTCTCCCACAAACATTTTAAACATGAGTGTTTCCTTTCAGTAATTTTCTCTCATGGAGCAATGCCGATGTTACATATTTACATGACACATGGTAGTGATAAAACAAATAAACTTATTTTCCAACCAGTTGAGTTCCAACTTCCCATAGAATTTGAAATCCATAGTTTCTTACATCTCACCACTCTTTAAAAGTTTCATACATATGTGGAAAAATTAAATTGTAAAGATAATCTTTACTCTATTAATAGTTTCAAGGTAATCTGTGATAGTCATATAGATCTTATAAACATTAAGATAATCTGTAATGACCCATAAGATTATCTTTACTCTATAAATAGTTTCATACATATGTGGAAAAATTAAAGCCATTTTTTCCATATCTCACCACTTTCCCCATATGTAATTTTGTACTTAATGTTTACTATTTGTGTTATGTCAATTTCACCCTAACTTCCCATTGTGAACATCAGTATAAGTAATAAAGGTTATGTGCTAATGACCCATAAGAAATTCAGCATCACTTGGCACATCACCATTTTCCCTGGCTGCTCCCACAAACTTACTACTTACAATAAACATACTTAAGGTTACTATTAACTGCTCTTCAGTTAAAGAAAAATGATGAAACAAATAAATATTTATTTCGAAATTCTTATGTTCAACATCTACTTCTAGAAGCTTAATATAAAATTTGAAGGAATTATTGGAATAGTAATAGCAATAAGAGAAAACAAATTGATTACTAAGAATGAACTTACTTCATGCATTTTTGTTATCTCCGCAGAGTGTTTCCGTGTAAGAAATTTCAGTTCCATAGCTACCTCAAAATAAGGGTCCGTTTGCTCCAGCCAGCAACACTTTATCTTCCTATTGGGCTTTATTGGCCGGTCATCAAACATTTCCATTACGGCCGGACGAGCTCTTACGGGACGTGGCATCCCTGACATCATGAAAGGATACTGCTTAATCATTGCTATCACATCCTTCACCTTCTTGGCAGAATCCAATTCCACCAATGCACATTGTGGCAGACTGGTTGGTCCTATGTTGTTGGGAATAAACTTGACACTTTTCACAATTGCAAACTGATCAAGAGCAGTTCTAATCACAGATTCAGTCACTTGCGGTGACATGTTGTCAAAGTACACTGTCCTTTTAACTTTCTCTTCAAATGCAGCATACTCTTCAGCTGCTGATTCCATGTGTGAAACGAATAAAACCTGAGAATAAAAAATTAAGGTTTAAAGTAAATGGAACTTGTTGGGTCACCAAAAGGGGGCAGCCAGGGGGATCATCCACATTGGGTCTAAGAACACCTTCACAAGTGAGTTGGACACCACACTCTAACCCAAAACCTTAAGGTATTAGGTTCATGGGTCTTCTCACTTATAAAGTGTTCAACCTCCACTATTTTAAGCAATGTGGGACTTCTCACTCACACTTGCCACAACAATCTCCCCCTCAAGTGTGAGTCCATCCATTCTAGGATATGCTCCCCCTCAAGCGGAAGCTTTCTTCATCACTACACTTGTACCGCCGTTGTACCATTTGCACTCAACGGAACCCGCCACCTGACCACCTTTGTCAGGAAGACTTTCGACACAAGGAGCCGGTCGAACCCTTCGTCGAACCATCGGCTCTGATACCACTGTTGGGTCACCAAGAGGGGGCAGCCAGGGGGATCATCCACATTGGGTCTAAGAACACCTTCACAAGTGAGTTGGACACCACACTCTAACCCATTTATGTCAGAATCTGTACTCACTAAGAAGGAAAAAATATTTCTTTTTCATTGTCGATTGGGTCATCCTTCTTTCGGAGTCATTAAAGTTTTGTTTCCGTCTTTATTCACTAAGGTAGATGTTGAAAGTCTTCATTGTGATGTGTGTGAGTTTGCTAAACACAAGCGTCTACCCTTTCCAATAAACAATAAAAGAAGCACTTCCCCTTTCTATCTTATTCATTCAGATGTTTGGGGTCCCTCTACCGTTCCAAATGTAACTGGCGCTAGGTGGTTTGTAACTTTTATAGATGATTGTACTCGGGTTACTTGGGTGTTTTTACTCAAATACAAGTCTGATGTCTGTACAGTTTTCCCAAAATTTTTCTACATGATTAAAAATCAATTTGGAGTGAACATCAAAAGGCTTAGGTCTGATAATGGAAAAGAGTACTTCAATCATGTTCTTATTTCTTTCTGTCAAAAGGAGGGAATTGTCCATGAGTCTTCTTGTGTTAAAACACCACAACAAAATGGAACCGCAGAAAGGAAAAATAGGCATCTATTAGACCAAACACGAGCACTGTTGTTTCATCAAAATGTTCCCAAAAATTTCTGGGGGGAGGCTGTTCTCACTAGCACATATCTTATTAATCGATTACCCTCTAGAATATTAGGGTTCAAGAGTCCTATGGATGTTCTTTCTTCCTTCTATCCAAATTTGTCAGCAAGTAATAATCTTAAACCTCGAATCTTTGGGTGTGTGTCATTTGTCCATGTTCATTGTCAAGATAGAAAAAAACTCGATCCTAGAGCCCTAAGATGTGTTTTTGTCGGGTATTCCCCTACTCAAAAAGGATATAAGTGTTTCCATCCTCCATCTAAAAAGTTTTTTGTGTCACGGGATGTAACCTTTCATGAGAGGGAATCATACTTCACTCAACCTTATCTTCAGGGGGAGAACCATATGGAAGAGAAGCTTGAAACACTTGATCTTTCAGATCTTGAGTCAAATATAATCAATCTTTCTGGTACTAAGTCAAATACATCTGGTTTCGAGTCAAATAGACCCAATCTGTCCGGTATCGAGTCAAACACACTTGTACCAAATCCATCCGAGGCTGAAGAACTCGGAGCAGAGTCAAATCAATCAAATTCGCCTGCAGCCGAACATGGACCTGAAGTGGATGTAAGATATGGAAAGAATCTGGTTTACATGAGAAAGTCAAAGGCCATTCCTGAATCGACACAAGTACAAGAACCTGACTCGACTCCTTTGAATGGGGTAATTAATTCTTCTGAATTACAGGATGAAATGACCCAAACAACATATGATGACCTAGACCTTCCAATTGCCATTAGAAAAGGAACTAGAAAATGCACCAATCAACCTTTATATCCCCTTTCAAACTATCTTTCTTTTCAAAAATTCTCACCTAGCCATAGAGCCTTCCTTACAAACCTAAACACTACTCCCATACCTACTAATGTTTCTGAGGCATTGTCCGATGAAAAATGGAAGCAAGCTATGAATATCGAGATGAATGCATTGAAGAAGAATAAAACTTGGGAGTTAGTGACTTTACCAGAAGGGAAGAAGCCAGTTGGATGTAAATGGGTGTACACGGTAAAATATAAGGCTGACGGATCAATTGAAAGATATAAAGCCAGGTTGGTTGCCAAAGGGTTTACACAAACCTATGGAATTGACTATTCAGAGACATTTGCTCCGGTTGCAAAGATGAATACTGTCAGAGTAATATTGTCACTTGCTGCCAATTATGGTTGGGATTTACAACAGTTTGATGTGAAGAATGCCTTCTTACACGGGGAACTTGAGGAGGAGATTTATATGCACATACCACCAGGGTATGATAAAAATGTACCCATCAATACAGTCTGCAAGTTGAAAAAGGCGTTATATGGCCTGAAACAATCACCTCGAGCATGGTTTGGAAGATTCACTAAGGTTATGACATCGTTGGGGTACAAGCAAAGTCAAGGGGATCATACCTTGTTCATCAAACACTCGCCACAAGGGGGAGTAACAATTTTGTTAGTGTATGTAGATGACATCATAATGACAGGAGATGATTTGATGGAGCATCAGATCTTGAAACAATGTTTAGCTAAGGAGTTTGAAATAAAAACTCTTGGAAAGCTGAAGTACTTTTTGGGAATCGAAGTGGCACATTCTCGAAAAGGCATTTTTATATCTCAGCAAAAATACATTACAGATTTACTCAAGCAGACGGGTAAAACAGCGTGCAAACCTGCGAGCATTCCTATGGATCCAAACCTTAAATTGGGTAATACCGAAGAAGGTGTTGCAGTGAATAAAGAAATGTATCAGCGTCTAGTTGGGAGATTAATTTACTTGTCTCACACTAGACCAGATATTGCCTATGCTGTAAGTATGGTTAGTCAATTCATGCATTGCCCGAAAGAGATCCATTTACAGGCAGCTCATAGAATTCTGCAGTATCTCAAGGGAACTCCAGGAAGAGGAATTTTGTTCAAAAGAAATGGAAATACAACCCTTGAGGCCTACACTGATGCAGACTATGCTGGTTCAATTATTGACAGGAGATCCACTACCGGGTACTGCACCTTTCTTGGAGGAAATCTTGTGACTTGGAGAAGTAAAAAGCAAAACGTAGTAGCACGTTCTAGTGCTGAAGCTGAATTTCGAGCCATGGCACAAGGCATTTGTGAATTACTTTGGCTCAAAATTATATTAGAAGATTTGAAAATCAAATGGGAAGGACCTATGAAGCTCTACTGTGATAACAAGTCAGCTATCAGTATAGCACATAATCCGGTTCAACATGATCGAACTAAGCATATCGAGGTTGATAGACACTTCATTAAGGAGAAGCTTGATAGTGGGCTGATTTGCACCCCATATGTGTCCTCACAAGGGCAACTTGCGGATATTCTCACTAAAGGATTAAGTAACTCAAATTTTGAACGACTTGTATCCAAGCTGGGAATGGAAAATACCTATTCACCAGCTTGAGGGGGAGTGTTGGAAATAGTAAATGTTTCTCTCATTGAAAATAAAAGCATTTAAGTCTTTAGGTTCATGTATGCTTAGATTCATGCATTTACTACTTAGGAAGTTGGACTTGCATTTATTTCTCCTTGTAAACATAACATCTAATTTATTATGGTGCGTATATAAATATCATGGTTGCTGAGTGCTTTACACACTCATGCACATTAAGAAAAAAAAAAAAAAAAAAAAAAAAAAAATTGTTGTGGCAAGTGTGAGTGAGAAGTCCCACATTGCTTAAAATAGTGGAGGTTGAACACTTTATAAGTGATGGGTCTTCTCACTTATAAAGTGTTCAACCTCCACTATTTTAAGCAATGTGGGACTTCTCACTCACACTTGCCACAACAATTTTTTTTTTTTTTTTTTTTTTTTTTTCTTAATGTGCATGAGTGTGTAAAGCACTCAGCAACCATGATATTTATATACGCACCATAATAAATTAGATGTTATGTTTACAAGGAGAAATAAATGCAAGTCCAACTTCCTAAGTAGTAAATGCATGAATCTAAGCATACATGAACCTAAAGACTTAAATGCTTTTATTTTCAATGAGAGAAACATTTACTATTTCCAACAGAACTAAACATTGGGTAGTAAAACCCAAACAACACAGCTAGCTTGTCAAGTTATTGATTTAAACCTTGAATTATTAGTCTCAATTCATTTCCACATTTAAAGAAATCCAACGGTCAAGAATCGGTTTGGACACTAATTTGTTCAATTGCAATTCATATTTTTTCTTTTCTAGTTTCTTACATCTCATTTGTCTTCTGCCAACAAATTGTTCACCCACTTAATTATGAATTTGTTACAAGTAAATAGTTTAAATTGACAAATAGTTTAACACTATCATCAAATAAAAGTTCCATTTCTTTGGGCACGTCTATGCAATCAGGGACATTTTTTTAACACTATCTTCAATTTAATGAACTAAAATTATTTTGATTAATCACTTTGACAGAAACAAAGGGCTATAGTTCAATCCTGAGTTATGTGCATGCTATCACCACAATATCCAAAACACAACAAAAATTGGATGAAGGAAGCAGAGGATGATAATGAGTATACAAATGAGATTCTTGACTTTTGACACCAATCCAATATGTAATGAGAAACATAAATACATATCATGTAATTCAAGCTTCATATTGCATTATCAATAAAAATATGATATTTTAACATATTTCAAAAACCTATTTTTCAAATTGTGAATTGAATCTTATTATGAATCATATGATACATTATCAATAAAAATATGACATTTTTACGTAAAATCAAGTGAAATAGAAAAAGTATAAGTTGGGTCTGTTATATCTTTATAAAATCTCAAAATGATTCAAAGTTTCAAATCATAAATAGAAAAGTGTTTGGCTAGACAAAATTGGCAAAAAAACACATGGCTTACTACACTAAGTTCAGGTTGTGATTCTTTACAACGAATTGAGATTAAAGACGAGTTTCATGTCTCAAATATGCACACACAGAGATTCATATCGATACGGGGTCTAGGCTATATATAATTGGCAACATAATTGTTAAATCAGTATTTGGCCATCATCTAGATAACTTGTTCTGTATTTGCAGACATATTATGGGGTCTAGGCTACATATAATTGGCAACATAGAAAACATTTTTGTTCAGCTTCTACTTAAAATCACCAAATAAATAAAACAGTTTCTTAATATGAACAATCCCCATTTCACCTCATTGTTATTGCACCTTCCTCACCATACAAAAAGGAATAATAGGATTACAAATAGTCAAATATCTATAGTGAGTGCTCCATGATTAGTTCAGCATCTATAGTTTTTACAACCAAACCATTTTGATTAAATCTGGATTATTAAGATCTTCCTGCAGTAACCATTTAACTGCACGGAATCCATTTCCGTCAAAAGTAGGATTCCCTGACTGTAGGTGATCCGTTGAATGTTATGTTTTCTGACTATACACATAATATGTGCAAATCTAAACAAAGCCGAATTGTTTGAGTTTATCATCTGACATAAGTACTTGTGAGATTGTTTAACATAGTTTACGGAAACAACTTATGACATGTTCATAAGCTATTTTCGGCTTATTTTCATAAGGTCTTCAGGTTAGTATAGGAAAAGTTATATGAAAAAAGTTTTACTCTATTTTATCTTTTCTTATAAAAAATAGCTTATAGATAAACACTTATGCACAGAAACAAGAACAATAATGAAGGGCAAGAATTTGAAGTGAGATGGATATACCTTGGATGAAGAAAGAAACCTGTGAGAATTACAAACAATTGAAGCCAAATCAGACAGAAGATATATGCTGCAGCACCAATGTTAGGTTTGAGTTAGTTAATCGAAATAATTAAAAATCATTTCAACTATCTCACGCACACAAATTACAGAGGACTAAAACTAATGAAATTTTAAAAAGTAGCTACAATACCAAGACCAGAATCCTATCCAAAATGTTAGTAAGTTAATTAATTAATAATAAGCAGAGATATATACCTTGAATGAGAGATTAATTGAACAAGATGGAGAGATTTAGTGCTCGTGCACTTTGGGGGAAATTTAGGGTTTTGGAGGGTTCGTGAGAAACGGTGACCGTGAAGGGTTCTGAGAAATGGTAATGGTCAGAAAGGTGAAGTGGAGAGGAGCGGTGGTTCTGAGATGGAGGTGAAGTGAAGAAAGGGACGGTTACCGGATCTGTGAAAAGGGATGGTGAAAGAGTGAAGAAAATTGAAGAGTGAATTTGTCACGTGAGAGTGAACTTATCATTAAGCCCAATAATAGCGTTTTTTGAAGAAGTGCTATCGTAGCTATATTTATTAAAGCGCCCGCAATAAAAATGCTATTAAATACTTATGAAATAAATTTTTTACTATCTACGATAGCACTTCTGATAGTAAAGTGTTATTATAACTATTTGAGTGAGATATTTAATAGCTTTTCTGTAAAAGCGCTATTAAATTAGTGCTATTGTAAACCAAAATTGTAGTAGTGAATCAACACTTTACTTTTCATTATCGATGTCTTCTCTAATTGCATTTTGTATCTTTCAAGGAAATACTTGTAAATTTTCTTTTTGAATAGTTGGAGAAATGTATTTTGCATTTTGAGGAACATTTTTCGTGAATACTTTGTTTTTTCTTGTTCTAATTACCAATTTCCTATGTGTAGATCTATTAATTTCAAAAAGGTGGGGGAAATGTAATAATATAACAACAACCACTAAATGCAGAATTTTTTTACAACCTCAGGCCCAGACTAGTTAAAAACCACAGAACTACTACAAGCAATTGAATAATACAGGAAACTAAGAGTGGATCACATATAGTGAGGATGAGAGTGATTTTGAAGTTCATGATGAAAAGGGAAAACAAGAACCTCATATGTCAATACAAAAATATAGCAGCAACATCAACAACAACAATGACTACATCAATAATCGTAAAAAGGAAACCAGCCAAATTGACAGGGTAAGTAGATTATGTAAGCTTATACATAACTGCTTATCATGATAAGTGTTTGTGCAAGATTGATTGTAAATTTAGTAGAATAAGTACTGTGATACTTTATGTCACTGCACTAATGATGATTAGAGGCATTAACACGACACCTGATGTGGTTTAGTATTCTCATCAAATATCATCAATATCCAAATCAAGCAACTAAGTATTCTCAAATTTTAACATGGCATACTTTAAGTGAAATCTATTGACAGGTTCTGGCTCAATGATAATGAGCTAACAATCAGATGTAGGAGCAAACAAAATTCTCCAAAGTACATATAAGAGGGGAATAAATGAAACCAATCTTCATTTGTCACGGCTCTATCTAATTTTTCATCATCAAGTCCAACTCTATTTGTGCCAACCAAGACTACTTTTAAACCAAGATACTATAGTTATGGTAGAGAATCCATTTCTGATTTCTGGATATATATTGGGTATAATATGTCAATTCATTTATTAATGGATTCTTCATTCTTTGTGTGCTATGACCAGCCTATAGTATACTACTACTGTCCCTAACTTAGCCATCTATCCCAATACAATCCTTGTATGAGTTCGATACTGCTTTTGCTGCAAAATTGTTCAGAATTAGTTACTACTACTAAAGTATCACAGTACTATTCTACTAAATTTACATAGTTTTCTCCCTCTCCTCTCATCACCTACTAAAATGCAAATAGGACCAGTTTGAAAAATTGACTTATTTGAGCTTATCTACTAGCATAAGTTTTGCGAGACTATTTAAGAGAAGTTATGAAAAACAACTTATCAACTTATGACATTTTTCATAATCTTTTTCCCTTTTATGAAAATAGCTTATAACGTATAAAAAATTTATTTAACTTATTTTATAGTTTGCTATAGAAAAAGCTTATGTAAGCTTATGAGTAAGCGCTTATAATGATAAACACTTATGCTATGATCTTTTAAAATGGACAGACAAAGGCAAACAAGTATCACCTTTGGGAAATCCATTTGAAAATCTATCTCAATGAATGAGCTCAAAAAATAAATTAAGATTAGACTCAAATTTTGACTCACTTAACAACTAGAATTAAAGACAAACTTAAGCTAAATATATTCTGCATATAGCTTATCAATCTTATCATATGTTCATGAATTTGTCTCTTATCATGCCAAACAAACCATGTGAGAAATATACAGACATGTCAATTTTGAATCGGCTAAACTTTAAGATATGAAATCCAATCCAATCAATAACCAAATCAGATCTTAACTCAAATTCAATAAGTATAAATTATCAACAACAACAACTACTACTACTACAAATTTGAGATGAAATCATTCGATAACTTAAATTCATAAAAAGTACCGGATTGTGTCGACGAGGCGATGCCGATACAACGACCATATAGAAGAACTCAACAACGACGATGCCGATACACCTTCGTGAATTGAAATCAAAATAATTAAATTAGTAATGTGAAAAGTAATTATGATTGATTAAGAGATGAATCGGAACATACCTTGGAAGGAAGAGCAAAGTATTGCGTGTTGTGCAGGTGGAGAGCGATTCGTGAAGAACGATCTGTGGAGAGCAAGTCGTCAAGAGCGATTCCTGGTGAGCAATTCGTGAAGAGCGATTCAGAGAACTGAACTTTGTAGAAGACGGATCCGGAAGAAGAACTCAGAGATTTTGAAATTTGAGATCTGAAATTTGGGAACTGACTTGAAAAGTTTTGCGGGTAATGAGATTTTACATTTGTATTGAACTGACTCAGTGATGAAATTGGGAACTGACTCGGTGCAGGAGCTGAAATTTGGGAATTGATATTTGAAATTTGGGAAGAAGAATATCAATTTTTGCGGGTAATGAGATTTTGGGTGTGTTTATTATAGATTTTTTTAAAATAGATTCTTATAGTGTAAAAAAAATTTGTGTAAAAAAATTTTACAAAGAAACTTTTTATAAAAGCTTTAAATGAAAATTTGGTTTGAATAGTTATTCTTAAAATGTCATTTTAGGTATTTCATCATTTTGTTGAAATTTTTTTTTAGATATCAAAATTTCAAAAAAATCACTTTTTTTGAAGCTATTTCAAACAGATTTTCATAAAAATTATTTTTGAAATACAACTTTTTGTAAAAATTGTGATTTTGACTATGTTTTGATCTTCAATAATGTACGTTTATGTTATATAATGTTAAAATTAGTGTTTAAATTTAGAAAAAATGAATATAAAAAAACTTATAATATTTTAAAAAACAATTTTATAAAATCTATTTTCAAAAATACAAAGAAAAATCTATTTTTTTTAAAGCTAAAACAAACGCACCCTTTATTTTTCAATTTTTGCCGGTAATCAAATAAACTCTTTTTTTTTTTTTATAAGAGGTAATCTTAATTATAGAATAATCATATAATAATAATCTTAAAATAATTTTATTACCTAAATAAAATCTTAAAATAATTCTATAGTTTCTATAGATTTTATTTTCCATCACAAAATCCATCACTCATGTCATAATAATCATCTTAAAATAAAACCTATAGAATTTTATTTATTATTATTTTTATGAAAAAATAACAATAATAAAAAAATGTATTTAGATTGTTTTAACATTTCTCTTTCAGCCTCCACGTTTTTTTTTTCATCTCTTGAATTTATTGTTTTGCCCTTCAATAAAAAATTCAGTTTCTAGAAATCAATTTTTTTTTATCTTGAAATACAACTTTGCTTTCTAGAAACCGAAATTTCTTGAAATTTGTACTAGAAAAATTTTGGTTTCTACGAACCGATTTTTTTATCAAGGGCAAAATCGGATTTTTGAAGGATAAAAAAGAAACGCGGGGACTGGAAGAGAAATCTTCAAAATTTGGGGGTCTAAAGCTCTAGCCTCACTCGCTTTGGGCTTGAGTCGGCCCTGCTAATTACCAATGAAAAATAGTTTTACATCTTTCTATGAACATTAGTACAAGGAAAACTCAAAGAGATATGCTTGAACTTACTTATAATTTGATTTTCTTAATAAATGTGAATTTTTTTTTTTGCTTATAATACGAAACGGAGGGAGTATATTACTACTCCTATTGTTTTAATTTTCAAAGGTAAACTACCTTTTGTAAGTGCTATTTTGAAAGTTAAAGAACTAAAATCGCAAGTTTGTGAAAGTTAGAGGGTCAAAAGTGCTAAATTGTACTTTTGACATATGTGCAATGGTCAAAAGCGAAATTTAAAAACAAACGAGTGCATATTAAATTGCGTTAGGAAAATCCACCCAACAAAACCATGGTCAACAAAAAATTAATTGGCAAGTAAATATGTCATTTGAGAGTGTTCTGAATAGAACTCAGATTTATCTGCGGGGGATAAATATGTACCGACCCGACCTCAAGTCCACATCTCCGAGAGATTGTCCGCTTTGGAATTAACCCGTCACGATTTTGTCTTTTGTAAAAAAGACGCATCGGTTGGTTAGTGAAGTGTGGCGTGTTGTATATAAACTACAATTAGCCTTGTATTTTTATAAGCAATTTTATCATAAACTACCTTGACAAACTTATAATAATACATAAAAATTGCATAAGTTGTTTCCATAAGCTCAAAAATAAGTTAATCCAACCAGGGCCTTGCTTATCCAATGCCTCGAGATATTTTTGCGTTCTTAACTCAAAAAATATCTTCATAGAATACCTATTATCATCAACTTTTGTGAAACCAGATAAGTACATTTCAACTTCATCCCAATTCCCATTATGCAATTCATCCTCAAAATATTTCATGATAAAGAAAAATCCAGTCTCCTGCTCAAGCCTTTTTCAAACATAATAAAGTATAATCAATTAATCAGTCAAATCAAATGTGGTAACCACAAAAAATAAAAACACTATACCAAAAATAATAATAAGTTAAAATGAAAGAACAAAAAACTTAGCCCCACTTGTGAACAATTTCTTTGAACTTTTCTTCATCCAGAAACTGCAAGATCAAGAACACCAATTCTTACTCAGAGGTGACATCTTAACCACACTAAAATCTGCAACAGTAAAGTACTGAAACCACACTATGTAGTGTGACAAAAAAACAAACACTTTGAGTGCACAAACATCAAATACAATACAACATGTAACTAAACAAAGGGTTGAATCCAATTTTGATTTAAATCAATGAAAATGTATACATACCTTTATACAGTTCCCAAAATAACTTCATTGTCAGATGAAAAAGAAACAATATACAAAATAGAATTACAAATGAAACAAGAAACAAGTTCAAACCAGAATGGTCTTCTACATTTTTCTGGTGTGATTAAAGTTTGCCTGCTAAGGTAAGACAATAAGTGCATCTTGCCACTTTTGCTCAAAATAACAACTTAGTATTTTGAATGCCAACCCAAAACACACTCTATGCCAATTACATGCAATGCACTTGTTAGCATTAATATAATGCATATTAGGCATTAATCCCATTAAGAATTAAATTTAGGAATTAGTGTACATAAAATAAATTGATTCGAAGTGTTTTCATGAGTTCAACTCAATTAGTAAAGATATCACATTATACATACACGAGTCTGAATTCAAACATTGAACACTCCACTTGTTTCTAGCTACTATAATCTAACCAAAAATATTGATTTGAAGTATTCATATTTGAAATTCCTGGCACGCTGTATAAGATGTGCGATACGATGTTCTAAGCACCTTAACAAATCTAACAAGTAACACGATAAAACAATAAAAAGCAAAACAAATAAAGGAGACAGAGTATTTGTTAACCCAGTTCGGAGCACAACGCTACCTAATCTGGGGAATACCAATCCAGGAAGGAATTTCACTATAATAGTCTTAGTTCTAAGTTATCAGCAAACGCCCCGTTTACAACTTACAACCTATGCACTACCAATGAAGCTTCAACCTAGGAACTCCTAGATCAGAGATCCCATCTCACTTCCCTACAACCTTACAGACAGCAAGGATTTCAATACCACAACACAAATAAGTTTTGGAGACACACTCCTAAAAACTACACACTCGTACCTAAAGGCTTAGAGTGTTATAAACAACACATGGTCCTAACTCCGTACTTCAAAGCTTAGGAGAGGATCACACAAATTACAACTGAAAATGACACAGTCCTAAACTTGTATCAATGAGACACAAGAAAGGCTCACAACAAAATACACACGCAAACCCAAGTTCTAGACTCAGTCAGAAGACGGCGTGAACAACAACTAGAATTAGGTTTAGCTCATTCTTTAAATACTCCAGGCAAAACGTCCTTGATTCAGAAATAACATGAGCTCGATTTTGTTTGACCCAAGCAATTAAACCAAATTAATTAAAAGAGATTCTGTTGGAACATTGATGTGAAGATGGAAAGAAATTGGTAGGTTGGAAGATTAAACACTAAGTAATTAAACTTTGATCTAATATTGTGTGAATTGAAAAAATAGAGTGTGGGGGTCCCACATAAAATAGAACACACACATTAGTAGTGTTTAAATAGTGATATTTAATTTTAAATATCTGATAATGATGAAAATAATAATAATTATTATTTTTATTCATAGATATCACTTCCCATAATTTTAGCTTATGGTTATTGTGATAAGATTGAGAATCCAACTGAATTTCCTATCTTTCCGTCATTAGTCTGTTATTGTGGATTTGTTTCTTTTGATCTCATCCACAAATGTTGTTGAACGGATTATTGGATTTGTTTCTTTTGATCTCATCCACAAATGTTGTTGAACGGATTATTGAATAAGTTTCTTTTTGATCTTAACCATTAGAGTAACTGATGTAGCAATTTTTGCTAAAACAGTTACAAAATCTCTATATAAATAGAGGACTCCACTCAGTTCAAAAATCACACCAAAGAGTTTCTATTGAGTTGTCGAGAACTCTTTCTCTCTTCTCCCTCCAGCTTGTGTTGACGAGCTATTCTTCTTCTCATCTCCTTTTTTCTGTCCCTTCGGAAATAAGAGTGTTCTTAAGACCTTAGTTCTTATTCGATATAATGTCCCTTCGAAATAAAGAAATGTCTTAAAAACATAGTCACTTTGATGATGTTTGTCTCTTCAGAATAAAGAGTATTTTTAAGATCATAGTCCCTTTTGAAACAAGAATGTCCCGTCGGAATTAAGAATGATCTTAATAGTATATAAATATTCTTTTAATATTTTTTCTATTTTGAGGAGAAATTAAAGTTAGAATGGTGGTAACACCATATTTGAGTGGTCGTAGTACCATATTGTTTTGAGGAGAAATTAAAAAGTCGAAATGGTGGAATCACCATATTTGAGTGGTCGTAGTACCATATTGATAGGAGAACTTAAAAGTTAGAATGGTAGTAATACCATATTTGAGTGGTCTCAGCACCATAATAGAGTGGTAACAATACCATATTAAAGTGGTTTCAGTATTAAAAGAGTGGTCTTGGTACCATATTGAAGGTGTAATTCTCGAACGGTTTTCTACGGTGCAGTAGTTAATTGCACAGTTGTAACTGGGCTTGTTTTATCCTGGAGGCGGCGTGGTTGATAGTCTACCTTGCACAATTTCGGGTAGTGCCACGAAACGTCTTAAAGAGAGCGACCTGGTCGTGACTCAACCTAGTAACAACTTCGGTAGATATTCTCTTTTAAAATAGAATTTGGAAAACCAAATTAAAATAGTTTGGAAATCCAAAACCAACAATTTTAAGACGTTTCGAACTGCTATGTCTACCGGAGAAGTTACTTATTAAGGTTAAGTTGTCCCTAAATACATTAAGGATAGATCAAGCTATAAAAGTACATCTTTCGACTGAAACAATGAAGTGATTGTTGTTATAACAACAACACTAAGAAATTCATAATGGTACCTAATTATCATTGAAACATAAGGTTTGGACCGGAAAAAGAAAACGATGTGTGTTTGTTATTCCGTATTGAAATTTGTTCCAAATGTTTCATATAAAGATACGAAAGAATATGTATTTCAGAATTCTAATGAATAAGACTGAGTTAACTCAGACTTAAAAAGAGACCATTGCACCATGCATTCTAGTTGGGAAAAGACTGCGTTTTTGAAGCGGTTGATTTTATACTTGAGTAACTTGGACTCAATTCGAACATGATATGATTAGAAAATTTTATTTATTGCGGTCAAGATAAATGAACCAAAAGTTCATATAAATCGGTGTTTAGAGAATTTGAATCACTAAACTTAATAAATTATGATATGTGCGAACTTGATAGCACATAAACTAGAAATGATAAAATAATATTTTATCATATTTATTGATGACCGTGAATTTTGATAAATAAAATTGTTATGTTTGGTATGTTCAATTTCTATAACGAAAATTGAAATTCATGTTGGATAGATTACCCAAGTCTAAGAACAAAAATTCTAATTAAGAAATTTTTGAAGAAAAGACAACCCAACTTGTCTTATTTTTGAACTTGTGATTGTCTGAACTATATTTGGATCTTGGACTCCAAGAGAGTGAAACTCACTAGTGGAGCCTATGAATGTGTATTCATTGGGTATGCTATAAATAGTGAAGCATATAGTTCTTAAATGCTAAAGTGATCATAGAATAAAACGATGATGATTTCTATGTAAATATTTACCCCCTTTAAATAAAGAATAGTGGGGGCACTGGTGGAACATGACATTAGTGGGGGCAAAATAAATTCCCTTTTCAAAAAAATTAAGAACTAGTGGGGGCACTATATCCGATCACATTCCAGTAATCAGAAATAGTTATGAAAACATCGGGCGAGATGTTATAGAACCTCGAAGAGGTAAGAAAGCAAGAATTGCTAAAGAGTATGAACTTGGTTTATACATTGGAAGAAGATCCATTAAGCCTTAAAAAAATTGTATCCTCATTAGATGCTGAATTATGGCAAGAAGCAATAAACAATGAAATGGATTTTTTAGATTCTAACGAAACATGACACTTAGTTGACTTGTCTCATGGTTGAAAACTAATCGGTTGTATTTGGATTTTGGAAAATAACTAAAACCTGATGGTACGACTGATGAATACAAGGCTCTCCTTGCAGTAAAAGGTTTTAGACAAAAGAGAAAAATATAGACTTCTTCGAAAATAATTTACCAGCCACTAGAATCATATCCATAAAAGTACTAGTCCCTTTAGCCGCTGTTCATAACTCGATAGTACTCCAAATGGATGTGAAAGTTCCCTTTTTTATGGTGAACTAGAAGAAGAAATCTATATGAAACAACCTGAAAGTTTTGCGATTCATGGACAAGAAAACAAGATCTGTAAGTTAGATAATTTTTTGTGAGGTCTAAAATAAACTCTTAAGGAAAGACACGAAAAATTTGACATTCTAATGATATCAAATGAGTATAAAGTGAATGAAAGTGACAAATGTATTTACCACAAATATGGAAATAATATTTGCACGATCATATGTCTCTATGAAGACGACATGCTCATATTTGGTTTAAAGATTCATGTTATGAATTATGTGAAATCATTGTTTATCAACAACATTGATAAGAAAAACTTAGACCAAGTTGAAGTAATTCTTGGTTTCAAGATTACTAGATCAGAAAAATAGAACTTTTCTGATGAATCTCACAAAGTTGAGAATTTCTTAAGAAAGTGTAATTATTTGAATGTAAACTTGCAAGCACACCTTATGATCGAAATGTAAAACTTTTTCAAGAACATTTGAGATGGTGCTAGACAAACGGAATATGCGAGCATCATTGGCAATCTTTAGGCATGCTATTGAATGTATTAGACTCGACGTTGGCCACGTCATGAAACTCTTATTCAAGTTTACTAATCGGCTGATGAGAAGCATTGTCATGCTATTGAAAGAGTCATATGGTGCCTTAAGAAGATTATGACTCTAGAATTACATTATAAGGAGTATCATATTGTACTTGAATGGAACAAGATACAAATGAAAAGTATCTTATCGTACTTGAATGGTACAAGATACAAAATAGAACATCCTTCAGATAAGTTTTAAAGCGACCAGTGACTGCATATTGGGCATCACGAGAGGAGTTGTTTGTTAAAACAAATGATATTAACTCAGTCCAATATGGAACCAATCTGAGATGAGAACACTAGAGAAAACTAGTGAAGAAGCAAGTTCAGAAAATGATTGCTAGTTGAGATCCCCTAGTGGATAAAACTGTTGCCAGAAGTGTTAATTGTGATAGTACTGCAGCTATTACAAAAGTTGAGAATCGCTACTACAATGGCAAGAGGCGATTATTAAGGCACAAACACATAAAGGAATAGAGAGCTAGTTACTCTCAAAAGGAACGATTAAGTATATCATGTACGTACTGATAAAGAATTAGTTAATCCTTTGACGAAAGGACTAACAAAAAAGAATGTCTTAAATACATCTATTAAGATGAGACTAATGCCTATAGCTCACTAGTGATGGTAACCCGACCTAGCTGACTGGAGATCCCAAGAAATAGGTTCAATGGGTAATAACAAGTCATAATGTGATAGAACATGCTATTAGAGAAAATAAAGAAAGCATGATTCCTGCAGCGAATAGAGGATGAGATAATAGAAACTCTTAATGAGATCTATACTCCATATGGAGTGGAGTGCACAGCTACAGGAGTACTCTTGATAGACTCACCTATGCGAATGTGGAACTGAGGCCGGTTCCTATGGAATTTGGGGCAGAATACCTAGAGCGTTCGTTAAAACTGGGATAGACGTGCAGGGCCATAAATGCACGGGCTTTTTTAATACACCTTAAGAAAAGGTTGTGTGTGGGTTCTATGTCTGAGATTGAGTTCAATGCTACGTGCCACTCATGTTAATCAGAATTTTACCCGCTATGCAAAGGTTCAAGTTGTTGGCGACACCTTTGTTTATTAGCAACCTTATAGAAACGTTTTGACGTTATTATTGAAACCATTTTTTAAATTCAAGTGGGGGATTGTTGGAACATTGATGTGAAGATGGAAAGAAATTGGTAGGTTGGAAGATTAAACACTAAGTAATTATACTTTGATTTAATATTGTGTGAATTGAAAAAATAGAGTGTGGGGGTCCCACATAAAATAGAACACACACATTAGTAGTGTTTAAATAGTGATATTTAATTTTAAATATCTGATAATGATGAAAATAATAATAATTATTATTTTTATTCATAGATATCACTTCCCATAATTTTAGCTTATGGTTATTGTGATAAGATTGAGAATCCAACTGAATTTCCTATCTTTCCCTCATTAGTCTGTTATTGTGGATTTGTTTCTTTTGATCTCATCCACAAATGTTGTTGAACGGATTATTGGATTTGTTTCTTTTGATCTCATCCACAAATGTTGTTGAACGGATTATTGAATAAGTTTCTTTTTGATCTTATCCATCAGAGTAACTGATGTAGCAATTTTTGCTAAAACAGTTACAAAATCTCTATATAAATAGAGGACTCCACTCAGTTCAAAAATCACACCAAAGAGTTTCTATTGAGTTGTCGAGAACTCTTTCTCTCTTCTCCCTCCAGCTTGTGTTGACGATCTATTCTTCTTCTCATCTCCTTTTTTCTGTCCCTTCGGAAATAAGAGTGTTCTTAAGACCTTAGTCCTTATTCGATATAATGTCCCTTCGAAATAAAGAAAGGTCTTAAAAACATAGTCACTTTGATGATGTTTGTCTCTTCAGAATAAAGAGTATTTTTAAGATCATAGTCCCTTTTGAAACAAGAATGTCCCGTCGGAATTAAGAATGATCTTAATAGTATATAAATATTCTTTTAATATTTTTTCTATTTTGAGGAGAAATTAAAGTTAGAATGGTGGTAACACCATATTTGAGTGGTCGTAGTACCATATTATTTTGAGGAGAAATTAAAAAGTCGAAATGGTGGAATCACCATATTTGAGTGGTCGTAGTACCATATTGATAGGAGAACTTAAAAGTTAGAATGGTAGTAATACCATATTTGAGTGGTCTCAGCACCATAATAGAGTGGTAACAATACCATATTAAAGTGGTTTCAGTATTAAAAGAGTGGTCTTGGTACCATATTGAAGGTGTAATTCTCGAACGGTTTTCTACGGTGCAGTAGTTAATCGCACAGTTGTAACTGAGCTTGTTTTATCCTGGAGGCGGCGTGGTTGATAGTCTACCTTGCACAATTTCGGGTAGTGCCACGAAACGTCTTAAAGAGAGCGACCTGGTCGTGACTCAACCTAGTAACAACTTCGGTAGATATTCTCTTTTAAAATAGAATTTGGAAAACCAAATTAAAATAGTTTGGAAATCCAAAACCAACAGATTCTCTACAAAAATATACTTCAAGGAGATTCTTCATAAAACTATTCTTGACAAGGATCTGAAGCATTGAATGATGATCCTCATAATTAGTCTAATTAAAAGCGCCATGCAAGATCCATGAGAGAGAAACGAACATTCCATAAATAAAACAATGCGCGCGAACACATCCAGTAACGTGATACGATGTTGAGGCATCTTATCACACATCCTGCTACAAGGTTTATTTTACCAAAAATGCAGCCAACACCAAAGACTCAACAAACTCCCCCTTTGGCAAATTTTTGGCTAAAACAAATTATGACCATACAGATATTACTTAAACAGATACTTCAACTACATTTCTTTTTCTCAACATAAGCACACAAGCATAAAGATCAGTAGTAGCTATCCTTCAAAACAGTTTCCATACTACCCCTTCATGAAAAACAGTAGACAAGAATAAGATGTATCTTTTAATATTATCAGAGAGGCATGCAACAGCGGAACACAAAAACTACTTAGCCTTAAATGGTCAGGAAAATAAACATTGATAGGATGTTGAGTAGAATGCTTCAACATTTCACAAAACATCTCCCCCTGCACATATGCATAGGATGTTGGAGCATCGTATCCAACATCTCCCCCTGCAGAACACAAATCAGCTCCCCCTGAACACTTACATATCTCAGCACATGCATACACCACCATCCAAAGCACACATACCAGAACAGACACAGTTCACAGTCACAACACGTATCAGAAGCACATACCAGAAACAAGAGCAGGTAACCAAACCAACAAATTAATCATAACATTTACTCCCCCTTTTGGCCATAAATTTGACAAAGATGCATATAAGAACAAGGAACCATAGCAGTGTAGCAGCAGAGTAGACCACATAGTACTTACTAATATTACAGACCATATGCACTGAAGAGTGCTCAAATATCCAGGGCAAGGCCCAGAATCAGAATAGTAACAACAAATCGGATGTCAGCCAAGGCAAGGCCACAGATGCTGAGACATCTGGCACAACATTCGACTCATGTAGAGTTTCCTTGAGCGAACCAATAACAGTATCAACAACCTTGGTAGGTGACATATTGACACATTCAACAGCAACATTCAAACTAGGTTGTCCTAGAGTTTCATCAGATTTAGGCTTTACTAGTGGCCTGGTTTCAGTACCAAAAGGGACATAAATCGAGGCAGAGGGAGACTCACTTACAGGCATAAATGTTCCTTTCTTCACAGTAGAAGTTTTATTCTTCTTTGCGGTAATCACTGGAACAGTAGTAATGGGAGTTGCCTTGGCGATTAAGGTAGAGGTGCCATCTTTGGGTTTCCATTCCTTCTTCACATTTATCACTTCAGGTGCAGCCTTTGCTTGCTGATACTGATTGGGATACCCATGCAACTTGAAACAGAAAGGCCTTATATGTCCCTTCTTACCACAATGGCGACACACCCACCTTCGATATCTCCTCTGACTTTTAGGTCTTTGGTGCACATGGGGTTTTGAATCGGACTCAAATTTTGGAACGGGGTAGGTTCTAGGATGTTGAGTATGATGCTTCAACATCACGTTTCCAGTGTAAGGATCAAAAGCTCCTTCAGCGGGAATAAACTTGGTTTCCTGATTTTGTTGATGCTGGTTAAAACTTGTGTAGTTGTACCCAACTGACCTTGCCTTTCCACTTGGTACACCATCCAGGATTTTCTCAAGAAAATTGATTCCTGGGTTCAGCTGGCTCACTCGTTTCCTTAACTCATCCATTTGAGCATTAACTTGACTAACTTCATCCTGAGCTTCTGACTCTTTTTCAACCTGTTTGTTTACTTCAGCTTGGAGTTTGTTAATCGTCTTTTTCTGCTTTTCAAGAATTCTACACATCTTTTCATACCTTGTGAGTAGTTCTTTGTAGATGGCAGCTAGCTCATCAAAAGTTATATCTTCATCACAAGAATCTTCATCAGATTCATATCTACTAGTGAATGCTGCAATATGCTCAACAGTTTCATCATCAAGTTCACCTTTTCTCTGAACATTACTGTTTTTACTGATGTTGAATGACATGTTCTCAACATTTGGTCTTGGTTTCCTATCCATCTTTTGCAGCACCTTATTAAATTGCTTCCCAAGATCTATAATAGCATTAGAAATTCCTTTATTCGTCTCCATGTCACATTGAATCTCATTATCATCATCAGTGTTGGAGATAGTCGTTATGCTTTTGTTCTTCATTTCAGATCTTTCATTTATAGATAATTCAAAGGTTTGAAGTGATCCAATAAGCTCATCCACTTTCATGCTTGAGATATCTTGAGCTTCTTCAATGGCTGTAACTTTCATGTCGAATTTCCTAGGTAGAGACCTGAGAATTTTTCTAACAAGCTTTTCTTCAGGGATCTTTTCACCAAGTGAATCAAATGAGTTGGCAAAATCAATCACGTTCATATGAAAATCATGTACACTTTCCTCTTCCTTCATTCTGAGGTTCTCAAACTTAGTGGTTAGAAGTTGGAGCCTTGACATCTTTACCTTGGGTGTCCCTTCATGAGTGGTCTTGAGAATTTCCCAAGCATCTTTTGCCACAGTGCATTGCTTGATCAGCCTGAATATGTATTTGTCCACTCCACTAAATAAAGCATTCAAGGCTTTGTTGTTTGCAAGAGCCAACTCATCTTCTTTCTTAGACCATATTTCTTCTGGCTTTAAATTGGTTGTGCCCCTCATCACAGGGTGTTCCCAACCTTTGATAACTGCTTTCCAAGTTTGGCTATCCATAGATTTTAGAAAAGCCATCATACGCGACTTCCAGTAATCATAGTTGGTGCCATCCAAAAGCGGTGGTCTGCCAACAGATCCTCCTTCCATGTCCATAATACCATAAAATAACTTCCCTGGAGCTCACCCAAATATGTTAGGGTGCCCGCTCTGATGCCAATTGAAATTCCTGGCACGCTGTATAAGATGTGCGATACGATGTTCTAAGCACCTTAACAGATCTGACAAGTAACACGATAAAACAATAAAAAGCAAAACAAATAAAGGAGACAGAGTATTTGTTAACCCAGTTCGGAGCACAATGCTACCTAATCTGGGGGATACCAATCCGGGAAGGAATTTCACTATAATAGTCTTAGTTCTAAGTTATCAGCAAACGCCCCGTTTACAACTTACAACCTAGGCACTACCAATGAAGCTTCAACCTTGGAACTCCTAGATCAGAGATCCCATCTCACTTCCCTACAACCTTACAGACAGCAAGGATTTCAATACCACAACACAAATAAGTTTTGGAGACACACTCCTAAAAACTACACACTCGTACCTAAAGGCTTAGAGTGTTATAAACAACACAAGGTCCTAACTCCGTACTTCAAAGCTTAGGAGAGGATCACACAAATTACAACTGAAAATGACACAGTCCTAAACTTGTATCAATGAGACACAAGAAAGGCTCACAACAAAATACACACGCAAACCCAAGTTCTAGACTCAGTCAGAAGACGGCGTGAACAACAACTAGAATTAGGTTTAGCTCCTTCTTTAAATACTCCAGGCAAAACGTCATTGATTCAGAAATAACATGGGCTTGATTTTGTTTGACCCAAGCAATTAAACCAAATTAATTAAAAGAGATTCTCTACAAAAATATACTTCAAGGAGATTCTTCATAAAACTATTCTTGACAAGGATCTGAAGCATTGAATGATGATCCTCATAATTAGCCTGATTAAAAGCGTCATGCAAGATCATGAGAGAGAAACGAACATTCCATAAATAAAACAATGCGCGCGAACACATCCAGTAACGTGATACGATGTTGAGGCATCTTATCACACATCCTGCTACAAGGTTTATTTTACCAAAAATGTAGCCAACACCAAAGACTCAACAATATTAATCAAATGCGTACTCTGTACTCTTAAATCTTGATCAAATGTGTAATCTTAAAGATTATATAAATTCTTATTTGCAACTAGTACAAATATTTATCATTATAAATATTAATTTATGTATAAACTACTTTTATAACAAATTAAAGTTAAAATAAAGTTAAATGGTTTTTGTTTAAATTATAAGTTATTTTAGAGAAATTGATGAAAACGTACAAGGTGAAAATAGCACTTTATCGGTAAATCATAAGTTGATATTACCTCCGTTCCAAAATATAAGAACTCATTCACAATTGTACGTATGTCAATGCATAATTTTGATTGCGAATATATTTAATTGTCTAATTGTAAAAATTATAAAAATTTGATATTTGAAAAATACCCATCGAAGCAAATCAAACAAGATCTTATATGATAATATTTATATTTATATATTTTTAGAAAAATACGGTCAAAGTAAGACATATAAATAGTACATTTAGGCAAAACAATTCTTATAAAATGGGACGGAGGTAGTATAAGTTAAAATTCAAATATGCCGGTAGATTATATATAGGATTCGGGACTATTGATATCAAAGTGAAATAGCCATAGATAGAGTTGGCAATGAACCAAACCAATTCGAATAAAGTTTGAGATTCGAATCGTTTAACTTGATTTATGATTCATGAACCAAATGAGCCGAACTTTAATTAAATTAAGTTCGTTATTTAAATGAGTTAAACTCAAGCTATATATAATTCGGCTCGTTTGGTTCTCTCTCTTCCTTCATTGTTGCCTCCTTTTCTCTCTCTTCCTTCTCTTGCGTGTTTCATCTTCCTCCATCTATTTGCCACTCTTTAGCCACCGCCCACCACCAACTTCAATCATTTAATTCCTCACTGCCCCACTTCAATCATATATATATATATATATATATATATATATATATATAAGCGTAATTAGATAACTTAATAACTATGTGGGTGTGATTTTAGATTTTGGGTGCAGGTTTTATATTACCTGAAATATCGAGTGTCATCCGAATTCAAATTCAGTCAACTTAGATTTTTATCCGTTAACTCGGTTTTGGATGGGCCTCACGGATTTGGGTTTACCTACCATCGCTCGTTAAAGCTTTCTATTATTACTATTATGTTTGGATTATTATGTTGCTATTGTAGCCTTTTGTTTTAAGAAGTTGACATTTAATGTAATATGTGATCATGTGCCATAAAGATCAAGAGAGTTTCAGAGAGTGTTCGAGAGGAGTGATTGCATAGAGCATCAAAATTTTAGGGGCGCAATTTTTTTTACTTGGTGCGTATGTGTGTGCGTGCGTCCAGATGATAAAATAAATTAATTAATTAAATATTATAATTAAATTTTAAATTGGACTTAGACTCTTATGATTGTGATAACAAAATTTACTTGAAAAATTAAAAGTTACCAGAGGTATTATAACAATTTAAAGTAGACTTTTTAATTTTCCAATTATATATTTTTATAGTTTTTATAAAAAAATATGGTACCAAATTTTAAGGGCACCCAAAATCTCAGGAATTGCTCTGACTCAGCATGAATAGAGTAATTCCCGAGCAACCTTTAAACCCCTCCAATTCTTTAAGGAAGCCAGAAGCAAAAAGCAATGAAAATGTTATGTTTAAATTATGTGCATCAAGCAATATTTTGGTAAGATGCTGATATTGATTGATTTTTCATGCCTTGTGAATAAACTTCCTTCCATTTCTTAGAAAAAACAGATATTTTAATAAGAACTTAGAAGAAGAATTAAAAGAAAGCTTGTTAAATGTATAACTTGTATTCGATGAAAGTGAAAGAGATATGAATGGAGAAAATATAGAGATACAGAAGTGAAAAAACGAAGCTTGTTAAAAATTTAGAATAACAATTAGAAGAAAGTTTGTTAAATGTAGGTTGTATTCGATGGAAGTGGAAGAGATACAAATGGAGAAAATAATGTACGAAGGATATTTTAAAAAAAGATAAGCGAATATTAAAAAAAATAGTACTATATAATAGCGTAGTAGCAGTAGCAGCTATGTTAGATTTTTCCTTCTCTAATAAGTATTTTAATTATATATGGATATTTCAGTATTTAATTCCATTATTTATTTATGGATATTCCGGTGGGATTTGTCTCAGGCGATAATTAACTTCGGGCTGTGTATGGAGTGTGACTGGTGTGCTTTTTGATGTCTGGTGTGCCCTTATTTGCTTCTGTGTTTTTCTGGTGATGCCTTAGTTTTTGTTTCATGGTAGCTGCTGTATCAGTCTAGGTGGTTGGTGGTCTTTTTGCTACCTCTTGTTGTAACTTTGGCACTACTGTGTCTATGCTTGTAATTCTAAGTACTCCTTGTACTTATCTCTTTCTAATAATATTAGCTAGCCTTATTAAAAAAAAAAAGTACTATATAATGTTCACCTGGTTTTAAATACCGGAATATCCATAAATAATAAATAAATAATGGAATTAAATACTGAAATATCCATATATAATTAAAATACTTATTAGAGAAGGAAAAATCTAACATAGCTGCTGCTACTACTACGATACATCATAATTATTATGGTACCAAATTAAAATACATAAAAACATCAAATTACAGCCAAACAAATCCCAACGGCGAGTAAGCATAAGCACCATGATGGTTCACTAGATAAAGGTTATCAAACACAATTGGTTTGTTGTCGAAAATCTGTTTCGGCAACAAAACCTTTGAAACACCATAAATAACAACCGCTTTCTAATCATACACTGCCTTAATCAACCTTGATTCAACCATGACAACTACAATACATCACTATTATTATTATGGAACCAAATTAAAATAAATAAAAACTCAAACAAATTCCAACGGCGGGTAAGAACCATGATGGTTCACCAAAGGAGGGCTATCAAACACAAGTGGTTTGTTGTCGAAAATTTCTTTCGGTAACAAAACCTTTGAAACACTGTATATTACAATTGGTTTTTGATCATACAAAATCTGAATCAGCTTTGCTTTGACAATTTCGGTGCTCACTGTGACAACTTCGGTCATGCCTGATATATTCAGCGTGTAAAGCTCTGCTGCCGTGGAATCCGTTGCAAATGTTGGTAAGATTTTTTGCATTGCTGACTTAAGTAATGCAAGCCGGTAATACCCTTTGCAGACATGAGCTTTGATGAAAAGAGTTTTTTTTTTATCCGACGAGAGTGACGGGATGTTAACAAATATAGGTAATTGAACAAAAGAAACATCACTCGGCCAAAATCTTGCTGGAACTGAACCAGAGAGTTCATTGTTCTCAATTCTTACATAATGAAGAGAATCACATTCACCGTACTCTCCAATGAAGTTATGTGTTGAAACATTGAAAGTTTCTATAACAGAGTATTTTCCAAGATCTTGTGGTAGTTTCCTTGAAAAGCTATTATTGAAAAGACTCAAATCCTGCAAATTTGGATTCTAAGCTAAAACCTTTGAAACACTGTATATTACAATTGGTTTTTGATCATACAAAATCTGAATCAGCTTTGCTTTGACAATTTCGGTGCTCACTGTGACAACTTCGGTCACGCCTGATATATTCAGCGTGTAAAGCTCTGCTGCCGTGGAATCCGTTGCAAATGTTGGTAAGATTTTTTGCATTGCTAACTTAAGTAATGCAAGCCGGTAATACCCTTTGCAGACATGAGCTTTGATGAAAAGAGTTTTTTTTTTAATCCGACGAGAGCGACGGGATGTTAACAAATATAGGTAATTGAACAAAAGAAACATCACTCGGCCAAAATCTTGCTGGAACTGAACCAGAGAGTTCATTGTTCTCAATTCTTACATAATGAAGAGAATCACATTCACCGTACTCTCCAATGAAGTTATGTGTTGAAACATTGAAAGTTTCTATAACAGAGTATTTTCCAAGATCTTGTGGTAGTTTTCCTGAAAAGCTATTATTGAAAAGACTCAAATCCTGCTAATTTGGATTCTAAGCTAAACTTTCATGAACTTCACCACTGAGAAATTTGTCATTCAAGTGAAGAACAGAAAGATTCATTGAAGCGAGTTCTTTCAACAAATTTTCGGTGAGAGTGAGAGAGGTCTAATAGAAACATATTTGTAAGATTTATTAAACCTTGTGGAATTTCACCGGAAAGATGGTTATGAAATAGTTCAATTTTTTAAACATTTTTCATAGTATGGTGATTGTGATTCTCTTCATTATGTAAGAATTGAGAACAGTGAACTCTCTGGTTCAGTTCCAGCTAGATTCTGGTCATGAGGGTTCCTGAGGGTGTTCGAGAGGAGCAACCGCACAGGGCACCAAAATTTTAGGGGCACCAATTATTTTTTACTTAGTGCTATGTGCGTGCGTGCGTCCGGATGATAAAATAAATAAATTAAATAAATATTATAACAATTTTAAACTAAGCTTAGACTCTTATGATTTTGATACCAAAATCTATTTGAAAAATTAAAAGTTATCAGAGGTATTATAACAACTTAAAGTATACTTTTTAACTTTCACATTATATATTTTTATATAATTTATAAAAAAAATAAGATACCAAAATTATAACTTGTATAAGACACTCAAAATCTCAGGAACGGCTCTGATGAAGATTATGAGATTGACACGAGAATTGCATGAAGTTTTATCATATGATAAGTAAGAATTATCTATAATTAATGAGATGATTAATGCATGATTAGGAACTAGGATATGTGTTTTTATTTTCCGCTGCTATGTAAATGAAGTAGTCATGCATGTGTTTATGTTCTTATATGATGTAACGCTCTAAATACTTGCATAATTATTTATTTAAGTTAATAAAAGTATAAAAGGGATTTAGGGTGTTACAAGATTCATCAACAACAACGATCAAATAACTTTAAAAGTTTTGTTGTTCTATAACTTTAAAAATTGGGATAATGCTTTCAATTAGTTTTAATTGATATATTTGAGAAGATTTTGCACCCGAGATATGTTTCAAATGTATGTATATATTAGAATGATGGTTGATTGATATATAAGTCAATTCAAATAGAATCATGTATGCCTATATTTGAATGCATGATACTGACTTTTAGAACTTGTTGATTTCAATTATGTGATAATTGATTGCTATTTGAATTTAACCAATCCCAATAAATTGTGAGATATGACTAATTTAGTTATGACTTTAATTTTTGAATTAACTTTCAATAACTAAGATGTTGTTATAAGCTGTTGTAATTGAGCCGTTGTTTAATGTAGTTGTCCTTTAGGCTGTTGATTTATTGGTGTTGTCCCTTAAATCGTTGTTTAATGTAATTGTATGCAAAGTTATGAGTACATCTCAGGCTTCATTCTTCAATTTTATTGTATACAACCAAATCTTTTTTATGAACTCGTCAACAAAAGTAATGAAATACTTTGTCAACCCATGTAGGATTTTCAAATGCATTACTAGCTCTCATAGGCGTGCAATGATTAGAACTTAAACAAAATCTTAACTACCAAATTTTTTTGTCTAGCTCTGGACCGCATATGTCTGAGTGAATAACACATAATGCACTAACAACTCTATTACAGCTCACCCCAATAATTTTGTCTAGCTCCGCCACTAACAATGGATTATAACTTAAACAAAATGTTAACTACTAAAAGACTAGTAAATATTGTGTTAAGGACATGGTTGGAAAAAATAATTTTTTTTTTCACTTTCTTCTCACTTCTCCTTTGTTTCTATGTTCAATATCTCTCTCTTCTCTAAATCACACATTCCAAACACTATGTCTTTGTTGTTTCCCTTAAGGTTTCGCTCCATCTTTCTCAAGTCTCACCCTTTAGTGTCATTGAAGATGTGATCTCTTTTTAGTATCTCTCTTCTCTAAATCACTCATTCCACACACCTTCTTTGTTATTCCCGGTTCTTCATCTTTCTCAAGTCCCACCATACATTTTTGTTCACATTTTAACTTCTCATTCTAACAAAAAATGCACCAATATTGGAATCGTTTTTTGCATAAATAATGGTGAATACATATTTAAGGAAGTGACCTCTCATATGTTACTCAGTATATCCAACAAGAGAAAAACTAGCTATGATGATAATGGAGAATTGATGAACAAAGTTAGTTTTGAAGATGTTGAATCTTCATTGGTTCAAAATATCATCAACACCTACATTGGTAAATGTATTTTTAGTTTTAATTTAGTTGTCTTATTATTATTATTATTATTATTATTATTATTATTATTATTATTATTATTATTATTATCAATATTAGATATTTAGAAAAATTTATCCAGTTAATTAATTTATTCACTTAATATGTCTCCTTTTTTAAATTTAATGTAGTGAACGGTGTAAAGAGATTGATAGAGGAAGAGTCAGACTCTAAGTTCAATTTAAACGTTGCATTGGATGCTTCTAGAGAAGTTAGCTTAAACAATTCTAGCAAGTATCGGTTTAAGAGGAAAATTCAAATTGAACTGACTTGACAATCCATTTGAAGCACACATCAACAATGACAATGTAAGCAAATTAATTTATATTTAAAATAAACAGATTTTACATGTATAATCAATTTAATAATAAAGACAATTGTGTATTTTTTTTCGTAAGGTTACCGCTGGAATTGAATACATGTGGAAGAAACTTGATTACCCGGTGAATATACCATGGGTAAATTATCAAGTGACAAAAGTTCCGGTGAAAATGACAATTATGATAAGCTATTCTGCTTTAATCCTTTACTCAAAGGTTTTATTTTTCAAATTTTAAAAACCAAAAATGACTCATTTCTCTTTGTTCTTCCCTTAGGGTTTCACACCTTAGGGTCATTAAAGCTCCCCCTTTGAGTCACTAAGCTCCGATCTCTCTTCTCCAAACACTCATTCCACACACCATTTCTTTGTTGTTCCTTAGGGTTTGAGTTCTGCATCTTTCACCATACATTTTTAACTTCCCATTCTAACAAAAAATGGCACCAATATTGGAAACATTTTTTGCAAAAACAATGGTGCATACATATCTAAGGAAGAGACTTCAACTTTCCTACTCAATCTACCATACAGGAGAGAAGCTATCTATGATGGTAATGGAAAAATTGCTGAAAAAGAAAAAAATTAGCTTTAAAGATGCAGTTGAGTCTCCCTTGGGTCAAAATATCATCAACAATTGCATCAACACCTACATTGGTAGAGGTACTTTTAATTTTAATTTAGTTGTTTTATTGTTATTATTATTATTATCCTTATTAGATATATAACTATTCATCAAATTAATTTTTTCATTTAATGTCTCCTTTTTTAATGTTAAATTTAGATGTAGTTTATGATGTAAAAAGATTGTTAGAAGAAGAGTCAGACTCTAAGTTCAATTTGAAAAGTCGGACTCTAAGAGTCAGATTTTAGAAACATCTCTATTTCGGTAGTTGCGAACGGCGGGAAGTTGTTTGGCTGTTTTGCAACTTTTGGTTTGACTTAGCCATCCACGCCAATATTTAGTGATTCGGTCGTGTTGAACTTAAGATAGATTGATGCTACATTGATAGTGTAAGACAAGTCAAATAAGCAAAATGTACGATATAATACTTAATTATTTTGTGATTTATTTTTTGAAATTTTTTTATATAGGAAACCACAAACAATGAAATTCAATGAGAACTTAAACATGAAACTTGAGAATGGGTTTCATTTTATATATATGAATTGTTTTCTTTTAATAAATATCTAGGTTACATTCTTCCTATCAAATTCAGGTTCAACAATATGTTTAAATTTGTTTAATATCGTTATCAACATAAATTTGCATAGCTTATATCTCGGGTATAATGTTGCAATTTCCATCAAGTAACAACTACATTAAGTAGAATAGTAACAAACTCATAATAGAAAATTAATAGTGGCCAGGTTACATAAGCTAAACAAATCCAAAATGTAGAATAGTAACAAACCCATAATAGGGAATTAATAGTGGTCAGGTTACATAAGCTAAACAAATCCAAAATGACTACATAATTCATAAATTCATTAGCCAAATGTTTTAAGTCAAATTAATTGGCACATGTCAATTTTAAACCGACCATGTTTTCTTTGATATCATATTTCACCTTCCACATCGGAGATGATTTTTCTAGCTTCATCTTTGATTCTACAATCATATTTCCTCCGAGATTAACCAAGATCTTCCTTTCCCCATGTGATTCACTCTTTGTAGTACGTGAATTTTTTTGTTTTAGTTTATGTATTGTTTTTTGTTGCAAATATATCCTTGAATGTGCAAATCATGTTGATTTTCATTCCTCCCGACTGTATTTGTAGCTAATTGGTAGCTAAACGCAATCATGTTTAATGGGAGAGACTAAAACCAACAAGATTTGCACATTCAATGATATATTTGCAACAAAAAATGATACAAGAATTAAAACAAAAAAATTTGCGTACTTATAGGAATCAAAAGATTATTTATGCCTAATTTATATTAATTTTAGAGAAAAAAAAATGGTGGTACTGTGATGGTTTAAACAAGTGTTACACTATGGTAAAATTATATCTAACCATTTTGTATTGTGCATAATGTTTATTGTGGTTTCTCGAATCAACTCTAATGCATTGTTCCTTTCATTACAAATGTAAGCATGTTGTGATGTTGAATCAGTTCAAGCAAACCATTTTCAATCCTAATTAATTTTGTTTATATCTTGTTGGTCATTGCATGTTGAATTAATTAAGATTTGAGAACTAAAATAGCCAATAATAATTGGAAACTAATAAAAATATGGTGGTTGTTTGATGTAAACTAGATAATGACCCTGACACAAGGTTATAATAGGGTCTCCTTAATCCTTTAGAAAAGTTAGAACAATCGATCCGTGACATTCTTTATATGACATATAATGAAGAGCTAGATAAAGAATAATCTTTTGCACATTTGCTCTATTTGTACATATATGTATATAAATCACAGGTCATATATAAAATTATTTTGCAAAATAATTAAATCGATTATTTTCAAACATTTGTCTTTCAATCAGTTGTTTAGTTATTTATATAGTTGATTCCCTTCTATGTGAATGGTTTATTTCTTTTGCCTTTCAATGTTCTATATTTTTCATTCGTTGTTTAATACCTGAAATTAGTGTTAGATTGTGACACTTTTTTTTATTTCAAATTTCAAGCTAGAATAACTCTTTTTTTTATCTTGCAAACCACTTTAATCAGGGAATATATTTTAGTTCTCACATAAATGTCGATTATGAATTTTTTATACTTAATCACTTTATGTTTTAATTAATTATTTTGTGTATGCCACCTTGATCTTGCTCCTTATAATTGTTTTTCTTTCACAATGCAGAGAATTAAATAGAAACAGGTAGAGAGAGGTGTGCTATGAAGTTGATAAAGAAAAGACTGATCAAGTGGTCATTTCCATGACAGATTTTAGTTGTCTTATTACATCGTGGTACTTAGTGGCGTTTAACTTACATTTATACTAGTCCTTCTACCCGTGCATACTTTTCTTTAAAAAAATTGACAATGAAAAAGAATAATAACATATTTTTTAAGTCAAAAGTTATTATTGTAAATTGTTGGCTGAATAAAAGCTTGATAATTATTCACATAATTGGTTAAGCAGCTTTAACACACTTAAGTCCAGTTTGATGGAATGTTTGTATCATATTTTATTTTAATTCAGTATTTAATATGCAACAATGGAGAAATTAAGTTTTCAACAAAGAAAGAAGTTGATGAGTGCCTTGCAATGTGTGGCGGGACACTTAAATTTTGTTAGTTGAGTAAGTGGAAGATCAAGACACTCATAGCTATCTTCCTACACCAGAGCGAACAACGGATTCATGAAACATCATCGATTAGATTTTTGAGGTGCGACAACATTTTCGAAAAGCAGAAGTTTGCACTATGCTGAAAATGAACTTCATGATACTTTGGACTTTGCATATGAGGACTAATGTTGGTGATTTTTCCAGAACTAAAAGCATTTGGAAATTGTAAGAAGGGTTATTTGAAGACATTTTCAATTTAGAGATATTTTCAACTACAACGTACGTTTTCAATTTTAGGCATAGATAAAATGTTTTCTAGGAATGACATTATTAATAAAAGTAATTAAATTTGTTTATATTTATTTGGTATCGAATGGAATAATATTTAGAGATAAAAAGACCAGTGCAAAAATCACCATTTTGATCAGAGTTAGATAATTTCAAGGCCTAATTTCAAACTAGTCATTGAAATTATTGGTGGTCAATCAATTTAATAACATTACAAATGTCCAGTTGACCCTAACATTTTCTAAGGCATGATGGGTATATAGACATAGTTGCACAAGGTGCACAAAAGCAAAATAATTTTATTAAAATAGAAAGATGCACAAGTTGTGCTAATACACAATACCAAGTTCAATACACCTGATAATATAATGCAGGACCAGCATAACATCTAACAGCCACTCTATTTACACAAAATGAAACAGAATCCATACACATTCCATCCATACAGAATCCATTCAGCAGCACAAGCTCAACCATTACAAAAATAAAGAAACTTTCCTGATGCAAAAAGCAAAACAGAACTGATGAAGCAGCTAGGAGGGGTAGAACCAAAACAGTCGAATCAATGAAATGAGATGAGCAAGCAAAGCATTGTGACAAAAAATTAACATTAAACATGTCAAAAATATTACGCCTTAGGATCTCGCGTCAAGCCACACAATGAAGCTCAGACTGCAGAAGCAAAGCATCCAATCCGAGATAACCGGGCACATACATTAAGAGATACAACCAAAGCGCTTGACTGGTCCAAATATTCAAACATGCCTTCCTTAAATTACCTTGGTTTGGAAGAAAATAGATTCACTGGTGACATTCCAAGTTTCATAGTTTAGTGCAAGAACTTAACATACCTTGACCTCTCTCAGAACAACTGGAATAGTAAAATACCAGAATCCATTTATGGTTATTTGAAAAGGCTTGAATATCGTAACCTTACAAACTGTGGACTAGAAGGAAAACTTTCTTCCAACTTGTTTATGCTCACGAATCTCAAAGAACTTCATATCAGTAATAACATGTTTAATAGCCGTATTCCAACAGAGATAAGATTGATATCCAGGCTTCAAATTCTTGAACTAAAAAATGTTTCAGCCCATGGAGAATTCCTTCTTCCATAGGTCGACTAAAGGAGCTTGTGTTTCTTGATCTCCATGCTAATTTTTTGAACTTTAGTGTCCCTTATGAGATTGGCCTATGCACAAATCTAACTTTCCTGAGCTTAGCTGAAAATAATCTAACAGGTTCTTTGCCTTTGTCATTAGCTAATTTGACCAAACTTTCAGAACTAGGATTATCAGAAAATTCCTTTTCTGGTCAAATTTCTGCTTCATTGATCTCTAATTGGACCGAGTTAACTTCTTTGCAAGTCCAAAACAATAGATTAACAGGAATTGTTCCTCCACAGATTGGCCTGTTGAAAAAAATTACATTCCTTTATCTCTTCAAAAATGATTTCTCTTGTCCTATTCCTAAAGAGATCCGAAACTTAAAGGAAATGACAGAGTTAGACCTTTCAGGAAACCATTTCTCTGGTCCAATTCCACCAACCATTTGGAACCTCGCAAACATAACAGTTATAAATATTTTCTTCAACAACCTCTCTGTAAACACGTATGCATTTTTGTAAGTTGAACTAGAACTTGCGGACGACAATATTATTTTAAACCATAGTCACAGAATTCGTTGGTTCCTTAGAGAACCACGAACCGGTTCGCGGTTCTTTTACGAACCGGTTCACGCTAATTCTCTCAGAATTCGCACAAAACCACGAACCAGGCGTACCATGCCAAATACTCAATAAATGAAATAAATATTTAAACTAATTTAAAAATAATACACGGGCTTTGGAAGTGATGTAGTTAATACTATTGGAAGACTAAACATCACCGGCCCCACAAAGCACAATGTTTGGCTGTAAGTTTTGATACTTGTTGTAGGCTCTATATTTATAACAAAGTTCACCTCTCAATGTTTTGAAAACATCCGATGTGGGACTAACTAGTAACTATGATTGTGTAGCTCTGCCTTTGAATCTTATTTTCTTTTAGACAGAAGAAGCTTTGAACCGTATTGTAAACAAGAGAACCATGCATAGTAAATAAATTCCTTAAGAAACATCACTAGTTATTGAAGTTGAGATGTGATCTATGTACCAATTATTATATTTGAGCGTACCACGAACCCAAATAGCATACCGACTATGTATACCCTCGACGTACCGAATTCTTTGAGAGCTGCGAACCGCGTACCCGAACCCGTACCACGTACCGAAGCGAATTGCGAACCGTGTAACTATGTTTTAAACCAACGTTTTATTTTGTAACCCTCTTTCCAGTGGATATTGGAAACTTAACCTCATTGCAATTTTTTTATGTCGACACTAATAACTTGGATGGAGAATTGCCACACACAATTTCTCATCTGACTTCCTTAACTAGTTTTTCGTGTTCACCAATAATTTTTCGGGTAGCATTCCCAGAGATTTGGAAAAGAATAGTCCTTTTTTAACTACTGTCTACCTTTCAAACAATTGTTTCTCAGGAGAACTTCCTTCTGACATGTGCAGTGGCCTCAATCTAGTTGTTTTGACAGCAAATAACAATAGCTTTTCAGGGCATTTGCCAAACTCCTTGAGAAATTGTTCATCCTTAACAAGAGTTAGGCTTGATGATAACCAGTTCAGTGGAAACATGACAGAAGCATTTGGAGTTCATCCAAATCTTAATTTCATCTCACTTAGCAGAAATCGTCTTGATGGCCATCTCTCTTCGGATTGGGGTAAATGTATAAACTTAACTGAGATGGAAATGAGTGGAAACAAACTTTCAGGGAAAATTCCATTAGAGCTGAGTAAGCTGAGTAAATTAGAATTTCTTAGCCTGCACTCCAACGAATTCACCAGAAATATCCCACCTGAAATTGGAAATTTAAGCCTTCTCTACAAGTTAAACTTGAGCAGGAACTATTTTTCAGGAGAGATCCCAAAGAATATTGGAAGATTATCTAAGCTTAATTTTGTTGATTTATCAGATAACAACTTCAATGGAAGCATTCCAAAAGAGATCGGTAATTGTGATCGGTTGCTAAGTCTTAACTTAAGCCATAACAATTTATCTGGTGTGATGCCTTATGAACTAGGCAATCTGTTCCACCTCCAACCCATGTTAGATCTCAGCGTAAACAATCTTTTCGGAGAAATTCCTCAAAATCTTCAAAAGTTAGCATCATTGGAGATCCTCAATGTCTCACACAACAATCTATCTGGAACAATCCCACAATCCTTTTCAAGTATGCTCAGCCTTCAATCTGTGGATTTTTCTTACAACCACTTGTCAGTTTGATCCCAATAGGTGGTGTTTTCAAAAAGAAACTGCTGAAGGATTAACATGCGCCACAACATTGTCTCAACAAAAAAAATTGGAGGGACCAACAAAAAGGTACTTATTGGTGTTACTACATCAGTTGGTGGAGTACTATTTATAAGGATGATTGGTTTTGGAATCCTACTATTTCAAAGGAAAGCCAAAAAACTTAGTGAAGAATCCAAAATCAATGAAGATAATGATCAATCTATTAGCATGGTATGGGGAAGAGATGCAAAATTCACATTTTCTGATCTTGTGAAAGCAACCAATGACTTCAATGAAAAGTACTGCATTGGAAAAGGAGGCTTTGGAAGTGTTTATAAAGCAGAACTAGCTACAGGTCAAATAGTTTCTGTGAAAAGATTCAATATATCTGACTCTGATGACATTCCAAAAGTGAATCACACGAGCTTCATGAATGAGATAAGAACGCTAACATGAGTGAGGCACCGGAATATAATAAAGCTTTATGGTTTCTGTTCTAGGAGGAAACAAATGTTCCTGGTTTATGGACATGTATAGAGATGAAGTTTGGGAAAATTGTTGTATGGAGGAGAAGGAAAATTGGAGCTAAGTTGGGGTACAATAGTAGAAATTGTGCGAGGAATAGCACATGCAATTGCTTTTCTTCATAGTGATTGCTCTCCACCAATTGTGCACATAGATATAACATTGAATAATATACTACTGGATTCAAATTTTATACCTCATCTTGCAGATTTTGGGACAGCAAAGCTTCTAAGCTCTAACAATTCAACCTGGTCCTCTGTTGCTGGATCCTATAGCTACATGGCTCCAGGTACACAATGCATTCAATGATTTACTTATATATAATAAATTGTGCACAGAGATATAACATTGAATAATATTCACTAGTAACATTTTAATTTTGTGTTTTTCAGAGCTAGCACAATCTATAAGGGTGACTGAAAAGTGTGACGCGTATAGTTTTGGTGTGGCGGTGTTAGAGATAATCATGGGAAAACACCCTGGAGAATTCTTGGGTACCTTGTATTTAAACATGTCTTTGACATTAATGGAAGTGCTTGTGAAGGATATTGTAGACCAAAGGCTTCCACCTCCAACAGACAAATTAGGTGAAACAATAGTGTTCATAATGAGAGTAGCTTTGGTCTGTACGCGTGCTGCTCCAGAGTCTCGGCCCATGATGCAATCTGTTGCACAAGAACTATCAGCTACTACACAGGCTTGTCTTTCTCAGCCATTTGGTATGATAACTGTAAGCAAGCTTACAGAATTCCAAAAATAGATCCTCAAAAACTATTTGGAGGATTTTAATATATTAGTCAGTATAATTACTCTAATTAAATTTATAAATTTTAAGAATAATGTAATTTATGCATGTTATGTTATTAGAGTAACAATCTAGCAACAATTTTTAAACTTATCCTGATCAAATTATATAATAAAGAATTCACAACACAATATATTTCGAGCTTATGACAGTGAAAGTGAGACAAATGATATTATATATTCAAATAAAAGATGTTACTTTGGACTCATTATTATACCAATGTGTAACTATTTACTAATATCTACTCAGGAAAATGAACAAACACATAGAACTCAACATTTAATGTTCAATATTTGCAACCTAAATAACTTTTCCCTGTTCTAATTCTAATCTCACAAATAGAACAAAGATTAACACGGCAGAGAAATACCACAAAATCAAGATGAAGAGTAAGTAAACAAATAAAGATGAAAATGATTATTACTAGAAGCTTTTTGGTGTAAGGTTTGAAACAAGCAAAATAAATAAGTCCCACATAGACAGTGTGTAGAAAATTGAGAGACGGATTCGCTACAAATAATACAATGCTATTCAATGGAAATTATTTGCTACGAGCCCGTGATAATTTGCTGTTACCGCAGTGATATGTACTCCATAGCTAAAAGCTCAGAAGTTACTGCTAATACAAAATGAAAAATCAAGTTTAAGTATTTAATTTTTAGCTCTATGTTTGTAGTTTTTGCATCTTTATCACAAGTCAGAATCTCCAAACATTGTACAGAGAAAAAAGTCCAAGCAAAGGCACATTCCAAATTAGACTTCATGACTAGCTTCTCATATAAAAACTGAAATAATGAAGATACAAGACAAAAGGAAAAAACAAACTAAAATGCCACCACCATCAAACAGAAGCAAAGAAAAAAGAAACTTACCAATTTGAGAAAGAAGAAACAGAGATGATAGCGATAATGGAAGTCCGAATCTTTAACAACAGTCCAAGAGCACAACACAATGTAAATCTTCAGAGAAATTGGAAACGAAGGGAGTTGGGATGTTGAGAGGTTTGAGAAGTTGAGAGGAATGGCACAATTGGCTCAAAATAGCACCCGTATTGGGATTACCTGATTTTTCACAACCTTTCATTATAGAGACGGATGCCTCAGGCATAGGTGTTGGAGCTGTGTTGGGACAAAACGGCCATCTTATTGTGTAGTTTTCTAAGAAATTGTCACCAAGGATGCAAAAGCAATCAGCATATACAAGGGAATTATTGGCTATCACTGAAGCTTTGGCCAAATTCCGACACTATTAGTTAGGAAATAAATTCATCATAAGAACTGATCAGAGAAGTTTAAAAAGCTTGATGGATCAATCATTAAAAACTCCAGAACAACAAGCTTGGCTACATAATTTTTTGGGGTATGACTTCATGATTGAATACAAGCCCGGAAAAGATAATCAAGCTGCCGATGCTTTGTCTAGAATGTTTATGTTTGCTTGGTCTGAGCCTCATTCCGTGTTTCTAGATGAATTAAAAGCTAAGTTGATTGCTGACCCTCACCTTAAGCAATTAATTGAATCTTACACTCACTCCACTGAGCCTAGTCAGTACACTGTCAGAGACGGATTACTATATTGGAAGGACAGGTTGATGATACCAGCAGAAGAAGAGATATTGCAGAAGTTACTTCATGAATTTCACAGTTCCCCTATAGGTGGCCATGCTGGCATAACTAGAACACTAGCTAGATTGAAAGCTCAATTTTATTGGCCTAAAATGCAAGAAGATGTCAAGTTGTTTGTGCAAAAATGCTTGATTTGTCAACAAACCAAGACTAGTAACACATTGCCTGCAGGGTTACTCCAACCCTTGCCTATTCCTCAACAAGTTTGGGAAGATGTGGCTATGGATTTTATCACTGGCCTACTTAATTCATTGGGTCTATCTGTCATTATGGTAGTCATCGATAGACTAACTAAAATATGCTCATTTTCTGCCTTTGAAAGCTGACTATAATAGTAAAACTGTAGCTGAAGCCTTCGTGAATAATATTGTGAAATTACATGGCATTCCCAAATCTATTGTGTCGGATAGGGATAAGGTTTTCACTAGTGCATTCTGGCAGCACTTATTCAAATTGCAAGGAACTACATTGGCCATGTCTTCTGCTTACCACCCACAGTCTGATGGGCAGTCAGAAATACTCAACAAATGCTTAGAAATGTATCTCAGATGTTTTACTCATGAAAATCCTAAAGGGTGGGTGAAAGCTCTACTGTGGGCAGAGTTTTGGTATAACACGGCATATCACATGAGCTTAGGCATGACACCTTTTAAAGCATTATATGGCAGAGACCCACCAACTTTGATTAAGCAAACTTATTCCATAGAGGATCCTGCAGAGGTCAAGCTACAACCATATAGACAACATTCTGCTGTTTTGAGAAAGAATAAAAAATTGTCTATGAAGTACTTTGGTCCATTCAAAGTTTTAGCAAAGATTGGCACTGTTGCTTATAAGCTGGAGTTACCTTCCACTGCAAGAATTCACCCTATTTTTCATGCATCACAATTAAAGATGTGTAAGGGAAATACTCATGAACCATACATGCCTTTACCATTGACAAGTATCTGAAATGGGACCTATTATACAACCATTGAAGGTGTTAGCTACTAGAACAGTTATCACAGGGACACAACAGATTAAGCAAATTTTGGTTCATTGGGAGAATAGTGTACAAGAGGAAGCTACTTGGGAGGATGTTGAAGATATGAAGGCTAATTATCCACATTTCATCACTAAGGCCAACCTTGAGGACAAGGTTGCTTTAAAAGCATGTGTACGCAAATGATGAGTCGCCAATTGAGCCAAACTTGCACGACAAATTCCCTAATAATCAGGAAATGGGATGCGGCACGCATGAGAGAGAAAAGGCCAAGCTGGAAGATTCGAGAACCACATTGAATTGTGGTGTGGTTAAGTAGTGGAAGGAGGAATATTTTGTGTGTGATGTATTATGACTGATTTTATTCCTTCTCTCTGATATCTCTCTCTATCTCTACCTGATATTTCTCCTCTGCAAATTCTGTTATTACTTGTACTTTTCTTAGCTTTTCACACTGAAAACTAAGAGACCTTCATTTCAATAAAGTACAATTGGCTCTATAATCCCTTATATCATAACATTCTTCCACTCAATTTAAAACTTTTTCCTTTCAATCTGACTATGAAAGGTTGGGCACAAATATAAGAAAAGGTTCCTAAACTCAATAACACCCAAAAAATTTGAAATCAATTTAACAAATGTGTCGGCCAAAAAATACAGAAAAAACAAAACATGAATTGAGAGGGACGGAAGAAAGAAGAGGAAGTTACAGTCTTACAGAGAATTTCTCAGACCAAGGGATCCAATTGTCGAGAGTGAAGAAGTCTTTGATGGATTCAAAGTAGTTTCTGAACTTAGCAGCGTCCATTGACAGCAATTAGACTACAAAGAACAATCATATGTGAATGTTATGCAATTACATCTGAATACATGTTTTAAAAATCCGAATAGTAATGAAAAAATCTAAAATAAAGCTAGATAGAACGGAGCATCAGTCTAACAAAACATAACCAAGTGTGTGAGTGTGGAGATGATGCATGATCAGATTTGGTCTTTGTTTATGGTGAATTTTATGGCATGTCATTTCTGGTCTACCTAGCAGACGGTTGAATATTCCAAAGCAAATTCTAAACTAGTTACTTTCCTAATTCATACAAATTATGACACATTAATTCATGTAATTTTGTCATCTCAGGGTTTGAGCTTCTACTTAATTTTTTTAGAAACGACCAAAGTTAGTAATCGGTTGTTAGTGTTAGTTTATTCACCTCGTCAGGACTTGAACTCCGGGCATTTATTCTTAACTCCTTTCACCCTTAGTTCAAACCAGTTGAGCTACCCACCCCACCCCCAAGCTTCAACTTAATAACATACAACAAAATGCTAAAATCAGGCTCAAGCTCAACAATGCTCACTAAACTCTCCAAAAGATGTCAAAACTCAAAAACTGAGGTCATACATGATACACAGCAACACAAAGCAGGTAACAAAAAACATAATGATCCTTGCCTTACAGAACAGTGTAGCTACTCAAGTTGCTTAATGAAGATTATTAACATGATTAATTCAAGATATTGGCAGTGGCAACAGAAAACATGTTCCTTACCTTACAAAAAAATGACCCCAAATACCAGAGACAAATGAGTATGAGAAAGGAGAAAGTTGTGAAAATGAGAACGAGAAAACGAATCCCTAGGTGAGAGGAGAAGATGTGAAAAATGCTGTCATGGAGATATGCTCAGAGCTGAAATGAAACCCTCCGTGTTGTTTCTTTCGCGCTTCTTACTTTCTCGTGCACCTCCTAGATTTTAAAAATGCAAATTATTAGAGTTCGAACAATGTAAAAATGCCACTCATTTTTTAGAGTTCAAACAATGTAAAAATGCAAATTCTGGAAAAACATGGATCGCACCCTAGTCCCTAGAGTTAGAGGACAGTTCACATTATAAAATGAGAATGTGGTCGGTGGTAAGAATTTTGGTTATTTTCTATAAATTGAAACATTTTCTTTATTTTTTTATCATTCATCCTTCTCTCTCTTTTCTCAATTATTTTATTTTGTTTTCAGTTATTTTCAATATTTTGTGTGTAAATAGTCGCATAGTCTATCGTTAATGGAGTGTAGGGGGATAGGGAAAGGGGGAAATGGATTGAATGCGGTCGCTACAATGCAGTCAAGCTGTAGTTAGAAAATCGTAGCTGTCCGATCAACATCAAACGGCTCAGATTTTAATACAGTTTCAACTTTTTAAAATATAGAAATTCTGACTCTTAAATTTAAACAGTCTAATCTTGATCAAACGATTTTAATCTTGCTGACTGCATACAGTCGAGGGGTACCGACTGCACCCAGGGAATGGGTGAGGTAAGGGAAGTGTTACAAGACTGGGTCATTTTATCAATGTTCTTATACTAAGATGTGAAACCTACGCCTTAATCACTATTTTGAACGAGATTAGTGGGTGGAAGTGGAATTAGAGTTTACATACACGGTTCAAAAATTGAAAATAAGAGAAGATAGGGAATAAAAATTTACAATTTTTTTGTTGTTTTCTCGTTCTTTTTCTCTTGCAGCTTCTGTTTTTCTTGCAATACCTTTTATCTTTTGCTATTTTTCTTGCAATACCTTTTATCTTTTATCTTTTGATATCTCGTTCTTTGAGTATAATGAATCTCCATCAATTGGGCCAGACTGTTGCTAATAAATTACAATGCATCAAGTTGAGGGGAACAATACATGAGGTACCCATTTTGATTCTTGTTGAAAGTGGTGCCACTCATAATTTTATTTCTCATCAATTAGTGCATAAAATGAACTGGAAAGTGGAAGATACCGCTGAAATGTGCATCAAGTTGGGAGATGGATTGTTGTCTAAATCTAAGGATACTTGTAAGGACTTAGAAGTAGATATGGGAGGAGTCCAAGTAGCAGTCAACGCCCAATTGTTTGATTTGGGAGGGATGGATATGGTTCTAGGAGTGGAATGGTTGAGGACTCTAGGTGACACAATTGTTAATTGGAGAAAACACACCATGAGTTTTTGGCTCAACAAACAGTGGGTGACCTTGAATGGGTTGAAGGAGCAGGACAACATGGTGGATCTAGACAAGTTGTTATCTCGATTTGCTGGGGTTTTTCACGAGCCCAATGGATTACCTCCCGAGAGAGAAAAAGAGCATGTCATTAATCTCAAACAGGGTCATGAAGCGGTAAATGTGAGGCCTTATTGCTACCCTCACCATCACAAAAATGAAATTGAAAGACAAGTCAAGGAATTATTAGCAGCAGGTGTTATATGTCATAGCACAAGTTCGTTTTCTAGCCCGGTGATACTTGTCAAGAAGAAGGATGGTTCGTGGCGGATGTGTATTGATTATAGGGCCCTTAACAAGGCTACTATACCGGACAAATTCCCAATTCCTGTTATTGAAGAGTTGCTTGATGAATTGAACGGAGCTAGATTTTTCTCCAAGTTAGATCTCAAGTCCAGTTACCATCAAGTGAGGGTCAAGGAGGAGGATATACATAAGACAGCATTTCGCACACATTAAGGGCACTATGAGTTCTTGTGATGCCTTTCGGGTTGATGAACGCACCCTCAACTTTTCAAAGCCTTATGAAGGAGGTATTTCGACCCTTACTAAGGAAGTTTGTGTTAGTATTTTTTGATGATATTCTTGTCTATAGTCAAGACTGGAGGTCCCATATGTGCCACTTAGATGCAGGGTTGAAGGTATTAGAAGTCCATGGGTTAGTGTCAGTTTGGTCAACAATCAGTGGACTATTTGGGTCACGTGATTTCGGTGGACGGTGTAGCAGTAGATCCAAGTAAAGTGGAGAGTGTGAAGAACTAACCTGTCCCAAAAAATGTGAAGGGTGTAACAGGTTTCTTGGGACTCACCGGGTACTGTAGGAAAATTATCCAAGACTATGGTAAGGTGGCACGGGCCCTAACTGAGTTAACAAAGAAGGACTCTTATCAGTGGACTAAGGAAACACAAGGGGCTTTTGATATGCTGAAAAACAAACTCACAACAGCTCCGGTCTTGGCACTACCAGACTTCACTAAAGAGTTTACTATTGAGTGTGATGCTTCTGGACAGGGGATAGGAGCAATTTTAATGCAAGAGAAGAAACCCATTGCCTATTTCAGTAAGGCTTTGGGAGTTAGAAACTTGACTAAATCAGCCTATGAAAAGGAATTAATGGCAGTTGTTTTGGCAATACAACACTGGAGGCCGTACCTGATTGGGAGGCGTTTTTTGGTGTCTATGGATCAGAAAAGTCTCAAACAACTACTGCAACAAATGATTTACATACATATATGCTTCATGGACAGAATGTGAAGACCGAGGGACAATGCATTAGAAATGTTTTTAGATATAATTACCATAGTATAACACTTGTTTATCATAATAAGCTAAGGAATCAACCAAATTCCATTTCAAAATGACATTTAATTCTGTTAGGACTGGTACACAGTCAAGTACAGCTGAGCAATCATTAGTTAAGCATGGGAGGGTGGGACCCAGAGTATGGCAGGTATATTCTAGAAGGGGTAAAAGAGTCACAGGAGCTTCTTAGATTGTGGTGACGTGTTGAAAGAGAATAGAGCTTGTAACTGCATTTTCTTTAATATAAGGAGTGAGAGTGATGTGGGAGAGGTACCTTGGATTATTCCTGATTTTTCAGTATGAGGAGGCAGCTTTAAGCTAGCCTTTCAGAGCTTAGCTCTTGTCAGATCTAGGATTAGCTATTTTCCCTTCTTCTGTAATTTTCTCCATTGTTATCAATAAAGCTCTGTTATTACAATTCCTTTACTGTTTCATTCCTTAATTCCCTGTTTGAGAAATTGGTTCCTAAGTCCTAACAAATTCCACTGTCTAATCAACGCCTCATAAAATGCCAAAGGTGTCAACCGTATTTCTTCTTATTCTCGTTGTTTCCCATTTTCTCTCAACATAAGATGATATATTCTCTTCACCTCCCAATATAAACACTTACAAGTTTTTAACCTTTTTTTCATTCATTCATTTTTATATTATACACTCATTCTCTACTTCACACAAAACAACTAAGATAACTAACTACAACATAAGAATATGAACAGCAAGAAGTAGGAGACAAATTCATAACATCAAACTTATTTATTTTCATCTTTATGCATATTGTATAGTAAAGGTTGAACCAAACAACAACAGCAGCAGCATTAACAACATCAACAGCATCAAACATCCGTTTAGTTATTTTGTTAAAGATTGATAATCAACTCCAGTTAGAAACATGGCACGGTAAAAGACTCATAGTTCAAGTAAAACAGAGCATTCAAATCACATGCAATGGACCTTTAAGTTACAAACAGCAAAAGGGTACATGTTTATATGGCAATTTTCTATCAGTTATGGAGTTGAAAAACAAGTAATTGAAACACTTCCATTTTGCAAATTTTCTTCCTTAAAGGGATCCAAATATGCACCTCAACTCGCCAAGAAAATCAATTAAAAACAGGATGTGCAAATACCAGTATATCTACTGCTTGGAACAACAGCTCTAGATGTGTTTTTCTGATGCTGCTCTATTTCCTTCAATTGGCAGATCCTTTTGACAAAACAAAATTCAAAGGGTTACTCAGGACAGTGAAGTTTAATTTGTATAATTGGCAGATCAAATGGACAAAACCAAGCAATTATAGAGATCATTTTTGCATAGAGATAATAAATTAAATTTTTATCTGCATTGGCAGTAGTAACCTCAAAATCATGGGTACTCCTAAAATGGTACGTGCCAGTACAGGTAGGCATACGGTATTCATACCATACATACTGATCCTTACCCATTTTTTATTTGGTTGATTTGGGGTGATGTATACGGCAAAAAAGTGCAGGCGGAGAAAAATCACATAAATTCTTTTGATTTTTTTATTGAATTTCAATTATCTCTCTTGTTTATTATGAAAATAGTGGAGGCGATGGACAACAAAGAGTTCAATGGGGTTTATTTATGAGTTCATGAATGGAGCTAAAGAGAATATACAAAAAGAGTTCAATGGGGTCAAAAATTGGTACCAAACAATCCACATTTATAACATCAATCAAATTTCAACTTTAGTTTTCAATATATTCTATACTTTGGTTGTTTGACTATATGGAACGTCGTTGATGAAAGGTGGGACAACCAACTAGGCACGATGCAGACTATTTCTTTAATCCTGAATTGCATTCCTAATTTTAAAGTTGACTTGAAAGTTAAAAAAGGTCTAATGAGTTGTATAGAAAGAATGGTGAGTGATCTAGAAGATCAAACTACCATTGATCTTCAACTCGAACATTTTAAGTTGCAACAAAACCATTACATTACATGGCATAGGGCGCATGGCCGCTTAACCACTCTTCGGTTCTTATATACCCGCTATTCAAAACACTTAATCACTTAAAGAATTAAAATTGAGCCGATTCAAACCTCAGCAACAGTTTTTGCATTTGCTTAGGTTTATCCATAGCATTTGATGTGATAAAATCTGAAGCTAACCTGTCTAAGAACCATGTTGGTTTCTCGAATGTAGAGTTCTTCAACGCCTTTAAGACCCTGAAGTTGAAAACAATATCATAGCATGTCTTATATATTTCAAATTACAAATTAGGAAAGTGGAAACTAAATATTAACATATGATGACCGCCAAACTTGTTAACGGTAGAAAAATAAAAATAGAGAACAAAGCATGCGATAGAACAACACCTTCGGAACTATAGCAGTTCTTGCATATCTAGATTTAGACAACAAATTACAGGACCTCTTTGAAAATGGTTCCTGCTGAATGCCATCACTATCAGTATATGGTACTCTGCTTTTCAACAACAACTAGGACTAAAACAAAGATAATAGCACAGTTAGTTCAGAAAAAAGAAAATCATAACACCAAAATAATAATGCATAATTGAGTTTATGAGTCCAAAATTACAAGAAACCGAGGAATTAATTGTGAAACCCTAGTTAGTAATAATAAATTGAAATTGAATTTAAGGCACAAATTGAAATTATTATCACAGAGACACACATACCTCGCACAAATGGCAGTGGAATCTCGTTATCATTACGAGGCCAAAGAATCCAACGAAAACTTTACTTCAACGAAAGTTAATCTAGTAAAATTATTAAGTGAAAAATTAAGTACTTTTTAAAAGAAACAACTTATTTTATAAATTCATTGTTTATTTAATATATCAAATTTATTAATTATTCAATAAATTAAAAAATTAACAGTTTTTTATGAAAATTCCCGGAGATAAAATATTGTAAAGATAAAAATATTCTAAAAATTTGCTAAGAAATGTAGAAACACAATGATTTAAGAGAATTCGTTTGCTTTCTTTGTGTAAAAATGTTTTCTAGGAATGACATTATTAATAAAAGTAATTAAATTTGTTTATATTTAATATCTAATGGAATAATATTTAGAGATAATAAGAATCTAGTGTGAAAATCACTATTTTGATTTTCACAATTACTCCCTATCATGTTATAAGTAAAAATATTGTTTTTCCTTTGCCAAATTATAAACAAAAACAATTTACTTTTATTATTTTTAAAAATTACTTTTACTTATTCTCGTGAAATTTAATACATAATATTTAATTTACTCTATTTTATTTTTTCCATAATTAATAATCAATACAAATTCTTTTTACATTTTCTCATAAAATTTATTTTTAAAAAAAACGAAAAATCATACTTTAAATTATTTTATTTTACTTTTTCTTAATAAGTATGAAATTTACCTTACTTATATTATGGGACTAGACACCGGAGAGTATAATAAGAATTAGATAATTTCAATTTCAAACTAGTAAAATTATTGGTGGTCAAACAATTTAATAACATCACAAGTGTCGAGTTGACACATACATTTTTTAAGGCATGATGAGGTATACAAATTTGTTTAGGAATTTCATTTTCATTTTATATCTATTTTTACAAATTTATAGTTGATTGCACATCCACACATTTTTACGCAAAAGCAAACAAGCCTTTAATCTATTAGCCAAAAGCATATAATTAGTTTTAGCTCTATGTTAGTAGTTTTTTGCATCTTTATCACAAGTCATAACCTCCACACTACGGAGAAAAAAGTCCAAGTAGGCACATTACAAATTAGATTGCGTGACTAGCTTCTCATTGTGGATGCAGAGCTAATGCTAAAGAGTGACTTGTAGTTCAAACAAATGCGCCAAAACTTGTTGGTACCTATAGGTGATGTTGTCAAGATATTCTACATCATTTTTTCAATATTCTCCTTTTGACTGAGGGTATGCATGTTTACATATGGGTGGGAGGTGAAGATGATTTAAATGCGCCATTGTAGTTATGTAGCAGAGGGGCAGATTGCATGATCTGAATGGTCTATTACATTTTTCTGATGTGATTAAAGTGTGCCTGCAGGTAAGATAATTAGTGCATCTTGCAAAGTGACAAAATTTCCTTCAAGATAAAATTTAAGTCTTAAAAGTGGCATAATCAGCCACATTGGGGACTAAATGTAGGAATCCAAACTGAACCTGGGAAGTCAGCAATCTGAAAACACAAAAAGGTACATTTGAACTTGGAATTCATGGCCTTGAATGACTGCGGTCAAGTTAGGGATCCTTCTATTAGCCACCATAAATCGTCCATTTTCGACTGAAACCTTGAGATAAACGGCTGGTTCAGTAGGTAATTTGAGAAACCGAGTCACTCAAGGTGGGATGAGGCAATGTTTTAAAAACCAAACTGAATAGTTCAATTAGTTGAACCTTGAACCGACCTTTACTACAGTTCGTCATTTTTTCAATTTGATTGTGGTTTGTTTCGTCCTAGTTTAAGTTGAACCTTGAACTGACATTCTTCTATACTTGAAAAACCAATTGGATATAGGTCCATATATATTCGCAACTGTCTAATCCTTTTGTCTTAAATGATGGAATTTATTCCCTTATTTGTGAACAAGAAGTTAAGTGAATTTGTTTCACCAGCATACTTGCAGGTGATAGAGCTATAGACAGAATGCTCCTAATATTGAGTTATAAAGAAAGATAGAAGCAATGTGTGTTGTAGTAGACTAATATTGTTAAGCATTTCTCATATTATATATTGTTTTACATTCATTGTAGATGTTTTAGTTGTTGACTTATTCAAAAATTCATTATTTTTTGGAAGATTAATCTTACAGTGCATGGGGTCTTTCATACACTTGATACCCTTGGAGTTTACAATACATATTGTGTGTTAATATGTCTTATCATATCCTTCAGTAATATTTCCATGGGTCTTGCTAAAGATTGCCCTCAGAGTACTCTTTAAGCATTCCATTAAAAAAAACTTGTTATTCAAAAAATTACACACTACAATTTTTAATGCGTTGACTTTAAGCATTTCCATAAAAAATTTATAAAAAAACTTATTATTTAAAGTTTTAAAGAGTGTCCCAAAGGCACTTGTTAGCATTCCGGGATAATATTGACAACTTGGATGTCTTATCATACAAGTGTGTTATTTTAAAAAAAATATTCATACATAGATATGTGAAATTGGGTTTTTTAACAAATAAAAAATAGGCACATCATTGTACCCAAAAAAATAGACGCATTTAATTTATTGTTTACCATTTAATACCTAAAATAGTTGAAGAACGAATAATAAAGTGTAAGATGAGAGCTGCTATATATTAAGAAGCTTTGCCATAAGAAATGCACGAATTTTGTCAAAACTCTCTCTCATGTTGTGTTTTATGGTTTTTTGGCTTAAAAATATTTGGTGTTTAAGGAAATTGCTCAACATGCATTACTCCACTCTTTTGGAACATGCCTTTCGTTCCTCTTTAGAGAACGCTTTAAAAAATAAATTATTTTTGGTCCTAAGATGACAATTGATGCTGCCATTTTTTCTTTAATTTTTATAGCCACACCTACACATCAATAGCTTAGGATTTATAACTACTACCACAACCCTGCTTAACAAGCTCTCCACTAGTTCTGTAGAGTTTGGAGTTGGAGATTAATGAGAAGGAACAATGGAAGAAAATGTGATGAAATAATTCAAGAGAATATTATGCAATAGGGTCGATTTGTGTGCCCCTTTTCATAATTGTGTCAAACAAGAGAAAAATAGGGTGAAGAAAAAGGGCGAGGATAAACCAAAAAAGATTTTTAAGTTGTCTTCGTGTCATTTAACATTTTTCGTGTAAATTAGTTCTTTCTTAATCTTGAATAGCATCATCATAAACACTAACTAATTATTTGTATATCGATGTTGGCGTAATTGGAATTGACATAATTGTAATAGCCACAGGGCTTTTGTTGGTGGCATTGTTGTAAATTGGCCGGAAAGAATCCTAAAACTACACAACCATGACTAAACTTTTAGCAAAAAATTCCAAGTGTCAACCTCTAAGATCATCCACATAGGATTCTTGGTAGCAATAAATGCCAAAATTTTAGCTTCTTTTAGGTAATGTTTTCAAATTGACCAATGAGAAGTATTTGCTTTGATGTAGTGTTGTAATGGGCCATATTTTTCGTTGGCCCAGTTTACTTAACCCAACACAAACAAAAAAAAATGGCCAAGGTTGATTGAAGGTAAATGAACATGAACGTGAAGTCATTTTCATTTTCAGAACAGCAGGCTATAAGCCAAAAAACACAGTCCTGAATCCATGGCTTTTATCATCTCTTGCTGCAACCTTTGACTGATCAACCCACACACAATAAACCGGGAAAACATTTGTTTTGAAATTCAAACATCTCAAATAAAAACTCAAATGTTTCAATCTCTCTTATTCTCTATTCTTTATCTTCCTCTCCTTTTCTTTTTACAAACACGGCGACGGGAAACGAGGAAGCGGGCACAAACGAAACGACAAGGTAAGCTATTTTCATTTTCGGATTCAAGATCCATTCTATTGTATTTCTGCTACTCACATTGTTTAGGTTTTGATGTGATTTTGTTTTTAGGGTTTTTCTTCTTCTTTTGTGGTGTTTGAATTTTCAATTTCCGTTTTTATCTAATTGTTTGTTTCTCTTTCTGAAATTTGATGATTGCTACTATGGTATTTTGAATTTGTTGCAGATTTGAATTAGGCACCAATTTTTTCATTTGTATTTCTAATCCCCAATTTTGTATCTCTTTGCTTATTGCTTCTTGGGTTGTTGATTTTGTAGGAACACACTACCTTACTTGAATTTCAGGTATCACTCTTTTCTAGATTACCATTATTCATTCATTACTATTCAATTTTTGTTGTTAATATTTTGCTGCTATTTATTTTTTTCTCAGCAACCCAAGAAAGGCCAAAATATTTAATCTATATTCTAACACAATGAAATGCCAAAATATTAACAAGGTTCCATTTGCAAATTCTAAGTGATTCTATTATAAAAACTTATAAGCACTTTAGTTTGATTTAGATAGAAAGAATTATTGTTTGAATTCCTTACTTTAGGGGTTGCATCCTTTAAAATTTGAAGGCTTTGATATCTTATTGATTATAAATTACTAAAGAATGTTATTATTTTTTGGTTTCAGATTTACTAAAAGAGCTTACCAAAAAGCAAGGTATCTCTTTTGATTTAGAGAACCCAATGTTTAAGTATTTGTGAAGTTTTAGTTTTTTTATTCAAAACATATACTCACATTAAAATATGATTAGAATGAATTGTATTGTGTAGTTGTAAGGATTTTGTTTTGGTTTGTGGTGTTTTTGATATTGTTTTCTATTTAGATGCATACTTTATTAGGTTGAGGGAAAATTTGTTATTGTGAATTAAGTTAGTTTGATTTTTTTTTCTTGATAAACAATAATTTTTTTTTTTTTGAATGAGATAAGCAATAAGTTTGTTTGATCAAATGTGTTTTACATATTTTGAAATTAAATAAATGGAAATATCCACTACAATCACCAAATAAAAGTGTATCAGACAAGAAAAAAAATATGAAAGAATCTTTCCCTTCCCTTTCTGCATTGATGTTGTCTTCTTTCTCTCCATCTTCAACAAAAACTTCCATTTTGGTGAAAAACCAAATCAAAAGTGTTCTCAGCAAGCTTTGACTAATTTAATGAAGCTTTCTCATATAGTTTGTTGTTTGTTTCATATAGTTTCTATTTTATTGATTTTTTTGACTAATTCATTCATTCATTGATAAATTTGGAATATAAAATTTGATTTCAAATTAGCAACTAATATAAAATATCCTATCAATTAGTTGTTACCAATTGTTGCCTATTTGATTTCATATTTATTATTAGGATTTGTTCCTATTTGATTTCATATTCATATATGCTTTTATTTACCTCTTTTGATAACATAATTGTGTTTTGCCGATACCATTTGCAAATTTCATGATATGTATATGTATTAAGTAGGATTCATCTTGCTTCACGAACTTATGAATTAGTTACCCATATTTGTGCTTTAACTTGAAAATTTTACTGTTTTCGTGACAATCCTATAATTTGATTTGGATTTCTTTTGATATTCATAGTTATAAACTAATACAGAGTTACTACTGCAGAGTTATAAAGTCAGAAAAGAAAGGAACCATGGTGATAGATGTGGGTATGTGTAGGTGAAATGAAGTAAGTGAAGCATTGTTTTGATATGTCACTTATATTATAAAAAACTACATCAGTACCAGCTTTTTATTTCACACTATTTTATATTTTTACTTAATTTGTTTTTCGATTGCAATTTTTATTTCTGATTTTTCCATTTTTCTCTCATTTGTTTCATACTCCCAGGTTCTCCTCTTAGTTTCATTGTTTATGTGAAGAGAAATGGAGTTTAAAGGTCAATTTATGGTTTTGATTTTCGTTTTTGCATATATTAATGAGATGATAAAGTTAACGATCAATAGCTGAAGTTTCTTGACATGACATTTAACTAACGTTATACACAACTAAGTCTCTAAATAGCTTGATTTGTGACTTTCATTTTAAATTCTTTTGCTGAAATTACAAATGCTCAACTCAAATTGTAGCTTGGTTTATGTGACAAAAATGACATTGATTCTTATTTATAATGCAGGATAAAGATGTTCTTGAGGTCCAAAAAAAAAATCTTTTCTGTTTCAGAGTAATGTCCCATTAATTCTATCACTCAAACTTTATTTGTCTTCATGATGTTGAGAAACTAGAGTATCAAACATGGCTTATTACTTGGTTAATAAGCCATAAGAACACTTAAGATAGTAAAACAGAACTTCAACTTATGTTTATAAGTAGAGATTTGAGTGATAGAATTTTATGCAACCTATTAAAATTTTCGATATATTAGTATATAGATTTTTTCTATTAGAGTTGTTGGCCGAGACATGATATTTGTTTTATCATTATCTACGTATAGTAAAATTTTCCAAAAAGAATAAAACAAATAAAATATTATAAAACCAGATTGAAAAAAGAAGAAGAAAAAGTCATTAGTTACTATTGGACTGACTTCTTATGTTTTTTTTTGTTATTGACAGTATGACGACAATTATAAGGATATCTCAGCATATTTGGAATCATTGACATTAAAAGAAGGATCATTTTCTATGGGATTTCAACGTACGACAATCGAAAATGAACCAAATTCTGCATTTCTCGACATCAACTTATACGGTGCAATTGTTGAGTGAAATAAAGTATTCATGAACTAAGCTTAAGAACTAAAAGAAATAAAAGATTCAGAAGATAGTTGAGGTGTGTGCTCTAACTGTCATATTGTCACAAAGGGGTTGGTATCATGTGTCTAGGAGGTCATTTTTTCAATTTTCATCCATTCTCTAGCAAACGCAAGGTAAATGTTGATACAATAGATCAAATCCTTTGCCTCCACCATGATGAGAGGAAAAGTTTATTAGCATCAAGTTCCACATTTTACTACACTTTTCAATTAGCTTGGAGCAAAAGTAGATATTGTGCCTGCCTGATAATGAAATGACTAGAATATAAGATAGGAATTTGAAGACTTGAAGAATTTGGCATGTCCCATAATGAATTATATGATGTATTATGTTATACTAACAATAGTATCAATCTTCGTCTTTGTACAACTTTTGAATGAACAATATTACCTTTTCCTCATTAGAAGCTATGTAATCTTACATATGTGCTTAGGCCTGTAAACCTATAGTTGGTGGTGTATGTTGTAACATTGTTAATAAAATATGGTTGTTGTATATATGGTCTGAGGGTCATGTGTTAAAGTCATTTTATATTTTGGGAATCTATAGTTGGTAATATCCTGTCATTTGTATTTTTTCCTATTTTTAAATTGAGCTAGAATCTGGAAAAATGCAGATTAAAAGAGAAGGTGTATTGAGACTAAAAAGAAGGATATGCTTTGTTAGGTTGAAAAATATATTGAAATTGTAAGAAAGGTTATGAATGATATATCTCATTCTTTGGAGGAGATTGCTTTGTTAGGTTTAATAAATAAAGATGGATTTGAGAATGCACATGAAATTATCTTTTTATGGACAGATATAACTTACAAGTCTTTAACAATTGTTAGTCTTCTATTAACAAAAAAATCTCAAGAGATCATTATAAGTGCTTAAACTTGATCAGCTGTAAGTGTATTGCTCTGTTTCATTTCTAAATGAAGGCTTTCGTCGAGCCATTCTTGCTCATCTCTAGAATGGAAAGACAAGACTGTGTGAAGAAATGTAAAGAAGACAACAATATATTTGTAACTTATCTATTCATTAGGATAATTTCCCAATTCACCACAAAAAATGTCTTCTAATAATACTTGCTAGAAAGTTTATATGTTATGCAAGAAAATGTCTTCTAAAAGTCATTATTATTATTATTATTATTATTTGTAAAAATTTATTATGTCATTGTCAAATATTAAGGAGGTGTTTGTTTCCCGGTTATAAAATGAGTTCCCAGGTATGTAACACTGAGAAACATTAATTCATATGTTTGGTAGCTGGAATTCACTCAATATTCACAGCAATATATTGTTCCGAGGAAATTGAAATACCCACGTTCATAGGCAAGCTATTCCTAAGGAAAGAATGATTGCATGTTTGAGTGGCTCACAATATCACGATCGAAACCGACTCAAAGCAAACTGTAGAATGTAAATGTCTTTAAGAAGGGAGCAATATACTGGGCCAAGAATATACTATTTTTTTAATGTTGAAATTAGGATTCAAAAAGGGTTATAATACCATCATTGTATGATTCTGGAGCAAGTCTATGTGCATCTACATTATTGTCAGAGGTAAAAGCTTAATTTTGTGCATAATAATGTTTCTTTTCATGTTTATTCATTCAAAAATGTAAGTATAAGTAGATGACAATTTGAGTGAGTATATTTAGTTCAATGTATGATATCATAGTATCATGTCAATTTATTTATTGGTCGTATTAAAATTATTATCTCCGTATATAATGCCAATATCGTATTATTTTTTATTTAATATATGATTGATCTATTAAAATACTAAATTTAGAATCGAATCATAGAAACATATTGTTCCCCGTGCGTTGCACGGGTGTAATATCTAGATATGAGGCAGGGAATGTCTCCTACAAGTTCAATCTTTTGAGATCAAGAGGTCCAAGGAGAATGAGTTGCTCTCTGAAGTCTACTGTCTCATCATCAATGGATGAAAGTTCAGACAACAAGTCTTTTGACGGCCTTAATACTCACCATAAAGAACAATCCATTTCTGGACTGCATAAATTCAGACACGGCACAATACCAGCTCTTGACTGCATAAATTTTCATGGTGTAAGATAGATTATGCCCTACATTTTATAGGATTTAGGAATGTTTAATTTCTTTTTATGGGAATAAAATGGTATAATTATTTTTAATTGGTTGTTACATGGACATGTGCACTTTCCTTTGTAAAATTATTATGTATTTGTTTTTGCAATATATGTTTGGAGGTTGTGGTGGAACTGTAGTGTGTGATTCAATTGAATTTTATCAGCTATATCAGGAGTTTAAATTCTAGATAATACAAACACCTTAAAATCATTACCTTCTAAAATCCCTTTACTCTTTCCACTAATATTTTTCATTCAAATCCCTTCCGTCGAAACTTTCACACAGACTTTTAACTTAAAATGTTTTGCTTTTGAGATATGGTAATGATTTAAAATTGGTAAGGTGGTTTGAAACTTTGGATACAACATAGGTGAATCATTTATATTTGTTACATATAGATGCATCTTTCGATATATCACTATTGACACAAAACACGAGGACAAGAAGCAAATCCTATGGTAGCATATTATGTAAATTAACATTTGTCTAAATTTAAAGATGCATCTTTCAATATATCACTAGATCATGATACTATCAAACAATAATGACAAACACATTCTATTTTATGTTTATAATTATTAATATGATTGAAAAGTATTAATTACATTATGAAGTAAAACATTTTCATTGTTTCTATATTTGCAGGTTTATTTACTAATGAAGAAACATTATTTTGCTTGCATGAAGGAGAAGTTTTCATGCATTATCATGAATTTACTGGACTTTATCCAATCTTTAATTACCACTTTTTGTTGTAAAAACTATTGCCACTTACAACATTGGTTCAACTTTTGGTTGAATTTTTTTGATTGATGTAATGTCAAATTATGACCCTTTGGGAGTGTTTGTTTCAGGGAATGAAAAATTAATCCTAGGAATAACTTTCCCAGGCATAAGTTTCCCTGGAATAATTTTATTATAAAAGTGTTTGGATAGTTTTAGAGTACCTAGGAATCTTCTTTTTTTTCAAATTATTTTTTATTCTACAAAAATTAATTCAAATGCTTAAAAGTAATTAGTACATGTATCTTTACCACTATGTAAAGTCTTATAAAATCGAAACGTGTGCAAGTAGTGGGCTAGCATATAAATAACCGCTAGAAACAAAACATTCCCTCCACTATCAGACGGGAATAGAAAGACAGACTTCATGTGTAAAAAAAATTCCTGGGTATAATTATTTCCTGGGATAAATTTTTTATTCCTTTGTAACAAACATAGGAATTTTTATTTCTAGCATTGAATTCCCAGGAATATATTTAGAATCCGTGAAACAAACGCCCCATTTGTGTTGAATTGTAGGATCATTTAAATCATCAATTTATCGTCTCAATATGCTTATTGAATTAATATCCATAGCTTTTAAGTCATATATATGTACTGTTTTTTTTCCTTGCATTTGTTCATGTACTATTTGTCATGGACCACTTTAAAATATGGATTTTTCACTATATTATTTTTGATCAGTAGTAATTGTATTGCTTTAATATTGGTCATTCATTATAATCATAATTTTTAAGTAATAATAATTAAGCAATATTTTTATAATTTATGATCATAATCAAAAACTAGACCGTGCGATGCACGGGTGTGAATACTAGTTGAATACATACATGATCCTTTGATAGTTGCTGTACAACATTAATTGAGAGAAAAATAGAGTGAAAAGGTTCTAATTGAACTTATTTTTCTAGTGAAAGAGCTCTTGGTGACAATACTTCAATATTGGCCCGAAAGAATCGAATAATACATGATTTTTTTATTTTAACACACAAAATTAAATATGTTTATATATTTAAATATGGCTTAAATAATCAATTTGTCTTTGTAAGTTTGCGAGTTTTTGGTTTTCGTTTCTGTATTTATTGTGTTAAAATGATCCATAAATGTACAAATATTTTTGGTTTTCGTCCTTAACTTAAAGAATGCCGATGATGAAGATTTTTCTATTTGATTAGTTTTTAAGTTTAAAGATTTTTGTATTTGACAATTATATTTTATTAGACTATGGTGGATATTTGTATTTGATTTTAGACTATGTTGAGGCTAGGGGACACGGTGGATTCCTTCATTGGGACAATCTTTAGCAAGAGTAACAGTATATAAAGTTAGGGACGAAAAATTGCTAAGTAATTTAAAATGAACACATCCATTCATATATAAAGTCATGTAGCTTACCAATCGTTAGTTGATTCAGTGGTGATTGACGCTGAATTTGGTAGGAAGAATCACCGTTTGATCCCCCACAACTGCGATCGGGAGGGGGCTGGAACCACTTGATTCCAGAACTGACCCCCGAACCAGATTAAATTGGTGGTGTAAACTAAATAAAAAAAAAAGTCATGTAGCTTGATATTTATTAGAAGAAAAAAGTTAATTGACATTAATCAATTTCAAACCCACGGTAGAGATATATAAAATGTTGGTTAGATTGTTATCTTAATCTTAATCTTATCTTAATCTTAATCTTAATCTTATCTTAATCTTAATCTTAATCTTAATCTTAATAAAACTAAGGTTTAGCAATCACTTAACCCTAATTTTTTTCCCTCCTAATCCCTTTCTTAATGACCACCCCAACAACTTATTTATGACATCTTTATTTCTCTCACCAAATTTGCAAATACTATGCACACATTTTTATATGTTTTTTTTTTGTTTCTTTGTATTTATGACCTCCTAATTTCTCTCACCAAATTTGCAAACATTATTCACGTTTTTATAAGTTATTATTCTTTTTTTTTTCTTTGTATAGAGCAACATAAAACTTTAATGTTATATTTGTATTGTATCTCATTATTTTTCTCTCTCGCTTTTTTCTTCTTATTTTACGCTCTCTCTTTTCTCATATATACGCTTCTTTCACTTCTTTAAAACAATCTCACGGTAGCCAACCCTTTTGCCGCGTACCACCTCTTTCTCTCCCATTTTTCGGCCACTGTTGACCGCCTCTTGAGAAACAAACCGATCAACCTCTTCATTCTGAGCTCAGAGCAGCTTCTCCATTCACCACCACGTTGAAAATTGTCTACGTCGAATTAGGGTTCTCTTCTTCTACTCTACGAGAAAGAAATATTACAACTTTGTTTTGATTTTATGCCCCTTTTACCATTGCATTTAGGAATCTCGAAATTATTTTTTTGTTCTTTTTTTTTATTCTTTCTATTTTTCGAGTTTTTGCTTTTTGTTTCGTATTTTTTTTTTTTGCAAAAAGAATCTATGCCTTTTTTGTAGCTTGAGGCAAGTTTTTATTTTTGTTCTTTCTTTTGATTCTTTCTATTTTTTGAGTTTTTACTTTTTGTTTCGGTTTTTTTTTTTTTGGCAAAACGAATCTATGACTTTTTTGTAGCTTGACTTTGTGGAATTAGCTGAAATTTGTTGTTCTTTTGGTAGATTATCCAAGAAAAGTAGTAATCAGATGAAAGTGAAAATTCACATACAATTGCAAATGTAGTTTACAAATAAATTTTTCATAATGTTTAATAATTTGTTATCCTATTTATGTTATTTCTAAGTAATTTTAATGGTTATTATGCAATAATATTAATACTGTTTAGTTCCATTTGTATTGCCTATTTTAAGTTTCAATATATTTATATTTAGATATCATTTTGTTTTTTCTTTATTTGCAATTTTTATTATAGATATAAAAATTTAAATTGTATATCTATCACTCAACAAAATTCGTGCAACGCACGGGTCGAAGTCTAGTATTATATAAATCAAAGCAATATCATTTCCTAAACAATCTCATTGGAATTTCAATTACGGTGTAATTTATGAATTACATATACACATTCAAATTATTTGTAGAAGTAATCAATTTCAACAGATTGTTCAAATAAAAATTGCATAGCTTATATTCTTCTTGTCGAACTCAGGTTCAACAATGTGTTTAAATTTGTGGACTATCATTATCAACCTAAATTATTTGGATGTTATGCAACTTTCGGTTTGACTTTGTCTTCCACGCCAACATTTGGTGCTTCGGTCTTGTTGAACGTAGGCTGGATTGATGCTGCATTGATAGTGTAATACAAGTTAAATAAGAAAAATGTATATGATAATTAATTATTTTGTGATTTATTCTTTGAAATTTATTGATTTAGGAAATCACAATCAATGAAATTCAATGGGAACTTTAACATGAAATCTGAGATTGGGTTTCATGTTACAATGAAACATTACAACAAACGTAGTTAAAGCATGACAAAAGGAACCATAAGCATAATGCAAGGAAGGTCTCGGGGAATACAAGATGAATTCTAATTAGAGTTGCAAGAACCATTGAATTTGACGTGGGAGGTAGGGTGTGGTATAAAACAACAGAAGATTGAATTAAAATTTGCATTAGTCAATTAAAAAGGGTGTGAATGTATGTATTTTGAATTGCTTAGATAGATTTTAAGAATATATTGAATTTGTTGACTATCATTACCAACAAATTTTTTTTAGGTGGTGCCCTAAATAATTTACAACGGATTTGTTCATTATATATATATGAACTTTTTTCTTCCAATAAATATCTCGCGTACATTTTTCCTATCAAATTCAAGTTCAACAACGCGTTTACATTGTTTAATATCATTATCAATCTAAATTTGCATAGCTTACATAATATTTAATTCATCATCATATGAAATCATATCTCGAGTGTAATGTTGCAATTACCATCAAATTTGATTTCTTGTGATTTTCTATTAAAAAATATCACATAATAAATTACAAAATAAATCATAATTATTACATCAAAGAACTAAATATCTATCTACTAATGATTAAAAAAATTAAAATTATTACCTCCAACAAAGAGATTAACGTTTATTACTTTTATCTAATTTAAACATATGTAATTTAGGTTCTATTCATAAAGTACATATGTACAAAACCTAAAGTACATATGACGGTTAGTAAGGCCAAGTTAGACTCACAGTAGCAGTGAATTCATACAGCTTTCTGCAATACAATATTGCTGATAGAGAGATGTTTTTATCTTCAAAGTTGAAGATAGATTCCAACTTCAACTTGACTGGAATATCTGCTACCGTGTAATTTATAAATGATATATTCAACGGTCATTCAAACTCTTTCCAATGATATTTCATTGTAACGATCTTAACAATACACACATAATAAACATACAATTATTAATATAAATTGAACATATAAGTAAATTTTTTTAATTTATTCAAATAAAAAATGTATTCACTTACATTCCAACTACTGCCAAAGCGGGCTTCAACAATGGGACTAAAGTTGTTAATTTTCATTTTCAACTCAAGTTTGGCCTCATATTTTGTAAAATCACTCCAATTAAAATTCTCCTCCTAAGTGCAAATCAATTGATGCTTGAAGTTTAAACTAAAATTCTTTTTAAGATGCATCTTTTCTCATCAAGTATGTGTTTGGTTATGCGGTGGGAAGAATTGATTTTGACAGAATTGAGTTTGACAGAATTGATTTTAGTTAAAAGTGAGTTTTTCAGAATTGATTTATGTTTGGATACACCAACTAAAAGTGATTCTTAACATTTGATGTTGTTTGGATAATTTGAATCAAAATCAATTTTAAATGTGTAAATTACCAAAAGGGTCATTAACATATATAAAAGCATAAGTAATAGATTTTAATGCATATATTTTAAGTAATAGATTATTTTTTTTCCTAAAAAAAATTGTATTTAAAACTATAGTAAAATTTTATAGGGGGGTCGCTTTATTTCTTGCATTATTTTGGCTTTGTAACTTAAAAATTATAGAGCAGTGTTTTCTCAAAATTAAATAATTATTTCAAAAACTTAAGAGCCTTTAACATGTTGGGCCAGGTAGCAAAAATAATATAGCCCAGTTTTAAACTTGGTTGTCGTCTTCAACCTAACTACAAGAAAATCAGCCGCACAAGAACTTTCAGAGTGAATGGTAATAAGGGAAGATGGAAAGCTACACATGCTACACACTTTCAATTTTTTCAAACTCGATTTAAGTCACCGCAAAAGCTCCGAATATTAGCGTCATCTAGACTCGCGTTTGGAGGAGTAAAATCGATTCTCCATCACTTTGCCAAACATCTGCAAAAGTGAAAAATCGCGTTCAAATCATTGAAACGTACGTTTACCGTGTTCTAACGTGGAACCAAACATAGCCCAAATCTCTCAAAGTATCTAATTATCACAATTTAAAAAAAAATACTATATGATAATCAAAGAACTAAATAAAATAAATATCTAATAGTGATTACAAAAATTTAAAATAAAGAAGGCTCTGCTCAAGCAACCTATAAGTGTAACCATGTGTGCGGCGTTCGAACTCTGAGACTATAAAAAAGTAACATATTATATCTATAAAAAACTATTTTCGATGCTTCTGTTGATATCAGAACTGTTTGCTTTGAACAAATGCTTGGATGACTTTCTACTGGTTGATTAAGGATGGGCGTGTCTTTCTACTGGTGTTTTCATGTTGACAGAAGTTTATACTTGTGGCTTTGTGCTTCTTGTTTGATTTTGTGTATTGGTTTGCATTGGCTATAGTTGAATAGGTTGTTATATGCAATATGCAGCTGATGTTTCATTTAAATCAAGTTTTGGTGTCTACTACTTGTTTGTTCAACGTAACTTTTTTAGTTTGTTGCCTCAGTAGTTAGTAGATTTGGAGGCTTTTAGTTTATGGATTGAACTTTGTTGAGTAGTGAATTTTGCACATTTTGTGCTCAATTCATCCTTCTTTTTTTTTTGAACGGCTAAATTTTATTAATATTGCAACTGCGCGCAAGACGAGCACAATGCAAAATACGAACACATACAAGTACATCACATAAAAGAAAATAAATTAAAACAACACTTAAATCCACTGACACCCATATCGAGACCCTTACACCAAATACCATCAACCTTCAACCCCGCCCATCCAACACAAACTCGATCCATCTCAACAATAACAATCCAAATGGTAACCCCTAAGCCAAACAAAAATCTATGCACCTCATGCCAACACCAACACACCAATGCTAACTAGGAAACACAACCAAAGCATTCGACATAGTGGAGACCGCTGAGCACCACAAGCCAAAACTCAATCGGATATCAAACCCAAGTCCAATCAAAAGAGAACCACCATCCAACAACGATGCAAAAGCTGCTACATCAGAACACCAAACACAAACTTAGAACAATCTCAACCAAACTCCAAAAACAAAACACAAAAGCTACGACGTAAATGTCTAAAATCGCGGCGAAGAAATGATTTGGCGAGTTAAGACTCCACGGTGGTTTTCTTAAAAGGTAGAGGGAAGATAAACGGCGCAACAGCTGAACCACAACCGAACTTTGGAGTTGTAACAAAAACACAAAACAATAGTAATGAAATAACACAAATCTGTCAAACCCAACGCCTGACTGTAACACAACCCCATCACATGCACAACACCACCGCCAAAGGCACCAAAATCGAAACTGTCGGCAACCCCGCAATGCCGAAACATCCACCAAGTACAAAGAAAACACAACCACTAAAACTATCGTCGGGGCACGGGACGGCACCCGAAACACCATATCAAAAACCACCGCCACACACCACTAAAACAACACCAACAAAATCATTGCTGAAGCAAAGAACCAACACCAAACCACTGCAAAAACGCAAAACCAAGAGCCACCCACCACCGCAAAAATCAAACAAATTGATTAAGACTTGTTAGAAATTATGTGCCAAAACACTTTCTCCTTCGTTGTTCCAAGCAAACATTAAACACAAATCATTCTCTTCACCTTCTTCACAACAACCCCACCAAAAACACTACCACCATATCTCCTCAGCACCTCAATCGTGACAAAAGACAACCACCGGAGCCAAAAACACAGATCCACCATCACCAACCCCACCAACAACCACCTGAAGGAAAATAGCGATTGTAAACGCAGCGGAATATTAAAATTTTCCTTTAAGGATCCTTACGAATGAGCATGATATGTTTTAAGAACTTTTACCTCTCGTAGTGGAGGAGCTTTGATTCACAATCAAACTCGATCATGAACGTAACGGAAGAACTTTGATTCACAATCAAACTTGATCACGAACGTTGATGGTTGAATAGCAACGCCTCTAACTAGTCCACACGAACAGTTACCTTCAAAGATGAGTGCTAGCTCCAAAGGATGAAGGTTTCTAGTGAGAGGATGGAGGAATAAGGATTAGGGTTTTAGCAATAGAGTTTTTCATCAAGTGATTTTCTTTGCCACAAGGGTTCTATTTATAGAACCACTTGTCTTGTGCACCAAGACAAACTCTTGTCATTGGGCTACATTTACGTTAATGCCCTTTTCATTAAACAAGTATAAAGGGGGCGCATGCCCCGTGTGTCATGTACACATGAGCGCTCCCTCACCATTCCTTATGGTGTACTGCTTATTTAATTACCATGATACCCTTATCATATTTTCATATTCCTCTGAGGTACACTGTACCTTACGGTGTTCCAATCCTACACTAGACTGTCCTTGTGTGTGACCCTTGTAGGTTTCCGTAACGTTGGCAGTTACATTAAATCATACATTTAATTATAACAAACAGTGAGCGGTATCTAGCAACACATCACTGCTACCCAAGTCACGGAAATGTCATGTGATCTGACAAACCTTTCCGTGATAAATATCTTGTGTATAATTACCCTTTTACCCTTATGTCTATATTGAACACAAGGCATAGTACGTCACCCTTGTTAAGTTCTTTTTTTTTTTTTTTTGAAACGGCTAAATTTTACTAAAGACAACTCCTCCACAAGAAGTGAAAGGAATTGTCGTGGAACATACAACAAAGGTAACGTGATATAACACAATTACCATCACCTAATCAAAACCCCCAAACCACCCATACATCAATAATGTTCCGCTAAACCCACCAGAGTTAATCCCTACCCGACCCTACGAGATACCACTAGGCGCTAACTTCCGAACTCGAATTAAAATTACTCGGCCCATCAGACCCAGAGAGTAGCCCCACAAGTCAAAGGTTGAGGAACCCCGGTAGTTAGGGAATCGACAGTCAACACTGGATGCAGACAAGCTCATCCCGATACTAGAGACCTGCAAGTCTCAACGGACTTGAACACCCCTCAGCGACTCCAAGAGTCCTGCAAATCTCATCAGATTTGAAATTGGTCAGGGACTCTTGTATCAGGAAAACCCATACACACGCGGCATTAACCATCCTACGCCTCTCCATCATCAATACGTCCCGGAGGTACGATAAAACGACAGCATCCGTCAACACGGAGTGTCTACATACCCAACTCTTTCGAGCGCGCTAGGACAACTTCCAAGAGCAAGAAAAAATCCTCAGCCAAACACCACCTCAGTCCACCACCATCACCACTGCCAGCACAACCTTCAAAACGACCCCACCAGCAACCAACGCCACACCAACACCAAACAGCAGCAAGACAGAAACATCACCACCACCGCACCACCACCACCTATGCAAGAACACAACCACTGCCCTTACCACCTCTGCACCACCTAAACAGCACGAAAACACGCACTACGCAGACGGCCGCGCCACCCCCCACCACACCCAGCACCAACAACCAGCGGAAAAACAGAAAAACCAGCAGAAAAACGAAAACGAAAAAGCAAGACCAAACCATCAACCTCCGCCGGCGAACCTACAGCCACCCTCTCCACCACCACCAAAACCACGCCCCATCTCCAGAACCATACCAACCACCACCTCCACCGGCCAAAACAACTCCTAAACGCCGAGCACGACAACACCACAACCAAAAACACCAGAAATAACGGCCGGCGAGCAGAGGAAGCACGATCTAAGAAAAGGCGCAACTCTGACAGAACCACCAAACGGACCAGGAAGGAAACCGCCGGAGAAGAGAAGACAGAAACACACCGCCGTTTTCCAGTACACCACCACGACGCCCACCAACACAGACACGCGACCACCACGTCTGGACCAACACGGACACTGAACCCATCACCAAAACAGACACGCGACCACCACGTCTGGACCAACACAGAGGAAGGAGCAAGAAAACGAAAGAGAAAGAAAAAAAAATCCAGAACCGGAGAAGGAGGAGCCGACGCCGATCTGGAAGAGTGATGCGGAGGCTGGACTCTTCCTCATCACACCACCACCGCCGCTAGTCTACATCGTGTAAATAGAGTTTGGATTTGAAAGGGAGGCGGCAGATCTAAGTTTACTTAGAGAGAGGTGAGAGCCTCTGTTTTTAGTGAGAGAAAAAGGAAGAGGGAAAATTCATACCAATTCATGTACATATGTTACTTCCCCTTGTTAAGTTCAATATTGGGCCCTTAGACATATCTCCCGTTATGTAGGAGGGGTAAATTCCATCTAGGTCACTCATGTCCCTCAGCATGCTTTGTGAAGCACCCATCAACTGTCTTTATGATCATCCTGTTACGGACAACGTTTGATCAGCAATAAAGTACTTGACTCCACATCTAGGGTCCATAGTGGTTTCAGGTCGAATGGTGGAATACACCATTTATCACTATGAGACTATCTTATGACATTTCATAACATACTATGTAGCATTCTCATGGTTGGTTAATCCGATATAAATGTTACCCTTAACATTCATATCTATGTAAAGACTTGATAACTACTTATCCATGATCCGTGAGATGTGATCATCAGTCTATCAACATAATAGTCTCTATGCTTTAATGTTATCCCAATTCACAATAAAGCTTGACTACGGATAATTTAAGAATAATGTTCTCATGTTAATGGATTCTCACGATTAAGTCATACTTAATGTTCCATTTAACGAACTAACTATTCTAGGGACTCTATTATTTTAACACATAAACATAATAAAGAAAAGCCTTTATATATATATATATATATATATATATATATATATATATATATATATATATATAATCAAGTCGCAATACAAAATCAAATACTATCAAAATAGATTGGCTTTTAGGGCTTACTCCAACAATCTCCCACTAGCACTAAAGCCAATCAAATGTTCATCTAACATTTATCGGTTTAGCATGAGCATCGAGCAACTTCTTAGCAAGATGCTACATTAGTGGATAATGAACTATTTCCTATGTTGGTATCTTACATATCTCCCAAGTTTCTCTTTCGATCTCTATCGAAATATAAAAGTGTCTAAGTATATCTGAATCGTTGGTGAGATCTATTCCATTGTTTGCAACATTAAATCATTATCATTATTAATGTGATTAATGAGATCTGCAACGTCGGAAACATAATTTTAGCTCTATCTTGAGCTAAACGATCCAAATCAAATACTTGACCTTTGTAATAGAAATAAACACTTTATGAAGCTTATTATTTTATAGCTTATAATGTTTATATCTGACATAAAATGGAATTTCAATACAATGTATCAATTTGGAAACTATGATCATTGTAACTTCTTTACAATGATCTTTTCCATACCAACCTATCTCAAGAAACAGTCCTTAGTTCCTTTAGGGTACCTTGGGATATTCTTGAAGGTCAATTAGTGTCAAACACTAGATTCGATCTTGGTACTTACTAATTATGCCATAAAGATATGGTGTATCTGGTGTAGTACATATTATATGGTGTACATGATGAATACAACTGCCAAAACATATGGATTCTTTTCATGTATTTCTTTCTCATCCAATGAGACACGACATTGTCCTTTGGACAAATAAAACCATTTGACACATGCATTAACTTATGCATATTAAGTGTCCAAACACTTTGTCAACATATGTACTTAGATTAAGGACAAGTTGCATCAACAATCTATCTCTATAGATTATGATTCCTAACTCTTTAGGAAGTCTCGCCTAAAGTTTCATCAAGAGACATTTCCTTAATCATGTCTTACATGTATGAGGAAGATGTTTTGATGATTAATATGTCATCCACATATGATACCGGATTAAGATAATTACTCCCACTAACCTCCTTGTGTGCACAAGACTTATATTTGTCTTTTATTAATTTGTTTTCATAAAACTTTATAAATAAGAACAAATAATTAAACTTCTGAGAACTTGATCTAATCAAAATTAGATTGCTACAATTTGTATACCTTTCAAGCATCCTTTGGATTAATAAAACCCTATGTATATGTCAAGCACATATATATGACGTCATTCCAATTAAGGAATAGAACTTTGTTATCCATCTGCCGTTGCATGTAGTATAACAATATCAAGTACATACTTAAACAAATTTAAGCTTTGTGACTATATTCATGGTTTCATCATAATTTGCATTATGATATTGCGTGAAACCTTTAATAATCAATCACATCTGAAATGTACTCTTAATACCATATATGCTAGTCTTCTACAAGAAGACTATCATATGAGTCTTACTCATCTTGATGACTTAACCATTATCCACATAAGGTCTGTGTACATGGATTCTGTAAAAGATTCTATGGCATTTAGCCACTTCTCAGAATTTGGGTCATATATGACCTTTTAACAAGTCAAACATTCATGTTTTATGAAAACCATATCACCTGGTTGAGTCATGATAAAATCATACTTTAAATCTAGTGATATTTTAGACTTGTCTATGCTTTCATGCAACTCAAACCGGCGGTCCTACAACAACCTTAAGGAATCGATTTGTGTTTCCTTTTAAATGGATATTAACTTTCTGGTACTTGAATTATTCAAGTTCTATATCACTCCCACTGACTCTTTTAGAGAAGCATACCCACTTGAGGAACGCTTCAGTTCTAGCAACAAAACAACTTTTGTCCTAAAGAGTGATGTATGACAAGTATCCCTTATTTTCCTTGGGGTACTTCCACATTCATCCAATTTGGAATTAAATTTATCTCATAAAATTTCAATCCAAACTGTCATAAAGACAAACAAAGTACTCTACCTTCATATCAAATATATGATGTCTTTATGATCACTTTTAAAAGGGCGAAACTAGTTGTGGGTGAAGAATAACTATAAGCAAATGATTTTTAAAAGGAGTCAATGACATATAATTAAACTACTTTAAATTAAATTATGTCAAACATAATGCGTTTAAATAGTAATTGAAATTCCTGGCATGCTAAGCACGATGTGCGATACGATGTTCTAAGCACCTTAACAATTTTATCACAATATAAAAGTAAGCAAATAAATGAAAGCAAGTAAAAGACACGGGATATTTGTTAACCCAGTTCGGCGCTTAAAACAAGCCCTAGTCTGGGGGATACCAATCCAGGAAGGAATATCACTATAGCAGTCCTAGTTGTAAGTTCTCAGCAAACACCACGTTTACAACTCATCACCTAGCAACTACCAATGACTCTTCAACCTAGAAACTCTTAAGTTTGAGATCTCATCTCACTCCCTTACAACCTTACAAACAGCAAGGATTTCAACAACACAAGAATAACAAAGTTTTGGAGAACACACTCCTAAAAACTACCACTCGTGCCTAAAGGCTTAGAGTGTTAAAAACACACAATGTCCTAACTCCGTACTTCAAAGCTTAGGAGAGGATCACAAAGATTACAACTCAAAACAACACGTCCAAAGCTTGCATCAATGAGACACAAGAAAGGCTCACAAATTAACACACACGCAAAAACCTAGAATGCTAGAAACAAAACACAATGACGGCGTGAACAACAACCAAATTAGGTTTAGCACAATCTTTAAATACTCCAGGCAAAAGTCCTTGATTCAGAATTAAACATGGCTTGATTTTTTTGACCCAAGCAATTGACCACATTGATTAAAAGAGATTCTTTCCAAAAATATACTTCAAAGAGATTCTTCATAAAACTATTATTGACAAAGATCTGAAGCATTAAATGATGATCCTCATAATTAGCCTGATTAAAAGCGCCATGCAAGATCCATGAGAGAGAAAAACGTACATTCCATAAATAGAACATGCGCACGAACACTTCCAGTCACGTGATACGATGTTGAGGCATCTTATCACACATCCTGCTACAAAGTTTATTTTACCAAAAATGCAGCCAACACCAAAGACTCAACAAACTCCCCCTTTGGCAAATTTTTGGGTAAAACAAATTATGACCATACAGATACTACTTAAACAGATACTTCAACTACATTTCTTTTTCTCAACATAAACACACAAGCATAAAGATCAGTAGTAGTTATTCTTCAAAACAGTTTCCATACTACTCCTTCATAAAGAACAGTAGACAAGAATAAAGTGTATCTTTTAAGTTTATCAAAGAGGCATGCAACAGCGGAACACACAAAACTACTTAGCCTTAAATGGTCAGGAAAATAAACATTGATAGGATGTTGAGTAGAATGCTTCAACATTTCACAACACATCTCCCCCTGCACATATGCATAGGATGTTGGAGCATCATATCCAACATCTTCCCCTGCAGACCACATGTCATCACTCTAAACACACATGCACATACCAGATCATACAGGACCACACACTAGAAACAGGAGCAGGTAACCAAACCAACAAATTAATCATAATCATAACATTTACTCCCCCTTTTGGCCACAAATTTGACAAATCAACAATACAGAGAGTTAAGAAGTACAGGAGCTTAATACACACTAGCAGAAATAAAAGATTGTCTAGGCCCAACAAGAACAGAAGCATCAGATTGTAGTAATATAGCAGGAAAGTCTATATTACCTCCATCACATCAACCACATAGTGCACAGAACTACTACATCTGAAGATAACACCATGGGATACATAACTCACCAGATATAGATCAATAGTGAATCTTGATCTTCTGTCTTCAGTGTGTAACCATAATCAAGCATAACTAAGTCACCCATATTTCTATGACTGTGACCCTTCTTTCACTTCAGTACAAATACATACCAAAAACACCAGAGGCATGTAGCAGCGGAATTGGGTTCACCCAGCCTCACAAAGCACAATAATAGAGAGAAGTAAACTATCACAAATGAGTCCCTTAGGAAAAATAAATTCTCAGTCACCATGATGTTTCAACATTTGATAGCACATCATATCACAACACATCCACATACATCAAGCAAGGAAACTAGCACACTACTAGTCAGAGCATAAGTTGCAAGATTATCAACAGGATAGCTATCATGCAACTAGCACAAACATATCATCACTACGCTCCCCTCACGATCATCATACAGAGAAAAATAAATTCTCACACATAAGGAGCACATACAAGAATAGTAGCAACCACCACCAACTACCACAGGGGTTAATACTCCCCACAAACCAATCACCTGTAGAACATACAGACTACTCCCCCTCAAACCAACATGAGCAGATGGAGCAGATGTTTCAACATCACATCAGACATATATCAGAATACCAAACCAAATATCTACTCCCTCTAAATGTCAGACCATCGTCATTCTTCAGAGTTATATTATAGTAGCAGAAAAACCAGCATTATAACAATGTTACGCAGAACAGTGCCTCAAAAATAGTCATCCATCATGCAATCATTCACATACTTTGTCATGCATGAACATTCAACTAGCACATAGTTAGTAGCATAGAGTCATACAAACTAACATATATTAGCATGCAATCATTCACAAACTTAGTCATGCACACACAAATTGTTAGTATCAGAATATGCCTTGTACCTACTAACAAAAAAAATTCAACAACTCACAGATCAAAAGAGCCAGAGGCCAGATGTCATGCCCGATGCTCCAACATGTGGACACAATACTAGTACTTTTATGCACAATGTACATCCACACACAACCATTCCTTGATAGTGGCGTGTTTGTATGGTGGTTGAGGCCATGATTGCCTTGATCAACGTGCAACACTTGATGAGGAGCATTAAAAATAAATGTTGCACGTGCCACTATCTCAAACGGTAACTGCTACAATTTTTCATATAGGCAAATTCCTAACTTGCCCCTTAACTTCTCAAATTGAGTAGCATCAAGTGCCTTAGTGAAAATATCTGCCACTTGCTCCTTCGTGCCAACATGTTCCAAAGTCACAATTTTATTCTCAACAAGATCTCTTATGAAGTGATGACGAATGTCTACGTGTTTGGTCTTGCTATGTTGAACATGATTTTTTGAGATGTTTATAGCACTCATGTTGTCACAGTACAATGTTAGAGCATCTTGTTCGACATCCTATTCCTTCAGCATTTGTTTCATCCAAACAAGTTGTGAGCAGCTACTCCCAACAGTTATGTATTCAGCTTCAGCTGTAGATAATGCCACACAGTTTTGCTTCTTGCTGAACCAAGAAATCAGATTATTCCCTAGAAAGAAGCATCCTCCTGAAGTGCTTTTTCTATTAGCAGCACTTCCAGCCCAATCAGCATCACAATATCCATAAAGGGCAGAGTCTTCACAATGAGAGTACATTATTCCATAGTCACTAGTTCCATTCACATATTTCAGAATCCTCTTGACTTGAGTCAAGTGGCTCACCTTAGGATCAGCTTCATATCTGGCACATACTCCAACAGCATAAGTGATGTCAGGCCTGCTTACAGTCAAGTATAGCAAGCTTCCAATCATACTTCTATAGAGACTTTGATCAACACTTATTCCCTTTTCATCTTTAGTAAGTTTCAAGTGAGTGGGTGCTGGTGTTCTCTTGGAAGTAGCATTTTCCATTCCAAACTTCTTGACTATGTTCCTTGTATACTTGCTCTGAGATATGAAAATGGTATCATCCATTTGTTTAATTTGAAGACCAAGAAAGTAAGTCAATTCTCCAACAAGGCTCATTTCAAACTCAGACTGCATTTGCTTGACAAAATGTTGGACCATCGTATTCGACATCCTACCAAACACTATGTCATCAACATAGATTTGGGCTATAATGAACTTACCTCCTTCTTGTTTAACAAATAGGGTCTTGTCTGAACCTCCCTTCTTGTAACCTTGGTCTTCCAAGAATTGAGTCAACCTTTCATACCATGCCCTGGGTGCCTGCTTCAAACCATACAGAGCTTTCTTCAGTTTGTAGACGTGGTTAGGGTGTTCAGGATCTACAAATCCCTTAGGTTGCTCAACATACACCTCTTCCTGTAGGTATCCATTTAGAAACACACTTTTTACATTCATCTGGTAAAGCTTGAACTTGAGAATACATGCTACACCCAACAAAAGTCTGATGGATTCTAGTCTTGCAACAGGTGCAAACGTTTCTTCAAAGTCAAGGCCTTCAATCTGGGTATATCCCTGAGCTACAAGTCTTGCTTTATTTCTGGTTACAACACCATTTTTATCTGACTTGTTCTTATAAACCCATTTTGTTCCAATCACATTCATATCTTTTGGTCTTGGAACCAAATCCCACACTTCACTTCTCTTGAACTGATTTAATTCTTCTTGCATAGCCTCTATCCAGGCTTCATCAGTTAAAGCTTCTTTGACATTCTTAGGTTCAAATAGTGACACAAAACAAGAATTTGAAATCACATCATTTGATCTTATAGTGGTTATCCCCTGTTCAGGATTACCAATGATCAGATCTGTGGGATGATTTTTCTAGACACGTACTGAGGGACCTTTCTTTTGAGCTTGTGTTTCAGCATTTGCCTCACTTTCCTCTTCAGGTATCTCTTCATCAGATTTGTTATCACACAGATGTTCTGATGCTTCAACATCTTGTTCAATATTATCAACAACAGGAATACCTTGATCTGTACTAACATTTTCTTCCAAGGGAGAATCTTGGACAACAACATTTATAGATTCCATCATGACTTGAGTTTTTGAGTTGTAAACCCTGTAAGCTCTACTGTTTGGAGAGTATCCAAGAAAAATTCCTTCATGACTTTTAGGATCAAGTTTTCTTCTTGGCTCTCTGTCAGCTAGAATATAGCATTTGCTTCCAAATACATGAAAGTGTTTAACAGTTGGTTTTCTATTTTTCCATAGCTCATACAGAGTGGAAGAGGTACATTTTCTTAGAGTGACTCTGTTGTGGATGTAACAAGCAGTGTTCATGGCTTCAGCCCAAAAATAATAGGGAACATTTTTGGCATGAAGCATGACTCTAGCTGACTCTTGGATAGTTCTATTTTTCCTTTCAACTATGCCATTCTGCTGTGGGCTGATAGCAGATGAGTATTCATGCTTAATTCCTTCATTAGAGCAGAATTCATTGAACTTGGAGTTCTCAAATTCCTTTCCATTATCTATTCTAATTCTTACCACATTACTTGCCTTTTCCCTCTGAATCTGAAGGCATAATTCCTTGAAGGCTTTAAAAGCATCTGACTTTTCTCTAATAAAATTCACCCATCCACCATTACAAATGCATACCTCTTGCCTCCTAGGCTTTCAACTTGCATAGGTCCCATATGGTCCATGTGTAGTAACTCAAGAACCTTGGAAGTTGTCTGATGCTCCAGCATTGGATGCGACATCCTGACTTGCTTACCAATCTGACACTCACCACATTTATTACCTTCAATAATCTTCAGTTTAGGTAAACCCCTGATAGCTTCAGATGATATTGCTTTCTTCATCCCTTTTAAATGTAGGTGACCTAACCTTTGGTGCCACAACTTCACTTCATCTTCTACTGAGCTAAGACAAGTGGTATTATGAGCTTCTTCCTGAGAGATCCACAAGTAGCAATTATCTTTAGACCTGGTTCCCTTCATCAACAGCTGATCTTCTTCATCATTGACAAGACACTCAGACTTGGTAAAGTTGACTTTCAAGCCTTGGTCACACAGCTGGCTTATGCTAATCAGATTAACTGTGAGTCCTTTAACCAAAAGCACATTCTTCAGGTTGGGCAATCCATGATTTACAAGATCTCCAATTCCTAATATTTCTCCATTTGCACCATCTCCAAAAGTTACAAAACTGGTCTTGTAGGGCCTCATATTCATGAGGTATTTTTCTTCACCAGTCATATGTCTGGAGCATCCACTGTTAAAATACCAATCTTCCCTTGATGAGGCTCTCAGAGATGTGTGAGCAATTAGCCCAACATTTTCAGTTTTGGGCTTCCACTCCTTCTTGATAGGTATATCTTCCTTTACATCTTCTTTTACTTCATTAGCTTTAGGTTGTTGAGCAGGATAGCCATGAAGTTTGTAACAGAAAGGTCTAATGTGTCCTCGTTTTCCACAGTGATGATAAACTCATCTACGATACACTCTCTGAATTTTAGGCCTTTTATGACCACGTGGATTAGATTCAAGAGCAAACTTGGGAACTGGGTATGTTTTAGAATGTTGAGCAGGATGCTTCAACATCGTCTGTCCAGTGCAAGGATCAAAAACATCTTCAGCAGATTTGAATTTTGTCTCAAGATTCTGTTGATACTGATTTAGATTTGAGTAGTTGTACCCAACTGACTTGGCCTTCCCACTTGGTAGATTCTCCAGGATCTCCTCAAGTATGTTTGTCCCTGAGTTTAGTTGACTAACACGTTTCTTCAAGTCATCCATTTGAGCATTGACTTGAACAACTTCTTCTTGGGCTTCTGAGGTCTTCTCAACTTGAGTTTTCACTTCAGCCTGAAGAAGGTTGATGGTCTTTTTCTGCTTCTCAAGAATTTTACACATTTCCTCATACCTAGTCAGTAACTCTTTGTAGGTGCTCGCAAGTTCATCATAAGCAACATCACCATCTTCATCAGTGTCACTGTCTGTGATGCAAACTCCAGTCAAGGCAGTCACATGTTTAGTAGACTCATGCTCTTCCTCAGAATCTTCATCTGACCAAGACACAGTCAAGCCCTTTTTCTGTCTTTTCTGATAAGTTCCACATTCTGATCTTATGTGTCCATATCCCTCACACTCATAACATTGAACACCCTTGCTTTGACTGTTCTTCTCTTCAGGCTTGGATTTCTTCAGACCATTTTGTTGTTTATTGACGTCGAATCTGATGCTTGGAGCATTCTGACGATTCCTGCGATCAACTCTTTTCAGCACTTTGTTAAACTGTCTCCCAAGCATTTCAATGGCATTTGCAATGCTTTCTTCTTCTTCTTCATCCTCATTTTGAGTATTGTCCTCATCAGTATTTGAAACAAAAGCAATGCTCTTGTTCTTTTTGTCACCACGTTCATCTAAGACAGTTTCAGAGGTTTGAAGAGATCCAACCAACTCATCCATCTTCATAGTAGAGATGTCATGTGCTTCCTCAATTGCTGTTACCTTCATGTCAAATCTTTTAGGAAGAGATCTGAGGAGTTTTCTTGACAATTTTTCATCAGACACCTTCTCTCCCAAGGCTTCAAACGAGTTAGCAATATCCAAGAGTGTCATATGAAAGTCTTGAATGCTCTCATCATCCTTCATTTTCAGTGCTTCAAACCTGGATGTGAGATGTTGAATCTTTGATTGCTTCACCTTTGTGGTACCTTCATAACAAGTTTTCAAGATCTCCCATGCTTCTTTGGCTGACACACAGTTTTTGATAAGCTTACAAACATTTGTGTCCACCCCATTAAACAAGGCATATATGACTTTGTTGTTGTAGAGAGCTGCAGCTTCCTCCTCTGTAGTCCATTCAACTTCTGGTTTCTTCACCCCCGTTGAGGTACCCTCCTTGCTGGCAACAGTGGGATGATCCCATCCAGTCAGAACAGCCTTCCATACCTAGCTATCAATAGATCTTAGAAAAGCAGTCATTTTAGATTTCCAGTGATCATAGTTGTTTGATCCATTGAGCAAATGTGGTATATTCATGTATCCTCCATCTTTTTCCATGATGCCAGAGATTTTAGGTCCTGGATCTCACCCTAGAGACAGACAGGGTGCCTGCTCTGATGCCAATTGAAATTCGTGGCACGCTAAGCACGATGTGCGATACGATGTTCTAAGCACCTTAACACTTTTATCACAATATAAAAGTAAGCAAATAAATGAAAGCAAGTAAAAGACACGGGATATTTGTTAACCCAGTTCGGCGCTTAAAACAAGCCCTAGTCTGGGGGATAACAATCCAAGAAGGAATATCACTATAGCAGTCCTAGTTGTAAGTTCTCAGCAAACACCACGTTTACAACTCATCACCTAGCAACTACCAATGACTCTTCAACCTAGGAACTCATAAGTCTGAGATCTCATCTCACTCCCTTACAACCTTACAAACAGCAAGGATTTCAACAACACAAGAATAACAAAGTTTTGGAGAACACACTCATAAAAACTACACACTCGTGCCTAAAGGCTTAGAGTGTTAAAAACACACAATGTCTTAACTCCGTACTTCAAAGCTTAGGAGAGGATCACAAATATTACAACTCAAAACAACACGTCCTAAGCTTGCATCAATGAGACACAAGAAAGGCTCACAAATTAACACACACGCAAAAACCTAGAATGCTAGAAACAAAACACAATGACGGCGTGAACAACAACCAAATTAGGTTTAGCACAACCTTTAAATACTCCAGGCAAAAGTCCTTGATTCAGAATTAAACATGGCTTGATTTGTTTGACCCAAGCAATTGACCACATTGATTAAAAGAGATTCTTTCCAAAAATATACTTCAAAGAGATTCTTCATAAAACTATTCTTGACAAAGATCTGAAGCATTAAATGATGATCCTCATAATTAGCCTGATTAAAAGCGCCATGCAAGATCCATGAGAGAGAAAAACGTACATTCCATAAATAGAACATGCGCACGAACACTTCCAGTCACGTGATACGATGTTGAGGCATCTTATCACACATCCTGCTACAAGGTTCATTTTACCAAAAATGCAGCCAACACCAAAGACTCAACAGTAATTATACTCCTTAATTAAGTATTTAGCATTATGACTTATTCATATGTATTTAATACTTTTGTAAAGTTATTTTCTTTACTCCATTATTGAATTCATTGACAAATTCAATGATTTCTAATTTGTGTCACACACATATCCACATCTACTGATTTTATCAGTAATGTAAATGAAGTAAAATAAATTCAATATATCAAATAAGTTTGTTTAGTGCCGGACATACATCTCATGTATATTGTTCAAATAAATCGTGTGCCATTTAACTTTCCGTTTATAATTGACACACCAAATATTTGTACTAAACAACAACGTTCTTGATATATATATATACAAGGTTCAAATCTTATTTGGTCCTTATCACAACTATTATAGATAATCTTATCAAGATCATGGAACTTAAGTCCATTGCTTGATTTAGAGCCCTAGTATAGAAAACTTTGTTTAAACGATGTGACTAATTTTTGTCTCATTATTCAAAACTACAATCCATCTCTTGTCATTACAAGATGTAGAATCGATACTTCTATTACTAGATGGAACTTAATAACAATTATTAGGTTCCACTTCAAGCTCGAATTTAAGTCAAATCATAAACTCTTATTGTCAATGAAACAATTTGTTTCATTCTAGACACAAGTTGACTTAACTCATAATCAATGTTCTAATTCTTGAAACTTCTCTATATTTTAACAAATATGAGATTCAACATCTTGTATCATATACCTTTGATGCAGAATAGAAACTTTGATTTTCTATAACTAGATGTACAAAATCGAAGTCTTACGTCATTCTTTTATTTTTTTGACTCTTTCAATTTCAAGAACTTATAGTTTTTATTGTAATTGAGAACAATTTTCAATTTGTACCAATACAGAAACTCTTTTCTGAAGTTCATGTCCTTCATAAGGACAACATAATTTGTATTGTATTCCAAAAGTTATAATTACAAAGATATGTAAAATATTGTATTACGATTAAGACATATTTAATTAGGACTTCAATTAAATATGTGCTCCCACTATTTTACTCAAAACAAATGACCCTCGACATTTGATTCGAAAAACCCCGTTGGAAGATTTTCTAGTGGGAATGAGATCCATATTTCACTTTGTTTTAAGTCAGCGTTAGGCTGATTACACAAAACGCAGCTATTTAGGTAGGAAACTCTTTCCAATTGTATCTCATACAATTCTCATATCCTTTCCGTTGGGTAAATAACACTTATTAATCCATCATATGAAATAACCCAACATTTGCTTCTAAAGTCATATAATCATATTATATTTTATTTAGTTAAGTTAAACCCAACGAATAGCAATCGGATAAACTGGTTACCTCACCGCAACTTATCAATATAGACAATGCACTTTGCGTTGGCAAAACCTACATTAATCGATGTTGATCTTGAAGGGTGCTATTCTTTGAAAAGCATAAAACTTAATATTCTTTTGAGGGTTTTATTAACTTTATTAGATCTCACCTCACCACGGCTTTCATACAATATCGGCACTCCAATCATTCCATGTATCAACATACATAAAATAAATAAAGTGACATGATTATGGCCCCTAGCGTAATTGTTCCCTCAAGCCAATGAGAGAACCTATACTAATCCTAAGAACGACCTGTACTTCTCCAAGATAGATCTTCATGGTTGTCCTTCCTGTCCTATTTACTAGTCTTATATTACATTACAATAAGAGTACTCGCGTTACATGCGAGGGAGTGAGATGAGAAGAGAATTACATCAAGAAATATAAGAAAGGCACGACAAGCAAGCCGTATTTAAATCCCAAATAAACCAAAATTAAGGACACTAGGGCCATAACCAATCGTCACAAAAGCATAACAATAATGACATATATTATTATTATAATCAGTTTAAGTCCTGTAGATAAATTAAAATTAAAATTTTGGCGAACGATCAAGATTCAGCTGTTTTCTGTTTTTAATTGCGCCCAGCGCAATTCTGCAGCCGGATCCAAATTTGCTCTCTGCCTTTATTGCGCCCAGCGCAACCTGCCCCGCAGGACCTGCAATGCTGAATCCTGTTCGGTATCGGCTATTGCGCCCAGCGCAGCATGTATTGCGCCCAACGATATTCTGCACCCGGATCCAAATTTGCTCTCTGCCTGTATTGCGCCTAGCGCAGGACCTGCAGTGCTGAATCCTATTCGGTCTCGGCTATTGCGCCCAGCGCAGCATACCCAGCGCAGGCACACAGCCATTCCTTGTTTTTCGCATTTTGACAGCACAACCCTTGTGTTGTCGCGAACCCTAATGCAATAATTTCATGCCGTCAAAACTTATTATGACCGAAATTCAATAAGATTGATCAACATGTCATTGCTTCACCATACTAACGTCGGATTCCAAAGCAAGTGAACATGAATCACATCAACATCGAATAACTTTCATAATATGTTTTAATGAACGAAATTATGAACGATGTATCACATACACCGCTTTGCATCGCGATCACTTATATCATATATAAGTCTTGATCATTCTTATTTGTGTAAACTTAGGACGATTAACATATCGCTTGCTTCACCATACAAAAGTCGGATTCCGAAGCCGTTTCAATGTTAATCATCCAAATCATACACAAAAGGATGCCAAATTTTAATTTCTCGATTTTAATCTTTCTTTAGTGTTTTAATCGACTTAAAACAAAGAATAGGAAATAAACAAACATCAAATCATGGTTTCGTAAGTGGCTCTGATACCACTGAAGGAAAATATCGATTGTAAACGCAGCGGAATATTAAAATTTTCCTTTAAGGATCCTTACGAATGAGCATGATATGTTTTAAGAACTTTTACCTCTCGTAGTGGAGGAGCTTTGATTCACAATCAAACTCGATCACGAACGTAATGGAAGAACTTTGATTCACAATCAAACTTGATCACGAGAGTTGATGGTTGAATAGCAACGCCTCTAACTAGTCCACACGAACAGTTACCTTCAAGGATGAGTGCTAGCTCCAAAGGATGAAGGTTTCTAGTGAGAGGAGGGAGGAATAAGGATTAGGGTTTTAGCAATAGAGTTTTTCATCAAGTGATTTTCTTTGCCACAAGGGTTCTATTTATAGAACCACTTGTCTTGTGCACCAAGACAAACTCTTGTCATTGGGCTACATTTACGCTAATGCCCTTTTCATTAAACAAGCATAAAGGGGGCGCATGCCCCATGTGTCATGTACACATGAGCGCTCCTTCACCATTCCTTATGGTGTACTGCTTATTTAATTACCATGATACCCTTATCATATTTCCATATTCCTCTGAGGTACACCGTACCTTACGGTGTTCCAATCCTACACTAGACTGTCCTTGTGTGTGACCCTTGTAGGTTTCCGTAACGTTGGCAGTTACATTAAATCATACATTTAATTATAACAAACAGTGAGCGGTATCTAGCAACACATCACTGCTACCCAAGTCACGGAAATGTCATGTGATCTGACAAACCTTTCCGTGATAAATATCTTGTGTATAATTACCCTTTTACCCTTATGTCTATATTGAACACAAGGCATAGTACGTCACCCTTGTTAAGTTCAATATTGGGCCCTTAGACATATCTCCCATTACGTAGGAGGGGTAAATTCCATCTAGGTCACTCATGTCCCTCAGCATGCTTTGTGAAGCACCCATCAACTGTCTTTATGATCATCCTGTTATGGACAACGTTTGATCAGCAATAAAGTACTTGACTCCACATCTAGGGTCCATAGTGGTTTCAGGTCGAAGGGTAGAATACACCATTTATCACTATGAGAATATCTTATGACATTTCATAACATACTATGTAGCATTCTCATGGTGGGTCAATCCAATATAAATGTTACCCTTAACATTCATATCTATGTGAAGACTTGATAACTACTTATCCATGATCCGTGAGATGTGATCATCAGTCTATCAACATAATAGTCTCTATGCTTTAATGTTATCCCAATTCACAATAAAGCTTAACTACATATAATTTAAGATTAGTGTTCTCATGTTAATGGATTCTCACGATTAAGTCATACTTAATGTTCCATTTAACGAACTAACTATTCTAGGGACTCTATTATTTTAACACATAAACATAGTAAAGAAAAGTCTTATTATATATATATATATATAAAATATAAATCAAGTCGCAATACAAAATCAAATACTATCAAAATAGATTGGCTTTTAGGGCTTACTCCAACACCACCACCCATCCTTGACCCATGTCGGAAACGAGCTTCCACCCACTAGAATACAAAAATAGTCGAGATACTTTTAAACCCGGTTTGACCCAGATCGACAACCAACATGAAGCAACAGTGCCAAAAACAGTACCGGAAAGAGTCTCTAAACCAATCCGATCTGAACCCACTGACTGCCGGTGCCGTCCTGAACCACGGTGGTGCGGACGGCAGCGCCACTCATCGCACCACCACCTTGCTTATCTACATCCCACTGAGAGGTTTTGGATTAAAGGAGGAGCAGATCTGAAAGAAAGTTAGAGAGAGGCAAGAGAGAAAATTTTGATAGTTAGAGAGAGAAAAAAAGTGCACTGCTCAATTCATCCATTAATTAATATAATTTTGCTTTTCCAAAGAATTTAATGAATATGCACTGTCCGTGTAGATTAATTTTACAGTGACATTCAATAGAAATAAAACATTCATCAATGTCATATAATTATATAATTAAAGTGAGTTATAGTAAAATAATTTCAGAAAATATATGATTGTTGTTGAATGACTGCATAAAAAGGAAATGTATATCCTATTTTTCTTTCACCAATTGCATTTCATCAAATGCTAGAATACAAAAATATAAAATTGTTGCACACTGACTCACCCCGATGGTAACTTCTATACTGAGAAAGAATCAATGCAAACACTCTTTAGCCTTTACCATTTGCTTTTCCTATTTGACTAATTGAGTGGAAATGTTTTTTTGAAAAGGCCAAAATGAAGCATATATATATATAACCAAAAGATCAAGTAGACCTCCCAGCATAAGGTGTGCTAAGTGAAGCTACAAAAGTATACAAGAAGATCCCATCAAAGCAAAAAGAAACAATCAATTAGTCACGACCCAAACAAAGCAATGGGTTCGACCACCAAGAATGAAAGTTCGTCACTAAAGTAATGTTAGACGACTGCATCTATCGGTAGACGGAAATCTTGACTCTGTTTAAGAGCTGAAACACCAAGCTTGCAGCATTCCTGAAAATACGCTGATTGCGCTCATTCCACAAGACCCAAACGCAAGCGAGCCAAACAACCTGGAGAAAGGACCGCCGGGCACGGAGACCCCCGGCTGCATACGTGAACTGAACAAAGTGATCCGAGAGGCAAGAAGAATCCACCGCAGAGAAACCAATCCAAAACCGGACAAGAGGCCACAAAGAACCAAAGATACCACATGACAAGAATAAGTGTTGCGCTGTCTCAATGCCACCACAATCTGACACACAAAAATGAAGATCTGGAGACAGAATCCCCCGAGTAACCAAATTTGCCTTTACAGACAACCGATCCTGCAAAAGACGACACGCAAATAGACACCTTCAGGGGAACCTGTCTATGCCACAGAAGATCAGCATCCGCACCTATAGTAAATGTCTCCTGGGATGTCAACATCTGGTACGCATCCTGGACAGAGTAACCAGAAATAGGGTCCGGACGCCACCGCCACCTGTCAGAGGACTCAACCTGCAAGAACACGGGAGAAAGTACAGACTGACACTCCCTCAGCATCTCCTCCTCCCACACCCACAACTGTCTCCTCCACACCCATGTCTCCCCTCCTGCCTCCCATCCTAAGGAAAACATCTCCGCCACCGAACTCAACTTGGTCTCCGCCAAGTCAAACAACCGTCCAAACCTCTCTCTCAACGGAATCCCACCCAGCCAGGGATCAGCCCAAAAAAGGGTGTCTGTCCCATCCCCGACCGTCCGGGTCACACTCTCCCCAAACCAGCCCTCCCTAAGCCCATCTACTCCATCCCTAATTCTCACTATCTCCCTCCACCACGCCGAACCTGTCCTCCCCCCATCCCTGATCCTCCCAAACTCTGTCCCATAACGAGCCGCAAGCACTCGAAACCACAGACCCCCACGATCCACCAGCATCCTCCAACACCATTTGCCCAAGAGGGCGACGTTAAACTCCCTAAGCTGCCTGACCCCCAACCCTCCATACTCCTTTCGCAAACAAACAGTTTTCCAATTAATCCAACAAATTTTCCTAGACTCCTCACTCCCCCCCAGAAAAAATTAATAAAAAGAGATTCAATAGAAGAGATTGTACCTGAAGGGGCTCTGAAGAAGGAAAGAGCATAGACTGACAAAGATGTCAAGACAGATTTGAGAAGTACAAGACGGCTGCCAAAAGACAAGAAATGACTCTTCCATCCAGATAATCTATTCCTAATGCGAGACACCACCGGTTCCCAAAAACTCAGACGCCTCGGATCACCAAGAATAGGAAGGCCCAAATAGATAAAGGGGATACTCCCCACCTGACAACGCAAAGCAGACGCGGCCTCATGTAACCAAGAATCAGGAATGTTAATGCCGACCAACAAGCTCTTATGAAAATTAACTTTAAGTCCCGACATCATCTCAAATAGAACCAACACCGCACACAAGGCTCTGACATTAGCACAACTTTTGACCCCAACCAACAACGTGTCATCAGCAAACTGCAAATGCGACACAGTCACATCACTCTGACTACCCACCCTATACCCAGAAAATTTATTTCCATCCACCATAGCAGTCATCATCACATTTAGGCCCTCAGCAGCCAACAGGAAAAGGAAAGGGGATAACGGATCTCCTTGTCTCAAACCCCTTTCAAGCGGGAACTCATCAGTTGGGCTTCCGTTGACTAACATCGAAGCAGTAGCAGTGCTGACACATTCTCTCATTCACCTTCTCCACAGCGGCGGAAACTCCATCTTCCCCTGAACCGCGTGTAGATAACCCCAGTCCACTGAGTCGTAGGCTTTTTCGAAATCAACCTTGAAAAGCAGCAACTCCTTTTTAGACCTACGAGCCTCATCCACCACCTCGTTTGCGATGAGAATACCATCCAAAATCTGCCTTCCTTGCACAAAAGCTGTCTGCGAGTCAGAGACAACACTGCCAATGACCAGCTTCAATCTGTTAGCCAGGAGCTTGGCCAAGATCTTATAAAGGCTCCCCACCAGCGAGATGGGCCGAAACTCATTCAGTCTTTGAGGGTTGTCCACCTTTGGAATAAGGGCAATGAAGGTGGAATTGATACCCTTCGCTAACTTTCCGTTCCGATGGAACTCTGAAATGAACCGCATAACATCCCCCTTTAATTCCCCCCAGAAATCTTTAAGAAAACCGAAGTTAATCCCATCGGGACCCGGACTTTTGAAGTTGTCACAATCCCACACTGTTGCCTTCACCTCTGCCTCTGTGAAAGGTTTGATGAGACTACTACGCTCTACCACAGATAGCCGTTTGAACCGGAGATCCCCCACTCCAGACCGGTCCGAGTTACTTGACTTAAAATGGTTCGCAAAATGCGAAAAAACCGCCTGCCGGATAGGGTGCACCCCCTCCACCGCGGCTCCATCTACCTGGATCGACACAATAGCGTTTCTACGCAGACGGCTAGCCAACACTGAATGAAAATACTTTGAGTTGGCATCCCTCTCCTTTAGCCACTGCGATCGGGACTGCTGCCAAAAGATACTAGCGTGCCGCCGAGACAACGAATGAATGTCAGCCGTAATGCCATGAAGCTCCTTTAACTCCACCTCTGACAGGAATTCCTCTTCCCCCTTAAGGTCAAGATCAGCAAAACGACCCTTGAGCGTGTCTATTCTACTAGGAAGATTTTGGGAGTGAGCCACATGCCACTCCTTCAAGGCCTCTTTCATCAGCTTAAGTTTTTCCTTCAGGACAAAACCCCCCCAACCAGCAACCTGGAGAGACTGCCACTTCTCCTTCTTCACAAAGAGATTGTAACCCGGTATATCACGCCAGCATTATAGCATCCTCGACGGACGAGGTCCCCAATTCTGGTCATCTGATTCCAAAACAAGGGCACAATGGTCCAATAAGCCCCACAACTGGGCCACCTGTAAACAGTTAGGTCACGACACACACACCACTCTTCCGAGAGCAGGAACCTATCAAGGCGACTCATAGAACGACCATCCCCTTTGTACCACGTGAACTTGCGGCCACATAGTGGAAGATCAACCAAATAGTTATCATCAATAAACTGGTTGAAAGCAATATGATCCACGAGACGTGGCCCAATCCGAGAGGAGCGCCTTTCATCTACGCTTCTAACCGCATTAAAGTCCCCACAAATGCACACCCTCAAACCACCCGCCAGTTGCAGCCTAGCTATCAGCGAATCCCACAACGCTTGCTTCGCCCCCGCATCACAAGGAGCATAAACATTAGCCAAAAGGAACTCCTCTCCAGTCCCCAAGAAACGACCATGACACCACAAAACATAATCCTGGCTAATGGACGCCCACACCTCCACCTCTGAAGTATCCCAAAAAGTAAGAAGTCCCCCTGAAGCCCCTTCCGAAGGGCGAAAAGAGTAACTAAACAAAGAGCTACCCCACATAGACGAACATAGAACATCGTCGCAAGCTAATAACTTTGTTTCTTGCAGGCAGACGATAAACGGGTTCTTCTCTCCTACCAACTTTCGAACCTCCTTCTGCTTATCGACTCTGCCCAAACCCCTTATATTCCACGAGATTAACTTCATCTCAACTCCCGCACACCCCAGCACCAAGAGCAAGCCACACACCCTAGCACCCCTCCTTCACCGCATCAACCCCTCCCTGCGAGGGACAGGATGAAGCAGGCATGCCGGCTCCCGTCCTAGATAGGGCACTAAACATATTTCTTGAGTCACCTTTGAAGGTTGCTCCTACCAAATTCCCCACGTCTAAGACATCTTCCTTTGCCACACAACTGTTGCCATGTAATGCCACCTAGTGTTTCCAATCATTGTTAACGGACGAGGATGTAGTCGCGCCTTCAGAAGAGGCTTGGGGCACATCCACACTAGATCTTAAGTCAGCCCCTCTTGCCCTACGCTTTCGAGCATTTTTCTTTAAAATATTCATCACCTTTCTACGATCTTCACAAGGGAGTCTAGCTATTCTTTTAAGACTAAAAAGCGAGTGACGAAGGAAACCCCCCGCCCTCTTTTTAGATGGGCCTTGATGTCCCTCTGAGTGCGGAGTTTCTCCCTCGCGTTGCCCACTACATGGCTTCTTCTTAGCTGAGAAGATGACCCCAGCATCCCCCAAATTATGATCATGTAGCCACTCTAAGCTCCATGGGCCTGACATCGCTGTACCTCGACCGCCAGGGGGGCAAGACAGAGTACGCTTGTGCTGAGGTGCCTCCTTCTCAGCTGGCACAAGACTCGTGGATACCTCCGCATACTTACCCGAAGCGTCAAGATCTTCCCCCTCGAAACCCCCAACGGACTCGGTACCCACCAGCTGGGTAGCCATGACCGGCTCAAGCACAGTGATAGACGGGCCTTGCGCCATCACCCCCTCCATCTCAACACGCTTAACAGAGGCCGAAGGCAGGTTAACCCTAACCGAAGCGCTAGCTTCAACCTGCTTAATAGGAATGTTGCAATCCTCCGCCTGTGCTCCCTTCTCAATTTGGTCTATCGGCACATCGACCTGGTCACTAGCTTCCGGGTTGCACCTTGCCTCCTCAAAGGCGCATAGGGATGCCTTCGAAGCCATATCATCCTCTGACAAACACGCATCATCACCCAAATCATAACCCCACTCCTCGATAATGTGAACCTCTACCAGGGCTCCGTCCACCAGCAGGGTGTCCATTCTTTTAATAACCTCCAAAGCTGGAGTGGCAATCAAAACAGGAGCGTAATCAAGTTTCTCCTTGGCCGCAGTGAAGCTGTCAATGCGCAGCAGTCTCCCACAATCAAAGATGCAAAGTTTGAAAAAATCTGCATTCCAAGCGTGCAACGGGATGCCATATAGGCGAACCCAGGCTCCCCGCTGAAAGGGAATCGTAGCTTTGTCCCAACTTTTACAATTGCTTCTACAACTTTTAGAACCGCTGCACAAGGAATGTTCGCCATTTTTGTTCCTCATGAATCTATTATTTAAAGTATTTTACCATTATTATCAATCATCTATCTATCTAAGAAGTGTGCCTATTTTTGTTCGAAAAAAAGAAATGTGGATACTATACTACGCCACACAGTTTAAATTCTACCCCAACTTTGCCTCTAAAAATCCCTCCTTCTGATAATATTTATTTTTGAAATCATATGACTCTATATCTTTAAAAATCCCTCCTTTTGATAATTAATTCGTTTGTGGTTTTTATCTTATTTTGCATAACAAGTTTGTTATTTTCATTTTTTCTTCTGTTTGGATCATTTATCTTTAAAATATCTACACAATGTTTTTTTTTTGTTAAAAGAATATTAAGGTGTCAGATACGAACCAAAAATATTATATTAACTCAAGTATAATTAGATTGATCAGTTTTATTTTTGTGTCCGATTTTTTATAACAATATAATGTTAGTTAATAAGCTTTGATAAGTTTCCTTGTGATGCATCCTAACTTTCAACCACAAAGAAAAAATGGAGTGTAAGACCACAATGTAGAAAGAACTAATGAATAGAGAAGAAAAAATTCACTACAAAACCGATGAGAACGATTGATATAAATTAAAGAATTGAAGCTAATTATTTCATTTTAAGACCCTTTGCTAAAAGATACATCTAAGTCCCTAAATATAATATCTTTTTGAGGAAATTACGGAGATTAAGTAAGTTAATTGTGGTATTAAATATGTTGATAATTACAATTTTATTATTCAAAAGAATTAATGTTTTCTTTAGAGTTTTATTATAGATCGTGAAAAAAATGCATTATAATCAGGGGTATAATGAAGATTTGAAAGAGGCCTTATAAAAAAGGACAAAATTATAGGTCCTAATTTTTTTATGCTTTATTTATAGTCCTTAATAATCAATTTTTGTTCATTTTAATGCCATGTTACAAACCCTTTTATGTTCAAGACGTGTTTATATTATGTCTATATATCACATTAAACCTATATAAATCTATATTATGTTAAAAAAAAGTCAAAACTTTCTCTATTAGAGACAAAAGGCAAGACAATTTATAAGGAATGAAAACATGTAATTTTTTATTTTTTTTATTTATAGAAACAACAATCAAAATTTATTAATATTACAAAGATGTAAATCAAAATTTTGTACTAATATTGGGTGCGTTTGTTTAAGCTTTAGAAAAAATGATTTTTTGTAAAAAAAATCTAGAGATTTTTTTGTAGAAATTTTGAGAAAAATCTAAAATTACTTTTCGTTTGTTTGCAATCATAAAAATCTATTTTCTTCCATTGACTTCACTTTGTATATGGATAGTTATTTTTAAAAAAAAAATTTTAAAAAAAGCTATTGAAAATAGATTTTCATTTTGAAAGAAAAAATGATTTTTTTAATAAAATGATTTTTTTAAAATCTGAAATAAACACAAATAAAATTAAAAAAGTGATTTTTTTTCCAAAAAATCTTAAACAAACGGGGCCATTAACTCTAGATGACTAATGCATTGTTAAGAATTCAAATTTATCATCAGTTCGATCATAACTAACTTAAACTTACGGTGTAAATAATTATTTACTATAATGTCAATTAGTGAAGGGCAAAAATATCATTTTAAAATGAAAAATGTTAACATGTTGAAAAGTCTAATATAATTTTTTTTTTAATATTTGTAACATTTTTTGTAACATGTCCCTTTAAAAATTCCAAAGCAGCTAATCCAAAACAAAAAGCTAGAAGCAGAAACCGTTGTTTGGGACTGGTTACCTTTCAGCTTTGAAGCCCGGGATACGATATCGATACGATATGATATTGATACGCGATACGTAATTTTTTTTTAAATTCTCAATTCGATACTGCCGCGATACGTTATTTAAAAATTAAATATATAAATACACAATATATAAACATGACTAAAATCAACAATATTAATAATTAAAAGCAGAAAATATCTAGTCTTATATTAAAATTTTGGGAAATGCTCAAATGTTTAATAACCTGTTATATAGTACGACGACATAGTTTTTCTTTTGAAAAGTAAAAAACTATATTTACAAAGAAAAATCCCAAGAAGTGCTAAAGATACAAACAAGCATCGGGTATTGGACGTATCAGACATGTATCGAGTATTACTTTTTTATTTAAAAATAATAATTTAATCAATACTTTTCCGATACGAATATCGAGACGTATCGGAAGAGTATCAGATATTATTTTTTTATTTAAAAATAATAATTTAACCGATACTTTACCGATACAAGTATCGAAACGTATCGAAAGAATATCAATATCGAATACGTATCAAACATGATACGTCGTCATTTTTTGAATATCGGGGCTTCATAGCCTTTCAGAATTCAGATTAATGAAAAAGAAGACAAAAATTTCAGAGTCATTATTATCACTCATAGCACCTGTTAACAGCGACAAGATATTTAATTTCTTGTCTCCGCAGACCAATATACAACAAACGGCTCTGATTTCTCCGTCAGAATCAATCTCAATCGTTGAACTCCACTATAGCTTGGTCCACATCATCAATATCAAACTAACCAAACGACACCACTTTCACCACTCATTTACCATTTTACCCTCACTCGTTCCAAATTACCTTGGGTGTTTCCGTCTTATTACATCATCATCAACAACAACTTCATTCATTTGGTTTTTTCTTTCTTTCTAAAACCTTTTGTTGCTTTCTGCTTAATGGAAGGAACTTAAATCTTTTCTCTCTTTTCTTTCTTCTTCGCATTTTCAGCTTAACTCAATAATCGCTTTTCTTAGGTAAGTTCTTTTTTAACTCATGTTTTATTTCTGGTCAGTTCTTCATAATCTTCTTGCTGGTAGTGAGTTTTTCTTTTGTTATTTATTTATTTTTTTGAATTTTTTCTGTAAGGGTTTTGTTTTGTGTGCTTACGGATCTATGAGCTTCTTCAACGCTATTTTATTTTTTTTGTAGAAAAAAATCTGAGGGCGTGATGCATGCTATGTTATTATGATAATCTGATTGTGTGTGAAGTTAATTTGTTTGTTAAGTGCTTACTTAAATAGTTGATTATTTGTATTAATGACATGTTGAGGTAATGTTTGTGCTTAACTCTCAAGTTAGTTTCATGCATGCATGTTTTGTTAATGGAAAAAATAAATAAATCTAATTTCATTTCACTATTTAGTGATTTGTTGTTGTTTTAATGTGTTACTAACTCCGTGATCTTTATGATTCAGGCTCTTTGATCTTGTAAATTAGTGTTATTAAATTAGTATTATTATTATTATTATTATTATTATTATTATTATTTAAGGGAGTTTAGTGTTAATTTTGGTATTAGTTTAATATTGATTTTTTTTTTCTTTCTTTGGTGTATTTTGGTGGCAGTTTGTGAAGTGAACTGTGATTTTGGAGTTTGTTAGTGTGATGTCTCCGGGAGTGGTGGTTAAGGAGGAGGAAGGGCGGAACAAACTGGTTTCTGCTTCTTCACCAGCCTTAGACTGTTTTTCTCAGAATGGTGTTGTTGATTTGAAAGAACGGAATTACTTGGGATTGTCAGATTGTTCATCAGTGGATAGTTGTGATTCAACTCTCCCGAGCTTGTGTGCTGAGAAAAAGGTGAATTTGAATTTGAAAGCTACTGAATTGAGGTTGGGTCTTCCTGGATCTCAATCGCCTGAAAGGGATTTGGATTTTTATTCGACAAAGCTTGATGAGAAACCGTTGTTCCCTTTGCTTCCTGCAAAAGATGGAATCCAGAAGACTGTGGTTTCGGGCAACAAGAGAGGATTTGCTGAAACCGTTGATGGGTTTTCTCAGGTGATTGGCTTAGTAAAGTTAGGTTTATGTGGTGAGAAGTGCATGATCTGTATTGATGTTAAGCCTGATTATTTGCTATCTTTGTTATGCAGGGAAAGTTTAATGGTAATACTGGGATTAACGTGATGCTATCGCCTAGACCTGTTGTAGCTCAGCCAAACACAGTGAAAGAAATGCCGAGTAAGGTGTTGCAGGAAAGGCCATGTGCAGCTAGAGGAACTACTGGTCATAATCATGCAGGTGCTGCTTCTATCGCTGGATCACAGCCAGCATCTAAGTAAGTAAAATTTATCGACTCAAGGATCTTAACTTTCAGGAGACTAGTAGCTGGACCATCACTTATAATTGGGTTTTCTACTTTTCTTTGTTTTTGAGTTATCCTAATCCTAATATGGTAAACTCTCATATGTGGCAGGGCACAAGTTGTTGGTTGGCCTCCTATAAGATCATTTAGGAAAAACTCCATGGCCATAGCTTCCAAGAACAACAACGACGAAGTGGATGGAAAACCAGGTCCCACTGCACTCTTTGTGAAGGTTAGCATGGATGGTGCTCCCTATCTTCGGAAGGTAGATCTAAGAACTTATACAACATATCAGGAACTATCTTCTGCCCTTGAGAAGATGTTCAGCTGTTTTACCCTAGGTGAGCAGTTGCTGTTTTGATTTACTTTAACAATAAAATTTGTTTTAGCCAATTATTTAATTTTGAATTGGTTGTTGCTTTAAATATATTCTGAAATCTTTGGTAATTGTGTAACGGCAGGCCAGTGTGGTTCCCATGGAGCTCCAGGAAGAGAAATGATGAGCGAGAGCAAGCTAAGGGACTTTTTGCATGGTTCAGAATATGTTCTCACCTATGAAGATAAAGATGGAGACTGGATGCTTGTAGGGGATGTACCATGGGAGTAAGATGTTTTTACATTCTCTTTGTGTTTTTTGCATCTTTGTTTTCTCATTATATTTTTTCAAGTAATAGTAACTATATTTGGTTGAGACAATGGAATAAATGCATTTGCAAATACATAGTCTAAATAGGCAAGTAATCAAAAATCATAATTTGGCCAGTAAAGCACTTAATATATTTCCATTTTCCAAGAGTCGAATAATTTTGCAACTAATATTTAGTTGGAGGCCATATTGGTCATTAGTTTTAGCCATATAGAGTCCAGAGTCTAGACATGAATAGATTATATGGTAATGTGTGTAGAGATTATATGTATGTTCGCTTGGGAAGTCCCAAAAGACCAATTGATCCATATTTCCGGATTGAGTTATTTTCTACCTATATCAAGTTGCAATTTGAAACTAACTCTATCATATATACATACATACATTATTGGGTTTAGCCTTTTATAGGAATATTTGTAGTTTAGAATATTAATTGCCTATCTTTTGTTCTTTGAACCCTAGATCTAGTGACCAAACATATGTTTTTTTCATGCCAAACCGCTGTGGTACTGATATTATTTTAATTTCCAAATACTACCAAAAGTTCAAGGGTTCTTGTTTTATTAGTGATTCCTGAAATTTGTTCGAAATGGGTAATCACTGATCTTACTCAATTTGATTCAAAATCTTATGATAAAAGGTTACATATGTTATTCATCAAAGTAAGAGAGAGGGATATAGTGAATAGAGAAAGTTGATATTGCAAATGGTTGAACTTGAACTTGTAAATTTAATGAAACATCAACTACTAACATCGTTCACATGGAAATTGCGGGGGCTCATGGCTACAAAAGTTGTTACAGAACAACTAATGGGTGCATAAAATATTAGAAATGGGATTTTTTTTTGACAGATGTGAGACTCAAGGGGTGCATAGAATGAGTGCACAAAAATTGTTAAAGAACAATTAATGGGTGCATAAAATATTACAAAAAATGTTACAGTTTAATGGATATTGCATGCAATTGCTCATCTAAATAACTTGCCAGTTGCCACTTGCATGAATAGTATAAAAAATATTCTCTCTTTTGAAAGCAACGTTATCCAGAAATCGAGACAGTTCAGCATGCACTGTACTTGCATTTCTTGCTTTCTTTTCAATCCAGCTTCATAACATTCTTGCAAAATCAACATAATAAAAAATGTGCCTCAATTCAATGTACTCATTACTTGCTCTCTTTTCAATTTAGCTTCATAATTTTCTTGCAAATTCAACATGATAAAAAATGTGACTCAATTCAATGTACTGAAGTGTATTTTGAATTTTTGATTGTTACTTTTGTCTCATTTTGTGATATTATATTCTATTTTTAGTGCAATGATACATCTGGTACTTAGGTGTATGCAAGTATGATGTACTGATGTACTAGATTAATGCATTTTAGTTGGGATAAAATGGGGAATATTGCAGATAATGATCTGCTTCCTAATAGAATGAGTTGATGACAATGATAAAATAATGAGAATGGGGTGAATGGGTGGATGTTATGATTGAGTTAGGATATGCTGCTTTGGTAGAGAGGCGCATGTGCATGCACCTGTAAGGATCTTCAGCGTTTCATTTTTTTTTGGTTAAAAGAAATCTTATCTAGTCCGTTGTTTCTCCCATCTTATATGGAATAATATTAATAGTGTTTTGTTTTCCGTAAGGAGTCTATGTCCATTTTTTTAGAAATTCAAGTTCCTATTAGAAGCATTCAAATTTTATGTATGACTTGTTCATTAGTATCAAACTGAAGAATTTGATCACGACCATGCTTGTATTGCTGAATAGATTTGTCTAAGTGTTGATGCAAGTTTTAGTCTCTGTTCAAACCAAGAAAATGGACTTAATGAATGGCATAATGAATTTTCTTTCCTCTAGTTTGCAGCCCCTCACTAAATTACAATTCCTTTATATGTGCAGGATGTTCATTGATACTTGCAGAAGACTGAAAATCATGAAGGGTTCTGATGCCATTGGCTTAGGTATGTATTTTCTGCGATGATTCATTTGACAGTTGCTACAATTAATATGAAATGTTAGAAATATGGACTAATTAATTGAAGTGGAGCAATGAATTGCGATATTCATTTTCTTATAGATTATTTCCTGCCTTTGATTTAGGTCAATTCATAATTAAAACTAAATACTGCTAGTGAATACCAAGAGTTGCAAACTGTATACTGAATTTATCAATGTAGTTATACCTTGACTAACTGCCCTTGCTGCTTTAGCCAAAGTCAGTTTAAGTTTAATTACCAGTAATAAGATGTATTTTACTGTAATATGAATTTATCTGCCTCTCTTTGTTCAAGTAAATTTTCTTTCCTCGACAGCTCCCAAGGCAATGGAAAAGTCCAAAAGCAGGAGTTAGAGGGTGTCCGGAACTGATGACTGCCTTTGCCCTACCAAGTTTTAATGCTGGATCCGAGGACTGTAAAAAGCAAAGGATTATAACTAACTCCCCGGCATTGGCAGTTAAACGGATTTCTGGTTTTATTAATGTTATGTCTCTGAAAAATTTGTTATATTTGTTACCACTAAAATATCTTGTGAAGTTACCTTTAATATTAGTTTTTGTGGAGTCTGTAATCATTATAGGAAAACTTGTTTGTTTGGATGATGAATTGAATGTCTATTACAGCCAACATACCTTCCTCCCCCTTTCCTTCAAATCTTGAACTGCAATTGTTCATGTCCATTTTTTCGAATCGAATGGTTCCCGCAGTAGGTAAGTTAGGGCTATGTTTAATGAGTAAGATTTTCTTTTGGTGCACAAAAGGAGAAATCTCATTTTGTTCCTTTGTTATTTTACCCCTCATGCAAGTTACTTCTGTTTAAATAAATAAAAAATAGTTTAATGGCATGCTTTAATGATTTGAATAAGATACCAAAATAATGGTGTATCCAGGTGTTAACTTCCAATTTTTTCATTATCAATTTCAATTGCTTGTTGAATGTGTGATCCATTGATTAAGCTACTGCTGTATCTTTGTTCACTCTTCCTCACTTTGCTTACCTACAATATATATGTAACATGATCAAACCACCTTTCTAGCATACACTATATTCTTTTTGTCTTCGGAACCTAAACAACACTCAATATCAGTGTATTTTATACCGTGTCAGCAGATTTGTGTATGAATATCATTGCTTAGGGATGTTTTTTCTATAGGCGTATACAACTATTGTTTTTCCATGGCAAGCAGCACATGTACTCTTAGTCTCCTCACGTCTTAAATTTTACATGAATCTTATGAAAAGCACAATGATATCAATGACTGATTCAGGTATAAAAAACACAACACTAAAATTTAGTTACAAGTATAGTGCTCCTGTTTCGGTTCTAACGTTTGTGATGGCATGTGATATCTAAAGTTATCTGCTTAAATTGCTAATGCAAAACATATATAGAAATAACTAAATATGGGTCATCTGTTGATAGTTATGGAGTTGAACTATATATGTTAAGAGGATTTATTCACCTAACTAAATCATCATGTTTTCTCCAGGCTTAATTATTGTCATGTATGTTAGAATTTAAGCTTTACATGAGATTAACCGAGTTATTTGAACTAGTTTGACATATAAGATGATGACTTTAGTAAAACAAAGTTTGGATCGTCTACATCTGGTTTTATGATGCAGCCGACTGTACAATGTTAGATTAATTAAGACATAACTCTCTCTCTCTCTCTCTCTCTCTCTCTCTCTCTCTCTCTCTCAATTTTACGGTCTAAAACCGATGGTACCATAAAACCGTCCGAAAAGGATTTGAGTCATACTAAAGCTTAGTACAATATATGTTCATGTAATAACTCTACATCAGATATACTACTTATATATTCAAAAATCATAATCTATATAGATTTGATGCATGATCCCACTAGCTTTTCTTTTTGTTAGCAAAAGTGAACCTAATTAATTCATATAGTTAATGATCAACTGATCCAAATACAAAGAAGTTCCCATATGACTATGACCAATCTTATTAACTTGTCGTGGAACAAACACCAATTTATAATCAGAGTGGATATCCATTATTTATATGCATCTTATTCTAAGTATATAATTTAAACTTTGCATTGTTGTCGTTGGATACTTTTGACTTCTCATCATTAGCACTGTTGAACTTTATGGCTGCAAATATTATTAGTTTAAACATTGTTAGTGATGCATAATGGGTTTGAATTATTCCCAGGTTAGTGCAGGGATTAATTATTGGCCAAAAGCATTTAATTTAATAATAGTAATAATAATATAAGTACACCGATTATTGTTTGTCATTTCTTCTGGATACATATGGCAATATGATGGCGTTCCCTCTAAAGGAAACACAACATTTACATGAAAAAGTAGTCATAACAATGAGGTGGGACGTAGATGAGAAAAAAAATCCTTTCAAGTATGAAAAAAATTGAAAAAATTAATGTGGATATTTAGACCATTAAATTATAAATATAAAATGATATTTAAAAAATTAAAAGAAATAGAAGAAAGTTGATTAAGGGTTGCAAAATGAAAATTGAAAAAAAAAGGACAGAATTTTAAGAAGATCCATTCGCACTTGCTTTCTCATATTTTTAAATTTGATGGAATTCGAGTATTATGTACCCGTCTCGACTTTTAACGGGTTTGAAAAATAGAACTCCAAATTCATCAGATAAATTCCTAGAATCTTCATTATGTCATATTCTGAATTTTTAATTAAAATGAATAATAAAAAGTCCAAAACTACTCCTTATTCACAATTTAAATATTTTTTTTTTTAACAAAAAGAAATAGAGGAATCAACTTGTTTAAGGATCAATTTTTAAAAGGACGGATAAATATAATTTAAGAATTGTAAGAGTTTCTATAATTTAAGAGAGATGAGATTATGATATAAGATGAACGGGTTTGGTTTGGAGTGAGTACTAGTGTCTCCATTAACCATATTATTTTAACATTGGGGAAAATCCTAACCTAAATTCAATCGATTTGAATTTTTTCTGTCAAAATCGAACCGGGTTTGGAACACGTACAAGTTTAGTCTTAAATACTTCTTTTAAGACTTAAGCTCTATTTAACAAAAAAAATAACAAAGAATCGATAAGTTAATTTATAGTGAATAATTTTTACCTAATTATATTTGCAGTATTTGATAAAATTAATGGTTGAACTATTTATAAATATGGAACATCAGAAAATAAATATATTGAATTAATATATAATTTCATTAAATAAGAAGATTGGGATAAAATTAAAAGAAAAAAAATGTTAAATTACAAGCTAATAAACATAATTTATAAGCTCGTGAGAAAAAAAAATTATCAACTAATTTTTTCTAATTATATAAACTATGAACTATAAACAACAAAATATAAATTCAAAATGTGGCCTCATCAAACATAATTTTACTAGTCTACTTTCTTCACATTATTATTTATATCTCTTGTTGAAGCTTTTGATTAAAGTTAAAACTCTTATTCACCATTATGATTTCATTTTATGAAAAATGCTAAACAATATTTCTAAAATATTATTTAAGGAAATAAATATAATAATATGGCATTGAAAGTTATACAATTAACTTCTTGCAAATTTAAAAAGTATTAATTTTAATATTAATTTTTTTTTAATTTACTTAACGAGTATTTAGAAACACCAATTTGCATGACTCTTATTTTATTTTTGTGTTTGAAGAGAAGGGTGCGTTTAGACCTTGGAGGAGTAGTGGAGATATAATTATCCAAATCAATAATCTTAAAATGGAGGAGTAGTGGAGATATAATTATCCAAATCAATAATCTTAAAATGAAAGTGTTGGTTGGTTTAATTGCAATCATCACCTAATATAGTGGAGAAAAGCTGTATTGGAGGTTATGTGTCAATTATATACTGTAATTGATTCATTGAAGTTGGACTAATTTGGAGCTTGGAATATTCCTACCCTATAATTATGATACAAAGTTACAGTACAAAGTTTCATGTTTCTTGGTAGTATATGTTAGGAATCACGGGATCGAAGAGATGAAGATCACATTCATAGGAGAAGTAAGCTTGAGAGCTTGAAATGAAGGAAAACTTCAGAGTATTCATATTGAATTATAGAAAAAGATAGATGAAAAATGTACAAAGTAGTCCTATTTATAGGATCTAATTACCTCAACTAATGAATAACCAACTATAACTACTTTCTAACTAACTAACTAACATCAACAAACTAACTAACTATCATTATTCTTAATAGTATATATCATTATTTAACCCTGATTTAATATATTCCTATTTTGTTCACACCAAATGTTTATTACTCCTTTTTGAAAAAAAAAAATGTTTATCACTCCTTTCTTACTTTTTATATGAGATAAATAAATCAACAAAATTTAATATATTTAGATTATCAAATACAACAATTTTATATGTATATTTTTTTGTTTATAATAGAGCTGATAATTGAACTCATAACCTCGTACTGTATATTATTCAAACTCTTCTTCACTAGACTAAAACTAATGGTTTAGGTAATTCTTAGTTTTTTATTAACCTTGATGTGATAAGATAGTGTGGAGGCAGACTTCAATTGTGTGGATGATAATAACATATGACCAACCATCTATAATATATTCCGTGAAGAAATTTGAATTTTGTCAATGATATGTGATATAATATAATTCAACTAAGAAATTAAAAGAATATATAGTATTATTTTTCTTTTCCATAACATACAATTCACTTGCTATAATAGGAGTTTCAACTCAGAAGGTGTTTGAGATCCATGTATAGTGAGAAATTCAGTGGAAATCAATGTTCATATTCTTATTTTAATTTGAAAAGTTAATAAGGTGGATTTAATTAAAGACACAAGATTTTGTTCCCTTAGATTTATTCAAAAGCGGCATAATTTAATATAGCGGCACTTTGTACCTGTTGGAAAGTGATAGCTTTATGCAAAATGTTAGAAACAAACAATTTTTAACATCCAAATCGTCCCGAAGGAATAATTTATACTCCCTCCGATTTTATTTATAAGTAAAAATTGTTTTTTAAATTTATTGAACAAGTGATGTATCTAGTCTATAAATAAAGTTGAATATTCACTTGTTCAATAAATTTAAAAAGTAATTTTTGCTTTTAAATTTTGCCGAAGGGAGTATGTGTAAATCACACAATGAATCATGCTAAGCGACACTAATAAATTAGGAATTTTTAAATGGGGTTGGAATCCGAATCCAAATTTGCTACGGTAAATAAAATTATGATGTTATACGCATTAATCAATCTTAATCGTTAATTTAAAATAAAACAGTTTATATATTATATACACCAAAACAATTTTAATCATTCATTTGTATTAGACGTCGAAAGCTGTAACTGCATTAGATAATTACAACATCACACTTATGACATTTAACAATAGCATAATTTATTCTTAGATAAAATATTCATCGTGTCTCCATGTTCTTAAAATTTGGAGTTAAACTTAATTCAATCTTACAATAATCAATGTATTTTTAGTTATAAATTCATATCCAAATTTTATCTTATTTAATATAAGACTCTTAACACACTTACTTATGCGTAAAATTAAACATCTAAAACATAACTTAAGTGGCTCAATAGTGAATAACCCTGTTACCATAACATGCATGTAGCTAGATGAGACCATAACATCAATATCATAAAATAAAATGTTCCATTCTTATGGCCTACGTTGCCACATTGCACAAAACAAATTAATTGATGAAACAACCGTTAATTCAGCTAAGGCAGCAAATATCTCTTTCCCTACCACTTTTAATTTCTTCAATAATTATTGTACGCGTTTCTTCAACCACTCCCCATGGAATGTCATGTATATATTTGAGGGACATGTCACTACTATATAGTCACCACCATTATAAAAAAAAAATTAAATACATGTACACAATATTCATTGTTTTGATGTGGTAGATTAAATTCAATGGATTGAATCAATGTCATATAGTTTAATTGGAGAAAAACCGTTCTCATTGTTTACATATTCTAGTACATAGGACATATACTATCTCTATCAAAAATATATAGGACGTGACATACACATATCAATGGAATGGCACATAATTAAGAATTCGGAAATTCAATTTTGTTACCATAGTAAATGAAAAGAAAAATCAAATTGAATGAACAAATTGGCTATCAAATGCTTTTTTGGCCCATTTTTGTGTCTATAAAATTGGCTATATATATATATATATATATCAAGTGTTCATAAGACTTATTCATCAACCCACATAGGTTATATAAGTGACATGTGTCATATTGGTTAAACATGTACAATTTGTGTAGGTTTTTTAATCAGAAAGTACATGTATGTGACATAGTTAATTTTATTTTATATAGGAGAAAAAGAAAATATGAATTATTTTACAAAATTAGTTTTTCTTAATGATTTTTTTTTTGTCAAGTAGTTTAATGACTAAAAAATTTACCTTAAATGTAAATAAGTGGAGTGTTCCGATTCAAACCCAAGCTCTTGCATATATAGTACGATGTCTCTACCAACTGAGTCAAACTCATGGAGACAAGTTTTTCTTAATGACATTAGAAGAGAAATTAAAAGAATATAATTGATCAGTAATTTGTATTATTGGAATCTCATCATTGTACATGACCAATTGTTGTGGTAATAAAATCCAAATAATTTCTATTTAAATTCAACTATGCACCTATTTTTAGAATTGTAAATTTGTAACTACTTTGATATTCTAGTATATAACTTCATATAAAAATCAGAATAATATAAAGATAAGAATTAAAATTATCAGTTACATAGAATATATTTTAATCAATTTATCTAATAATTTATCAATTTTTTATTAATAAAAAATGTCATCATTTTAATTTGTATAGTAAGATTCCCATTTTTTTTAGTTTTGGATATTTTGATTTTTAATTAATATATATTCTTTATTAGATTTTTTTATATAAATATTAATATATTAAAATAACTTATAATTTAAAACAAGTATTATAATTCATAACGGCACATGACAATATATCCTTTGAATGGTCAATTATATGCAATTTGAGATTAATTAAATAATTGGTTGGCAAGGATCCTAGCATTTATGAGTCATGGCCTGTACCCCAATAATGGTAGTCCCACAATCATCATCCTTTTTAAAGAAATCTTTCATTGTGCAAATTAACATTAAATGATTTTATTTTATTTTTTGCCCTTGGGATATTTTAGTACAACCTAGCTAACTAGCCATGTTCTTTTTCACCCTCCATATATTTTAATCTTCAATGTTAATCCTTTCATTTTAAAGAAATTTGGACAAAAATAATCGACAAAAATATATAAAATCTAAACAATAACTATTTTATAAGGTCGTATTAAATTTAAAAACACTCTAAGCATATAAAATTTAAAAAACTTAGTCAAAAATAATAATTTTAAAAAATTTTTAAAATTGAATACACGACAAAAATACTAGCATATTCTTTAAAAAAGTTAAATTCATCAGTCTTGTACATATATGAATTCATACCATTAGTGTAACAATTAAATAACAGTTTATGGGAATATTAATACTAATTTATATTAACAAAACTAACCGTTAATCATGTGCACTCTAATGGAAACAAAATAAAATGGTGGTCAAGGGGAAGAACAATAGTATTATGTATCTCTCGTATGTTAATTAGTTAGACATGTCAGGTCAAGCAATTTGTTTGGTCCTATCATTGGTGTCTGTCGTTTTTGGAGGTATCTTTCGGACGGTACAACCATATTGTTATTGTGAGAATGATTGGATTGATTGATGGATTCTTTCATTTTTTTCACTCTTATAATAATGGTGCCAAAATGCTTTCAACATGCAAGTTGAAACAAAATAACAATAATGTAAATTAAACAAACTTTGACATTTTTCTCTGTGTATGTTAAAAAATATATGTAGATTTTGTTGAATATAATTAGATTTTGAGGTTACTAATTGTCGCTTAAAATAAAATAGGGTGGAAAAATATATATTATGCTAATTATGATCCTTTGTGATTGTGAATGCCTCTTAGTCATATAGCAAAAGAGTTTATTCAAGTCTTGCAAAGATTCAGTGACATTTTGTTTAAAGAAAAAAATCTTCTTGGTCTTCTAAAAATAATATTCAATGGGTCAGTCATACCCATATGAGGTTGTCCACTTTTCTTAATGGAAGAAGATTTTCCTTGTGATTATTAAAATAGATGATCATGTTCTTGGGTTTTAGTGTGATTGACTATGAATGTAGTATTAAATATTAGATATACAAAAAATAAGAATTTGAAATTACTTCTTTTTTAGAGTAGACAATATGTGAATCTCAAATTAGTCCTTATTTTATTTGCAAAATTTATGCATTATTATTAGTCCATATTTATCTTTTCCAAATTGGCCCATGTGTTTTTTTGAGTTTTCGAAATTTGCCCCCATTCATTTTTAAAAATTTTAAATTAGTCCTAAATTTGTTTAAGAATTTATTCATATAAAAACTTATGACAATTTGCCTAGAATTTCTATTTACCTCATCTAAACACACTCTTAAAATTTTAAGTAGAAAGATTATTGAAAAGTGAAGATAAGACTTCATCAAACCTTGGTTGATAGCTAGAAGAAGGTTTTATGTGTAAAAACCCCGAGCATCAAAGTATAATTGTTCAAGTGAAGCAATATCAAAAAAAGGTTTTTAATTCAATGCTAGCAATGTCTCCCTGTTATGAGAGATAATCATATTTTATGAAACTGGAAGAAATGTGTCCTCGTAGTATTTTTGTGCTGCCAATGCCATGAAAAAGGATAAGTTATTGCTAGCGGATTAATCTATTGAAATTGATGTAAGCTTAAGGTGTGCTGTGAAATTATGTCAATAACCAAAGAACTATTGGAGAAAACCAAGTGTGATTTTTGTTATGTTGAAATTCTTAGAATGATTTAGTTTTATGTGAAATATACTCTATAGATGAGTACAACACTTTTGAACTATGAATATTCGATCTAAAAAACAGAAGCAAAAGACGTGAATTTGAATTAAGGTGGAAAACAACAAATGAAATGAAGTAGATTTGAGAATTGTAAGTACAATTCACATATTTTTGAATAAAACCATTCTTGCGAATGTGCATGGAATATTGTCGTAGCCAATGAGTTTTGGGAGAAATTTGAATGGCTACATTAAATTTAGAGAGGCTCAAGTTCTTCACTAAAACTTTTCTCACACACATGAAACCCTAGTATGAAAAGTGCAAATGGAGTATATAAGAAATTATTTTCTAATGTAGAAGTTCCGAGAAAGCTACAACATAAGAACATTGGTGCAGTTGATCATCTTAAAATCCAAACTCCATTGACCCAAAATTCAATCAAATCCAAAAAAATAAAATAAATTTGATACCTCTTATTATAAAGAGCAAGAGAAGATCGAACGTACAAATAATTGTGAGATTTTTTTTTCCATCAAAGCTCAATATGGTGGGACTATGTATATATGTTCAAAAATTAGTTTAAATAATTGACACAAGATTGTTGTCTTTTGTAATAAAAGAAATAACCTAACAAGTGTCCCAAAAATATTAAGAAATCAATAAAAATAATTGTATTAAAAATATAAATTAAAATAATAATACTTATTTTCTAAACAAAACTCATCTATTTTAATTTGTTAATCACTTTTATAAGAGTACTTCCTATGGCCTTAATTATAAGCAAATTTTCACTTTTTAGATTCATTGGATATCTAATATATCTAGCTTTAATTATAAATTAGATACATTAGATATCCAATGAATCTAAAAAGTAAATTTTTTTTATAATTAAGGCCGAATTACCTTTTAGTATTTTTCATAAACATGATTCTTACCACTTAATAATTAAGAAAATGAAAAAGTAAACATTGTGGGTCAATAATTGGCGCATTAACCCTCTAAAAAAAGTACATTAACCAAGAAAAAGTAGAACGGGTAGTAGAATATATAGATAACACAAACTATTAATTTAGGCTTAGTTCAGCAAAATCATCATTGAAATAACAATTTTCCTATATCAAGATAAAATCCTCCTACTCTATAAATTTGAATGTGTTTCTTCATTCCACTAAACTACATAATTAATTATATAAAAAGGTTCATCAACAAGGACAAGTTCAGACCACATATCAAATTAGGAAGTATCATACACTGCTTTGGAAGGTATGTACCCCACCACAAGCATAACTATTATTTAAGGGCTAAGCTAAATAGCTACAAGACATTCGTTTTTTACTTTAAAAACAATGATTTGAATAATTGAAAACATCTCAATATAACTGACCCTATGTGCTAGTTGATTACCCTCAAAGTCATTCTCACAGCATTATGAGATTTTGGCAACATACCTTTGATTAATTTTTGACCCTTAGGGGGGATGCAATTCTATAAATAAACAAGTATTTATATCAAAGATAGAGTAATTACTTTAGAGAATATATGTTTTGTGGGGAAAATAAGTAAAACAAATTTGTTACTTACAACCTTTTTTAAACCCCAAATATAGTGAAAAAAATTAAGATGCATTGCACATAATTGATGGAATGGAGAATTTGACATTGACAAAGTCACATATCCCCGGTTGAGCTAGTTCAAGAACATGTATGTGGCTCTATGTAGCGTAAATTCCCTTTTTTCATAAAGAAAAGTTTAGATAAGTTGTGTCAGGTGGCTAATTAGGATTGGAACAATTTTAAAATAGAATACCGATAGAGAAATTTATATATTTCATTATCCTATTATATATTTACTGATTTATTCGATAAAATATATTTTAAAACAAAAAATGAAAATTAATAAAATATAAATAATAAAATAATTTGATAGTAAATTAAAAATAAAATAATTAAATTTTCAGTATATATACACGATTATTTCACAAGGGTAAATTTGTAATTTATATTATTTTATAAAACAAAATTCTACTAAAATTACAATATTTTAAAGTAAAATAATTACTAAAATTGCAAAATACAAATATTGATTTTAATTTTATAATGAATTAAATATAATTTTCTTGCAATGGTAGTTTTATTGTTTATATATAAAATATATGATATATTTCTTTAGCTTATCTGACATATATATATAATTAAGTTATTTATTTAATCATATTCATATAAAAAAAATTAACATGTTTATTTGCTCATTACTTTTATTTAAAATTATAGAAAATATTTGATTGCTTGTTTAAATTTTTTATTTATAAAATTCAAGTATTACAAAATAAATTTTTTTAAAATAATAATTTTACAATGTTAATTTTGTCATTAAAATATTATATATATCTTATCATATTATTATGAGCTAGCTATGTATTAAAAACATGATATGATAATTATCATGTTTGTTATCTTGTGTGCACCAAACACTTGATAGAATAATTGAGGATAACTGTTATCCTACTTATTTCATATCCTATCTTTATCCTGTTTTATATTCTATCATGTCACTATGATATCATGTGCACCAAACGAACCTATAAGTGTATAGATTACAACAATGGACGAGAGCAACTTAACCAACGAAGTAGTGAAATATAAGGAGAAAAGGAAACATGCAAAACAAAAACCATGAGATATTGGGATGACAATCCTATCGACCATTAATGGAATTAAGGTTAAGAATTTGTTGGATTGTTGTTGATATGCGGGGATCTTTTATTTTATTTTTTTCGGGTTTTTTTAAACAGATTTTTTTTTTTTATAAACTACCAAATATTATATAAAAGAAAAAGTGGGATACAAAAGATGAGGGGGGACCCGAACCAAAACCCTCAGGAAAACTTAACAACTTCTAAAAAAGGGAAACCCTAATTTGTTACAAGCAAGATCCTTCCTAATGACCATAGGGGCTGTGTTCCACCAAGTGAACTCATTAAGAGATAGATCTAAAGCAGCAAGCTTGTCAGCACAATGATTACCTTCTCTAAAAATATGTGAAATACAAAACTTCATGGATTTGATCAAAGAAATGCAATTTAACCATCTGTTTCGAAATTGCCAAGGGATAATGCTTGGAGACTTGAAAGCTAAAACCACTAAACTAGAATCACATTATAACCACAACTGCTTCCAATTTCTAGAGTAAGCACATTCTATAGCTAGCATGGCTCCCATAAGCTCAGCAACAAAAGAGCTAGCCCAACCAATATTGTCAGCAAAACCACCAAGATACTCACCTTTGTGATTCCTAAACACTCCACCACAAGCAGCTGCTCCTGGATTTCCCAATGAAGCTCCATCTGAATTACACTTAATCCAACCAGACAAAGGTGGCATCCACAACACTTCAATAACTCTAGGAGGCTTAGGAGGATGAATGTCAATTTTGTAGAATTTCAAGATTTCAAAATTCACAATATAGGGTCCTGCAGAGAGCTTGGTACAGTTGCCAACTAGGGAAACATTAGCAATGATGCTAGAAATAACAGTATTAAAATTTGGTTTAAGGTTCTTGAATTTGAAATTGTTTCTGCAGAGCCAAATGGAGTTTAATATGTAGATAATAGCAGCAGTGATGGAGAGCTTGCATTGGGGATTCCAGCTACCAGATGTAACTTGCCAAAGACTTAATAAGGAGGAGTTATCAAGCCTATGATTTAAAATAGCAGACAACCAATTCCAAAGAGAAAGAGAAAAGGGGCAGAGCAGGAATAAGTGAGTGCTAGTTTCAGATTCCTTGTTACACAAGCAACACATTGAAGGCAACTGTACTCCTCTAGCAGTCAAATTATCATCAGTTGGCATCTTATGATGAAAAAGTCTCCAAACCATAAATGATTTTGAAGGAGGAATGGCAATATTCCAGAGAGATTTTGCCCAAGGAACCATTGGCTCAGGAGAAGAGAAGAAACTGTAAGCATCTTTGAGAGAGAGATCTCCATGAGTAGTGTGAAGCCAAAGTAAACTGTCTTCTTTATCTTCCAAAGGAATGTGAAATTGCTGAAGATAAGGAAGTAAATTAGGATAAGCTTGTTGTAACTCAAGAGGCAAGTCCCAATGAAGATTCACTATGAAATCTGCCACCTTTGATTGAAGATGAGAATGAAAATGTTGAGGAAGCTTAAGGAAGCTAACAATTGGTGTGCCACTCCAATTATGGGTCCAGAAGTTAACTCTCTTACCATTACCAATCAACCATCTAGTATTTTGATCCATGAGGTGCTGTAAATCTTTAAAACCACTCCAAAGAGAAGAGAAAATGTGATGTTTAATGTAACCCTTTTTCTGACAACTCTACAACTTAAGAGATTTGCCCATTGATTATCAGAGGTTATGAGCTCCCAGAAAAGCTTGAGATTAGCTGCTTTGTTAATCTTTGAGAGGGATCTAATACCAAGACCACCTTCACCTACAAGGCTGCACACTTTATGCCAGGAAACTGTGACTAGCTTTCGAGACAAGAGATCTCCACTCCAAATGAAGTTTCTCATATACCTCTCTAATTCTTTGATTAAGGACACAGGCTAGGAATAAATAGAGATGGAGTAGATGAGCATGCTTTGAATAACACTCTTGACCAACTGAACTCTACCAGCATAAGAGAGAAGAGAAGCTTTCCAAGAAGCAAGTTTTAACTTGACTCTATCAACAAGGGGTTGAAAATACAATGCTTTAGGCTTGCCTTTGAAAATGGGAACACCAAGATACATGAAGGGCAAGGTACCAATACATAATCCTAAGGATTGGGCAATAGATTGATGATGATGATTGATGAATAAGAAGACAAATATAATAATTCATTTTAGTCTCTTGATGTTACTTTAACAAGTCATTTTTGTCTCTGAAAAGTAACATATTAACTTTCACGAAACTAAATACAAATTGCATTTAATTTTTTCGCTCTCCACTTTTTTGTTTCACTGACTTAATCTCAATTGAGTAACAACACAAATGAATTTGATTGTGTTGTTTTCTCTATTTTAAGTCTAGTTCATTTGCCGCTCTAGCTTCCTAACATTTTGGTCATGCTTTGTCCACAACTAAAAATTTGCTAAGATCGAGTATTAACTTGCAACTCGACTAAAAACTGATATAACCTTCAATACATGCAACTATTTAGGCGGATACGGGTCGGATCTCATGTTAGAGGTTGTAAAAAATTAGTCTTCAATGGTTGCATATAGATAAATGCGAGTTTTAAAAAATAATAGTCTTTTTCCCTCTCTTATCTTCTTTGCTTTGTTGTTTTTTCATCTTTAAGAGATGAGAGATATGTTATATTTCAACTTCTCATCTATTAAATCTATTATTGTCTTTGCGTCCAATAATTTGGAATAAAGTAACTCCTTCCCACCTCTTTGTTGTTCATCAATTCTTCTACCTTTTTGTCTTGTGTAAGAGGTAGTATTCTACTGTTAGAAGAATGAGGAATTTTTAGATTTGATAAAATTTTGGATGTAGCAACAAAGTTTAGATATAACTATTAACAACCGACTAGTTCTTCTATCACCCATTTGAAGTGACACTTGAACAAAGTGAAGATAGAAACGACTTTTGAATCGGCTAAATTTTATTAAATAACAATTCCTCAACAAGAAGTATAGGAATTGTTGAAAACGTACAACGAAGGGTAAAGTGATAAAACACTTTAACCAAATAACATTTCACCAAAGCAGAACCCCAAATCACTCATACACCAATAAAAATTCACTAAGCCCACCAGAGAAACCCCTATCCAACCCTAAGAGACACTAACTAGACACTAACTTCCGAACTCGAATTAAAATTACTCGGCCCATCAGGATCTAGAGAGCATCACCACAGGTCAAGGATCAGGGACACCGGTAGAAAAAGAACCGACAATCAACACCGATGCAGTAGAAATCGACCAGATACCAGAGACCTGCAAATCTCAAAGATTTGAACACCCCTTAGCGACTCAAAAAGTCCTGCAAATCTCACCAGATTTGAAAATGGTCAAAGACTCTAGTATCGTAGAGAAACTACTCACACTCGGCATTGACCATCCAACACTTCATCCAAGCACCAACCACTGCCCCAAGACACCTCCTCTGACAAACCCACCAATAACAAGGCCTCCTAACCCTCCTACACCACCAATACGTCCTGAAGATACGATAAAAACAACCACATCCGTCAACACCGAGTGTCTACGCACCTCGCCCTTTCGAGCATGCCAGGACAAAAACCCAAGGCCAAGGACAGACCCAAGCAGCCCCCAACCTCCCTCCACCCCACCATTCCACATCGCCTCCGGCCCCACCACCCTTGCACGAGCCCCACCATTCCACACCAAAATTTGCAGCACCACCTCACCTCATCCACCGTGACCAAACACTACACCCAACCACCCCCGCTGCTCACTATCGCCTCCATCAACACCACAACAAAACTCCTACAGCAGATCCAACATCAGAGAACAGACAGAACCAAACGCAGCAGCAGGACGTAGACGGCAAGGAGAGAATCACCACGGAGGAGGCTCAGTGACGCCAAAACCTTGACGGAGGAGCCATCACCACAACAGTAACAGAGAGCCACCACCTACACAGAACAACCCCCACATCCACCGAAAATTTCTAAAGTTTGGGCAAAATCTCAATTTTAAACAAATATCTCAATTTTGCATTGAAAAATCTTAATTTCAAACATAATATCTCAATTTTACTTTAAATTAATTTATAAAAATTTCGCTTTTGCCTTAAACTAACCTATAAAATATCAAAAAAATTCGGCCGAGTCCAATCAAGTGCCAGAACATGCTGGGCATTGTTGAACATACAATCAAACAAATTATTTCTTTTGATAGGTTAAATACTTATTATTAATAAAAAAATATTAGTATTTCCATCTTATTTTGTACTAGTAATTTATATCTAGGGGTGGCAAAGCGGGCGGCTTGCCCCGCCTAAAGTCCGTCCATAAATGAAACGGAGCGGGACGACCATCTTAGGAGAGCGGGCTCAAAACTCATGTTCGCCCTGTTTATTGGCGAGTTGACGGGATGGCAGGCTGGCCCGCCAAATTTTTTTTTATAGTTTGAATTATTAAATTAATTACAAAATTATTTAGCATTATTGATCAAAAAGACCAATAAAATATATTTTTTAAGAGCGCATAATATAATATAACAATACAAAAAATAAACACACAAAATCCTAATAGTAATACACAAAATCCTAATAGTAATAGCTTTTTAAAATGACAATTAAAATAGCTTTTTAAAAGGTAGCTATATGAGTTTTGATGGAGAAATGATTGTGAATGCACTAAGGATAAGTTTCACCGCTCAAGTAACTACGAAATAAGCTTATAAATAATCACAACAAATAGTTAGGTAACAAATAAATAAATAAGTTATACTTTGAATTAAATATTAGATAAATAAACTATTTTATTCATCTAAATAATCACAACAAATAGTTTGCATATACTATGTTTATTTATCTAAATTTTTTTCTTTCTTACGGTGTATGCAAACAAGAGAAATAGCTAAGGCACACACATAATAATACACATAAAAACAATATGGACGAAGCAAGCTACACATAAAAGTTATTAGATTGGACGTTTAGACTCCTTAAGTTGCCCAATGTTCATCTACATTTTTTTTAAAAAAAAGTTTTTAACAAAGTTTGCAGGCAAGCCCGACCTATCCCCATTTCGTCTTTTAAGCGGACTAAACAGAAAATTAAAATGTCAAACTGAAAACATCAACCCTGCCCACCCAAAATGACGGATCAAACGGACCTATCCGACGGACTCGACCGATTTTGTCACCCCTATTTATATCTAATATCGGTTATGAAGGATGCAGTACTACTGTCTAAATTTGGAGGAAGTTATGAGTGCCATTAAATAAAAGCTGCGGAGTCAAATAAGAAATTAAATAAAAGCTGCGCAGAATACGACTGCGTTATTGTGTCATCAATATCCCTAGGTGTAATTTTCAACAATAACCACAGTCTATAAGTTCTAGGTTATGTGCTGCTACAGGGGCCTCGGCAATTTCATAATCTCCCTCGTGAAATAATATTGGCGTTAAAAATAGGGTAAGACAAAAAGGTTATGGTTACAACTTACAAGTGAGAAAATTACTCCGTATGATGTTTTTTAATCGTAAAAGAAATTAAATTATTGTCAAAATGCATTATTTTTTATTCATTTTATAATATTTCAGCACTTGTTGTACTACTACTAGCATTTTTAAACAAGAAATAAGGTCAATTTTTATTTTTTTTGGTTTGTAAAAACTCTCCGTAATACTTTATAAACAAAATTGATTTTTTAAATTCATTGAAAATTTAATGTATCTGATCTATATTGTAGACTATATACATTGAATTTACACAAAACTTAAAAAGTCAATTTTATTTATAAAATGTTATCGATGATGTAAGGGTGAATTTACTATTCCATCTAGTCTTAATTATAAGAAACAAAAAAAAACACACCCTTTAAGAAGAGTGGATAAAGTATAGAAAAAATATGACATTTACATTTTTACCCTTAAAAAAAGTCAAATCTTGAAAACCGTAGTAATGATTATATGTTTGTAGTAGTATGAAAAATATTGGAAAAGTAAAATTAAGGGTAAAGTTAGAATATTCAAAATAAATATAAGGGTCATGCTAACTAGTGCCCCCGGGGCACTAGTTAAGGATACCAAAACAAGTAACTTTGGCATTGAAAATAGTGTTATTTACATTTCTAAAAAGTCAAATGCACAAGTTTCAATATTATTTTACTATATTTGGTTCCTTAACTAGTTAGCATTTTCCTAAATATAATGATTGTGATAGCTTTTGCTTATATTTAAGACTTTCTAATTTTATTTTATTTTTGTTTCTTATATATGAGACCGGAGGGAGTGCGGCTTTTGGTACATCTTCTAGGTATCGATGTGCAATTAAAAAACACCAAAAAAATATCACACCCATATTATGGCCGTTATTCTATTCAATTATATCCCGACGACTAATTTTATCATCATAGTGTAATAAATGAATCACAAGAACTAAAATGATCAATACACACTTCCCGTGAGAAGAAGGCTTTGTTTGGATTATGAAGGAAAGTTGAAGGAAAGAAAGTGAAAGTAAAGATTGTTAAAGGAAAGAAAGTGAAAAGAAAGTAAGTAGAAAGTAAGGTGATTTTAAAGTTGTTTGATAGAGGTGAAAGTGAGAGGAAAGAAAGAATTATATTTATTAAATGACATTAATACCCCTACTTAAATATAGAAAGATATGTATATATAAAAATTATTTCAATATAATTTATTTATTTAGAAAATTGAAAATTGTAAGTGTGACAAATCACTCTATAAATATATTTCAATTAAAAAAGCAAGTTTCAAAAATTATAACTTGCGTTTTCCAATAATTCACCTGGTGCATTAGTTAAACATATTAATATAGAAACTTTTTCTTAAAACTTGTGCATTTAATGTGTTAAAGATGCAAAAAGTTATCTATCTAACATTAATTTTATCTCTTTATTTTATTTTTAGATATGTTTAACTAGTCCACCGGGTGCACTGTTTAGCATGACCCTTTAATAATATTACAAAATAATAATAGTAATGTGTTGGCATAAGTTTTTTAGTCTTTTCTCAAGTCAAAGGGCTTCTCTACACTTTCCGCCCAAATTGGGAGGGATGGGTATCTTATGTGGGGCCAGCAAAAAGCTATCTTTCCCTCCTCTGTATTGAGCAACCAAACAAGGGAAGGGATCTTGAAATCCGTGTTTCCATCCTTCATACTTTCTTTCCACTAACAATCAGTTGTTCCAAACAATGTGTAAATTCTGAACATCACAATTTCCCACACAACTTTGTTTTTCAGAATTAGTACACCCTCTCTAGCGAAAAAAACTTATTTCACATCTACCAGTCTTAAGAAAAGGAGTAAGTAATTTTTTTGTGGTACATATATACTAAAATATAAGTAATTTAAAACATTTTTTTTGTATTTTTTGAAATTTTAAATACATTTTATGAAAAAATATAAAATTAATATTTACTGGTCATTATTTATAGAGAAATAAAATAAATTAAAAGTAATTTGCATTTAATTTTATAGGAATAAGTAAAAGTAATTTTTTGTGTTAAAAAAAGGTAAAAGCAATTTTTTAAACAAATTAAAAAAATTTCATTTAAAAAAAATTTAAAAAAATTAAAATTTATTTATATATAAAATCGGAGGAGTATTTGATATAAACTGACGGGTTGAGTTATTATGCATAAGGAATATCCTTATGTATGGTGCATAAATAAATCTCCACCATGCATGCTTTAGTGCATTTGATTGATCAAAAAATCTAATTGATCAAAAAAGCATTGAATGGTGGAGATTTATTTATGCACCATGCATAAGGATATTTCTTATGCATAATAACTTTAACCTAAACTGACCTAATATAAAAAGTATTTGTAGGAGAATCTTTATCTTTATCTTTATATATTTATATTTACGAATCCCTATATTAATGACTATCATTAATATTTAAAACCGTATATTGGGATTAATTTCAAAAAATGTCTTAATTTACAAAAATCTATATATATTTATATTTACGAATTTATATTGAAACCATATATTAATGACAAATATTAATAACTATCATTAATGATTATCGATATTATTATTTTTTTTTATTTCTTTAAATCGAAAATAATTTTCATGAAAACCGTATTGATTATATTGTATTTTTGAAAAAACATGTATATTGGGAATAATTTAAAACCGTATATTGGGAACAATTTCAAAAAATGTCTTAATTTACAAATATAATACATCTATATATATTTTACAAAAATCTATATCTATATCTATTTATATTTATGAATCTCTATTGAGACCATATATTAATGACAAATATTAATGACTATCATTAATGATTATCGATATTATTATTTTTTTTTATTTCTTTAAAACGAAAATAATTTTCATGAAAACCGTATTGGTTATATTGTATTTTTGAAAAAACATGTATATTGGGAATAATTTAAAACCTTATATTGGGAATAATTTCAAAGAATGTCTTAATTTACAAAAATAATACATCTATATATATTTTACAAAAATTGGGAATAATTTACAAAAATAATACATCTATATATCTTCTATAAATTACAAATAGTATAAGGAATATATAATTTAAACATGATTCACCTGTGCTAATATATCCAGTGGTTGGTATATTGTACATTACTAAATATCATTATGATGTTTGCTTGCAACAATAAAAAATATAAATAAAAAATATATTATAAATCAATATTACCTTATATAATTATAATACAAGACAATTCAATATTACCTTATACATTGCTAACTATCATGAAGATTTTTTACGCCATATTACCTTATACAAGTCAATGATAATTATAATTATAATTATAATCAATTATAATACAAGTCAATTCAATAATCAATTCAATTCAATATTACATATTATGATTTTTTACGTCATATTCAATTCAAATCAATTCAATATAATCAACAATCAATTCAATATAATACATAATTTCTTCGCATTAAAATTTCATGAAAACCTATTTCTTATTTCCATTTTCAATTTTCCATGTTCAAATTCAAAATAGGATTTTTAATTTATTCCCTCCAATTTCTTTTACATAACTTGGGCCCAAATTCAATCATGAACCCAATTAGGGTTTACTACTAGAGTCTATAAATAGGATCTTAGAATCATACATTTTTCACACAAAATCCTCATACTCTGTCCTTCATATGTTTTTTTTTTTAATTTCTTATATTCTTATTTCATAGAGGTTCAAGATAATAGATGTTTTTTTTAAATGCATGCTAATCCAATTAAAATATATTATTGAATTTCATTGCTCACTAATTCTATTTGTTTTTTGTGTTGTTGATTATTTGCTTTTATTACTGCAGCAAAGGAGGCATACTCGAACAATGGTTTTGTGCAAATGGATAATGTAGAGACAAATAAAAAAAACTTTTGATAGAGGCAAATCAAAATTTAATCAAATATATGTTGATGTACTGTTCTTTATTTAAACCCTTGATTGTTTTGTATATAATTTTATTTATTTTGTTTGGGTTCTCAAGCTTGCTGAGAATATTTGTGAAGATTGGTTCTCAATGTTCAATTTTTTTTTCATGTACATATTATTAGGATTTAATTTATATACACTGTCAGTGTAAAGAGTTTTTACACTGACAGTGAATCATAACCATTCGATGTTCACAAACATTTGACTTGATTGAAAACTACCTATAAGGTAGTGGGCATGAATGGTTATGATGTTCTGATGGTGTAATATATTTTACACTGTCAGTGCACCACAATTAAACTCATTATTATAGATTCAAATAAGTAAAGATTGAAGATTGGTAATTTAAAACAACTTGATATCCCTGAAAAATAATGATTGTGTACTGCGAGCCGAACCAAATCTTGATAAGTTTATGCAAAAGTGCAAGATTTTCTCTCTTACAATGTTTTTTTTATCGACACTATTTTTTTTTTTTCCAATATTTGTTTTCTCTTCACGGTTAGTTTGTGACAACATTTTTAATACAACTTTTTATTTATTTTCAGGGGTGTTATAGAGGCAAAATAATATTGTGTTACAACATAGAAGAAACAATGAAAGATTTCGCTACTTAAATTTTTTGGTTTCTTTGTTTGAATCGCAATAATTAATAATTAATGCATTTCAATTCTATCTATTTATAGTAAAAAAAAAAACCTTCTAATTATTCAATGAGAGAATCCGGCAATAAATTAATTAATAGTATTACAAAAGAAAACCTACAATTGCTTAAATATAGTAAAAACGTATAAGAAAATGAATATTTTTTATGCGAGTACGGACAGAGGAGTATGATAAATTGGTCTTTGTATATACGGGGATGAACATTTTACATGTAAATGAGTGAGTGTTTAATATAAACTATATATTTCATGTTTTTATTTAAGAAATACTAATATTCCTTAAGTATAAAACTTAATATATTAGACACGAGAATAAACTATTTAGTAAAAAAAATATGATTGCTTAAAAAAAAGTAAAAACCTATGAGAAAATAAATTCATCTATCTTATGTTGAAACTTGAAATTGAGTTTGTCACGCTGTGAATAATATGACTTTATAAATTAATTATAGATACACATACATATAAATTAATTATACTCATATATAAAATTTCAAATTAATTTAATTTTCCTTAACTTTTATGATAAGTTAAGTCAAATATCTTCTATAATGATACTCATCTTAAAATAATATAGAATTTACTTTTTTTTTATCGGGACCAGATATTGAAAAGATACGGGGAGATGGAAACGGGAAAAAATGTGCTCCATGGTGGAAAACGATGAGTGAGGTATCACTTTCTACTCTATTTTTGTGTTGATGAGTTTCTTACAAAGACTTATGGAGATGGACACGCGAAGAAAATGTCATGTGGTAGAAAACGGGGAGTGGAGAATCAATCTCCACTTTGTTGTGCCCCTTTAACATTTTTAAACATATATCATTTTATACTTAAATAAATTACTTAAAATGAATCTCACAAAAGATTGAAAAATAACAAAAATCAAAATAGAATAAGAATTCAAAATCTTCTTTGACACGAGATAACTTAATTTGATATATATTACATTTATTCATAAAGAAATTCAATTCATATTTTTAAAATAATTTTTATTTTAAAAAAAAAAACCTAAATTTCTATTCAATAATTTAAAATAAACAAATAAATAACTTTTTTAAAAAAAAAATTATCCCGTACTTAGCACGGGTCAGTTATGCTAGTTTCATACTAAAGTAAGATCTCAAAATATAAAAATTTAATTTTTTGTAAAAAAAATTATAATATTAAATTTCAGTCTTCAGTCTTCACCATCAAATCAGCTCATATTGATTTTCCAATTCCCACATAATTTTGCAGTAATATTACAATTGCCAACGAAATGGAGCCCACTTAGGAACGAACCAGATGATAGGTATCAAAATTGGTTCAGCTACTAATGCTAGTACTAGTACTAGTAGTACCATCACACAGTACAATTTACCTTACATACAGCTCATTGTAATTTCAATTTTGGTCAGTGATGCATGCAGGTTTTCCCATCAATCAATTTATTACTTGTACAATAAATTTTATAATAAAATAAAAATATTACTATAGGAAAGAATCAGAATCATAATCCTTGATGTTGATTTTTGCTTAGTGGAAAAAAGGAAAACTGACGAAGATTAAGGCGAAAGGGATGAATCATGAATCATGGTGTAAGGTAAGATAAATCTATGATCTAAAAATGAAATGTTGCTCTCTCCGTCTCATTTTATTTGAGTCATTTTGACTGTAGATACTATTCATATATTTCGTTTTGATTTTATTTTTTTATTCATAAATAAAAATAAATATTAGCATATAAGATCTTGTTAGATTCGTCTCGATTTATATTTTTAAAATATCAAATTTTTATAATTTTTACTATTATACAATTAAAGATATTAATTATTAAAGTTTTACATTGACAAACGTGAGGCAGTCAACTGACTCAAATAAAATAAAACGGATAGAGTATGTGTTACTTGCATGGGTCGGTGGTGACCATAACATGGGAATAGGATAGTCATGTCTAATTCCAAGACAAAAGAGAGTTGACTTTGTTTTGTGACCTCCATTTGCCAGTTACTTATGTTAATCCCAATGTTCATATTTTCACTTTACCCGGATAATAATATTGCCAACTATGGGAAAAAGGATGGTGTTTTCTAGATTTTAACAATGGTTATTATTGTTAATTAATATAGACTTTTTAAGACAAATTTTCTTCATTATTTTTGTTTAATGAAATTCTATCATAGGCATAATTCCAAATTAATATTATTTGGACACATCAACTATCATTAATAAATTTTTTTATATTTAATTTTTTAAAAATTATATATGTGTGTCTAAAAGATAAGTGTTGAATTTATACCTAAATAATAGTTTCTCTTTTGTCTAAACCAGATTCTCTTTGCACAATTATTGAGACCAACTCTTTTTCTTAAGTTGGAGGGAGGAGTAGAGTATAAAAATGGCAAATCTCTCTTTAACCATGTGTTTATGGTGGTAAAAATTGACTTTGTAAATTAATTTATACTCATGATAAAAATTGGATCTAATATAAATAATTAATTTTTAAAATATGTAGTTCATTGTAATTCTGACAATTTCACCACATAATTAAACATGGTAAATATTTTGGTTATATTATTGTTACAACACGAGAAATGTTGCATAATATGTAAAAGATGAGAAGTATCGTGAGTTTTTTTTAATATTAAGATGGATTTAGGGGTTTTAGGCATCTAGCCGATTATGATAGGATGAGGCGGAGTTTCATAAAAAAATTCAAAGTGAAAATTTCATATGAAATGTTACAATTTTTTATGTATTGTGTTTCGGTTTGACCTAATATCCTTTGAGGAAATAGTAGAGATTACTAGATTAGGAGGTCCGAAATTACAAAAATCTCAACTTATAAATGATGCTTGAATTATAAAATTAGGATGATCATTAATTATGAAATTGAGAGGATAATTTGTGGGCTGCAAACTACAATCTATCCTCTGCCATTTTTGTAAAGAACTTAGAGCAATTCTAGCTGATCAAAGAGATGATCAAGTGATAGAGTTAATACATTTATGATTGCTCGTGCATACCTTAATGTAACGTGTTTGCAAGTTCAGGACAAAAATTCTAATTGACAGTAGGTGTGGAAAATTGAATCCCTTGCTCTAGTTTGTACTACTCTTGCATCAATTATGTGGAGACATCTTATTGAATCGAATTATTGGGGAGGTAGTTTTTAACTCACAAGTCATCACTAGTATTCAATGGATTGAGTGTAAGGAGTTAAGCATATTTATGGATGTGAATCTGCATTCGTCAAAATGGATCTAGTGAAATTGTTCCGTTTGAAATTTCGAAAATAAAGATTTTTTTGCCGTGGAGACGGCGATGAAGACAAAAAATTTCTCGAAGACAATTTAGGGCGGAAAATAGGGAAACTTCCTTCGGACATTTCCTATTCCGTTAACATCCCTAAGCATATTGATTAGGCTTGTATGGATAAAATCACGATGATATAATCTAGAAGTTCTAACTCAACTGACAAATGCCGAAATTGTTAGACCGAACATCGTGACCGGGTTCGAACCCGGGACCAAAGAACAATTTTTACAAATTAAAATAATTTCCGGTATACTAAAAAATCAATTTGTTCTTGGATAATAAAAATACAATAAAATAAATTTAGAAACAACCTACCATTTCATCAGTGGTGGTGTGGCCTATGGGTAAAAGGAGAATGAATGCTCTTAATTTATATTTCCTCAATTTTTTTTAATTTTCACATCTCAGTTATTAATCAATTTTTTCTCATTTCTTTTCAATTTAAATATTACTTTATATTTATAATTCAATGGTTTAAAACTCCATTTTATTTTCTCAATTTTTTTTTAAATTGAGAGGATCCTTTTCTCGGGTAAAATTGTTAAATTTGGAAGCAACCCAAAAGGCTTTTTTCGTTGGGGTAGTGTTTTTGGGGTCTGAAAACGGAAATATAGACAAATAGACCTAGGTCAAGACATAGATAAATAGAAGATGGTAGGGAACTGAAATAGAAAGAAGAAAAACAGAAACATGAAAAGCCTCTCTCAATCTAATCCATTTCTCCTCATCCATCTTATAACAACTACTCTCTAAAACCATTATATCACCCTCCCTTCACCTTCACCTTCACCTTCAATATCCAAAACCACACCAAATTTCTCATAAACTTCAAAACAAAACCACCATTTGAAATTAATCACATCTCACAACAGTGAAGTGAAAATGGTTGCTGGGTGGAGAAAAGCATTTTGCACATCAATTCCAAGTGACAAAAACACTGAACCAAAAATAATCACAGAGAAAAAACAACAACATTGTGAAACCTCATCTACCAATCATAGTCCTAGAATCAGTTCCAAATTTGGTTTCTTCTCAAATCCATCAACACCTAGATGCCAATCTCAACCTTCTTCAACCGGTTCATCCACTCTTCGTTGCAAAACCTCAATAGCAACAACAACAACAAAAACTTGTTCTGTTCCCAATAGTCCAAAACTCCAATGTAACCATAAACCCAAAACACCCAACCTCTCTAATCCCTCTTCACCAAAATCACCTTCTAGCTTCTCATTTCTCAAAGCCACTTTACGTTTATCCAAAGTAAGTAAAATTTCAATCCTAATCCTAAATTAAATTAAATTAATCATACCATATTTATCAACTATGATACTTATTTATTTATTGATTATGCAGAATCGATGTGGAATATGTACACAGAGTGTGAAAAGTGGACAAGGAACAGCAATTTTTACTGCAGAATGCTCTCATACTTTTCATTTTCCTTGCATATCAACGCACGTGACGAAGCAACCGTTACACGTGTGTCCAGTTTGTGGTACGAACTGGAAAGAACTTCCGGTGCTTGCAATTCACAACGAGAACAAAACTGAAAACAGAGATTCAAGAAATTTCAAAGTTTACAACGATGATGAACCTCTTCTATCACAAGCTTCACTCTCTCGATTCAATCCTATTCCTGAATCGGAGAACGAAACTGAAGATGAAGATGAAAATGAAAGTGTTGTTGAATTTCAAGGATTTAATGTTAATCCTGTTCGGAGTGTTTCGTCTTCTCCGGCCGCGATTAGGAGGAATCTGGAGGTTTCTTTATTGCCGGAAACTGCTGTTGTTGCTGCTAATAGGAGTTATGAGACGTATGTTGTTGTTTTGAAGTTGAAGCCTCCGGCGCCGGTGGCGGTGTCTCAGAAGGTTTTGCGGCGTGCTCCGGTGGATGTTGTTATTGTTCTTGACGTCGGTGGTGCTATGTCTGGTCAGAAGCTTCGTTTGATGAAGAATACTATGAGACTTGTGATCTCTTCAATGAATGCCAACGATCGTCTTTCAATCGTTGCATTCTCCGGTGGATCGAAGAGGCTGTTACCGTTGAAGAGAATGACCGGCGGTGGTCAGAGATCTGCGCGTCGGATTGTGGAAGCTCTTGCTGCGATTGATCAATCAAGAGAAGGCGTTCCGGCGAAGAACGATGCATTGAAAAAAGCTGCAAAAGTTCTTGAGGATCGCCGTGAAAAAAATTCTGTCGCCTGTATTGTTGTGCTATCTGATATCGTTGATTCACGCGCCGTCAATGCGTTGTTTGAAAAAACCTCTCTGGTTTCATCCACTCGTCTTTCCAACCTCGATGTTCCAATCCACGCGGTTCGTTTTCCTAAAGAAAGCGAGTGTAACAACGCGCCGCCTGATGAGTTTCTAGCAAAATCAATAAACTGTTTATTAACCGTGGTGGCTCAAGACGTTAGAATTCAGTTAAAGATTGTTTCACGCGTGCGTCCGGTTGAGATTGCAGCAGTGTACTCACTCGCGGGTCGACCCGCACCACTCGGATCCAGTTCGATCCGTATTGGAGATTTATACGCAGAAGAAGAAAGAGAATTACTATTGGAGCTAAAAGTGCCAGCTGTATCTGCTGGGTCCCACCATGTTTTAACTGTTTTATCTTCTTACCGTCGCACAGTAACCGGTGAGATTCTGAATCACGTTGAGCAGGCAATGTTAATTCCTCGACCCCATGCCGTAAGATCGGCGAAAATGGAAGGGTTGAGAAACCTCCATGTCACTGTTCGAGCTGTAGCTGAGTCCCACCGGCTCGCTGATCATAGTGATATCGCCGCAGCGCATCATTTACTTTCCTCGGCTCGTGCTCTTCTTTTGCAATCTAGCAAGCCGGTCGAGGAAGAGTATTTGCGCTGGCTTGAAGCTGAGCAAACTGAGCTTCAGAAGCGCCGTCAGCAACAACGGGCCCAATGTCAAGTTCAAAGACCGAGAAATACTCGCGCCGAAGAGAAACAAGAGCCGCTTACGCCGACTTCGGCTTGGAGAGCAGCTGAGAGATTAGCTAAAGTTGCCATCATGAGGAAATCTATGAATAGAGTTAGTGATTTACATGGCTTTGAAAATGCAAGATTTTAGAATTAGAAGAAACTAATTGTAATTTTTATTTTCATAATTTTATAATCTTGTGCATAGGAAAAAATATTATTAATAGAGAATTTTACTTTATTTTAGATGAAGCAATTCAATTTTCTATGATAATAGTGACAAGAAGTAGGGGACGGTTATACCCTTTTTCTCTGTATAGGATTAATGAGTGATGGCAGAGTGAACCCACATGAAGTTGATTGGGCTATGAGACTTTGTTTTTTTCTCTTTTGTCCTTTAATATTTTGCTTTTTATAATTTACGAAAAATCCCAAAATTTATTATGCAATTAATTAATTAATTAATTAATTCATAGATCAATCCAAAGACTATTCTGTTCAGGGAATAGGTAGATATATTAAATTGAGAATCCTAAGTTGATTCTTTGTACTACAATATCAATTAATAATAGTGTGGCTGCTGTTCATGGGTCTAAATCAATGAATGTGATTAAAAAATTAATGTTTAATTAGTTAAGTTAAGAAGACGGTTGGATTAGTTATAAACACAAAATTAATGACAATTGCTAAAGTTGAATATTTGCTTTAAGGATTTAAGGTGGAAGGGAGCAATTTTTCTTTCTTTCTTTTTATCTTATTATCTTATCCAAGGACAATACATGTGAAATTCTGGTTTTGGTTTTTAATCTGACACCACATCAATATTATCCTATCATAAGGTTAAGAATAATGTTGAATGAAAGAGGTTGTCTAGATTTATATAGTGTTCTTCATTTGTAGAGAGCACTTAACACTATATGACTATATAGTGGGGTTGGGTTCTGCTTCCATGGTGCTGAACAAGAACTATTGTCATGTTGGAAAAGTAGGATTATGCCAAAAAGAACTTCCAAAATGCTAAGTTATAGTGAGATGATGATCAGTGCTAAAAAGTAAAAAACTACCCTACTAATTGTGAATCCAAAGAGGATATTACAGTAACATTTATGAAATACAAGGCAATTATTAATCATTGTTTTACTGTCTAGGAAAACTTTAAGGAAGCTTCATTTCATAGATACAGTAGGTAAAAATAATTATTAAAATGAAAATAAATCACAATTAACAAATAATACTTTTTTGTTTTAACTCTTTGATTTCGTAATATGATAATTTGAAATTCAACTGAAAAAGTAATATGACTATTCAATTATTGATCAAATTATTAATAATATTATTTTATCATTCTTTTATATATGATTTCTATCAAGAAGAATGATAACAAGTGAGAATGGATCATCTCAATTTATTTTTTTTCAATTTTCACATCTCAACCATCAATCAACTTTTTCTCATTTTCTTTTCAATTTAAATATTACTTTATATTTATAATACAATGGTTTAAAATCCTACTTAATTTCCTCAATTTTTTTTTTCAAATTGAGAGGATCCTTTCTCATAACAAGTCGACTCATTGAATTATTTGAACGACATATATTTTTTTAATAATGAGGAATTCTCTTGGATTTTTGTAAAAAAATAATTTGATAGCTTTCATTCATGTAATGTAACATAACTTTCAATGTAAAGGCTTTTCCGGGTCATGAAGCTTGGATTTATGTTGGCTTGTGGCACAAGTACATTATCCTTTTTTAGAGAAAGGAGCAAAGTGTATATACCAAACAAAAATAGTGAGATGGTGCGTCAAATCATTATTCATCGATGCTATGCTGTCGGTAACGAATTTTTGTTGGTGAACTCACATGGCTTTTTCTGGATACATATTTGTTGATAAAGCTTTCTCATATATATGGTGCTAAAGTATGTCATACAATAACATTTTTAGGAGAAGTGATATGGAAGTTGTTTTGAATAGAATTTAGATTTATTTTTTTGAGTTGGAGGTCGGAATTTGAAGCAGATGTTATCGATGATAAAAAGGGAGGTGTTTATAAAGAACATATTGACACTCAATTTAGTAAAAGTTTGACATGCTAATAAGATTAGAGTGAGACATATCTTATATGGTTGTAAAAAGTTATATATATATATATAAGTCAGTGAATTTGTCATTGGCTTGATGGATGTGATATTAAATTTAGTTTAGTTTAAAAGTTTAGTCCAAATCTAAAGATATATTTATTCCGTTCTAAAATGTAAGTCATTTTGAAAAATAATTTGTACTAAAATGTAAATCGTTTTACAATATCAATGTATAATTATTGTTGGTCTTCATAAATTATCCTTTTTATTCTCTTCTTCCAAGGAGTAGGCATGGCCAAATAACCTACATCCGTGCATATCTGCCTGTCCCACCCCGATTTTGACAGTGAAAAACCCGGGTTGATTGGGTTTGGGTTTTTCCCAATTTTAAAAGTTGGGGTTAGGGCGGGTAATGGAGATATTGATACCCACCCTGAATCTGTCTCCGAACCTGCCCCGCTTATATCGAATTACATTTATAAACTAGAAATCCTTAAGCAAACTCTAAATTACATTGATATTTTATTTTTTTTAGAATATTACATTCATATTTTTAAGTTGAGTATTAATCAATTTATTTTCTCTATGTATTTTTTATGTATAAATATTGTTGAAACAAAATAATTTTTTAGTTTATATTATTTTTTTTAATAAAAAAACAACAAAATGCAACTCAAATTCATATGGAGGTAAAGCGAAATGGAGATGCCCGAACCCCACAGGTATACCCGAACCTTGTTGGATATGAGTTTGAGATTTTAGTTTTCATCCCCGTAAGAAGTCGGACGGATTTGGGGATAACCGAACTTTATGGGTTTGAGTTCGAGTATGGCAAAATTCGTCCTTACCCGCCCCATTGCCATACCTACTAAGGAGAAGTTATTAGCTCTTTTCTTTTTTTTTTTTTACAAAACTTTAAATGTTATGTGAAGGGTAAAAGAGAAAAAACATTATAATTTTATACAACATTAATAAAAATTAGCAATTTCTTAATATACGTAAAAATATCAAAGTGACATACATTTTAAAACAGATGGAGTAATATTTAAGGTTTTTTTTTTTAAAAAATTTATTCCTTAATAATATATAAGGTTTTTAAGCGCTATTAGAGGTACTTCACCTCATGTAAAAAGATATTGTGACCATGGAATAAAATAAGTTCGTCAAATTTATTTTGCTACTCCTCTTCTTTTGGTTAAAAAAAGTTCTTCAAATATAGTAATATGATTTTTATTTTAGAATAAAAAACATTGGGTATAATTTAAGTGATTTTGGTTACTATTTATTTTTTGAAGGGCATTAAGTTAAAACATGTAGAATTGTAAAACAACGTTAAGTTAAAATTGTAGTTCCTATTTATTTTTCTATTTAATGTTATAATTGTAATTTATTAACATATTCTAATTTTATTTAATGTTATAATTGTAGTTTCTGTGGTTGACAGCATTAAGTTAAAACAATGTCAAGGACAAATGTTCAAGTGCAATATCTTCGACAAGATATCTCAACTTGAGTAGAACATCTTGCTCTGGAACTAAATACATATTAAGGACATATATGTTTGTACAACATTCAGAATAAGATGTCTCAGTTTGAGTAGGACATTTTGTACGGGCAGAACACATTATCTTATTCATGCGCGTATCTCTCCAAGTTTGTTTCAAAGCGCGGATGATCAATTGACTGCCAATAAGAAATTTGTTATCAAACTTGAGTGTTAGATATAATTGAAAATCATAACCAACTTGAAAATGATTTAATTAAACTTTATTTTATAAAATTAGTTTTTTTTTGGCTTTCGCACCGGTTTTCGACCCACCAAAGGTGAACGACTAATCCGGCTCGTGCGTAGAGGCATGCGCACTTGCCTAGCGTTGTTCCCCCGGGAAAATTAGTTTTGAAACAATTTTTTTTTTAAAAATTGAATCTTATCATGATGTAACTCAAACTTAACAAATCTCAAAAGCCGCATCTCTATATAAGAAGACTAAACTCAACATTTTCAAGTACGAGCTTTAAATAATGTATAGTATAGAGTAGTTGTGAGTCATTACTTGTTCAGTTGGATATGTTTTACCTCCTCTAGAATAGGCGTGGTTTCACTGAACTTGGTAAACATGTAAAAATATCAACATATCATCATGATAAAAATAGTCTAGAATAGTTGCAAGTCATTACTTGTTCGTGTTGAATGGTCTTTCAACATATCATCGTGATAAAAATGTTATAATCACTTGGGCTAGTGATTGAGGAAAGTGAGTGTATTCTCATGCTTAGGGGGAGTTAGCCCTTGGGAAGAAAGAACTTAGGATTAAGAAAAGGCGTATGGAACAATATAGGGACTTGTTGTTACTTGTATGACTAAGTAATAATTCGAAGTAGTAGATTTTCTTTCGTGGATTGATATCCTCTAAAATAGGTGTGGTTTCACTGAACTGAGTAAACAATTGCTCATGTTATTTATTGCTTTCCTTACTTATATTTACTGCTCCATATCTTCCTACACTTTGTCCCAGATATCAAACAATGAACACATTTTTTCAAACAACGTGTAAGACATCTGTTCTCTGAAAAACAAAATTTCAGTAATTAGTTGTTAGATTGTTATATGGTCAATATCTTAGGATCATAATATAAAGTGATAATATATTCATTATAAATTATACTACATCTGATCCTTAATATAAGAAAAAATTTATTTTTGAAATACATTGAAATAGTAATGCATCTAGACAATGATATAGTTTAATACAACAAAATTATTTTATTTTTTTTATAAAAGATACATCAATATTTTAAAGTATTTAATCAATGAATTTTTTTTATATTAAGAACTAAAGAAATAATCATATCATAAATCAGAAAAGAATTTCCTTTTCGTTTTATGCAACACTAGACTTTGACCCGTGCGTTGCACGGATTTGGTTGAGGGATAAATATATGATTTAAATTTCTAAAATAAAATTGCAAAAAAAAAAAAAAAATCAATCTAAGCATAAATATATTGAAACTTAAAATAGACAGTATAAATGATAAACTAAACGGTATTAAAAAGTATGCATCTTATAAAGTTATTATAGTTATTAACAATTCAGAGTAGTTCCTCTTCAAAAAAAACAATTCAGAGTAGTTCCATTTAATAATTAGGTATTGAAACCTCTTAAAAAAGTACTAATTATATTTGAAAAGGGATTACCACATTGCAAAACACTATAAATCTATCCAGCTTCATAACTTGGAATAAAAAATTGTCACAATAGTTAAATACAAAAAGTGAACCTAAAATTAACTTAATCCTTCAACAAAAAGATATCTAATAATTTATCAAACATACAAATAATGTGGTTGTGATCCGTTGTCGCACGCGGGTCAAAAATGAGTTTTAAAAGGTAGTTTAGAATAAGCGACACTCGAGTATCGTATCGCAAGGACTCTCAATTGGTTTATCAATATTAGAATCAAATGAAGAACTGTAAATTTGGGGGGTTTTGGTTTTGATGAAATAGTTGAAAAAGAGTTCGGAAATTCAATAATCAAAGACGATCGATTCATTGGTTTTAGGAAACATTCGTTCATTATACATCCATCATAGGTTACTCATATATTCATTCAAAGGTCTATGCTTGGATGGTTACGAAACTAATTAAACAAGCGATAATCAGATTCGTAGGAATTCATTCGATTAAGCAAGGAATGTCTTCAACCAACCATGGGCAATGAACAAGCGCCATTAGAACACGGTTGATATCATTAGAAAATTCAGCCAGCCCTTTTGCTAAGCGCAAACGCTTATATCAATTCTATTCAAATTAATTTAAACAAGCGGAAAACTAATTCGAATAATCTCAACGGCATAAACTCATCACAAAATAATTAAGCATCATTAGCAATGAAATTCATACAGAATAAAGAGGCATGAATTGATACAAGACAACATAGACATGTAAACGAAATTGTAATTAGAATCCGAACCTCAGGATCACATGAACGAAGTTTCCGTATACCAACGAATCAACCTAGGGTTGCTAGTTCTCCATGAGAAAGTAGCAGTCTTTCTTTTCTAATTTGTGTGAACTCAACATGCCTCTCCCTAGGCTGATTTATCAGTTTATATAATACAAGGAATATTGAAATCCAAAAGTCATGGAAGAATTACAAAAGACCAAAATTAAACTTCCACTTAGGCCAATAAGTCTGCCACTTTCCACGAATTATTAAGGACTTTTGCAGTCTGAAACAGCTCCTACACTCAACATTAAACTTGTAGCTCTGTCTGTTAGCTTTCCAACGCAACTGACCGCACCACAATCCGATACTCGAAGCTCCAGTTATAAATTTATTCGTGCAGACTGCTAATGCTGAAAAATAAAATACGAAAATAAAATAAAGGCTAAAATAAACTTAAATCTAAAAACACAATAAAATAGTAAAAATATTAACACAAACTAGAGAAATGCCTAAGTACAATAGTAGAAGAATGTGCATCTAAATGCACTGATCAGGTTGCCACATGAAGATGTTTTTTAGAGCAAGTAACCTGCAAAACCAACAATACAAACCTTAACTATGCAACACTAAACTACTATTTATAATTATTCAAAACAAAACATAAGTTGGATTCATTAAAAATTGCCGTTAAATAAATCAAAATCTTGAGTTTCCATAATCATTTGAAAAAAAAAACACAATTATATAAAAGAAAGAAGAGAAGACAAAAAACACTTATACTCATCATTTGAAAACATATACTCATCATTTGAAAAAAATAATTAGAAGAGAATACAAAAAAAAACTTCACCCACTACCTACATGAATCCACCATGTTGAACGACCAACACATAGATCATTAATGCTTAATTGTGAAAACAGATTAACTAACATACTAAAATAACCAAAGTATCTATATGGCAAGGAATAAAAAAATATCCTATATAAATGGTAGTGGGAAGCTAAACTTCTTTATTTGAAAAAGAATAAGAAAACATATAATAAAAACACAAACTTAGAGACTAACATACATGCTTGATTTCCAACTTAAGTGCACTCACAATATAATAATGAAACAACCTACATGATAGTTACAAAAAAGAGAATCCGATGCATCAAAAGCCTAAACACAGAAAATGATAAGTTATTTAGAATCTATCATGATTGATCTTTTGAATGAAAAATATCTAATAATGTAATTTAGAATATGACCACAAACCATAAACACCATGTTATATAAAAAAACATGAAAATATTAATGGAAGGAAACAAAAGGAAGAGCAATGGGAGATAAAACATATTAATGGAAAGAAACAAAACATATTAACCTTACCTATATGTACCCATTAATCCAACTTTCAATTACCACCTGCAATTCTCATATTGCAGCAACCTTATGCATATACTACACCAGTACAACTTAACTTTATCCAAACTTTGATTTTATGTACCTTGCTGCAATTTTCCAACATCAGTAGAACATATCCATTAAATATTAGCAAGAATGAAGAAATACATCTTATTTAACCATTTTCAACAACATCTTAACTTATACCAATGAAAAAAAACACAAAAGTTTAACTAATTTAACATCAATTCAAATAAAATAGAGAAACTTTTGAGAGGGGTAGTGTTATTTGGTTCACATCATGTATAAATAAAAATTACATAACAATTGAGAAACAACTAATTAAAAAATTAAACTGAATGACATAAGAAATAATCAAATTTATAATAATTGTCACTTATCATTAGACAAATTCAAGAATACCAAGAAAAATTTACTTCAAAAGTTCAACACCTACAAATAGAAAAATCACAACCCAAATAAAAAAACACGTTCTTGAATAAAAACTCAATCTTTGAACAAAAAACCAGTTAAAAATTACACATTTAACCTTTAGAAAATCTTATGTGAAGAATGAGGAAGAAAATTGTAGAAAGAGAGATAAGAAAGGCACATATCTAGAACCTTTCTAAGAAATCAAAATTCAAATTTCAAATTTAGAGGCATAACTGACCATATATTGCAGTATGCAATACACCAAACTTTAAACTCATCAACATAAATAGAATGAATAAATTTACGACTTAAATAAACAAAATCATATTAGAAATCAATTAAATTGATCATAAAACATGAACACAAATTGACAAAGAAAAATAGGTGTAGATAATTGGGAGTAAAATGATACTAATGAAAGCAAACACAATAATCATAATATCTATTTTACCTTTGGATTATAGGATTGGATTTCATCCAAATTACTTGAAGATGAACCCTAGTTTTTCTTTCATAAAAAATCTCTCTTTTTGCATCTCTTCCAAGCCATAACATGAAATACTCAAAAAGGATTAGAAAAGTAAAAAAAGAAAAAGAAAGGGATAAAAAATTATTCAAAGACATAAGAAAATAGACTTTGCCTCCTATCTTTGGTTGCTTCTTCATCCATGTAGTTTTTCCGTCTTTGGGATTGAATTAGTTTAAAGGACATAAAATTTTTGCAAAAAACCATCCTGCAATCCACACAACTGTCGATATAAACCAAATAAGAAGTCATAAATAAAATACAACTTAAAGAACACAAAACACCAAACATAATGAACAACAAAAAATTAATATAACTACAAAATCATAACAAACAGAGGGCTTTGAACAGTATTAACGAAGAAGAAGAAAAAAAATTCACCAAGAAGGCGAGAAGCGCAAGAGTGGGTTGTCGTTGTTGAACTGGCGATGGTGAGTTTGTTTGGAAGAAGAAGAAACAAAGGAACCAGCTTGTATAGCAGAGAGAGAACATTATGCTTTTTTTTTACGCAGTGTGTATAGTAGAGAGAACAATATGCTAGTGTTTATTTTTTTTGCAGAGTATTTAAAAAAGTGTAACAGATTTTAGTTTTTTTAGAAAAATTAAAATGGCAGTAGTTGATACCATAATATTTAATATGCAAATTTGAAATTTGAAATTTAAAGCATTGAGTAGGCAAAAAAAAATTGTGGCTTTATGTATATGAATTAAATACCCTATTGTATGTTGTGCAAGCATTAAAACATGTAGTTGTAATGAAGTACAACAATGTAGAAAAAAGAGAGAGAAACTAAAGCACATGCCAATAAGAAAGAGGAGGAAAAAAAAAAGGAATCAAGAAAGTAAATATATGAATAAAAATAAGAATTAAAAAAATGGAAATAAAATAAAAAGGCAAAGTGGGCCAGCATTTATTAAGCAAATTGGAGGGAAAATAGGTTTGCTAAACTCTACTTTTATATATATTAAGATTAAGATAAGATAAGATAAGCATTTTCTTTTGGGAAATCAAAATATCCTCTACATGTAAATAAATGATTAAAATCTCGAAGTAACAAAAATCCATTTAAAGAATTAACTATTTTCACAAATATTTTTTTCATATACACTTGATAAAGGATAGAGCTCATCAAAGAATTAAGTGATCTAACGGGCTATATTACTTGTGTTAGTTGTTAGCATAAACAATTTTTTATCCATTTTTTTATCCATTTTTTGTTGATGATCTTATCACCACTTTTTTCTAAGAAGATCTTATCACCATTTAAATATAATAAACTTGTTCTTTATGGAAAATATAATAAACTTTTGCACATTTATATTTATATTATCTACATTTCAAACTCCATTATTATATAGAGGTGTGCTCTAGTACTGCACTCTACATTAAATGTGAGAAATCTATTTATACACTAGAGACAATGGATGTGAAAAGTATAGATCTACAATATAAATGGTTGTGTTTATTTATTATAGTACTTTTTTTGACACAGTTTATTATAGTACTTATTATATTATATTATCATATATAAATAAATCAACGGCTATCAGTTGTGTGTGTCTTTTTGAAATAATTAATTAGTTGCGTGTTTCTTTAATTGCACTTTTATTTTAAAAAAGAGTCCACCTATGAATCAGTTTTGAATAGGGCGGACTCAATAATTTGGAGCTTAGTTAGAAAACGATAATTACCCCACACTATATTTAACTACTACAGTATTTCATAATATATAGATTTAAAAAATGAAAAAAACTTAGATGCAGAATCATATGTGTTTTTAGCGTTGTTCACTAATTATTATATGACACATGTGTATTTTTTTAAATTAAAAATTATTTTCTTATTTTAATTATTCACGTGTCATATTATAATTGGTGAACAACATCAAAAATATATATGATACTGCATCTAAATTTTCTCTAAAAAATATATTAAATTAAAATTAATGCAAGTATGGTTAAATAGTACTAAAATGCATTTGGGGTAAAGAAAAATGTACAATATTCAAATGGTAATAAAAAAATGAAAATCATTTATTTTTATAAATAGATCATTCATTATAACATGGACGAAGATGAAGTAGTAAAATATTGCAACTCAACATTATTCACCTTGTAGTCATGACCCTGCTCAACATACCCATATCATTAGTTTTGGTTTCCCAATGCTACCAAACTACTGGTCCTAACAAATACTACTCCGTATATAAGCAACTGAAAGATAAAACTAAAATAAAAAAATTATTCTCGTGGTGCAACAAATTAAGTGAACATTATTTGAGTTATAGTTTTAGTACACTTTATTAATGAATAAAAGAAAAGTTTTGTGTTGAAAAGAGTAGGTGTGGGTAAAAAACTAAAAAACTGAATTAAATTGTGGAACCAAACTAAACTAAACTCAAAAAAATTAAACTATAATCAACAGTTTTGAAACGGAATTAAAACAGTTTGGTTCAGTTTGATTATTATCAGTTTAGATCGGTTTGAATAAGAGAGATTAAAAATCACTACTAAAAAAAATTAAAATACCGACGAAATTTAGAGATAGAATATATTCCTTCTCTAATTGAGATGGAATTAGAGACATAAAAAGTAGTTAGAGATATATATTTTTATTTTAGAGACAAATATTTTCATTTTAGAGATAGATTTTGTCCGTCTCTAATAGTTTAGAGACGAGGAAATTACCGACGAGATCAAATCCGTCTCTAGCCTGCTTAATGACGGAATATTTGCATTTTAGAGATAGATTTTGTCCATCGGCATTTAAGATTTTTCTAGTAGTGAATGAAACATATTTTATAAAATTTGTGAAGTCGTGTTTATATTAGCGGTATTTGAGCCTATCAACGTGACATTAAATCTGTTCCAACCTAAAATGCTAATTCAAACACTAACAAGATATGGAGCCAATAAACCAAGTTGTTTGAGCTCAAGTGGCAAAGAACTCCTTCTAAAAACATATCCGGAAAATATCGGATTCGATTCTTAGGAAGAACAACGCTTGACCAGTGAATTAGTCATCTACCTTTGGTGAATTGAAAATCGATACGAAAGCAAAAAAAATGGAGCCAATATGTGCATGAAATAGAGAAAATGGAATATTGAGAAATTGACAATGAACTTTTTAATCCACAAAGAGGTCTCATTGAACAGTCATAATTTTAATCTTTTTGGCTGGACCATGCAAAAGGCCATTTCTTTCACTTTTGAGGAATTTCCCCTAATTTGCTCCCACTTTTAGAACCCTTTTAGATGGTGCTGCTCATAAGTGTTGGGCTACTTTTTCTTTTTTATTAAAAACATTAAATTTTATAATATGTAAATCCCAATAATAAAGACAAATTCTTTCTAAAGCTTCTACATCTACATCTAAGCATAAATGTATTGCCATGAAAGTGGTCCAAATGTGGGAGTATGATAGGTTGTTTCTTCTTATGCAAATAAATTGAACTTGGTCTTACTTTTGGAAGACAAAATTTCATGTTAATCCCGTGAGATCCAAAAAATGAAAAAGATAACTTGCCTTAAGTTTGCATGGATGAAATGCTTGTAAATTTTTTTCAAGAGAAGACTTTATAAAACAATTATACTATGGGAGCTTCTATGGTCCAGTTGATATTTTGACAATATCGGAAAAGTCATTTGAATAGACCAATATGAGTAAAGTCTTTATTTGGTCCCACCAAATCATAATTATATGGTGTAGTTCCATAATTGCGTTTCTGTGTGTCCTCAAAGATCTAAAGGTGTAAGTTTCTCTATCCTAGGATCGAGATTTGGCTCTGATACCAGAGTTTTCGCGCTTAGCTGTAAGATATTTTTGCTCTTTCATTTCAGAGTTTTTGGGCTTTTAGCTGTAAGATAGACGTTGGAGTTCATCCTTCGTGTATCGTACTAAGGGTCCGTTTGATTTGCAAATCAGTAAGTACTGGACAGAACAGTACAGGACAGAACAAGACAATACAGGACATAACAAGAGAATACAGGACAGGACAAAATTGTAATGTAGAGAGATAGAGAAATAATATTTTTTATATTCGAAAATAAAATGGATATTTTCGTATTTTTTATAGTTGTACTATGGACAAAAAGTTGTCCTTTGGTTTAGTGGGGGACAAAAAATCTTGTTTTTGTCCTGTCCCTTACTGCCTCTTTTGTCCAGTCCCTTAATCAGTTTCTGAATCAAACAGAGTACAATAAAAGTTGTCCTGTCCAGTTCTTTATTTTTAGCGGATCAAACGCACCCTAAGAGTTTATAATTAGACAATAGTTCTTTGGTTTGTTTGAGTCTTGCCTCTATCATTGGATTAATATATGGTCTATCTATATATAGTAGGCTTCTTAAACATTTATATTCGAATTCTAATTTTTGAATTCTTTTCCTATAATCTTTTAGATTTTTTCTTTCTTCAGCCAAGTTCATTACTAGCGCAGGTAGTATGTGTAACGGAGTGCGGAAGTTAATTAGATTCTTTTATCTAATTTTTCGAGTTGTAAGGACAACTCTACTACTGAGCTTTGTAGCTTATGTAATTCTTTTAGTTCTGAGATTTCAAAATCTTTTTTTGGGGGTGCTACCCTAAGGCTTTGGCTTCTAATTAATGGTTTTTCTTCTGTTTCTTCAAACAGATTTTTGTCATCTTCTATTAATGAACAACTCTTCCTTGCCAAGATTTTGAATATAGGTGACTCTAACGTCACTATAGGGGTGAATAATTAATCAATATGAATTATATCTTTTCCTGTAAATTCTATGCTATGATGTGAATTACTTAAAGCATAATTAATTCTATAACATATTGTAAAAGGATGATTTCCTTTTTTCATAAATTTTGAATCTTCTAATTTATAATTAAAGATTATGGATCTGTCTAGATCTTTGTCTTTTAAGGATAATCCTATTTGCAAGTTTATGTCAAACTTAATTTTTCCATATTTCAAATTGCATTTTCCTTGTACAATTATAGATTGTTTATCATTTGTAATCCTAGAGTCTCTTAGGATTATATTTAAAGGTGTATTAATACCTTTCATGAAAGTACTTTTGATTAAAACTTGAATGGTTGATATGTGAATATAACCAATTTTATTTATTTCTTTTTCAGAAAGACTTGAAATTCTTTTTTGAATTTGTGTTCTATCTATGGTAAATACGAATATATTTCCAGAAGTAGAATCGATTGGAACTGCTTCTTCTCCTACCATTATTCCAAATTTCAAAATATTTTTCCTAGAGAAAAGTTCTTTGAATTTTTTAGTCTTTCTTTTAAAGTTTTCTTCAGCAGTTAGAGATAAATCTGCTTCTTCTATTTTATGATCTAGTATGCTATCAGCAAAATAACTAGATGTTTATTCAAAAAGTGAGATTTCAGACATAATTTTTTAAAATTCTTCTGAATTTTCACTAGCATTATCGGGCAGAGTATTTAAAGTTTTTATTAGACTATAAAATCGAGAGTTTTTTAGTCTATAATGTACACTTGCGAAGTCTCCATAGAACTGTCCTTGAAAACGTTATATGTATTTAGAATTTTTAGTAAAATGGTTTAACTCATGAACTAAACATTTTAATTCATGTTCTTCGAAGTCTCCTTCGATAGTTTCTTGAAGTTTTTCGAGAAAAACCTTTTCTTGATAATGATTAAATTTGAATTTGTCTAAAATTATCTTAGCCAAATTTGGTTCGGGAATCTTTTTTAGTAAATAAATTACCGTTTTATCATAGTCTTCCATCAAGACTAATTCTAAGTATGTGTGACCAGAACTAGGTTGTGTGTTCAATTTCAAAAAAATTTGAAAATAATCTTTGAGTTCTAAAATTTGAACTTTCCATTGATTATGCAAATAACATAATATAATAAATAAGTGATATAATAATAACAATCATACCTGATATGATTTCTTTGTTTTTGGTTTTGATGAATTCTTCAATCCGAAGATGTTTGTGTTGTTTGGGATATAATCTGTTTGATTATATTGTCTTATGTGGTTGATCCCTCCAGAGTATTACCTCAAGGATCTAGCTCCTCCAGAGTATTACCTCAAGAGCTACTTCTTAGAAATAAATTTCTAAGGACAGAAGAAATAATTTTCTTCAAAACTAATTGATAGTTTCATATATCATTCAACTGTGATTTACATTGAGCCGTATGCTCTTATTTATAGTGGAGAAGGGCTCACATTAGGTAAACGTCCCTTTCCATGACATTGTACATGCACTCAGAAAAGCAACACGCACTCACACAATAGTGACATGCACTCAGAAAAAGTGATGCACACTTAAAAAAGAAAAACGCACTAAAAAAAAAGACAAATAGTATTTTACATTATTTAATACTAAGTGGTCCCCATCTGACTTAGATGTGATAAGTTACCACTGTACAATTCTGTCCTACATTGTGGATAGTTGTTCTGTGTTGTCAATCTTCTTGTCTTCTTGTGCCGACGATTTTTGACAGTTTTTACAGTTATGTTTTTTGTAATACTGTAAAAAGTATCTGCAGCATTCTTCTTGAATTACCCTTGGTAATTTTTCATGATCATCCTTCAGTTGGTCAATTCTTTCTTCAAGTTCTTTAATTGCCTTGATATCTTTTTCTTTTGCTGGTTTTCTGGAATCGCTATACACAACCATTGATGAGTCTTCGTAGATCATTCTGTAGTTTGTCTGGGATGACAATCTTGAAATTTTCTGACGAAAATTCTTCATTTGATTGATGTACATAGCTGGATGCCACTCTGTGCTTTCTTTATTCATGACTGGATATTCTTTATTGGATATCCCAATCTTGATTAAGTATATTGGTTTTGTGACCAGTTCCAAGGTATTTTCATCATACCAAGGATATGTTGAATCGATCTATAGAAAGATCTCTTTTCCTTTGGTATATAAATTATTGAATTTTTCTGCCAAATTTTGTAGATTATTTGGAAGAAACTTAAGCTCTCCAAAAATTTTCTTTGGTTGTTCTTCCAGATATATGGTATGAATTAAACCATTTTGAAAGAAAGATAGACATGTAGTACTATCTATTCCTGGTAATGTAACTGTCTTGGGACAGCTAAATTTGTTAGCCGGGTAGAAGCATTCAGTGGTGAATTCTTCCACATAATGATTTAACCATTTCCATCTAAGACTGAATTCCATATAAGTTGGATCGGTTATCTGGAAATTCTTTTGATATTCGAGCTGGCGAATTTTGTCAATTGACAACTTCCTTTTTGATTCCATTGTTGGAGATTTTTGAAGAATTTTTGTTGTTGTAACCTCCTTGTATGCTCCATAAAGTGCCCGTTCAGCTTCCTTCATGGTTTTGTATCCTTTGTGACGCACATTTTTGCCAATGATGTGTTGTTTAGCTATTGCCCATTTTCTATAGATCCCTTTCATTGGACCATCACAAATGACATAAGCTTCAAATCTTCCCTTCTCATTGTCTTCGGGATCGCTTGTTTGGATGGTTGCTAACGAACCATTTTTTCTAGCTTCATCTTCTTCTTCGACCTTGTCAGCCCAAGACTTCTTGCTGTCTGAAATTGTTTCTGAAGACTCTGCTTCTTGTTCTATATTCCAACCACTAGGAGCTATTGTTTCAATAGGAATTTTTGAACTTTCTGGGGTAGTATACTTTACATAGTAGTCATATTTTCCAGAAGATTGTCCTAGCAAGTCCCAATGTTCTTCTTTGAGAGTTTCATTCTTTGTTGTTAAAGATTGATTTTCATCTGTTGTCATTTTTTGTAAACCTTTGAGTGTTGTAATCATCTCCCCCCTCTCGGCAGAGATTTTTGCTCTTTTGATATCTATGGCGACAAGTTGCTCGTCCTTTTGCTTGATGTTGTTATGAAGTAGCTTTATGGTTTGCTCCATTCTCTTGTCAGTGTATCTGCAAAATTGTTTTGTTCAGATTTTATATATTGAAGATATGGCTCGTATCGTTGTAATTCCATCTGCCATCTTATTAGTCTGCCTTGTTTATGGTCAGCACTAATTTTATATCTCCAAAATCCTGTAAGATATTTAGAGTCTGTTCGAAGAAGGAATCTTGACGGTAATAAGTCAATTTTCCATTTTTTTAATACATTTACACATGCCAGAGTTTCTAGTTCCTGAATATGATATCTAGATTCTGTATCTGTAAATGTACCAGAAATATATTTACATAAATGTAAATTTTCAGTATCCTTTATCAGGATTTTAGAAGCAATGTAATCAATGCTCTTTATATGATCTGATTGAAGATCCTTAGATTCTTCAATTTTATATCCTTTCTCATTAAGAGAAAGTTTTGCTTTACCATCTGGTAAGACTCTCATACAACCTGCCCAGGTTGTTTGTGTTGCATCCCTTTACCATCTGGTAAGGCTCTCATACAACTTGCCCAGGTTGTTTGTGTTGCATCCGTTTCTACAATAAAAAAATCTTTTATTGTTGGATTGTAAAGTTCGGGCAAAATTTGAATTTTTTCTTTAATGGTTTTAACATTATCAGAATCAGCTTTAGTCCAGGACCAAGGAACTTTTTCTGAAATTTTATTTTGTAAATGCTTCTTTTCTTTTGCTAAGTCTTTTAAAAATCCTTCATTAGCAATATAATTTAAACATCCAAGAAATCTTTGAATTTGTTTTCTATCAGAAAGCTCATTTGGAAAAGCTTGTATTTTTTCTTGGGTATGAGGTGCTAAACTCAGTTCCCCATTTTCTTTTAAAATTAAACCGAGGTATTCTATTTCTTTTTGTAAAATCTTTGATTTCTTTTTTGAAATTATAATACCCTTTTCTTTAATTCTTAAAAGAACAATTTCTAAATCTCGAAGATGTTGTCTTTCATCTCCTTTTGTAAAAATGAGTATGTCATATATATATGCTAAACATATATGATCCAAACCTTCAAGAGATTTGTCCATAAATCTTTGATATATTGACGGCGCTTGTTTTAGTCCAAAAGGCAAAACATTCCATTCGTAATGTTTTTGAGGTGGACATGAAAAAGCTGTTAATGGTTTTGTTTTCTGCTAGTCTTAGTTGATAATAACCAGACTTTGCATCTAAGGAAGAAAACCAGTTACATCCTATTATTTTTTTCTAAAATAAAATCTTTTCTTGGTAATTTATGAGAATCACCAACTGTTGCCAGATTGAGTTTCTTATAATTAATTACCATTCTTCTTTTTCCTCTCTTTATTTCGTTATGGTTTTCGACATAAAAAGCTGGCGCAGAATGTGGGCTTGATGAAGGTCTAATAAGGTCTTTATCAAGTAATTCTTTACATTCTTGTTGAAATTCTTCAACATCTCTAATAGAATATGGAATTCTATTTGGAACATTTATCTCGTCATTAGGATTTTTTAGCTTAATGACTATAAGTTCATGATTAGTGTTTTTAAGGCTGTCTAGAGGGTTATCTGAACAGACTTCGTCTAATCTATCTTCTATATTAATATGGAAACTTCTTTCTTCCCATATAGTTCTTAATTCCCTAAGGTTTCCCGTAATAAGGTTTAAGATTTCATTTCTAGTAACTATTTTGGTGGTTACTATTTTTCTATTTTTAGGATTTCCCAAATCCTTCCATTGAAGTGATATAATATCCTTTCTTTGAGTAAATGGTTCGTATAACTTTAAAAAGTTATTTCCAATGATTAGATCCAATCCTGAATCATGGAGGTAAATTGTTGGAATAAAAAACTTATATCCTTCAATTTCTATAGATACATCTCTAAGATTAAACCATATATGATGTTTTGATTTATCTGCAACTATTATTTCTTTTGGTTTGGTTAATCTTTCCCAATTTCTAGAGATAGATTTTTTCACAAAACAAAGAGTTGCACCTGTGTCTACATAGGCTAAGAGGTTTTTATTTTTTAATATTATTTTAATAAATGTAGCATTTGGATTTCCTTTACCAAGTATCTTCTTCGACATCTGAATCTGTCTCTGTACAGTATTCATAAATGTCTTCATCGGATTCTATGTCTGATTCTATAGGTTCATATCCCATTGCATATATTGCATGTAGGACATTTTTCTTAGGATTTTCTTTTTTAGGGCACTCATTTGCATAGTGACCTTCTTCATGACATAACCAACATGTACATGATTTTTTGCCTTGTGGGCATGTTTTCTTCCTAGGGTAAGATTGTTTTTTCCTAAAGAACTTTTTGTTTCCCTTTTTGAATTTTCTAAAAGGAATTTTCTTAAATCTCCTTTTCTTATAAGGTGTTTGTAACCTTGTTTTTCTGGATTTCTTTCTAGAGTTGCAGCCATAGTTTTCTACTTTGTCTTGTAGTTTATTACAACAGAGGGATACTTGAGCTTCTCTTTTGGCTATTTTTTGACTACACATTTCTTGGAGCCAAATTTTTAAGGTGGTTATTCTTCCTCCTAGAGTATCATCCACTTTGCCTTCTGCTAATGCTGAAGTAAAGAATGTTTAACTTGAGCTGATACTCTTTCTGGTAACTTGTCATAGAATAGTTCTATCAAGTTTCTAGAAATTCTAGTACTATTATCTATGTTCTAATAATAGTCCTGAAATTCGCAAATGAAATTATCCACGTAGCACATATTGCAGATTTTTAGGTTAGTTATTTTCCAAAGATTTTGGTCGGAAAATGCTATCTTAGATTGAATGGAGTCCTTCCATCCTTTAAATTCTGTTACAGGTAACATATGAACACAGTCTACTACCAAAGTTCCTGTTAGGGGTATTGTTCCCATAACTTCTGGTGGTAAGGTAGAAATGTATTTGTAAGCATTTCCTCTAGTTTTATATTGTAGGAAATTGAAAATTTCAATTGGTCCTAAATTTTTAAGGTCTTCATTTAACTGGACTAATACACTATTTGTATTGTACCAATCTCTAAGATCTTTAGTTGTATCGAAACTACAGTCTATGTCTAAAATTCTTTGCCCTTGAAATGGGTTTTGTGTAGGTACATAATAATGGGGTACCTTTTGGAATTTTTGTTTGGTAAATTCTTTTTCGAATTCTGCAGATCTTTTTGTTCCAGATGTCTCTGCTGGTTCGAATTTCACGAAGTGAGGATTTTCACTTTCTTCCTCTTCTTCTTCTTCAGAGCTAAAATCATAAATGATTTGATTATTTTCTTTTGGTTCTTCGTCAATTTCTTTGCTTTTTCCCGATATATCGAAAGAAACCATAAGTTTTTCTAGATTTTCTAACTGCCTATTGAGGGCTTCTTCTGTATCATTCATTCTTAAAAGAATTTAGATGGTGGTTTAATTTTTAATTGTGTAGAAACAGGAGTTTCTTCGAGCTCATGAAGTTTAGGAATATATTCTATTTCTAGTTCTTTTCTTTTCTCTTCCCCCCTCGAGAGAATTGAAGAGTTTTGTCTTCTAAGAGTTTTATCACATATGCTATCATACAGGATATATTATTCAGTTGTGGATTTGTTGTATGAAAAAGGTGAGGAAATCTATGAGTTTCATCTTCTTCGTAACAATCAAGGTTTATTCCACTATGAAATTTCCATGTTTCATATGGTTTATATCTTTCTTCTTCAGACTGTAAAGTCTCTAAATAGGATGTTTGTTTTTCTATCCTATCTTGTAAATCAGAGAAGTTATCTAAAGCTTTGTGTAATTTACTTGTTAGACTTTCTTCAGTCATCTTGCAATATCCTGAAGATTTTTCTGAAGACTTTTAGCTAGTTCCTTATATTCTCTAGCTAAATAGAAGTTTCCTGAGTTTCTAAACCAATAATGTAGCCTTTCGAACCATCTGATTTGAATTTTGTATAGTGCAAGTTCAGTCAGGGTAGGTTTAAAGCTGATTGTTGGATAAATTAATTTTCCACATGGACTTCTTAGGAATTCATTCCCGTGTCGTTTTACTATCATAGCTCTATTCTTTGAACTAAACTTAATTGCTATAGATTAGCTACCAAATTTTTGCTACTAAATTTGTGCTAATGGGTTGCTTGCTTTCTAGCCATTAGATTTGAGATTTGCACATAAGAATTTTTGTGCCTTTGCCACACTAGATCATGACTTTTTTGAAACATTCATTTTAGTGAATGTACCATAAAATTTGCCTTATACTATTGATGAGAGCACATGAGGGGAATATGATTGTGTTTTCTCTCTCATGTTTCATGCCTCCGATACCATATGTAAGGACCAGTCCAGCAGCATACGTACCTTTACCCAAGTCCAATCCATTGTATGTTGGGAGTTTCTTTTCAAACACCTATGATATTTAAATAGCGGACGGTATTTTTTTCTTAAATTTTTCATTTTATAATATATGTTACTTAAGCAATAGATGAGTAAAAGAGGGCGCACACGAAAAACTGATAAGGTGGAAAAAGAAACTCACCTGTATATTTTGGGTTTCAAACACAATCCTAGACACATTGTACTTCAACCTAACTGGGGTTGACCAATTTTGTGGTGCATAAAATGGCTTTAAAAAATGGCTAAAATTTAACCTTTTTAAATGAATAAGTGAGTGTAATAGGATTTAAACTCCGATTCCAATATATTATATGTAATATACATACGAACTTCATTCACGGGAAACTAGTACAAAACTATTTTGCTTGTGTATATTGTATTAGGCAAAACCATTGCGGTTGATTAATTCTCTTTTCGACTTTATGTTTTAACCATTATGCTATTATGAAGTTGCGCATGTTTGGTTCTGTGATGGGAAAAAATAATTTTGGCATAATTGATTCTGGCCAAAATTGATTTGAAGCTAAGTGATTTATGTTTGGATATATTCATGGAAAAGTGAGTTGACAAAATATTTGAGTGTAAAAATAAATTCTAGAATCAAAAGTTACGATTTTTAACTTCAAGTAGAATCAATTTCGAAGGCAGAATCAATTCTACTTTTGAAGAACCAAACAAGTCTAGAATCAATTATGGATGCTAATTGATTTTAGACGTGTAGAATTTTTTTAATGGCAACAAATTTTATTAAAACAACTTAACCCACAAAATCACAAGTGATTGGGAAAAGGAAAGTACAACAGCACCCCCTAAACAGAGGGGCTAAAATTGATTTTAGACGTGTAGAATTGACTTTGCCTTATTTGATTTTTTTAAAAGTAGAATTGATTCTTCTACCATAATTGATTTTACTTGAAGCTTAAGTGCCTGTTTGATTTCACGTTTGCACTCTCCAAACTCACGTTTGCCAGCCTTAAACGTGATTTTTCCACTTTTCAACATGTTTGGTTCTCCATTCTTAAATCAATTATGTCATTCAAAATCAATTCTAAGAGAAGCTCCAAATCCTAGCTTCTGAGTTTGACCAAAATCAATTCTACCACAAATTAGCTTGATTTGTCTGATTTGCCCCTTTTAATAACCTAGTAATTTTTAGTTCTGAGTTTTTACTTACCTACTAGACTTTGACCCGTGCGTTGCACGGATTTAGTTGAACGATAGATATACGATTTAAATTTTTATAATAAAAAAACAAAATGAAATCTAAACATAAATATATAGAAACTTAAAACAGGGAGTACAAATGAAATTAAACAATACTAATAAATTAATAAAAATAGAGGATACCATAAAATTGAAATCATATAGAATCAAAATAATTTGATTCAGAAATGGTAGTACAAAATTAATTGTAAAATTGGCTAAAAGCCAAACAGCCGAAGCAAATGTTTTAGATTTTAAAATTTTGGGTAAAAAATATATTTAAAAAAAAAATCAATATAATTTAATAAATTTAATATGAATGTTAAGTTAGTTTAGGTGTTTAGAATGGAGGCTTCGTATCTCTTTGACTCGGGTTCAATTTACACATTTAACAGTGATGATAAAAAAAATTCATACATTCAGCAAAATAAATATATTTAATTTATTCTTATCAATTTTGTACTCACTAAAAATTTCATTTTAGATTTCTACATTAATTAAACCAATCTTGAATAATTGAGTCAAAGGATAGTGATTTCAAAATATTGAGAAGATGACAAATCATGATAATGTTCAAGGTGACGTATTTAATTTTATAAAAAGTATTTTAAAAATTATTATTTTTATATTATCAATCATTTTCTATTTTGATTGTATACCTATGTTAATTTCAATACATAGCAAATGACTAATTCAAAATTCAAATTTAGGTGAGAGAAATGTGTTATTTTCAATACATAGTAAATGACTAATTCGAAATTCAAATTTATGTGAGAGAAATTAGATGAGAGTATTAATTAATAGTAGTTTAGGAGGGAAAAATTAGGATTAAATTAATAGCTTAATTAGGATTTTAGTAGGTGCTAAACATAACTTTTATTATAACTAGACTTTTACCCGTGTGTTGCACGGATGTTGCGGAGTGATAGATATACGATTTAAATTGTCATAATTAAAATTACAAATAAAAAAATAAAATGAAATCAAAACATAACATAACTATATTGACACTTAAATTAACCAGTACAAATGGTGACAGAGAATAATAAATCATTAAGTAGATGAGTGAAACAGATAAATAAATAAAGTTCCATAAAGTTTAAAATTACTTGATAATAACAAATGTCACTCATAGATTTTTTTTTTTTCTTTCAATTATGCAGCAGTAGAAAAACCTCATTAGCATAACAAAAATAACAAATATGATATAGGTGATGCCTCATTCTCACATAGGAAAGGTATTGAGCGAATAAAAAACAAAAAGTAAAATGACGAAAAGATTGAGAAAGTAGAAAATGTGGAAGATAAAAACGAACTTCGACGACGATGAGAGCAAGAAAAAGAGAAAGATTTAACACGTAAGCATCAACAAAATTTCTATGTTAACATCAATACCGCAACAAAACGAAGCAAAAAATCAAATCTACAATTTACACATTCAACAGTGATGATAAAAAAAATTCATACATTCAGCAAAATAAATATATTTAATTTATTCTTATCAATTTTGTACTCACTAAAAATTTCATTTTAGATTTCTACATTAATTAAACCAATCTTGAATAATTGAGTCAAATGATAGTGATTTCAAAATATTGAGAAGATGACAAATCATGATAATGTTCAAGGTGACGTATTTAATTTTATAAAAAGTATTTTAAAAATTATTATTTTTATATTATCAATCATTTTCTATTTTGATTGTATACCTATGTTAATTTCAATACATAGCAAATGACTAATTCAAAATTCAAATTTAGGTGAGAGAAATGTGTTATTTTCAATACATAGTAAATGACTAATTCACCAATCGTTAGTTGGTTCAGTGGTGATTGGCGCTGAACTTGGTAGGGAGGACCACGGTTCGATCCCCCGCAACTGCGATCGGGAGGGGGCTGGAACCACTTGATGCCAGAACTGACCCCCGAACCAGATTCAACTGGTGGTGAAAATCGAAAAAAATTAAAAATAAAAAAAAATGACTAATTCGAAATTCAAATTTATGTGAGAGAAATTAGATGAGAGTATTAATTAATAGTAGTTTAGGAGGGAAAAATTAGGATTAAATTAATAGCTTAATTAGAATTTTAGTAGGTGCTAAACATAACTTTTATTATAACTAGACTTTTACCCGTGTGTTGCACGGATGTTGCGGAGTGATAGATATACGATTTAAATTGTCATAATTAAAATTACAAACAAAAAAATAAAATGAAATCAAAACATAACATAACTATATTGACACTTAAATTAACCAGTACAAATGGTGACAGAGAATAATAAATCATTAAGTAGATGAGTGAAACAGATAAATAAATAAAGTTCCATAAAGTTTAAAATTACTTGATAATAAAAAATGTCACTCATAGATTTTTTTTTTCTTTCAATTATGCAGCAGTAGAAAAACCTCATTAGCATAACAAAAATAACAAATATGATATAGGTGATGCCTCATTCTCACATAGGAAAGGTATTGAGCGAATAAAAAACAAAAAGTAAAATGATGAAAAGATTGAGAAAGTAGAAAAGGTGGAAGATAAAAACGAACTTCGACGACGATGAGACCAAGAAAAAGAGAAAGATTTAACACGTAAGCATCAACAAAATTTCTATGTTAACATCAATACCGCAACAAAACGAAGCAAAAAATCAAATCTACAATTTACACATTCAACAGTGATGATAAAAAAAATTCATACATTCAGCAAAATAAATATATTTAATTTATTATTATCAATTTTGTACTCACTAAAAATTTCATTTTAGATTTCTACATTAATTAGACCAATCTTGAATAATTGAATCAAAGGATAGTGATTTCAAAATATTGAGAAGATGACAAATCATGGTAATGTTCAAGGTGGCGTATTTAATTTTATAAAAAGTATTTTAAAAGTTATAATTTTTATATCATCAATCTTTTTCTATTTTGATTGTATACCTATGTTATTTTCAATACATAGCAAATGACTAATTCAAAATTCAAATTTAGGTGAGAGAAATGTGTTATTTTCAATACATAGTAAATGACTAATTAAAAATTCAAATTTATGTGAGAGAAATTAGATGAGAGTATTAATTAATAGTAGTTTAGGAGGGAAAAATTAGGGTTAAATTAATAGGTTAATTAGGATTTTAGTAGGTGCTAAACATAACTTTTATTATAATTAAGATTAAGATAAGATTCTTGCCGCTTGTTTTGCATTTTGTTCCCGAGGTTAGAGATGAAATGAGGGTTTGGACTTGGGTTATTTTATTAACCAACTAAGCCCGTTAACTTCCCCGAGAGAAAAGCATGTTTTTTAAGTATTAACTTAATATTGTATAAACATTTAATATATTTAACATAAATGAATTTCTTTTTGGTTAGGAATTTTTTTTTAATATAATAAAAAAAATTCTAATACAATATCATTTTAATATATTAAAACCCATTTTGGTAATTATACATCAAAAATCAATTTTGATACAACCAATCCAAACAACATAAATTTGTAAGAATTACTTTTAGGTTAATGTATCCAAATATAAATCAATTCTATCAAACTCACTTTTAACCAAAATCAATTATGTCAAACTCAATTTTGTTAAAATCAATTTCAACCGCCGCAAAACCAAACACATACTAAATTGTAGTTTTTAATTCTATAACTGATTTTTACACTTAATTTTTTTGTTCAATTCATTTTTGCGTGAATATATTCAAACATAAATCATTTTATATTCAAATCAATTTTGGTCAAAATCAATTTTATAGCATATTCTAGTCTAAAAACCACTTTATATTACATAAAGTATTCAAGTGGATAATTTTGATTAAACAATATTTTTTTAAAAAAATAAAAATGATACTAGCATGCAAGAATATTCGATAATTTTTATTTTGAATTTCTGTTTCTCTAAAGAATTTTGCGCCACCTAAATTTCTATAAATACGCCATTCAAATTCTATAATTTGAAGCAAGTTTTGTTATTTTATTTGACTTTTTTTATTTTAAGGGTAAATTCGAGACAATCTCATTTGACTTTTTTTATTTTAAGAGGGACAGTCTCATTTGACTTATCTAGACATTGATATTTATAGCTAATAGCTAAAGTAAATTTGTTTTCTATTTTAACATACATATTTAATTGTATGTTTACTTTTTGATGTAATTTTACTTGTTGTAAAATACTGATTCTAATTCTAAATTCATCAACCACTAATTCAAATTTTAGAATCCAAAATAAGCAAAATGTGCTTCAATTTCAAGAATCTAAGGGTTCGTTTGGCCTAACTTATTTTTGATCTTATGCAAACTGCTTATGCAATATAAATTAGGTTTTATGTTATTTTATAAGTTCACACTAGTAAAAATTGAATTTTTATAAGCTATTTTATCATAAACTACCTTGAAAAACTTATAATAATAAATAAAAATTACATAAGCTATTTGCATAAACTCAAATATAAGCTAGGCCAAACGGGCCCTAAGTGTGATATTTTTTTTAGCGGCACACGAGAGGTTTACTGGGTGGGGGGCTGGATAGAAATTTAGATAATATTTGTTGATTGGTCTTGACAAGCCCTTGATATATGGGCTATAAGGTAGGCTTCTAAACCAGCTTTCTCTACCCAGCTCCCATATTTCTTTTCTAATCCTACATTTTTTCATTTTTGTCCTTAAATAAATATTTTGGAACGCATTATCCGAAAAAAAAATTCCTTGGGAAAAAAATTTCAGGATGTGTTTTCCAAATTTAAACTAAAAAATCTTCAGAAAACACGTCGCGAAGTTTTTATACAAAAACAAAATTGAGAAAACGGGGGATAGAAAAGAAATATAGGGGGTGGGAAGAGAAATTTTCATAAATAAGGTTTACATTGTCAAAAACTTAACTGAAAAATGAAGAAAGAAAAAATTGGAAAATAATTTCATTTTTTTATTTCAATTATCTTAAATAATATTTTTCTTTATAAAATTAATATATTTTAATGATAAATATTATTATTGAAGTGATTGACTGAAGTCTTATTAAAGGAAGTCTTTTAAGGTTTTATTATGTTTTTTTTTTCTTTTCAGAAAGTCTTTTATTTGTCTTAATATGCTTAATTCTTTAGAAAAATAAATAATTAAGTACTTATAAAAAGTCTTATTATAATAGTAACAGTAAAGATATTACAAATTTTGTTTTTGTGTGAAGTGTTTGGGTGTGGGTGTTTTCAGGTGTTTGGCCGTGGTTTTGGAGGTTCTTTTCGTTTTAGGAGGTGTTGATGTGTGGTGGTGGGTTATTGGTGTTGTGATGAGGTGGTGGTGGTGGGTGGAAGTTATGAGATGGTGGTGAGGTTGACACATTGGTGTTGGATCTGGTTTGATGTCGTGTGCGATTGACTTATTTTGATATTAGTTTTTTTGATCCGCTTTCAAATCTGTTGAGATTTGCAGCACTCTTTTTAGGTCTCTGAGGGTTTTCAAATATCTGAGATTTGCAGGGTTCTTTAAGATTCCAAATCCGCTTCTTTGTATTTGGTTGTCCTCTATCGCATAGGTGTTGACTGTTTGGAGACCAACATCTTATGGTGCTTGGATTTGGCGCTGCCGGGGTGTGGTTGATGTTGTGTGTGACTGGCTGTCTTCGATACAGACTTCTTTGACCGCTTTCAAATTTGTTGCGATTTGCAGAATTCATTTTTGAGTTGCCGATGATTTCCAAATCTATTGAGATTTGCATGCTGCTCTGCATCTGGATGACTTCTTCCATGTTGATGTTGATTGTTCATTGGATAGTTGTTTTTGTTTCCTTTGGAGATTGGTGGTGGCTGGTTGTTTCGGCACTTCCGGTCGCATGATGGTTTCTTAGTCGTTTGTCGAGACTTGTCCACCTAGGTTCGCGTTTCTACCTTTGTTCGGTTAGCTTTTCACCTTAAGGAGCTGGTTCTGGATTTTGATGGGCCGATCACTTTTGATTAGAGCTGTCAAAAGGGGCCGGCCCGGCCCGCCTCGGCCCGGGGGCCATAACATATAAAGGGGCTTTAGTGGGCCGGCCCAATAAGCCTCATGGCCCGGCCCATTAAGCCCAGCCCGATAAGCAAAGGCCTACATGGCCCGATGGGCCGGCCCGACAAACTTTCATATTTTTTTTGACATATTTTTTTTTTTACAAAATAAATTCAATGGATAATAAAATTACATATGTATCACACACAAATTAATAACCATAAAAAAATGGATGTCATGATTTCACGAGATAATAAATACTACAAAATATTCACGCAAAAGTCACAAATATGTCGATGATGATTCATAAAGTGCACCTTCAAAGCTAATAAATTTCAAGCTTACATCACCAACTAAACTTTTAACCTAACAATTCAAAATACATAAAGTAAATTATAAATTAAGCAACTTCTCGGCCTAAGTCTCTTCTTGAACACTTGATTTTTCATATAATTGTATCTCTTCTACTTCGGGTATATCTGCAATTCATAATACACGATAACTTGATTAGTCAACAACTAAGAAGCAAATACAAATCGCAAATAATACAAAAGGGTTATTAATTAAACTTACCAGAAGGTCCAATTTCTTTAAAATCATGCAACCAATTACGTGTACAAATGAGAGCTTGCACAGTTTTAGGGAGTAAGCAATTCCTATACTTATTTAAGATACGACCTCCGATACTAAAAGAAGATTCAGAAGCCACTGTTGTGATTGGAATGCTTAAGATGTCACACGCCATTATTCCAAGTTGAGGAAATCGAACACTATTTGACTTCCAATATTGAAGAATATCCACATCATCATCCAGAAGACACTTTTCATCCAAGTATATATTTCAAGTTCAGACTTACCATCATTTGAGATCTTTTGTATCTTTTCTTGACGGTATTCCTAGAATTAGACATACAAAAATTATTCAAATTAAACTTGAATGGAATATAATCAACCCCATTCATGTAAACAAAAAAAATGTAAGCAGTACTAAGAGGGCAACACAACAATTGTTTGACAACAATAGTAGAAATAAGTACAATAGTAGAGTTAACTTATATTAACTTATTTTAACTTTTCTAAGGGGAACATATTAATATATCAATGACAGCAGTACAATAATTATTTGACACATTTATTACTATTTAGACTTTAATTATAGAATTATCAAATTTACTATTATTTAAACTTTTATTATTTGACTTACAACAATAGAAATAAGTACTTTCATAAGGATTTGTAACAATTTATAAACCTTACCTTCAAAAACGACGTCTTCTTCAATGGTTGATCAACTGATTAAGATTGAGTGTTTCTTGATGAACTATCTAAAGATGAGCTTGCTGGAACTGTGTCTTTTTTATATGCATCAAAGAGATCTTGCAAACCATCCTTCACTTTTTTAATCTTGTCTTCATAATTATTTGGGTAAAGTTTCTTAAAGCAAAACTTCAAAAAGTCCAACTTTGATGTTGGATCAAGAACATTTCCAAGTGAAAGAGTAATCGAATATTCACTCCAATACTTGTCAAACTTCTCCTTCATCCTCTTGGTCATATCTTTGATCACTTCATCTTCACCAATCAAATTTTTATTCAAATCCATCTCTATAAGTGCAACTTGCATGAAGTATAAGTTTGAGGTTGTGTAAGATGACCCAGAAATTAAACATGTAATATTATAAAATGGAGCCAAGATATTACAAATGGTTTCTGCTCTTTCCCACTCCTCAGTGCTTGGACAAATGTTGTAGTTCTTATCTTCATAACTCAAGCTAATGAATGCACGTCGATACCTAATAGCACTTTCAAGCATCATATATGTGGCATTCCATCTAGTGCAAACATCCAACCTTAAGAATCCACCTCCTACATTATCTAGTTGCACATCTTGAATGCATTTTCTAAACACCCTCAATCTCCCCTCTGAGGCCTTCACATATTTGACACTCTCTCGGATTTTATGCAAAGCATCACCCGCTGCCTTCAAACCATCTTGAACAATTAGATTCAAGATGTGGGCGCAACAACGGACATGAAAATATTTACCTTTACATAACAACGCATCTTGCAAATTAAGCCTTTGTTTCAAAATTTTTATCATGCTATCATTTGAAGATGCATTGTCCAATCTGAGTGAAAATATTTTACGGTCTATTCCCCAATCCTTAAGAGCACCAAACAATTTTCCAGATAATTCGTACCCTGTATGTACATTATCCAAGTGACAAAATGAAAGTAATTTACTATTTAACTTCCAATCTCGATCAACATAATGAGCAGTGACAGTCATATAACCTTGCGTTGTTACAGCTGTCCATACATCAGAAGTTAGACAAACTCTACCTGGAATGGATGCTAAAACACTCTTTAGTCTTTCCTTTTCACTTGAAAACACACTCATGCAATCAGTTTTTGCAGTGTATCTACAAATGGGAACAAAATCAGGATTCAATATCTTGTTTGTAGCCAAAACATCATCATACTCAGCGTAGCTAAATGGAAGATCATGTCGTATGATGCTTCTAGCAAGTGAATCTCTGTAAGCCTTATCATCAAATTGAAACTTCTTCAATAATGTTTCTTTGTCATCCAACATGTGTCCCTCATCATCTTCATCATTGTTTCGAATTTTAGGACAAGCAATAATATGGCGCTTTAAGTGACCAGTGCCTGCACCACATGAATACATACCCTGACAACCATTACATGTACATTTTTCTCCCCCGTCAACTTTACCAATCCTTGTAAAATGTTTCCAAACAGAAGATCTCCTTGGCCTTTTTTTATTAGTATTTTTTGCAACATAGTCTCCCTTAACCATGACTACATTACAAAGTACAAACACATTAAAATTAAATTGATCATTAAAATAATATTATAAAAGGTAAGCACAAGAATTACTTATAAGTTATACACAAGAAAGATACAAGAGACAATCAAATGTTAAGAATTATCTAAGATGACAATATCAGACATATATAAATCAATTGTCATGTTTGTTTGTTTCTATCTTGTTGGCTTATACACTGAACCGAACATGACAATATCACTATATCAGACATCTATAAATCATGGTCAATTTACATTGGACGTATAACATTTTGTATATAAGATTATCAAATTTTATGTCGGTCATACTGTTCACATAATGAAGCAATCAACAACATACTTGAAACTCTTATATGGGCATAATTTAAAACAAACATAACAACACATATATACCTAAATAAATAGTGAACTAGTAACAAGTATTGGTGCAACTCATAATATTAATATACATATGTGCTAATAAATTAAAGACAACTTAATCACTACATTGTAACTATATGAATGAACAAAACCACAAAGTATTAATACATTACCTCTAGTACTCGAAGGTTGTTATATTATGTTACTTTTATTTCGTGACCAATTATAATTTGAATAATTTTTTCTTATACTTTTCTATTTATAATGATTAATTAAAATGTTATTAGTTTTTTTCAAATAAAGATAATCATAACAAACTTGGTTTAATCTTAAAAAAAAAAACAAATTTGGTTTATTAATTATCTCCTAACTAACAAATCTTATCTTTTGTTACTTAATTATCTAAAGATTTAATGGTAACTAAAACTCATTATTTTTAGCTAAAATTATTTTTAGAATTTTTTTCAAAATATTTTTTTTAACTCTTTAAGGGGCCGGCTCAAAAGCCCGTGGGGCCGGCCCATAACGGCCCATTAAAAATATAGGCCCGAGGGGCCGGCCCGATAAGGCCCGATCACCTTTTTTTAAAAGCCCGACCCGTGTAAAACTATAGGACTAATGGGCCGGCCGATAGCCCGACCCATTTTTACAGCTCTACTTTTGATTCGAGATCGGGAGTTAGTGACTAGTCGTGGTAACTTTCTGGGATGAGTTGGTGACTGCTCTGGTAGCCGAGAATCTTGAGGGGTGGTTTCCTGATTTTGGCATTAGGAGGTGGACCTCGATTAGGTAGTATTGATTTTGGTGTTCCGCATATATACGGCACCTCTATTTTGTAGTTCTTTTCTTACCGGTCTCTGTTCGTCTTGTGGTGAGACTTGATTAATAATATATTTTGCCATTAAAAAATAAAAAATAAATGAGGAATCTCATGTTTGAATTGCAGCTCTACATATAAAATATGATATTCATACCAATTGAGCTATGCTCCTAAAGAAAAAATATTACTATTATAAAAAAAAAAAGAAAAAAATATTACAGTATTAGTCACACTTATATAAATTATTATCTAGCATGTTAGGTTTAAGAGATATTTTTAATGAAAAATGTTAACATGTGTGATCTATAGGGCGCATATTATTAAGGAATAAAATGTAAAAATATTCACATCAAAAATCGTGAAGTCAATTTTTTAAAGTTAAACTTGAAGTGTTGAATACTTAAGACACATGTTAACAAAATCCAAATATCGATCTAACTTCCACCTAAGTTAAATGACGCATTCTAAAAATATTTTGATGGTCATCATTTAGACAACATATATCAATTAATTATTTTAAAAGTTAATTCATTTGGGGTTGGTATAGTGGTGTTGGCTTGGGTTCTTGGAGTATACTCCTCTTAAGGTTTTATGTTCGATTATCTCTGATGCTAATTTCGATGGGCTAAGTCCATATAGAGCAAAAAAACTTTGACTTTAAATAGGCCCCCCCGTAAGTGGACGGTAAGATTGATCCCCTTAAATTAGTCGATCCTAAGGCCGGATACCATGTTTTAAAAAAAATAAATAAAATAAAAAGTTTAAAAGTATACTTTTGTTCTTCCTTCTATCGAAATAAAAAGTAATTAGCCTTCAAATCTCCAATCTCTTTTACCTTCATAATCACTTCAAATCATAGGTGTTTATTACCAGGGCCGGTCCGATGTATTTTGAGACTTATGATAAATTAAAATTAACGCTCTTAAGAAGATAAAAATAAAACTTTAATAAAAAAAAAAAATATATTTTTTTATTTTTCAAAAGACAAAAGTTTTCATTAAAAATTGAATTGTTAATATAAAAAATACAAAAAATGCATTACATGTGATTTAAACTCATAAGCAGTGGCGGAACCATTTTTTTTTCTCGAGGGAGCCGCTAAAACAGTTATAGTATATAAATTAAATAAAAAAGATTATATTGTGTATAATAATTTGATTATTAGTAAAACATATTACATACTTTAAAATTATATATACTCTATGCGTGCTAAACTGACTTAAAATAATTAATAATTGACTTTGAATAAATACTTCCACAAAGTTGATTATTAGAAAATAGTTGCGTGTTTTTTGAAGAAAAAAAATAAAAATTGTACATTATTTTTATATTGGTAAATACATATGAAAAATAGATTTTTAAGAATAAATATTCTTTAACTACTAAATAATATTAGAGAACGACCCCAACAGGAGTTGAACTCGGCTCCTCTAAGAACAAGGGCGTGCTTCCTTAACCGCTGAGATAACCTTCGATGTTTCCTTCTTTGCTCATAAACAAATGGGTTAATAGGTCTTTACCCCCCTGCAAAGTAGGCGAGATTTGTTTTACTCCCTGTAATATTTTTTTTGAGATTCGGTCCTTCTAAAATGAAGATTCTTTGTTTTACCCCCTGAATCCACCTGGAGACTGTTGACTGGACGGAATCTCCACGTGGCACGTTCATGTGGGTACACGTGTTTATTTTTTAATTTTTTTTGGCCAAATAATTAAAATGATTTTGTTTTCCACGTGGCCAAAAAAAAATAATTAAAAAATAAACACGTGTACCCACGTTCCGTCCAGTCAGCAGTCTCCAGGTGGATTCAGGGGGGTAAAACAAAGAATCTTCATTTTGGAAGGACCGAATCTCAAAAAAAATATTACAGGGGGTAAAACAAATCCCGCCTACTTTGCAGGGGGTAAAGCCCTATTAACCGTAAACAAATATATATACTTACATGTATTTGAAATCATATAAAATACCAACAATATCCTAGTAATTTCTTATTTTTTGGGAGTGGCCGTAGCCACCATCAGCCACCCCTGGTACCGCCACTGCCCATGAGTACTCACATTATTTCACACAAATAACGAAACCACTAAACTAGGGATGCTCGTGGTTCGGTTTGGATCGGTTTTAAGGCAAAAATTCATCTTATCCAAAGTTAATACTACTCGCGGTTTGGTTCGGCTTTGGATGGCTAATTAAAAAAATCGGATCCAATCCGATCCAATTTTGTGCGGTTTAATTTGGATCGGTTTTTGGATATCCAAATTACAAATTGAAGTTTATTAATTAAATATTAACAGTATAAAAACATGGAAAAATAATGGCTTCAATATCATTTTCGTCCCTGTAAATTCGTGATTTGTTGGTTTTAGTCCCTCTATTTTTTTTTGTTGCAAATTAGTTCCTGTATGTTCAAATCTTTTGGTTTTAGTCCATTAAAACCAAACTCCGCAGGAAACCAATGAATTTTCTTGCAGATTTTTCTGCAGATTTTAAATTTAGGGACTAAAATCAAAATGATTTGCACATGTAGGAACTAATTTCCAACAAAAAAGATACAGGGACTAAAATAAAAAAATTATGAATTTACATGAATGAAAATGATTGTTAAACCAAAAATAATATAGTTGATATAAAATATAAACTATAAGCTAAATTGTAACATTGTATTATTATTTACAATTAACTAATACTTAAAATGTCTAACAAATATTTTATAAATACAAAACATTTTAAAACTCCCTTATCTTTGATGTTCTGAGCGAAGTGTCGCTTTTCCCTTGCTCAGGGTCTCCCCCTGTGTATTATCATGTCATTTTATATGGAGTTATTGATAGATAGATGATTGATGTAAAACAACATGCATGTAGTTTTTGTAATGAAGGTGATGTGGGACATATTTTGCCTTTATATTTTCATAAATTGTGGGATCAGATTGGTCATATTTTGTATATTTTTATATTTCAATTTTTTTTACGCAAATAATTTTAATTCATTTTATTCAAAACAATAGGTTCAATATATAGTGGAGAATAATTATAAAATTAGGAACTAGTTATAAAGTAAATCGCCCACCTTCCAGTTGTTATTAGTAACCAACATTCGACGACACATAGCGATAATACTATCAAGTTCATAGTATTTTATGTGTTTTCCAATAATAGATTGCACTATTTGCAAATAGTTACTTTTTAAATTTATATTTTGCATGCTTTTATATTTTGTATATTTTAATATATTTTATTTTTATATTTTAACTTTGTTAACTGTCTAATTATTATTGCAAAATTAGATTCAAAAACTTGCATTAAAACTATAAAACAGAATAAGTTCTCATATAATGTTGCTAAATGGATTTAAATTTTATTTCTCTTTTGTTACTGTAACACTCTAATCCGCCTGTACTAATCAAACAACTTAATTTAAAAGATACAAGCAATATTTAGAGTGCTACATCAAGTAAAACTTCACTTAGCAATAGTATGCATAATAACTCATTAGATAGCAGCGGAAAACCATAAGTTACTAATTCAATTTATATAATAACATGTATAGTAATCATCCATTACAAGTGCTAAAAACATGATTTCAAACTCTATCATGCTTATACATCAACAATATCTTAAATGACAAATCATAAAAGCAAGGTTATAACATATTAAATACGTAAACAAATTCATATACTACATGCTAAGACACGATGTTACAAATGTATCAGAGCGACCTCATTACAATCTAAATAAAGTTCTAAAGAGTATCCTACTAGCTCCTCACGAAAGCTATGCTAGTGCTAAGCGACGATCAACTCCTAATCCTGAGCAAAGCCCTCAAGCTGAGAATCTGGTCCCAAACCATTGAAATACACAAAACAGAGAGTTAGTTAGATAATCCGAACAAAATATAAGAATAAGGTAAACTTACATTTAACAACATAACTTAACTAGATAATTAACATATCTAGTTTCATACATTCATTATACATGAAATAAAACATGTAAGGAAACAACGATCAAATAATCACATCCACAAAGACAAGTCATCACAAGTTACCATTAAGGTCAATTACCAATTACCATTTAGAAATGCACAATTTCCTATTGCAATCTAATGCCAAATATCCATGTCATGTCACCCTAGACATAACTAATGTATGTGGTACCATTTCTCCGTTACCATCTGGATAAACTTATATCCAATTCTCCGTTATCATTTGGATAAACATATATCATATTCTTAGTTACCATAGATATGCATGCATGAATGTACATGAACCAAACATATGATGAACTTCGCTAATCTCATATCATTATCATATAAATAGGATAACATAATCCATATATATTCTTCCTCATACTTCTCATCACAATTTATCATCATAGTTTATCATGATTATACATTCAATTACATAACATATATGATCAATCAATTCATTAATTCAATCCAATTACATATACTAAGTTATTATTCATTTGATAAAGTATTGCAATTTTACACATAACAGCATTATCCAAGCAAGATCCTCAAAAACTAGGAAAAAAAATGGATTCAACACGAGAAATTGTGAAAGATAGGTTTGGGGTAAAAAGTCAACAAAAGTCAAAGTCAATGCATAAGTCAACCATGTTGACTAAAAGCATGTACCGCGCGCAGAACATGTACCAGAAATTTGTGATTCTCGCGCCAGGCACCAACGGAAGATTAATTTTCTTTGAAAATCAAGTCATGCCCGCGCGTGGCACCAGCAGGGCTGCGCTGCGCATGGGTATCTGATTGGTTTTTCGTCAAAACGCATTTTTAATTCAAAAATCACTTTTTCAAACCCAAATGTGCCTATTTGAAACCAAATAAATTTATACAACAGTTCCCAAGCACGATTATGGTTAAAAACACTTATTCTAACTCAAAAACAACTTAAAAGTGAGAATTCATACACATTTATCACAAAAACTCATTTTTCATAACAACAACGCAATCAACTCATAAAGTTATGATTTTCTCATATCAATCCATCTATTAATCATGCATAAACATATAAAATCACTCAATCAACAATAAATCACATAGATAAACACATTTCCAATTTATATCCCCCAAAAATCCTAAAATCAAAAGGATGTAGAGAGTCTGAGAATGAAGATTTGGGCAATCTCCCCTCTCTATGCCCACGCTAGATTAATCAACTAATGTCATACCTTAAAATGTTAGAATCTCTAGTTATTCTCTTTGAAATCTCTAACTCTTATTCTTCATTCTCTATTCTTCTTTCTTTTCTCCTTCTTTACTTTACTCTTTCTCTTTCTTCATCTTCTCTACTTCTTACCAAATGAGTTTTTCTGTAAATTTCCTTATAGAAATTTGCTATTGAGGTCCCTCTAATTGCTCCCAAGCCCCCCTAAAATTCCAAAATACCCCTGAGTACGTGATCAAATAATTTGTCGTCTGCGCAACGAATACAACAAAAATCCGTTGACTACAAAACGAACGCGCGTGTCTGAACAAATAAACTTGAAGTTCGTTGTCAGCCTACCGAAACAAGGCTCTTGGTCAGTTAGGTGACGAAGCGCAAGTGTTCGTTGTCTATCTCACGAACGCGCTTTGTTTCGTTGCATAGACAACGAAAACTTGTCATATCAGAAACGAAACAACAATTCGAAGATCACTACAGTAAACGAAGCAAACGATTGGGAAAGGATTTGGGGGCGATTATCAGGGCGATTTTGATCGAGCAAGCATCCATTCATTGAATTGTAGTCGATTTCGATCAAAGGAAGCATGGAACTAGGGTTTGGGACGTTGTGAAGATCTTTGTCACTTAGACAACGAAAATCAAAGTAAGAATCCCTAAAATTTATTTTTTTAATCAATTATTGATTTTGATTTTGTGATTTAAAGTTGTTTTACTTGTTTGATTTTGATTATAACAGTCAATTGCATGCTAAAAAATGAATTGGTAATTTAGGAATTTTGATTTGGGGATTTAGGGTTCATGTGTTGGATTAGGGTATTTGGGGATTGAGGGTTTATGGTAAAAACAGATTGTTGAATATTGTTGATTATATTAGTTGAATATTGTTGATTAAGTTAATGTTTTTGTTGATGAAGTTAATTGATTGTTGATTAAGTTAACGATTGTTGAATATTGTAATTGTATTATATGTTGCTTAGAATTTGGATTAAATGTTGAGTTTTGTATGATGTTGATAGGATTAGAATTAGGGCATAATAACGATAATCTTTAGAATAACGATAATCTTGTAATAGGAATGGAATTTAGAATTTGGATTAATTGATGATGATTAATGTAAGATCCTGGTATTTTATAATTTTATATGCTAAAATATTTTGTATGATTTAGTATAAAAGTATTTTATTCTTGTGATCTATTGAGTGATACTGTTACTTTATAAATGTTTTACTATATGGGTGAATTCTTGTTCATGAATAATTAGTTAATAAAATTCTCATTATCACTTTAATTATATTATTATGCTTAGGATCGGATGTACACCCTATCCTTTTGTATATACACGTTTTGTTTTAATTTCTAATTGGAATAGTGGACTAGAAGAAAATAGATGAATTGCTATTTTAAGGGTGATTCCATATTTTTGGGTTAATCACAATTTATGAATAAATAAATAAATAAATATGTTAAGAATGTGACATGGGATAAGGATGTAGTTTAAAATCTACGTGCAACTATTTTCTAATAACACGATCACACCACTCCAATCCACTTATTGATTTTACACAACTAGAAAAGTAAAATAGAGAACCTTGGGGAGAGACCGAACAAATTACATAAAACCGAAGGGAGAATAACAAAATCATCATCACAAGTGTAGACTTATAACTCACTAAATATCAGGTAAGAGGGTCATCCGTTGTTTGTTTACTTTATTTATATAACATATGTTTATATGTAATCTTTGTGATGTGCGTAAGTGGTGTATGAATGCTTGTGATGCTTGTATTTATTTTATTCTGATTAACTGTTGATTTATTATATCTTTGATTTGGTGATTGGAGTTATCATTGGTGTCCTTTGATTTGGTGAATCAGATTATCATTGGGGAGAGCATGGCTTTAAACCGAAGTTAGATTATCATTTGGTGTGACTAATTTAGCGGTGATAGGGCATTCATACATGCATTGCTGTGGTTCGGAATAATACCCAGCGGTGGGGTACCGAACCTTAGTTAATACCCAATGGTGGGGTATTGTGTCCAATGGTGGGACACTGTCCAATGGTGGGACAATTTACTCTGCGAAGCGGTGATATCCGGATCATATAGGATGCATTAGAGTATCGTGTAGGCTAACCTCTAGGATTTGGTGAAACATCGGGGGGTGTGATGATGGTGTTGTATGGTAAGTGATTGGTATCTACTTGGCTTATTGTCGATAATCTATGTGTTTTCGATATGTATATATGCACGCTTGATTGATATGTTTTCTTATGTTTTGGAGCGACCCTCATGTATAAATTTGGCCAGGTTACTAATCCAGTAATTTATGAAAAGTGCGGCGACATGTAGACTGAGACTCCGAGATCCGAGGACAGTGTTGTTAGCCTTGTTGAGAGAGATTCTCACAAGCATCAAAGTCAAGACCAGTTAGGTTGTGCGTATTTGGGTAGTTAAAGACTAAGAGTTTTAGTCTTAAGAATATTTATGTTTAATTTTTCACTTTCGATTTCATTGTTGTATAAGACAACTCTAATTTTCTATTTTGAGAAGAATTATTAAAAGAAGTAGTATCATTATTCTTGTTCGGAAATAAATGAGTTATTTGTATGGAGTTAATCTTTTTTTTTTTAAAAAATAAAAAATCGGGATGTTACAATTAAAATTAGTTGTTTGGAGTTGTGTATAATGTTAGAATTGATATAATAATGTTGATTGACATTCTGTTGCAGGAAGTATGGAAGAAGTTGGTCGTAAACGAGCAGGTAGGGATAATGTTGCCCACAGTTCGGCCCGTAGAGAGCGTGCCCTAGCACAGACAAGGGGTACAAAACGGACGGGTGGTAGAATGAAGGAAGTGTCTTCTACAGCAGAAAATCATCCTGATCCGGTGCCCGAGCCTGATACTACTTTAGAGATGGAGCATGAGGTGGAGGTTGAGGAGGAGAATGATATGGATGAGGCGGAGGTTGAGGAGAACGATATGGATGAGGGAGAGGAGGAGCAGGAAGATGACGATGGGAATGAAGAAGAGTTAGAAGAGGAGGATGAGGATGAGTTTGACCAAGAGACACCGTCTCCTCCGAAGAAGCCAACTGGGAAGACACCACAAAGAAAAAGACCCGTAATGACGAAGGGGCAAATGGTGCCACCACTTGACGCACCGGAGGGCGGATACCCGGGTGGGCCAAATGATCTTTCAGTTTTGCCTGAATTTGGAAAGCATATTGCAAACTCGTTGTGGTTGGGAAATGTAATTTTTTAACAATTTAATATATGCCTTAATTTTTGTATATGTCTTAATTGGTAGTTGGTATTTGTTATAATCGTGTTCATATGTCATATTTATGTGTATTGATTATGTAGAGATATGTAGTGAACGCGTATACGATTATGTTGATTATGTAGAGATAATTATATACGTAAATGATGTATGTCTATTTATATATCGTAAATGAATATTTGTGAATCGTTGAATGTCTATAATAATATGTTTTACTTTATTTAAAATTCATTTACTAACTCTCTATTTTATTTTTATTTTTTTTTGACACAAAGAAACTTATATTATATCATTAACCAATAAATTGTTAATACAAGCAGGTGCTGAATCAAATAAACGGCGACTAGACCAAGAAATTGCCGCTCTAGCTATAGTGTGAGCGATCAAATTCGCTTGTCGCCTAATGGGCTTCACCTCAAAGCCAGAATTTAATAATAACATACAATTAATTTTATGAATAATAGAACTAAATTCGGACACGCCGGTGTTTCGTTGACGGATGGCATTCACAATGTTACAAGCATCAGTTTCAAAAATGACATTCAAGATGCCTCTGTTTTGCACTTCTTTATTAGCTTCATATAAAGCCAAGGCTTCACCTTCATTGGAAGAGCACCTCCCATGCATCCAAGCACTTCCTCCCATAACAAAGCAACCCTGAAAGTCTCTAATACACCAACCGGAACTCGTCTTCCTTGCTGCAGCATGCACAGCCGCGTCAACATTGCATTTGAGTTTCCCAAAAGGAGGCGGTTGCCAAAACAGTTGCTGCTGCTGTCCATGATGATTCCCGCTCCCTTGTACCCGCTGTACCGCGTTCCATTCTTGCCAAAGTTGCATCGCTGTCACTCCAATTTGTTGCCCATGGACGCTATCACTATTCCATACCCGGTTGTTCCGATTTTGCCACAAGCACCAAAGTAACAAGGCGGCTGCACCAACTTCATTACGGTCTCCATTCTTACATAAGTGGAAAATGCAGTCCTTGGTCGAGGCTTGCTGCTGTAAAAACGGCGAAATTAAATGCTCAAGCCCAGCTGCACGCCACGCCATCTTGCTGTACCTACAACCATAAAAAACATGCCAGTCGTTTTCCTCTTCCCCGTCGCAAAATGTACAGTTTTGAGGGCATTGTACATGTCGGTCTTGTAATCGTGTTCTTGTCGGTAAACACCCTTTACATATGCGCCATAGTAAGTGTTTCGCTTTTGGTGGAGCATGGATCTTCCAAAGCCATTTCCAATCCTTAACTCTCTATTTTATTTAAAATTCCTTAAACTTAATTTTTATATATGCCTTATTTCGTTAAAATTAATTTGTTTGTTTGCAGTTTCCAATGCGATATTTGAGGTGCATGAACAACGGGAAAAAAATTAACGATTTTGAGTTGCCTGGAGCACACTTGCATTGGTTTTGGGATTGGGTAAATGCAAGTGGATTGCGACCCTTGCTGAAGACAAACTACGACAATGTGGATTGGGGTTTACTGACAGCATTCACGGAGAGATGGCAAAAAGAGACCGGCACATTCCATTTACCGATCGGAGAAGTGACCATCACTCTAGATGATGTTGCGTGCTTGCTGCACATTCTTATTAGTGGTAAGATGCTTAACCATGAACGGACTGCATGCACGCAGGCAGAAGGAGCAAATATGTGTGAAGAGTACCTGAACTTTGGCAAGGCGGATTGCAAGGTTGAATTTCATAAGATGAAAGGAGCACATATCGGATTCCAGAAGCTTTTGCAGTTATACCTGGACAACCTGAACCTTGCTCAGAAGGCTGAGAATGATAAGGAGTCGGAGGACGACGTACGGTTCTATAGGGAATACACCGTCAGATGTTTTTTGTACAAGTATTTGGAAAAAGCAACAAGGCAGAAGAGCGAAAACAACGGCGGTTACAATGACTTTTTCAGGTAAATATTTAATTTAATATCGTTGGTTGTGTTTTGATCGAATTTAGTTTTATTGCGTAACAATTTAATATCATTGTCAACATATTTTGTTTGAATTTATTTATTTTTCGTTATAATTCATTATCGTTGATAATATGTTTTGATTGAATTTGTTTATTTTGCGCAGGCTTGAATTCATGCTCATTTCCCTAGACTTGGGACATATGTTTTGAGTGACAAATTTGAGCCAGAAAATTCATTGGCAGCAAAATTACATCCATTGAAAGGGTGTCAGCAACCAGATGAATCAAGGTTGGCATTGGATCGGATGGAGTTGAACGACATCGTGTGGCAACCCTATGAGGATCGTCATCATTTAAAGCCGTTTCAAGATTGCAGTTGGTATTCGGGCTGGATTATGTGTGGAACGTCAATGATCTCCCCGTATTTTCCTGAGTGTGTCCTCCGGCAATATGAACATGTTTAGTCAATATCGAGAGCTCCGTACATATCTGCAACAGCGAAGATGAACAGATTTACAATTGATCACGCCTTTCAAAATATGTTGGTTGAGAATTATGTGACAGAGAAAATGCGGGGTCTAAGAGCAACGAAAGGATTTGAAGTTGTGCCTGGATATATTGTGTGGTTCTTTAAAGTTTCGCACCCAAAGATTAATGCACCAATGAAGGGCAGCCCACTACAGCTGGCAAATCTTGAAGTGTTGATTGAGGAGGACAACAAGGATTCAAAGTTGGATGTGTTTGAAATATGTCGGAAGGTGCAGACGGAGGTGACGAAAAAGCTATAGGATGAGATGACGTTGGAGTAGGCCAAAGGGTTATTGAAAAAAGTGTGTCATGATTTGGAGCCAATCACGAGTTACTCGGTGCGGCGCAAGAGGAGGAAAGACTCGGGTCGTGAAGGAACGAAGCGATAGAAGAAGAGAAGAAGCGAGGAGGATGCCGGACCAAGTACTCAAGACTATAGTACTTTTGAGTTGTTTATTTTGTTATTGAAAACAATGTATATTTTGGATTTCGTACTTTATATTTTGAACTTCGTACTTGGACAATATATTTTGGATTTGTAATTTGAATTTCGAACTTTATATTATTCACTAAATTTTTTTGTCTTGAGACAAATATTTTCGCTATGATTGAATTATGAGTTGTATGAGTATAAATGAACAGGTCTGAAAACAATGACAAGTTTGCGTGGTTTCGAAAACCATGGTGATTTCCATAAACAATTACAACTGGTTCTGTAACACCGAGTTTCGTTGTCTACCTGACGAAACTATGGACGGATGTTCCAGATTTCGTCAGGTAGACAACGAACCTGTAATTGTTGCATTAAATTTCGTCACGCAGTCAACGAACCTGTAATTTCGACACAATTTTTCGTTAGGCTGTCAACGAAACGATGTTTAGCAGAATTTTTTATAAACCCAGTTGACAGGCAGAGGTCAAAAATGTTATATTTTCTTGTGTTTTAATTGTATTGAGTATCACTTAATTTTATGTTATAAGGTTTGTTTTTTGCATTAACTATGACTTAATTTTATTTTATAAGGTTAATTTTTTTTTATTTACATAAGGTTAATTTTAATTTATTTTATTTTAACAACATGAAAATGAAAAATAAAATTAACAATGCAAAACAAAATTAACAACAACAATTTCATTTATTCTTTGTTACAACCATTAAAGATGGGTACATTAGACAGAAATAATACATTTTTACCCTCTTATTCCTGGGGTAAAAGTAGACCGGGGAGGGGAAATATTAACTAAAAATTATTAAATATCCCTCGTAATCCCGGGGGAAAAATAAACCTGCCCGGGGCAACAGGAAATTCGGGGAAAAAGAAACTCGCTTCGGGAAAGAGTAAAGCTTGCCTAGCGCAAAAGGAAACCGGGACGAGTTAGACAGAAATATTACATTATGTCGCCCCGATTTGTGCGGTAGTAACAACAAGCCAAGCAGGACTTGTTTGGACTAACCATAGTGTTCCTAGTGAGAACACAAAATCCCTCGTGGACTACCATATTGTTCCCAACCATTGTGCCTTAACAACATCGGTAGGAGCACTATGGGTAGTCCACGACGGACCATGCGCCCGATAGAAATCAACTAAAACTAATAAAACTATGAAACTATAAACGACCAAAAAATAAAATTTATGAGCAAAAGAGGAAAAGAAAGGAATGGTAAAAAAAATGGCACATTAGGTGCCTATTTATAGAATTCTTGATGAATTCTTATTGGTTGGTGCAATATCAATGCCACACACGTGGCCAATCACAGTTGGCCACGTGTCATCCAACTTTGACTGCATGAGGAGCTGTTTTTTGACTGCCGACATAGTTTCGTTGTCTACCTACCGAAATTGAGTTTTTTTTGCTATTTCGTCACTTAGACAACGAAAGTCAGTGTGTTCGTGAGGCAGACAATGAAAGTCGGCGTGTTCGTAAGGCAGACAAGGAAACTAAGTTATTGTGTGCAAAGTGCTGAGGACGCACAAGTATCGCTTATTTTCGTTAGTTTGTCAACGAATTTGTTTTTTAATCGTTGTCTATGTAACAAATTTTTTGACCAAGGGCATTTTTGTCAGTTTGGGGGGCCTGGGAGCAAACATGGGGGCGTATATAGCAATTTTCTTTCTTATATATCTAGGTTAACTTTTTGACCCAAGCCCATTAACAAGTCCAACAAGCATTCTATCATAACTCTTACTCATTTAGTCTATTAAACAACTACTGTTACTATTTACCTCATATTCTTTTCTCTTTCTATTAATAAACCACATAACAATCATTAAATAATTCACAAATAAATCATAAATGGCTAATTAAATCTAACTAATAAAAAATGGGTCGTTTTACTTTTTTTTTTAATCAAGTAGCCTAGTGACTAGAAATTTCATCCCTATAATAAGGTGGATAAGTGGGATGATCGGTGTTTGAACCCCGACCCTTTGCATATATATTACGATGCCCAACCAACTGAGTTAAGTTCACAGGACCATTACAGTTACTTGTTCTAATGGTGTTTAATGTTTACGAGACTTAATTATATATATATATATATATATATGTCAATATGACAAAAATGTAGATAGTGAAAGTGTAATTAATTTGTCCGAAAAATTTAAGAGGACAATTATTTTGAAAGTGATGTAATTGTATTTAGTAAATAATAATTGAAAATATTTGTTGCTCCAAGAAGATATGACAAATAATAAAACCTCCCCTTAACAAAACGAATTATTGCCATACCGAACAAACAATGTAACAATATCATTAACACTATTTTATTTTATTTTTTACAAATAAGGTCTTAAAACAATGTGTTCGGTACAATTTGATATGTCATTGTCAATTTATATTTGAAAACTAGTTAAAGATGCGACCTTCTGTTTATAGTGAAATTTGATAAATAATCGCTAGTTTAAAATTTATTGCTTGAAGGATCAATTAGTAAATCCTGAAACTATAATTTTGTATATTGATTTCCAGAAAGTATGAACATTCATCATTCTTTTTGAAGTTTGGAGTTTTGAAAGCATGTAATGTAAAAATAACTGGTGAATCAAGTAATGAATAAACTTGACAAAAGATAGAACATTCATCATTCCGTTGTATTTTACAAACTCATGTTCATACTATCTCACATCCGACATAGAATTTCTTAGGTAAAATTATACATTTGGTCCTTTATTTTATTTTTTTGTAACATTTTGGTCCTTTATCTTTCATTTGTAACACTTTGGTCATTTATCTTATCTTTTTGTAACACTTTGATCCTTTATCTTTTATTTGTAACACTTTAGTTCTTTATCTTTTATAACATTCACATATAAACCCTTTTTTTTTTAATATTTTATTTTATTAAAAAAACTGTTAATTTTATTTGTTAAGATACCTTTTTATTAAAATTAAATAAAAATGTTTATCATCTTCATCAATTCTTTTATATTTTCATGTTCTTTAAAGGACCAAAGTATTAAAAATAAAAGATAAAGGACCAATGTGTTACAAAAAGATAAGATAACGGACCAAAATGTTACAAATGAAAGATAAATGACCAAAATGTTACGAAAAAATAAGATAAATGACCAAACATGTAATTTTGCCAATTTCTTAATACACACCCTCACGACCATCACTATTGGGTTTGGTGCATACATATAACGATGAGTGGCTTGATAGCAAAAACATAATAACAAGTGACCCAACGAATTTTGAAGAAGCTATGATAGCATCTTATAGCTGAAAGTTGAACCTAATTCAATTTACAAAAGGAAAATGATTAATAGTATTACGAAAGGTGAAAGAGAAGAAAAACAAGAAGGCAAAATTGAGGGAGCAATCTCAATGCCAACTCACCCATATTTTCCTTAAAAAGGGGAATTGTAGTTTTTTCTCTTTTTTAAAAAGAAACCGTATTATATTTTTGCAATTCTTGTATGAGTGATTCTTATTATTTAACACTTCTCTTTACAAAATTGACTTTCAAGGCTGTGATATCGTATGATGTGAGATTTTTTAACTCTTCTAAATTCAATCTGCTTGTAATGTTTCTTAAAATCTACTTGATCACAAGTGTCTCCTTATCTAAAATTGTAGAAAAATGATATTTGAATGTCAAAAATTTGTTGTCAAATGTTTTATTTTTCATGTATTTTAAAATGTGTAAAATATATAAAATAAAAAATAAGAACGATATATATATATATATATATATATATATATATATATTTGACTAAATAAAAGATATTCATTCATTCAAATTGATAAGAGTATATCGATGCAATACAAATTCAAAATCGCTAAAAACAAAAAGGATGAATCTGCGAACAAACTCACAGCATCCGTGTTAATAGCATAAAACGGCACATTGCATAAGCCTACATATTTGACTATATTGAAGTTTCCGGAATATCCATGCCTCCGGATCTGTAGCGTTGATGGCACGAAAGTCATTGATTCGATCTGCACTGGATCAACCTTAATCTTTCAACCTGAAACAAATGAACACCGCACCAAGACGGGACAACAATTCTCCGCACTAAGACGGGACAACAATACTATCAAAACAAATGATGAAATAAATAAAAACAAACGAAAGAAATACTAAATATATGTGAAAATCACACTTATTTAATTAAAATAGAAAGAAAACGATTTGGAGGGGTGATTTTAGGCGTAAATTGACCCTAAATCACCCATCTCTAGTATATCAAGAAGAAGAGAAAAAGTGGGCAATGGTTAGGATTAGAGAGGAGGAGGAGGAGAGAATATTTGATAAAAAATTAGGTTCTTCTAATACACACACACACACACATATATATATATATATATATATATATATATATATATATATATATATATATATATATATATATATATATATATATATATATTGTCAAATAAAACATACCTCAAAATTACTATTTTTTTTATCAAATCTCAAAATTTATTGTAGTAGTATACATACTTTTATTGGATTCATGAATCAATATGTCACAAGAATGGTGAAAATGAAAGGAAACAAAGAAAATAATAGTGAGAGTCACAACTCACGCGCAGCATCTACCACATATCCCCTCCCCCAGTTTTCAACTCGATCAATCCATTACTATTAATGTAACCTTGTTGATTTACTAAATTTCCACTTTCTTGGTTACTTTATATACTTTTTTCAGTATATATAACATCATAGCCATTAATCCAATTTTAGTGTGCATTTCACGTGAAATATGTCATGCCTGCCTTCCAAATTAGTACCACTAATCATCCAACTAACCTCATCTACCAGTGTGATCCAATCCAAACATGAGTGTGTACATTGAGATTTTTTTTTTTTTTTTTAAACAAGACGTAGTATGTAACTGATAGAAATAAATGAAGAGCGAAAGATACGTTGTTTAAAGGAGAAAGGAAAATAACCATTGAACTAAGTAATAAATATAAAATGTTATAAAAATATTTTAGATTAATATTTTTCTTTTAATTAAGATAATGAAAAAATATGTTTGATAGTTAGAAATTCTACCTTTAAGATGGATAAGTGGGATGACCAGAGTTTGATTGAATTCTGACCCATTACATATATAATACAAGTCCCAACCAACTAAGCTAAGTTTACGAGACTTCTTTCATGATATTTTATAAATAAATTTTATCTTTTAAGATTTATTGTATAACTAATGTATATATGAACTTTATTATAGTTTAAATATGTTAATTATGAAATGAACAGTAATTAAGGTCATCATATAATGTGGTAATCATATGAATAGATTTACATATGAAATAAAAAGTAGGGTCATTACAAAAAAAAAAAGTCAGGATTACCCCTAGACTATGGTCAGGAGTGCCGCGACCTAGGATCCAAGATTTTAGGGTCCAAATTTTTTGTATACTCCCTTATTTTACCCAAAGATTTTTTTTTTTTTATTGAAAAAATTTAGGGTGAGGGGATGGTGCCTCAGTTCAAGGCAGAGAAGACCTTAGGGGTCAAAGAACACTTACAAAGGTAATTACATTTACCTCCCTCCAAAGACACTAGCGGGGCTCGAACCCGGAACATCTCGAATTCAAGACCTGTCTTGTTACCACTAGACCAAGCATTTGGAGGTTTTGCCCAAAGATCTTAAAATATCAAGAATGAGTCTGATCTTAAAGTATAAGAATGAGACTAATAAATGTTAATTAAAAGTAAAATTTTCAAGAGGTGATATGTCTCTTAATGTAATTTTTATTTTTTGTCAGATAGCTTACTGGCTAGAATTCACCTCTTAAAGGTGAATAAGTGGGCATATCAGGGTTCGAACCCCGATCTCTGCACTTTACGTATAAATGTCATACTAACTGAGTTATGTTCACGGGACTAAATATGTTATTTTTTATAAATGGTATTAATGGACCTAAAAAAATTAAAACATTTTAAAATTTATTGTATAATTAATGTATCAAACTTTACTATCGTTTAAGGGTCCGTTTGATGCGCATGATATGATAGGAGTATAATAGGATAAAAAGCAGGATAATGATAGGATATGATAGTGACGTGATAAACACATATCATGTCATGTGTTTGGTGCACATATGATACGACACATGATAACATTAATTTATCATGAAGAAATAAATGCATTTTATATTGACATGATAATAAGACATATGTTATATTTAAATACAAAACTTATTCTAGTAAAATAAATGCATTTTTTTATAATAAGAATATTTTTAATTTTTTTTAATTAGCATTAAATAAACAATAATGCTAGATATAGCGACAAAAATTACAGCGAACTTTTCACGAATGACGTGTCCACTTCTTAACCATTCAACCATCTCCTACAACTCGCCACTATCCTTCACCGATGCATCACCTCAAACAAACACGCACGGCAGCAACATGTTCCAGCGACCGAGCGAGTCTCCTAAAACTTTTGTCAAGGTACACATCATGCTCGTCAACTGTGACGGGCGAACCGGACGATGGAGACCACTGAATTAAATAAAGATACGGCCATGGTTGATGTTGGATTGTACGATGGTAGTGGTGGTGGGGAGGTGGTGCAGGTACAGAATCAATTAGAGATGATGAGGCGGTGGAAAACAGAGCATGTGTGGGTGAATCGGGTTCGGTTAAACAGAGCATGATATATCATCGTTTTATATTCAATTTCCCTTTTACTTCCAATCTTCCATATTAGCAAACTGGACATATGATTCACACTCAATGGAATTATGAATTTTTAAGATTGTTAAAATCATCTCAACCATGTTTGTTTTGCGGTACAGAACAGAGGTTTGATTGTTACTTGTTGTTATAGCTTATAAGAGATTCCAACAACAACAAAAAAACAAAGTTCCAACCATTTCGTGAAATTTTGCGACATATGCTTTCGCTGCATATAGCGGCTATGTAATGAAAGTATTAGACAATTTCCAACGAAAATAATGTGTATATAGCATAAAAGACAAATTCCACATATAAATGTATGAAGTTGCTGGCAGCGGGAATCGAAGAAGGTGCATCACTATCCTGTTGCTAACCCACCAAAAATTAAGGATTAAAATAACAAAGAAGCAATAGGATATGATAGGAGTAGGTTTAATTTATCTTTTCCTATTAATGCACCAAATAATAGATTGAAGTAGAATATGATAATTTTATCCTATCCTGTCTCACTATCCTGCGCACCAAACGAACCATAAATACGTTAATCATGCGATCAACAAAAATTAAGGTCATCATGTGGTAATCATATGAATAGATTCACATGTGAAGTAAAAATTAGGATCGACATTACAAAAAAATGAAGTCAGGGTCACCTCTAGACTATGGTCAGGTCAAGAGTGCCGCGACCTAGGGTCCAAATTTTTCGTATAGTCACTTATTTTGCCCAAAAATATTAAGATATCAAGAATGAGACCGATAAATGTTAATTAAAAGTTAAATTTTCAAGAGGTGATATGTCTCTTAACGTAAATATTTTATTCTTAGTTTTATGTTTTATGCTCAATCAACATAATTTATTTGATTATTTTGTATAAATGGTATTATTTGACCTAAAAAAAATTTAAAACATTTATTATATGCTTTATTTTTTTTGGGTAGATTATTATATGCTTTATTTATTTAGATTATCGTCGGTCATTGTATTTATGCAATTTTTTTTCTTGTTTGGTGTCACTCATTACATTTTTTTTTTAAACTCATCCTTTTATTTGAATAAAAAAGTGAAACTTGGTAACTCCAATTTTCAGAAAAGAGTACATAATAATCCGAAGTTAGGCGAAAAAATAAATAAAATATAACAAAAAATTATTATATTGAAAGAACGTTCAATATATGGCGAATTTTTTGTAGTGGTTCTTTCAAATGTTTTAACCGCAAGACATGAGTTCATAATAACCTAGTTATGTATTTATTTTTATCATTATTGTTATTATTGTAGACATATATTGAATCTCGAAATTTTTTTGTGTGTATATAGATAGAATAGTAAATACTACATAAAATTCACCCGTACAAATAAAATATCTGTAATTTAAATTTAAAACACAAAAAATATAACTTTTTCTTACACAACAAAAAATGTAACTTAATAATTTGAACATTACCTATTGAACTAAAATTTATAAATGATTTATTCCAAAAAAAATAATTATAAATGAGTTGTATATATGTATATCTAACCACATACTTGGTGGCAACACGCACCAATTTCGAACCAGATACAGTCTGTGTCTATGGAAACTCAGACCGAGAAGAAAAGGAGAAGGGAGAACGAAACAGAGACCGGAGACAACTCAACTCAGCATTTTTTAACGGCAGGTCCTGGCAGCCAGGCCTGCCGGGACCAATGATTGTTCTCAATTGGAATTGTCGGGGTTTGAGCGGCCCGAGTGCAATTCCAAATCTCTGTAATCTTGCTCAGGGGTACAGACCAGATGTTTTATTTTTGTCAGAAACTTTAACAAAGGTGCGGAACATGGAAAGGATAAGAATTATGCTGAAATACGACTCTTGTCTTTCTATTGATGTTGAAGGAAGAAGCGGGGGACTGTCAGTTTGGTGGAAAGAAAGTGTCAAATGCAGGGTATTGAACTATTCCAGAAATTTCATTAACCTGCTTGTGGAAGATGAGGAACGAGGAGAATGGAGACTGACCTGTTACTATGGATACCCAGAAAGGGGTAGAAGACGATTGGCTTGGGACCTACTCAGAGAACTCAAAGATATGTCACCTTTACCGTGGTGTGTGATAGGAGATTTTAATGACCTCCTTTCACAAGATGACAAACATGGCTTGTTGCCTCATCCAAACTGGCTATGTACAGGATTTAGAAATGCAGTTAATGATTGTGACCTTACGGACATCCAGCTTGAAGGATACCCCTTTACTTGGATAAAGAGTAGAGGAACTGACCATGTGATCAAGGAAAGGTTAGATAGAGCTTTGGCTTCTACAGATTGGCTGATGAGATTTCCTAATGCTAAACTCTGAAATATCTTGTCCTCCCACTTAGACCATAGTCCAATATTATTACATTGCTCTCCGGTGATAAATCAACATTATAAGTATGCATTCATGTTTGAGAACAGCTGGCTGCAAGAAGAAGATATTGGGGAAGTCGTCCATGCAGGTTGGTTAGATGGTGAAGGCTTAGAAATCACACATAGACTGTCACAGTGTGCTGATAAGCTTCAGAGTTGGGGTAGAAGGAAAAAGAAGCGCTTTAAAGAGGAAATTTTGGAGCAGGAGGCTGAGATGGCGAGATTTAGAGATAAACGTGACACGGCTAGTGTTGCTCGTTTCCATGAAGCAAATCAAAGACATGCCAAGGTCCTTATTCAAGAGGAAGCCTTTTGGAAACAACGGGCTAAGATGCATTGGTTAAAGGAAGGGGACCTCAACACAAATTTTTTTCATATGTCTGCTACTGCGAGGTCGAAGGTGGAGAGGATAGAAAAGTTGCAAAATGAGGACAATGTGACAATTACAGGTCAACAAAATCTTTGTGATGTTGCTCGGAGATACTTTCAGGAATTATTCAAGCCAAAGGGAGGGGTTCTTGATCCAGTTATATCGCTTATCTCTCCTAAAGTATCAACGGAGGATAATGCGTGCTTGGAGGCTCCCATTACCAAAGAGGAAATTCGAGTGGCCTTGTTTCAGATGCACCCAGATAAGTCTCCGGGTCCTTATGGTTTCAACCCAGCTTTTTATCAGAATTTTTGGAACTTATGCGGAGATGAAGTCTTTATAGCAGTCAAAGAATGGTTGGAGAGAGGTTACTTTCCTTCGAATCTAAATGAGACTAATATATGCCTTATTCCAAAGTGTGATAATCCTAGCTCCATGAAGGATTTCCGCCCGATATCACTTTGCAATGTCCTCTATAAAGTGGTGTCAAAGATGCTTGCGAATAGATTAAAGGTGGTACTTGATAAGTATATTTCCGAGGAGCAGTCGGTCTTTGTTGAAGGGAGGTCCATAATTGATAATGCACTCATTGCCATTGAAATAATACACTGTTTGAAGAGGCGGACTAGAGGTGCTAAAGGAGAGCTGACCCTCAAAATTGATTTTAGTAAAGCATATGACAAGGTTGAATGGAGTTACCTGAAGGGAGTTCTTGGTAAGATGGGTTTTTCAGAAACTTGGATACAATGGATGATGTTGTGTGTAAGCTCGGTAAACTATTCGGCTTTAGTGAACTTTTAAAAAGTTGGTCCTATTCACCCAGGCAGAGGTCTTAGACAAGGAGACCCTTTATCTCCTTACTTGTTCATACTCGTGACTGAGGGTCTTACTTCGCTCATTCATAAAGCGGTTGCTAGTGGAGAATTACACGGAGTTAAAATTTGTAGAGGGGCGCCTATTGTGTCCCATTTGTTGTTTGCAGACGATTGCTTTCTTTTTTGCAGGTCTAATCTTTCGGAGGCAACTAAACTTACGGAGATACTAAAGGTATATGAGATGGCTTCCGGTCAAGAAATAAATCTGTCAAAGTCAGAAGTATTCTTTAGTCGCAACATGAGTAGAGCTGGTCAAGAAGATCTTTCATATATCATAGGGGTCAAGCATGTGTTGGGCACTGGCACCTACCTGGGATTATCATCTATGGTGGGGCGAAGCAAGAAGGAAACTTTTGCATACATAAAAGACCGAATATGGAAGAGAATCAATGGGTGGAGAAGTAGACCTCTATCTAGAGCCGGTAAGGAAGTAATGATTAAATCTATTTTACAAGCTATCCCGGCTTATATCATGAATATATTTCTTTTACCGGACACTTTGATTAATGATATAGAGAGGATGATCGACGCCTATTGGTGGGGTGGGGGCAGTAATAACAAAGGTATAAGGTGGCTCGCATGGGATAAACTAGCATGTCCTAAGGAGGAAGGTGGCTTGGGATTTAGAGATTTCAAAAGCTTCAATATGGCGATGGTTGCAAAGCAAGGATGGAATTTGATGCATAAGCCAACTTCATTGGTTGCAAGAGTGTATAAAGCTAGGTATTTTCCTAAAACTTCTTTTCTAGAATCTAACCTTGGTAACAATCCTAGTTTTGTATGGAGAAGTATTTGGAGAGCTAGACAAGTGTTGCAATATGGGTGTAGATGGCAAATTGGGGATGGGAGTAAAATCAAAGTAATGAATGAGCCTTGGTTGAGAGCGGCTCAAGGGCGGTGTTTAAATGCTCCACAAAATCAAAATATGTATAATCTCACGGTCCAACAACTCTTTCTTCCAAATATAAAACGTTGGGACATTGGGAAAATTAATTCACTTTTTTCGGAGAATGTGGTAAATGATACTCTTGCTGTCCCATTATTAGAACTAGTAAGGGAGGACAAGTTGATATGAAGTGAAGAGAAGGATGGGGTTTACTCGGTAAGGTCGGGTTATCGGAAAATTATGCAACAAAGGAATAGGGGTTATGGGGTGAGAAACATTGAGGGATGGAGTAGTATTTGGAAAATTCATGCCCCACCCAAGGCCAAACATTTGTTATGGAGAATTTGTAAAGAGTGTTTACCGACCCGTACCCGGTTGAGAAATCGCTTTGTCCAATGTCCGGAGGAATGTCCCTTGTGTTTATCACATGTTGAAGATGAATGGCATTTGTTCTTTAATTGTGAGGCTGCCAAGGAAGCTTGGCACGTTATGGATTTATCACATATCATCCAAACAACACTGCTACAATTTAATGATCCTAGAGCATTAATTTTTTCTATTTGCAGGCATGAAACTGATCTAGTAGCAAGCAAGGCAGCTGTACTCATGTGGTTTCTATGGCAAAATAGAAATAACTATGTGTGGAATGATGGCAAGTTGAGTGCACAACAAGTTGGCATGCAAGCATTAACCTTTTGGCAGCAATGGGCGGTGATCAATGGGTTGTTACAAGACCAGCAGCAGCCAATCCAACAACAAACAGCAGCCAATCCAACAACAAACAGCAGCTGCAGTTAGCATGCGATGGCAGCAGCCCCCCTTTGGCTTTTTAAAATGTAATGTGGACGCCGGTTTCAATAATGCGGATGGAGCTACCGGATGGGGATGGTGTTTACGTGACTCTTGCGGCCATTTTAATCTTGGAGGGACCAACATAGTAAAGTCACCACTCACCATCTTGGAAGGAGAAGCTATGGCTATTATAGAGGCAATGGAGGAGATGATGCATAGAGGCCTATCCTTTGTCATTTTTGAAAGTGACTCAATGATAGTAGTGGATGCTATTACTTCTAGACATGAAGGCATTTCTGAGTTTAACATTTTGATTTCACATATTTGATATTTACTTAGTTTGAATAATTACTTTGAGGTTAAGTATATCAAGCGACAAGTGAACATGATTGCTCACTCTCTAGCTAGAGCGGCCTTGTCTATGTCTAGTCGCCGTATTTTCGATTTAGCTCCTCGTTGTATTGATACTCTTTTGATTAATGAAATGTCTTAAGTTTGTTTCTGTCAAAAAAAAAAAAAACCACATACTTGGTGGAAGTACATAATTTCCCTTTTACGAAGAAAATAGTACACAAACATAGTCAATGCTATTAAATATGCCAACCGTGCCACCGCGTATTCATTTGAAATTAGTTATTGATGAGCTGTGTTAGAATTTTGTTTTCTGTATAAACTGTGGTAGAAATTTTACACCTATAATAACATGATTTTTTTTTTTTTTTAAAGGAGCCTATAATAACATGATTAAAAAACATTAAAACAATATATTTGATTTGAGATGGAGAAAATATTACTCTGAACTTTATGTATTGATTTTTGGTCATGCCTTGAGCTTAACAACTTCTTTTTGACTGTCATATCATAGAAGCCATTGCATTCCATATCTACATTTAATATGAAGACACCTAATTCTAGTTAATGCATAAATCTCTTTGTTAGACACGTTAAGGTTCATGCACGTAAGTTGAGACTTAAAAAGATGATAGTCTCTCCGTACCAATTTGTTTGAATCATTTGACCAACACATGCATATTAAGAAAATTGTATAAATAAATGAAAGATATTACTCCCTCCGTAACACTTTATAAGCAAAATTGACTTTTTAGGTTAATTGTAGATTTAATGTATCCGGTCTATATTATAGACCAAATACATTAAATTTACAATGAATCTAAAAAATTAATTTTGCTTATAAAGTGTTACGGAGGAAGTATTCATTTTACCAAATTATCCTTGTATACTTTCTATGCACTTTTTAAGTGCAATAATGATTACTCTAAAAAGTAAATTTTGCAGGGGTAGAAGTGAAAATACAATTAAATAATTGTAAATAGCTCAAATGTTTTGGGATAATTTTTTTTACAAATGACTCAAATAAATTGAGACGGAGGGACTATGCTCTGAATTGTTGTATTGCGTGCAGAATTGAATACAACAAAATTGCATAAATTTTGCAATTCCATAAGTAGGTTTAAGTGTTTTTCTTCCCCTTAACTTCATTTATTCTACACGGATCCTCTCTCTTTAAAACTCATCAAATACTTCATTAATTCTAGACGATTTTTATTGATTGGGAGTTTATTGAAAATCAAAATTACAACCGGAGCTCTCTAGCTAACTCACTATTAATATTATTTGGGAGACGAAATATTTTCACCAAGATTTGTCACAATTGTAAAATTGCTTGGAGGTATATCTGTTGAACCTTCTCTTTCATGCTCATGATAGAATATAATAGTATTTCATTAAATTATAATTATGTTTGTAATTATTTTTCATTACGTGTAATTATATTTTTCACCGTCATCAAAACTTGAATCCTAAATCTCTAATTTTTGTAATTCTTAGCTCGAATAAGTTGAACTATCCATCTTATCTTCCACTCAAGTGATATAGGGTCCGTTTGTTTCAGATTTTAGTTTTATTTTTTCCATAAAAAAATCTATTTTTTTATCCTACTTGTGTTTGTTTCAGATTTTTCAAAAATCATTTTAGTAAAAAAATCATTTTTTCATCAAAATGATAATCTATTTTCAATAGCTTTTATCAAAAAAAAAATTTTATCACTCATCATCTCTTACCATCTTAAAAAAGTAGATTTTTATAGTTGTAAACAAACAGCAAATAGCTTTAGATTTTCTTCAAAATCTCTAAAAAAAATCCTTGCTAATGTATGTTGTGTTGTTAATTTATTTGAACCATCTATCTGAAATTTGTGTTATACGTGACTGTGATATTCCTTATGCGATGAAATTTATGTATTGTGCTGTGATAAATTGTTCTATAGGTCCTTTTGAATACTATGTAAAAATTTAGGAAATGGATTGCAAGCAGTCGATTGTCATGTAGTCAATTAAAATCAGACGGCTCAAATTTAAATACAGTATTGATATTTTAAAATATTTAAAATTCTGATGTTAAATCTAAGCTGATCGATCTTAATCAAATTGTTTAAATTCAACTGAATGCATGCAGTCAGCACCCCTGACTGCACCCAATCCAGATTCAAAAATTTATGATCCATATATATGTGGAAGTGTACGAAGTCCTACAAAAGGAGTGTCCCCTATTTTCTTTAGATGAGAACGTTTGGACTGATCATCAGTAGTAATTTGAGCTTAATAAAGGTAAATAGATAGTGTGACATGTATGGTAGAAATTTGTGTCATTTGGTCCAAATATAATTTTTGGTTAGTGTGTTTAAAAAACATGTTTGAAGAGAACAATTGTTTGAATAAATTTTGATTATATAAAAGGATTATTCTTCATAATTGTGTGGGGAAACACTAATGGCTTACAAAAAATCATTAATGTTTTTTGTAAGTAAAAAATTTTCTATGCATAGTCATATCGTGACTAATCATTTAAGGTAACTAATACTTATTTAAAATGTTGATCTCTTTGACCATATTTTTTTTTCATTCACACCGACTAACGATCGAACTATGAATTAAATAATTAAGAGATTCAAATATTTACCATTTTAGAAGATAGTAGTGTGACGTATGCACTATGCAACCATAATAAGTCCAACAAGAGATATAGGAATATTAGATATAGGCTAGTTATAGATTATTTTCTCCACGTACAGTGAATGATCGATCTAGTTGACTTAACTATTTCATGCATATTAATATATAACTTTGACCATTAAAATTTTTAATTGTATATTATTGCAACAAATTCTACAATATCTTATTTATTAATATTTGTTTTTATTTATTAATAAAAAAATACGATCAAATTAAAATATGTGAATAGTGTTCAGGATCGGTTCTGACTTTTTGGAGGCCCGGTTTATATATTAAAAGTAGATTCTTGATAAAAAGTTTTAAAAAATTATTTTCTATTTAAATCATTATTTTTTATTTCATTGGAATTTTTTTCACTAAACATATGATATTTTATGAACATTGATAATATTTAACCATTATTATTAGGCCTTAAAATTAATCTGCTGAGTACATCGAATATTTTATAAAAACTAACAAAATATAACTATTATTAAAGAATCTCAAAATTTTAAATTGAGACCTCCAAAATTTTGAAGCCCGATACCGTCGCTTACCCTGCACTCATATGAGGGCCGGGGCCTGATAGTGCTCATAATAAAATTGAACCACCTTTAATAAAAAAAAAAACAACAACTGAATCATTAATTTTAGAAGATTATTTTCACTTTCATGCGTTGAAAATCAACAAATTTTTAAAGTGTCTTATAAATTAATATTTTCTAAAATAAATAAGATGTCAACAAAATAGGCCTTAAAAATAACTTCATAACTAGTTCATTTCAATTGGACAAAATAAAGAGAAAAAAACCTAATTTATTTCAATGAAAAATTCTTAAGTACTTCAATTTTTAAAATAAATAAAAAAAGTTTATAGCTGTTAAGTATTTGAAGTAGTATTTATTTCATATTTCAGATAAGTATAAGAAATATTCACACGTAATTAGTGACAAAGTTTCCAAGTTTTAATAAACAAAATCAGAATGATTTTTTTATTGAGTCATGAGTTGTGAATGAGTGTATGCTACGTTGGTTGGATAAGAGAAACAGAGGATTAGTCTCCTCTCATTCATTAACCAGCTGCCTCCCTCTGATTCCGAATAATATTGAGTCCAGTATTGACCGCTGAGGCTAAGTAGTGGGAGGGATAGGATTTAACTATGGTTAACCTTAACCTTAACCACGGTTAATTATTTGACTATAGTTAAGCACAGCCTATAAAAAGGACGTTACATAGTTGCTAATTTCCATCATCCATTTGTTTTTCTCATTATTACACCAACCTTGCATTTCTTATGCTTGATTTTTCAATATTTTTCTTTCTTTCTCTTTAGCTTTTTCATTTTCCAGATTTTCTCAGCATCAATCTAGCTACATATTTTCTGGTTCGTTCTGTTTTTTTGTACAATGTTGTTGTCTTTCTTATTAAGGTTACATATTCTTATTGTTTACATGTGATTTGGTTATTAATTGGTAGTAATCACTAATCATGGCACTACAAGAAATATGATTTTTCGTAACGGTTTTTTTTGTTACAAGTTGCTGGCAAAATTACATTTGGTTGTTTTGTCAGCAACTTGTAACAATTTTTAATGAAAAAAATTGTTGTCAAAAATCATATTTCTTGTAGTGTGGGTTAAACAATTTGATAAAATCAAAATATTGAATGTAACCACGTTGTCATTGCGTTGTCGTATTGAATATTGAATACATATATTTTCAATCTGAAATATCAATATTACGTGTAACTAATTACGAAATGAACTTTTTTGTGTGCATGTTAGTCTATCCAAAGAGTTTCATTAAACAAAGTGCATGCTTGATTTAAACATAAATTTGTCAAAATTATCGTTTATTGTTTATCGAAATTACGGCAGAACACTGACTTACCGTTATTTTGACAAATCAATCAACATATCAAACATGCACTAAATCACACTGATTTTGCATAAACTACTTTAGGGTTCGAACAAAAGTTAATGTGTCACCGTGATTTTGTTAAACTTACGTGACGTGAAAAATGTATTAATGATCTCTTTATTATTTTTGCAGAGAAAAATATTGAATTAAGAAAATGGCAGAAAACGGGAATGGGAGTATTGCAACAGAGAATGGGAACGGACTTGGAAAGATTCACACAAAGAAACATCATAATGGGATTTGTCATGATGATAGTGGTCCAACAGTGAAAGCATCAACAATAGATGAACTTCATTCATTGCAAAAGAAGAAATCAGCACCAACAACACCGAATTCTGGAACTTCAACTCCATTTGCAAATCTCACCGATGAAGAACGCCAGAAAATGCAGCTTCAATCTATTAGGTATACTATTCTATTCTTGTCACATTTTTTAATTGATTAAAAAATAATTAGAACAATATTTGTCACATTTTTTATTACTACAAAACAAATGGTTACATATCCATAAAAAACGGGTAGTATCTGGTGATGGTAAAGTGTGGCAAAGCGGTGAGGTAGTTTAATTTTATTAAATTTTGTGCTATCATTTATTTCACTTTATTGTATGCAAGATAAAGTTTACACGTTTTAGTCATATAGATGGAACAAAATATATATTATTATATTTATAGAAATTGAAATATTTTATATTTATGTGTACGTTTTTTTTGGTAAGCTATTTATTTGTATGTAAGAAAAAGTTTACACGTTTTAGTCAAAGAACAAACAAAATTATATTATTATATATTTTATCATAATTCATGTATCTAGTTCACTTTTTCAATTTAATTACAAATTAATCACACAAAATTTAAGATAATATTTTCATATTTGGATTCTTGTCATGTGCCCTAAGGGCACATGTTAGCAAGACCCTTATTATATTAATGGAAAATTTATAAAAGTCATGTTATATTATAAAAAAATTAAAGTTAAAACGATTTTTTTATGATATAATACGATTGTTTTTCACTAAAATATTAGTACCTTTTTATGTAATATCTTTACTTTTTTTAATGACACACGATATGCTTTGAAATTTTCTATTAATATATTTTGCGTTTTTATTTTAAAAGTTAACACGAGTTTTTTTTTTACCTTAAAAAGCTAACAACAGTTTAAATCTTAATTCATGTTAAAAACATGGATAAAAAAATAAATATTAAAATTAACACAGTGAGTCAATTAACTCATACGTTGTATAAATGTGTACGTTCAATTAACTCAACTTACCTAAATTTATTTTAGTATTAAAAAGCTTATCTGAATTTTTTCCATTCGATTTTTTTCTATCCAAAAAAATTTAAATTATGTGTAATAGTCACCAAATTAATTTCTTTATTTATTTTTTTTTAGAAAAGTCAATAGAAGATGAACGGAAAATCCGTTTAGGCAATCTTAAAGGTAATAGTAGGAGCAAAAAGGGGGGTTTGTGGGCCCATTTTATGTGACGCCTTGACTACGAAACTGAGATGTATCTGACGGTGCCAAATATTCTGATTCTCTCTCTTGTTGCTTGCGTGATGCCAAATCACCTTCTGTCTCACACACACGTTTGCATATACAATCAGTTTTTTATGCCAAAATAAAAATTAAATATTGTTAATTTTTTTTTAACCAATTTTGGACTATAAATTGTGAATGAATATATATTAATTAACTTTTATTTTCTTTTGTTGAAATAGTGCATCTCTTGCATCATTGACAAGAGAAACTGGACCAAAGGTGGTGAAGGGAGATCCAGCTAAGAGCCAAAAGGTAGCTCATGTAACGCACCACCATCATATTAGTACTCCAACCATTGCTGTTAGTGACAGTGCTTTGAAGTTTACACATGTTCTCTACAATCTCTCCCCAGCTGGTATACTGTTATACTCACTTAATATGTTTAATTATTCAATCATATCATGCATCATAGTTACCAATCATATCTAACAATTATTATTATAAATAATAATTGAATGATTTATTTTAAAAATGTCACTTTCTTACATTATTAAAATGTATAACAAATAGTATCTACTATAATTGGTTGACATGATTAATGTCAAATTATATAATTGATTTTGTCGATTCAAAAAATATATATAATTGATTTTGTATTTTTTCATTTTATTTTTCGATTTGGTGTAGAATTGTATGAGCAGGCAATCAAATATGAAAAAGGATCTTTCGTCACATCTAGTGGAGCATTGGCAACACTTTCAGGGGCTAAGACGGGTCGTTCTCCAAGAGACAAGCGTGTCGTTAAAGATGATGTTACTGAAAGTGAACTTTGGTGGGGAAAGTAAGTAAATAGTCACTAATAATAATTACTATTTTTTATTTGATACTCCTATATATATATATATATATATATATATATATATCTTTCAATTTTATTTGTTCTTATTCCTTTTTATTGTCAAGATATTTGTTTTTATTCCTATTTGATGCTATAATAATATTGTGCACAAATTGTAATTAATTTGTAGGGGTTCTCCTAACATTGAGATGGATGAGCAGACTTTCTTGGTGAATAGAGAAAGAGCAGTTGATTACTTGAATTCTTTGGACAAGGTGATCATTTTCTCTTATCTTTTGACAAAAAAATGTTATTATAATAATCTATAACTATATATGATGAATAGAGAAGAAAAAAAACTATATATAAAAAGATAGAAAATTATTTTTAAATAATCAAATAAAATTTTGTAATTTCTATAAAAAATAAAATCAATTAACTGATTGTTGCCCGTTTACCTTTAATTCATATGTAATTACTTATTTATTTATATATATATATATATCATTTCAAAAAAAAAAAAAACTGATTGTTTGTTTGCACGCTAGTATAATAATAATAATAATAATAATAATAATAATAATAATAATAATAATAATAATAATAATACAATAATAATAAAATTTATTAAAAAAGTGATCACATAACATCACTTTCACACAAAAAAGGAGTGATAACATTTTTAAATAATGTATGTCATTAATTTCATGGGTGTTAAGATTGTGACTTAGATATGGTACCTATTTGTCATTTTGTACAAGTGGGTTTTGCTTGTGACACAACACTATCTTCAATCTTCATGATGTAATTGATGTTGAGCTGTCACTTGCTTGCAAATGGATTGAGTTTTCTGTGGTGCTTTGAATTCTAGTATAGATATGGAGATTTTTTTGTCACCTTTTTGCATATTGCTAAGTGATAGAATTCCATTTGTTAAGAAAATCATCACATAGCCTCAGAATTCATGCAGAGGGAATACGTATATATGCTTTCAATTTCCTTTCACAGTATAGAGCACCATGCCTATATGGTGTGCTAAGTTTTGTCCCTTTAGAATAAGGAATTGATTACCTCCATTAGAAAAGCATCTAATTGTTCCTTAATTTATCTTAATCCTCTGGTTTTAAGGGAAAGAAGCGGTGATGATTTGGAGTTTAGTCGAAAATAAAAAAAGTTTGATTAAAGATTGTTTCAGTCAAAATTTGAATTCGGATTATCCTGATTCCTTTGTCTTAGTTAAGATAGTGACATAGAAATGGTCTCTATGATTTTGTTTATATTATATATATTTCCTCTTATTTCAATTAAAAAATGAATTATTCAATGAATGGTAAATATTGGTTTTTTTTTTTCTTCTTGAAACATTGTTGAAGAATATTGTCTATTATCTAATCTTCTATCACTGTTGCTACAAAAAGACTGAGTAGTTTTGTTCCTTTTTATAATTAAGGGTGACTACATGCTGAGTTGGATTAATTTAGTTTTGGATAAGAATTTTTTTTATTAAACTTATTTGGGTTGAGGGTTTTTATTGTTGTCTTTTATTTATTAATTCAAACTAATTCATTCCAATTGGACAAGTTTGAGAGGTCAAGTTGATTTTTGTTATCCTTTTAATAAAAATTCACAAAAATAGTGTCATCTTGGTTCAGGTCAAACAATACAGAGTAGTACATTTCTTAGAAATTTTGCTTGATAGAAGAATGTTTCAAATATACATAAAAACGAAAGTGACCTGTGCGAATGCGCGAATGCACAATTATTTTACTAGCAAGAGTTAAATAAATAATAACAATTTTGGTGACTAATTAATTTTAGGTGTTTGTGAATGACCAATTCTTGAATTGGGATCCAGAGAACAGAATCAAAGTCAGAATTGTCTCAGCTAGAGCATACCATTCATTGTTCATGCACAACATGTAAGTAAAAATTAAATACTTTACAAAATTGCCAGCACTAGTTGTTTGGTTTTCATCTCTTGTTCCTACAAGCCGAAAAAGGTAAGTATATAAGCTCCGCCAGATAAGTACCTTATATCGTTGAAAGCCTTATAATAATTTTAAATAAAATGGTATGTGAAAGCATCAATATAATATAATGCAAGACATCCCAACTATGTGAAAAAGTCGATAACTGGGTTGGTTACAGGTGTATCCGACCCAGTCCTGAAGAGCTGGAGAATTTTGGTACTCCGGACTTCACTATATACAATGCCGGAAAGTTTCCATGTAACCGTTTCACTCACTACATGACATCTTCCACTAGCATTGATCTTAATCTTGCTAGAAGGGAAATGGTTATCCTCGGCACACAATACGCCGGGGAAATGAAGAAAGGTCTTTTCAGTGTCATGCATTATCTCATGCCTAAGCGCCAAATTCTCTCCTTACACTCTGGTTCCAATATGGGCAAAGATGGCGATGTTGCTCTCTTCTTTGGACTCTCAGGTATAGTATTCAGTGTGGCTCCTCCCACAAACCGGCCGTGCGCCCCCCGATATATTCCCTTCCTTGTCCTATACTCCACTAGATATATACTTAGCCATCAATACTAGTTATGGCTTTTGTTCTCATTTTCTTATAATTCTAATGGATTTATTTATTTATTTTGGTTCGAAATAGGTACCGGAAAGACTACTCTTTCAACTGATCATAATAGGTATTTGATCGGAGATGATGAGCATTGTTGGAGTGAGAACGGAGTCTCCAACATCGAAGGTGGCTGTTACGCTAAATGCATTGATCTCTCCCGGGAGAAAGAGCCTGATATCTGGAATGCAATTAGGTTTGGTACAGGTATATGCTTATCTCTGACTAATTAAATAAACACATTTCGCGCCACAGTCTATATCACAGATGAATATATTTTTTAAAATATTGAAATATATTTTAAATTTTTCTTTCTTTTGCATGGTCAGTGTTGGAAAACGTGGTGTTTGATGAGCATACTAGAGAAGTTGATTACACTGACAAATCAGTTACAGGTAAACAATGACTTTTTTTGATTAAGATCGATGGTTGACTTCATCAAATTTGTTTAATGGTTGACTTCATCAATTTTGTTTGTATAATGACTAAGATGGTTTCATTTAAAATCATTTTTCAATAGCTGACAACATAAAGATGACTAAGTTGTTACTTTGTCTTGACATTTAACAATTGACTTCGTACATCCTTACAACATGTACTTTCATATGTAACAAGTAATCTATATATTATTCTGAAAGGTCACTTTGTATTAATATGTAAATTAATAAATTAAAATATAAATATAAACCTCCTGTTATTTAGCACAAGGGATAAGGACGGTATTAGATAAAGACACAAACATTATGATTTATAAGATAAACAAGTCAAACCTCTATTTGGCAACTGCATAATTTTTTATTGAATTTGTAAATTTGCAAATTGTAATAATCCATTATAAGAAATCTATGTAACACTGACACTTCTGATTAAAAGCATGTACAGTTGACACGACACCGACACATATGATCAATAATGTGTCCAGTGTCTGTGTCAGTGCTTTGCAGCAAGAAATCTCTATAATTGCATACTTACATAAGGTAATCTTTTATTGCAGAAAATACTCGCGCAGCCTATCCTATAGAGTACATTCCAAATGCAAAGTTACCATGTGTTGGACCTCATCCAAAGAATGTTATTCTTTTGGCATGTGATGCTTTTGGTGTGCTACCACCTGTGAGTAAACTAAATCTGGCGCAGACCATGTACCATTTCATCAGTGGATATACTGCTTTGGTAAATACTAAACTAATTTCTTCAAACATAGTACTTTACTATTAAATTTATATTTGCTAGAATCACAAATTCACACAATCAACACATCAATAATCGTTGAATTGAGATCAGACGATGTAGAAAACGTTCGATTTTGATCCAATTGTCACTGATGTGCTGACTCCGTGAAATGTCGCCTCAATTGTATAATTCTAACCATTTTTTTGAATAATAAAAAAATAAATATAGGTGGCCGGTACTGAGGATGGTATTAAGGAGCCACAAGCAACATTTTCAGCTTGTTTTGGTGCAGCATTTATTATGTTACACCCTACAAAGTATGCTGCAATGCTTGCTGAAAAGATGGAGACTCATGGTGCAACAGGGTGGCTAGTTAACACTGGTTGGTCCGGTGGCAGGTATAGAATTTCTCTGTAAATACTATTATCGTGTGATTGTGTTGTAGAAAATCTAAAATATTGTTATTGCATCGATGCAGCTATGGTACCGGGAATCGTATCAAACTAAACTATACTAGAAAAATTATTGATGCTATTCACAATGGAAGCCTCCTAGAGGCAGAGTACAAAAAGAGTGAGATTTTTGGCCTTGAGACTCCAACTGCAGTGGAGGGTGTCCCTTCGGAAATTCTCGATCCCGTGAATGCGGTAAGTTATCCTATAGTCGATCAATATACTAAACACAGTTCGATCATTCACTTGGTTTTCTTAAAAATCTTTAACAAACGAGATATTAATAATCGGTGTTTTTTTATGGATTGCAGTGGTCGGACAAAGATGCCTACAACGAGACATTGTTGAAGCTGGCTGGATTGTTCAAGAAGAATTTCGAAACCTTCACCAACTACACAATTGGAAAGGGTAATGACAACCTCACCGAAGAGATTCTCGCAGCTGGTCCGATCTTTTGAAGCAATGTTGTGCTGTGTGTGGGATAGGGATTGTTAGGATGGTAGAATAAATGTGGCCTTAGAATTATATTGGTTTGGGTCAGATTGATATTTCAAGTTATTGTCTTTATAATTCTGTCATATGTGTTAGTCTTTATATTTTATGTCTTACCTTACATTTTTATGTCCTTATATTATAATGAAAATGCCATCTCCTTGATTTTTTTTAACTTTCTCTTATCAACAATTTGCTACTTTAAATCGTCTCACGATAGTGAATTCCCGAGTTTGAACACTGACTAAAACAATCTTTAACGATTCAATGGAATTCAAGATTAGTAGAATTCTTTCTTCTAGGAACAAGATGGTTAAGACGAAAAAATTTCGCAATTTCAAATATCATGACCTACCTATAACCACAAATTTAGGTCTGCACCATACCTTCCTCTGCATCATAACATTTGTTTTTGTTCTAGTTTATCAACCAACAAATCATAGGCACACATGCTTAATTAGTCTAACTTTAGCATAGCTAAGTTATTTTATGCTTTGTAAACAATATATTATAGAACTTTTTTTTAAAAATGTTAGAGAGAGCACCTAATTGGTTAGGTTAGAGATGTATATGAATTTTTTGCTTAAAAATTTATAATTGATATTGAGTTATAAAGCTTGAATTGAACATCGATCATTTTAACAAGGCAAAACTGAAATAGCATAAACAAATTATTTTATCCTTCGGATTAGTCGATCCTTAGACTGGATACCGAATTTTTTTTAAAAAAAAAACTATAACTAACTGTGTTAACAAATTATTATTATGTATTTTTTGTTGTTGAACTTAAGGCACATGAAACATGTTACTTCTTTTCGTTAAATGAATCAAGCGAGATGAAAATTCAGCACAAAGAGTAAAGAGGTATAGGGTGATTGGGGTTCATTTGTGTAGAGTAGTATATTTGGAACTTGGAAGCATTGGAATTGACTAACCATGTCACATGTAAGAAGTAGAGTGATTAATCATCTTAGAGAATCTATTTAGTTTATTGTTGTTATAGACTATTTTCTTTTATCAATGTGTGGTTGAATGTCTTTTGTTTTTAGAATAGTGAAAGATGAGTGCACCAAAAAAAAAAAAAATGAAAGATGAACATTTTTGTTCTATTTTACTCGCATATATATTTAAAATGACTAAGAGTCTGATTAATAGCAAAGATAAAGTAAAAGTATAATAAATATATCATATTTTATTAATCCTTCGGTTTGATGCACCAAAGAGATATCATTTCATTTACAATCTATGCCTTATTGTTGTAAATAAAATTTACGCGTTCTTAAAAAAAATTTCACATTTTCAAATTCACCAATTCAAATAAAAAAAATTCTCCCTTTTTTTTCTTCATTTGGATGGATAAATCTCATCTATTAGATCATCTTCGATGAGAAATATTTTGTTTCATAGCATATGGTGCTAATTAGTTATCCAAGAAGAGAAATTTGTATAGACATTGTCTCTCTCTTGGATGCTAAATCCATCAACCACTTGCTTTACAATTTAAAGGAAAAGAATATTCTACCAAAAAAAATAAAATAAGAAAGTATTCCTATCTACTAAGACTCTGTTTGGATTGATGGTACAGAATGGAGCGGAGCGGAGTTCAATATAATGGAATGGAGTGGAATGAAACAGAATGGAACGGCGAATTTATTCTATTGTTTGGATATTTTATGACGGAGCGGAGCAATTTTACCATTATTATTTGGAAAATTAATGGAATACAATGAGTTATAATTTTTTTATTCCAATTTTACCCTTTATTTATTTAAATTTTCTGCTCAATTCAATCAACATACTTCGCAAGATTAAACCCAAATCACAAACTTACTAATACTTGAATACAGTAAAACAAGTTTATTTCTCATTTTCTTTCCAGCAATTTTTTTTTTTTTTGACAAATTCCCAACACAATTGATTGATATATATATATATATATATATATATATAACACAATTGATATATATATATATATTAACTACTATATAAATTCATTAGTACCTTTGTTTCCATTTTCAGTTAACGACCATACAAAAAAAAAATGGAACATCATTTATAGTACACCCTACGTATGAGAGTTTACTATTATTAAATCAATCAAATTATTATTCATAGCCACATAGCAGCTATCATACGCAAAATAAGATAAAGTATAGATTGCGAGCAGGCTGCGTGAATGTTAATAGAAGATTTGAAGGGGTAAAATTGTATTTATTTAGTTGTTGTGTTCCATTCCATCATGTAGAAGCTAAATTGGGGAGAATGAAAAATTGAAGGAATGAGTGGTATTGGATGGAATGTCTTCCATAACGTTCCGTTCCATTCCATTCACATTTTATTAAACCAATCAATGGAATCTAGCTCCATCTCATTCCATTTCATTTTATTTCACCACTCTCCATCAATCCAAACATAATCTAAGTGTCAATCCAAACATAATCTAAGTGAATAAGTTATGTGTACACATAAAATTCATTCATTAACTTTGATAGAGTTGTTGGATTGAATGTTTATTGCTTATCAAGTATTGACATTAAAAAAAATTATGTGTATATATAATATTTATGAGAGCCATTTAAAAACCTCTTAATAGCAACATCATTGAAGATACTAAAAAAAAAAAAAAAGAGGTTTCAAAAAATCATGGTGTAGTTTGTAAAAAAAATAAAATAAAAAAAATCATGGTGTAGAGGGGTTCAAATCCAAACCGACCCAAATTAAAATCGTAAACTGACCAAAATAATCGAAAATTGCATAAAACTAAATATTTTTGGAAGTCATTTTGTGAAACCGCTGGATTGGATCGAATTTTAGATTTATTTTTTAAAATCAATCCAAATCGTATACTTGTATTTTCATACTTATTTATCATTTTATTAGTAAGATATATTTTTGTTCCTACTGTGGATACATATATACCTAACTGATATTGTACGTACCTGGTCTAGGTCTTAGATTTTATGAGTTTATGAAAAAGTAAATAAAATGATAACTGACTTCGGAGATTATGTTGGAAGTTGCCTTGAAAACAATGTTCATAACATATGTTCAGATGCTGGTTGATGAGCTGGGCGCGGCCTTGAGAATTTTTGGTGCTCCAGAATCTGCCAGTTGTGCGGGGCGCAAGCCTGGCAGAGCTGGCCGCGATGCCTATTTATAGGCTGAGCTCGTTTCCAATGGTTTTAAGGGAGTTTTAGGGTTTTGCCGTCAATAAAAGGCTAAAATTTCAGAGAGAATTGCTCTTGGTATAATCCTAGGGGTTTGTGCAAATTGTTTTTGATTCACATATCATCGTCTCTATCCCTTTTATTATTTGGTTGCTTGTTACGTTTGTCCCACATATCAAGTTTCATTGGTGTAAGTTTATTGTCGAATTCACAACATATTCTATTTATCCTCCCCTCACTTAGGCCATAGTAGGTTCAATCGCGGAGGAGGTTACCTCTCCCTTGTTTCTCTAAGTTGAAGCATATGTAATATCAACGCCAATTGGCATACTTGGTTGTTGTTTCATGATTTTGGGTCTAGGCGAGATTATATTTGTACACAACCCTAAGCACAAGACATTGATGACGAAGTACTTAAGATAACTGTGATCATAACGGTACATATGAAGTTATATCGCTACAATTGCATTAATCTATAGTTTAATTTTAATATTTTTAATATATTTTTTTTTACTACTACTCAATAGTTTAATTTACTTTATTTATTTATACTATTTCTTATGTTTCAAACATAATTGACAACTATCATTCCATAATGTTTTTTTTTAACATATTATTTATTATATTTTACATTAAACCTATAATTTTATGTTGTCTTTATAATATTAATTAATTAATATTTAACAAAACATTACAATCTCTGTAAAAAAAAAATTTACAATATGTAATTTATATATTTAAATATCGATATAAATTTAAACCGCACTAAATCCCATCAAATTTTTTAATTAATCATTCAAAATAAAAACAAATCACAAATAATTTTGTATTTAGATAAGATAAATTTTACTAAAAAATCATTCCAAATTAAACCTCAATCATGTTAGTTCGTGAGAAAAAAGATTAAGAAGCTTAAGTACAGTTATGGGCTTTGAACATAAAAGTATATAAGGGCCCAAATACAGTTGTAACAATTATTATTAAATTTTGTCGAAATTTTACACTACAATCCGAGGGGGGAAAAGAGATCATGGAAAATTCTGGAACAACAACAAAATAATAAAAACACTATTCCCCCTTCCAATATTTCTTCCCTTTTTTCCTTTACAACCCTATTCTCGCAGGATTTCATTCATTCATCATTCCACCGCTGCTCAATTTTTCACTTCCAATCAAAGGTACTTTCTTCCTCAATTTCATTCCTTTTCTTTTCCCATTACATCGTTTCTTCACATCATGCTTTTCAATTTTGTTTTTTCCCCTTTTCGTTTTCGCGATTTATTCAATTTTCCCCCAAATTTCTACTCGATTCGGGTTCTAAACATTGTATAACTGTTTTTTTTTATGCGAGGCTTCAATTTCGTACTTTGATAATCTTGGTGTGTAACAATTTGGGGGAAAATAAATTCCAGCGTAATTATTGAAAACCCTAATTTTACTATTTTTCTGGAATTTTTCATTCCTTTTTGTTTCTTCTGTGTTTAATTTTTGTGTAATTCACTTATTTTTAACTCTGTCAGTTACTTTTGCTGAGCAATTCAGCTTTGAATATAATGTTAATTGCTTTGAATAATTATTGGTATATTTTTGTAACCCTAATTTTGATTTTTTTTTTTGTTTTGGGTTATTTTTCGTGTAATTCACTTTTTTTAACACTGTCAGTTCCTTTGGCTGAGAAATTCTGCTTTTAATCTAATGTTAATTGCATTGCTATGTGTATCAATAGAGCAGGATTTTTTTCTTCTTCTTCAATTGGATTCTGATTTGATTTTTAATTATTTTGTAGCAGTTGATCTGATTCTCTAGTTATGGTTGAAACCGCAATGCGGGGCTATGATAGAGATGGGTATGATGATAGAGATGTAAGCATTCTCAACTTTTACCGATTGAGAATTTGAGATTTGTTAACATTGTTTTTTCATGTTTTCTTTATGAATTGAATGTGGCTTTTCTGATGACTTTATTTTGTTTTCGTCTCTGACTACTTGTTCTCAGGAATATGAGGGTTACGATGATTATGAGGATGAAGAACTGGAGGAAGGGGAGGGATATGAAGAGGAGGGAGGGGAAGAATATGTGGTGGAAGAACCTCGGAAACCTACTAAGGAAGAACTGGAATACCTTGAGTTGAGGCAGAAATTGAAAGAAACAATTAGAAACAAGATGAAGAAGGAGAATAGCACTTCCCTTGCAAATTCCGGTGCTAGAAAGAAGCAAATTCATCATGATAAGTGAGTATTGGAACCAACTTTTAACCATATACACATGGTCATATTGTATGTTTGATATTCTTTTAACATTAATGTTTTGATGACACTCAATTCCTAAAATAATCAGGGAATATAGATCTGGTTTATGAGTTCAATACAATTTTAGTTTACTCATTTGTTGGTAAGTCCTATTGCTTGTTCTACCCACCACTGTATGCCATTGCCCTGGGGCATGGTAGCAGTCAATTTACATTAAAATGTTATTTTTTGTGGGGCATTTTGTATTAAGTCCGTTGTTTCAGGAATATAAACTCATTTTATATTTGCTTCACTTTTGGAGGCTTCTTTTCTGACATATTTGCGACCTTTCTCCATCTCTGATTATCCCCATATAAACTCATTATATCCATTTTTTTATTATTTAGCTGAAATTGTATTTTCGAATTTGTCATGGTTGGTGTTGCATGTGTTTAGTTTTTCAGCTGTCTTTTATTTCCTATCTGTAACTGATCGTAGTTGTAATTTCAAGGCTATTATTTTTTTTTACAGTTGTGCTTGTGTAACTATTAATAATGCATATTTTGTGCTCTTCAATGATATGGTCTGTTGTTGCATAGCACATACAATATGTGAAATATGTCAAGAGGAATAATTTTGAAATACTTGTCGTTAATCTTCGTTTGTTGCTGCTGCAGTTATGGGTCTTTTTTTGGTCCTTCTCAACCGGTTATTGCACAGCGAGTAATTCAAGAGAGCAAATCATTGCTAGAAAATGGTCATTTGGTGCCCAGGCCTTCTAAAACACCTCAAGTTGTATGTATTCACTACCTTTGTTTTTCCACATTCCTTTTCCAGTTTTATTATTAATTTATACTGTGGAATTTTTTAAATGTGATCTTGTGTGGTAAATTAAATGCATTGTTTCTTTTGTCTGGTGGCTCTTTTTTTTTTCTTTCTTGGTAATCCAACCAAAATTTAAGCTGATAAACGTGTTGCCTTGTTTTTTTCCTTCTCCATTTGTTGGGGTCAGCTACATCGATCAATATTTCCTAAACAATTTTTCTTTATGGTTTGGTCTATTGTTATATTGTCAACTTCTCTCTACTTATTAACTATTTAACCTAATTTGTTTAGTTAACTTTAACTCTCTTCATCGTTCTTTGAATCTAATTTTCTCAATGCCGTTCACCTACTGTTACTTGGGAAATGCTATCCCCATTGCTTTGATGTCTTTTTTGCTTTGTAGTACATATGTTGTGCAACTTTCTCATAATAGTCCTGTCTACAGAACAAAAGTAATAATAATAAAGTATCTAATGGTGGAATGAAGTCTTCAGCTAATAAGCAGCCACTGAGGGTCAATGAGGTATTGTAGCTGCTGTATCCATTTTTTTTAACACTCTAGTCATTATCTTCTAATGTGATGAACTATTGGTTTAAGCAGAAGCTAGTTAAAGCTGAGAAACTCAAGGTTACTAGAGATTATTCATTTCTTTTGTCTGATGATGCGGAGATTCCTGCTCCATCAAAAGATCCTCCATCTAGGAATACATCTATGCGCAGTTCTGGTATGTTGCTGTTTTTATGTGCTGTGTGGTGTTCAATTGTGGGGGTTTGAACATATTTTATTGTGATTAAGAAACTTATACAGGGTTTTTGCTGATGTTAAAGTGGGACAAGCAGCTCAAGTTCCAGGAAAGAGTAAACAGTCTTTTAGCAATGGTGCCAAGCTCGTTCGTAGTACTGGTGAGAACCGGAAACCGGTAGCCGGTGCTAGTCATTTAGCTCCTAAACCACGATCCAATTATAAGTTAAGTTCTACCAGTCAGGCCAGTAAGGGATCCACAGATTCTAGAAAACAACTTGGTAGCAACAATGCGAATGGACCAGGCCGGCCGATGTTGCCAAAAGGTGTACCTTCAAGGATGCCTGTTAATACCATGGGGAGTAAATCAGTCACACCTGGCATGAGAAATGCCATGAATGGTGTGCAAAGGCCACCCCCTTCAAAGGTTTCGTCTTCTCTTCCAAAGCATGGTGTGGACCAAAGAAAAGATGTACGAGAACAGTACAAACCCAAAATATTACCAAGACAACCAGTTGCACCATCAAAAGCTCAGGTATAATGATATATACATATGCACACATATACACAATTTCAAGGACCCCCTTACCCTAAAATAACCTATGAATTTGATTCACTGATACAAATCATGGTATATGTTCAATTGCTTAACAGGTAAGTAAGCCACCGCTTAAACAAGTTCCTAAGCGACCTGATTTACATAATCAGCGCCCCAAGAATAATGTTGGGAAACGACGCCTTGATGATCATGAGGAAGAAGTGGATTATCGCAGTGTGATCAGATCAATGTTTGGGTAAGTTTTTTATGTTGAAGTCCCCTTTTTTCTAGTTGTTGGTGCTTGATTTCTGTGTAGTGTATTGATAATTGAAAACTTCCAAATGGACAAGACTTGTTTTAATGACTGAACATCCACCATCATCTTTTCATTTTGTATGATTTATTTTAACTGATATTGATACTTTTGTTGGATTTTTTTGCAGTTACAACCCCAGGAATTTTGTAGATGATGATGATGATGCTAATATGGAGGTAGGCTTTGATGAAATCGCTAAGGAGGAAAGGAGAAGGTAGAAACCAAACTGTTCCCATTCCTTCTATAAAGCATAAACTATGATATTTACGTAGTTCTTCCATCATATTTTTCCTTTTTCATTTAGAAGAGTGTGAAACCTAGTACTTAAGATAAAACGTTCTTTTTTTTTTTTTTTTTCTTTTCTGAAAATGGGTGTTCTCTGAATTTTGTGTGCATGCTTATAAAAAAAACCTTCTATCTACTTGTTTTTTTGCTGAATTACATGTATTTTTTCCTGCTAATGCACTGAGGGAACAAAGGACATTCAACACACTTTTTTGTTTTAGTAATAATTTGGAAAGAATTCTGGCTACAAACTCTGTAACAGACTAACACACTTCTCAATACACTCTTTTCCATCAGTTGAAATTCAAATGAGATCCTTATGAATTTCAATTAACAAAAGATAGTGTATTAGAATGTCTGGTGGTGAGGCATTTACTGTTAGAAGGATTATAATTTAAAGCTGCTGTGAGAGTCTTCTCTCATTTTCCTGATGTCTTTGATTTGCCTTGTAAATGGTGATAATGTCCTTCACTTGTATTTTCTTACTTAGGGTGGGTTTGTTTGGTGGTTTTAAAGAATGTTATTTAATTTTTTGTTTTTACTAATGCAAAATTTCACTGTTTTCTATATAATGTTAAACAAAATAAGTATTAATCTAAACAGAAAAACACTTTTGTAGTTAAGTAAAAATAAAAAATATTTTCTAAAACATGCTATGAAGTAATCTACTTCTAGGCTAACAAAAATATTTTGCTGATGATTGTGTATTTACATGCATGCAGTGCTAGAATTGCTAGAGAGGAGGATGAGCGGGAAGCGAGGTTGATAGAGGAGGAGGAGGAAAGAGAGCGCTTACGAAGAAAGAAGCGTAGACTTGGCCAGTAGTAGCAACAAAGATCTTACTTAGGTTTCAAATTATGGGGTTTGATTGTTATGAAATCTGAATTGCTGAATTCATTCCAATGGTGAAAAATATATTGTGCCTATGATCAAATCAAATTTTGGGCATTGAATCCAATGGTGATGAAAAAGCAAGTGATGTTTTTGTCAAGCTCGTTTGTATTATATTTTGTAATTTGTAATAATGCTAATCATACAACCAATGATTGCAATTTTTTTTCTTATTGTTACAAAGGAGGCAACTGATGTGGAGTTAGTTTGATAGATTTTGCCTTCAACCGTAAATTTTATTTTGGGTAACATTGTTTTAGATGAGATATTTTTTACTTTAATAATGAAGATTTTTTATTTTGTTTACATATAAGTTTAATACTCTGGTCCTTTTTATAATTAACACCTTCACTGCTCAATTAACCGTGTTTGTTCATATAATTGAATCACAAATATTTTACTCTTGATAATAAGAAAGGAGCTAGGGTAATTCTAAATTTAATAAACTCCCATATATTATTTTCAAGTTATTTTAATAAACGGCACCTGATAACTTACAAAAATGAAAGATATTTAGTCTTGTATCAAATAAATATATTTGCAGCGATATTTAATTTGATTGAATATATAACATAGGAATGTGACTCCTCTAAAGTGAATATATGATTAATAGTAATCGTTAATAAATCAAAAGTAGATATTACTACAAGTACATCTTATTCTTAACAAATTATGAGGTTGTTGCAATTACAACACTTTATTTCATTATTTTATTCAATTTGGAAAATTCAAATCTATAACAAAGATGATATATTTGGTAACAATTATTTTTTCACGAGTATATATTTTTTATTAAACTACAAGTAATTTATATCTTACAGTTTACTCTTGTTATCTATTATCAAATTATTTGTTTACTCTTGTTATCTTAAGTAAAAAAATTAAATACTATTAAACATAATTTTTTTTATATCATTTCATATATCAATTAATTTATCAGTTAATTTTTATTAAACACTACAATTTAATCGGTTAGTTTATTACTTACAACTATCAATTAGTTTATGATATCCACTATAACTTCATCCATGATTAACTTATCAATTATTTGCGATTACAGGTCACTTAACAAGATACATTATTTTCACTAAAAAAACTGGAAGATATGGAACACCAACATTCCTCGTGAGTTCACCTGAACTTTTATTTTTGTTTTTGGTGAAAATGAGGTTTCCTTAACCAATGTTTTAGTAACACTTTCATTTTGATTGGACACGTGTATATGCAAGTTGTCTTGTGCTTTTTGGCCTTATTGTAGTTTCCATATTTTGTAACAATATTACTCTTTTTATTTATGATAATAATAATTTCTTTCTTCACTTAGTACTTTAGCATTAATTACCATGACATAGCTGAAACTGAAACCAGCTCAGTTGAGTTGAGGAAGATATTAATATTATGGTGGCATTATTCAACTCAAGTATGCCAATTTTGGGTTTTTCTTCTCATTTTCTTGTTCATCTTCCAAAACCCATTTCACTTCCTCCTCTTACTTGTTACAGGTCACACTCTTCTCACTTTCATCAATTCTTGCACTTTACTAAAAAGTTGTCTTTTTTTTTTTCGGTATTGATCATTTCATAATTTATACAATTTTAAAAATGATTCATATGTTAGATTATTAGAATTACCAGAAAATTTTAAAAAAATATTTGAAAGTTGAAATTAGCTTTTAAATGAAGTTCTGCTGTTTTATTTAAGCTAATTTAACTTTATTTTAGCTCATTCTTCTTGTTTCATTTTTGTATACTTTTCAGGAATAAAGGAGATGTCAATAGCTTACATGAACAAAGGTAACTTTGTTTTCTTTTTAATTGTATATATTAGCATGTTTCACACATGAGGCTATAGTTGGAAGCTAATGCAAGATTCTGTATCTTAGGTTAGAGGGTAATAAAAATGATGACATGTCAAAGGTATGTTGCTTTTGTTTCAAATATGTTGTGTTTTATAATTAAGGTCAAATCGATTGTGGGAGTATCTGAGTTCGAATCCTGGTTGAATTAATCTTTGGCCAAGTCTTGCTAACCTCCCGACCGAATTTTGGATTGTCAGTGCCTTATCACCTGGAAACCAGTGGATTAAGACAAAAATACGCTGTGTTTTTTACATTCCCCCCCTGTTTTTGTTTTTAACCCTCTGGTTCCTAGGGGAAGGGGGCCCTAGTAGTCCAAAGTTCGGCCGGGAGGTAAGTAAAGTCTGGCCAAGAAATTGTTCCACCCAGGAATCGGACCTGGGTTCTCTGAAAATCCGCCCTTTGGTGAAGAATGTGAAACATGATAACACGAATGATCCGTCCTCATTTCATTGTTTTCTTATTGTTGTTTTTTTCCCTCTTTTTTATTTTAGTCATTATCTGATGATGACAAGAATGTGAAACATGATAATATTTGGCAATTGTTCAGAGAAGCTCAGCAGAGTTAGTTCTTTCACCTCAGTTCATACTTGTTGTTTTGTTGAAGAATGTTTCGTGATTTTTGGTGTTTTTTTCATGCAGACATACTTTACTTAAACAATCAACGCCTTGGTGCCATTGAAGAACTCAACAAAACAAAGAAAGAAAAACAGTCCCTATTAGATAAGATTAAGAAATTCGAAGCAGAAAAGCATGAGACAGCTGGTAAAAGTGAATGTAGATTAATGCTTGTTTTTGCTAAATAAATTGAACTATATATCATTTTTCATATCTTTGCTGACAGAAATTTAAAATAATTCATCACTAGGATGATTAATTGAACTATTGTTTCTGTTTGTATTTTGTAAACCAGATAAACTATCAATTTGTTCCGAATTGTTGCTTCGAATAGACTCGATGGTCCTTGGCGGCGTGATTAACCCTGCAGAGGCATCTGACTTTAGAAGTTTTGTGTTAAACCACAAACTGAGTGTGGCTGATGTCTTTAATGTCATCTCGCATAAAAGAGATTCCGATCTTCTGGGAGAACTTCGTCACTTTTCAGATCAAAGCAAAAAGTAAATCATTCCTGCAGTTTAAGTTTTCTCGCTCTTCATTTTTGCTTCCTTTGATCGATTTTTAAAATCTGATTGTTATTCTTTGTATCAACTTCATTCAGGAATGGTTTTCATATTATTCACATTTGCACAGAAATGACACCATTGGTCTCTAGAGGATCGGTAGCATCATATGTAACCGGCATATCTCGCGCACTTCAAAGAAAAGGTCACCTTGCAGAGGTTATATTGCCCAAGTAATTAACAAATTAGTGTCCTTGTATCTGTTTTCTTGCTTCTTCTGCTATTTCTAATTAAATATCTACCAAAGTATGCATGAAATCTATAAGCTATTTTGTGGTCTTTATGAATAACTTTTATTCTATATCTCTATATTAGTCTAATAGTTCTCCGATATTTATAATTCTTAAGTTTAGCTGTATCTAACTACCATGTAGGTATACATGTTTAAACCTAGATGAAGTGCAAGGGTTGCGTGAAGTTAATGTGGAGGCTTACTCGTATTTTAATGGTCAATTACATGGAAACAAAATTTGGACCGGGTTAGTTTGGCTTTCTTTTCCCATTTAATTACCGTTGGTCTGCATATAAAATGAATGTCGAATAATATGTGCTAGTGGTTATAAAAGAATTAATGAACCTAATTAGAGATAAAGTTTCATGTCTTATTTCTTGTTTAAAATCTACTGATGTTGCTTTCCTTTATACTTACCCTTAGTGTATGACAGTGTTGTTTATGGCATTGGAATCACTTTGATTGAGCCATTGGACTATTCGTCCTTTTTCAGCCGTGAGATGATATATGATTACCCCGATGATTTTGAAAGGTAAATGAAATCCTGTCTGTATTGATTGGTTTATTTAATTTCCATCTGATATTATGTTAAGACCAATAAAATTTAAAAATTTGAAGTTCATAAATAGCTAATTAAATAGTTTGAAATGTATGTTATCAAGGGGAAATTTTGAAAAGAATTAAAACTAGCATGGTTTCTTCATATATGAGTTTTTGAGCTCGACAATATATACTTTGATTGCTGCCAATGTTGCAATGAAATTATGACCATATTTTATGCGCATTCGAACTGTGTTCGAAAAGTGAAATAGAAAGGATACTCTGATTAACTGGTATCTAATCAGTACTTTACAATTTACGTATCAGTGAGTGGAAAATAAGATCTGATCAGATTAAGGTTTTTCCATCTATTATGTATACAAAATTGTCAACAATTTTGATGTGAAATCTGCTTCGGTCAGGTTCTCTTACTTTTGTCGCGCCTCCCTGGATTATATAGTAAAATGTGGGAAGCAGCCTGATATACTGCATCTGCATAACTGGGAAACTGCCATTGTTGGGCCCCTTTTCTGGGATATATTTGTTAACAAGGTAGTTCTTGATTATTTTTCATTTGTAAATTTTTCATTTCGCATTTTCGACAAAGTTCTGTTATTAGTTTAAAACATCTTAGAATGACATGTCACTGGCTACCTGCTTTCTGAAAAACTTATAGATGTAATGAGTAAGTTCATATAATTGGCTTCATGTCATGTCACCTTTTTTGGAGTTTATCTTCCGTATATTTATTAGAATAAATTGATTCGTGGTTTGAATCATGTGATTTGATACGGTCAACTAGCTAGCATGTAATGAACCACATATGACTTTGAATTTTGTAATGCATGTATGACTGTATGAGTCTGTACAATTTGTATCACTAATATGAATCGTGATTCGATGATTTGTTATTTATTTTCTTTCGAGCTTTTCTTTCATCATTTATCATCAAAGAATTCAGAAGTCTATTGAGCTTAAATTGTAATGACCAGTTTCCTCTTTTGTTCAAAATAAAATTATGGTATTGTCACATGAATATTATTCTTCTGTTTCTGGTTACTCATAAAGAAAAAAAGTAATCACTTTCAATATTCTCAATCACTTGTTTTGTTCAGGGACTTGGAGGAACCAGAATATTACTGACATGCCACGACTTCAAATCACAGGTTAGCCGCACAAGTTTCCATAGTGGATATGCATTTCGTATCGAGTTTTCTTAATCTTGACACTTCTTCCAACTGGAATTTGCTTCTAGTTTGAAGGAAAATTCCATTTAGTTTGTTTCGGAATTAACATTTTCATTTGATAATGTCAGTGTTGTAATTATTGGATGTGCTATATATGTTATAGGGTATCGAGCAACCAAATAAATTGGCCTTGTGTGGACTTGATCCTTCGAGTCTTCATCGCCCTGACCGTCTCGAAGACAACACTAATACACAATTTGTCAATATTTTAAAGGTGTTCTCTTACTCTTATATTCTCCATCGCTCCTCATGCTTCAGCATTTACTTGTTCAATAACATCATTCGCCGCATCGCAATGTTTAATTTTTTTGAGTCTGCCTTCAAATTTGCAGGGTGGAGTCGTCTATTCAAACAGAGTTGTCATAATGTCATCTATCCATCCAAAGCACGCAATTGTTCGTAATTTGAGTCATGAACTGAAACCTACTTTAAATGTTCATGGGTAAGTATGATGCTGTATTATTTTATTTTAGCGTTTTTCAACCTATATGATAAGCTCTTCATTGGTCAAAATATGATAATCTCTTATGTTATAAGCAATAAAATTTAGTTATTTGTCCAAACATGGCCTATCCTTTTCCCTCCGACTTTTCATTAGTATATAAAATGGAGAATGATATTTGATTGCAGGGACAAGTTGACCATAGCTCCTTATGGATTTGAGAAAACAACATGGGATCCTTCGACGGACTATTTTCTTCCGGAAAATTTTAATGCTGAAAATATGAATGGAAAAGCTGTTTGCAAAGTTGCGTTACTGCAGCAGCTGGGGTTATCTGAACATTCTTCTATTATTCTTGTAAGTTGTCAAGTCTATTTGAAACTATAACTTTTATCCAATTTTCTGCATGGTATTTACCGTAGCTTGTCTATTCATTACTTTTATCAGGTTGGATGCAATTTTCCAGAAGGAGCTGATATTGACGAGAAAAAGATAAAGGATATCGTTTTGAATACTAAGCAGCACGATGTCAAGGTTTCCATCTCTACAAAACTTATAGTTGCAAATTTACAATGCTTATAAGTTATAATTAAACTTCCTCATTTACTGATATATAATATAAAAAGAGAAGCTCTAAAAACATAGCAGTGTGCATATGAACTTTTAACCGTTTGCTTAGGGGGAAAACACGATACTTATTGGTCCTCATATTGTTATCATAAAGAGGAAAAAATTTTAAGGAAGCCACTTGTGAATAGGTAAAAAAGGTTTCCTTATATAAGTATACAACAGTAACAGGTTAATATTTGAAGAACCAACAATGCAATATGAGAGTGCTCATGTTATACTAACACAAGTGACACCAACGACATAAGCCGAAATTAGTTAAGTAGTTAATTTGTTGTGTGGTAACTAAATATTGAATCCTCGCATCCCATTGTTATGGATTATTTTGGTGGTCTCCATATTTTTTCCATGCACAAGGTTCAAACCCGAGGGCCGAGACCTTGCTTAAGGGATTCGAGTCGAGTTCCAGTTGGACAAATGTAATGTTGGTTAGTGAGTTTGTTTATGTGTTTTGATGAAAAAAAATGGTTTGTTAATCAGTTTAGTTGTTTGACTATGTAAGAAACACCAAAAACAATTAATTGGAAAAAAAAAATTAAAATTTGACAGCTGTGGGATTTGAACCCACGCCCTTTCGGACCAGAGCCTAAATCTGGCGCCTTAGACCACTCGGCCAAACTGTCTTTGATGAGTAAACTTCGTTACATACTATACATATATACTAAGTAACAGGCTTTTCAATTTTCCTCAAATGATGTTTGTTTTTTGTTTAACCCAGGAAAGAATTACATGCTATGATGCTACCATTTTAGAAGTAATTATAAAAACAAATACACGTGGAATTTTTTGTATATTTATTAATCAATGTAAAAGATGACCACTTCTTAATTTGAATGTATGATGTCCTTAAGATGACCACTTTTAATGAAGACCCTTTTTAACATTTTATATTCTAAGATGATGTTTGTTTTGAATGATTATTGTTTTTTCTCCAGTTTATATTTATGGAGACCAGTGAAAGACATATCTTGAATCAGGCACTAGAATCACTTCAGAAGGAACTCAAGGTTGCCCCTACACTCTTAATTTTCAGATTATTAAAAAATTCATCGCGACTGGTTGCACGCTCACGCAAGTATTGATAGCTTCGGCATATCTTGCTATTGCTATCATTGTTACTTAGAAGAATAATGAACATTTTAATTTAAAGCATCTGGTCATAAAGAAGCATTATTATTATATTAAGCTATAGGAAGCTCAATTAATAATATATATTTAGCCTTATGTGCTACTAATTAACACTGCAACTCCATTCAAAATTTTCAGGATGATGATAATATTACATTTGTGTGTGCATATGACGAAGCTCTATCACATTTATTATTCGCAGGATCCGACATTATATTGTGTCAATCTTTTCTTGATCCTACTGATGAAACCCCGGTAAGTCAATGGTTTGGCTATCAACACGATTTATCATTTATATTACTATGACGTCATTGATTAATATAGTCGATTCTACTTAATGGAATAAGACTCGGTTGTGGTTGTGGTTGTTGTTGTTGTTGTTGTTGTTGTTCTATGTCATGTTAATTGAATCATAACTTTTTTAAAAATTGAATATTTAGCTCAAAGCTTTAAGGTATGGAGCAGCTCCAATAGCAATTGGCCCTGAGGCTCACACAAACAGGTAGAAGTTCATAAAAATATTTGTTACTTGTGCATATTTGTCCATTCTTGTATAACACTAACATCATTGATATTTGATAGGAACTTCATACACCATGACCAAGAGGCTACTAAGTACTCAATGTTAATCAACAATACCTTTGGAAACATGTCGCTCGACCTTGCGATTGATGAAATTGTATGTAATTTCTTGTGCTTTTTCTTATTTCACTTAATTTATTCTACTTAGTTAAAGTCATGTCCAGTGTCTAACACGTGTCAGTGTCTGATACATACATCTTTTATCAATTCTATTTTATTATTATCGGTGTTTACGTGTTCGTGTTGTGTATGATAATGTGTTGCTTCATAGGTTATGAGTCATTAATGATATAATTATCGACTTTGATATGATGTAGAAGAGTAACCCATCCAAGTGGAAACGAAGAATAATGGATGCAATGGCACATGATTTGTCATGGGATGGTGAATGCTACGAAGTTCATGTGGCAGCTTACTCAGCTATAAAGAATATGTGAAGTGGGTGTCGGATACATGTGATTAACTAGCTAGCTCGTCAAAATTGGAATGTAGTAGAATTTGTAATCCATTTTTGTTTATTACTATCTCCAACATAGGGGAGAGCATATGACATACATTTTCCTATGGCACAGGTAAAATTAAACTAGGTTAAAATTGAAATAAAAGGTAAAAAAACTATAAGTTATAAGTTTAAACGTTATTTGAAATAATATCTGCAACAAAAAAAAAAACTATAAATTAGTAAAAACAATTGTTATTAAACACCTCTAATTTTATGAAACAAGTTTATAAGTTATAATCTAACTTTTTTTTTTTTTGGTGGTGTATAATCTAACTTATTTATATTACCAAGCACTAGTCCATGGGTTGATGCTTGGAAGCAACTTGACCATAGGTTTAGGTCTAAAAAAATTTATCTGTTCGCAATAAAAAAAAAAAGCTTTGGAGAAAAAACACAAGGGTATTTGAAAAAAAATTTATGAAAATAAGACAATAATTTTATAACTTATAAAAAATTTAAGCAACTGTAACTTGGTCTCTGCGTAAAATATTTTTACACATATATTCAATAAAATTAAATTACATTACATTATAGTATCAATTTTATAAATCTATTTCTGCAATATCTAAAAGAAAATGTCAACATGTCATGATTTAATTGAATGCAAGTTTTAAAAAAATATATTATCACTCTCGTTGTATACAAATTAAAATTATAATTTAAAGTTTGTTTGACCTGACTTTTTTAGATCTTAAAAGCTATTTAAAAATAAAAATAAGAGTTTTCAGAAGAAGAAAAAAAACTAAAGTTATTTGACTAAACAAAGCCTAATACTAGAATACAACACTAAAATCTTGTATTTTATATGGAGATTCAGGATTCGAACCCAAATCTCCTACTTATTCATTGAATTTCTAGATATTAGACCTTTGTTGTAAGATATTTAAACATTATTTTTTTTACTAAAGACACCTTAAACATTTAAAAAAAAAAAAAAAGTCATGCTAAACAGTGCCCCGGGGCACTTGTTAAGTATGCCAAAAAAGGAAATAAAAAATAAAATTAATATTGAAAACACAACTTTTTTATATTTTTAAGACATTAAATGCACGCGTTTCGAGACATAATTTTTATTTTAGGGCCCGTTTGGCCTGACTTTTTTTAGCTTTTTATTCTCTTTAAATGAGAAGTTGGGTCAAACATATTTTTAATAAAACTCTTAGTCATAAAAAGCGGCTTTTTTTCACAGTGTAAAATTGAATCAAAAGAGCTTATAAGAGAAGAGGTTAAAAAGCTACTTTTGAGAAAATTTTCGGAGCTTTTATATAAGGAAAATGCTATTTTGTAAGAAAATCTATGGAGAAGAATTGCAAAAATAAATCTCCACCCTTGTTTACATCAACTACCCCCCATGATTTCCACTAAATTAGGAGATTAAAATTACATCATCCTATAAACTAATACTATGTGTTATTCTTGCATTTCTTCTCTAAAATAATTCTTACTAAATAGCAATGCTATTTATATAATGCACCATTCGATACTTGCTGAAAACTTTTTTTGTATTTTTTATAAAATTTTCCTTTTAACTTTCATGGTATACAATTATATTCATTTTCCACTTTATCATTCAATTATCTTATCACTGTTTACCTTTTCTTTTCTCTCTTTCCCTACACTATGACACATGGGACACATGGGTACTGCTACTACACATTAATAAACTCTCTTTTAGATAATTTCTCTTTAATAATTTTTTTTTTAGAAAACTTTTTTATAAGATAACTTATGAATCTTTATTCATACTTGTCTTTTATTTTTAAAATATTCATTTATTTATTCAGTTGCTTGTCCTAAAAATCTTATCTTTTAAAAATATATTTTACCAAACAACTTTTAGCTTAAAAATAATTTTGAAGCTAAAAAAAAAATCACAATTACCAAACAACTTTAGTTTTTTTCTAAAAACTCTTATTTTCACTTTTAGCTTTCAGATAGCTTCTAAGACTTAAAAAAGTCAGGCCAAACGGGCCCTAAAAAGTACTTCCAACTTTCTTTCGCTTAAACTATACTAGATTTATAGCCAACCATGTATGGTTTATATTGTTAAAATTATATATGAGTTGTCCTATAAATTATAGCTCAATTAATAAAAATTGCCAAAATTATAGGTTGAATGTCGTGACCCGAATTCGAACTCGAAATTTCACAATTATATGAGTTTAATTTCAATAAATTACTACATTATTTAAGACAAAAAACATAAATAATATATGAAGTTTTTTTATAAGGAATTATATATGATTTAAAGCACCGTTAATTTCCAACTTTATAATTTAAGCAATTGTCAATTTGAAACTAATAAATAAATGAAACTAAACTAGCCACATCCTGTTAATCCCCTCTCCCTCATTTATAGGCATAAACGTGGTAACAAATAGGATCAAGCTCACATCTTAACAACTCCAAGCTAATAATCCTATCCTATAAAAATTAAATCCACAAGTTTATTAAATTAAATTTTGAATCGGTAAATATTTAGAAAGGAGAATTCTATATATATATATATATATATATATATATATATATATATATATATATCATTTAAAAATATCATTTAAACTTATCGATTCACCTAAACCTGCAAAAAAATTATCTATTATGACCATATCATCTTCCACATCATCAGCGACAATTTGCGCTGACGATGGCTTCTTCCTTGTCGAACCAGCAAGGGGATGTTTACGTATTGGAGGGGAGTGACTATGTTCACCGAAATATGTTACTGTGAACATATTTGAGTCTAATTCGTTCTGCTCAACTTGTCTTTTCGCAAAACACTCTTTTGAACTGCTACACTTAAAATATTCCCTGTAAATCAATCACACAGACACAAATAAAGTTTGGTTTATAAGTCCAAAAAACAAGGTTTTTAATTGTATTAAAATTGCAAATGAAAAAAATTATAATTAATTTTATTAAGGTGTGTTATAGCAATGTGTACCTCTTTGAACCATTAAATTAATATATTTTATTTATCATGACATTAAATTAATAGTTTAATTGTATGATTTACAAATTCATTTTTTATTTCTTAATATTTTCTCTTTTCTCTTGCGGAACTCATGTGCTCTACAACTACAGTTTTCTCTCACTATTTCATTTTTTTTAAAGCGTATTTTCTAATAAACACAATATTATTCTTCCATTCAAGGGCATATCTTCTTGGGTGCATATATTTTCATATAATTTGGAAAAACAATGTATATATTTTCATATAATCGTTCCATTCCAATACATAGCATATCATGGGTGGTAGTCTAATGGTTGAGCATCAAGGCTTAATTATACTATACATGGCAAAGGAGGAATGTGCTCAACATTCAACACCCGCTTACTGCTGTTCTTCATTTTTTTTATTTTTTTTATTTTAATGTGTTTTGGTCAAGCCCTCTTCAAAGTTTTATTCAATCATGTATTCATAAAACTACAGTGTTATACCACTCAACCATCCAATAAAATACTATATTTAAATGGAATGTTAATAAACAATTTTAATTTACAAAAATAAATAAATAACAATAGAGGACTTTTTAAGCGATTGGAATGTGTCACAACATCTTCAAATAAACCTATTATTATGTAACACCTAAAGCTTTCTCATGTACCGGTGTTTTACAAACTTTTTATTTTAAAAAAATTATTAAATGATTGAATATTAGTAATATTCAACAAAATTTTAAAGTATTATAGTGTTTTTTTTTTATATACTAAAGAAATAATAATAAAGAAAAAAAGTTAACCTTGGATATGGCGAGTCATTGATATGTTTTTTACCATATTTTCTCCATGCCCATATATCCGATGACAGATTCTGAACCTTCACTTGACATACCTTCTTAGGCTGTACCATCTTAGGCTGAATCTTCCTGTAATTTCCAAAAACATGAAATAAAATGAGTGATTTGTTAAAAATGTAATATTGCAATTTGAACAAAAAACACACACTCAATTTACCTTTTTTTAAAGTTTGAGGTTATAGCAGCATTATGAGATTTCTTACGTGATTGGTATGGCGGGTAAAGAGAGAAGTTGGAAGATGGTGGTGAAGTTTCAAAACGAGAGGAAGAATGTGTTGATGAGGTGGCTATTGTGGTGGAGGAGGAAAAGGTGATGTAGGGTCTCACTATTGCAAATAGATCTCCATCATACTCCATACTGTTCTCTAGAGACAAAGTGTTCCGTTAGAAGGCGTTGAATTGTTTAGAAGAGAGGAACCGTGATAACTTGACCGAAAATATATTCCTCTTCCCACAATAGAAATAGCTAATTTGTGACTCAACAAGAAAAATAAAAAAAGAAATATTTAATTTGGTATAATTAATTAAGATGATAATTTGATATTTGAATCACACCATACCTATTATATTTTGACACTCATAATTGTAAAACACATCTCATCTATTATATTTTTCAAAATTAAACCAAGATTTTTTTTTTGTATGATATATATTTTTTAATCATTCGGAGTATTATTTAACCATGTAGAAAATCCTATTATTTAAATGATAATTATTATTTTTAATATATTTTAGACAAATTATTACATTTACACAGGGTAAAATTATTTAACATAATTTAGTTTTAGTATGATATTCATGATTTTTTTAATCATATTATTTAAACCGTCTACTTTACAACACATTTATATATATTTTTAATATATTTTAAACAATTACAATTACTATATTAGAAGGAGGGATATATCGACTCGAAGCGTAAGTTTTATAAATTACTCCAAATCTTAACCTTTGATTTTAATATAAATTAATGGTTAAAATTGATTCAACCAATTATTTAACCAACTGAGTCAAACTCACGAAAAAATGCAATCGATTAATTGTTTCTTATGACGTCATTCGTATTTTTATATTTTATTTTTGTACAAATACAGTCATTTGTGTTTGTTTTTTTTGGTACAAGCAATCCTTTTTGTTTTAATATATCCTTATTCAATTTTTTATACCTAAAAAATCAAGGTGATCGAGAAATGACTATTAATGGCTTAATTCTTTTTTTCTAAAGAAGAATTAATTAATTCATTTTATTTGAAGTATGTTTTGATAATGCTTATTTTTCGATGCAACAAAGAAATAAGTATTATCCTAACAATTATTATCAACCAATCTTAACCATTGATCTCTATATATATAAAATGTGAACCTTTTTTCAAAGTCAAGTGTACATGTGGCATTTCCACAAGCATTCTCCTCTCATATTGATTTACCATTAAATGTTTTTGCTTCAAAAAAAAAAAATCTCACAATAAAGAACAAATCTCATAATAAATGATGAATAATAAATAAGGATGAACAGATCATTATATTATACAGATTTGTATATTATATAAAGGAAACAATTGAAATTATAATGAAAAGGTATAATTAAAATATTCAATTTTTTTTTTAACTTCAAATAATTTTTTTTCTTTGGATCTATATAGCGAAATTAAATTAATGAACAATTTTTTATTTTAGATATATAAAACTGTAGATGATTAAAATTGAAATATAAGTGGGACCCAATAAATAAACAAATATATATTAAGCATACACAAAATAAATAAGAAAAATGATTTATTATTATTTTTCAGAATATAATTTTAAGTTTTTTTTTTTGTGCAAATTTTAAGTTAATAAATTCCTCAAATATTTTTCGGACATAAATTTCTCAATTTTTATTTTGAAACTATATGATGAGCATTTAATTAATTGATTAATCCAAATCAAATCAATTCCTATTTGATGAAATTATTGACTTATTTGTCTTTTGCCGTACATTATTAGCATTCATTGTCTCCTATTTTTAAGAATTTTTTTTTCTTTTATATGTTTGTATATTATTTAAACCCAAATTTTATAAAATGAATTTATCAAAAACAAATCGTAAATTATCAAAAATAATAATAAAAGAAATTGTACAATATAATATAAAAACAATTTTATTTAAGAAATTTAATTAAATAACCGAATTTTTTATTATTAGTTTCTATATACTATTTTTTTTTTAACAAGATATATTATGAATTTTGAAATCAAAATGTTTATTGGTTGATATTTTACACCACCATTAGTCAACCATTATTAGTTTTCCTTAAAAATAGTAGTATTCGAAAATTCAAAGAATATTCCTTAGGTTTATGCTTTATTATTGCTGTTAATTATTTTTTAATTTTCATCACATCCAAAGTAAACAAACACTTTTATTTATAAATTTTAACTCTAATGGCTCCTAAATATGATTCAATTGCTTCTTTGAATGCGTCAAAAAAAAAAAAAAAAAATAAAAAAAAAATGGAATGTGATGGTTCAAGTCGTACGACTTTTGCACGTGAAGGATCTTGCAACTAACAAACTACCATTTTCAATGGAAATAGGGATGATGGATAAAAATGTAAGTTGCTCTTTTATTATTATTTTATAGTGTCTAAAGATGTATTATTTTTATAATATTATTGTATTCGAATATGTAATTTTTACTTTGAGCAATTGCCGACACTTGATGTGTTCTTATAAATATTTTTTTGAGCGACACTTTATCAGTATGGAGACATATTTTTGTTTATTTTGAAATTTATATGGCTCTTTTTTATTTATAATTTATACGGGACTTATGTATTTATTCGTGTATTAATACGGGAGTTATATTATTTTTGTATATTAATATAAAGACTTTTGTTATATAATTTATGAGAGGTTCATATTTATTTTTTTTGAAGGAAATTATCTGAACTTCTATATTTGTTTTATTTGATCGAGGGTATTGATGTGGAAATTAAAAATAAAAGATATATTGAAATACTTTTTTTAGGTTTTTCTGTTTTGTAATTGTTTTCTATTGAGATATTGTTGAGGTTTTTACTCTTTTTTTTTAGTGGCTTTTTGTAAAATTTATACATGAGTTTTTATTTTTAATAATATATTAATACATGTCTATTGTTTTTTTATATAAATTATTTTAATAGATTTGTCTTTTTTTTTGTGTATTTATACGGGGAAAACTTTTTTTATTTTTTATTTTAATTTACACAAAGACTATATTTACATTCGTACTAATATGGGTTTTTTATGTGTATTGAGTTTATATTCACACTCATAGAGTGCGTTTGATCTGTTAAAAAATAAAGGACTGGACAGGACAACTCCAGTTGTACTGTGTTGATTGTGAAACTGTTTCAGGGACAGGACAAACTATGAGGCAAGAGACAGAAATTTTTGTCCTCCACTAAACCACAACACAACTTTTTGTCCCAAGTACAAGTTGTCTAAAATACCAAAATATCATTTTGTTCACCAAATATCATGTAAGACAAAAAATTGTTCAATATCATAAAAGTTTGTTCTGTACTGTTCTATCATATGTTGTGTTGTTCTGTCTTGTGCTGTTCTGTTCAGTACTTATTCATTATCAGATCAAACGCACCCATATATTAACATGGAGCATTGTTTTTGTAATTTATATGGAAGCATATATTTTGATTATATATTAATACGAGGAAACTCAAACTAATTAATAGTCTTTAGTTGTATTTTATTATAGGATTTTTTATTACTTTATTTGTTGCAATCGAATCCAATAATTTTGTTCATCAACATTTTAAAGCTTCATTAGTTTTTATTACACAATGTTATTTTAATTATTTATATCATATAATATTGTAAATATTTATTTCGTTTTATAAATTATTTTTCATAAGCAATATCAAAATTTCAGTTTTCAGTATAAAGTAAAATATATTAAAATATCTTTTATATAAGTCAATAAATCTACATAATAAAAAAATCTACAAATGCATTTTTACTGAATACTAGTTTATATTAAAATCAAAGGCCAAAATTTCTAGTAACTTATAAAACTTACGTGGAATAAATATATTCCTCCTCTATATTACTATTACAATGTTTTTTTGCAATAAATTACTATTACTTTACTATGTGTTATATAAAGGTAAGAATACTACATTATATAAGGTAAGAATTTAATATATTTATAAAACACTTTTTTTGGTAAGGTTTTATTACACACATTTTCAACAGTAATTAAAATAGGAACATTAATTCCTTTAAAAATAAAATAGGAACATTAATTATAATTTGTTACTTGATTTATATATCCATGCAATTCCTTGTTACGATGATCAAAAAACATATTCCCCTTTCCAAAATAGAAATACTTTATTTGTGACTTGACAAAATAAAAAAAGGAAATACACCTGGAGTACGGAGTAGTAATTAATTTGTTGTAATTAATTAAGAGGATAAGTGTTTAGGTACAAAATTTAGGTACACACTCACATAATAAAAAGATTAAAAATAAAATAAAATGATCACATAAAATAATATAATTTAATTATTTTTTATTTATTTTTTTAGTTTAATGTGAGTGTGCCTAAAATTGAAATGTTGTATTTGTGTCTATAGTAGACTTTCTCGGAGAAGGAGAATGTAAGGAAATTTTATAAACTTATTAAAAATATATTTATTAAAGTTTAAATGTATTATTTTTTGAATTTTTCAATCATAATATCGAAGATAATAATTTTTTGAATTTTTTGAAATTCAAAAAAAATTAATAATTAATTTATTAAAGTTTAAATGTATTTTTATAGTATTTTCATAAAAATTATTTTTAAAGTATTTTCAATATATTTATTTATCAAACATAATATCAAATGAAATGTACCAAATTATCAAACATAATATCAATTAATTCCTTTTGTCAAAAAAGTATCAATTAATTCGTTAAATGTAGTATGAGTCATCCATGATAAGTGCATGCAATTCCTTGTTACGATGACCAAAAAACATATTCCCCTTTCCAAAATAGAAATCCTTAATTTGTGACTTGACAGACTAAAACGAAGAAATACGAAGTAGTAATTAATTTGTTGTAATTAATTAAGAGGATTTTTTTGACAAAAATTAAGGAGAATGTAAGGAAATTTTAATTAGACCATCATAAGAGGAGAAGAAGAATGTAATGAAATTTTATAAACTTATGATCTGTATCATATTTTTTTATTCAATTCTCCCAAACCCAATCACAATCAATGGATCTGTGCTCCTATGTATGGATACTCATCGGAAACCTTGCAATCAAATCACCTGCATCATCAAAACCATCTTTCTCCGGTAAAGTTCATCCCTCAACTTTAGTAACTTGCTACAGTAAAATCAAACTCAAAGGCGTTGATTCACCACCTTGCCACGTGGCAACAGTTCCTCTAATATCAGAATCAGACACACACCCTCATTCTCTAGCTGCTAGCTTCGAATTCCCAAAATCACAAATCTCAAACATCAAAAACCCTTTCATTAAAATCTCTGTCTTCAAAACAAGTACAAATCCTTCATGTCTTTTCAATTCGGCAAAATTATTAGGAAAAATTTCAATACCACTTGATCTTGCTTCGGTAGAAATAGAATCACGACCTTGTTCTTTTCACAACGGCTGGGTCCCTCTCACTCGCAACAACAACAAAAATACCAATAATAACCCTTCAGATCAATTATTACATTTAACTGTACGGGCTGAACCGGACTCGAGATTTATTTTCCGGTTTGACGGTGAACCGGAGTGTAGTCCAAGGGTTTTTCTGTTGGTGTACAAGGTGATGAATCAATGGAATAGTAAGAAGAGGACAAAGACAGCAGCCACAAATATGAAAGGAAGAATTAATTGCATTGATAAAAGAGTAGCTATTTATACAAAGAGTAAAGTTTGCCACATAGGCCCTAAAATTGAAAAACTTAACAGACAAGTTCAAAAGTACTTAACATAGTAAATACTAAAATACCCTTAAATATAAATTACTTCTAACACCATCCCTTAATTTATATTTAGACAAAACTGACAACACCAATTCCATCCCTCAAACGAAGAAATTGATCAGTTTTGATAGCCTTTGTCAACACATCTGCCAGCTGCTTCTGAGTGCTACAGTGCACAACTTCAAGCACTCCATTCTGAACCTGATTCCTCAGAAAGTGATACTTGGTCTCAATATGCTTGCTTCTTCCATGCAGCACTGGATTCTTGGCAAGATTGATTGCAGACTTGTTATCAATCATCAGCTTCAGAGGCTTGTTTACCTTGATCTTCAGATCCTGCAGTAAGTTCAGAAGCCACACAGCTTGGCATGCAGTCACAGCGCCTGCAATATATTCAGCTTCACAGGTTGATAGAGCAACAACAGGTTGCTTCTTGGAACACCACGAAATAGGACCTCCTAGAAATTTAAATAAATATCCAGAAGTGCTTCTTCTATCAACTCTGTCTCCACACCAATCAGAATCTGAATAACTCAGAAGTTCTGATTCAGTCCTTCCTTCAGAGGGAAATAGCACTCCATGCTTCAGAGTCCCCTTGATATACCTCAGAATCCTGACAGCAGCTTGGTAATGGGACCATTTTGGTTTACTCATAAATCTGCTAACCATTCCAACTGCAAAACAAATATCAGGTCTGGTATTACACAAATACCTCAGAGAACCAACCAACTGTTTGAAGGTTGTAGCATCCACATCCTCTCCATCAGAATCGGAATCCAACTTTTGATTCGTATCAGAGGGTGTGATAGCAACTTTGCAATTCTCCAGCTTAAATCTCTTCAGAAGCTCAAGTTCATACTTCAACTGATGCAAAATGATTCCTTTCTCAGAATATAGAAATTCCATCCCTAGAAAGTAACTCATTTTTCCAAGGTCTGTCATCTCAAACTCATTCATCAGAACCTTCTTGAACTTAGCTATCTCTTGTTCAGAACTTCCTGTCAGCAATATATCATCAACATACAAACATACCAGAATCATATTGCCTTCTGAAGTGTGCTGAACATAAACACCATACTCCAACTCACATTTCTGAAACCCTTGTTTCTTGAAAAATGAATCAATCCTCATATTCCAGGCTCTGGGCGCTTGTTTCAATCCATAGAGGGCTTTATGCAATCTATACACCATCCCTTCCTGATTCTTTTTCTCAAAACCAGGAGGTTGTGACACATATACCTCTTCTTGTAATGGACCGTTCAGAAATGCAGATTTCACATCTAAATGCATCAGAGGCCAATTCCTGTTAGCAGCTATTGCAATTGCTAGTCTAATTGTTTCGTGTCTTGCTACAGGTGCAAACACTTCAGAATAATCTAGTCCAGGTTTCTGCAGAAATCCTCTTGCTACTAACCTCGCTTTGTGTTTGCCAATTGATCCATCTGGCTTTAGTTTCTGCTTGAAAACCCATCTGACGCTGATGGCTTTCTTGCATTTTGGAAGTTCTGATAGCTTCCAAGTCTTGTTCCTCTTTATAGCATCAAGTTCTTCTTTCATGGCCTGCAACCAGACTTGTTGCTTAAGAGCATCTTCTGTGCTCACAGGTTCAGAATCTACTAACATTGCACACTGAATAATTTCTCCCTCGGAGTCTACTTCAGTGTCTTGCAACATTTCAAATCCTGCAAATCTTCTTGGGATGCTTCTGATTCTCCGTAGCCTCTGAACTTGTTCAGAAGCACCTTCAGAAATTCTTTCTTCAGAATTTTGACCTTCAGAATTGTCTTCAGAATTTTGACCTTCAGAATTGTCTTCAGAATTCTGACCTTCAGGATTGGCTTCAGAATTGTGACCTTCAGAATTGGCTTCAGAATTCTGACCTTCAGAATTAGCTTCAGAATTCTGACCTTCAGAATTGGCTTCAGAATTCTGACCTTCAGAATCGTCTTCAGAGTCAGAGTCAGATTCAGAATCACCATCAAAGTCATCTCCATCTTCTGAATCATCTTCAGAGCCTTCAGATTCTGACTCACCTTCAGAGCCATCCTCTGAGATACTCACATCAGAATTTGATTGAGACTTGTTCCAATCCCAAATTTCAGATTCCTTCACAATGACGTCTCTGCTGAATTCAATTTTATTAGTCTCTGGACAATAAAGCTTGTACGCACCTGTACTGTGGTACCCCACCAGTAACATTACTTTGCTTCTATCATCCAGCTTCTGTCTTATGGCTTCTGGAACATGTTTATAGCATACAGATCCAAACACCTTCAGATGACTAACACTTTGCTTCTCTCCAGTCCACTTCTGAATAGGAACTATTTCCTTCAGCTTCTTCGTTGGACATCTGTTGAGCACATATGTTGCAGTGGCAACAGCTTCTCCCCATAAGTGATGAGGAAGCTTCTTCTCTTTCAGCATGCTTCTCACCATATCAAGCAAAGTACGATTTCTTCTCTCAGCAAGACCATTGTGTTGAGGAGTATAAGGAGCTGTAACCTCATGCTCAATTCCATTCTCCTCACAGAAAGTTTTAAACTCATTAGAATTAAACTCACCACCACCATCAGTTCTGAGAATCTTCAGCTTCTGACCACTCTGTTTCTCAGCCTTCACCTTGAACTTCTGAAACTCAGCAAACACTTCATGCTTGAACTTGATGAGTGTTACCCATGTCATCCTTGTGAATTCATCAACAAAAGATACAAAATACTTGTTTCCTCCAAGTGAAGGTACCGGAAATGGTCCACACACATCAGAATGTACTACTCCCAAGGCATGTTTTGCTCTTGGAGCTACTTCTGATGCAAACGGCAGTCTTGGTTGCTTCCCTTTCATGCACACCTTGCATGATTTTTCAGGCTTCTTGATTATAGGAATTCCATGTACCAGATTCTTTGACTTCAGATGCCCCAAGCTTCTGAAATTCAGATGACCAAATCTTCTGTGCCACAGCTCACTATCCTTCTCAACACTTGTTGCACTAAGACATTCAGAGTCTGCAGTTCTAACATTCACCTTGAATGTTCTGTTCCTTCCCTGTTCTGACTCCATAATCAACTTCTGATTATCGTCATACAGCTTCAGAAGATTGTCTTCAATAGTAACTGAAAAACCTTTCTCAATCAATTGACCCACACTCATCAGATTGCTTTTCATGCCTGGTACATACCACACGTTCTGAATCAATGCTGCTTTCCCATTGTTCAAAATGACTTTGACATTTCCCATACCTTCAGCGTTGAGGTATTTATCATCAGCACATCTGATCTTTGTACTCTTTCTAGAGTCAAAATCAACCAACCACTTCTTGTTTCCAGTAAGATGGTTTGAACACCCTGTATCCATATACCACCACTCTGAATTCACATCATCAGATTCAGAAGCCATTAGTAAAACAAATTCACTATCAGAGTCATCAGAACTTCTAGCTATGTTTGCTTCTTCTGACTTTCTTTCTTTGTTTGACTTGCACTCAGATGCAAAATGGCCAAACTTCTGACAAGAGTAACACCGTACCTTTGTCTTGTCTTTTCCTTTCTGAGCATACTTCTGCTTTCCAGAAGTTGAGGTTTTTGGATTCTGAGCTCCATCAGATCTATTCTTGGCTTCTGACCAAGACTTCTTCTGAAGCTTCTTCTCAGAAGCTGCTTTCAGAGCCTGCTGCTCTACTTCTCTTTCAGAGTTTCTCTCAGTTAGACGCAACTCTTGTGCTTCTAGACTGCTCTGTAACTCTTCTATTCTCATGGTTTCCAAATCTTTGGAATGTTCAATAGATACAACAATGTAATCAAACTGAGGGGTAAGGGATCTCAATACCTTCTCAATGATTACTTGTTCTGAAAGAGTTTCTCCACAAGCTTTCATCTCATTAGTAATCAGAATTAGTCTGGAGATGTACTCACAAACCTTCTCATTGTTCTTCATGTTGAGATTCTCATACTGTTTTCTGAGGGTTTGAAGCTTTACCTTCTTTACTGACGCATCACCACCGTAACACCTTGTCAGAAGATCCCAAGCCTCCTTCGCCGTCACTGAATCAGCAATCTTCTCAAACACACTCTCATTCACACACTGATGAATGTAGAACAACGCCTTCTGATCCTTCTTTCTTGTAGCTTTCTGCGCCTCTTTCTGCTCCTCTGTTGCATCTGCTGCAACAGGAACGTATCCTTCAGTGACAAGCTCAAGCACACCTTGAGCACCGAACAATACAAGCATTTGTTTCATCCAACGATTCCAGTTTTTGCCATCAAACACTGGAAGCTTGGTACTCATGCCACCATTTCCGTTCATCTTTAAACCTTGTACAGTACACTCAAATCTCACTAACACTCGTGTTTTCCAATCCCACAAAATCAAAAAAATGATTCTGTTCAGATTTTTTTTTTTTTGTTCAAGATTCAACACAAATCAAGAACCAAAAATCAAACACACACAACTCACGTTTCACTCGTGTTTCCCGTGGATTCGAACCGGAGCTCTAGATACCAATTTGTTGGTGTACAAGGTGATGAATCAATGGAATAGTAAGAAGAGGACAAAGACAGCAGCCACAAATATGAAAGGAAGAATTAATTGCATTGATAAAAGAGTAGCTATTTATACAAAGAGTAAAGTTTGCCACATAGGCCCTAAAATTGAAAAACTTAACAGACAAGTTCAAAAGTACTTAACATAGTAAATACTAAAATACCCTTAAATATAAATTACTTCTAACATTTTCAAGTCAAAGGAAAAATGAAACAACCGATTTTCACTTGCAAATTCAGTTTCAGAGATAGAAACCCGGTTCAATTTCCTTCAACGAATGCAAATTTAGTAGCGGATCGAAAAGGATGGTCTATTACAATACACGATTTATCAGGTTCACCGGTTGCGCGTGCTTCGATAGTTACACCGTTTGTTCCTTCACCCGGTTCACAACGGGTCGGTAAATCAAACCCGGGAGCTTGGCTTATTATCCGACCCGGTCGAGATGGTACATGGAAGCCTTGGGGTCGTCTTGAAGCATGGCGCGAGCCTGGTAATTCAAACTCCGTCGGTTACCGTTTTGATGTTCTTCCGGCCACCGCTGACCCGGTGACACTTGCTGGATGTACTATTAGTTCACAGAATGGAGGTAAATTCACTATTGATGTTACTTCAGATGTTACTCCGGCGAGTACACCAAACAGAAGCTGGGATCTTAGTTCCGGGTCGGGTTCCTGATCAGGTTCGGATTTCTTCATTGAGAATCAGTTTTTGTATAGAGGTTTTGTGATGTCGGCAAGATTTGACGGTGAAAAAAAGTGCAGTAAACCTGAGGTGGAGATTGGTGTGAAGCACGTGGATTGTGCGGAGGATGCTGCGGCATTCGTTGCTCTTGCAGCAGCCATGGATTTGAGCATGGATGGGTGCAAATTGTTCTCTGAGAAACTTAGAAAAGAGTTACGGCAATAGATTTGGGTTTCTGTCGTTTTGTGGCTATTCATATGTCGTTTTGACTGTAAATTTGGCATCATATTTTTTTACTATTTTTTTAAGGTTAATTTTCAGTTAACAATGTACAGCCACAGATTATTTGTCAGGATTAGTTTTTAATTTTTTTTTTGACACAATAAAATCTGTATCATATTTTTTCTTATCATTGGAGAGCAACAATGATCTTGCACATAGATATTAAAAATTGATTTAAGTATTTTATTTAAAAAACCGACAGTATTATTAATTTAATATTAATATTTTTTATTTTAAATAAAAATGGGTTATTTAAGTTCAGTTTGTATATTTCAAAACGAGCAGAATGCAATAAAATAGAAAAAATATTAAAAATTATTCAGCACAACATCATAGTTTTCAAAAAATAAATGTTAATTATATAGTATGAAAAAGATGAAATAATAAAAGCAAGCAAGAACTAAATACCTCCAGCTTTCCTTTGCATATACCACTACTAAACTAGATTTACTAGCGAGCAAGTTCATGCCAAGCACGAAAAACAAAATAACTACAAAAATTAAATATAAAAAATATAAGATTTGATCGTACCTGTACTGAAGGATTAGGATCGTGGGCCAGCAACGTCGTCGCGCACGGTGGTTGGATAACAGAGAGAGGTTTGTACCTGCAGATATTCTGATGCATAAGTCAGCAAGAGTACAAAGAGAAGAGGTAGAGAGAATGAATAATGTGTATCTGACTCCTCAATGATGAGGAGTATTTATAACCCCCAGCGCGGGGCCAACCATTATCCCTATTGATAACTGCCAGGTTTCTGCGTGGATGCAGGAGAAACCGTTATGGCTCTCACCTGGGGTTTACCACTACGCGTGAATAGCGTAATAGATAGAGGTGAACGAGGGAACGTGGAGCACGTGCTCGTGGAAGGCGGATGGCTGTCGAGCAGGTATGCCCGACAGGTGACGTGGCTTGCCAGTCTAAGAGCTGCCGTGCCCGACATGGCGGGCAGGAGCAATTCGAGGGGACCAATTCTAGCGTTCACGTGTGAAGACTCCATTTAAAGCTAGAGTTTTTTACTCTGTATTCCACCGAATTTGGCATCAGAGGAAATTGAACTTGAGACCTCGAGAGGAGCAAACTTAAATGACCCAAGCCAACACCACTAGGTCTTCATATTATATTAGTATATCGGTAGAAATATAGGTCTCATAGAAATATATGTCATGGTAAAAATTACAAAAAAAATTAGGTCTCCGTATTAGTATGTGGTTTTATTTTTATATTACTTACACATTCATTTTGATATTTTTATTTTTTCAATAACTTATGAAATTTATTTAAATATGAAAAATAATAAAAAAATGTGGGGATTTTAATGGATAGAACACAGTGTAGAGTGATCTCACTCTACATTCCCAATTACATGATATTTTCTTTCTCGTCCACGTATAAATTATAAAAAAGTTTAGGGGTGGGTGGGATAGCTCAGTTGGCACTTGCTGACTGAGCGGGTGTAGGCTGTTGGTCAGGGGTTCGATCCTTGGCAGCAGCAAATGTAGTATTTTCTTTGTAAATAAGTTGGTGGTACTTATAAACCATCAACTTTTTGAAGTAAAAAAAAAATTATAAAAAAGTTTACACTTATATTAATATATGAATATAAATATTAATCCGTGTGTAAATTACAAAACAATACACTAGTATTAATATGAGTTAAATTTAACTACCAGTAAAAATTACAAAACAATGTACTAATATAATATATGGATTATATTTGAAAGGCCGTGAAAATGAGCGTTGCTATACGGTACGTGAGAAATTGCACACGACTTTGCACGACGCGTTCAACTAAATCAATTTTCTTTGTGAATGAATTGCTTATTTGCTTATTGATAACATTTAGGCTTTGTTTGGATGACAAGAGAAAGTAAGAGGAAAGAAAGTAAAAGGAAAGATTGTTAAAGGAAAGAAAGTAAGAGGAAAGTGAGTGGAAAGTGAAATGATTTTTTAGTTGTTTGGTATAAGTGAAAGTGAACGAAAAGTAGGAGGAAATAAAGATATATATTTAGTAAATGACTAAAATATCCACATGTTTAATATATATGTAATTAATTATAAAGATTTCTATTTTTAATAATAAAAAGGTATATAAATATGTTGGTGCAATCAATAGTGTTACGTCAATGCTCCATTTAATATTGGAGGTTTTTTTTTATGTTGCATATTTATTTATAATAATTAATTAATTGAAAAGAAAAAAAAAAATTGAAGCATGTGATGTAACAAGTATATAATAAAAAACAGAAGGATTGTTTTGTCTTTTATATAAGTTGGATCACGTTATCAACTTTCTTCTCAATTGTGGGGGGAAAGTTTTTGGACATGAGACCTACCAAAACTAAACTTTCTTTCCTGCCTGATGTAGCAACCAAACGGTGGAAACACGTTTTTCAATAAACTTTCCATCCTCGATACTTTCCATCCACTCACTTTCTTTGGAACCAAACAATATGTTAGTACTTGATTATGATAGAAAAAAAAAAGTTTTCTTTTGTCAAACTGATTCATGCGGTGGTAATTTTTGTCTGGTTTGTGGTGCAATAGCATATATATCCATACAAGGTCAAAACATAATCCAATAGCTAATCACACCACCGGTAATTGTGATTGTATAGAAATCTTGCAGAGATAAGGTGGTGATATTTGAGAAAGCAAAATCTATAAGAGAAAAAACAAACAAAATGTTAACAATAACACTATTCGTGGAAATTCCACGAATTTTTTATCGCACCGTTAAGTATTTCCCCGTGAAAATTTGACATTTGAACAAATTCTATTGAAAATGCATGAGAGACCAAAGATTAAAGCCTCATAGGTATTTTTAATTTTCATAGATTATATCGAATCTACTCATATAATTTTATTTTAATAAAATTTGAAATATTAATGTTTGTTTAGAGAGCTTTGGAATATTGTCACATCATGCGACTCACATGAACCATTTGAGCGGATTATATCTACGAAAAACGAAATGAAAGAGTTTGGATTAAACAAATTAATGTCATTTGCTTACAAAGTTAAGGTCATATCACATTGATCAAAATATTGAATAATCTTGTAATCAGGGCGGATCTACATGGTGGCATATTGTGGCCTTGACTACAGTGGAATTTTCATTTTTAATAGATATACTTTTGTGGCTTTTAGGGTTCAATTTTGGATTTTGCAATATCATATATTGAGATAGAGCGGAGTAATGTGGTATGGACTTAAATTTTGAACATCCTTTGTACGATCTTTGGGATACGATTCCGACTTTTGACTTTAGCAATTTTGCTAGTAAGGACACCGCCCCCTAAAGCCCAACATGTTTTGGCGAGTGTTCTTTTTGGAAAAATTGTTCAGGACATGGAAGTTAGTTTTAACATGACCATAAGGCAAAAAACAGTTTTTGGGTGTTTGAAAGCGGAACATGCTCAAGACTTTCCCTCGCTATTCCCATTGATGGGTTAGGCCAACATATGTCCCCGATTGAGTATCATACCATCCTTAAGTACCGCCTCATGATTCCGTTATTTCCTAAGGATGAAGTTTTCCCTGTCTATCGTAAAGCGTGTCTTGATATTTTTGTGGAGCATGCTGTTCATTGTAGGGAGCTTCCAGATTTCAAATACATGCATGACCTAGTTAGAGATGTGCTTTTTGATATTTTTAGGGGTGCAGGAATCTCTGTGAAGAAAGAAGCACCAGTGAACTTCTTGACAGATCCACAAGAAGGGAGATCGATACTTCGACCTATAGATGTTCTAGTATATGGATGGATAGGAGGGAAACATGCTTGTGTAGATTTGACTCGAGTTTCCCCACTTGTCGGACTAGGGGTTGGAGATTTTAAAGTAGGACGAGCAGCCCTCAAAGCTGCTTCAAGCAAAATGGTCAAACATGAGAAAGCGTGCTCTGACAATCAACACGTTTTTATACCGTTTGCTTTTGGTACTTTTGGCTTTCTAGCACCAGATGCAATAGATCTTCTAAAAAGAATCAAAAGGGTCATGCATAGTAATGTTGTGTCGCCTAGATCTAGGTATGTAGTTTTTCAGAGATTGAGGTTTGCTATACATAAAGGTTTAACGTCGCAACTAGTTGCTCGTTTATCTTTTATTCGAGTGTAATTATCTTTTATATATGAGTCAGATGACACCAACTAGTTTGACACCAAATGTTACACCGCTCAATAATGCTTTAATGAATTTGAATTTTACAAAATCCACCGTTGGATTGGAAGATTATATCATATAGATCATTCATGTTAAATTCTATAAAAATCCAAAGCCGTTTAATATGTTATTGAGACTCGTCAAGATTAACGGTGTATGCGTTTTATTGAATACCGTTAATCTTGACGAGTCTCAATAACATATCAAATGCTTTTAGATTTTTATAAAAATTAACATAGATGATCTATATGATATAATCTTCTCATCTAACGGTGAATTTTGAAAAATTTGAATTCGTTAAAGCGTTATTGAGCGGTGTAACATTTGGTGTCAAACTAGTTTGTGTCATTTGATTCTGACCCTTTATATATATAAAAACTAGTATTGCAATTTAAATAAAAAATAAATAGGTATATATGTATGTATTTTTGTTACTTATTACATATATATAACCATTACCGCTACTTTAGATCACAGTATGTTATGCGGCTTGGTGGTAATATGGTAGTCTTTTGATGGAGGTAGTGTGGGTTCAAGTTTGTGTTTTTACTTTTATAGTTTTGGTCATTTTCTTTTTATTTTAAAAAATGGTCAATATATACATAATATTATAGAAATTAAATTGTTTTGATGAAGTTTTAACCCTATAAAATTTATCATTAAAATTAAAAGTTTATACCATATAAATAAAATATACTGTATGTAAAATTTACATAAATTTAAAATAATTTGATATGTTATTGAGATCTACAAAAAAAATTAACCTTAATTTCAGCTATAAAGTTTGTGGATAACCAACTATGTAACAAGATTAGTGATTAATGGTTAAATGACCGTCTTATAACTTTTATAAAAAATTTATTGTGTAATGTTATTTTAGCTAATTTTCAAGAAATGGATTATAAACGATTTTCATTATAAATGTATTGCATGAAACAATATTATTTCTTGTTTTCAATATAATTTAGTTTACAATTTCTTTGAAATTTGACCACACCATTATTAAACGTCTGAATTCCTCCCTACTTAGGGCCCGTTTGACCTGGCTTTTTATTCTTTTTAGAATGAGAAGTTGGGTCAAACACATTTTTAATAAAGCTCTTAGTCATAAAAAACAACATTTTTTCAATGTACAAAATTGAATAAAAAGTGATTCTAAAAGAAGAGGTTGAAATCTACTTTTAGGGAAAAAGTGGTTTTTATTATTTTTCTTTAAGTTTATTTTTATTTCATTATTATCCGTTATTATTATATTTTTTTAAGTTTGTTTTAATTTCAATATTATTAGACGTTATTATCTTTTTTTTAAGTTTGTTATTATCTTTAGTAAATTTAGTTTAATCTAATTTGGAGCTAAACAAAACAACAATTATCAAACAACTTTAGATTTTTTTTCGAAAACTCTTATTTTCACTTTAAACTTTCAATTAGTTTCTAAAACCTAAAAAAATCAGGCCAAACGGGCCCTTAATATGCTTAACCAATGTCCCGTGCATTGTTAGATTTTCCAAAAAGAAATAACCCGTCAAAAAAAAATCCTAGTAGATAGCTACTACTAGTCTACTACCGTTTTGTTTCAAAAACCTAAAATGATTCGGCATATTCGACCAATGGATTTAAATTTAAAAATTAGATAGGAATGATTTGATTACGTAACGATATAAGCAAAGAAACTTGAATGAAGCCAACTCTTACTTCAACTATTTATTTTCTTTTCCAATTCCAAATATCTCTACCAACCAAAATGGTACTCAAATCTAGTCAACCTTCCAATCCTTCATGGTTTACCCCCAAAAGGTACTTCTTCGCCCTAATTTTTCCTTTTCAATTCCTTTCTATCTTTACAATTTCCAAATATAACTAACCTAATCGTTATTTCAGGCTTCTTATTATATTTTGTGTCATAAACTTGATTAATTATGTTGATCGTGGAGCTATAGCTAGTAATGGTGTTAATGGAACTCTTGCTACTTGTACTGATTCTGGTATTTGTACTGCCGCTACTGGAATTCAGTATGTTCCATTCCATTATTATCATAATTATTATTCTCTAATTTTGTGTAATTATATTTATAATTGTAATTTGTTAATTAATTTATCTTATTATGATTTTTCACATTTCAGGGGGGAATTTAACTTGAACAATTTTCAAGATGGAGTTTTGTCATCTGCATTTATGGTTGGACTTTTAATTGCTTCTCCAATATTTGCTTCTCTTGCCAAAAGGTTAATTAGTTGCTTTATTGTTGCATTTTGCATGATTTGCTTACATGCTTTTAACAGTTTTTGGATTTATCATTTATGCATTGGCCGCGACGTCGAAATGTCTATATGATATTTTGTTTTTACATTATTTGATGGTAGAGGCTAATATTTGTGTTGTGTCGGTCAATACAGAGCAAAACTCTGTCCGGCTTTAAATGGGCCCTCCTGCTAGTGGACATTGGGATTGGTGTCCCTTGGATTAGTTGGTCTTTGGGCCGGATACCGAATCTTAAAAAAAAAAAGAGGCTAGTAGCCTAGTAGTTGTAGTGTAGATGTTACATTAGGTCTGTATAATTTAATATTAGCTGAGGGCTTTATATTCGAGGTGCATAGGTCCTTTGAATCACCAAATTGGAAATAACAGAAAAATATCTTGACAATCTGGGGTTGGTTGTTTTAATGATTCAATATAATATGAGGTGATAATTCTTCAGTTTCTTCTTGATCTAACTTTATAGAACAAAGTTGAATATTCGACTTCGGATAACATGGTAAGAGTTTCTCTTAGATGTGTGACTTGTGTAGGAGACAAAATAATCATCCAACAGCCTAAGTTGTTTGGTCACTGTAGGCCTATTATATCATGTCTGGATGGAACACTATCCATTATGTTGTTAAGGAACTGTTCTTCCCAAATGGTTCCACAGTCTATGGTCTATACTCGGGTTACTTGTCTGATCGTTTCCTGTTCTCTTAAAATTCACATCAATGAATAACAAGCTTGTCCATGGATTACATGTTCGTCTTTTGACCAGCACAGTCAGTATAATTTGTTGTTTCTCCTTACTCCTTACTTCCATTTTGGTTAATGTAATAAGGGTGTGAGAATTCTAAATGAGTAGCTATTTCTGCACTTAAACAATTAATTATATGTAGTATTATTATAAATAAATTGATTATTTTTTCTCCTGTGATTTATCTGGTTTATACGGAAATAGGAAGAAAGTCAATTTTTTGTTTCTCCTCGTTCCTGTGATGATTTTACTTAACCTTCCTATCATCTATTATGAGTTTATTTAATAAACTGTGAACCAATATTTTTCATTTTGAAAATTTAGACATTGAAGGGAAATGAATGATGTCATCTTTCAGTATGTAAGTGTGATGATAGCATATCATTTTATTACAAAGTGATACTAGAGAAACTGGCTATTTCAACCATATATTCTAAAATAAACCTTAGGTAGCTTAGAATGAGATTAAATATTTGCAAACTCCGTGTTTCCCTTTTAATTGAATGATGATCTAATGTGTTATCATGTTTTCAGTCATAATCCATTCCGGCTTATTGGTGTTGGATTGTCTGTTTGGACATTTGCAGTAGCTGGATGCGGAAGTTCTTTTGATTTTTGGTCTATTGCAATATGCCGAATGTAAGGGAATATTTTAGTGCTTTCAACTTTTGAATGCCTTCACCATTTTCTTTTTTTATATGTGAGTCAAGATTGACAGCATTTTCTTTAACAGGCTAGTTGGTGTAGGCGAGGCTTCCTTCATAAGTCTTGCAGCACCATTCATAGATGACAATGCCCCTGTTGCACAGGTTTGACTTATTTCTCCCCTCCCCCTTCAGAATTAGTTAAAATTGTTTCTTTATGAATATTGAATGCAGAGTTTCAGCTGTAGTGTTTTTATTGATGACAGAAAACTGCATGGCTTGCTACATTTTACATGTGCATACCAGCTGGAACTGCGCTGGGCTATGTTTATGGTGGATTGGTAAGATTACTCGCATAATTTAGCCGTGTTAAGATGGTTTTTATGTGTGTGTATATCTATATCTATATCTAATATCTATAGATATGCATATGACCTTGTCATAGCATCCCAGTTTTAGCAAATGTGGGGGGGGAATCATCCCACCCATTTGCTAAAGAAAATGAGATTTTTGGGTTGCCCCAGTAGCATCCCCGGCCATTTGCTCTTGATAACTTGATGTGAAAGGGATTCAAGGGAAATTTGCATAACAATTTACTTGCCAAAATAATGTTCTATTAAACCAACTTGTGAAGACCCAAACCCCCTTCTTTCTTAGGACAACATAATATCTCCCAATTCACCATGTGGTCATGTTTCATGTCTGCAGCACCTGACAAAAAGAATCCGCTATAAAAAATTTAGCATCTGTTACTCCCAACTGTGATACAAACGATAAATGTGTAGTGCAGAGGAATGAGTTTTTTGAAAGACTATCCTGAATGAGGATAATCTGCCCCTCTAGAGAAAAATATGCCCCTTTCCAACTCTATAGGAACTTGGAGATTTCCTTCATACCGGATCCTAAAAAGAAGCAGCTCTTTGATTACCACATACAGCCCAAATAAACTGGAATGGCCTCGTTTCCATGATCTGTTAACGCCCACCACACTGCTTATTGACATTGTTAGTTTTTTGCTGAGGGTGGGAATCAAACCCTTGACCTCCTTATCACCTTACTCTTTAACTCATCCACCCCAGCCACCAAGCCATCCTTATATCTCCCTCCAAGAGTAATATTCATAAAGCTGAGAGAGAGAGAGAGAGAGAGAGAGAGAGAGAGAGAGAGAGAGAGAGAGAGAGAGAGAGAGAGAGAGAGAGAGAGAGAGAGAGAGAGAGAGAGAGAGAGAGAGAGAGAGAGAGAGAGAGAGAGAGAGAGAGAGAGAGAGAGAGAGAGATCCTCTTCCTTGTTCTAAAAGTGAAATTGCGCCCCTAGCAAACTCTGAATGAAAGAAAACAACCTCTTTCAAGCCCACCGCTTTAACTCCTTCAATGGACCTGTATTGCAAATGCAACTGCTCTAGAAATTGAATGGCCAAGTACATCCATGGCATACTTGAATGAAAAAGAAAGGACATAGCTCGAACCATTTCAAAAATAGCCGGGTTATCCAGGATTAACTATAAAGAATAGAATTCTGCATGAGAACTATTGAGTACATTATCCACGTTTTTAATTTATCATGTAAAAGGAAGGATATTTGTGAACTGTTTTCAGAAGAAACTATTGTTTTACCCTTATATAAGCTACTGGCAAGTTGTGAGCTCAATGCTCATGCTCAACTCGTTTATTATTACATAAGAAGGCTCTATGTATGGTCAACAGTATCTAACCTTGAACATTATTTACTGCAATAACGAGCCAGCTTCAAATTTTCAAATAATGTTGTATAGGTTGGAAGCATATTTAACTGGCGGGTTGCATTCTGGTGTGAGGCAATTTTGATGCTTCCTTTTCCCATATTGGGTTTTTTAATAAAGCCTTTGCAGTTGAAAGGTAACCATTTATTCCGTTTGATGTGTTTCAGAATGCACTTAATTTTACTTATCCTTGTAAAGTAACTCACTATCTAACTTTTAATAATAGGTTTTGGTCCCACGGAATCCAAGCAGACACTAACATCTATTGAAGCAAATGTTTCAGAAAATGGAGGTATCTCTAAATTTTATGTGTACTACTGCTTTTGTTAACTTATGTTCTATATTTTCTTGGGTAGCGTTTTGAAATTATGGGGGACAAAGGAATTTAGGGCAAATTTGGTTTTTGTTTTCATTTTCAATTCACAAGTGCTACCAAGTTATATATTTTTTATAATTTGTATGAGAAACAGTAAAAAAAATTCACTGTTCCTGTACAAATATTTGAATACAAAAAACAATGTGAAAAATAAGGGGGTATTTTTGCGATTAAAAAATGAACAGATAGTGGAAATATAAAACAAACAGGCTCATGAGAAAATTCAAAGGCTAGACAAAATTCACTAAGATAAATTAAAATTTTGAAAAACAGTAATAAATAGTAAATACTAACCAAGATAAGAGGATAGGGTGTGTCTTCTTCATATAAAAATAAACGAACATCTTACATTTTTTGCAGGTGTCTGGTTTTCAGTCAAAATCTGTAATTGCAGTGAATGCAAGAAAATGCATTGCTTTTATAGTACTTATAATCTCCCATAGTTTTTTAATGCTATTTTTCATCTTCAAGGAAGATGCAATGTATTAGGAAATCATTCAAAAATTAGAATAGTTGTATGTATTTTTAATATTTAGAAACTTTTTGTTGCTTCCTACTTCCCATCTTGTCTTTGTTTACCTTTGTATGGAACTTTTTCTTGTGTTACTAAATAATTTCTATGCTCAAAGTTAAAGGTTTCCCTTCCCTTGTATATAGATGACGACGTGCGTGCTGAAGATCAAGCCTTAATCAGAGGATCAGGGTGAGTTGTTCTCTTTCCTTTGATTTTCTGATTTTATAAATGCTTCTTGCTTCTGATGTCAAACAGGGGAAAACCCAAAGACCTAAGCAATTTTCTTTATGATGCACACACAGAGAGGAAAACAAAAATAAAATTAGAAGCAGAATTCAACTATCATTACCCTAAATTCAATTGTTTACTAAGTGAGATAGTGGTCACTGTCACTTGAAGCTACCAATGTACTTTATTGTTTATTTAATCTTCTGCAAATAGTCAATGGCCTGAAGTTTCTTTGAGTTTATAGTGCAATTAACATAATTTTTTAACTTCGAAACAGAGATTAATATGGTTATATTTATAAAATTATAACACTTCACACAAAGCAGTTATGGCAGTGACACTATTCAGGTCAGACTGAAGATGATAGTATGCAGGCAAACGTACAGTTAGAGAAAAATACACACACACATGCACATACATACATGCATACTCACTGGAAATGGGATTCTCTCACTTGGTGTCATATTTATTTCCTTTTCCTATTAGACCGATGCATTGCTCTTGATTCATAATATTGCTGAAAAGAGCTTGGTGGTATTAGATCATAATATTGCTGAAGAGCTTGGTGGCATTACATATTAGTCACAAATCTCTTTTATTGTCAAAAAAAGAGATTTCCTTTTAAAATGTTTTTGCATATTATGGTTAAAAGTCAGTTTTACACTCATGATGAGTGCCCCATCTAAAGTTCGAATAAATTTGAGTAATCAAAACAACATTTTTTCCCTCCATGATTTTGTTAACCTATGATTGCCAGGTTAACATCCAAATTGTTGAACCAGTTCACCAGATTCTCAAAAGATATGAAGGAGCTTTTGCATGACAGTGTGTATATTATAAATGTTTTAGGTACTTGTGCCTTTTCCTTAGCTGCAGATATAACCTTTCTCTATTTGTTTCTGGAACTTGACGTTTATTATATAAAAAATGGGAACATTATTGTGATAGTTTTATTAACAATAATGACCTTTCTCTATTTGTTTATGAAACTTGATGTTTCTTATAGAAATTAATGGAAACATTATTGTAATAGTTTTATTGACAATAATGCCCGATAAATTGAATAAACTTCATTTTTGAGTTTCCAGATGGTTTTGTCAATTCCAAACCATGTTATATTTTTCTTTCTAAGAATTCAATCATTGCCAGGGTATATTGCATACAATTTTGTCCTTGGAGCTTACTCTTACTGGGGGCCAAAAGCAGGATATAGTATTTACCACATGGTATTATTATGTTTCCTTCAATAATTTCATCATATTAAATATTGTGAGAAATTATTACTGAAAAGCCTTGATCCAAATGGTATTTTTTTTTTTAAGATTTGGTTTTTGAATGGAATTGATTTATCTATCTAGTCAACCACAATGATTAGTGGAACTTAGTTGTTGCTTAATATTATTTGTGTTATTGTTACCTTTAGTTTTGTTCAATTTCGGCATTACTCCTGGGAATGCACTTCCTTGACAGTTCTTTTTTGACAGAATAATGCTGACTTGGTATTTGGAGGTATTACAATTGTTTGTGGGATTTTGGGGACTTTAGCAGGAGGCTTGATTCTTGATAAGATGACTTCTACTATCCCAAATGCTTTCAAGGTAAACATAGTTCATGCCATTTACATACAATGTAACAAGTCAAATGACTCATGAATCACCCTGTTTGCTGTTGGTTAATTGATTGAAAATCTGACTTACAAAAGTGGCGTATTGTTTGGATTTAATCATTTAAAATATACCTTGATTCTTGATTCCTGAATTTAATTTCATCAGTTGTAGCATTTTTTTACCTTGTACATGGGGCTTAGTCATCCACATTGTACAGACATAAACACATGTTGTTTGTGTGTGTAGTTCTTTGATTTACGATAAAACAAAGATCTCTAATGAATTTTTATTCTTATTTATTTTTATGGAAAAGTTCCAAGTTTCTGTAACTGTTATGAAAACATTTATAATTATTTATCTGTTCTCAGAGACAGTATTCTATTCTATTTTATATTTAAATAGTAGTTAATTTTTAAAAAGAAATATTGGGTATCCTTGTCTTCCTTCACACATATACTAAATGACAAAAAATTGTCCAAAACTTAAGTGGACTCTTGTGACAGGAACTAGAATGAGGATCTGAATATGTTTCCTTTGAGATGGAAATATGATAGCGGGTGGAAATTGTCCAAGTTATTTTCTTTCAATTCTCATGATAGCGGGTGGGAATCTCATATTTCTATGTTGTTTGATTCATTTCTTCGTTGGCTTCCCTTGTTACAATTGCAGCTTCTTTCTGGAGCAACATTTCTAGGGGCAATCTTTTGCTTGATTGCTTTCCTTTTCAAGGGCTTGTCTGGTTTCATTGTCTTCTTTTCTGTGGGTGAACTGCTGATATTCGCCACCCAGGTACTTTTATGAATCACTTGCTGGATTACATTTTTTTTCTCTTGAAGTGTTCACTTGCTTTTTAATTTGTATGAAAGTTGCATTCTATTAGTTTTGTATTGGATTTTCTGTTGAGATTGGTGCGTACTTTTCACTTCATTGATGAGTTTACGGAGAAATCAGTTCCCCCTTGCATGAATAGACTACATAAAATTGTCCATTGCCTTAATTTGGAATTGGTTATTGCTCTCAACCAAGAATCTAATCACAGGATACTTCTGTTGTTTGCTTTAAGGATGAGACTGTATATAATTTCTTTTGAGAGGTTGCAAACCATAGATCTATAGCACAATTGTATCTTGGCTTTAGACAGACATCTTGCTTTGGGTTGCTTAATTCACTCTACACTGGAATATGAGGTGCCTGCCTGAGGGTGTTTTTGTTTTAAGAATTGCTTTTTGATTTCATAAATAATTATATATTTGTCACCTTGTTTTCACTTATTTTTTGTTTTCAAAATATTTTATAGGAAATGATGACAAAAATAACATTCCTTTCTTGTATTATTATACATTATGTCTAGGGTCAAATGTAAGTAGTTTGCAAATTTTAACATATAATGAAATGATGGTGTAATGTTAGCAATCAGATTGTTTATTTTATTCAACTTTCTGATGATTTTTCTAAATATTAGTTCGATATCTTTGTATGTTGTAATGGGAAATATAATGGATTTTCTCATTGTATTTTGCAATTTCATAATTTAAGTCATGGTTTGGTTGGTCATTTAACATTAGTACTATATTTGTACATCAATCGTGTGTGTGGTGTGTGCATTGTTTAATTAGGCCGATCTGTTGTTGCTTGACTTATTGTTTGTGCTGATGGATATGTGTGCTTCACATGAAGTAAAAACAATACTAATATTCATTTCTTGTACAATTATTTGAAAACATGAAGTAAATAGAAAAGGTTACATTTTTTTTTGGTAGAAAAGGTTACATTTTTTGTATTTAACAAAGATCTCAATCATCTGTTCATTAATTGATAGTATTATTTTTCTGGATTCTATTCTTTTCTTTTTTTTATTGTTAGTCTCTCTAGTTAATATTTTGCTGATGGTATAATACTATTTTTGCAGGCTCCAGTAAATTATGTTTCTCTTCGTTGTGTAAGACCAAGTTTGAGGCCACTGTCTATGGCAATCTCTACTGTTTCCATCCATATATTTGGTGATGTCCCTTCCGCACCACTCGTTGGGGTCCTGCAGGTTGCATCTAATTTCCTGATATTTTTGTCATGTTTTGGTTATTGTTTAACCGGATACTACAGTAACTACCAGCTAGTATACATGAGTTTTTCCTTTTCTATTGCCGTTTTATTATCAATCCCATCACATGTAAGTTTTAGGATACATGTTACACCTGCTTCGATTTCTCATAAAACTGTTCTTTTAGCCGTGTCTTCCTGTTAGAGTTCCACCATTGATGCATAGTTAAGAAAGCTTGAAGAATGGAGAGAGAAAGAAAGAGAGTGTAACTGAATCTTGTAACCGAATTTTGTATTTTCTGTTATGAGAAAAGTACAAGAGGATACAAACATTTATAGTCCTTAGACTGATGTGTATAGCTGGCAACTAACTATGCCAGCTGTCTAAGCTAGATTAGATGAAGACACTTAAGCTAAGAATATACAACTAACTTAGGCTATCTTATTACATTCTCTAATAGTCCCCCTTCAAATTGACGGTGTCAAAAACTCTCAGTTTGTCTATGAGTTCTAGAAACCTTGCTGTGGACAGAGGTTTAGTTAGAATATCAGCCCATTGGTCTTGAGCAGGAACATAAGAAACCTTGTTGTTGACAACTTTTTCCCTTACAAAGAAAATGTCCAGCTCCATATGTTTGGTTCTTGAGTGAAGAATTAGATTGTCACGGAACACTTGTGGCACTTTGGTGATGACTGAGTTCTTTGAGTAGAGATTGCATCCACAAAATTTCAGCATATGCTTGAGCCAAACTTCTGTATTCTGCTTCAGCACTTGACCTGGCTACTAATGTCTGCTTCTTAGCCCACCAGGAGACCAGAGGTGCTTCTTCTGTCATCTGGGTCAGAAGCCCAGTCAGCATCTCAAAAGCCTATAAGAGACATGGGTGTGTGCATAGAAGTAGGCTTGATTAGTAGACCATGATGGATAGTACCCTGTAGATATCTTAGAATTCTCTTGACTGCCTTCCAATACTCTTCAAGGGGCGAGGAAAGGAATTGACACACTTTGTTGACAGAGTAAGAAATTTCTGGCCTAGTTACAGTAGTATACTACAATTCCCCCACAATAGATCTGAAGAAAGTAGGGTCAGAGACATGATTAGAGCCATATTTGGACAGCTTTGTACTAGATTCCATGGGTGAAGCCATACTATTTGCAGTTGCCATGTTAACTTTTGTTAATAAATCCCTGATGTATTTAGTTTGAGAGAGGAGAAGGGATCCAGAATCTGAGTGATGCACCTCAATACCAAGAAAATAGTCAAGTTTCCCCAAGTCTTTGAGAGAGAATTCTAAATCTAGTTTGTGAACTTGCTGCTGAGTGAGAGCTTTAGAGCTGCCAGTGATGATTATATCATCAACATAAACCAAAAGAAAGATGCTGTGATGGTTGACATGTAATGTGAAGAGTGAGGGGTCACACCTGCTAGGGCTGAAACCAAGCTTTACCAGGTAGATTTTAACCTTTCAAACCCAGCCCGGGGCGCCTGTTTTAAACCATACAAGGCCTTGTTTAGCTTACATATAAGGGAAGAGTCAGAGTCCTCAAAGCCAGGAGGTTGTACCATATATACCTCTTCATCTAAATGACCATTTAAAAATGTATTGTTGACATCAAGTTGTTGAATTGGGCACTTGTTTGTTACTGCCAGAGTAAGAACAGTTCTAGCAGTGACAGGTTTAACTACTGGAGAGAATCTCTCATTAACGTCAAAACCAGGCTTTTGATGAAAGCCCTTTGCTACCAATCTGGCCTTATACTTATTAGGGTAAACTATGTTTTCAATCCCTACTTTTATAGCGAATTTTGATTTTCCTCCTTGTAAAATAAAATCACTTGTTTTCATCCCTACAAATTTTTTTCTTTTTGTTTTTAATCCCTAATGCGCAAAATTTTGACATTTTTTAAACATAATATAGACCTATATAGGTTTAGCATGATAAAAAGATATAATATATTATAGACTATTTTGAACATAAAAATGTCATAATATTGGCATTAACATCTCAAAATTTTGCTCATTAGGGACTAAAAACAAAAAAAAAAATTGTAGGGATGAAAATAAGTGATTTTATTTTACAGGGACGAAAACCAAAATTACTATAAAAGTAGGGACTAAAAACCTACTTATTAATAGTCCCATCAGGATTCTGTTTCACTCTGAAAACCCCCTTGCACCCTATGGCCTGTCTGTTGGTTGGTAGAGTGACTAGGGACCATGTATTGTTCTTCAAAAGAGCACTGTTCTCAGCATTCAAAGCTTGTAACCATTTAGGCACCTTCATAGCCTGTTTGTAACTAGTTGGTTCAACATGAAGAGTAGGGTGCAACCTGGGCTGAACAATGCCATTTTTGGCTCTAGTTGACATGGAGTGAGAGTTGTGAGGGTGAATACGATGAGGTAAGACAGATGGTGTATTAGAGACAACAACACTGGGAGAGTGACTGTCAGGTGGGGAGGGAGGAATAATGGGTGTATCATGAGTAGATAAAGTAGATGTGGATGTGGGAGTAACAGATTACCCAGGACTTGAATTGGGAAGAGGTGAGGAAGAAGGATTAAGATTTTCATCAGAAGGAGGAGGTGAATTTTAAGGAGTAGGGGATGGAGGCACATGTGTGGTAGCTGGAGGAGATTGAGAGACATTAGATATAGGGAAAGGAGTGGAAAGAAAGGTAGATAGTGTTGGTTCATTAGGTTGATTGGGCTTGTCGGAGGGAAACAAGTCAGAGTAAGGAAATTGAGTTTCATTGAAAATAACATCTTTGGAAATAAAGATTTTTCCACTAGAGTCTAAACACTTGTACCCTTTGTGAGACGAGAAATAGCCAAGGAATATGCATTATGTAGAGTGAAGGTTTTATTTTTGTGTGCTGTAGGGTCTGAGATAGGGAAAACAAGCACAGCCAAAACTCGTAAGAAATTTATAGTCAGGAATTTGTAAGTGTAAAAGGAAAAAGGGTGACTTGTAGTCTAAGGTAGGTGAAGGTATTCTATTAATGAGATAGGTAGCTGTAAGGAAAGCATGATCCCAGAATTTTAGAGGTAATTTAGCATGGGCTAGTAGGGTAAGGCCTGTCTCAACTATGTATCTATGTTTCCTTTCAACAGAACCGTTTTGATGTTGGGTGTGTGGGCAAGTTAATCTGTGAATAATGCCTAAGGGAGTTAGAAATTGTGTGAAGGGGTGAAATTCACCTCCACCATCAGTTTGGACACACTTAATAGGTACATTATATTGCAGTTCAACCATAGTTTTAAAATTTTGGAAAGTGGACAGAGTGTGTGACTTTGAGTTTTAGAGGAAAAATCCAAGAATAACGACTGTAGGCATCAACACAAGTTAGGAAGTATGAGTATCCACAACATGATGATTCAACAGGAGCAGGGCCCCACAAGTCACAAAAGACAAGATCTAAGGGTCTAGTATACACAGCCGTAGAGGGAAGGGAAGGAAGCCTATGTACTTTACCCAAACAACAAGCTGAACAAAAGTCAGAAAAAAATTTATTAGGCAAACTTTGATTACAAAGTTTCATAATTGTCTTAAGCACCTCATGATCAGGATGGCCAAGCATACTATGCCAGACTGTATAGATTGAATGTAAATTCTGAACAGGAGAACTACTAGCTGAACTACTATTACTTCTAACAGTATTACATTCAGGCCTAGAGACAGAAGCAAAAGGGAAACTACTGGTTGAAGTGTTAACACTTTCAACATTATTACACTGAACAATAGTGCTGCAAAGACTAGACCTAGGTACTAGGCAGGAGCTTTTATTTGCATTGAAGGTAGAGTAAACAGCAGGCTTGGGAGCTTCAAGCTTGAGCAAAACAGGCGACTCAAACTGATAGAGACCATCATCTCCAAGGTGTCTCTATTAGAAGTATCTTAGAAGAACCCTGAGATTTGACATAGCAAGTATTAGGATGGAATTCAAAAAATACATTGTTATCTTTTGCAAACTGACTTACACTAACTAGATTTTTAGTTATGGAAGGAACATGCAAGAGATTATTAAGTTTTAGAGTTGTATAAGGGTAAAAGGGAGAAGAAATACTCATTGAACCAACAGAGGCTATTGACAAACCTAGCCCATTTCCAATGTGAACCTGATCAGAACTTTTAAGGAAACTGCATCCACAAGATTGTGTGCATCTGGAGTGACATGATGTGTTGCCCCTGTATCAGGATACCAGCCAGGATTGAAGGAGTTGGAACTTGATGATTCATTACCAGTTAGGTAGGCTTGAGGTGTAGGAGGCTTAGGATTGTGGAACTGTGGTGGAAATGAAGGTCTGTGAGGGTAGCCAGGTTGAGTTGCATGAGGAAAATTCTGCATCCAGACATTAGAAGGTGCACCATTACCATTGTTGCCTCCATAGGCTCCATAGCCATCAGCTTGAGGTGGAGCAGCCAATCGAAAGTACCAACAGCTTGCATCATGACCTGTTTTGTAACATATTTGGCACTGAACAAAGGATCTGTCATTACCACGGCCAACTCTACCTCTAAAGCGACCACCACGAGAACTTCTTCTGCCTCTAAAGTAACCAGATCTTCCACTATAGTTGAAGTCAGAATGTTGAAATTGCTGATTTCCATTGGAGTTGGTAGGGAAATTAGGATTCTGATCAGCATAAGATCCAACCTGAGATTGAGGCGCTTTTCCATTAGGATCAGAGGATTGAGTAAGGTTAACAGCAGCAGAATAAAAAATTAGAGCTTTCTTGAATTTTTTATTGCGAGCTTCTTGAGTAAGTAATGGAGATTCAAGCTCATCTAGAGACACTAGTTCAGATTTGCTATTAATACTAGCAACAATAGGATTGAATTCCTCTGGAAAAGCCTCAAAAACAGCTTCTATGAGATCACAATGCGAAACAGGATCACCGAATTGACCTGAGAGATTCAGAAATCGTATGAATGTGAGAAATAAACACAGCAATAGAGCGCGAACCTTTGGTTATGGCGCGTACGCATTTGCATGTGACAGTAACTGTGAATTTCGTCCCAAACTTGCCAAGATTGATGAAGATTCACGAAGCGAGATAGCAGAGAAGACGAAATCGTTGATAGAATCCACATCCAGAGTAAGGAATCTTGTTCTTCCCATTCAGTGTATGCAGGAATTTCAGATCCGGATTCACAATCGGCATCGTTGAGGAAAACTGGAGGAATTATCGGTGAAACAACATACTTCACCAATTTTGTACCACGCAGAACTCCTTCAACTTGTTGCTTCCATTGAAGGTAGTGGGAGTCATCGAGTTTGACGGAGACGACATGTTTGAAGGTTTTTGAAGCCGCCGCAGTAACGCGTTGAGCTTCAGATTGCGTAGGCATAGCGGAAGAGGAAGGGGAAATCATGGCGAAGGATCGAAAAAGGAAGCTTTAATACCATGTTAGAGTTCCACCATTGATGCATAGTTAAGAAAGCTTGAAGAATGGAGAGAGAGAGAGAGAAAGAGAGTGTAACTGAATTTTGTATTTTCTGTTATGAGAAAAGTACAAGAGGATACAAACATTTATTGTCCATAGACTGATGTGTACAGCTGACAACTAACTATGCCAGCTGTCTAAGCTAAGATTAGATGAAGGAGTTTCAAGTCTTACTTTGCTAGATTAGAAGATAACTAGTAATTTTTCCCTTTGAAGAACTATTGCATTGCGAAGATGTTGGAAAAATTAGTTGCGCGAGAACCGCACTGATTTCTGTTTTGCATTGTGATTTAGCCATCATCCAGATTTGCGGACTTGAATATTCTTGCCATTATTCATCCTCTTGCCGTTTATTTATAGTTTAATTTTAAGCATTATCTCAACTTTAACCACCTTATTTTTTCTGCGCAGGATCATATTAACGACTGGAGGAAAACATCTATTTCTCTAACATCAATTTTCTTTATAGCTGCTGTAATATGGTTCATAGGTAAGTTCCATGCAGCTTTACCAGTAATTTGCTAGTCATATTCATCCTTTCCTTTATGGCACGAGAGAAGATCTATACGTCATTAATGGAAAGAAATGCCAATCCTGGCTACTCTTTGATGATCACACTTTGTGATTAACATGATGGTTGTACTTTCTTCCAAACTTATGTGTTGCAGTAGAGATCAAAGCTGATGTGCAGGTATATATACCCCTACCTGGGTATATAAATTTGCTTGAAAAATGATCAATGTTGGTTAGCCACACCAACAATTTGACAGTGACATCAAGAAAACTCTTGCTACTAATCACTTGAAGTTTGTACTGTTTAGAATTGACATATAAGCTGGATTATAGTTACTTAATCATATGAATTCTACAGGAACCTTTTTGAAAAGTGATGATCTGTCTAACAAAGATGATGAAGACGAATCAACCACAGCTCTAAGAGGGGAAAGGAAGCCATTGCTTGAAGGGAGCAGTGAAGCTTCCAGTCACGCCTAATTTCTCACCACTTTTATGACGAAGCTTGCAATTTGCAAATGAAAGAAAGTATCCTGGTTTATTTATCTTTCAAAGAGGTAAAAATCAGTAGCATTTTTTCTCGCATAATCAGTCTTATAGAAAATGGTCGACGGCGCTTTTGATACTTGTTGGTAAAATGAATATTGGATAACTTTTACACGTCTGGAGGAACCTGCAGAAATATTTTCAAGTCTTGTAACCACTAATCATGATCAAATTGTTGTTTGCATGTAATTATTGTAATTCTCAAGTCTTGCAATGAAAAAGAAACTAGTAGTGGATATTTGTTATTTCTTTCCATGTAATTATTGTAATTAAGTACTCACTTCAAAGAAAAAGAAAAACTAGCACCAGATATTATTTTCTGATGGGAATGTGTACTTTCTAATTTATTTATTTTTTATATGTGCTAAAATGCTTTTAAGAACAATCAAAATGCATTTTTTTTTGTCCAACGTTAATAAAAAATGCACGGGTACATTACTCGCTATGCCAAGAGCAAACATGGAATACTTGGCATTGGCAGAGCATGTCATTACACAGCAATTCATTTCAGAAAAACAGTTAAAAAAACAATTATATGCCTGAAAATATTCCATCACCATTCTCTTTAGTGAGGAGTGAACTTCAAAATCTGAAGGATTATAGAATAAACATGTGATGATTCGATGAATATAGTGGGAAGATTAATTTTTATTGAATGTTGCTAAACGAAATTATGTTTGTTTGCATTGTTTTGTAATGTATATTCGTATTGAAACATCTTATGAAGAAACTAGAAACCAACATTTCAAATTGTTTTTCGGCTTTAAAAAGTTTTGACCCTCAATTATTGTCACGACTTTTGTTTCATGCTTTTAAATTAACTTATGTTTATTACTGGTGGAATGACAAAAACAATGGTAAAACACAAACCCCTGTTGTTGAAGATGCAATTGAAAGCCAATCCACTAATGTCATCAACCAAATTCAAATATGAGCAATCTTGCATAACAATGTAATATGCATGTGTAGAATTGTACGTGTAAGTGCAATTAAAACTAGGCTTATTCATTTACGGTCAATGCCACAATTTGAATGAATTGTCATTTTAGCTAGCGTGAAGCTTCAACAATAACCAGGCTTCTAATTAGATCGATCTACACTAATTAGAACTAAGCATAATATACCTAGATAATTGAAGTAGCATCCCTAATTTCTTAAAAGTTACAAGTAAATATTTGTTCAAATGCCTTCCTCATATTATCAAGTTGATGACATTAGTGTATTAACTGAGTCCAGATCCTCTCCATTTTGGGAGGAAATGGCAATCTCAATTTCCACTCATAAAAACATGACATGTGCATTTATAGGAGGATTGTCTTTTGCCATTAAATGTCAATAAAAATTTCTCTTAAAGCATGTTTAATGGTATTCTCTTTTTGAGAAATCTATTTTGTTTATTTTTCTTTGGTAGGTCCAAAGAGCATGTAATTTTTCCCTGCAATTTCTTTATTAGAAAATCTCATTTTGTGGAGATTGTTCTTTTTACTTCGATTGTGATACTGATACCGTTCGTTCACGTTATCTTGTACTAATCATTAGCCAAAATAAAGTATTGAATGTCACATTTAAGAATTTTAATCTAAAGCGCCTTGATTATTGGGAATTTCATTTCTACAATAGTATTGTTTGCTTTTAAAAGTTTTTTACTAAGAAAATTTAATGCGAAGAATTATAAAAATAAATCTCCATTTTTATTTACATCCATCACCACTCATGATTTCCACAAAAGAAATAGATTAAATGATATTATTCTTTAAGATTTTGACATGTGTTAATTCTTATTTTTCTTGCGTAAAAGATTCTTACTAAATAGCAATGCTCATTTGGGTCGTAACTCATGATGTCCAGCCAAATAATTTTGGCATAGTTTTGTCAGTTGAGCTGAAACTTATGGACGATTTTATAAGCAAAATTTATTTTTATTAAATAATTAATATATTTGATATTTTAATTAATATTATAATCAAATACATTAGTTTATTTGTTAAATTTTAAAAATAATTTTTTAATCTTCATAGTTATCGAAAAAAAAGTATTAACATTATACTAATTTTTTAAGGACATTATACTAATTGTTTTATATCTTTTCCTTTAAAAACAAATAGAAACGTGAAAGTCATTTCGAGCCTCTAAGAAAAGAAAAGCCATTGCGTTTGATATTAAATTAGTAAACCAAAAAAAAACACATAAAAGGGTTGGTTAGGTGAACATAGACATAGTTGGAGCCGTCGCTGTTAACCTAAGTACCTAACATAACACTCTTTTTTAGTTGTGTTATTTAAAGTAAACATGTATGTAGTCTATATTTGGACCATATGCATTTAAATATTTGTTGCCAAATGAAATTTTCATTGTAATTTAATTGTGGTGTTAATCTCCGTTAAAAAAAATTACATGGGTAAGATTCGAAAATATAACACTTGTTTAAGAAACACAAATATTTTAGCATTTGAATCAATTTTTTGTTAATTATATATTCCACCTATTCTAAAATATAAACAAAAATTACTCAAAATAAGTTGATGTATTTGATTAAAAATTTAGACTAAATACATTCATTTTTATTGACCAATTTTTACTTATATTTTGAGACGGAGAAAATAATTTTTATAATTTAACATTTCAAATATACACGCATAAAAAACTAAAAGCACCATATTTCACATCAAAATTTTAATTTAAAATTATCATTTCCACATCCTCACATTACTATTAGGTAGGGTTGGAAATAGGTCATGTCATGTCATGCTTTGAGAGGTATGAGTTTGACATATGATTTTTCTTTAAACCTAAGCCTAGTCTATGGCCTATTAAATGTTCTTTTTTTGGGCATGGCCTGAGCCTATTTATAGCTTGGTCTGACCTTGTAGCATGTTTAAAAGTTTGTGTTAAATATATCTGTCTATATAATCTTTTTTAAATAGGCTAATTAAATAGGACTTCAAGCATATTTCACATTTAAATTTTCATAATTTTTACAACATTTAAAAAAAGCTAATAAAATGATCAGCACAATAATTAAAAGCTAATAAAATAACAAATATGATTACGAAAAATAAATATTTGGTATTTATATAAATAATATTTATTTTTTATACAAGATAATATAAATAATTATAATAATATTATATAAATAATAATTATTAAATATAAATAGGCCGGTCTATTAGACTTTGTAGGTTTTTTAAAAACATAAGTCTCGCCTATTTATGTAAATAGACTCTTTTCAAAGCCTAAGCCTCACCTATTCAATAAACAGGCCACGCCATGCCAGACCTAAGTCATGTCAGGCCATAGGGTTGGGAACAGGTCAGGCCAGGCTTTGACAGGCCTGAGCCTGACCTGTGATTTTTTTTCAAGCCTAAGCATGGGCTGCAACCTCTCAAATGCTTCTTTTTTTGCCTGATCTGTGTCTGTTTAAAGTCTGACCTGGCTTGGTAGCTTGTTTAAAAGCCTATTTTACATTTAAATTTTTATAATTTCTACAACATTAAGAAAAAACTAATAAAATGCTTAGCACAATAATTTCTATTTTGCCTAACAAATATAATTTTTCTTTGTCAAAAGAAAAACAAATATATTTTGTCTAATAAATATTTTTCATTTATATAAATAATATTTATTTTGTTATAAACGATAATATAAATAATAATAATTAAATATAAACAGACCAACCTAACAGGCTTTGCAGGCTTTTTTTAAAAGTCTAAGCCTGACCTATTTATGTAAATAGACTCTTTTCAAAGCCTGAACCTAACATTTTTAATAAACAGGTTAGGCCATGCCTAAACCAGCCCAGGGCGCCTGACTTATTCTCAACCCTATCAGGCCACAGGCCCCTGGAAGCCGCCTGACCTATTCTCAACCCTACTATTAGGTTTAGAATCATCATATTTATAAGCGCATAGTACCTAGTGATTCCGAGACACTATTCTTTTTTACACAACTCCGAGATATTAGTTAAGAAAATAATAAATACATACATATTCTTAAAATTTGTACTATATTCAATTTCTTTATCCATTTTTAGATAAATATTTTAATTTAATTGTTCATTTGTTTCCTTAAATAATAGTAATGAGCTCCTCATTTTATTCCCTAAACACACGTTGTGATTGGCATGGCACATGATATAAAACAAAGGTTGGTCGCATCCCCAACATTGGTGACGTTTGTTTCCGCTGTGTGTGTATCGAGTGTCCACTATAAGTTAACAAAACAACACTCTCATTCATTCGCTCACAAATCGTCTTTGTGTGTTTCTCTTTCAACCCTTTTCAATCACTCTCTGTTTCATCCATCTGCTATAATACATTACTCTCTTCTTCTTCTTCTGTCCACTTCGATAAAACAAAGGTAACATTCTTTTTCCTTTCTTTAAGGACAAATAATTATCAGATTCCTAATTTATTATTCTAGCTTCTAATGTTTCATTGAAAATAAATAAATTATATTTGTTTGTTTCGATCTAATTTCTTTAGATGATCACTGATTTAACTGTTTCATTTCCACCTTTTTGTTTGAATTCTTGTTATTTAAAAAAAAAATTGTATTTTGTTATGTCTTGATTTTATTGGTGTTTTTTTTTAGTGATTAATAGTTCAGTTATCACCATCATTTTGTTTGTTGATTTCTTCATCTAGATGTATATTACTTATATGTATTATGATTATTAATTTTTAAGCAATCTGTGGTTATTTAGTGAAACAAATTAGTGAACTTTGAAATTCTTATCATCAATTCTTTATGTTATGTTATACCTCTTTGTTTGTGCATATGTGGATCAACAATAGCAGCGCTATCGTGTAGTAGAATTTGAACAAATTGCTATTGTTCTGCGATATAAATTATACTAGTCAAATAGCGTAGTGGAATTTGAACAAATTCCTATTTTTCATGATCTGCAATTCACAATACTGATTGAGTATATTTTTTTCATGATTTGTTTTCTTATTTGCCTAATAATTTAGGATTAGGAGCCTTGTATCCCTATAATAAGAGATTAGTAGTTAGGCTTGTTTGGATTGATTTATTTGAGCTTATCTACTGGAATAAGCACTTGTGAGACTGTTTGGTAGAGCCTGTGAAAATAGCTTATTACATACATGTCCTTGAGTTGTTTTCAGCTTACTTCCATAAGCTCTTCAAGATATCTTATGAAAATGGATTATAACTTATATGAAAATAGTTTGATTTTAGTTTATTTTTTGTTATAGAAATAGCTTATACATAAGCACTTATATGATAAACATTTATGCTTCAAGAGCTTAATTAAATTGTTTATCCAAACAGAGACTTAGTCTTTTGTATCAAATAATATTTCTTATTTCTCTCATCCTTTTATTTTAAAAACTCATTTCAGCAATTGTTTTTTTCCAGATGGGAGATGTGGCTAAGGACCTTACTGCTGGGACTATTGGAGGGGCAGCACAGCTGATAGTCGGACACCCGTTTGACACCATAAAGGTCAAGCTCCAAAGCCAGCCGACACCACTTCCAGGCCAGGTTCCGAAATATTCTGGTGCAATTGATGCTGTCAAGAAGACAATAGCAGCTGAAGGTCCAGGCGGCTTATACAAAGGTATGGGAGCCCCGCTGGCTACAGTAGCTGCCTTCAACGCTGTCTTGTTTACAGTTAGAGGCCAAATGGAGACATTGTTGAGGTCACATCCTGGTGATGTCCTCACAATAAATCAGCAGGTTGTTTGTGGAGCGGCAGCTGGACTTTCTGTTTCCTTTCTAGCTTGCCCTACTGAACTTATCAAATGCAGGTTAGATGCCACTGATGGTGTTTTAATTTTCGTGATTTAGTCACATTTTATTTGCATTCTTTCTATCAATTTGTTTATGATTATTGGTAGAGAGTTTGACAGAATCACTATATGTAACCGTGATTTTGGCTAAGACTTTGGTACTTTAACAAAATCATGGTATCCCCATTAAGTTCCTACCTTCTTGAACTAGCTTTCGGGGTTGAGTTAGGCTTAATTACGAATAATCTGTTTATCTTATGATGCATCTATTTAAGTGCTCATTTTGAGGAAATGTAATCATTTCTCTCATGGTTGACATGTGTTGAGAATCTCACATTCACTAGAGATATCATTATGACCTATGAAGTGCTTTATAATGCTTGGGAAAACCTTACCTTACAAACCAGGTTTGTTGGGTTGAGTTAGGCCCAATCCAAATTTTAAGATGATATTAGAGTCTATCCTAGATATCTTATTGGGCTAAGATCTCTATCATTCTACCTAGGACTGTTCACACGGTTCAATTCAGACAGAAAACTGAACTGTACCGAACCATAATAGTTCAAAAGAATCAAACTGAACCTTTATAGTTTTCCGTCGACCTATGGTTCATGTTATTCCACCTACATTAATCCATGCTTCAGATGTCCAGTCTTGAGCGTGATGGGATGGTCGAGAGTCTCACAAACAACGAATATGCTTACAAATTTTGGGCAGTCCTTACTTTTCAAGCTTATTTTGTAGGATTGAGTTTGGCACGACCCAGATTCTAAGAACATAAAATCTAAGATTAAAAGAAATGAGTATTAACCCTTTATTAAAATAAGGAGTCCGTCGACCAAAAGTAGTATGTGTTTTAAGCCAGGGCTTTCTTTCGTGGAGATCTACTCGGGTGCTTACTGGAGATAGACTCCTATCTATGCTAACTATCTTTGTTTGGTTTTCTTTTTTATGTTTGCAGAAAAAACCTAGCCATGACAATAAGTCTAACTTGCTAATTAGTCTCCATTAACTTTTTCTGAATTTACTATTTAAACAACTGTATTCAATATGTATAATTCTTCTAACTAAATATTTTGTTACATGATGAATACCAGATTACAAGCACAAAGTGCACTAGCTGGTTCAGGAACAGCAACATTGGCAGTGAAATATGGTGGTCCAATGGATGTGGCGAGGCATGTTCTCAGGTCAGAAGGGGGCGTAAAAGGTCTTTTCAAGGGCTTGGTTCCCACTATGGCCCGTGAAATACCTGGAAATGCTGCAATGTTTGGTGTATATGAAGCAACTAAGCAATTAATTGCCGGAGGCACCGATACGTCTCAACTTGGTAGAGGTTCTCTGATGGCTTCCGGAGGCTTGGCTGGCGCTGCTTTTTGGTTAATGGTTTATCCGACTGATGTTGTTAAGAGTGTGATTCAAGTTGATGATTACAAAAATCCAAAGTTTTCTGGTTCAATTGATGCTTTCAGAAGGATAAAAGCTACTGAGGGAGTTAAAGGCCTGTATAAAGGTTTCGGTCCTGCGATGTTCAGAAGTGTTCCCGCCAATGCAGCATGCTTCTTGGCGTACGAGATGACGAGATCAGCTTTGGGATGAATAATTTATAAGCAAGACTCATAGTTTTATATCATTGAGTACCACAAGTGCTTATTTTTATTTTTCTCTTAAATTTTCAAATCCTATAACATTTTTATTTCATGCATTTGCAATATTGCCACAATGGCTCACTTCTATTGTTTACTCCAAGGAATCATTTTTTTACCAGTGGTAATATACAAGTAACTTTTTTTATTTAAAATTGTGTTTAGAAGCTCGGATACATAGTACAATACGGATATAGGAAATTTTTAAAATTTAGCATGCGGCATGATTAGGATACGATGTCTAATATACATAAGACATTCACGTTGTCAACCAACATCTTTTCAAGTTTAAACTTTGAAAAGAAGAGTATTCAAGATTCTGATATTTGATTCTGAAGTCGATGGCCATATTTAAATCTAGTTGCATGGTTCTGAAAGGGAATAATGACTCCTACCATTTCAATGTCATGTTTATTGTTTCTTTGTTTTGATTATCGTATTAGTAGTTTCCATTGTTATAAACATAGATTCAACTTTCAAACCAATGTGCACAGATTTAAAATTTGTTCTGCAATTTAGTAGCATGTAACTGCATGTGATTATTTTGAAAGAATCAATTTCATGTAGCTATTGTTCCTCTAAAATGGTCCAAGTACGTTAGAAGAAAAATATAACTTTTTCCTATTTTGACAAAATCACTTTTGTACTCATTAGCATTTTCCATTGATATATTTTTAAAATATGGTGCTGCAATTTGGTTCATATTCGCCCAAAATCAAAATGATCTCCTTGGTTTAAAATTAAAATGGTTGATTGAGGTAGCATTTGATATATTTTTTATTTTTTTATTTTCACCATCTGGTTCCTAGGAAAAAGGGACCCAGTAATCCAAAGTTTGGGGCAAGTTCTGGCATCAAGTGGTTTCAGTCCCCTCCCAAATGCAGTTGCGGGGATCGAACCGTGGTCCACCCTACCAAATCCAGCGCCAATCACAGTCACATGTAGCACTTGATTTTGATTATACAACACTTTGAGTTAGAGTTGGAAATGAGTTGAATTTGGTTCAACTCAACTTTTTTTCTTCTGTGGTGTAAGAGGATCCCTCGGCTATAAGGTAAGTAAAATCTAACCAAAAATTATTCAAAGTTCGCACGATTAATCGAACTTAAGTTTTTTTCGAATGATTTGTCCTAGTGGCAGCTCATACAATGAAAATTAGTAATAAACAGAAACTTTGGGCCATAATAAGCCCATAATGGGTCTTGATTAACATATTAGTCTTGATTATACCTAGTCATTGACAAAAAAGAGTGACATTCACATAAATATAGAAAGAAATTGTCTTTGCCACATAATAATAACAATATAACAAACTAACTGATGTAAGTATATGAGACTAGTGATGTGTACTCAAAAATCTCGCTACTCCAACAATAATCTCGCTAAGAAATTATCATTTCTTTTGTAAGTAATAATATATATCATGAAATTAAAAAATAAATCACTACATATATAATCTATAATATAACATAACACATAATTTTTCATCATAACACAAACATTTCCAAAATGGAAGATCCCAAACTACCATCTAATGATTCCTCTTCCATTCCTCTCATTGCTAGACTTGATCACTTGGAATTCATTGTGAGCTTATTTTTAATTCTCATAATGAAATCCATTATAATTGTCACAAGTTAATTTTTCATGTGTATTTTTTGTGACAGATGAAATATTTAGAAAGAAAACAAAGATGTGGAAGCAATGCTGTTGTTACTGCAAATGATAAACAATCTGCTGAATACTTCAAAGGAACATTGTTGGAACGTGTAGCCTCTCTTGAAAATAGGCTTTTTCAGGTTTAATATTATTATATTCTATCACTCAATTATTATACTACTAGAATGGAATAAGCAGTGGTTTTTTTTTTTATAATTAAACCAAATCATTTTCCATAATTAGACAAAAATGATATCAATAGCATGTTGTCTATGTCTTGATTACTAACAAGCATGCTTCATGATATTATAATCATATATATATCAATGTCGTAAAGTCAGAATGTGAGTCGTCTGATATTTTAAATCGGTAATCGTGTGAATTTAGAAATTTAATTTGTTATATAGTTAGATCTAGATTCTCTGATATCAAGAAGCTGCACAATCGGTGAATTTACACGGAGAATCATTTATATACTTGTTTCTTCCTCTTACAATTAAAGATGAGTGAAATTCATTGTTATAAATTTACCGATTGTTTGATTGCGTGATTACTTGGCAACAAGAAATCTAGATTTTGTACCGTAAAAATATACAGTTACATTAAATTATCAATCTTGATCATTGATTTGATATCGGGAAATTCATATTATATATTCACTAAATTTATTTAATACAATCTCAATCACTGACTAAGATCAAATGATTTAGATCAACTAACAACTATGCAAGTATTTGGGAATCAGTTTCTGAAATCTAGATCTCACACAATAAGAGTCGCACTTATATTGGCTAGGAGCATTATTTTGTGGAAAAACATAATCATAACATTATCGATTGTGTTAATTGAACATCAAAATATTAATATTGTATGTGACACTGTGCGTTTATCTGCACAAAAAATACTTGACAATGCATTTGACAAGAAATTTCTATGTTCAAGCATCATTCTCTAACAATATACACACATATACATTACAATATTACATGAATTTAATTATTCTCTAGTTTCAATATTTTAGTACTATGGAAATGTATATTGACTTGTTAATTTGTTGATGTAGCTTTGTGTAGAGATGGATTCAAGTGGAAGCTCAAATCCTCTGTCTCGTGCTTCCACAATAGCTTCTGGAGAGTCTTCATCCAGCCAAGGATCCAAGGGAGGAGAAATAAGTTACTCTTTTCCAACATTCAACAATGTCCAAAATCAAAATGGAGACAGTGAAATAATGCCTCAGAATCATAATAACACATACAAGGTAAAATAAACAAATTAAACTTATAACTCTACCTATAGTTTATACTTTGTAAGCTTCTAATCTAATTATAAAACCCAATTTAGTGGAAATTAACCTTCTAGACATACTAATAAGTTACTCATTTCCATGCACTTTGTTTATTAAACTAACTAATAAAACTCAATTTAGCTCCACACACGACTTAATTTAGCCTTTGAAAAAAATAATATTTAAATTAGCCTCTGACATTTTTATATACGATAAATTGTCATATATTCGAGAACAAAAGGTGAGGACCATGTTGGTTTATAGTCTTAAATTAGATTCTTGTTGTAGTGATACTATGAGTGCTTAGAGTATTTAACATTGGATCTTTGTCCTGTTAAGGCAATTATAGTAGTATTATACTACAAATAGTAAGTTATTGTGGTACATATGAGAAAAAAACATCACTATGTCTCTTTCACACAAAAGAGTATACTCAATGAGTAATTCTTATATAGGCACAACCCTAAATAATATTTCTTTAGGCACACTCACATAATTGAGAAAATTTAAATATAAAAAAATTTAGTCACATCATTTAACATCACTTCATCATATTTTCAATTATTTTATTCAAACTTTTGTGTGTGTACCTAACATGTAATATTTAGGTTTGTGTCTAAGTAAGTGTTTCTCATACTCAATTGGTCAATTTCAATTTCAATTTCACCAAGATATTTAGAATACTATATAGTATGTTTTGGTCCAAGACTTACCTAACATGAAAATTTATTGGGATCATGTGCATCATGAATGAATGGAGCTTCAAGTATTTTATATCTTTTACCATTTCCTTTTTAAGTTCTATCTATATAAATTATCCATAAGACCCTACAACCAATTTGTTTATGATACAACAAAAAAGGATATTCTTTGCTAGAAACTTCATATATTATAGTATTACTATGTAAGTCACTATATCCTTTCTAATTTACCTTGGTCAACATCTTATGTAAGATATTATTTAAAAAATGAGTGGTTATATATTTTTACCTTATACCAACATACCCCGACATTGACACATGCAAATGTCTAATACTGACACATTTGATTATATTTAAATTTTTTTTTTAAATTATTATCAATGTCAACAATATTATATATCGTGTTTTCCATCACGGTGTTAAAATTTTATACTTATTTTATATTCAAGAAGCTGCAAATTATTATTGAAACGAATCTAAGAATCAATGTTAATATGACATATAATAATTAATTAAATTGATTGATGCAGGAAAAAGCAGAGATTGTGCAGGCTCACACAAAAACCAGCTGTTCTACTAATAAGCAACAACAGGTTGTGGTGGCAAAGAATAAAGGCAAGAAGAGTGAAAAGAAACGCAAAGGTGAAAAGAAAACGGTGCCTCCAATTAGTTGGCCACATTTAAAACTACTAGGTTGTTAATTAATTGATTTATTATGGTTTTAACATTGATTTATAATTTCTTTTACTACATTAATTATTATTATTATTATTGTTATTAGACATTTATGTTTGCAATCTATTTTGAATTTTGTGGTTGATTAATTAATTGTTCTATATTAGTAACAACAAATAAAGTATGTGAGGTTGGATTTTGGTGGATTCATTTGTACTAGTATTTGCTTAATTAGTGTACTTAGGGAAAGGAACCATCACAAATTTTATTTTTAAGGGACAGAAGGCCATGTGAACTGTGTAAGACTCACATTTCATTCCAGATACAGGCAATCTAATATTTATAATTATTTTAGTTGAATTATTGGATGAGGGATACCATGGTTGGATCTGGCTCGCAGTAAAAAATTCTCCATATTCAATTGGTTGAAATTGAAACATTGGATTGTAAAAAAAAAATTTAAAAAATGTATTATGTTAAACTGTTTAATTTAATCGAACAATCATTGATGTGCTAATTATATAATGTATGATTTTTTGCTAATGATCTCATTGCTTGAACCACTTTGTATATCTTTTAGTCATATCTAAAATGTGAAGTATTTATTTTATTTTATTTATACTTTCTAATAATAAAAGTATTTTTTTAGGAGTTTAATTAAAATACTCTGACAATGTAAAATTATTTTATACTATCAACCAATTAAAAAAGAACATAACCACTTCGTTCCTAACATTTTTTTTTTTTTGGTTACAAATTCCTAACATTTTATGAATATTAAGTAAAATATAAGAAATTAATTTATTTCAATTAACATATTATATTTTAATAACAACACAAGTAAAAACACATAAATAAAAATTGATTGCTATTAGTATAAGATAATTATTCAAAAAAATAAATTCAGCATAAATAATAGAGCCCAAAATAATAATAATAAACCTTTGCGAAATAGAAGAAAAAATAATAAACTACGAAAATACAGAATAGCATCTGAAAATTGATAATTGCAAAATAGAAGTTAACCGCTTTGCAAAACAGAAAGGAGATTTCTCTTTCCACCCCCACGTCTCTTTTTCACCCCCCTCCCAATAATCCAATTTTACCCCCCAAAACTTTGATTTTTATTTACCGAAGTTTTCCGATATAGAAAAACATGTGTTTTCAACCGTTTATAACTTCGATTTGTGTTTACCGAAGTTTTTTTAAGGGGTATAAACGGAAACCTGAGAGGTGAAAAAAAGACATGGGGTGGGATGAGAAATCTTCAAACATAAATGGATGAAAATGAATGGGCTGGTTGTAACTAGATAAGGTGTTTTAAAAATTAAGTTATTGTTTCATCGACTTATTTTAAAAGTTCATTTCTCTTAATCATGCAGTCAAGCTGCGGTTAGTAGAGTATACTCTAATTGTCTGATTAAAATTGGACGGTACAAATTTTGTTGCAGTTTTAATTTTTTAAACAGTAAAAATTTACTTTAAAATCTAAATCATTCAATCTGAATTGGACTGACCGGATATCCTTGACTGCATACAGTCAAGGCATTCGACTGCACTCAATCTGCATCCTAAAGTTGCTTTACAATAAAAGTACTTATTCTAAATTTTGTTTGCCTTGTTTCTTCTTTTAAGAAGATAAAAAATTCAAAATAAACCAGAACAAACAAGCTCTTAATAGTTAATAGGTACTGTTTGGTCTAACTTTTTTTTCCTCTTCTTCTGCTTAGAAGTAAGATGTTAGGCCAAACAACAATTTTAAAAAGCTCTAGGTAAAAAACAGCAGCTTTTATATTTCAAAAAAAAAAAATACTAATAAAGGAGTTTCGAAATAAGGTGATAGTAATTACTTTGCAACAACTTTACTGTTATTTATCTTATTAATATCTTTAAATAAGTTATTGTTTATTAAAAAAAATAACCTTATCTTATAATCAAACAACTTTTAACCCTATCATAATAATTAAAAAAAATAAAATTTTAACAATTTTTAAAATAAAAAAGTAAGATTTACCAAACAATTTTATCTTCAATTTTAAAGCACTTACTTCTAGCTTCGTGATTAAAATAGCTTCTACACCTAAAAAGGCTAGTAACGAGGGCAATTGGTATTGGTAGTTTCCAAGGCTACAAGGTTAGTAACAACATTCACTTCCATGTTCTTTGGTTTACAGACGACACTGTTATTGTTAGTGAAGGTAATTAGGATAATTTTTTGTCATTAAAATGATAATGAAGAGCTTTGAATTGGTGTTGGGGTTGAGAGTAACTTTCTTCAAAAGCAAACTTTATGTAGAGGCAAATTTTATGGCGGCAGATTCGGCCTTCTTAAATTGTGGGGTGGACTTCATTCCCTTTCGCATTAATCTAGAGGCTTTGGTGTGCATTTTGAATGAATTAGTGAGTATGCAAAGGAAGTTTTTACGAGATTTGTTGGGTTAGTTGGAAAATTGTTTGTTTGGCTAAGGACCAAGGTGGTTTGGGTATCAAAAATCTTGATTTGTTTAATCAACCGTTGCTAAATAAATGGAAGCAGAGAGGATTATTCGAGACCAATAACCCTTGCATATATTATCGGAGTTTCAATATGGTTCGTTGGTGGCTGATGACAGGAAAACCATGCATATGACATTTTTAGCATGTATTTATGATTATTTTATATAATTTTTAGTAGTTTTAATAAATTGCAAAACCAAAAGCATGCAAAATACTCAAAAAAAAATCAATGGAATCAAAGATACTCATCAAATGCACAAGAGTTTAAGAAATTACACACAATGATTGTACTACGATGAGCAGGGCCGGTCCTGAGTTTTCAGAGGTCACATGCAAAATGTTAAAAGTGGCCTCTTAATAAAGAATAAATACAAAAAAATATATTTAAAAAAAAATCCTCAATTTTAAATTCGAAATAACATAAAAAATAAGTATCCTAGTAATTAACATAAAAAAGATTCATATTCTATCAATAACAACAAAATACCTTCTAGCTATTTTAGACGAGTCATTCTTCTAGCATTTTTTTAAGCAAATTCATCAATTAATTCTTCATATTGTACCTTCTCCAAGATATCATTCTTCTAGCATTTTTGTTTCTTTCCTTTTTTTTATTCTTGTTTAGAAAGACTGGGCCTGACAATTGGATCTTTATATTTTGATTTTGCAGCAAAATTTACATTTTACACCCCCTGTTTTACTAACAATATTACCATATAAAAAAGCTGAGGCCTTCACATTTTGGATGCTCGCTGCCACAACCCTTGCTGCATGTGTATGTGGGTCGGGCCTGGCGATGAGATGCATCGTACCACGATGCCTGAAGATAAATTTGAAGCAAATTGATCTGCAAAATCTTGGGATCAGATCAGCACCAAAGCCATCGTACCACGATGATCCCATGTGAGACATTGTGGCACGATGCAGTTGTATCGTGCCACGACAGTGCGTGAGATCCAAGCCTACTTCATCTATATATAGAGCATTTCACCACCATATTTTACACATCAAAAAATCAGAAAGTTCTGAAGCAACAAAGCAGTAGTTCTGAAGAGCAAGGAGAGCATGGAGCTCTCAAGAAAAGGACTACCTCCCACCATAGGGGTGCGCTTCGATTTAAGGTTAAGGTTATCACGATGTAATTTTCTAAACTCTTTTGTTTGATTATTGTATTATGATTAGCTAGATCCTTTGGTTAGGTCAAGTAGATGAAATTTTCCTACGAATATTTAAAACATGTAATTGGTTATGAGAAAGATTATATGACTTGCAAGTTGCAACCATTCTATTTCCTCTAATTTACTTTCCTGTTCTTTATACAATTTATAAGTAGATGTATTTATGAATTGAATCTTAAGAATTAGGAATAATCTTAATACTCGACAATGGAATAATTAGGCTAACTTGTACGGAAGACAATATAACTTCCTAGTTAGAGGCTAAAAAGGATTAACTCGTACAGTTAATTAAGTTCTGCATGACTTAAGCTATACTAATACTTTAGGAGCAGCGTGAGAACATGAGTAGGTAATTAAAATGTGACAACATCAGTTTTCCTTTTTTTGTTAGGATTAGTTTATACATTTGCAAGATGGTGTAATGAATAATTAAGTAGGTCTGAATTAGAGAACTCAAGTGTAATGAATGTGACTGCTCTAAAAAAAGTATGTAGCAATAAAAATAACATCTCTTAATGTGTCATGAATTGTACCGTACAAAAATACTTAAAAACAATTAGTAGTTAGCATTTTAGTTCTTGTTTGTGTTCTTTTTTGTTTTTTGCTTTTTTTTTTTACTATTTTTGAGCTTGAAGCAATTAGCATTTTAGATTTGAAGCAATTAGCAATAAATTAACATCTCTTTATATGATACAACCACTATCCATCATCTCTATTTTTGAGCTTGAAGCAATTAGCATTTTAGATTTGGAGGAAAAAGAAATAGGAATAGTGAAATTTAGAGTTAAATTGGAAGAAAAATAGTCGTTCTAAAATTATAAACCATTGTGAACAATAAAAAAAATTGATATCCAAATTTTAACATCAATCAAATTGGTTCCTACAAACGTGACTTTTGACGCACACATAAGAAGTTAACATTACATGTTAGCACCGTTAACAGTCCGAGTTAACGGAGGACAAATTTGATGTAAGTTTCATAAATTTAGAGAAATTTTTACTATTTTGAATAATTTATGAACAAATTTGATTGACCAGTGAAATTTTAGGAACCAATTTACTTATTTTGAATATAACAAAAATTAAGATCACCCATAAAAAAAGTCTACTATCTTTAGTCTCAAAAATATAAGTAAAAAAATGATTAAAACTACCGATATTTTTAGGGTGTGTTTGTTTTAGTTTTAAAAAAAATAAATTTTTGTTTGTATTTTTGAAAATAGATTTTATAAATTCGTTTTTTCAAAATATTATAAATTTTTTTATATTCATTTTTTCTAAATTCAAACACAAATTTTGACATTATATAACATAAACGTACATTATTGAAGATCAAAACATAGTCAAAATCTCAATTTTTACAAAAAGTTGTATTTCAAAAAAGTGATTTTTTTGAAATTTTAATATCTAAAAAAAATTTCAATAAAATGATGAAATACCTAAAATGACATTTTAAGAATAACTATTCAAACCAGATTTTTATTTAAAGCTTTTATAAAAAATTTCTTTGTAAAATTTTTTTTACACAAAATTATATTACACTATTAAAATCTATTTTAAAAAAAATCTATAACAAACGCACCCTTAGTCTATTTATATTTGAAAAAAAAAGTATATCCAATAGTAACTTCACGTTGACTTTCAATGCTTCCATAGCATCCAATATTTTATTGATTCAACTTGTCTTAAGAATCTTAATTGCCCCCTTTGACTCTACTTCAATAAATATAGTGTGAATCTAACTCTCTACGGCGTCACATATTTTGGGTTGCATATCTAAATACTCTTATACAGTATAAATGTGTTTGGTCAAAGTATATGATTATCTTATTTTAGGTTTTTGTTACGAATATTATCACTAATATTATTTTGACACCAAAATAGTTGTCCTATTATCACTATGTTATTTTGACATCACAACTATTTTGGTGTGAGATTCACCTTCTTTTTATGTTTTTTATTATTTTTAGACCATTTTGATTTACGTGCACAGAAAAATTTAGTTATCTCGGTCAGACAACTTTTTGTGGTGTTCATATAATACTCCTCGAATATTATTAGTGGATGTATTTTATTTTATTTTTTTTGAAATTTTATTAGTGGATGTATATATAGATTGTTGGCCCATATAATTGATCCATTATGATTATTTATATATAGATACTATGTATCATTGTAATGTAACCATAATTTTAGTAGTGAATAAGAGATGTTATTATTTCTCTCCTCTCTCACTTTTTATTTATATTATTCATATTTTTACATCAGTTTATAACACATTATCAGTATGAGACTGCCAAATTATGATTGAAAAAGGTACGTACTAATAATTTCGTTTCATTTTATTTTGTTATGTCCATGTTTTTTTTTTTGACACAATTGTTATGTCCATGTTGTTCTATTATAACATAACAATTCTTGCATCGTAGCCTGTGTTTCTGTTATAATTGTTCTTTCAATATATGCTACACGACTTAAACAAAACAAAACTAACATAACACTAATTGCATCTCATTGTCCATAACATTAAAATGAAATTCTGTAAAAAAAAAAAACACATTAAAATGAATTCTAAGAATGTAAACCTATAGACATGAGTACATGACGTCTTAGAGAAGATGTCTCAAGCTCCAATATCAGCAATCGTCACGCCTCCGGTCATCGGACTTGTACCGACGGCACAACAAGAAGCTTGCTTTGTGATTTCTTCTATGTCTTCTTCACACTGGCTAAGCACACCCATTCTAGGGTAGAGGCTCTCTTTATATAGTACTTCACCTTGGATCATGGGCCAAGCATATTGATGATAAGACAGCCCAAAGGAATAAAGCATATTTCCCAAATTTGATAGTACGATGATAGTACAGTTCTGCACATGGAAATTATCAGCTGTCTTTCCTCTTGATGGTGTTGCTCGCTTCATATACGCGACGGCTTTCACTACTTGTCTGACTCGCCGTCATTCATGGTTGTACGGATAATGGACGTCTTGACTCTTATTAGCATTTACATTTGCTCTGAACCTTTTAAGAGTGATTCATTGGTCTGTCTTGACACCAACTGACATCAGAACTTCTCTTTACATTATGAGATTACATTTTATTCCTAAATACATCCTAGACTCAAAATTGCATTAAAATAAACCTAAACATTGAATGCAAACCATATTAGCATGTAACAAATCAAGTGTCATGAGCCTAATTATCATCACATAAAATGAGTTATCAGTAAGCCAATCGGTTCTAAGGATAAAAATCCCCAAATAAGAAAATGAGCTAATATTAAATATGACCCCAAGTGAGGATATAAAAATTTGAAAAGAGCATTTGACATAATTGATTTTTCAGTTCCAAAAAGAACTTATCAAGTATTTGAAAGTTATGAAAACATAGAGATCTCAACAAACTATGAATTTGCGGTTGTCAGTGTTTCTAAGTTTACGTTTTTAAGTGTGGCAGATTTTATTTTAATTTTTAGAAGTAGTTGGACCAGTTGTAGTTTTTGATATATATGAGTTGCAAAAAATAATAGTTTAACATATAATATATATTGGTTTGGTTCGGTTTGTCTATTGGATCTGAAAACTGGATTCGAGAACCGAACCAAACCACTTCGGTTTTTAATTGGTTTGGTTCAATTTTTTATCCGAACCACAAAAATTGGTTTTTTTCGGTTTGAATTGGTTTGAATTATCGATTCACATGGATTTTTTTGATCTGCTTAAACCTTTAAGAAAAACTATTAATCATACTATAATCAACGGTCACCAAACTAATACAGGCGAAGTTTTTGGATTTCACATTTTCTTTTTGTAAACTAAAAGTATCAAAAGCGCGTAGGATTGAACCATAATAACAGTTTATATTAAACTGTTATGTTTTCTCTTAAACTGAGCCGAACCAGATAAATGGTTTAATCAATAATCAGTTTTTAGTTTCAAACCAAACTAGTCATTTATATGCAAATTCAGAACCGAGATAGATTTTGAAAAAATGACAAATTTGTTGAACATGAAAATCAACTATTTCCTTGCATAGAATTAAATTAAATATTCATACTTCAATAAACTAAAAAGAAAGAAAATTAAAAAGGGGGAATATGAATGAATTTATGAATCTAGATGGATTCAATATATATATATGAGTCAGGATCCGTTGACACCAAATAGTTTGACACCAAATGTTACACCTCTCAATAATGTTTTAACCGATATAATATATATATAGGGATAGGATCAAATGACACCAAGGTGTCAAACTTAGTAACATGACACCTCCGATAATTCTTTACCAGATAGTCGTATTACAAAATCTACCGTTGGATTCAAAGCTATTACTATATCGATCATATCTAAAAAAATTAACGTCAATCAGAAATCATTTGATATGTCAACGAGATGTATAAAAACCAACGTCTTACAAAACTTCGTCAAAACCGTTAATTTTGATCCTTCTATTTAACCCGTCAAATGATTTTCGATTGATGTTAAATTTTATAGACATGATCTATATAATAATAACTTTGAATCCAACGGTAGATTTTGTAATACGACTATTCGGTAAAGAATTATCGGAGGTGTCATGTTACTAAGTTTGACACCTTGGTGTCATTTGATCCTAACCCATGTATATATCAAAAAAAACAATGATAAGAAGGAAAAAAAAAAAACTGAAAATGTGAGTTTCTCATGGGATTAAGTTGAACTTGAAGATCTTTGTTGGTTGATGCAATTCAATTCCTTCCAATATACAAGGGTTTGATTGGCGAACTGAGATTAATTTAGACTTGGATTGAATGAACATATAGTAAAGTGAGAAGTAATTAGAGATAAAGTGTGAGAAGTGATTAATTAATTTAATTTTGGATTGAATGAAAGAGATGAATTGAGAAGTGGCTTTTGAAAACTGAAATGAAAAAATAATAAATTAGAAAACCTGAAAATGTGAATTTTTATTTTGGAAAAAAAATAAAAAAACCAATAGAATAAATTGTACATATGGTTGCAGCTCGATTCTCAAATGGTCCAGTTTAGTTGCTCACAGTTTGATTTGGTTAGAGATTGATTATGAAAAAAATTAAAAAAAAAATTATCAATTTGGTTCATATGATATGAGGTTGCAGTTTGATTCGGTTCACGGATTATTTTAGTCACTTCTAACCTCAAGCACTATAAAAAAAATTCTTTTGACACACTAAGGATCCGTTTAATATGAGGGAAAGAAAGTGAAAGTAAAGAAAATAACGAAAATTGATGAATGAATCTTAATCTTAATTTTAATTCTAATAAAAGTAAGGTTTTGCTTCATGTTAACCCTAATTTTTTCCCTCCTAATTTCTCTCTTAATCTCACAACCACATATTAATTACTATGGCCCACCACTTATTAAATCTTCTTCAATTTGAATTTTGAATTTGCCTTTATTAGTTTCTATTTTATTTTATTTTTTAACAAAAGTCTTTATTAGATTTTATGCATTGAAAATAAAATATTATTAAATGCTCACCTAAAAAATAACACAATAGAATATTATACCTAAAATTGTGGCATCTCTCCATTATCTCTCTCTATCATTATACGCTTCTGATTTTTTTTATTCACGATTTTCTCTTCTTGCTTCTCACTCACTGCTCTCTCAATCCACTTTTTTTTTTTTTATCTTCTCCCTCAATATCTTCATTCTTCTGTCTCTACATCTCAACCCAATTTTTGATCGGTATCAACCTGCATACCCTCTCTCTAGACAATATAGTACCACGAAGGAGAAGAGGAAGAAACACCGATTTTTGTTATTGGCAAAGAAGATGAGTATATCAATCTAGATTTGTAAGTAATTACTTTTTTAATAGTTATTTATTGTTACAATTTTTAAGTGTCAAATCTAAAATAGTTTCATGTGTTTCATTTGTAGATTTCATTTTTTGCTTCGTTTTGTTGCGGTATTGATGTTAACATAGAAATTTTGTTGATGCTTACGTGTTAAATCTTTCTCTTTTTCTTGGTCTCATCGTCGTCGAATTTCGTTTTTATCTTCCACCTTTTCTACTTTCTCAATCTTTTCGTTATTTTACTTTTTGTTTTTGACTCGTTCAATATCTTTCCTATGTGAGAATGAGGCATCACCTATATCATATTTGTTATTTTTGTTATGCTAATGAGGTTTTTCTACTGCTGCATAATTGAAAAAAAAAAAAAAAAGAATCTATGAGTGACATTTGTAATTATCAAGTAATTTTAAACTTTATGGAACTTTATTTATTTATTTATTTATCTGTTTCACTCCTCTACTTAATGATTTATTATTCTCTGCCACCATTTGTATTGGTTAATTTAAGTGTCAATATAGTTATGTTATGTTTTGATTTCATTTTACTTTTTTATTTGTAATTTTAATTATGACAATTTAAATCGTATATCTATCACTCGCAACACCCGTGCAACGCACGGGAAAAAGTCTAGTCTATACTAAAGTTAGTCCAAATTCATACATTGATTTACGTAATTTTTTTTTCTCTTGCTTTTTATCTCTCAAACCAAACGGACTTGAGATCATTTTTAAATAAAATCCCCTTTAAGAGATTAATCATTCTCATAAATTTTTTCATTCGTGTTATTTTTTTTGAGATTATATCAACTTATTTAACTAACTAATATTGTTTTTTTAAAGGTTATTTAATTAATATTTATTAGTTTGGGTATACCGCATTTCTATATATAGCTAAGCTAACAGAAGGAAAAACAGAATTTCAAAAGTGAATTCCCAATACTACCCTTTTCTCTCAGCACTCTCCACTCTCTTTCTTTCATTCACACAGAGAACACAACTTCGCTTTCTCTCTCCTCACAATATGGAGAAAGCAGAGTCTTCCACCGCCTCTACCTCCGACCAAGATTCCGACGAAAAACACCGCACAAACCACCACCTAACACTTCCCTCCGGTCTAACTCAACACGAGTTCGACTCACTCATCCCTTTCATCACCGAACACCACACCTACCTCATAGGTTCCGGCCAATGCTCCACTCTACTCGCTCAACGCATCCACGCGCCACCTGAAACCGTCTGGTCCGTCGTCCGTAGCTTCGACAAACCACAAATCTACAAACACTTCATCAAAAGCTGCTCTGTTAAAGACGGTTTTCAAATGAAAGTCGGTTGCACCAGAGACGTGAATGTAATCTCCGGTCTACCGGCGGCAACTAGCACCGAGAGACTCGACCTTCTCGATGATAACCTCCGTGTTACTGGATTCAGTATAATCGGCGGTGAACACCGTTTAACAAACTACAGTTCCGTTACTTCCGTTCACGGTTTTGATAACGGTGAGATCTGGACCGTTGTTTTGGAATCTTATATCGTTGATGTTCCTGAAGGTAACACAGAAGAGGACACGCGTCTTTTTGCTGATACCGTTGTGAAGCTTAATCTTCAGAAGCTTGCGTCTGTTACAGAAGGAAAGAACCGTAACGGTGACGGTAAGTCACACTAGTAGGGTAGGGTCCACTGAACTACTGCAAGTTGAATAGTAACTTGTTGAAACTATTGTTACTTCATGAATGCATAAAAAGGAGAAAAAAAGAAGTGAAAATCGAGTATTTTTCTATTTTTTGGTTTAATTTTGGAATATTCATTTTGTGTGACTTTTTTTTTAAGATGATTTTGATTTTGTGCAAGATGTTCAAGTGGATGAATGAAAGAATATGCATGTTGAGTTGAACTCGAAATTTGTTAATTGCGCAATGTGTGTAAGGGCATTTATGTCAATGCAGTTGTACAGAAAATGTTGACTTGTTGATGTGATCATTGTGAATATCATTTACTTTTTGCTTAGATTTTATTCGGCGCAGTGATTTCTTAAAATAATAATACGTATAATCACTAGAGTTTAACCTAATTAATAGACCCAAAGCACGCATATCGGATAAGACACGGATACGTCGATATTAGTAATAACTAGCTATGATGCACGGGTACTACATTTGAGGAAGAGTATCGGTATCGGGTACGTACCCGTATTAGTACCGAGTACATATTCGTACCTTAATTTATAACCATATACGTTCATTAGTTTTTCAAAAATTGTCGTACCCCGTACCAGTACCCGTATCGAGTACCGGTACTGTACCCGCACCTAGACAACACAGATAACTAGACTTGTTTACCCGTGCATGCACGGACTTAATCATTCAATTCAATAATACAATGAAAATGTGATAATATGTGATTATTTATAGTAGTAAGCATATAGTGTAGAATCTTCTTAACCTTTTAGATGTAGATTTTAAATAATTTTTGCATTAATCCCAAAATAATAATAGGAAGTTTCAAGCATGATAAGTTTAAAAAATTTGATGTTTTTTTTGGCTAATCATTTGTGCGTGGCATATAGGTTTTTTGTTAAAATAATAAAATCATTAATTAATATGATGCATAATTATGCTTTTCATGCTTACCATGAATTTTTTTTTTTGCTTTCTCATGTTTATCATTTGCGTGTGGCATATGGTTTTTTTGTTAACAAATATTTTTTTTTTAAAAATAATAAAAGCATAAATTAATATGATGCATAATTTGGTACAAATTGCTTTTATCTTTCTAATATAATCAAGTATATTCTTATTGGTGATTATCAAACTATACGTGTAAGAATATATATCTATTACTAATTATTTGTACCAATTTTGAATTAAAATAAATCATGTAGATTATTCATTGAATCCACAATACATATTAAATATTTTTAAACTATTTATTTAGTCGCAACATTTAATAAAAAAAATAATCAATAATATAAATATTTTTCAAATGTATCTTAGTTGATCGTGGTTGGACGCTTGTTTTGAGGAAAAAAAATATTGATGACTATTCGTGTATGCCACAACAAATTGACTCATTTGAATGAATTCACAAAATAAAATTGCCAACTTTAATTACTGTATTATTTTTTTATGGGCACAATCATGAATAAGAAAAAATTTCAAGCACATTGAAAAACAACAACGCTCACGATTATTAGAATTATATAATCTATTATTAATTATAATAAACCATCCATGATAAAAAAAAAAGTTAGCTACATAGATCTTTAATTGTATAATCTTCATCAATAACTTTGTTAACCTGCAAAATAATATAAGAACACATCAAAGTAATTCAAATGCATAAAAATAATTTGCAAAACATAATTACAGAATGATGGTGAAGAGAAAATAACTCATTGAAATTGAACAAAATAAGTGAAATCTATATAGAAACAAAATAAACTATATGAAGATAAATATATAAATTATAAAAAAAAAAAAAAAATACCGTGAGAGAAAAATACCTTAAGGGTGCTTGTATTTATAAACCTCAATTAAGTGAAATATATACATAATTTTCGGATTATTAGGTTTTTTTTGTTTTATTAATTAATGTCTATCACATTTCTTTTCTTTTTTGACGGATCACAATTATTTTTTAGTGTTTATCTCTTCTCTTTTCTTTTCTTACTGGTCTTATTTTTTTTAAATTATTTTTCTCTTCTAATGTTTATCTCATTAATTATTTAAGTTTGTTATCATAACGGTTGATTTTATCACTTTAGCATATTTTTAGTGATTGACATAGTTTTAGATATTGACATGAGAATCTAAATAGCAAAATTTTTAGTGGATAACAATTAGGGAACAATTGAGTAAGGATGAAGTTTATAAATTAATTATTTGCACATTATTAAGAAAATTTTCCCGCCTAAGTAAGCACCATATTAGGGTTTTGATTAGTTGCAAATTAGAGAAATTAGAAATAAGTAAGATAAGATTTGAAAAAAAGATACTACAGTATAATTTAATATAATTATAACTGTCAGTGTTATGTTGATGTTCGATACTGACAGATCGACATGATAATGTGATTATAAATGTTGATATCGTGTTGTATCCGACATTGAGATTCATGTTGGAAACTGGGATGCTGCGGACATTGTATATGCAGATCAGATTCGAACCTCTTATTTATTTTATGGATAAAATTTTTTAGTCATCCAATTATTTGATCGAAAAACAAATAAATATATAAATTTGAATTTAAAATTCATATCTCGTAATATATAAAAAGGATTAAAATGATATAAAAAAAATAAATAACTAAAATGTTATCTAAAATTAAGTTAAATGATTAAAAAAATGTTATTTTGCTGTAGGAATAAATGCTTCCGAAATCAACTCCAAATTATTTTAGAAAAAACAAAAAATAAACTATTGTCAATTCTCTTTAACACCGTAGGTCACTAACTCACTATAATGCATCCTTACTTTGTCAAATAAAATCCTACTTGAAGAAGATGCTTCCTTCTTTGAGTGTCACAAAATTATGGAAGGATAAGTAGGAGTAGCTTATTTTAGAATCCGTTATTTTCCTCTTAACATTGAATTTGTACATAATCTTCTTATTATCCATCAACATCCTATCACAAAGCTAGGTAGTAGCATAGTAGGTAGGACTTATGATAGATAGAAATATCAAATATGTGTGAAATTCAAGTATATAAGGAGAAAATTTTAAGTCCAGTTAATGTCAAGTGCACTGTTAAGTTATGCGTGCTCATATAATCTTTTGAAAATAGTATAATGTACTTGGTGTGTGTGTGTTTGATTTCGATACACGCTTAGTGCCTCATTTGCTGTGGAAACATGAAGCTAAGAATAGTTGCTTAAAAAAATGTCCATATTGCTCAATCTTTGCCGTGGTTCTAAAAATATACTACTACTTAATGAGTTTATAGGAGTTTTGTATCGACAATATAAAATAGTTTTACGATTATCTAATAAAAAATTATCAATTTATCATTTCGTATAAATAGGTTTTAAGATTATCTAATAAAAAATTATCAATTTATCATTTCGTATAAAAAAATAGAGGGAAGTGGGATGATGCTGCAAAAAATATACTCCATCCGTTTTAAAATATAAGTCATTTTACACAAATTAAGAAAAGCGGTAATTGTTGTACGAAAAAGAGAAATTATGAGTTAATTTATAAAATTGTCTCTAATTAATGGTATGAAAAGGACAAATTGAAGAATTAAAAGAAGAAAAAAAAATAAATAGTTAAATGTATAATAAAAAAAAGAGTCAAATTGACAGTGTAAAATTATTTTATACAATTAATGCATTTTTTTTTTCTCTACTTAAAATTATCTACTTATGTTAGGAAAACTGTCCCGTCCAAAATTATTTTAAGAACATCACTCAAGTAAATTAAGAAAAATGTTTGTACAAAAAAAATAATGTTATTCAAAATTCAAATTGATTTTAGTCTTGAATTAATATCCAATAATTGTCTTTTTAGTTTGGGTTAAATAAGTTTTTTTCTAAACAGGGTTAAATAAGTTTTTGATTCTATAAATATCTCAAATTTTGTTTTTAGTTTCTATAAATTTTTTTAGCAACTTTTGATCTTTTAAATATTTTCTGTTACAATTTTTGGTCCCGCTTTTCAGTCAACTCTTGGGTGTTTTCAAAATTTTTAATGATTTTTATATTCATGTAATATTAAAATAATATCTCTCACAAAAATTTATATTTTTTTTAATATAAGATAAATTATTTATAAATATTTAGCGCAAAAAACTTAAAAATCGTATTTAATTCATCCTTTGTTAAAAAAATTAAATTCTTGCAAGAGACATTACGATAATGTACTAAACATTATCGCGAAAAAAGATTAAAATTCTAAATACTATACAGGAGTTGAATAAAAACCAGAAATCATAAATTATGAAATATTAAAAATAAAGAATAAAATTATGAAATATTTTAGGAACAAAACTTGCTAAAAAAAATTATAAAGAATAAAAATAAAATTTGAAATATTTATTGAAAAGTTCAAGGATGAAATTATAGTACAATAACAATACAGGAGCTCGAAAATTCACCATGCACCACTGTCAAAAAACATTAATTCACCATGCACCCACTGTCAAAATTATGAAACAATTATGGTAAACCTATTGAATTAATAAGTCATGTTTTGGAAAACAGAGCTTCATAAACTGTGAAGAGCTCCAGAAGCTGCAGAGTTTCAGAAGCTGTGGTGCTTCAGAAGCTGTAGAGCTCCAGAAGCTGCAGAGCTTCAGAAGCTGTGAAGCTTCAGAAGCTGTGGTGCTTCAGAATCTGTAGTGCTTCAGAAGCTGTAGTGCTCCAGAAGCTGAGATGCTTCAGAAGCTGAGATGCTTCAGAAGCTGAGAACGTGTTTTCTGAATAGCTGTCATAGTTAGTTAGTTTGGCAGTTAGGGAAGTTTTTCGTTTTTTGTAGGTAGTTAGTTACATTGGCTTGGTAGCTAAGCAAGCCCTCCGTTTTTTATATAACTATCTTTGTCCCTTGTGGATGAATGCAATTATTCTTTTTTTCCCTAATTCTCTTATCAATTCTCTCGTTCTATTCTCTCTAATTTCTCCCAAATTATCACATTGTCCCAACAAATTGGTATAACAGAGCCCGGTTGTGATTCACGTTTTGCATTGATTCTTTGATCAAGAAACAATGGCACAACCTCATCACAATTTCCTGCAAATCTTCCTGTTTTCAAAGGTGAAAACTATGATCGTTGGTGTGCGCAGATGAAGGTCATTTTCAGGTTTCAAGATGTTCTTGAAACTGTGAATGATGGAGTACCAGACCTGGCTGCAAATGCTGATGAAGCAGCAAGAGCCTTGCATCGCGAGCTGAAGAAAAAGGATGCAAAAGGTCTGTTCATCATACATCAGTGTGTGGATCCTAATATCTTTGAGAAGATCATTGAGGAAGAGTCTTCTAAAGGTGCTTGGGATACATTGAAAAAGATTTACGGAGGTGATGAAAAACTGAAGGGTATTAAGCTGCAAGCTCTAAGGAGACAATATGAAATGTTGGTGATGAATGATCAAGAAACGATAGCTGAATATCTTTCAAGAATGTTGAGTATCACTAATTTGATGAAGTCAAATGGTAAAGCCCTGTCAAAGAAGTCCAAGATTGAGAAGGTTTTAAGAACCTTGACTGAGAAATTTGATCACATAGTATTAGCAATAGAAGAATCAAAGGATTTGGCTACTATGAAGATAGAGGAGCTTCAAGCTTCATTGGAGGCACATGAATTGCGAGTCAAGTAGAGGAGCTCCAAGCTTTGCAGGCAAAATTTCAGAAAGGTTCCAAAGGAAAAAAACAAGAAAAAGAAAGAAGATTCAGAGAATGATGACAAGAACCTAAAAGACTCAGAGCCTAGCAAAGGTAACAAGAAAGGTTCAAAGAAAAGATTGATAAGAAGGATGTGAAGTGTTATAATTGTCAGAAGCTTGGCCACTATGCTAGAGAGTGTCACTCTAAGAAAGTTGAGAGAAGTGACAAGGATGAAGCTCAATTGGCAAAGGGAAATGGTAGTGACTCTGATGATTCCCTGCTCATGGCAATTACAAACACTGAAAGTGACAAATCCAACTTGTGGTATCTTGACACTGGCTGTAGCAATCACATGACTGGCAACAAGATGTGGTTCTTGAAGCTTGATTATTCAGTGAGAAGGAATATCAAGTTTGCTAATAACAGTCAGATCACTAGTGAAGGTATGGGGACAATTCTTGTGAAGAGAAAAGATGGTCAGGAATCCTTCATTAATGAGGTATTGTATGTTCCTTCCATGACAAGTAATTTGATTAGTCTTGGTCAATTACTTGAAAAGGATTATACAGTGACAATGGCTAATAAAGAAATAAAGATTCATGATGTTAAAAGTAGGTTAATCCTAAGAGCTCCATTGTCAAGCAATAGAACCTTTTAGGTTGAAATCAATGTGATTGATTTCAAGTGCTTAGCCTTAGTTACTGGTACAGAAGAGAATTGGATATGGCACCACAGGTTTGGACACTTAAACTTCAAAAGTTTAAGCATGTTGAATTCCAAGAAGATGGTTCATGGCTTGCCTCAGATCAGAGCACCAAGTGAAGTGTGTGAAGAGTGCTGTGCAGCAAAGCAGGCCAGAAATTCATTCAAGAATGAATTACCTATGAAGTCAACTCAGAAGCTAGGAATGGTGTACTCAGATGTGTGTGGTCCATTTGAGGTGAAATCCATTGGAGGTAATAGCTATTTTTTGACATTAATAGATGATTGTACTAGGCATGTTTGGCTCTACCTTATCGAAAAGAAGAGTGATGTATTGACCAAGTTCAAGAAATTTAAGACACTAGTTGAAAATCAAAGTGGATTTAGTGTTAAGAAATTGAGAACTGATGGAGGTGGTGAATACACTTCACATGAATTTGCAAAATTCTGTGAAGATGAAGGTATAGAGCATGAAGTCACTGCACCCTACACCCCTCAACATAATGGTGTAGCTGAGAGGAAGAATAGAAGCATCATGAACATGGCCAGAAGTATGCTTAAAGCTAAGCATATGCCTCATAAGTTTTGGGGTGAAGCAGCCTCTACAGCAGTTTACATCATCAATAGAAGTTCTACAAAGAGGTTACAAGACAAGACTCCTCATGAAGCTTGGACAGGTTTGAAACCAAGTGTTAGTCATTTTAGAATATTTGGCTCACTTTGCTTCAAACATGTTCCTGATCAGGTTAGAAGAAAACTTGATGATAGAAGTCAGACAATGATATTGCTAGGTTATCATCCCACTAGTGCTTACAAATTGTACTCACCTAGAGATAACAAGGTTGTGATTGGCAGAGATATCAAGTTTGATGAATCAAAGGGTTGGGATTGGACTGAAGGCACAAGTGCTGAAGGCTCAATGCTCAACAGAAGACTTATGCTTGAGGAAACAAATCAAGAGGAGATAGAAGTTGAAGATCATCAGCCTAATGCTGCACCTAATCAACAGTTGAGAAGATCAACCAAAGAAAGGGTACAGTCAATAAGGTTGAATGAGTATGATGTGTTTCCTGATCAAACAATCACTGAAGATGGAGAACTAGTCAATGAAGCAATGATTGCAGAATTGGAACCAGTGACTCTGAGTGAAGCCTTGAAAGATTCAAATTGGTTGAATGCTATGAAAGAGGAGCTGAAGTCAATTGAGAAGAATAACACATGGACATTGATGAATAAAGCTGTGAACAAGAGACCTATTGATGTGAAATGGGTTTTCAAGCTGAGATGAAACCAAGTGGTGAAATTGCTAAGTACAAAGCAAGGTTAGTAGCTAAGGGTTTTCTTCAGAAGCCTGGATTTGACTTTAATGAAGTTTTTGCACCGGTGGCAAGGCTAGAGACAATTAGGCTAGTTGTTGCAGTAGCTACCTACAAAGGATGGGCTATGCACTAGCTTGATGTGAAATCTGCCTTCCTGAATGGACCATTAGAGGAAGAGGTATATGTGAAGCAGCCACCGGGATTTGTGATCAAAGGTCAAGAACATAAGGTGTACAAGTTGAACAAAGCCCTCTATGGTTTGAAGCAAGCTCCAAGAGCTTGGAACAGGAGAATTGATAGCTTCCTGTTGGATTTGAGTTTCACTAGATGCACATCAGAACATGGAGTATATGTGAAAGGCTCAAGTCATGATGAGATTATAATACTGTGTCTGTATGTTGATGATTTGTTGATCACAGGATCAAACAAAGCTGTGCTAGAGAGGTTCAAAGCAGACATAATGAAGGAGTTTGAGATGACTGATTTAGGAGAGCTATCATATTTCCTTGGCATGGAATTTGTGAAAACAGATAGAGGCTATTTCTTGCATCAGAAGAAATATGTCATTGACTTTTTGAAGAGGTTTCATATGAGTAATTGCAACCCAGCAATTACTCCTATGGAAACAGGTGTGAAGCTGAGCAAGAATACTGAGGATGAGTTGGTTGATTCAACATTGTACAGGCAGATCATAGGATCATTGAGGTACTTGTGCAATACTAGAATTGATTTATGTCATAGTGTTGGTCTGTTGAGCAGATTTATGGATCAACCAAGGATGAATCACTTGACTGCTGCAAAGAGGGTTCTTAGATATGTGAAAGGAACCATGGATCATGGCATTTTGATTCCAAACCAAAAGAACAGTAGCAAAAAGCTAGTGGCTTATGGTTACTCAGATTCGGATTGGGGAGGAGATCAAGATGACAGGAAGAGTACTGCAGGATACATGTTCATGATAGGTAATGCACCAATCTCTTGCTGTTCTAAGAAGCAAGAGATAGTGGCATTGTCATCATGTGAAGCTGAGTATGTGGCAGTTTCATTTGCAGCTTGTCAAGCAAATTGGATTGAGATGTTGCTCACTGAATTGAGGGCAGTAGAGGCAACAAAGATAAAGCTACTTGTTGACAACAAGTCAACAATTGATTTAGCTAACAACCCAGTTAGTCATGGAAGAAGTAAGCACATTGAGAGGAGGTTTCACTTTTTGAGAGATCAAGTGAACAAAGATAAGCTTGAGTTGGAATATTGCAATACTGAAATCCAACTTGCAGATATTCTAACCAAGCCTATGGCTAAAGTAAGGTTTGACACTCTGAAGAAGCTTATAGGAATGAATGCTTTGGAAAACATGCCTTAGGAGGTGTGTTGAATTAATAAGTCATGTTTTGGAAAATAGAGCTTCAGAAGCTGTGAAGAGCTCCAGAAGCTGTGGTGCTTCAGAAGCTGAGAACGTGTTTTCTGAATAGCTGTCATAGTTTGTTAGTTTGACAGTTAGGGAAGTTTTTTGTTTTTTGTAGGTAGTTAGTTACATTGGCTTGGTAGCTAAGCAAGCCCTCCGTTTTGTATATAACTATCTTTGCTCCTTGTGGATGAATGCAATTCTTTTTTTTTTTTCCTAATTCTTTTCTCAATTCTCTCGTTCTATTCTCTCTAATTTCTCTCAAATTATCACATTGTCCCAACAAATACTACTGAAGTTGGGTCCCCTACTTTTGGAAATTGGAATGGCAAATTGGTCGGATTCTGGAACCCGATAAAAGAAAGGCATAACAATGACCTATACCATTACTACCACATGTACCTTTATTTAGATAAAGGGGCAATTTGGATAGCATACAATAAGAATGATATGCATTTATAGTCTCATATTAGTTAAAAGACGACATGAAAATATGTTTAAAGTAAGAATAATCTTCGTCTTATAAGTAAGTTTTATAAAGTTGAGTTAGTTTGAATTTAAAAATTTTAAATGGTATTAGAGATTTCTCCAAAATTTCATTCAATCAATTATATTAAACGTTTTATAAGATTAACTTAGGTCCAATCTAAAATGCTAAGACACACAATATATATGTGATAGTCCCTAGTGATAGTCGCATCAAAATGGGACAATATAAATTTCAAACTTGGAATCCAATCCAAAAGTGAATGCATTTGAGTATAGTCATGCAATTGCAAATTTATAATTGTTTAATCAAAATTAGAAAGTCCGGATTTTAATATAATAATTTACTCGTAAATAAAAAATAGACGGGCGGCGACACAATCTTTAAAAAATTATATCTATCAATTTTAATTTTAAAATTTTATATTGAAAAAAAATAATATAGATTTAACATTTGAATCATCCCACTATAATCAGACAATTCTAAAGTGTTGATTGCACAACACCAATCAAAGTATATAAAAGGGAGAATAAAGCTGTAGGAGATAATTGTGGTGCATATGGAGAAATCATATCACATATGTATGGAGCAACTTACCCTGACTTATAATTTGGATAGGATAGAGAGGGAATTTCTAAAAATTTAAAAAGAACCTCATTCCACCCCAATTTCTGCCAATTAGTTTTGGAGTTGTTCCTTCCATTTCAGGCATCTAGTTAAAAATTACTCATATTTTTATAAGGAAAATGTTAAACAGTATCCCCGAAATACTAGAAAAGCGTTTATGGAGCTGGAACCTATTTTTAGAGGTCAGCTTGCTTTCTTTCTCTGATCCCCAATATGAGTGAGACCAAGATGGCTGACTGGAGTGCCACAAATCAGCTGGTCATGTCATTGCTTCTAAATGTTATTTTTTTCGTTAAACTTACTAATAAGAAGAAAAAAAATATTGTAATTTGTACATTCAATGCCTCGAAATTATAAAAAGTTAATTTTTAAATATTAACTTTTACTTTATTTTTTTTTTCTGTCATGCTTAACAAGTGCTCGGAACACCCATCATTTTTCTAATTGAAGGCATGCATCAAATTCCAATTCACCTCTTCCCACAGTTTTATTGCTATGGCCCCATGGCTTATTTATCAGCAATATCTGGTCACATGTTATTATTTTGATGCCTCATTCGTTGTTGAAGGGGCAAATATATTATGTTTTGTGGGCCTCATTTTTCCCTTATAATCTATGCATGGAATTGGATTTTGTATTCATGAAATTATAATTCCACGTATTTACTTAGCACAAATCATCGTTAGATCAAAATCAAACTGTCCATATTTTTAATATAGATATTATTATTAATTTTTTTTTATTTTAAAATGTCAAACTTAAAATCTTGATAATTTATTATCGATCCAATGATCACTAATGTGCCGACTGTATTAATATGTTTCAATTGCATCCGGAGACAATTCGACACTACTATTGTTTATGTATTTTAAGATTGTCACTGTTTTTGTCACTGTTTAGGGAAACTGTTACTATCAACATCTCCATGTTTATGGTTCTTGAATTTTCGGATTGAAACTTATGAAAATAGATTTTTGTTTGGGAGCATATACCCTGACAGGGACAATTGTATAGAAGGAACCATATGCCGCTAACTAGTTGCATTGATTCAGTAAAAAAAAAATCATAATAATTGCATTGCTTAAATATATAATAACATCTAATCTTAGTTTTTATTAAGGGTTTAACAATAATAAACTTAGTTCATTTCATAGAGTTTTGATATAATAAGAAATCAATTCAAATAAACAACAATCAACATTAGAATAGACCGTCCTTACTAAAAACGACTTAATATGAATAATTATATCTGCTTGACGCTTATCAAACTTCACCTTAATGTTGGGGAATTAAAATAACAACGACTTAATATGAAAAATTAACATACTAAACTCGGAAGTACTGACACCCCTAAAGATAATAATCAACTACAATTTTAGAGTTACTTTCAAAGGTAACATGAGAAAGTCCTTTTTGAATCACTTAATGAACAGTTTCCTTTAACGTTAAAATCTTTCGATCCATTGAGAATTTATGGAATATATAAAATGAATTCTTCTCTTCCAATCTATTTTTTTTTTCATATGCAATAGGAATTTTTTTCATGGGACTCGATGTCTGATTATTAGTATGAAAAAAACACAACTGAAAAGTGGAAAATCACTTTGTTTGTCAACAAGTTTCTCTTAAACACTTTTTGTTCTAATCTTAAAATTTGAGTCCCTATAATAAAAAGAAAGTGTATACTTTTAATAATTAAAATTATTTCGAATTATTTTTATTCTAAATAAAAACAAAAAATTCAAACTACTTTATAAATTAACATCTCAAATATAATTTCAAACTAATAACATCCCTTTTTTTGGTATATTAATATCAACGCTTCTAACTACTTAAAAAGAGTCAATTTTATGTATAAAAGTGAGATATGTCGTTCATCATATACATATTTTTATTATTAAATCAATGAATTATAAATTACATTATTAAATCAAATGAGATATGAAGTGACTTATTAATTCATAGCTTATTTTTTACTGACTTAGTGGATATTTTGTCCATGTTAGCACTTACTATTATTTTATATCTCGAAATACCACAATTAAAAACCTAATACGATATAAAAGAGTCAACACTTTTTTTTTTCTTTCTTTTATTGATCCCACTGATTCACCCGGGCTGACCACTAATGTATTGTATAACTTATTGATTCTCAATACGACACACTCCCTCTTACTTTTTTTTCTCTCTCGAAGTGTATAGACCAACATGGATATATATTATATGTAGATATCATCGATAATCGGATAAAAAATCCATCAACAAAGTAAATTGCATTTAGTTGAATGAGTCGTGCAAGACAAGTGCAAAGTCGATTGTACCATATGTAGCAACTCTCTTTAAGGCTCTGCATTTTAATTATACAGCTCTTATAAATTATACTACGTCTGTTCCATTTTATTATAACTATTTTAATTAAATAGTACTTCATTTATCATACTTTGATCATCCTTTTTAATAATATATAAATACAAATATAAGCATATAAGATTTTGTTTTATTTGTTTTGATGAATATTTTCTAAATATCCAATTTTTATAATTTTTAATAATAGAGAATTAAAAATATTAATAATCAAAATTATACATTCACATATGTGCAATAGTCAAACTAATTCTTATTTTTGGAACAGAAATAGTAATTTATTATCTTCGATCTTTTTTATAAAAAATATATAATTTTTAAAATTTAATAAATAATCAATATATTTAATTTTTTATGAATTAAATATATTAATTATTTAATATGTGAATTATTTCTTTAAAAAAACAGGATGGACTATGGACTATGTTATTGTTAAATGCATGTGCAATATTATTTTTTTTTAATGAAATTCCTTCTTGCAAAAGAACATAGCACGTGAAGAGCACTAACCCACACGATAAGAAAGGTTCAAGACATTAGATAGCGACATCCGGACCAGGATTCCATGCAGTCACATTTTGAGTGCAGTCGTATAGTCATCTTATTTATAGCCGTTTGATCAAGATCAAATGGTCATGATTTAAAAATTTATTTATCAACTGTATTTGTTTAAACCGTCCGATTATGATCGGACGGCTATAAAGTGACTGTGCAAAAAAGTGACTGCACCTAATCCATTTCCGCGACATACCCCTTTTGTGATCAGCCAATTGGGGCACTGTATTTGATACAAGTTGCCAAGTTGACAACTTGTGTACTAAACAAAGCTGAAAACTTGAAAGATTGAATGCGACAATTAGGAATATACTAATACTAACCCGTGTCCTACGGCACTAATTAACGAAATTAAAAAAAAAAAAGAAATTTTTTAATTAAAAATAATATTTTTTAGATTTTCGAAAAATTAACCGTATAAAGTTTGATGTTATTTTATTATATTTATTTTTTTAATCAGTATGTTGGAGGCATCGTTTAACATTTTCCATATATAAAAACTACAGTTACAAAGACTATCTTTAGACAAAAAAGAATTTTCTGCTGTGACGCCTGAATACTTTGAGGATTATTTGATCATAATTGTGTAATTGAGCTCATTTTCAATAATTTTATAAATAAATTATTTTGATTTGTCTAATTTGATATTTTTACCCAATTAATGTGTTGATAATTATTTGGTTGAAACCATATAATCTTGATTTTAACGGATGTGAAATTTTTTGTAAAAAAAAAAACGGACGTGAAATTTAAAATTTAGACTATTTAATCTCAATTTGATGAATATATAAAATTTAAACTTTTTTTTTTGTTAAATAGTATAATGACTACAAATTTTATTGTTAAAGTCAATAAGTGGAATGAACCAGAGTTTAAACTCAAATCTTTGATATATATTATGCAATATCTTACAAATTGAGTTAAGGACACATAAAATCTAAATTTTATATAATATGATTGTGTCAAAAGAATCTTTATAATATAGTCCAATTAATTTGAAGCATTCCTTTTTCTTTTCATATTGCTACTTCATTATTGGTCCTACTCTAGAAGGAAAAAGTAGAGGCCACAATCACAAGTAAAAGGCCCTCTTAAAAACCAATGAAATGAAAATGTTGGGGCCAAAAAATGAAATAATCCAATCATTTTTCATTATTGTTATTTTGATGCTCCCACTTCCCCTATCCATCATTCTTTTACCAAATTGAGCGCATATCAAAAGAGCTTATTCAAGTTTTTTTATTCATTTGTTGATAAGCTACGAATTTAGATCTCCTTCAATTTTTTCTCTCATATTTGATTATGTGCAATCATCTTATAAATTTATTCATTTTTTTCTCTTTCCAGTTAATTTTTTTTTTGTCCTTAGTAGATTTATAACCATTAGATAAAAAAAAAGAAGATAAAACTTAAGAGAAAATATTAAAGAGAATCCGAATCCGATAAGCTACCACCATGGCCACACCACCGGCTATACTCCCAATATTCAGATAGTAAAATCTCAAATGCTCATTCGATTCTAAAATAGGATGCTTTCATTTTGGGGGGCCATTAATCAAAATTCAACCTTATTGTACTATTTTTTATTTTATATAAGCAATTTTGTTGTACTATGCTTGCAAATTGCAATATGTTGGTGGAGGCTTGTCCTTTAGTGTGAATATACTGAATGCTTGTTTGTTTTGACCTACATTTAAAGCAATATCAAATCTAAAATCTGTTTCTTTCAAATAATTTTTAATTTTGTAATTTTTTATAGATAAAATAGTACAAACAAATATATTTTTTTAAAAGCCAATATTTGTATTATGCTAAGTTTGAACCACAACTTATTTATCACTCTATTTCTTAACTGTTCGCCTCAGACATCCATTATATGGAAAATGTTAAATAGTGCACCTGGTACACTAGTTAAGTACATAAATAAGAAAACTATGTTTTGAAATTTGTATATTCAATATATTAAAAATATAAAAAGTTATTTTTATCAACATTAACTTTATGTTTTATTTCTATTTTTGATATGTTTAACAAGTGTATCGGGTGCACTGTTTAGCATGACCTTTAAGTTAATTAACTTTTTTTTTGACAAAAAGTTAATTAACTTTCCCTTATACAAATGTGTGATAATTCAAGATATATTTATGTCTTTGTAAAAAAAAATATTTGTCTAGATACTCTTTTTATTTTTTTTGATTGGCTATAGATATTCTAAAACTCTCTTCGGGTATATCACATCACGTGGGTTTAACCTGATCAGAAAAATGAAATTTCAAATATACATAATGTACCGGTCAGCTTCGCCTAGGCCCAATTACACTGCAAGCCCACTATCGCCAACAGCCCAGTATAAATAAATCATGATGCGCGCCCGAACCGACTCAGTTCGCCCGCATCCAGCTCATTTGACCCGACCCAACTCGCCTAGGTCCAGTTTCGCCCATCCAGGCCCAATATGCCACGAACTATCAATGAAACACGTGAAAAATAAGCTTATACCACGACCGGGGAAGCTTGGCGCCAACGCTTCACCCACTACGCGCCAAATTCGGACTCACCCCATAGTGAGACTTCATGGGATCGTGGGGAGTTATACACCCCCTCTGTGTGCCTATAAATACAACCCCCAAAAGAAAATCAAGGAGAGACCGAAAATTAGCCTGAGTACAATCGATACTTTGCTCATTATCACTAAATATACACCCCCTAAGTTCCACACCGGAACATTTGGCGCCCACCGTGGGGCTCTGGTAAAACACTTCCCAGGCCTCAAGCAACAAACAAGCCATAACCATGGCTACAGAGCAAAACAATCAGCATAATCAAAACTTGCAAAATGAAGTTCGTCGTCTGCAACAAAAGATGGCAACTTTGGAAAGAGAGAAAGCAGCAGAGTTAGCCAGGCTCGCAAAGGAAGACGAGATTGAAGAATCTCAACCCCTGGCACAACAATTATGGGACGCTCAAGTTCCAGCTAATTTCAAAATCCCTCAATTGCCCAGTTTCGACGGAAAGACTGATCCATCGGAACACCTTATGGCAGTTGGGACCCAAACTGCAATCATTGGAGTAGAAGAACATCTCAAATGCAAACTGTTATCCAGCACTTTCAAGGACGCCGCCCTCAGATGGTACATGAATTTGCCAAAGAACTCTATTGCAAACCTCGCAGATTTTCACAAAAAGTTCATGCACCAGTTCGCAGGAAGCAAACATATCCGAGTAACCGCCACAAACATGTTCAGCCTCAGACAAGGAAGCTTAGAGACGCTCAGAGAATACCTCGCACGATTCAGCGAAGCAACCATCAAAGTCTCCAACCCAAACCAGGAGATGTTCGTAGCAGCTTTTCACAACGGCCTCAGAGCTGGTCACTTCAACGAATCCCTGGCACAAAAACCAGCAGAAACCATGCAAGAAGTCATGAAAAGGGCGGAGTGCTACATCAAAGGCGAAGAAAGCAACGCAGAGAAAAGAACCAGAGACAACAAGGAACGAGGCCCAGACCCAAGGCGTTACAAAGGACCAAACTACCAACAACCGAGGTGGCCATCAAGGGACTACAGATATCAAGGAGGAAACGATAGACCACACCAGAAGGACAGAGTTTATCACTCATCATCAAGGAAATACACGCCGATGTACGATGACTATGCACGCCTTAACAGAGCAAAGGTGCACATTCTTGATGAAATCCTAAACGCCAATCTAGCAAAACGCCCGCCAGCCAGGGATAACGACTACATGATGGGAAAAAACAAAGATGAATGGTGCCACTACCACAGATGCAGAGGCCATGATACAGAAAGGTGTTTCCGCCTGAAAGATTTGATAGAAGAACTTGTAAGAAGTGGACACCTTAAAAAATTCCTAGACAAAGCCACAGGAGGCGACTCGAGGAGGCGGACGCTGCCGGGATCACCTGACCACAGACGGCGCGAAGAAACAAAGCAAGAACAGCCAAGAGTAGCAGTGAACACCATCTCAGGAGGATTCGCAGGTGGCGGAAACTCCAGCTCCGCCAGAAAACGGTACGTAAGAAAGTCGGAAAGAGGAATAGAGTCAGTGGGACACGTATCTTTCCCACCAGCGCCGGACCTATCATTCTCGCCGAAAGACGCCACCGGAATCGCACCACATGATGACGACCCCCTGGTGATACATGTGCAAATCTTGAATTGCGACGTGAAAAGAGTTTTAATAGATTCAGGAAGCTCAGCAGACATTATGTTTTGGGACGCGTTCAAGGCAATGCAGTTGGCAAGCGAACTGCTCCAACCATACCAGGGAACTCTAGTGGGCTTCGTAGGAGAACAAGCAGAAGTAATGGGACACATCACACTACTGACAACTTTTGGGGATAAGCAAAACTCTAAAACAATAAAGGTAAGGTACCTGGTGGTAAGAACTCTCTCAGCCTTATACAACATCATCATGGGAAGGCCCGCACTCAATACCTTAGGCGCGGCCATGTCAACACTTTACCTAGCCATGAAATACCCACTGGACAACGGCGGAATTGGAATCATCAGAGGCGATCAAATACTAGCCCGCCAATGCTATGAATCAAGTCTCAAAGTGAAGAAGAAAGAGGTGGCATAAGAGGTAAGATACATAGCCAACATGAACGAGGTAGCTGACCTGGACCCAAGGATAGAATTCCAAGATAGAAGAGTAAGTCCAATAGAAGATCTAGAAGAGATACAGATAGGAGAAGAGGCGCACCAAACAACAAAGTTGGGAACGACGCTACAAAAGGAAGAGAAGGAAAAGGTGACAGCCATACTAAAGAAGAATGTGGATCTGTTCGCATGGCAACCATCAGATATGCCAGGAATAGATGAAAGCATAATCACTCACAAATTGGCGATCTCACCAAGCTTCAAGGCGGTATCACAGAAGAAAAGGAAATTAGGCGAGGAAAGGAGGAACGCAGTCGACGAGGAAGTATCAAAGCTCAAAAAAGCACAGTTCATTGAAGAAATCAAATATCCAGATTGGTTAGCCAACGTGGTGTTGGTAAAAAAGCACAACGGAAAATGGAGGATGTGCGTAGATTTCACTGATCTAAACAAAGCTTATCCAAAAGACCCATACCCCCTTCCAAGCATTGATAGACTTATAGATTGAGCATCAGGGTGCAAAATGCTGAGTTTCATGGATGCATACTCCGGATACAACCAAATCAAAATGAATGCAGCAGACGCACCACACACCGCCTTTATGACGAACACCTGCAACTACTACTATAAAGTAATGCCGTTCGGATTAAAAAATGCTGGAGCAACTTACCAACGTTTAATGGACAGAGTGTTCGCCCACCAGATTGGGCGCAATCTGGAAGTCTACATAGACGACATGGTGGTCAAAACAGAGGAGGATGGTGACCATCACAAAGACCTTGAAGACATTTTGGCCTCAGTAAGGAAATACAACATGACGCTAAATTCGTCGAAATGTTCATTCGGCGTACAAGCAGGAAAGTTTTTGGGATTTCTGCTCACCAACAGGGGAATAGAGGCTAACCCAGAGAAATGCCAGGCAATCATCAACATGCGTAGTCCCACATCTGTAAAAGAAGTCCAGCAATTAATTGGTAGAATAGCGGCGCTATCCCGTTTTCTATCATGCGCCGGAGAGCGAGCATGTCATTTCTTCTCCACACTCAAAAAAGGGGAAAGATTCACATGGACTGAACAATGCGAAGAAGCTTTTCAAAGCTTGAAAAAATTCCTTTCGTCCCCGCCCATCTTGACAAGACCACGACCAGGGGAACCCCTCTACCTGTACTTAGCAGTTTCAGACAACGCGACGAGCTCTGCGCTGGCCCAAGAAATAGAAGGCGAGGAAAAACCAGTGTACTTTGTCAGCAGAACCTTAAGAGGTGCAGAACTACGATACCAAAAGATCGAAAAAGAACGACGAGCCCAGAGGCAACATCAAATCTCAGGTGCTAGCCGATTTCGTATTGGAAATGACCTCGCCTCCAAGCGAAACCACTAAGAAAACATGGATACTCTCAGTAGATGGTGCCTCAAACTTAAGAGGAAGTGGGGCAGGAGTCGTCCTAGAAGGACCAGATGGAGTCTTGATCGAACAATCTATACGCTTCACGTTCAAGGCGAGCAACAATCAGGCAGAGTATGAAGCCCTCATAGCAGGAATGAGATTGGCGAAAGAAATGGAAGTGACTAGTCTCCAAGTGAAAAGCGATTCTCAGCTAGTCACGAATCAAGTGTCGGGAGAATATCAAACAAAAGACCCTCAGCTCACAAAGTACTTAGATAAGGTCAAGAAGATGGCGGCACAATTTGACAGCTTTGAACTAATATATGTGCCACGAGAACAAAATTCCAGAGCAGACCTTTTGTCAAAATTAGCAAGCACCAAGAAGCCTGGACACAACAGGACAGTCATACAAGAAACAATAACAACACCCAGTACTGACACCGTGGAAACAATGATGATGATAGAAACCAGCGATTGGCGCCATCCCATATGGCAATACCTGAAAAATGAGGTCCTACCAAAAGAAAAAGAAGAGGCGGCAAAGATAAAGAAGATGGCCATCCATTACGCCTTAATAGGCGACAAAATGTACAAGAGAGGCTTCGCAGCGCACATGCTCCTGTGTGTAAGCGAACTGGAGGCTCAAAGCATCCTGAAAGAAATCCATGATGGATCCTGTGGAAGCCACATTGGAGGGAGGTCGTTATCAGGCAAGGTTATCAGAGCAGGATTTTTCTGGCCAACAATCCTGTCAGACGCCAAGGGATATGTCAGAAGCTGTGACAAATGCCAAAGATATGCAGAGTTGCATCACGCTCCTTGAGAACCACTAAAGACAGTCATGTCGCCATGCAGGGGCGGAGCTCCTAATGGGCTCAGCAGGGCCATGGCCCGCCCCAGTTTTTTTTTTTTTTTTTTTCATTTACTATATGTATCATGTTATATATAGATGTAAGTGGTACTTTGTATCACAAGGTTCTGCTTGTCCAAATGGTAGAGTTAGGTGCCAAGGTGCAAGGATGTCCTGTGTTCAATTCCTCCTGGCTGCAATTTTTACTTTTTATTGTTATTTTTTAAAAGTAGATAAATTAAATTTTTATTGGTGACATTTTAACTAGTATAAAATTTGTTATTAAAATTGAAAATTGATATCATCATATAGATAATTTTGTAAATTTTTCAAAAATTTAAAATTAATTGTATTTTATTAAGATTCACTAAGATTAAGGTATTTTTACATACGATTTATACATTTTTCACTCCCAAAAATTTCGTCAAAAAAAAAACTCCCATAAAAGAAAAAATCTAACACCATTGCGGCCCCCCCCCCCCCCCCCAACTTTTCCTCCTTGCTCCGCCACTGTCGCCATGGCCATTCTACATGTGGGGAGTTGACATTCTCGGACCATTTCCAACATCTCAGGGACAGGCAAAGTTCCTCTTCGTAGCAGTGGACTACTTCACAAAGTGGATTGAAGCTGAACCAGTAGCAACAATCTCAGCAAAAAAGGTAAAACATTTTTATTGGAAGAGAATCATTTGCAGGTTTGGATTGCCCAAATACATTGTTTCCGACAATGGCACTCAATTCACGAGCGAAAAAGTAGTTCGTATCTGTGAAGAGAAAGGGATCAGGAATACTTTCGTCTCAGTAGAACACCCACAAGCCAATGGACAAGCAGAAGCGGCGAACAAGGTAATCTTAAAGGCGATCAAGAAAAAACTAGAGGCAAAAGACAAAAACTGGACAGAGCCCTTGACTTCAATTTTGTGGTCATATCATACCACGCCACATTCAACGACAGGAGAAACTCCATTCAGAATGGTCTATGGGACAGATGCAATGATTCCCGTGGAAATAGATCCCCCCAGCTGGAGAAGAGAAACAAACACAAGCGAGGAAAACAATGCAGCTCTGCAAGAAAATTTGGACCTTCTGGAAGAAGTAAGAGATGCAGCACATTTCAGGGAGTTCGCCCTAAAGCAAAGAGCATCAAGGAAGTACAACACAAAAGTAATGCCACGAAACTTCAAAGAAGGTGATCTGGTCCTGAAAAGACCAATGGGAAAAGACAAAGGAGGTAAACTGGCACCAAACTGGGAAGGACCATTCAGGATCAACGAAGCATTTGGAAATGGAGCATACAGGCTAGAAACCTTGAAGGGCGAAGTGATGCCCAGAACATGGAACGTATCCAATCTCAGGTTCTACTACAGCTAAAAGTACTTAGGAAGGAAGGCGCCACCTAAGAGGCGCCATAAAACAAATATTTTAGGAGTTTTTTTTTACTTTTTTAGGATTGTTAGTCATCACCATTTTATGTACTAAAAATCCATTTTATAAATAAATAAACAATGTTGGGACGCTCTTTTCTCCTGCAAGGGCATGAGTTTTTATCGAGGCCCACCATTTCAGAAACACTAAGAGTAAACTTATTTATGCACCATATTCTTGATAACGCCCTTTTTATGTGAAAAGATCGAAACAGACGACGCCCTAGAGGCGCACAAAATACAACAGCCACCATGTAAGTCTAAGGCTTTGGTGTGCGAAATTTATCCGGCATGGAAGGCCGCCATGTAAGTCTAAGGTTTTGGCGTGCAAATATTTATCCGGCGAGGAAGGCCACCATGTAAGTCTAAGGCTTTGGTGTGCGAAATTTATCCGGCATGGAAGGCCACCATGTAAGTCTAAGGCTTTGGTGTGCGAAATTTATCTGGCATGGAAGGCCGCCATGTAAGTCTAAGGCTTTGGCGTGCAAATATTTATCCGGCGAGGAAGGCCACCATGTAAGTCTAAGGCTTTGGTGTGCGAAATTTATCCGGCATGGAAGGCCACCATGTAAGTCTAAGGCTTTGGTGTTCGAAATTTATCCGGCATGGAAGGCCGCCATATAAGTCTAAGGCTTTGGCATGCAAATATTTATCCGGCATGGAAGGCCACCATGTAAGTCTAAGGCTTTGGTGTGCAAAATTTATCCGGCATGGAAGGCCGCCATGTAAGTCTAAGGCTTTGGCGTGCAAATATTTATCCGGCATGGAAGGCCGCCATGTAAGTCTAAAGCTTTGGTGTGCAAATATTTATCCGGCATGTAAGGCCGCCATGTAAGTCTAAGGCTTTGGCGTGCAAAATCGACAACTCAGAGTTCAAAGGAAGCAACAACAAGGCAAATTACACCACAAATCAAAAGGTGCCGTTAAGGCCATTATTTTCATTCAGAAATATAAGATACAAACAAACGAAAAGCCAAAAATTACAAGCAAATGAAATACAAAAGAACAAACAAAAGGCGAACTATCAAATCCTACAACTATTATCCTTTTCGCCAAGAGAAAGAAACCTGAGGACATGAATCCCAGTCCCTCAGTTGCCAAAGGATCCAGCTTCTCCGCCAAGAGAAAGAAACCTGAAGACATGAATCCCAGTCCCTCAATACCCCTGGATACAACTTTTCTCGCAAGAGGAAAAACTCAGGAGAAGGAACAACGCGCTAGGGGAGCAGCCAATTAGAATCTTCTCCTCAGCATCTGTCTGCGAAAACTTCATTAAGTCCACAACAGCTCGGGAGTCTTCCTCTTCTCCAAAGGAGCGCGCCCCAGGGTAAGATCCATAAAAACGTTGAGTCCTTAATAACTCCTCATAATCATCACCCACTTTATTAGAAGGAGGAAGCCTAACTAAAGGAAAATCCTCTAATAAACCACCTCTTACGAATTCATTGGTGTTTTCAAAATTGGATCTACTGGTGTATTTGAAATTGGATGATAAAACATTTACTCTCCCTTTTTCCTTATGAGAATTTAGTTTGATAGTGTTACCATCACCTTTGAACTTTACCCCCATCAGGATAACGATAACAACAAACATAGGAAGCAGAAAAGAAGAGAACGTGTGAAGAAAAGAAAACCAAAAATGACAATTTAAAGGGAAGCTCAGTCAAATCCACAATTAAGGCATAGTTGAACAGTTACGAAGACCTAGAGAAATTAGTTTTGAAACTGGCAAAAATTTATTAAAGCGCGTTTTCACAAGAAAAAATCTTGACCCACAAAAACCAAGCCAATCAGAGAAGAGAGAAATAACTTAACCTAAGGCAGGCGTTGGCGCCCTCAGTTATAAGGGGCGGCGCCAACCACAAGTCAGTTAGCCAAATCAAACATTAATTAAGAAATTAAAATACTAAGACACAGTAAAATATAACAGTAAAACGTCATAATATTACAGCCCCTATTAAAGGTTCAAAACAATTGATACATCCTCGCCTCAAAGGGCGGACAAAATACAAACCAACACAAAAATTCATAAAAACAACAAGGAGAATGCTTAGAACTATCTTAGCCAAAGCGAGACACAACCTTCCCATCTTCCACCTTCTTCAGAAAATCAGCTTCTTTCAACCTAGCAGGGTCAAGGTCAGGAAACAATACTTCAACTTGCTCAATGGCAGCGGCGAACCCATCAACATACTTCCTCGCCATCTCAGTTTTCAGTTCAACAATCCCTTCTTCCAGTTCAGCCTTCTCCTCATCACGACCACTTAAATCCTTCCAAGCCTTAACCAGGGTGACAATGGTCGCATTGCGCCCAACCAAAAAATTACGGTTGTCCAAAGATAACCGTCTGTTTTCCTCCCTCAGAACCCTCATCCGCTTCTCATAGCCCGCCTTCATCTTCTTCAGGGACTCATCCTTATCCTTTTTAGACTCCACTACAGCATTTTCCAACTTGGCGCCGTTTTCCTTTTCTTGGCGCTTAAACACCAGCTCGTTAAGAGCGATACACCTCAATCCATTCCCAACAGCAATCTTCCTCACCTCCTCCAATGGCATAGCCTCGAACCTCTTCGTATCACCCTTCATATGATCAGCAACAAAAGAGACAGGATCAAAGTCAACACCCTAATTGGAGGAAGAATCCGCAGGTGCAGTCCCACTCTTTTCAGCACCAACCACCGGCGCCAACCCCTTAGAAGGCGACTTCATCCCACCAGCAGAACTGCTCACACGAGCACGAGTGGTTCTAGACCCCCTAGGTGGAATCTGAACAGAAACCACAACACCTTCACTAGCAGTGTCCTCCTCCACGTTCTGAGAGTCATCTTCATCATCGCCTTTTTTTTTCTTAGGGCGAACAACCTTAGACGATGTACCCTCAACAGTAAGAAGCTGTGATGCAGGATCCACAGCATCATCAGGATTGAACTTTTGATTTTTAGTCGCCAAAAGGAACGAGGCGAACTCCTTATCATCGAACTTCTTCATTGTTTTTGAAAAGAAAGAACATGAGTGTTAGAGCTACATATAGACAAAAACGAACAAAAACGAAACCAAAACAACTCAATTTAACACCAGAGTACTTACTCATAAGGGCCAGGACCCTAGCCGGGCTAGATTCTAGACGAAGGAGATCCTTAGTCTCAAACACACGAAACCTACTTAGAAAAGCTATTGTCTCAAACTCAAAAGGCGTCAACAACTCCTCGTTGACGCCCTTTATCACTGTTGGATTCTCAGACCAGTAGAAAGGAAACAAACCAACTCCCTCATCATCAAACATCACACCAGGACACCCCTCACCACCACGAACTCGAAAAAAGGAATCATGGAAGTTTTTAAAATTAGAAGCATAACGGTTAAATAAACCCCTATTAGGTTGAGCATAAAAAGAGATGAATTTCTCACTTAGACCTTTAACGTAGTAAAAATAAAAGAAAACGCCTGGGCGAGGAGTTATGCCCAGAGCGTCACACAGAATCTCAAAGCTTTTAACATAGCCCCAACTGTTGGGGTGTAGTTGAATCGGAGGAAGATTAAGAAGACGCAGAATATAAATCTCAAAAGGAGTGAAAGGGAACCACAAGTTAATTTTTGAACCACAACGCTGTACATAAGAAAATAATGAGGAGCACTCCTATTCACAACAGACACCAACTCATTTGTTCCTACAGGCTCTACTATCATGTCGCCCTCATCCCCTGATGCGGACAGGCTCACAGCATTCCTAAGAGCCTGAACGCTCTCTTCCGTGGTAAACTTTGAAGGAACGAACATCTCGCCGACACCTTTTGGAACAAAGGGAATCAACTCCTTCCCTGTGAAAGAAGAACGAGGAATTATTACACAATCGTCGTCACTACTATCAAAATCACTCAACACAAACCCTAGGAGTTCTGAGAAATACCCTTCTTCGTTCAACGACCCATCTACCCTAGTAAAATGCGATCGAATTTGTCGCTCAAGTTCAGAACCGAGAGGGGGAACACTGGAAGAACCCCCAATCTCGTCATCTAAATCCTTAAGGATAACCATCGAAACGGAAGTAAGAAAAACAGAGAGGAAGAAAGGGTATACCTTACGCACCTTAAAAGACGAGCAACGGCGAATTTGCAACAACTTTACCAACAAAGAAGCGTATTCGTGAAAAGAGAGCGGAAAGGCAAGGATAGCGTAATAAGTAACAGAAAGAGTTGTTATATACACAAAAATAACAATGCCATTGCCCAACGGGTAAAAGCGAGAAAGATGAAACGTTAGGGATTATCCAGCGGTTAATAACGTGTTCACGCACGATAACACACACGTGTCAGAGAGGAATACTAGAAGCCATAACGCCCAAAGGTAAAAGAAAACAGTACGCCAAAGATTTACAATAAAATATTTATTATCATTGGGAAAAGGACGCCGCCGTAAAGACGCCGTCTACACAAAAGTAAAGTACAAATATAGAAAAAACAATTGATAACAGAAACTTAAATACTATCAGCCGCCTCTCGTGCATCTGCCCACATGCCTTCAATCTTCTTCAAGCACTCCCTTGCAGTGTCCACCTCGTCATAGATCTTGGCCGCCACATCGCCATGAGCCATCTGGCGATCTTTCAATTCTAGCAGAAGTTTACGTTTTTCCAGCAATTTCGCCACATCATCTCGAATGCCCTTCCGCAACCGACGCTTCCTTTCAGACAACTGGGTTATCTCTGCTTGCAACCTGCAAATTTGTTGATCAACAGAATCCTCCTCGTCAAAAGCAGCAGCAAGGGTGCCTTCATACATGCGCATTCCTTCCTTCACCAGCCAAGTTTCCTCAAGCAGCGCAGAAGTAGACCTCTGGCTGTCTAGGCGTGATGCTTCCACAGATTCAATAAAAGGAAAGTCTTTTATCATCTGATCCCTAACGGCCAGTAGGCGATCAAGGAACAAATGTTGAGAAGTGGATAGGCGCCATGATTAATCACGAAAGTCAGCAACAACGGAGGCAAAGTCCTCATAGTTATCCATCAGATCATCAGCTTCCTGAAGGAGTATTGACTTTAGGGTACTAATCAAAAGATCCACAGGGTCATTCATTTTGTAAAATATGCTTGTAAAACCCAAATAAACTGTAAACGTATATATAGCACAGCTGAAACCCAGAAAAAAGGGAACAACCAAGGCTCATCGTGTAACGGATAGATATGTAAACCAAAGGAATCGGAGAAAGCGCAATAAGCTTATCAGCGCTGCGCCCTTTCAGGCCTTGCGCTTGGGGGGCTGTGTACCGGTCAGCTTTGCCTAGGCCCAATTACACTGCAAGCCCACTATCGCCAACAGCCCAGTATAAATAAATCATGATGCGCGCCCGAACCGACTCAGTTCGCCCGCATCCAGCTCATTTGACCCGACCCACCTCGCCTAGGCCCAGTTTCGCCCATCCAGGCCCAATATGCCACGAATTGTAGTACCCCAATTTTGTCCCGACTTTTTTTATTTATTCTTTTTTCACAGTCGAATTGTGTTGTTTTAATGTTTGAAATAGTAGAATTTTTATTTTTATAATTTCATGCATTTTTAACCTTTTTATGCATTGCATTAATTTTATGAATTTTTTTTTAGAAAATACAAAAAAAAATGTTATTATATTTAGTTTTTTATTATTATTGTCCATGATATCATTGTTATTTTTACCAAAATAAAAAGATTTGAGTTCAAATTATAATATTTAATTTTTTATTGTGTATAATTTGACTTAATTTATCATATTTTTTATTTTTTCTCATAAGATCCAAAATATTGATTTGTTTCCAAAAATATATCAAATATGCATTTGTTTCAAAAAAAAAGGAAAGAAATAATAGTACCTCTTTTCTCTCCTATTTTTTAGGAGTCTCACTTTTTTATTAATAATAATTATTTTTATCATAACAAAAATTTCACAAAAAAAGGACAACAACAACACAGCAGTGTTGCTGCGCCTATTCCCCCTATTCTCATCTCTTTTTTTTTTTTTAATTATCTATTATTACTAGTATTATATATAAATTATTAATATAATAATTAAAACAAAAAAACTGATGCATATCTAACAACAACAACACATGCTACTGCTGTTACTGTTGTTGCACATCCCTCGGTTCTCCTTCCCTGATTTCAGTTTTGTGACTTTTCTGATTTATCCCAAAATGGCTTAGTCTTTCACCAATTCAACAAGCAAGTAAAAGAACAAATCACTTCATTATTCTTTAATTCTTGGCAATACTAATTTTACAGTTAAAACAGCCAATAATTCAATTCACCAATTATCCAATGAACATAAACATTCACCAATCATCTCTATAAATTGGAACTAAAATCAGAACAAAAAGAAAAATTGAAAAGAAAGAGAAATTGATAGAGATTGCAGAAACATTTCATCTTCCTCTTTCATTCATAATCATCAAAAACCATCTCTCCCATCACAAAACATCTATCACCATTCCAATACAAACACTAAAAACCCTTAAAATCACTACTTCCACCACTGCCATCTTCAACCTATAAACACCATCCATAACAAACAAAAAAACAAAAATCCAAACACAAATTGAACAAAAAGAAACAAAAAAAAAGCAACAAGAAGAGTGAAAGAACTGATCCGTCTTCAAGCTCCCTCACTGCCGCTACCGTCGATTCCGGCCAGAACGTCCACCGCCGTCTCTCTCTCTTTCTCTCAGCCGTCGCCTCTCTCTCTCTCTCTCTCTCTCTCTCTCGGTGACCTTTCTTTCTCCTTTCTGTGATATTCTCACATTACTGGTTTAGTTTGTTTGTTTGCTCTATTCATTCTTTCCTTATTTATCTTATTTGTTATTTACTGTTTTGATTTATTTGTTTTATTTGTTCTTTATTAGTTGGGTTGTTTGTAGTGATATGAGTCCTAAACCATTTAATTTATTTACACCCCCTTTGATCTGCTATTAACAAACTAAAATAAAAAGTAAAATCAACAACAAAATATGTGTGTTTAGTTTTTATGTTATTTTCTTTTATTTTATTAGACTAGTGTAATGTACAAATTTATTTTCTAACTTAAATAAAAATTAAATCTTTCATGACATAAAAAATTCCTCTTAACAACAAAAAAGGAAGACTTTTTATTTTAATAAAATGCTTGTTCTTAACAAAATAAATCTTGGATTGAAAAGGAGATCGGCGGATGTACTTCCGTTCGTCTCTCGAATAATCGAGGCTTAGCGTCCGCTTTGTCAATCGGTTATCCGTCTTCCACACCTAAAAATATATTTTTTTCAAAACAACAAATTAAAATGAATCTCAACTCACCAAACAAATCTTTTTTCACGCCCATGCACGTTTAATTTTTCTCAAACGGATATCATCGCCCAAGTGCGAGTCCGACTTTTTTTTAAATCAAGCAAATCTTTTTCACGCCCATGCGCGTTTATTTTTTTCAAACGGATATCATCGCCCAAGTGCGAGTCCGATTTTTTTTAAATCAAGCAAACTTTTTCGCCAAAGTGCGACCAAATAATTTTCATAAATAAAATCAACCAACACACAAATATTTTTTACAAAGAACTACGTAGCTTTGAATTTCCCATTGCACTTGGGAATACGTAGGAGCGGGATCCAGAAATCGTCAAGCACCCTAATAAAAAACTCATTTTTTTGGTTAATATTTTATTTTCTCTTTTTCTTTCACTCTTTGCAACCTTTTTTTTAAATAATAAGACAAACAAACATGAACTAACACTTAATTTAACGCTAAACTAATTAACGGTTCCCGTTGGATACAACGGATGTAAGGGATGCTAATACCTTCCCCTTGCATAACCGACTCCCGAACCCGAAATTTGGTCGCGATGACCTTGTTCTTGTTCTCGAAGGGGTTTATCGACGTTCCCCTTTTCAAAAATAAAACTTCGGTGGCGACTTTACTGTCTAGCGAGCGTTTTTCGCCCGCGCATTTCTCCGGCCGCTTCAGCTGGCGACTTCACTGGGGACATTAAGCTTAGTCTTAGTGAGTCGAACCTAGTTAGTTAGGTTAGTTTTTAGTGTTAGTTTCTTGTCTTCCATGTTTGTTTATATTTTATATTATTGTCTTTATTTTATTTTATTAATTGTTCATATTCATATTATTGTGCTATCATATTGAGAGTTTATGAGGTTCAAAAAAAAAAAAAAAAAACCTTTTGAGTGGAGCTCTACACCCGAGTTCGAAAAAACTTAGGTTTAGGATGGTGGTTGTGTAGTGTTGGCTTTCGAGGTTGACACTCTCGTTTAGTCAACACAAAGACCCCGCTTGGAGATGGTCCTCTTCGTGAAAGATAGTCATATAGTGGTTAACCCGTTATAATGGCGAAATTCTAAATTGGACCCTTAACTCCAAGGACCTTCTTCTTAGAACCTTTTTCAAATTTGGCGTTTGTGTTGGCTTTCGAGGTTCCCATCTCGTTTAGTTGGTGCAAACCCCGCCTAGACGAGAAGCGCTTGTGAAAGGTTGTCATATAGTGGTTAACCCGTTATTATGGCAAAATTCCGAGATGCTTCCACAACTCTAGGTGTTCCTAATTCAAAAACTTTAGAACTATCCTTGGTGAGGACCTTTGATATAAGAGCAAATAGAACTAAGCCCCCGTAGGGAGCCTCCCCTCTTAAGTTTGTTTCCCGATCATCCAAACTCATACAAATCATACATGCATTGCATCCATTTGCATAAAACCATTTCCTTAGCATGCGAGTTTTGTTTCAGGAAATTGCAAAGGCTAAAATTGTGTTTCAAGTGTCTAACAAATTGAACATGGCTTCCGAGAAAAGAGGAACTCTGTCTTTGAAAATCAAGCTCCCAAATTTGGAAAGTCTTAGAGTTTTGACCACCGAATTAGCATCACTTCCAAGAGCCGCTTTTGTCTTCAAGTATGGCAACATCCTTGATCTTTTGTTCACCAATGTTCAAGTTGACGCTCTCACCGCACTAGCTCAATTCTATGACCCTCCAATGAGAAGTTTCTTATTCCAAGATTTTCAGCTAACACCCACACTTGAAGAGTTCAATAGGATTGTGGGCATTCCTCCAAAAGACAAGGGTCCATTTGTGGAAATTGGTCATCCTCCAAAAATGAAAAAATTGGCCGAAGCTCTAAACATTGACGAGCTCGAATTTTGTGGCAATGTGACGAAAAAAGCGAAGGTTCCCGGTTTCCTCCGAAGTTATTTAGAGAAAAAGGCTCGTGACTTTGCCAAGTCCCGAGATATGAAGTCTTTCAACAACGTGCTAGCTCTCCTTGTTTATGGTTTGGTATTGTTCCCATCAACCGAAGACTTCATTGATTTAGCTGCAATTAGTGTCTTTTGGGCTGTCCTTACCAAAGACAAAGATCCAGTTCCCGCACTCTTGACCAATGTGTACTACACTCTTCACACGCGTCACGATATGAAGGGTGGCAACCTCATTTGTTGTTTCCCTTTACTCTATTGTTGGTTCACATCTCACATGAGTAAGGAGCAATCAGAAATGAACAAGTTGGATAGGGAAGAATGGTCTCAATTTTTGGCATCTCTTACCGAAAATGAGATTCGTTGGTATCCAAAAAAGCTCGACATCAGAGAAATCATCATCAGTTGTGGAGACTTTCCAAATGTTCCTCTCATAGGGTCCAAATCATGCATAAACTACATCCCGATTTTGGCCCTAAGACAATTGGGACGTCCTATGTGGGAGAAGCCCGAAGCAAAATCCTTGGAATGTCTAGTGTTGCATGATATGGGTACCAAAGATCCTCCAATGTTACAAAGGATTATTCGAGCTTGGGGAAAAGTTAACAAGAAAGGAAGTGATTTGAAACGCAAGGCCGACATCGACAAAGAAAGTTATCGGCCATGGGTTAAAGAAAGAGTCCAAGAGGTGAAAATGCCATTCCTTGTCAAGGCTCCTATTTCACCAAGTCCCCCCGAGCCTATTCCTGTCTCAATTGAGGAAGCCGACGAGCTCAAAGCAACAATTGCACAACTCAACAAAGAAAAAGAAGCGTTGGAAGCTAGTCTACTCAAAACTACTCAAGAAAACTCCGAGTTAAGAAGGGAACGAGTGGAAAGGGATCACATCATTGAGGGTAGCAACAAAAGGTTGAAACTTGAGAAGGATGCAAAACGCAAGGTGAAAGAATGTTTGGGAGGAGCAAATTCTCAACTCAAGCGCAAGAACAAAGAGCGAGATGAACTTTTGGGTATAGCCGGCAAATTGAATGAGGATTTGGAAAAATCTCAAGCCGAAGGGAAAAAGCTAAAAGAAGAGCTCGAAGATGCAAAACGACATCTCAATAGCATGATGAACGAGTACGAGGGATATGTGTTGAATGAAAGGCTGCAAAAGGAGTCATTGGAAAGGAAACTTGTGAGGAGTCAACTTGAGTTGAAGAAGGCACAAGAAAACTTGGGAGAATTCGAGAAGTTCTGTGACCGTCAAGGAGAAACTTGTGAAGACCTCAAAAGAGCAAATGAAGGGTGGGAACACCGCTATTTGAACTTGGTTGATAAGATTGAAGGAGGAACCCTTTTTCGAATACTCCGTCACGATGGTGCACATTGGGAGGATAAGTTCTCAAAGCTAGTAAAGTTGGCCAATGATGTGATTGGAACCATCCCTACAAAGTTGAAAGAAGCTAATGCGGCAATGCATCCCTTGAACACTCCTTCTGAAGTCATTGCTTTTGTTGAATTTTGTAAGACTATGTTAAGAGACTTTAGGGAGAAGATTAAGAAAGTTTGAAAAATTTGTAATTTCCCTACTTGTATGGCTTTTTGATCATGAATGAAAATTTCTTTTGGCCACTTTTGTTTCTTCTTATCTCAATGTCTTTACAATTATTAGACATTTGCAATAACATCAAAAGTCTTAGTTTGTTAAAAAAAAAAAAAAAGTAATAAGTAAAATCAAAAGTCTTGCAATTTCCTAAAAAAAAAAAAAAAAAAAATTAAAATTAAAAAAAAAAAAAAACTTTTGCATGCATTCATGCTAAGTTCACTCACATTACATAACATACAATTCATCATGCAAAAGCTCATATCTTTCCCCCTTCAAAACACTAGGAAACATTTCATCATAGCCAGAAAGCCAAGAAGTCAGTCGGCCCGAGAGCCCGCTCCTCGACATTCGCATTACACTCGAAGGAACGCGCAAAGAGTCATGGAAATAGTTCAGCAAAATGAAGAAGTCATGAGACAAGACATCGATCGGTTGAACGAAAAGTTTGATCGAATGATGGAAACTCTCCATGGAATTGCCAACCGAGCGCAAGACACGCAGCCCGCACTGGTGGAAAATGTTATCACCGAGCCACATCAAGCTCCTGCCGCAATTGCTGTTTGGCCTCAATTTGGTCTTCCTCCAGGCTACACACCTCCATCAATGGAGAACCCGACCGAGGGTGGTCCATCTCAGCCTCGTCCTACTCAAGCACCAGCACCTCGTCCATTTGGGACTCATGCAATACAAGAAAATGCTGATATTGCTATCGGCCTTCCAATGCCTCAGGGTACGGTGGAAAACCCGCTATTGGTGTATCATTCCTCCAACCCTCCAAGGGAGAATACCGAACCTTCATTGAATGGACGACCACCTGCAACAATTGAAGATGAAGAAGCTAAAGGGAAGATTCTTGCTTTAGAGGAATGCATGAAGGCAATGGAAGGGAATAGTGAATTCGGGCTTGATGCGCTTGACATGTGTTTAGTCTCAAACGTGGTACTTCCTCCCAAATTCAAAGTGCCAGATTTTGAGAAGTACAAAGGATTGACTTGTCCTCGCAATCACTTGATCATGTATTGCAGAAAAATGGGTGCAGCTGCCCAAGATGATAAGCTCCTCATTCATTTCTTCCAAGATAGCCTCAGTGGAGCCTCTTTGAATTGGTACATGCATCTCGAGAAGAATAAAATCCGAACTTGGAAAGATTTGGCCGAAGCTTTTGTCAAACAATACAAGTATAACATGGGCATGGCACCAGATAGGATGCAATTGCAAGGCTTAACCAAAAAGGAAACAGAAACATTCAAAGAATATGCACAACGATGGAGAGAGCTAGCATCACAAGTTGAACCCCCTTTGCTTGAAGGGGAACTTGTGAGAACTTTCATAAGCACTTTGCAAGCTCCATATTATGGAAAAGTGTTAGGAAGTGCCTCTTCTGGTTTCTCTGATTTGGTCACCACTGAAGAGTTGGTAGAGTTGGGTTTAAAGAACGGAAAGATACATAATGTTCAAAGTGCCCAAGCTGTTGCGAAGAAATTTCCAACCTCTTTTCCCAAAAAGAAGGAAGGAGAAGCAAATGCCGTGATGAATGATCCTCGAAATTTCTATCGTCCGCCCATGAATACTTATCATCACTCAGCTCTTCAAGTACCATATCAAGGCCAATATTATGTTGCCGCGGCAGCACTTGTGCAATATCAACATCCACCACCTCAAAGGCCTTAGTATCAGCCTGCTCGTCCAAATCATTGGGCTCAAACTTCAAGTCAGAATCAATATCGACCTCCTTTCAATCAAAGACCAAGTTAGATTGAGCCGATCCCTATCCCATATAGCCAACTTTGGCCGTTATTGATAAAGAATTCTTTGGTGCTGCCTCGAAATGTTAAGCCTTTGGAACCACCGTATCCACATTGGTATAATCCAAATGCCAAATGTGAGTTTCATTCTGGGGCAATTGGTCACTCTATCGAAGACTGTAGAGTGCTTAAACAGATAGTGCAAGAGCTAATCAACAACAAGAGTCTCTCCTTCAAAGAAAAAGGGCCTGATGTAAAGAATAACCCCCTGCCGGGTTACAATGGCTCAAATGTCAATGCAGTGGAAGAAAATTCTGATTTTGATGAGATCAAGAATGTTGAAGAAGTAAAAACCCCTCTATTGATGCTTCATGCCAAGCTAGCCAAATGTGGTTTGATTCAAGGAAGTCATGAAAATTGTGAAGAATGTGTCTTGAGCCTCCAAGGTTGTCAAGTGGTCAAAAAACAAATGCAAGAATTGATTGATCAAGGCGTATTGCAAATCAGCCGAGCAAGAAAGATGGAAGATGTCTCTGTTATTGAGCCATACCTTGAAAGCAACAAAGGATTTCCAAAACCTGTTGAGATCCTTTATCAAAAGGAAGATGCTCAGCCATTCATGAACCGGAAACAACCTGTTGTCATCTGTGTTCCATCTCCATTCCCTTACAAAAGCTCCAAAGCGGTGCCTTGGGATTATGATGCAACTGCCTTTGTTCAAGAGTCAAAAGTAAGAGAGGAAGGTGAACCCATAAAATCAATAGATGGGGTTTCTCACATTTCTGAAAGCAGTGGAATGACTCGAAGTGGTCGAATATTTGCTCCCGAAAAGCTTAGAAAAGGAACTAATGAGGTGGTGATAGAAGCGCCTAGTCAAGACAAAGGGCAAGAATCTGACAATCAGCCAACATCAAAGGAAGATGATGAGTTCCTAAAAATCATTAAAAGAAGCGAGTACAAGATAGTTGATCAATTAAATCAAACTCCTTCCAAGATATCTATCCTTTCGCTACTACTGAATTCTGAGGCGCATAGGAAGGCACTGCTGAAAGTTTTGAATCAAGCTCATGTGACTCAAGATGTTACGGTGGACCGTTTTGATGGGATAGTTGCTAATATCACTGCTAATAACTGCTTAAGTTTTAATGATGAAGAATTACCCGTGGAAGGAAGGGCTCACAACAAGGCATTACACATCTCCACAACGTGTCATGAAACAGTCCTTGCAATAGTGTTGGTTGATAATGGTTCATCGTTGAATGTTATGCCAAAGTCTACTCTCAACAAGATGTCCATTGACGGAATCTTCATGAAACCTAGCGCTTTGATCGTAAGAGCTTTTGATGGGTCTAGGAGGTCTGTTATCGGAGAGATATGTCTACCTGTCCAAATAGGTCCGCATACTTTTGATATCACTTTCCAAGTGATGGATATCAACCCGGCCTATAGCTGCCTATTGGGACGACCATGGATCCATGCGGCCGGAGCTGTGACATCTACCTTGCATCAAAAATTGAAATTCGCGGTGGGTGACAAACTAATCACTGTGGCTAGTGAAGAAGATATCTTTGTGAGTCATTTGTCTTCTTTCCAATATGTGGAGGCAAGTGGAGAAGCTCTGGAAACTGCTTTTCAAGCTTTAGAAGTCACCAATGCTGGGGCAGTGTTTGAGAAGACTTGTGTTGAAAAACCTAAAATCCATCCTATCTTATGGAAGAATGACAAATTGTTGGCTAAAGGAAGAGACTCAAAAGGTTGTGAGCATCTTTGGGATATGCCCATGAAAAAAGACATGTATGGATTGGGATACAAACCATCCATAGGAAAAGATGGTGCTGCAAAGATACCCATTGGTAATATTCAAGAAACTTTCTGCGGTGCGGGTTTTGCTCATAAAGATCAAGTGGCTGTCATTGAAGATGCTCCAGATGATGAGGAGATGCCTTGTTTGGTCTACCGTTGCTCTCTGAATGCAAGCCTCAACAACTGGACTGCTGTTGAAATCCCAGAGATATTTTCTGTTTCAAAGTAATTTTCATAATGTTTTTTCAAATCCTTTTGCTCTGCCTAAGGCATAAGGATAGCTTTGTAGGGCACCCTTTCAATTTCAGATGTTGAATCATCATCAATAAAAGCACTTTGTTTTCCATTACTCTTTATTCTTTCATTTTTGCATTTATATTTTTAAAAAAAAAATGGCAATCTTTTCTCTTGTTTAAATAATCTCTTGTTCATCATTCTAAAATAAAAATCATCATAAAACATATGCAGATCTCAAAATAAACCCATTGAGTACGATACCGCTACAATCTCACATAACTTTGAGCTCCCCATTAACCAAGCTGAAGAGGATTGTGAAAGTGATTGTGAACTTCCTGATGAATTGACAAGACTGTTAGACCAAGAGTCTAAAGAAATACAACCAAATCAAGAGCCCGTGGAGTTAATCAACTTGGGGACTGAGCACGACAAAAGAGAGGTCAAGATTGGGTCGTCTTTGAAAGCAAAAGAGCGTGAGAAGTTGGTCGAACTCTTGAAAGAATATTCAGATGTGTTCGCATGGTCATACCTAGATATGCCAGGGTTGGATACCAATATAGTTGAGCACAAGCTGCCCCTCCGTCCAGAATGCCCTCCGGTAAAACAGAAATTGAGAAGGACAAGACCAGACATGTCACTCAAGATCAGAGAAGAAGTCAAAAGACAATTTGACGCAGGATTCCTAGCCGTAGCAAAGTATCCACAATGGGTTGCTAACATAGTACCTGTGCCAAAGAAAGATGGCAAAGTGCGAATGTGTGTAGACTACCGAGATCTGAACAAGGCAAGTCCCAAGGATGACTTCCCGTTACCACACATTGACGTGTTGGTAGACAATACAGCTCGATTTGCAGTCTTTTCGTTCATGGATGGATTTTCTGGCTACAATCAAATCAAGATGGCTCCAGAAGACATGGAGAAAACTACCTTCATCACCCCATGGGGAACTTATTGTTACAAAGTAATGCCTTTCGGCTTGAAGAACGCCGGGGCAACCTATCAAAGGGCAATGGTGGCTCTCTTCCATGACATGATGCACAAAGAAATAGAGGTCTATGTAGATGACATGATCGCCAAGTCCAAGACTGAAGAAGACCACATTCTTCATTTGCAAAAGTTGTTCGTACGTCTAAGGAAGTACAAGCTGCGACTCAATCCAGCTAAGTGCACCTTTGGCGTCAGATCTGGAAAGTTACTTGGTTTCATTGTTAGTCAACGAGGGATCGAGGTTGACCCTGACAAGGTACGTGCAATTCAAGATATGCCTGTTCCTCGCACCGAAAAAGAAGTTCGTGGTTTTCTAGGGAGATTGAACTACATCTCTAGGTTCATTTCTCACCTTACTGCTACTTGTGAGCCAATTTTCAGACTACTGCGCAAAGATCAAGCCATCATATGGAATGAGAACTGCCAAGGGGCATTTGAAAAGATCAAACGATACTTGCAAGAACCACCCATCCTGATACCGCCTGTTCCTGGAAGACCTCTCATCATGTACTTAACAGTATTGGATGAATCTATGGGATGTGTGCTGGGACAACATGGCGAAACTGGTAGGAAGGAGCATGCCATCTACTTCTTAAGCAAGAAATTCACCGACTGTGAAATCAGATACACCCAGTTAGAGAAAACTTGTTGTGCCTTGGCATGGGCTGCTCGCCGATTGAGGCAATACATGATTTGTCACACAACATGGCTGGTATCGAAGATGGATCCGATCAAGTTCATCTTTGAGAAACCCGCTCTGACCGGAAGGATTGCCCGTTGGCAAATGTTGTTATCCGAGTATGATATCATGCACGTAACTCAGAAAGCTATCAAAGGAAGTGTACTAGCTGACCACTTGGCTCACCAACCACTTGATGATTATCAGCCCATACAGTTTGATTTCCCCGATGAAGACATTATGGTCTTGAGCTACAAAGAACCCATAGGGGATGACGAAGGACCTGAGCCAGGGTCTCGATGGAAGCTTGCATTTGACGGTGCATCTAATGTCATGGGGAACGGAATTGGAGCTGTTCTAATCTCTCCAAAGGATGGTTACATTCCCTTCACAGCAAGGCTATGTTTTGATTGCACAAACAACGTGGCTGAATATGAAGCATGTATCCTTGGTCTCGAGGCTGCCATTGACTACAGAATCAAAATTTTGGAAGTGTATGGAGACTCAGCTCTAGTCATCTATCAAGTAAAGGGAGACTGGGAAACCCGTCATCCTAATCTGATCCCATATCGTGCTCATGTTCTGAAGCTAATAGAGTACTTTGATGAAATCACCTTCCATCATATCCCAAGAGAGGAGAATCAAGTGGCAGATGCCTTGGCTACCTTATCATCAATGTATAAGGTAAAGTTCCATAACGAGGTACCACTCATAAAGGTGGAACGTCGAGACGAACCAGCATTTTGTCTATCAATCGAAGAGGCATCCGATGGTAAGCCATGGTACCATGACATCAAGGTTTACCTCAAAGATCAAGAATATCCTGCCAATATTTCAAACAGAGACAAGAAGACCTTAAGGCGGCTCGCAGCTAAGTTCTTCCTAAATGGTGAGGTGCTCTACAAAAGAAACCACGACATGGTTCTTCTCAGATGTGTAGACAAACATGAAGCCGACTTACTCATCGAAGAAATCCATGAGGGATCTTTTGGTACTCATGCTAATGGACATGCAATGGCTAGAAAAATTCTAAGGGCTGGTTATTATTGGTTGACCATGGAATCTGATTGCTTCAACTATGCAAGAAAGTGCCACAAATGTCAAATCTATGCTGATAAGGTGCATGTCCCTCCAACCCCCTTAAATGTGATGGCATCACCTTGGCCATTCTCCATGTGGGGCATTGACGTGATTGGACTCATTGAACCTCGAGCTTCAAATGGACATCGGTTCATCCTAGTCGCCATCGACTATTTCACCAAATGGGTTGAAGCTGCTTCATACGCCAATGTAACGAAGCAAGTGGTAGTTCGATTCATCAAGAAGGAAATAATATGTCGCTACGGGCTTCCAAACAAGATCATCACTGACAATGGCACCAATTTGAACAACAAAATGATGAAGGAGCTGTGTGAAAGTTTCAAAATTGAACACCACAACTCTTCACCATATCGGCCAAAGATGAACGGAGCCGTAGAAGCAGCAAATAAGAACATCAAGAAAATCCTTCAAAAGATGGTGAAAACTTACAAAGATTGGCATGAGATGCTCCCATTTGCCTTACATGGCTATAGGACCTCGGTTCGCACCTCGACAGGGGCAACCCCATTCTCACTTGTATATGGCATGGAGGCAGTCCTCCCCATTGAGGTGGAAATCCCCTCAATGAGGGTCTTGAAGGAAACCAAATTGGAAGAAGCAGAATGGGTCCAAGCAAGGTTTGACCAGTTAAACCTCATCGACGAAAAACGAATGGTAGCATTATGTCATGGTCAGTTGTATCAAAGCAGACTCAAGAAAGCATTCGACAAGAAAGTCCACCCTCGAGAATTTCAAGAAGGAGATCTAGTGCTCAAAAAGATCTTACCTATACATAAGGATTCACGTGGGAAATGGACCCCGAATTATGAAGGCCCTTATGTAGTGAAGAAATCTTTCTCCGGAGGAGCCTTGATTCTCACAACAATGGACGGCGAGGACTTTCCACTGCCTGTGAATTCCGATGCAGTCAAGAAATACTATGCCTAAAAACAAAAGAACGCCCGCTAAGTTGAAAACCTGAAAGGGCAGCTTAGACAAAAAGGGGCATCCCGGTGGACTGAAAACTCGAAAGAGCGGTCCAGGCAAAAATTAGGGATACAAAAAAACAAAAGAAAACCCGCTAAGTCGAAAACCTGAAAAGGCGACTTAGGCAAAAGTTGGGAAAATAAAAAGGGGCAAGTAACTGCATCAAGACAATAAACTCCTAACATCAACTGAAGAATGCATTCCTTCGTTATCCCCAGAAGCAAGGTTCTGCGGACTTAGAGTTATTTAGAATGTGGTGGTCATCACGACTCGATGGGAACTTCCAATGTTTTTCTATTGCCATTTTCATTTCTTTTACTCGTTTTTATGGAGTTACACCTTTAGTGTGCTACCATTCCATGTACTAAATTATGTTCGACCATCAATAAAATGCATTTTCCCATTTACTTTTGTCTTTGTTTCATTTTCAATAATCCCTATTTATTTTTTATGATACAACTTTGAAATTGAAAAAAAAAAAACTTAAACTTTTTTGAAAATCATGATCTGTTGAATTTGAAAATATCAAAAGGAAATCAACGATTCTCAACATTCTCAGAGCAACCACGACTAATTTCTCTCTCGCGGCAGAATCAATAGTTACACCACATGCGGTCACGCATTGTCAAAGGCTCCATCAGCGGCCATGCATCTGAACTTCCAGAGTGTTTGGTGTTGCGAATGTCAAAGGGGCAAATCTCCAAACGCCACACTTTAACCACTTTTTCCCATAAAATCTTCAAAGCCCAACCAAGCTTGGCACCCTGCAACAACTAAAGCCCAACATCTCATTGGCATTCTCAAGAGTCATCATATGCATCATGTTATGCACATTCATTAGCATTCATCTCATATAATATCATATCATTTTTTTTTCTCCCCATGAAATTCCTCCACCAATAAAGTTTCCAACACTTCTCAACGAGTCATACTTATTCTCTAGCGAACCTCTTTCAAAAAAAAAGTCTCCTAGGCTGACAACGATCATATCATACATTTATCATTTCACCAGCATCAGACTAGTCATATCATTTCATTCTTTACCATTTCGCCAGGACCCACTTGGCGGGGATCAATCAAACACCTTTATCCTTTAGAAACAACCTTCAGTGCAGGCGACTGAATAAGTTTACTCTTGTCCTTTAGAATCGACCTTCAGTGCAGGCGGCTGAATAAGATTACTTTTATTCTTTAGGATCGACCTTTAGTGCAAGCGGCTAAATAAGATCACATTTACCTTTTCCACGGCAGATTGACCTTCAGTGCAGGCGGCTGAATAAGATCACATTTTTACTTCCCAGTAGATCGACCTTTAGTGCATGCGGCTAAATAAAATCATCTTTACTTTTACCTTAGCAGATTGACCTTCAGTGCAGGCGGCTGAATAAGATCATTTTCATTTCCCAGTAGATTGACCTTAAGTGCAAGCAGCTGAATAAGATCATCTTTACCTTTATCCTCATAGATCGACCTTCAGTGCAGGCGGCTGAATAAGATCACATTTATCTTGATATTAAAGTTGACCCTTCCCAAGTGAAGGTATCTCACCTATGTTTCATTCATATTTTTTCTCTAGGGACAAAATTTGGGTCCTTTATACTTAATTACCCTTCACAAAGATTTCACGAATACCCATAATATTCGCATACTCTACGTCAAAGGATAATTAAGTAGGGGCAGCTGTAGTACCCCAATTTTGTCCCGACTTTTTTTATTATTTTTTTTTTCACAGTCGAATTGTGTTGTTTTAATGTTTGAAATAGTAGAATTTTTATTTTTATAATTTCATGCATTTTTAACCTTTTTATGCATCGCATTAATTTTTTGAATTTTTTTTTAGAAAATACAAAAAAAAATGTTATTATATTTAGTTTTTTATTATTATTGTCCATGATATCATTGTTATTTTTACCAAAATAAAAAGATTTGAGTTCAAATTATAATATTTAATTTTTTATTGTGTATAATTTGACTTAATTTATCATATTTTTTATTTTTTCTCATAAGATCCAAAATATTGATTTGTTTCCAAAAATATATCAAATATGCATTTGTTTCAAAAAAAAAAGGAAAGAAATAATAGTACCTCTTTTCTCTCCTATTTTTTAGGAGTCTCACTTTTTTATTAATAATAATTATTTTTATCATAACAAAAATTTCACAAAAAAAGAACAACAACAACACAGCAGTGTTGCTGCGCCTATTCCCCCTATTCTCATCTCTTTTTTTTTTTTTTTTTAATTATCTATTATTACTAGTATTATATATAAATTATTAATATAATAATTAAAACAAAAAAACTGATGCATATCTAACAACAACAACACATGCTACTGCTGTTACTGTTGTTGCACATCCCTCGGTTCTCCTTCCCTGATTTCAGTTTTGTGACTTTTCTGATTTATCCCAAAATGGCTTAGTCTTTCACCAATTCAACAAGCAAGTAAAAGAACAAATCACTTCATTCTTCTTTAATTCTTGGCAATACTAATTTTACAGTTAAAACAGCCAATAATTCAATTCACCAATTATCCAATGAACATAAACATTCACCAATCATCTCTATAAATTGGAACTAAAATCAGAACAAAAAGAAAAATTGAAAAAAAAAAGAGAAATTGATAGAGATTGCAGAAACATTTCATCTTCCACTTTCATTCATAATCATCAAAAACCACCTCTCCCATCACAAAACATCTATCACCATTCCAATACAAACACTAACAACCCTTAAAATCACTACTTCCACCACTGCCATCTTCAACCTATAAACACCATCCATAACAAACAAAAAAACAAAAATCCAAACACAAATTGAACAAAAAGAAACAAAAAAAAAGCAACAAGAAGAGTGAAAGAACTGATCCGTCTTCAAGCTCCCTCACTGCCGCTACCGTCGATTCCGGCCAGAACGTCCACCGCCGTCTCTCTCTCTTTCTCTCAACCGTCGCCTCTCTCTCGGTGACCTTTCTTTCTCCTTTCTGTGATATTCTCACATTACAGGTTTAGTTTGTTTGTTTGCTCTATTCATTCTTTCCTTATTTATCTTATTTGTTATTTACTGTTTTGATTTATTTGTTTTATTTGTTCTTTATTAGTTGGGTTGTTTGTAGTGATATGAGTCCTAAACCATTTAATTTATTTACACCCCCTTTGATCTGCTATTAACAAACTAAAATAAAAAGTAAAATCAACAACAAAATATGTGTGTTTAGTTTTTATGTTATTTTCTTTTATTTTATTAGACTAGTGTAATGTACAAATTTATTTTCTAACTTAAATAAAAATTAAATCTTTCATGACATAAAAAATTCCTCTTAACAACAAAAAAGGAAGACTTTTTATTTTAATAAAATGCTTGTTCTTAACAAAATAAATCTTGGATTGAAAAGGAGATCGGCGGATGTACTTCCGTTCGTCTCTCGAATAATCGAGGCTTAGCGTCCGCTTTGTCAATCGGTTATCCGTCTTCCACACCTAAAAATATATTTTTTTCAAAACAACAAATTAAAATGAATCTCAACTCACCAAACAAATCTTTTTTCACGCCCATGCACGTTTAATTTTTCTCAAACGGATATCATCGCCCAAGTGCGAGTCCGACTTTTTTTTAAATCAAGCAAATCTTTTTCACGCCCATGCGCGTTTATTTTTTTCAAACGGATATCATCGCCCAAGTGCGAGTCCGATTTTTTTTAAATCAAGCAAACTTTTTCGCCAAAGTGCGGCCAAATAATTTTCATAAATAAAATCAACCAACACACAAATATTTTTTACAAAGAACTACGTAGCTTTGAATTTCCCATTGCACTTGGGAATACGTAGGAGCGGGATCCAGAAACCGTCAAGCACCCTAATAAAAAACTCATTTTTTTGGTTAATATTTTATTTACTCTTTTTCTTTCACTCTTTGCAACCTTTTTTTTAAATAATAAGACAAACAAACATGAACTAACACTTAATTTAACGCTAAACTAATTAACGGTTCCCGTTGGATACAACGGATGTAAGGGATGCTAATCACTTAATTTAATGCTAATCACTATCAATGAAACACGTGAAAAATAAGCTTATACCACGACCGGGGAAGCTTGGCGCCAAAGCTTTCCCCCACTACGCGCCAAATTCGGACTCACCCCATAGTGAGACTTCATGGGATCGTGGGGAGTTATACACCCTCTCTGTGTGCCTATAAATACAACCCCCAAAAGAAAATCAAGGAGAGACCGAAAATTAGCCTGAGTACAATCGATACTTTGCTCATTATCACTAAATATACACCCCCTAAGTTCCACACCGGAACACATAATTATATTCATTGATCACACACTTTGTATTGAAACTTTTTTAAAAATAAAAAATAAAAAAAATCGCCCCATTCATTCACTAAACTTAATCAATCATTTTTTTTTCTTTTTGACAAATAATCAATCATATATTTGAATTCCATTAATATCTAATTTGTATGTCAAAATAAAGCAACTCATGTATGAAACTTCTTAAACTCTTTCTATTTGAATTTCATTAAGGGCCCATTTGATTGGAGGAAAAAAAATTACGCAAATCAATTAATGAATTTGGACTAAAATTAGTCCAAGTTCATTCATTGATTTACGTAATTTTCTTTCCTCTTACTTTTCATCCCTCAAACTAAACGGACCATAAAGGTCTATTTAAGGATTGACAATGATAAAGTTTGAATAAAATATGGGTCTTGCTAACATGTGTCTTCATATGTTGATAAATTTAAAGGTAGAAGTTTTGTATTGAATAATACAAATATTTGATTTTTAAAAAATTGAATGCATATATTTTAAGATAAATTTTTTTATTTTGAGTTGGGTTAAATAAATTTCCAGTCCCTCTAAAAATAATAAATTTTATTTTCAGTCCCTCTAAAATTTTTCTTTCAATTTTGGCCCCTTTAAAATTTCAGTTTTCAATTTTAGTCCTTGCTTTTTTTTAAAAGTTCGTGTATCATGTTCTAAATAATGTTTTTTGAAACTATATCATTATTAAGATCTAAAAATATTATTAGTTTGATTATTCAACTATTTAATCTTTAGTTTAACAATTTAATTTTTAATTTGAAATTATCGATAAATTAACAAAAATCAAAGACTAAAGAGTTAAATTATTAAATTAATTATGTTTTATGGTCTTAATAATGATATGTTTTCAAAAAAAAACATTTAGAACGTGATACGCAAACTTTTGAAAAAAAGCAAGAACTAAAAATAAAAATTGAAAATTTAGAGGGACTAAAGTTTAAAAAAAATATTTATAGGAATTAAAAATAAAATTGTACATATTTAGAGAGAAAAAAAAAACATATTTAACCCTATTGAATTTGTTAACACGCGTCCTTAATTAAGACACATATTAGCTTTCTCATTTTCATGTTTCAATTATGCAAACAAATGGGGCTTAGCCTATCCTTAAAATAAATTAAAAAAAATAACAAGTGCCCGAGTAGCAAATAAACTCTTAAGAATTTAAATTTAGAACAAATGCTCACACACCCATAATTCAAATATATGCGTATCCTTATATTCATTCATTTATACATGTCAGGAGGGATATACGCGAGTTGGATCGGATTTAGCCTAATATGTTATCTAATCCATTCAATATTTATTGAGTTGAATTTATAATCGAATCTGCGCTTTCACTGTCAAATCCGAATGGAGCCAACCTGATTATTAACGGGTTGGATTGGGTTCACGGACTGTTCATAAAATTTAAAATATATTTTTTATGGAAAAAAACATTTTTTAAAATCTTCTAGAAAAACTATAATACAATACACAATTGTGATACACTTCTAGCACTTAAATTGAATAAAAACACACTCATTTAACTTCAAATAAAAATTCATCCATAATCATTACCCTTAATAAACTAAATTAGAGTAGCAAATTACTACGGAACACATCATTTCCATTAGATCCAATAGACAATAGCAACAAATTAAATGATTTCTAGTAGCAAATTATATAAATTAAACAAAAGCAAAGTGTATAGTATTGTAGGACAACACCTTTTAAATATGCATTCAATGATCGGGCTGGGTTCACGGATAGACGAGTTCAAAAACTCAAATTCAATACCTGAACCGATTACTTGTGAATTTGGCGGGTGGGCCAGATTCTACCTGCAAATGAACAGGTTCGAGTAAATAATTGGCTGGATTGAGTTAGCGGAATTGCGGATTGACCCGCACCCATGAACACATTTGCATGTCAGCTATACTAATCAACATTAGAAGTAGCATAATAAAGGGTAGGGTTGGTAGCTCAATTGGTTATGCTAATTGAGCTAAGGGTTGGAGTTGGAGGTCCATGGTTCAAATCCTGACAAAAAGAAAAACTAACATTACATTGTAAATATACTAACAACTAATAATTTGCCATTTAAAATAAAAAAAGTCCTAAGAAATTAGGACACAACAATACAGGGGAAGATATCACTATAACAATTTAAACTACTAAAAGATGTTTTTTGATTGAATTTATTCTAAGAATCCATTTGACAGATATGATAGAATAATTGTATATAATTCTATCTCAATCCAATATTTAATAAGACAGTAGAAATGTAAGATATAATAAGTTAATTTTGAAACTTATCATATCATGACAGTATAGTTATAATTCTTATACTGAATATGAGTTATAAACCAAAGAATATGATAAATAAATTATTGTTTGATCCCTTTTAATATAATTTAAAATATTAAAATTTGAAATATATTAAAATATAGATATAAATAAATAATGAATTTGATATTAATATAATTAGAATGTTAAAAAATAAAATTATTCTTAAAAATTACAAAAATATGAATGATAATTTAAAAATTTAAACAAATTAAATATGATTATATTTCAAGGGTAGTTTTTTTTTTTAAAAAAAATTACATATTAATATAATATATATTATATCTTTATTTAGCTTATTTAACATATATAATATAATTATTTACACATAATTTTCAAAAAAAAAATTAAATTATTTATTTAGTAGTGTTAATTGTTTATCAAAATTATATTAAATATTTAATACCTTATTTATTTACTTTTTCTGTTTTTTGGTTAATTTATAAAATTTAAATATTTGTTTCAAAAAGATATATGTAATTGTTCACATGGGTAATATTATCATTTAAATATAATATATATTTTATTAAATATATATAATTGTTCACCAAACACACTTGCTCCTAGGCTCCCTAAAAATCCCAAAATACCCCCAAATTTAACGGACAAAAAAAATCATTTTTTACATACCGAAATCAAAAAATCTTCGGTACATAGATGACGAAACGCTTCATTTACAAAAAAAAAAAAAAAAAACAATATTTCATTGTCTACGCAACGAAAAAGTTGTCTTCGTAACCTATGAAACGAAACACTACATTTCAGTAACTACGCGACGAACAAGCTGATTTTTAGTGACTGCGAAACGAAATATAGTGATATTAGAAGGAATCAGATAGTTTAAAACTCGTTATTGTTTCGTCGTGTATGTAACGAATATATTTTTCGTCGTTTTCTACGCAACAAATTTGATTATCAAGGACATTTTAGTCACTTTGGGCGACCTAAGAATATAGTTGAGGGGCCTATACAGCAATTTTCTTATAGTTGTAAGCTTGTAGCTAGCATCTACGTTCTCAACTCTGAAGATGACATTGAATTGCATCCGAGTAAGATATATATATATATATATATGGCTAAAGTGAACAATTTTAATAGATCTATAAAATAAAAAAAAAATGAATACACACTATTTATGAATCTATCAAAATTGTATACCACAATAAATGTATCGGTACATATCTAACGTGTACCGAAGAATTTACTTTTTAAAAATCATTTTCGTTTGAGTTTACTCATCTACATATAAGTTTTCATCTGAGTTCACTAATCTGGACCTGGAAAAAGAAAAACCTGTAGTTTTCCTTCTAAATTTACTTATTTGGTTGGGGGAAAAAAGAAATTTTTTCCTCAATTCACATTGGTAAATCCAGATGGATATGATTTTCTGAAAGCATTTGTGGTTAAAAAGTAACTATCTAATGAGCTGTAGTTTTTTTTTTATCAAATAGTTCAATGACTGTAATTTTATCTTTTCAAGGGTGAACACGTGTGTATAAAAAAAAAGTGAATAAGTTTGTATACTAGGATTCAAACTTCGGTCTATACATATTAAATACAATATTATTACCAACTGAGTTATACTCACAAAAATAGCTTCAGCAAATTTTTTATATTCATTAATTATAAACTAAACTACATTAACCATATATTTGTAGCTGCGTTAATCATAAATAGATTATTAATATCATTTCACGTTACAATAGACTATAGGCTTCTAAATGTTTGTAACAAAGTCATTAGTAAATAAATGCTTGGTAACTTGCCCCCTAGGTAAGGTAACAGACGTCTGCTTTTCAATTTCTATTTTACATCAATCTATTCATTCAATTAAATTTCAGATGTTTATAAATTACCTTAAGATTTGGGATTTCTTCAACTAATTTTACAAAGATAATCACTTTAAAAATGATGACTGTGGTGCCTATACAAGCATCATTCTAGACTCCAAATTAAACGAGTTCATCACCCTCCACGGATGTGATTTCACTGTTGTTGAATTAACATGGTTTCACACTGTAATAAATCCTAGCCACTAATGTGTAATCGGAGGGCCAGATTTAAATCTTAACTTTATACAGTTAAAATAATCTCAGCCACCGGTTATAATACGGACGGCCCATATTTATTACAGCGGCATGCTGTAACGGCACCTAATCTGTTCCCCACTCTCCACTTTGTAATAGAAGAATGACATAAAAACCAACCAAGGTAAGTAAAATTGATGTTTAGATATGTTGACATAAACTCTGAAAACCACCAACTAATGGCAGATGCTAACAAGCTGTGTGAATGTATCAATGAATATAATTCATGAAAACCAGTTCGATTTAATATACAGAACATTAAACAGCCATTGACGCATTATCCTGCTGCACAAATTTATCAGTTCTTATCAGAGTAGTTTTGAAAAAGTCTCCAAATCTATTCAACTAACAGTTAATGTCCATATAAAGCTGTATACTAATCTGTTTCTCCATACAGTTAAAGGTAGATTTAGAACAATAATATTACACAGCTCCATTTTTAACTTTTTTTTAATGGCAGGGAAACAAGAAAAGAGAGAACTAAAACCCAGATTTGTGCATTTGAAAGAGAAAATCCGGTGACGAATAAAGAACAGAGTCGACTATAAGCAAAGTCAGAGCCAGACAGAAAAAGAAGTTAATTTCAGACCTAGCAAATGCATGGTGTGGATAGTGAAAGGACAATAAATAATCCCTATAATTATATAGAAGGAATGTCATTTACAGTTAATCATCTTCAGGTTAATGTTTTCGCACTATTGTTAGCAACACTCATTTTGACACGCTCCCTTTAATTAGTTTCCTAATTCCTTTATAAGAAGACAATTTAGTTACCTTGCAAAATTTATCAGATCTTAAAAAACGTGTTAACTTTTTGGGAAATGAACCGACCAGAAAGAGTGTTCAAGAACCTATCAAAAAGAGTGTCTAGCTAGCATTCTTCATGTTCTAGATAGTACAGTATGCAAGGGTCAACAAATTTGCATGGGAGCAATATATCTGAGGTAAACCTAAATTATATTAACAGGCAAGCGAGCAAGAACATATAGAGGGTCAAAGGGGTTATCTAAAGCATGTGAAAATGTGGAAGAACTTATAGGTCTGTGAAAGCTTATGGGGACAGGTAGTGATATGTCCGTAAGCTGTTTTAAACTTATCTCAATAATAAGCTCTTTAGAATAGCTTATAACAAACAGTTTATGACTTATATGAAACTGGTTGGACTTTATTTTATCTTTTGCTATAGAAATATCTTATACATAAAGCACCTATTTGATAAGCGAATATGATATAAGCACTTAGTTAAGTTGTTTATCTAAACATGACCCTAACAATTTCAGAAAGCTTCTTAAAACTTAAAAGCAAGCATGAAAAATAAATATGTCAATTAATACCACAGCCTGTCCCCAACAGTACGCTCTAAAACACAAATTCGACTCAATTTCTTTCTTTACACTAAATAACCAGCCCGCTCGAAAAACAGACAAATCTTCCCGTGTAAAATCATGAATACGTATCAAAATCATGATTAACCAGTCAACTCAAAATCAGCATATAAAAGGTATGTTTTTCTTTATTTTGGACCTTTGGACTGCCTTTATCCCCAAAAAGAGGCAGCTGAAGAAATCAACTAAATCAGTGATACATTGAAATAGGAAACTACTTGAGATAAGAAAAACAAAATACACAAAAAGAAAATACCATTAATTGCAATTCACATGGTAATAACCATAATATCAATATTTAAAAACACCTTCCAAAGGAAGGATAACAATAAAATTAACTATGCACTTTAAGTTGTGATCCATTAATTACAAAAGAACATGAACTAACCTACTTAACAAGTATTGTCTGTAATCCTACAACCCTTCAAGTTACAGATCAGTCTTCCATTTTACAGCTCCTGTCCAACTGTTCAATTGTGTTGTTCGATCTCCAATATATTGCCTAATGTAAAACTTGTCAAAGTAAAAGGATCGAAACCATTATGGTTATCAAATAAAAGAAGAAAAAAAAAAGGGAAATGAACACTAGAAACAGCCAAAAAAAAGCCCTTACAACTTTTTTGTACATTACATGCCAATGAACAAGACTAAGTTCTCTCCAGTTAGAAGGAAGCACCCCCAATCAAACATGTAAGCACAACTTGAGAAGACTAGTGATCTCTCCATCTAGGACTTGGCATGGCGAAAAAGCTTGAAGGAGATAATGGAAACATAAGGCCGGGAGAAGGTGGTGGTTGAGGGCCTGGACCTAAAATCCCTGTCTGTGCCATGGGTGAGAACTGAAAATTAGGTAGCGGTGATGGAAACTGAAAGCCAGGTGACAATAGTGGATAAGGTGAGCGAGGGGACAGCAAATTCATGTAACCAGTTGGAGAAGGCAGTAGAAATTGAGAGGTAGGAGAAGGTAAAGGGGGTGGGCCATTTCCATGTGGTGAAGGAATACTGGGTACTGGATGATTATTGGCATTCATCGGTGGCATAGGACCGTTAAATCTTGGAGAAGGGATCGGAGGCACGCCAGGAGTAGGAAGCAAAGCAGATGAAGGAGGTTGATGCTGAAAATTGCCTTGTCCTTGAGGCCCTTGAGGGTATGGATGTTGTGGAGGCCCTTGAGGGTATGGATGTTGTTGAGGCCCTTGAGGGTGTGGATGTTGTTGATGCCCTTGAGGGTGTGGATGTTGTGGAGGCCCTTGAGGGTGTGGATGTTGTTGAGTCCCTGGAGGGTATGGATGTTGTTGAGGCTGAAATTGGTTACCCCTCGAACCTGGATCCATCATTGAATTCTGAAGATAACGCATGTAAGCAGAGATTGGCGAATCAGTTGTATTGGCCCACAAATCCCCAGGCGTCAAAGGAGTGGGCGATGGTTGTCCATAATGAGCAGGTCTAGGTGCATTATTATAAGGAACTGGAGGAGGGGCTGCAGGCATTGGCATTGGTGGTGGCAAACGAGGTCGATTGATGGGCGATAGTGGAGGAGGTCTAATTTTCTGCAAACGCATACTCTGCGGTTTTGGCGGATTATGTGGAGGCCGAGGTGGATGATCCTGTGAAGGCGATCCAGTAAGCTGCTGAACAATATCCCGAAAATCGTTCTTGCTTATGTTGTAAACCTGAGGCTGAGGCTGTGGTCTAGCCGCATTATTGCCAAAATTTGGCTGATGTAAAGGACTCTTCCTAATATTCTTGCCCAATTTGTTAACACCCAAACTATCATTTAATCTGTTTTTGGAATTATCCATTTCCAAAAACAACACTTACTCAAATTCCAATAATAAATTCACCACTTATTTTCTCTTTTAGCAAACCAAAACAATTCCAATAATAAACACACAAAACTTCAAAATCCACTAAATCAACCTAAATAACCCATTCAACTTCAAGCAATTCTAATACACTAACTACCTTAAAAAACCAATCTTGAGCTATAATCTAAGCACCCCTTAAGTCAACAAAATAATAAACTAGCAACCAAAATCCAAAATTCCAGATTCAAATCTCAATTCAAGAGAACCCTTTATCACAAATTGATAACAAGCAAATAATTCCACCAAAAGTACCAAAATTAACCCTAGAGTCTATATAAAAGGTAAAAAGCATAACCTTTTTTTCTTCCAAACTTCACCCAAAATTGGAAACAATTCACAAATTGAAGAACTAGCTTGAGACAATTCAGCACGAACGTAACTGGATCAGATCGAAAAATCCAAACTTTAAGACGAAACTGACCCAATTATCCCAAAAGAAAGAAAATTCAAAAAGCCCCAAAAAAAGGGGTTATTGTTTTTGTGTGAAAAATTGAAGCTTTAGAAAGAGTAAGACTTGTTTATGAAAAAAAGTCCAAGTGGGATCTTTGTGAAAAGTGTGAAAGAGGGAAAAACGAAGAAGTGAAGAAAACCCTAATAACGGTGTGGAGAAAGAAGAAAATAAGAGGAAATACCAAAGTTGAGAAGTGGTCAATGGAGGAAAGGATGAATGAATGATAAGGGTGTTTTGGACATTGCAAATTGGAGTGATTGATGATGCTGGTGCTGATGTCAATGGAAAGAAAGACAAGGAAATTGGCAATGAGAACCTATGATGCACGGGGACTCCATTTGAAAAAGAGTATCGATACTGAATACGTACCCGTATTAGTACCGGATACATATCCGTACTTAAATTTATAACCATATATGTTCTTTAATTTTAAAAAAATTGCCGTACCAGTACCCGTATCGGATACCGATATCATACCCGCACCTAAGCAACACATATGAGAACCGTAAAATGGGAAGTGGGATTTAGATTGGGCTATAGCCTATAGACTAAGAAGTCCGGATACTGACACATATCGATATATACGATATCATACTCATATGGTGATATTGGAAATTTTTTAAAATTGTCGATATAATACGTTCGCGATACGTTGTTTAAAAATAAATTTAAAATTAAATATACAAATACACAGTATATAAACATAAAAAAAAAAAATCGAGAAAGATAATAAATTAACATTCAAATTACTCAAACTGAGCAAACAAATGATAATTACATATCTCAAGTTAATTAAGGCTCCGTTTGGCCCGGCTTATTTTCTCCATTTTTTCGTCTCCTTAAAAATAGTAAAGAAGGAAAAAATTGTGTTTGACTTCACTTTTCTTTATTTTTTACTTCTTTACTTTATTTCTTTAATACTTTTAAGGAGAAATATTGTCAAATATAATTTTATACTTCTTTATTTCGTTTAAGCCAAATAAAAAAGTAAAAAATAAGCCGGGCCAAACGGGGCCTAAGTACTACCCAAAAAAGATAATTATTACTATCCAAAAAACAAAAAATTATCGGTACTATACAAAAAACACATGGTTGTCAATCCATAAAGAACATCATACTCTAACATTTACTATTTAAAAGGAAACACAAATTGTATTAGTCTCATCTCCTCCATTTCTATCGTAAAAAAATATTATTTTCCTGATACTTCTATGATACGTGTATCGAACAAGTATCTGACACGTATCGGTAATTATTTTTTAAAAAAAATAGTTTTAATTGTCTGATACTCTCCGATACGAGTATCAAAAAGTATCGAACGAATATCGATATCGAACACGATACTTCACTATTTTTGAGGTATCGGGTCTTCATAGCCTATAGTTTATCTGGATTTGGATTTATCCACAATAAATGTGTGGTATGATAAATATTTTCTCTGGTTTTTTATATTAAAGTGAGTTAAAAGTGTCTCTTATAAATCTAGAAAAAATAAAGTTTCTTTTATAAAACTGACAGAAGTAATACCAAAAAAATAAAACTAACTGAAAGTGTACATAATTTTAAAATTCAATACATTAAGTCTTTGTTTGGTAATACTACATGCATTGATTTTCGTGTTTTTATTTTTCTCTTCTCTTTTTCTCTTCTATCAAACAACCATAAGTGTAAGTTTAATACTAAGGTGTAAAAAAATTTATTTTCACTAAAATTAGGTTGAAAATAGAGGGATTTATATTTAGATATATTTATGTAAAAATGAGTTAAACAATAAATTTGAGTGTAAAAATCAATTATATTTTGAGTTGAGTTTCAAGTAGATCAATTATAAAGGCAAAATTAATTATACTCTGAAACTGAAACAATCTAACAGGTAAGAATAAATTATACATTTTTAAAATCAATTCTAATTCTTCTACAATTAAAATCAAACATATATTAAACTAGTGTGGATCCCGTGCCAAGCACGGGTGAGTAAATTGCAATTAAAAGCTTAATAAAAAATATTAAGCTTAAATGTAGTTTTATTCCTCCTATTTTTATTTTTTTGAAATTTTAATTCCCCTATTTTAAAACCAGTTTTTTGATCTCCTATTTTATTTTTATTTTGACTTTTGGTCCCCCATCCTATTTTGAAGTCAATTTTAATGATGTGGCATATGCTATATGAATACAACATGCATATGTGGCGTTATTATTTACTTTAATTTTAAAAAATCATATTGAAAATTTATTTATTAATAAAATAAATTAAAATTTATGTTATATTATTATAATTGAATCTCTAATAATCCCTTTTCCATAAGAGGATCCCTCACCACCGACCCCAAATCACCACAGCAGCTAACACCACCACTGTCGCCGCCAGAGATATCATAACTGGAATTCTCCGATCGAACAACAATTCATCTACCAACCAGAGGAAAAAATGATTAGCTATCTGTTATAGTGAAAGGTGGGTTTGTAAAGAAGAAAGAAGATGGAAGGCTTTAATCCAAACGTAATGGCAGATGTTGAATGAATGAGGGTAGAAAATAATTTGCATATTGAATTAAAGGAAGAGTATATTTGAGAAGCTGGGTTATTCAACATGTTTTCGGATCCGATAAAGCTCACCTCCCTCAATTAAACAATCAAAACTTTAGAACTAAGATGAAGTCAATCCAATACAACAAAATATGAAACAGAGGTTCTAAAAACCCATATAAATCTATCAGAATCAAATTCTTCAAGAAACACATGCATTTAGGGGAAAATAACATAAACAAATGATGATTTTTGTTTGAAATGATTAGAAAAAATATAGCATGATTCATGTTCATCATCGTGAAGCTCACTAAATTGGGGGATTTATGTTAAGAATTGGGGAAAAGGAATATTAGGGTTCAATTATATAACCTAACATATATTTTAATCTATTTTATTATTTCATTTTAAAAAAAAATTTAATATCATTTATTGAAATAAAAATAAATAATAATGCCACATATAATTCTTGTATCTACACTAGTCTTTTAACCCGTGCTCCCGCACGGTCGACTTTTTTTTTGTTGTTCCACTCATGCTTTTTCCTGTCTTATATTGCAAATGAAAATGCTATTTAGTAAGAAAATCTATGTAGAAGAATTGCATGAATAAATCTCCAATTTGATTATTAAGAAGTTGATAAAAACAACTCATAGGGAAAGTTGAAATACTACGGAAGCCAATGTAGAAAAATAACATTTTAGCAAACTATAGCATAAATCAATATTATATTATATAAAACACCATTTAAATTCTCTGAAACACTTCAGAGTAAACCACATTCACAGTAGACGCTTTAGGACTTTCGTTATCATCTGTAATAAGGATTTTTAACCCAGACCGAGTTCTAACTCGAGACACAGCAACATACAGTTGACCATGAGTGAACACTGGTCTTGGAAGATACAGCCCGACGTGACCAAGAGTTTGTCCTTGGCTTTTGTTAATTGTCATCGAAAAACAAACACACATCGGAAATTGTCGACGTTGGAAGCTGATAGTTACATTAGCATCCGATGACAATAACTTCATACGCTGGATAAAAACAACGCTGCCAGCGTTACTCCCAGTCACAATCTGCGCTCCGATCACATTAAAGCCAAGATGAGTAACTATAAGCCGCGTTCCATTACACAACCCAGATGCCACATCAATATTTCTGAGTAACATTATAGGTACACCAACTTTAAGAATAAGCTTATGATTGTGTAATCCGGAACATTTTATATCATTTAAGAATTCAGTGGTTATCCAACGATGATCCACATCTGAGTCTCTATCAGATGATGCTATAGAATCACAACTAAGATACTCCCTTACATCACCAGGAATCAATGATAATACGTAATCATTAATTTCCTCAACAACCTCTAGCGTCGGAGCAAGGATGGCTTTATCTTCAAAGAAACCTGATACAAACATGTTTTTCAGAAGATCAGGATAAATTGCTTCTATAATATCACCAATTGGATTGGTAACATTATGCACCAGCAGGTCTGGAGGAACTTTCACAATTGATTCACCATCCTGAACATCTCCAATTTTCCCATCGCCTATGTCAAGAATCCACTTGGCAAACAGAGCTAAATTTTCATTTTCTGCTTGATCTAATGAATATTGAAGTCGCATATTTCTAGTAAGCCGCAACACTCTACACCTAAGCCACAAATGCGACGAGTTCATAGTAGCATTAACAATGTCAGCTCGAGTGCCCTTTGGAACAACAGGTAATATTTGTCTGAAATCTCCACCAAACACAACGGTTTTTCCCCCAAAAATTAGATTACCATTTTTAACATCAACATCACTCATGATATCCTGTAAAGTCCTCTCAAATGCCTCAAAAGCAAACTTATGAATCATAGGAGCTTCATCCCAGATGATTAAACTGGTCATCATCAACAACTAGGCCTTCTTACTCCTCTTATCTATTCTACAGCACGATTCCTTAGTCAAAACCAACGGTAATCCAAATCGAGAATGAGCAGTTCTCCCACCAGGCAGGAGTATTGACGCAATACCACTGGACGCAACATTTAAAACAATCTTGCCCTCCGATCGAATCCTATATGACAAGGTCTTCCACAAGTACGTTTTTCCAGTTCCACCATATCCATCAACGAAAAACATCGACATTAGCGACTTAGCAAACATTCGGCGGAGAGTTATCCCCGACGCAAGAACTGCAACCTCCTCAAACGAATCAATGAATTCACGATCATCCTCGAGCAAATGCAAAGCAGCACAGGCCTCCCTATACGAATCATACACCCGACCTTCCACTGTTCTTAAGTCTTCATAACTTGTACAGCCAACCTGATTACTCAGTAACAATCTGAGATAATATATGTCTTGATTACTATGTGGAATAAATGTCAATCGACCAACACAACCACCTCTTTTATGTGGTTTCCAAAATCGACCATCTGTATCATACGTAAAAGCTGATGGAAATTGACCATACGTAAAATGACGCCCCTGAGGATATCTTCTATTAGCATCCATCCATGCCAAAAACATTGTATTTTTGTGTCGATTGTTCCTTAGAACATGACTCAGATCAGAAGAATCATTAAATACAATGCTCTGTTTTCCTTCTTCATGAAAAGTTAATCTAACAACAGGAGGATGACGATTGTGAATTTTGAATGCAAATATTCTCCATATGGACTCTGAAGGACTGAGAAATCGACAATCATAGTATTGCTGTATCTCATCGGGGCATTCATCGTCAGATTTTTGAAAGGTAGCGGTCACACGATCAACGCCCTTATTGATATATTTAAACAAATATTTAATACTATTTGATTTATTGCAAAACTCAATATTCACGTGAGCTTGGTATTTCATAAGAAGTTTTGGATTATACGGTACGACGCTTCGGTTATCCAAAACAATTTCTTTTTTCGTAACCGTATGTCCAAAATCTCTCCTTCTATAGATAGGATATCCATTTGAATCAAAAGATGTCTTAGACACAAACTTCTTGGGATAAAACTTTGAACAACGATCATCCTTCATGCAAGGAGAAGCTCTATAGGAAAAACCACAAGGGCCATGTATCATGAAATTGGAAACAGCTGAATAGAGATTAGGAAATAAATTCTTATCTGGTAACTCGGCACAAATAACAGAATCAATTGACTCAGGGGAGCGAAGTTTATCCCGAGAATCCAACCAGAGTAGAATGTGAGCGTGCGGCAATCCCCTTTTTTGAAACTCAATTGTATACATACCTATGAACAGACACGAGTATTAGGGGAGCATATGTATCAAGCAAATGTTAACATATAGTATGAAAAAAAATAATTACATTTCTATGTGTATACTTACTTGCAACAACTCTGCCAAAAAATTTCCCCTTCCTAAAGTCAGCCATCATATGATTCAACTTTATCTGAAACACACGGCAACTAATGTCTGGTCTATATATTGCATAATTTCGAGACTTCTCCATATGACGCTGGATTTCTGGCCACTTGGGATTGCATGTAAAAGTTAGAAATAAGTCGGGATAACCATATTTTTTGGATATTGCCATTGCATCTTGACAATTATTAAACATATACCGCCTGCCACCCGTAAATGAGGATGGCAATACAATTCTAGCTCCAATTGAAGATGCAACGTTATCACCCCGACTGACAGCCTCTTCGATACCAGCCAAAAAATCAGAACGAATCTTTTTTTGATTATGTCTTATGAAAGACAATCTTTGAGACTCGATCATCGAGTACAAATCAACGACGAATTGCTGAAAGAGTCTTCGGCTTCTAAGAACCACAGAATCTTCAACAACCCTCTCCATCAATCGAAATGATATAAATGCACGCAAGGAAACACGAACTCTACTGTTCTCTGCCTCGATGTCTTCTAAATCATTCAATGGAATGTCTTCTTGATACTGATCTTCCCCAAATGGAAACAACAACGGGTACTGTAATGGTATATACTGAGGATGAGTTTCGTGTAACCTTTGTAGATATCCATCTCTTTCACGCACAATAATATCTCTGCCACCCTCACCATCTCCAATATCACCGACCACCAAGGCAGCAACCTCATCAACTTGTGGCATGTTGTATGTTCGTGGATCATGTTGACGATTACGAAATAATCGCAATGAAACGGGCACAGTATGCTCAGCTTGAATATAATCTCTAACCATTCTAAAACTCTTCACCAATATATTGTGATCATCCATGACTCTTAATATTTCTTCGGCTAAACATGGATCAGGCGGATCGTTGGATTCAAACGACCTACATAATTATTCAATTATAAGAATTGACAAATCCAATGACTGTGTCAAATAACAAATACAAATAGGGACTAAAATAGGAAATATACCTACAGTGTGACAAACGATTTCTAATCTCATTTTGTGTATCATAAATATACAACTGAGCAAATTTGGGAAGGTGACCATGGTTCGGCACCAAACTTCCAAGACGATGGTAATTTTGACCAGAAATAACAAAATGTGGAAGGCGAGGACCAGTTCCATTATTAGATTCAATCTTTCCACCGAGGGATGTAAATGAGAACATATTATTGTAAGCCCTAATATTTAATAGAAAATTTGAACTTTTTGGATGCAGACCATTGAAAAGACTTCTCAATAGAGGTGGTGGTTCTTGCATCAAAGGTATAGTTATTTTGCCCTTTTTACAGCACATTGAAATTTTTGTAATAGCTTTTCCTCCATGCTTTTCAGCCCTTTCTTCGTACCATATAAGCGCATCGCAATCAGGGCATCTCACAATCATATCACCGATATCCATATAATCTGTGTTTACATTTAAGTGATAAATATGTTCGTGGTCCCTATAAATATTCAAGTTTTATTTTTGGACCCTCTAAAAGCTTTCATAGACTTTTGGTCCCTCTAAAATTTTCAATTAACATTTTTAGTCTTTACTTTTAAATCAAGTCATATGTAGACTTAATATTTTTGAATGAATTTTTTTAGAAAAGTGTATAACATTTTTTCAATTACTTACAAAAAAAAAAAAATAGAATTTTTTAACAAAACACGAATTAAATATGAATTTTTAAGCACCAAAAAACATTAAAAATTATATTTAATTTATGCTTTGTTAAAAAATTGAAAAAAAAATGGGAGAGATTCTTATAATATTTTAAACATTCACAAATAAAATTCATTCAAAAATATGAAGTCTACACATGAGTTGATTCATAAGTAGAGACTAAAAGTGTTAATTGAATTTTTTTTAAGGGACTAAGATTAGAAGAAATTATTTTAGAGGAGCTAAAAACAAAACTTGTAATATTAATAGGGACCAAAAACATATTTATCTCCTTACATTTAATTATAATAATTATGTTACTAAAATATCAATATGAACAATAAGAAAATTCAGGTGATATAATTTTACCTTGCACCTCACTTGGTCGAAAAATTTTGAAATTTGAATCCTCATAACGGACGCGATATTGACTCTCATACAAGTCAATATTATTGGCTATATAAATACCAAAGGAAATGTATATATACATTATTGAGAAAATCCAATACACATAGACTAATTTGGGAAGATAATAAAGAGTATTCTGGAACATTACACGACGAGGGATTATTTGTGATATCCAAATTCCTCTTCTTAAGATATGAGCATCCAGCTTTAGAACGACTATCTGCATGCAAAAATACAAATACACGTGATATGAATAAAAATATAAATTAAAAAAGAAGGACCAAACAACCAACACGAGCATGCAAATATTACACATCCAGAACTTACGTCCACGTCGAATACTTATTTTATGCGGAACAACCCGAGGTTTCAATCGCTTAACACGTAGTTTCTCCTTTCGCAACATACGCCTCTGCCTATATATTATTGTGCGAAAATGTGGGTCATCCATCTATGTTTGAATGATTTTTTTCGAAATATTTATTGAATCAGTTCAATTGATATCTTTTTACTACTCAATACAACACAAAAGGCCATCTCACAAGAATTTAATTACCATGGACATGCAATATTTTTTAAATTAGTGGACATCCAAACTCACAACCATGAGTGCTATTTATATGCAACTTTTCTGATTTGAATTTAAACTATCTGTTTTCAAGCAACCTCTAGACATCTATTAATCTATTAACTATTAATTTTAAAAAGATGCAATAATATTTTGTGTATATGTGTGGACAAACTAATTTGGGTGAAGTCATTTAAAGTGTTACAATTAGCTTTATCTAGTAGCAAGTAATATGTCCACATACTAACTCACGCAACCTGTACGATCATGTAGCAAGTAATTATGGATATAAGTCTCATAAGTATACTATTTACACGTGATAATCTTTGCAATTTGCCAATACACACTACACAATTTGGATCACATGCTTAGGCTTATATTCTCACGCATAGTCTTAGTTAATATGACAATTGGTATAATCCTCATAGAAACTATAAAAAGCAACATTAGGCACTTCATACAAGAATAATTTGACCACACAGTGAGGCTTGAGTATATTAATTTCCAATCAACATTAACTCTACACACAAACCAAATGTGTGGAGAATAAATTTACTGCTAGTAAATACACTATGACATGCACATGCTCTAGTAGGTTAGGGGTGAAAGAAAAAATAAGGCTGCATTTAATATAGTAGCCACCCAGCATCACCAATACAAAATTAATTTTCACATTGTATATGTATAGCCTGGTAGCTTCACTTTGAGTCTTAAGAGTTCCAAATCTCATTTAATCTTTAATTGAAAGAGATAATTAACTTTTAGAAGTTAGCATTAGTTGGTAAAATACTATCGTTATGTAATTATCATTGTATTTCCACTTGTGTTTAATTAGAATTTTATAAAGTATATGTAATAATTTGTAAAATTCTGAAGTATTCACCAAGTGTTTGACATGTTAGTATGATTATTTTCATACATTTAACTGGTATAGTTATTTGTTAAAATTAATTAGCATTTTCCCCCAAAACTTTATGTTGCATAGTAGCTTCTAAAAGATGGGGAGATCACACCAGAGACTTCTTGCGATGATTACATCCCAAGAAGAAAAAAGATGCTGGAACTTCTCTAGTAAATTTGTAAGGTGCTCATTGAATTCCAAATCTCATTGAACAACATCAAATGAACACCAGCAAGAACATAAAAATAAATATAAAGGTTCACAAGATTAACCACAACTTCGGACATAATATCCATATAAAATACAATTAAAAATACAATCAATTGAGACCATAAACCACCTAAGGCACCCGGCTACGACGAACAACCCGAACTTCTAAGAAATTATCACCATTTGGTGCACTAAATATGAGTATGTCTCTGGAACGTAATTTCCTTTCCTTGACGTATTTCTTCCATCCGGAATAAATATATTTATCCTCATCGTGCCTTGACGATGTAAGAATAGGGGATCTGTATACCTTTCGAGTTGTTTGATCCATAATAAGAATGTATTTGTGACATTGCCTCAAACAATTCCTTGAGTAGTCTCTTGGAAAATTCTGCATAGATTATAAAAAATATAGCTGAGCATATCACAAGCGGGACCAACAAAATAAAACCAACACCAAAAACATATTAATTACCAGGACATTCTTGGCACTTGCAATAGCAGGTGTAACTTTCAAATCCCACTTAAAAGAGAAATGAACTTGCTTAAAATGAGAACCATGCATAATCTTATCACACAAAAGGATAATCATGCATAAGTAAACAATAATTTTAACTTAAATTTGAAAGAATTATAAAGCATAAGATAAAAATCAAAATTGCCAAATCAATTCACATTTGTGAACTTTCCATTAGATGCAAAACTGTGAGAAAATTCTATGAGGTTGGGATGGTAGAATGATTTATGATTTATGAACATGTCACAAGTTGTGTTCATAAATTCTTCTAAATAGTGTCACAAGTTGGTTTAATGAAGAACAGCAGGGATGGAAAAAAGTTATAGCACAAACCTTGCCTACACACCTCCTGAATATTTATATCAAGTCAATCTTTTTAAAAAATATTATATTTGCACCCAACTTACATTAAAAGAAGGGGGAATATATCACAAAAGAGTGTTTCTTCACCTGCAACTATTCCCAATAATAAAACAAACATTTCTATTTTTCTAGCATCCACCTCACGTGAATACATGCAGGAGCAAGCACCAAGCTTATTTATTTATGGACCACACATAAATTTCCAATAATGGGCCAACAATGGATCACAATGTGAAACTAAAACTCCAAGTAGACCACCAAAATAGAAAACCATGTTACATGAACGTGATATGTGAAGAAAAACAAACACAAATATATTTCACCACCACACCTTAAATTACAATAGGTTCAACACATAGATAGTCATTAGAAATAGCTGCATCAACAAAATACACTCCATACGCAGCTAAGGATACACAAAATAGTAAACAAAGGCTAGTTAAAATAGCAGTCTCCAAACACAAAGAAATATTACATAGAAAGCTTGATGCAACAGCCTTAGTACACATAACACTTAAAATAATTAGTACTTTATTATACATAACCAAATAGATGCATATCAATGGCGGGGACGCTTCGAACCAGATGACGAGCCAACCTCCATCCCCGCTGCAGATTGATTTCCCATGGACAGATACTCATCAATGCGATCAATATTGTTGGGTGTAATCACTACAGCATTGCACACATTGTTCCGCTTCCCCTTGTTCGGTATCTTATTGGCAACAACCTTGTATATACCAAAAAATCAACCAAACCATAAGAACCACATTACATCTCACAAACACCACAGTGATATATTAATTTAAATAACTTTTACCTTAGAGGGAGTGTTGTAAAAACCTCTATTAATAAAATATTTAATAACCGCAGGACAATCAGACACACGAATGACCTCAAATGTTTGTCCAACTAACTCCGGCTCGTGAGAATCTTTCCTAACAATGAACATAACACTCTTTCCAATAGAAGTCTTGAAGGCCTCATAGAACTTGTCAATATTGATATTCTGAAACAATAACATAATTTAACCCTTCACCATTACATCAAGAATTGGAAGGTAGCAATCAAGGAATACAAAATCACATATTTAATAAATCGGAGACATAAATTTTGAATCAAACTCTAACCTTGACATCAGAATTCACAGCAGCAACATCGATCATGACATGATCAAATGCAGTAAAGATAGCACTACCGGTTTCATCGTCAACTTCAATGGTCAACCTGACCCTAATAATCCATAATAACAAACAGTGAAAGGTAAGAATATTAATTATCAACATAATCAAGCAATCTCGACAACAAATAGCAAATTTTCAAACATACTTTAGTGCAACAGTAAGTTCGCGAGCACGGCATTTCATGCAGTGAAATGCTCCAATATACTTGTCAAAAATCAGATGGCAGTCGCACACGGGGTACCACCATGGGTCGAGTAACTTTTCCATCGGAATGGAAATTCTTTTCATGCTTGATATGTGTAACAACACCAACAACATCTGGAGGTTATCATTCAATGAAAACGCATCATCAGTAATTTATTTTCTAGCAGAGATCAAAAAACGCGAACTTGAAACAAAGCGACGCGAATAATAACAACGTAGTAACTAACCAATAAGATAGTTGAAGCTCTTCCTCTTAGCAAGTACCCTTTCAACAGCAACCAGCGAAAACCCATGCAACGGGATCAAAACATTGCTAGACGGAACAACTCTGGAGTTTTCATTGAAAATAAGCTTATAAAGATGATAAGTTGGCAGCATATCCCCCCGGTTCAATGTCACGCTCAAGTTAGACATACGATAAACCTTTCCCTCTTGTATTTCATCATCAAACAAAAATAAAACATCACTTGGAACTGTTGCATGAATTTTGAAACCCTTGAACACATAACATGAACCAATCAGACATGCAAGCATATGGATTTTTTGAAAAAACTACAATGGTCAGCACACAACTATAAATATTATAAAAGATCTAGTTATGGAAACTCACCTCCTTGTCGATTAGAACCATGTCAATTCCACCATATGATTCAGGCTTAGACAAAGGAGAAACCATCCACCTCCTTAGAACTCTTACCTCATAAACTGCCTCTCTGATGCTAGGATCGACTGATATCAGCCCAACGATCAGATCACGAATTTCATTGGCCATTGTTGGTTCACGTTGAAATGAAGTTTGGAAGGTCAGAGGACAATAGGTAACGAAGAGGCAAGCAATGGGTTTATAGTTAAGATACCTCTGTAGCTTTATATGTATAATAATAGAGTGGTTTCTTTTGAGATGTGTGTTTTGAAGAATGAGCACGTGCAAATATTAAATTTCTAATTTATATTTATATTATAGTAATACAAAATACAACTTTTTATAAGAAACCAAAAGAACCCAACAAAATAGAAGTATAAGTTAGATAAGTGATGTGACATCACTATTATTTAGTTGAAAGAGAAACGTAAAAAAAGGTTATTTTGTATATATCAGAAAAGAAGTTTCTATGATAAATGGGTGGAACACACAATTGAAATTTATACTTCTAAACAACATATTAATTATATACATAAAATCAAATTTAATGAATTTTATTTTATTTTATCTACAAAATTTTAACTCACACAGTATATTATTTGCTTTTAATTCGTATTTTTTTTTCAATCTAATTTTATTTTATTTTATGTACATATATTTTATTTTATAATATAATTTATGATAACAAAACTATGATGTTTATATAAATGGGGCAGATTTGGGGTCGGATTCGGGATAGACATAAATGTTCCAATCACCCGCCTCATCCACGTCTTTTAAAACCAGGGAAAATCCAAACCGGCACCCAGACACAGTCAACTCGAGTTTTCCCCATAAAAAACGGGGATGGTACGAACTGGTACCCGCGGGTATGGGTTTTACTGCCATGCCTAATATTAATATTAATTTAGTATTTTTTTAATATATCAATTTCTGAATATAACCATAACATTTTTTTGGCTTAATTGCACTTTTGGTCCCCCTATTTTGCCAATTCTGCAATTTTGGTCCCCCTATTTTAAAATCAAACATTCTAATCCCTCTATTTTGATTTTTGTTGCACTTTTGGTCCCCCATCCCATTTTTTGACCAAGTGGCAACTAAAACGTTTACGTGACAATACATGTGGCAAATAAAAGTGCCACGTCAACAAATATTTTAATTATAATATTAATTTTGTAATGTTCAAAATAAAAGAGACTAATTTTTTTATAAAAATTGATTTTTTTTTTTTTTTTAAATCTGGAAAACGAAAAAAATATAATTTTTTTAAAAATCTGAAATATTAATTTATTTTTAGAAAAAAACTGAAAAAACAAAAATTATTAATTTTAAAAAAGTTGAAAAAACAAAAAATATTGATTTTTTTAAAAAAACCGAAATATTATTTTTTTAAAAAAATATCTGAAAATTTATTTTTTTAAAATTAAATATTATTTTTAAAATATTAATATTTCAGATTTTTTTTTTAAAAAAATAGTTTTTTCTGCTTTTTTTTTAAATAAATTTAAATGTTTTTTGATTTTCAGATTTTTTTTGATATAATATTTCAAATATTATTTTTTTATAATTAGTAATATTAGTTTCTTAAAAAACTGAAATTATTATTTTCTTTTTAAAATCTGAAAATAAAATATTATTTGAAATAAAACTGAAATATTAAATAATTTTTCAGATATTTTTTAAAAAATTAATATTTCAGATTTTTTTAAAAAAATATAATATTTTTTGTTTTTTCATATATTTTTTTTCAAATTTTTAAAAAAATAAATATATTTTTTGGTTATTCAGATTTTTTTTAAAAAAATAATATTTTTCATATTGGAAATTAAATACCTAAAATTAAAATATTTGGTGACGTGGAATATTTATTTACCACGTAAGCGTTTTGGTTGCCACTTGGTTAAAAAATAGGGTGGAGGACCAAAAGTGCAACAAAAATCAAAATAGGGGGACTGAAATGTTTGATTTTAAAATAGGGGGACTAAATTCGCACTTTTGGCAAAATAAGGGGACCAAAAGTGCAATTAAGCCCATTTTTTTTATTCCTTTTGAAAACTACATGGTATATATTAAAACAGGATAAACTATTCAAAAATGATTTCTGAAGCAATTTTTGCACTGAAAATAGTTATTACTACTAAGAAGTATGCAATATAACTCATTTGATTTTTTTTAATTGCCAAATAGAAGTGCATGTGTAAGTAACAACAGGAATTATAAGAGTTTCTCTTTTTATTCTAGTAAATTAACCATGGCAATAAGAAGAAAACTGCAATATTTCTAATACTTTTAATCTAAGCAAGATGCACAAACTCAATCATATGCCATAAATGAACCAACACATGAAGGATTGGGATAGATTTTACTGATAATAGGATACATATCACAGCACATAGGTGTGGCAGACTATAGGTAGAAACTACTCTACCAATCTAAAAACATAGCAACACAAAGAAGGAACAAATGGACAACCTGCATGTTTGGCAGTCACACATGCAAACTACACCAACCATACTCCAATGAACCACACATTACATAACTTATACACAACACCTACATGACATCACAACACATTTTCTGATTTTATTAAACAAAATACAGACATCCATGGTGGAATACCACCATCTAACATCTCCTACACTACACACTGTCAGCAGGAGGAAGCTTATCAAACTTCTGCTTCTTGATGGAAGCGTCATCATCATTGTCAAAGGAAAGCTTTCTCTTAACACATGATTTTCTCCTGGAGTACACAAATTTCTCAATAGAAGTTGACAGTCCATGCCTCATATCATTTTTTCCACGCAAATTGCAAGAAACACCAGCAGGATTAAGTGCATTGTCATGTCCAATGTGAGCTTCATGTGGCAGACCAATCTGCATAATATTACAACTAATAACATCAACAACTTAATCCAAAACAGACCAACAGTGGAATCTACAATAACAAAAATAAATTTGCATATGAAGTGAGAATCTCTACATCTTCCAATTTTGCATCTTGACCATATTCAACATCATCTTCCTCAGGCTCATCAGATCCACAATCAGAATGGTAAAAAAATCCAGCTTGGTGCAGGTGTACATTGAAATCATGGACTGGATATTCAATCTATTAAAAATAATAACACAATCAGCACTTAGAAAGTTATACAAAGACACCAAAATCCAATCCACACATATATTTGTTCTACTTACAAAGCTATCAACATCCTGGATAAACTCATCAAAAAACACGTTGATAACATCAACATCACTGCAAACAGACAGCACATTGAATGCAGGCAAATCATCAAAGTCAATAGGATCCCTTTTCTGAACCTTACACAAATAAGCATCTCCATAAAAACACTCCATCTCGTCTGGATACAATAAGCAGCTTTCCCCCTGCAAACACACATGCATGCATAATGAGCAACTAAACATATATTAAAAGATATAATCAATTTAAAAAAGCACCATTGAAAGCAATAGAGGACAAGTCTCCATAGCAAGCTCCTGTACATCCTTGTCAAACACAGCAAATACAGCCACACAATCACCATGCTTGACTCTCATTTTCATCCTAAATCTGTTGAACCAATGCTTTAAAATCAGTAATTTTCACACTATACATTAAAAGGAAGATATGTGGATCCATTACTGGCTGAGTTTACAGTGAAGTTTGTTACTTGCTCAGTGTATGCTCTAGCATGACAGTGAATATATATATATATATAGATAAAATGTAGTGAGCCATAAATTTCAAAATTCTCTTTTGGGAGGGAAAAAGGATTTGCCAATGTTAACTTACAGGTCACCTATATGTCAGCATGACTTGCTTTATTACACCAATTGTAAATAGATAATTAGTGAATGGCAACACAAAACACCACTCAGATTAACACAAGTATAACCAATGACAATTTTATTATATTTATCTACTGTTAAATTTCAGTATTTTAATACATTTAAATTAAATTAAATAACTTCTACAAAATTATGATCAGGATACAGAAGCCAAATTATCTTATACAAAGAGATGTGAATAGTGTGTTTTACTTTATTCAATATGACTCTAAGTCAGACACCAAGCAGGACAAGTTAGGGAGAGAAAAATTTAATGAAAACCTTGATAAGCAAACTAATAATAAAAAATGATAACAGAACATAGATAGGAGGCAACAACTAAAATTACATATAAAAGTATAAGTGGCACAATAACAAACAAACGTATAAATATCCATTCTTTCTCGATCTTAACTTGTTTGCAGCATAAGGGAAAGTGTGTTAGATATATGTAAAATTATTCATGTTCCTTCATACGTACCCAAGAGTTCGTCGCCGTGGATATCTATGTCCTGCATCGATCTTCCTATATTGAGATGGAAAACAGAAAGTATGAATATGATTTAGAGCTGTTAGAGAGCTATATATAGAATAATGTAAATTAACAATCAAAATTATGTATTATGTACTAATGGTATTAAGATAAATAAAAAACAGATCACGCAGAAATTGAAAAATTACTTCTACATTCAATTATACTTTGTACAATATTAACACTTAAGATACTCTAATATAATATTAAAGATATCATAATATGTGTTCTTATATTCTAACAGATCCCACTCACAAAAGCTAGTGCAAATAATGAGGGTGTCCAAATACATATAAGCATTGCACAACATGAGAACCTTAGCAATGTGTGGCATAAGTGAAATTTCAATATGATACATGCAGCAAGTTGGATCAAAGGCAGCATATGTACCTCCATCAATTCTTGCTAAACCTCTGAGCAACAAAATAGGCACATGATTTTTCCAATATGCAACAAAACTATTTTCATTGCAAAAACAAAACTATTTCTAACAGTGGTAAACAAATGAGAATAGTAAAAACCTGCAAAGTCATCTATGCAGATGCTACAACCTAGATATCTATAAAATCTCCCCAACACATGTACAACCCAGGTTCACATATTAATACCAAAACAAAAAAGATTATATAAGAAACCTCCTAATGATGAAGAACTGAATATAGAAATCCTCCTTCTCCTTCTAGTTTCTAAAACATTTTGTGAAACTAAAAATCTATCAAGTACAGATCTAAGAGCTTGATGAACCGATCCAGCAAGAAACTGTCGATACTCAGCATCTTTGAACTTCTGTTCTTTACACCAACAATTCACCAAAAAAACAACAAATACACAAATACCTATGATCAGGATGCAGAAGCCAAATTATCTTATACAAAGAGATGTGAATAGTGTGTTTTAGTTTATTCAATATGACTCTAAGTCAGATACCAAGCAGGAAAAGTTAGGGAGGGAAAAAATTAATGAATACCTTGATAAGCAAACTGTATTAAGTGTATGAGAAGGAAGTCCAATTCTAAGGCATTCTCTTCCTCAACTTTTGTAGCACAAGAAATACATGGTTTGTACCATAGATGAAAATACTGAAATTTTTTGAGTTCAGCTTGGGCAAATATCTCTTAGAGTTCAGCTTGCCTCCATCCTGCTTGCTTTAAGTTGGTCCAATCTCCCAACTTCAATATCAGACTTAGTAAAATAACAAAAGAACCAGGTATCTTAATTTTTGGAGCCCTGATTTTAAACTTGAGACGGTCTTTAGTACCTGCTCAATCAGAACCAGAGCAAGGGCACCAGGAATGGTGACTTCATCAACAGAAGCAGATATATTACAGGTAACATGGTCAAAAAAAATAAAATTGTCTTAGAGCTGCAAGGGTCTGTACAGGTTGAATTAAAAAAATATATATGCCATAGATAACAGTTGAAGCAACATGCTGAAATCCTCAATCAAACATAAAGTATCTCCAAGAATAAAAGTAACATTTCATTCCATCATTCAAACAAATTTTACACTCAATCAAAAGAAAGAAAAAAATAAACCTTGAATCTCCACAACAAAATATGCAAAGGCATCATAGCAGAAGCATTCCTCGGCGTCGTTCCACCCCTTGAATCATTCACCTCAATAGAATGCAATAAACTTTCATCAGCACCGTTTCCCCCATCAAATTCGTCTAGAAAAAACACAAATCATAAATTCTATCAACAAAACACCAAAAACAGTTTTAACAAAAGAATTCAATTAACCGAACCATTTTTTTAAACACAGTTTGGTTATCATTTTTTATGAACCAGTTTGATTTAAAGGGTTCGGTCTAGTTCTTAGGTTTTTCGGGACACTCCTAACCGCAGTATATACACTTGTAAGGAAACTGTATTCATTATACACAACCTACAACCAAATCATCAAAGCTAAAATATTATACTTATAAGAAATAATTCCTCAAATAGTGTGTCTTCCATACATTGTCTATTCTCATAGTCAATCAGATATAAAGAACAATCTTATGCTATAAAAAGCTGGTCCAAGGAAGGGTCTGAGTCATTTTAAGTCAGTCACACAATAACAACTTAAATCCCCACACCAAGACTCTCCTGGGGCATTTGGAAGAGCTTTTGTTGATCTTATATGGCCTTACCTTATTTGCTTAAGTAGGTGTTTGATTAAACTTATAAAAATAGCTTATGACCTTATCTTTAGGATTTTTTTAGTTTGTTTCAATAAGATTCTCAGATATTGTATGAAAATCAGCTATGATGTAAGCTCTTATAAATAACACAAACTCTCATGTCAAGTGCTTATTAATAAATTCTTAATTATATTGCCTATCCAAATGTGTACTGAATGAGATATATTATGTTATAAACAAAAGAGGTGAATGTAACAAATAGAAATAAAAGGTGTTACCAGTTAAATTGTCCCTAATTCGTGCACCAATTATCCGTTCACCAACACCGTCCTTCAATAGAGATACAACTTCAGCGTCGTTCATCACTGCTGCACCAGCCAATGCAGCCGTGCAAGCCAATCCAACATTAAGTCGCGCATCATTCATTTGGCCATCGTAGTAAACAACCGTGCCCCTCAGGCTTCTACCATTTCCCTCTGTTGCCAATGTGGGAAAGAGCTCAATTGACTCTTTCGTAGAATAATATCTCGATAAATGCAAAATTCGTGCTCCTGCTACCAGATCGTACATTTTCAAGCCTAACCAGAAGTAAACGACTTCAAACCAGTCAAAACACGGCGTCATGCAGGGTTAAGCATTGCATAGGTGTGGTGCATTGTCAATAACCTGTTTACGCTCCTCAAGTGCATGGAATACTAACTTGAGTTGGCCATAGTCAAGTTTGAAGACAGCTTTTTCCAAGTAACGAACACCTAGGACCAAAAACCAAAATAATATATCAGTAAGTACTTACTGCTAACAAAAAAGCAATACAACTTTTTCCATGTAACATTGAAAATCTCATTCTTTGGGTGGTCGGTCATTACCTACACTCAACAGTCTTAGAGCTCGATTCACATGCATTGAGGAAGGCAGGAAACTTCCACATACAAAGAACACATTGATACACAAATTTTCTTTAACATGAAGTATATCAGCAATATCATCAAATTTGCTATCAACGCTGCAATTTTCATTGAAAACCATGTAGTGATAAAACATGTGATGTTAATAATCAGATTTTTCTCATCGACATTTTATCAAACATCTACCATGCATTTTATCTCAATTATATTAATTCTATCCCACTAAACTACCCACCCTCAAAATCAAGCTTCATAAGAATAATCCAATGACTCTCTACCTGGTTGTAAATCAGAAACAAAATCATATGAAGAATCCATTAAGAACCAAACTACAAATGTAGTCAAGAAACACAAATAATAAAGGCAGTGAAGCTGCCAGTGAAGAATTAGTTTTCTCCATGAAAACCAATTGCTACCGTTATCTCAATAAGTTTCGAAATTCAAATGGAACAAAATCGAAAGAGGGGGAATATGTGTAGAAATTGGTTTAAGCCAAGCACAGGGATGGTAGGGAGAAGGAACAATGACAAGACCACATCAAAAGCCACTAATGGTATTGAATCCAAGAGAAGTTACAAACGGAAACATCACTTATTATATGACAGTGATATATAATAGAAATGATTCAAGACCAAATGCTATTTAAAAAATGCAAGGAATAAAACACGAATTGCAGTTGTTGTATGTAAAAGGTAACACACACAGCACGTAAGCTCGAATAATCCAATTCAAAATAATGGTATATTATATCACAGAATTGAAAGAAGAACTATACACAGTTACACAAACATCTTATGCAAACAAAGGGTAAAAAGAAGAAAAAAATTGCAAAATTGACTATTACAGTGAAAACAAAGAGCTCTCCAAGGAGATCAGCAGCAGCTTGAACAGCCTTCTCTTCATTGAGAGGTTGAATGGCAACATCAGTATCCTGACCATAAATTCGTCTCTGCATTTTTTGTAGTAAACCTGTGATTAGGGCATTCAATATCCAACAACCAGTTTATCTGAATTGAAACAGAATCCATGACAAAATCCAATACAAAATAAGCACTATCCCTATTATATCTGTGGCCTACCACACTTTGTAACAGGGATCAGAATTATACAAAAATATTCAGGTATACAATTGGATCAGACTATGAAAGCAATTGGTATTAGGTATCAAACTTATTGTGATCAACATTTACAATGATAAATAGTGTGCATGTAGATTTTAAAAAAACATACATAAATAGATGTAATTAACTATAAACACATAAATATATATTAAATACAAAGACTTTTTATTTCATTATGGTGGGATTTGCAACATAGTTTAAACAGACAACAAATTTTGCAACTAACAACTTAGGTGGTTCTTGCATAGAAAACCACTACTTGACACAACAATACAAAGACAACACTGACAAATAACAAACAATGAGTACATTTATCTTGGAACATGCTTTATATATTAGCACATATAAACCAAGACAGATACAATTAACATGCTAAATAAACTACATTACACAACAGACAACCACTAATACGCCCACCAGACCATAACCTTCCCTTAGCAAATGGAACAAAGAAAAAGCTGAATCTCAATCCTTCTCAATCTTGACCCTTTTTATTGTACCCCTTGCCCTGCCCCTAGCCACTTTATCGAATGACTTGTTGAGGTTCCTCTTGAAAGAGATTGGAGCATCGTCATCTATATCATCCTTTACGGGAGCCACCGAAGGCGTCACAATAACATCTTTGGCAAATTCAATTGCCTGCAAATCCTCACACTCATCAGACTTTGGCGACTCAACATCAGACTCCAAATCAATAGTTCGATAAATTTCCTGGATTTTATATGAAATATATACTATCAACCATAACCAAATAAAGATCAACTTAAATTCAACAACAAATTCATCTTACATACAACAATAGCAATAAGAATTCAAACCTTAGATGCACTTGAAAATGGACATTCAGCACAAAAAGAATCAACAACTTTAGAATCCAAACAGACCCTCTTGACCCTGTAAGACCCATCAGAAGCAGCAGCTTGCTTGGAGGACAAGTCGATGGCAAATAACATCTTGTTTCCAACCAAGCTATCAAATTCAACGGGATGCGAACCGCGATTCTTACCCTACGACAACACATACCACGAATCAAATACACATGTAGCAAATCTATTAGACCAACAATTAACTACACTTACACCTACCATGGACTGAGCAACAAAGAAAGAGCAAGATTTTTCCATGATGTAACTCAATCAGAGTCAAAAATAACAAACACATCAGTGGATTTGCCATCAGTTACCTCCACTTTCACCCTATACCTGTGGATAATGAATCGCAACATCAACGTTTGGTCGGGACAATAATACAAAACACCAAATAGAAAACAACTCACCTAGGGGTCACATTGAAAACATGCTTATCACACGCAGTGCAGAAATCTGAACCGGAATCGGGTATAACACCCTTGCGACACTTGCACGCAGGGTACCACCAATCTTGTCCATCAATGATCCGACACACCTCGGCACACACAAAGACACCACTTTCAGCTAGACAAAGCAGCTCGTGGAGTGTCTTCTTGGGATGCATCCGAAGAAACTCATGCTCAATGGAGGGCTTGGCAGAATCGCCGATAATCGGCACCTTTGCGTCTTTCTCAATTCCATGGACAGCAATACTGGATTAAAACAACAATTAATAAATTACAAACAGCCAACCAGAACACAAATAACATATAATGCATTCAACAACGAACACCATACCTGTTCTTGAAACCTTCAACCTCCGGAATATCTGGATTGATTAGTATCCTTGTCGTGTTGATGACATTTTGAATAGAAGCTTTCTCTAAACACATCAAATTTTAAAAATTTATAAACGGCCAAAATTTAACACTAAGCCATGATGCATTAAACACACGAATAATGTGAATCTTATTTTTATATTTTCCATAGCTAATCTTTCTCCTCGGCTGTTACTAATTTATTTGTTAGTTTAAAGCTGATTATCTAGACAACATTCTGTTTCATGGACCAAGAAGCTCTACTGTCAGATGAAAAATTGTTTCTACCCTCAATAAACTCTAGTAAAGTAGATTTAAAACTAAAAATTAAACTTTAATAGAGGTCTGAAACTACTAAACTTTCAAGGACAAGCAATTTTGCTTGGCGCAACAACATTGGTGCACCAAATGGCCATGAATTTCCATAAAATAATATAAGTATTATAGTCAGTCATATTTCCAAGGTATTCTATGCTTCTTCCATGATGCATCAATAGTTTCCTTCAATTCCCATTCTAAATAAATCTTATCTAACAAACTAATGTACTAAACTGTAGACAGCATGTTAAAACATTGATAGATTCATTAAGAATAAATATTACATTATGCAACACATCACAAGTACACATAAACCTATTAAGTATGCAAAGCTGCACAAACGCGCGCAAACCAGTAAAGCATTGCAAGTATTCATAAAACCAGTAATGAAGTAGCAATTATGCAGTAACACATTGCATGTATCTTCATTTACAATGGCTGAGAATTTTCCATTTGTACTTCCCTTTTTAAAAGACATATATGAATCTGCAAAGCCTTAACAAATGCATAATCATATGCAACTTGAAGTGTGCAAAACAGAGGCAAGATGAAGTAAAAAAACGGATCCAAATTATATGTCACACAGCAGCAAACTCAAGGAAGTTTGGGACAGACAAAAACAGCCAAATGCACAATCAGTAAACCAGTAACACAACAAATACAAAATGAAGGAAGTTTGGGACAGACAAAATCAAGTACTAAGGATTGATTACCTCTAAAAATCTTAACTTTGGCATATTGGATAACAACAATAGGCAATCCACCGACAGACTTTCCCATCTTCTTATTTAGCTCATCCACATAATCGCCAAACAATGCACATTCACACTTACCACTGTCCAACCAACAACAAAAAAAAATAAAACAATGCTACACACATGAGTTAATTACATGCATGCAGAAAAATACATCAATGGAATCTAATTAACTGATAGAATAATTTCACACTTCTCACCTATGATCCGTGAGTTCAATTACAACCATTTTAGTAATCTTCCCATCCCTAATATACTCCCGCTCAGCAGAAATACCGGTCATAACGCCAATTACATCTAAAAAAAATTCGATAAACCAACCATTAAATCATAGTACACTTCAAAGGGTATAAAACAGATTCGATAAGGCAACCATTAAATCCCAATACACTGCAATGAATATAACATAGACTAAGGATAACACTACTTACCAATCAAATACTCATAATCACGAGTATGAGCACATACATCAGCAATATCAGTAAAGGTCAATCCAAATTGCTTAATATTCGAATCTTCACACAACCTCAGCCCAGTTCTAATTTGAAACAACAGCTTGTATGGGTGGAGTGTAGTGCGATAGAACCCATTTTCAGGGACAACCATGAAACTGGAAATCTCATAAACCTGCCCCTCTTCAATTTTTGATTCAAACATATGGATCAATTGTTTCCTAATAGAAGCATGTATCTTACCTCCCTGTAAATAATTAAGACCATTAATCAACCCAACACCAACAATAATCTGATATCTAATAATCCAATAAACTCAACAACACAACACACACATAACATATTTATGAATTTTATAAGCAGTAGCAAAAAAAACTAACCTTCTCATCAATGAGCACCATCTCAAGAGAGATTGATTCAGATGGGTTGAGGAAAGCTGGAACCTTCCACAATCGAACCATTCTGGCCTTTATGCGAAGATTTTCTTTCCCAGGCAACAGCTCAGCAACATCATCGAGCTTGGATTCAGAATTGAGCTGCTGGTTATACACCATTGTTCCGTTGGTTATATGCAATTGTTCAAAGGCTTGAATATGTAATTGGTTGTGTTGAGATAATCACCATATGAGAGGTATTTATAGATGATTATTCTAGATAGAACCCACCCCAGATGAATCAGGATTTCATTTTGAAAAAACACTTTATAAATTTGGGGGGAAAGAATATGAACGGGGATATAACCCTCACCAGTTAACACCATATGAAATTTCCCCCAATTTCATGCTTGCAAAACGCGTGGCGAGATGCGTATCGGCGTCTCCATTGCTTTCTCCACCAGGACACGGAAACGAAACAGCCACGATATCGCAATGAAACGGCAAGATGTCGCACGGTAGAAGGAGATGAGAGCGCGGTGCATATGAAGTGAAAATAGATCCAATGTGGCATACCCCAAACAAATCTACAGTAACAAATTTTTCCTTGGTTTTTGTCAAGATTATGGATATCATGTGCCACATCATAAGTGATTTGGCCACGTCATTAAAATTGACCTTAAAATAGAATAGGGATCATAAGTCAAAGAAAATTAAAATAGGGGGATCAAAAAACTGATTTTTAAAATAGGGGGACCAAAACTTCAGAAAAATGAAAATAGGGGGACCAAAATTGCATTTAAGCCAAAATATTAATCTATGTAATCGATTTAGAATGCATTATAAAATATTTTGAATAAAAATAAATATGAAAATTTTATAATGAAAACTATGTATTACTGTCACACATGCATTGACATATTTTTGCATGCATGTAATTAGTTATTAATCATTTGATATATTGAATAATTGTTAAAAGAAAAATTAATATATGATGTCAAAAACAAACGGAAATGGATTCCCTGCAGTCACTATTTGACTGCAGGTTAATATCAGTCATCCATTGTTCAATTTGACCCACCAAAATTTAAATCTAAAGGTTTGCAATGCATGACTATATGGTTATTTGAATGCATGGAATCCAGGTCCAAAACAAACCATGAGTTATTTGTTGTCAAAGTGTCGATAGTGCGGTGCCAACTTTTAATAGCATTTGCCTAAAAGCGCTATTAAATTGGCACTACTATCGTGATTTAATTAATAATTTTAATAGTTCCACTATTATATGTAGAGTTGGAAATGAGTTGAGTCGAATCTTTCTAAACTCGACTCGATAAGAATTGATTCGGTTCGAAATTCGGTTTGAGTTCGACACAAACTCTTTTTTCAATTCGAGTTTGGCTCGTTTATAGTTCGCGAGCAGTTCGATTCGACTTGTTATGTTCAATTAATTTTTAATTCAAAACTCAACTCAAGAGTTCGACGTAATTTTTTTTCCTATTTACTCTTTATTTTTTATATACACTCCGATGTGGGACTATTTATTTTATAAATATGTAAAACCATATCATTATGCATGTTGTTTTCTATCAATTTTAATGTTACTCATTTTCTTTTCCTATTATTGTTAAGTGTTGGTCTTAGTTTCTTTAAAGTATCAATTATCTAAATGTATAATATTAATTATATATCTGTAAAAAAATCAATTATATAAATATAAATGGATAAAATCAAATTTATAAATTTAAAATTATTTTAGAAATGTTATTTAAAAATATATTTTTTGAAGTTATCGAGCCAGTTTGTGAACCAAACGAGTCGAACTATATATTACTCAAGTTCAACTCATTTAATTAAAGATTTTAATATATATCTCAAGTTCGGCTTATTCTGTTCTTGAACCAAATTCAACGAATCAACTGTCGAATCGAGTTTCGAATTTTTTTCGAGTTAGTTTGATCGGTTCATTACCAACCCTAATTACATGGTCAACAATGGTATTTCTCATCGGTTAAAATAGTTGTATTATTGGTTTTTAGTTTAAAATATATGTTGGCTAACTGGATTAACAAGTGATCGACCGTGGAACAATGCTTAAAATTATCATAAATTCTAACGACTGTCAATAATATTTTTTGAAAGTAAAAGTTACGACTCTACACAATTTTACGGCTAAAAAATGACATTATTAACGTCAATTTAGTATGAGTTACATATTTACTATATGTTGTTTTAATTAAATCAAAGTAAATTAAGTCATTATTTTAATCTTTTTCTCATTTGTTTGTCAGTTCAATTAGGTGATATTGAACTGTTAGATTGATTAAATTTGAAATCTCTAATCAAAATCGATAGTTTCAGTCAAAGTTCATGACCCTTTCATTAAAATTGGGTTTTCGATGTGACTGTTAGTACAATAAGTCTATCCATTCGAAGTCCGATTATTTAAATTCCTTCTCACATTTGTTTGTCAGTCCAATTAGGTGATATTGAACCAATTGGATTGATTAAATTTGAAATCTCCAATCAAAATCGATAGTTTTAGTCAAAGTTTATGACTCTTTCATTTAAACAGGTTTTCGTTGAGATGATTATTACAAAATAAATTACAACTACTGAATTAAAACTCTGTGTGTGTGGTCTAGAAGTCCTAACTCAACTGGCAAAAATGCCGAAATTGTTAGGCCGAACGTCATGACCCGGGTTCGAACCCGGGATATCACAGTTGTGTGAGTTTAATTTCAGTGGATTTACCACTTCATCTAAGACAAAAAAATAAAACTGTGTGTGTGTGTGAATGTGTGAGTGTCTGAAGAGATTTATATTATAATTCCATGTAAAACATCCAAAAACGGCCCAAATAGATGGAAAAAAGAAAGTCCAAATCCAAGAAAGCCCAATTGCATAACATAGACAAACCCTAATATTATCTTTGAATACCGCTCACTTCTTTCAGATTAGGTTTTTACGGTGTATGTGTGCGTTTGTGAAATCTCTCTTCGGATGTTAACCTAGTCGTCATTGTTTCTCATTGTTCCTTCATAGTTCTTGGTCTCTCTTTAACTCAAGATCGTGGAACATCATTCATTTTTGCTGATTTTGTCGATTCTTCGTCACCCATTCAAGTTATTTTATTCTTCATTATTCTTCTTATTTAGTCATAGATATATTGATCTAGTTGCATTATTTCAATGATTTCACATTATTTTTTATTTCTCGTTTTGTTGGTTCTAACATTTTCTTATTATTCCCCTTCATTTCTGTTAAACTCTTCTATTGAACTCTTGCATCCATGAACTTTTATGTCGAACTCTTACATTCTTTACATTTTATTATATTTGTTTATTATTTTTTTGGTTAGGGTCCGGTTATAATAAATTTACTAACACTATTTTTATTTCATGGTTTAGCTGCTGGTATAAAAATTATTTACTGCAATTGTTTATAGAACAAAGGTTATACTTTTTTTGAGTTATTTTTTCTTGCTAACACTTATTTAAAGTTTTGATCTTTTTTTCCGCTAACACAATGTGATGTGAGTGACGAACTTTAGTTAATTATACTTCTAGGATATCGATCAATCGATGAGAAAAATACAAAAGAGTAACCCCACACAAATAGGTATTTTCAAAATTTCTTTTGACTATGTACTTACTCTTATACAATGTTAGCAACTTGACTAGCTATCACCTCATATACAACGGCGGAGATAAGGCCTCATCAACCCTAGTACTTGCCTGGGCTCGGTCAATTTATTTTGGTATTTTAGGGTTAGTTTACGGCAAAACTGAAATATTTTTTTAAAACTGAGATTTCTTAGTGCAAAATTGAGATTTTGCCTAGACTTTAAAAATTTTATGGCTTTGCCACTGCTCATATAGATAAATCAATTACTCTATTCATGTGTGTTAGTTAAATTGGAGATTTGTAGTTGAATAATTAATGTATTTCTCTACTTAAGTAAAAAAAACAGTGTAAAATCTTAAAAATTTCAATATTTTACACATCCGCTACTTAAGTAGAGAATTGAATCCACTACTTAAGTAGAAAATCGTAGTGTGTGCTAAATTTCTCATTTTTATTTTGTTCACAAAAGGGTAAAATTGAAAAGACATAGGGCGCGAGAGAAATGGATAGGGTAGCAAAAGTATATTGAAAAAAGTATATGTTATTAATTTATTATTATTGTCTCTCTTTCTCTGTCATTAGAGTTTACATTGTATTCAGAGTTGAATTTTCACTCAATCACATCATAAAATCCATCCATGGCAGAAGATCTAAATTCAAAGGGTGCTAAAACTTGATTACAAGAGGTAAATATTGAGTTTAACTTGTGTTCCTGGTATGAACACAAGTTTTATCAGAATAAATAAGTAAAATATAAAAAACCCACTCTAGCAGAGAATAAAAAAGAAAAAATGTCAATGAATTATTTGCATAATTTAGATTGATTTATTAAAAATTAGATCTATGCTATGCAAATAATTCATTGGCATTTTTTCTTTTCTATTCTCTGCTTGAGTGGGCTTTTTTTATGTTTTACTGGTTGATCTGGATACAACTTGTGTTCATGGTACCAAGAACTCAAGTTAAATTCAATATTTACCTCTTGTATCCAAGTTTCAGTACCCTTCGAATTTAGATCTTTTGCCATGGATGTATTGTATGTTGTGATTGAGTGAAAATTTAGCTCTTAATACAATGTAAACTCCAATGAGACGGGGAGAAACAATAACTAGGGACGGATCCATAAATTTTAGCTAATGGGGGCAAAATTCATATTGTTCTGGTAAAAAAGTATGGGGGTGAGTCCAAGTATATTACAGCATAATAATAATACAAGGATACAATTTTATCAATAAAAATTCGAACCTCACTTCAAGTTAAAGGTTGTTGGTTAAAAATGAAATAGGCTTGTTGTTCGATCCCTGTCTTGGGCATGGAGCAGTGTTAAAACTCTTAGGGGAGAGTTTGCCATCCATTTGGGTCCCACAAGGCTCGAGGGATTAGTCTCTGCAGTTACGCGCAGAGGATATCCGGTTTACATCAAAAAAGAAAAATGTGCCGACTGTTAGCTCCCTGACATCTCATTCTCGCTTCATAGCAAATTCCTAGAAAGTTTCATAGTTACTTGTAACTATTCTTGAACACTCTTATGGGAACATCATCCACAAAGAAACTGCACACCCCATCATCATAAATAAAAACGGCAGTAACTAACACAATTGTAATACATGTTCCAATTACACAATCTGGTACATGTTGTATTTTGTAGAATTGAGTAACTTTTGAAATCTTTTGCTCAATTAAACCAGAGATAGATCGTTTGTTCTTTATTACCATGTAACGTTGTTTTGTCCTAGTCCCCAAGATCCAAGAACTCAAAATCTGTAGGAAATAGTAAAAAGATGAACAATTAAAATATCTTATAAAATTAATGGAAAAAAACAGTTCGCATTTTAGTCTACGAACTGAATCTTATAAAATTAAATATTTTTATATCTTTCAATTTTTTTTTACATCTATTTTATAAGATTCACTATTTAAGTAGGGAATCATTTTTTTTCTTTTTCAAATTTAGCATCTCCTGAATTGATTATCTAAATAACGAGAAAGATATTTTTAAAATTTCTGACGGTGCTCAAGAAAATAGTAATAATAAATCTAAATTGTTGATTTGAAATTGAACGTCTAAATCACTTATACGGTAAAATTATCTCAACTATCTATATTCAAATTGGACAGTTGAGAATTATAACTGTACCACATAGTTACAACAGAAAATTTAAACCGATGAATATGCACTTTGCGTTATATTATAACTTATTATATTATACATTAATTTGTTCTCCCTTCTTAGATTGGTGCTGATGAAATGAGCTTTTATGAGTTTCAAAATATATTTGACATTGGAGGTGACAGAGGTTTATCAGGAGCTTCAGTTGAAAAGATCCCAACAATCTCAATCACAAGTGACAACAATATTTTTGATGCTTCTAGCGACAGAGTTTCATGTTCAGTTTGCCTTCAGGTTTTGCTAATCTCTTCTAATTTGTGCAATCATTTAGGTAAACTTAATGGTTTTAAGTTGTGAAATTCCGAAAGTCCAAAATTACATATCCATTGAGGACTACACCCATTAGTATTATAGTGCAATTTATTCAATGGGAAGAATGTAAAGCATATCGGGAAATGATTGCTTGGAGTTCAAGCCAGAAAGATGGCTAACTAAAGATGGTCATTTCATGAGTCAATCTGCCTACAAATTCACTGCATTCAATGGAGGACCTAGATTGTGTTTAGGCAAAGATTTTGCGTATTATCAAATGAAATATGTTGCAGCAAGCATCATCTTTCGTTACCATGTTAAGGTTGTCGAGAATCACCCTGTTGTTCCTAAGCTTTCTTTGACGCTTTACATGAAGCATGGATTGAAAGTTAATCTTCATAAGCGTTTGTGATGAAGAAATTGGAAAATATTTCTAGTAATTGAGAATAAATAAATATAATGATTAAGAATGGTTATATATATACTTTGTTCTAAAGTGAATTGTTATTTGAGATATGTATGAATGTAAAGAATGGTAAATGATTGTGTTTAGTCCTTTGAGATGTTAGAAGTGAGAAATAATGGAGTTTATGTTCATTGTGTTATGTATATTGGATATTAGTTCAGTTTTTTTTCCTCTTCTTCTCTGAATTCCAATTGAGATTTGGCAAGATTTTATTATATTTTAAGGATAAGCAACACACTTTCTATGTTGCTTTAGCAAGCAACCGACACAAATATTTAAGCAACAAGAACTCTAGGTGGATTTACTCCAATGCTTGAAAAATGAAGATGGGGAACTAAAGCCTCCACGTGGGCGCTAAGCAACCAGCGCTGGAGAAGCCCTTAGGTAAAAGTAACGACCAACAATTTCTAAAAACAAGTGTGACTCTAAGAGCTTTTGAGCAAGTCCACAAAAACCTTGAATTATGATATACATATATCTTACAATAAAACATTGAATTGAGATTAGTTTCCTTTGACATCAAAAACCTTAACTTGCTCTTTAGAACTATTTTGCTTTTTTTTTTTTTTCTTGGTTGGAAATGTATTATGCAACAGCTGAAATGCTGCAGTTGTGCCTATCCCTACTATTGAGACAATCAAAACCTTCAATCCTAACTGCAGCTTGTGTGTGACCAAATTTCTTTGGAGAACAGCTTCTAGCTGAGGAAGATGGTGAAGAGGGTGCTGCCATGGAAAATTGACTAAAATTTCCATGACCATTGCTTTTTCCAAGTTGCTCATCTTGAATCATAGGGTTTGAAACCCTACTAGGTGGTGATCCACAAAAAAATGGGGGTGGTGATGATGCCATTTGATCCCCAAATCTGTCACACTGCAAATACCAAATTGAAACAAATTATTGTTAGATTAGATATCATAATTTATTTCTAATTTTTAATCAACAATTAACAACAACATCCAAGGTTTTTATGATCCAAAATTCGATCTGAAAATAAGTAGATTCGACTAATTGTTTTAGACACGATCTATGAAACATGGACACAAACATGAACATTGAACATTGACACGTCGACACTGATAATAATTACAAAAAAGAGTAACATAATTGTTTTAGACACAATCTATGAAACATGGACACAAACATGAACATTGAACATTGACGTCGACATTGATAATAATTACAAAAAAGAGTAACATAATTGTGTAATCATAAGTGTCGGTGTTGTGTTGGCGTGTCTGTGCTTCATAGGTCACGATTCAAACTTAGTTTTCGAACAAAAATAATTGTCCTTAATGAAACTCGTTAAACTTTAGCCAAATCAAGTTGTTCAACAACATTCAAGCTTGATTTAAAACATATTTGAGGAATCACCTGAATGAATAATTTTATTTATGAATAAAACACCAAAAAAATAACCTTCTTTTTTCATGAAAAATCAAGATTTGAGATAGAAAATAACCTTAGGGAGAATTATATCTAGCAGATCTTCCCTAGCTTTTGAATCTTCAATCTCTGATTGGTAGCTGCTGATTATGTAAATACAAATAAAAGTTAGAATTTTTACAAAATAAAATTGACTTGAAAAAAATTAACAAAAAATTTGTGTAAATCAATTAAATAAAAGTTGGGAAAATACCTAATAAATTGTGGCTTATAGGGACTGATATGTTTGTTGTTCATATGACCAAATCTGCAAGGTTTAGGGCAAACCACAGATTTCATCCTCATCTCTTCACAGCTTTTCATGGCGTTCTTCTACTAGTAACCACAACAGTGATTCATCTTTTCTCAAATTTTCACACCTGAAAATCAATGATCTTATAACAAAGAACACAAAGGTTAACAAAAATACTCTTTTTCACAATTGAAACAAATAAATATAGAAACAAAATCAATTTGCTCAAAATTTGGGAAAAAAATTCCTTTTTCAAGCAACACTTCAATGCATTAAAAAATTCCTTTTTATTTTTGCCGTAAATTAGATATCTTCTGCACATAACTACAAAAATTGTATACTCTTTTTTCACAATTTTTTTTTGTGTGACTAATTTCACAATTGGTTTTGTTTGCTGAAAATTTAAACAAAATCGAACCAAATATAATCAAATCATGATTCAGTTAAACCAACAAAAAAAATTCTCAAAATTTATTTATTTTCCTCTTCCAACAAAATCTTGAAGAGATTAAAAAATACCAGTGTTGCTCCACCTCTAGGACTAGGATAAATTAGTCGATTGATCATAGGATTAATTATGGATGAGGTATTCCACATGTGATTGACATACATTTACATCAACAAGACCAATTAGGTCTCTATGTGTGATACACTTTTTTAATTAATTATGTTATGAATCATTATATAAGTTATTATGATATTTCATTGATGATTAATTGATTATGGTAATAACTTCACTAACTGAGACGAATTGATTATCTCACACCTCACTTTATTGGTCTTAGATAAGTATAAATGAAAAGAGGTAAAAAAGTAACGGAGTAGTCGATAGTGGATTCTCTTAATTTAAATTTTTTCAATTTTTCTCATTTGTTATACATCCATCATTCAACATGAGAGAGAAAAAGTGAAGTAAAGTTATAAAAATATAAAAGAATGAATTGAATGGTGGATGTGTAATAATTGAGAAAAATTGAAAAAATTTAAATTGAGAGAATCCACTCTCGGAGTAGTCGGAGCCGAAAGAACTTTATGTTACTTGATTATTTTTGGAAACATTGTATAGACTTTAACTAAAAACATGTATTTGTCTATGTACTATTTTAAGATAATTGTATATACTTTAATCATCCTATAATTTTAAGTTTATATTTTAAAAGTATATTTGAAATTAAATATTTAATTCAAAATTGTAAATATAATTAAGGCATATACGATATCTTAAAAAAGACTTGCATAGTATATTTCAATTTCACAATAAAAAATTTAACAAATGCTAAGTAAAAAAAGTTAATTAATTGAAACGAAAATAAGATTAAATTGATGAAGAAAAAAATAAGATCCCTCTCTTTATTTATAGAGAGGGATTGCATTTTAAAATATATATGAACCGTCCCACTCCTCTCCATGGAGGTCGTGGGTGGTTTCCGCCGCGTCCACCACGTTACAGGGGTGGTTATGGGCGGTTTCTTTTCTCCACCATGTGTAGATGGTGGTAGTGGGGTGTTTTTGTCTTCCTTCACCGTGCCTGAGTGGGTTTAAGGGATGGTTTCTTGTTGTTCTAATGAGTCAGCCACGTTCCAGGGCGTCGCCCCTCATTTCCATGTCGTCAGCCTTTATCTTTCCCGCCAAGTTATCTATTTAAATTGTTTGGATCATTTGTTGGGCCACTTCGTTATTGGGCCTATAGAATTTCGCCCGGTACACAGCCCCCCAAGCACGAGGCTCAAAGAGGCGTAGTGGTGATCAGGGACGGAACTAGAAAATATTAGTAAGGGTGGCAAAAATTATATAGGTTTAATAACAAACATGGGTAAAGAAAACAAAGGAGGTTCTTCCAACTGAAAATAGAGGCAAAATTTGATGGGGTAAAAGGAATATGAGAGGATTTTTTATTTTGACTCGTGCTATTTATTATATAATATATATCTTTGCCATTAAAAAAATATGGGAGGATTTTTAGATCGATTTTTAAAATTAAAATAAAATTTGCTCTATATTTTTTTTTATACTCTATTTGTTGCATAAGTTCTTGTGATTCTCCATCATAAAAATGTGCTTTATGTTAACATACTGATATGTGGGCTTGCTTGGTCAATTGGATACGTAAGTTAACAAATAAAAGTTATAAAGTAAATTTTGAGAGGGGCAAGTATGAAACTGTATAGGTATAATACCATCAACATATTTTACTTTGGGGTGGCGGTAGCCCCTTTTTGCCATAACCTGGTTCCGTCCCTGGTGGTGATAATGGGCGATCGTGGACAAGGTAATTTCCCTTGTATCTGGTTTTCCCGCTCCTTTGTTTCCCTATAAATATGAGTCATGTTTGCACACATTTTCTCATCTTTCAACCCTTGTTGTATATTTTGCAGCAAGACAACGAGTTCCCCAATCTATCGTGCGGAGTCACCGACAATGCCAGTTTTAAGGAAATTGAGGGATATTTTGGCTTACGATACTGATGAGTTGATGGACGAGGGACATATGGAAGATTTTTCTGCTATGGTGAAAGAACTGAAGGACTACTCTTGGAAGCTCAACGAGAAAGAGGCCGCCTTTCTTGGCATAGTGCAAGAGCTTGAGAAGAAACTGGTAGATGACACCGCTTTTGTTGTGATGGCGGAGACTGTGGAAGCATGTCACAGTGAGGTCGCTGAAGCCTTGGACAGAAAAATTGAATTTACTAAGGAGCACATTAAATCTCAGGAAGAGGTGATGGCTCGATCGCTTGCTGAGGAGGAAGCCATTGATGATCGTATTGACGCTTTGGAGGGTGAATTGAGGCCACTCATGAAGAGGAAAAGGAACTTGCATATGGATCTGCAATACAATGTTCCCAAATTGATTTGTATCCGTGCCTGTCTTACCCGTCTTCATAAGAAGGGTGGGGCTTTGCTTGATGAATTGGGAAAGATTGCCTCGGATTTAGAGACGGCGAAGAAATACAAGAACAAAATTGAAGAGTGTCACGCCTGTGCTGTTGAGGCGGCATACACTGCATTTTAAGTAGTTTTCTCCATATTCTTTGTACTGCTTTGTATTTTTTTGTAATTCCTCCAAATGGCGTTGATTTTCTTCCGCCTCTCCTTGTAATTTTGACATTATCAATGAATTGCTATTTTCCTTTTATATTTGTCTCTTTGGCGTGATCATCCTCGCCCGATGGCGTTCTGATGGGATTTTGAACGTTTGAACTTCCCGCCCTATCTAGGGATGTGTGTCCGCGTTGAAACGGTGTGACTGAAACGCGTTGTTTTGGCTTTTGTCCAACGGGTATTAGAATGCTTCTCCTAATTTTTCCTATAAAGTATAAGGTTCATTCCATTCCTGTCTTTATTCAGCAGCATTTGCGTTTTCTTCAACGAATTTCTCCACCCCTTTTCCCATGCACTTTCCTTCTTTGGCGAGTTTCCCGTTAACCACAATCTCCACTAGCCCTTCTTTGCTTCGTTATATAAGGTAACCGTCTTTTCCTCTTTGTAATTTTGTGCCTTTTTGGAATTCCTTTCTTTCAATTTCTAGGGTTTGCAGAGAGATATGGTAATATTGCGAAGCTTGAGTGACGATGAAGAGGGGGGTTTCACCAAAATCCCTCCTCTCGGTTCGTCTTTAGAACAACGAATACGTAACCATCATACTAGAGCGGATGGTTCGGTTGATTATGATGGTTACTTCAAGTTTTTTGCTCAATGCTCCACTGAGTTCTAGCGATTCTGACATCGCCAGTGAGGGTAGTGATAGTGACTGTATGATAATCTCGCCTTCGTCTTTCACAGGAAAACGAAGGGACACCACTCTAGCTGTTTTCGTTGCCCAAAGCGTTCCGGAAACGATGGATGATTCTTCAAAGTACCAAAACTTGGAGTCCATTTTGGCGTTTAGGAGGAAAGTTATTCTTTCTGGTACCAACGTCGAGAGCGATGAAGTAGTGACAGATGTTAATACCCGCTTACCTCATTTCTTTTATATGTACACTGCTGTAATCGAAAACTTCAATATCTGGTTTCCTTTCACTTCGTTTGAAGTTTCCATTTTAAAAACTATGAACGTCGCTCCCAGCCAGCTGAGTCCCAATAGCAGGGCGTACGTAAAAGGCTTTCAATTAGCCTGCCTTGGCCTGGGAATAGAACAACCTTCAGTTGCTGTTTTCTTCTCGTTTTTTTACCATCAAGACCGCTCCTCTTGATTCTCCGGTTTCTTTGTCTAGCCAGCCTAATCGCAAGCGCTTTCAGCTCTTTGCTTCTAACTTTAAGAATTACAAAGATACCTTTCTGCGTGTCCGTGGCGGGGATGCTTGTCTTGACGTGATGTATGATTCTGATGGCGAGCCATTATTTCCTTTCTATTGGACCTCGAACCCTAGGCTTATCAAAGGGACTATTTATGAAGCTCTAGATGAATTCGAGAGGGATATAGTTGCGTATATAGAGACGCTATGTATAATGAGTGTGAGCGAAAAGGGAGCAGGAAGCCGCCATAGCTGCCGCCAGTGAAACTATCCCGCTAACCGATCCTCTGACTCAATTGATTCTGACAGGAGATGGCGCTCCTAAGACCAGGGGCAAGAGGAAGAATGTGGGTCGTATCGCCGTCCAAATTCCCAGAAGATGCGCTATGGAAGGGTCTAGCGAAGGGGTCAGTGAGCCTGCCCAGAAGAAATTAAAGAGTCCAGAGGCGGAATTTGCATCTGAGGTGGTAATCCTCCGGGAGGATGAGGAGAAGACGCCCTATCCCCGTGCTGTTGCCGATGCTGCTATCGCTACTTCTCCTTCCCCTGCCGTCGCCAGCCGTGATAATGCTTCCCGTTGGAATCCTATGTTCAATCCTGAGGCGTTTCTGGAGAAGGTGATGGCGATGACTGGTGGTATCGCCCAATATAACTCCACTCCCACCGGTGATTTGCTGAAGCTTTCTCTTGGCCATGAGCTCAAGGGTCTCCTTCTAAATTATGCTTTAGCATCTCGCCAGAAGCGTGAAGTTGAGGTCTCTAAGGAGAATATGGAGATAGTCAACCGTGAGCTGGATGACATTGAGAAGAAACTTAAAGCTGCACATGACAAAAGTGTCCAGGAGTTGAAGGATGCTAAGACCAAGCATGAGAAGAGGGTGGCTGAGTTGAAGAAGGGGCATGAGGACGCCATGAAGAAGCAGGGTGACGAGCATGCTTCTGCGCTAAAAGATACGATTGAAGCGTCCTCTGCTAAGGACGGCCAAATAAATGAGTTGACCAAGAGCCATGATGCCTTGGTGAAGGAAAATGACGCCTGGTTGAAAGAGAAGGAGGACATGAGTCTATTGGGATTCAGTACAATGACGGCTTCAGTGCTGCTCTAGAGCAAGTGAAAATTCTGTTCCCTGATTTGGATGTCGAGCGCTTGAAAGAGGCAAACGCCTTAATGGTAATCAAGGATGGGCAGTTGGTTCCTTATGTTCCTCCTTCTGATGCTACTCCTTAGTTTTTCTTTTGTGACTTTCAGAATTTATCTTGTATGCCCTTATGTGGCTTTTTGTATGAATTCGATGTAAGCCCTTCTGTGGCGTCATGACATTATCTCGCCCTTCGTGGCCTTTATAACAAACTTTATTTGCCTGATATTTTTATTTGTTTGTGAGTGTCTTATATATTCTCCTGTTGCATGTATGCTTATTGCTTATCACTGTATTCTCTTTCTCGTAACCGTTGAATGTAGCACTTGTATCTTATGCATTTTGGTATTTGGGCGGTGATGTTAATAGGCGCCCTCGCCTGCGCGTTGTGTGGCGCTGTGACTTAGCTTCATGGCTCCATCACTTAATGTTGATCCTTATCACGAAACCGTAGGAAAAAACGTGCAACGTATCTTCTAATGAGTTAAATCTTTACTGACAGGTCAGCACGCTTCCCATGAATTCTCATAAGCGGTTGCCCAGTACGTGGCAATGGCCTTTACGTAGTCAAACTTGGGTATAGTTGCAACTTCTTCTCACGCATTTATTGCTTGCAGTTAGAAACTTTGCTTTAAATATCATCATTTTTGGCCTTTGTTTCTTCATATCCACTCCCAAATATTTCCATGGAGAGAAAAAATAACAACAAAAGAGTGGTTACCAGATCCAAATCTCATAAAGAGAAAAAGAAATTGGAAGTGTCAGGCTCCAAATCCAAGCCTAGGCGTGGTAATGTATCCTAGAAAACCATAACTGATGGTAATAATGCTTCGCACTCTTCTTCTGGTTCTGATAGGACCAATGAAGATTATGCAGAGTTTTTGAGGACTTATGATCCTCAGGAATCTTATCCTAGGGCGTGCTCATTTGAAGAAGGAGAAACCTCTCAAGTTACTGTGGAGTCCAAACAACCTCCACATAAGACGTCAAAGAAAAAATCCTAAGTAGCTGGCTCTCTGATGAGTTGTTCCATCTACCGATTTTTTCCTCTTGCGGGAAAAATTGGGTCTAAGGATATTGAGGGACTGGGTATCCCGTCTCCTGGTTTCTTTCTCTTGGCGAAGAAGCTGGATCCTTTGGCAACTGAGGGACCCTTTTTAGCTTTAGAACTGTTAGGTTGTTTTCTTTGAATTTGTATCTTGATTTCATTGTAACTTCATTTTCTTTTGTCTTTGAATTTGTATCTTGATTTCATTGTAATTTGGTTTCTCCGTCAAAGAATTATGAATTTTTATACGCTTGTTTCTTTTTCTTTGCCTTTGGCGACACACACTTAATAAAGTTGCTTTCATATAATTATCATAAAAATTGGCATCACCTCAATGCTATTTTCCCTGCATCGCTATGTCATGTAATATAATAATCGCATATAACTTAAAAGGAATATACGGGATACCTTCACTTTTTTCTTTCGCGTTAGCTATTGGGTGTGGCCCTTTGCGCATGATCATCAATTGCGTCTGTTTTCGATATTTCCTGTGTTTGACGTCTGTGGAGATATTATTTAGACCACTTCCTTTCTTGACGTATCCAACTCGTAAGATTTATAGATAACGTCTTTGTTTCCGTCGTATCCGACTCGTAAGATTTAAGGATATCGCCGTTTCTTTTTCTGACGTATCCTACTCATATGATTTACAGATAGCGCCATGGTGTTTCAACTCATTTCCGTCATATCTGACTCGTAAGATTTAAGGATAGCGCCGTTTCTTTTTCTGACGTATCCTACTCGTAAGATTTACAGATAGTGCCATGGTGTCTCAACTCATTTCCATCGTATCCGACTCGTAAGATTTAAGGATAGCGCCGTTTCTTTTTCTGACGTATCCAACTCGTAAGGTTTACAGATAACGCCATGGTGTTTCAACTCTAATTTTCTTTTGTCAATCACAAGCACAGAGGCGAGGAGGCATAATGATTCATATACAGGTTTTGTAGAAAATAATAACCTCATTTTTCAATATGTAAAAAAGATTTTTGAATGATGGGTCTCGTTAAAAACTCCTACTTTCGTAGGAGAAAAGAGCTCCCCATCATTTTTATTCATTTAAAATTGTTTGACTTTACTTCAGTACTACATCCTTATGCATTTGAAAATAAAAAACATAACAGAAATTATAGAACAATCATCTTTTTGATGGTGAGGCGAGGTTAGAGGTGCTTTGGATTTTCATCTCGCCTTTCAAACATTGTAGTGCTCAACTGTAGTATAATCTGAGGTTGGAGATGTTCCATGTCCTGTGTAGAACCTCGCCTTCCATTGTCTCCAGCCTGTATGCTCCTCCTTCAAAAACTTCATTGATTCTAAATGGGCCTTCCCAATTTGCCGCCAGTTTTCCTCCTTTGTCCTTTTCCATTGGTCTTTTAAGGACTAAGTCGCCCTCCTTGAACTTTCTTGGGATTATCCTTGTGTTGTACTTCCTGCCTACTCTCTGTTTCATGATAAACTCCCTGAAGTGTGCTTTGTCTCTTACCTCTTGTATTAGATCCAAGTTTTCCTGTAGGGCTTCACTGTTCTCTTGAGCCTTCGTGGTCTCACGACGCCAGCTTGGGGGATTTATTTCTACAGGAATCATGGCGTCAGCGCCGTATACCATGGTGAATGGCACTTCCCCTGTCGAGGATTGGGGAGTTGTGTGTTATGACCATAGTATAGCGGTGAGGTGAGCTACCCATGCCTCGCCTTTGCTTGACAATCTCCTTTTTAAAGCTCGAAGTATGACCTTGTTGGTTAATTCAGCTTGTCCATTGGCTTGAGGGTGTTCAACTGATATGAAAGTATTCTGAATTCCCTTTCCTTGCAGAATTGGACCACCTTTTCACTTACGAACTGAGTTCCATTGTCTGATACGATGTATTTGGGTAATCCGAATCTGCATATGATTCTTCGCCGATAAAACTTTTTTACCTGCTCTGCCGAGATGTTGGACAAAGGTTCTGCTTCTACCCACTTGGTGAAGTAATCCACTGCCACTATAATCCATCTGGCTTGCTTCCATGACATAGGGAAAGGACCCAAGATGTCTACTCCCCACATGAAGAAAGGCCAAGGGGAGAGAACTGATTTCAGAGGCTCCCCAGGGGCGTAATGTACAGGGGCGGCCCGGAGGGGGGTGCAAGGTGCCCTAGCGCACCGGGCCTCTAATTTTTAGGGCCTCAAAAATAATATTATGTAGTAGTAAGTCTCTTGAAAAAATGATGATTCAAAAGAATTAAAAAAAAAATCTTAATATTTCTTTAATTTATTTTTGTTGTCCCAATTTAAAGTGGTTAGGTGTATGTTTTAGAAAAATAAAATAAAATTAATACCAAAAGAAAGGTTTGTCATATCTCAAACATAATTAAAAACTCCTGTATTTTTTCCTTCTTCATACTACTAACTAGAATATGATTATTTTATATTTGGTTTTATGTTTTTTTATAATTAAAGGATTCATTTTAAATATTCTGCTCAGGGCCTCTAAATTCTCGGGACCGGCCCTGGTAATGTAGGTTTGAGAATCTCTGGCATTTGTCACACGCCCTGACATACCTCGCCGCGTCGCTGTGAAGTTCAGGCCAGAAAAATCCTGCTCTGAGTATTTTACCTGCCAGCGACCTCGCCCCAATATGGCTTCCACATGATCCTTCATGAATTTCTTCCAGAATTCCCTTTGCCTCCTCTTTGTTCACACATATCAAGCGTTTGGAACAGATCTCTGCAAATGTTCTGAAGCAACTTCAAGAGAAAATGCTTAACCCTTCTGACCCATCTCAACCCTAGGCTTCTGGCACCTTTGTTACTTGTTTTTTATGTTTTTTTAGTTATGAACTTATTTATTTTGTTCTGTTTGAATGTTATTGATGTTAAGTTATTAATTGTTCTGTTCAATTTTTGTTTGTTTCAGAAGTTATATAATTGCTGCATACACATCACCGCATTCAAATGAATTTTGTTATATTCATATAAAATTTGCATTACAATAACTTTGCATTTTTCAAGATTTTTGCATTACAGTAATTTTGTTCTAAAAACAAGTTTTTGCATATGAAAAATCCAGATACATATGAAAACCTAAGAAATTTTACAAAAAGATAAAAGAAGAACAACTAAGGTGTTGATCCAAACTTCAACCTTGGAGTTTGAAACTATCAGCTAATCTGATGAGTCTTCTAAACCTCTCAAGCTTGAAATTTCCTGTTTTGGAAACTTGGAGCATCCCTTCAGTTCGTCCTGTTTATCTTTCTGTATCAGGAGAAATCTTTGTTCTTTTAAGAACAGAAGATGGTTGAGGAACCTGCATCTGATTTTGATTCCAAACTCTTTACCATCTTCATATGATTCTTAGAAATCATATTCCATGCTGTAACATCTTGTATTCTTGTTTTTACAGAGATTTTACCTTGTTTCTCCTCTGAAAATTTCTTAAACCCATTTCTTTCAATCACTCTTCAATCCTCATCAATATTTTCTTTCATTTTATTGAAGAAATATCATGGAAGTGTTGAGTGAAATGACAAAGCATATGATGCGTTTTTCGTTTTTGCATTAAATTCTTTGTGGTTTTTATCATCTTTGAATTTTTGACTTGACTAATTCTTTAGTCACGTTTTTATTATTATTTGACTCTTTCCTTCTTTTTATTCTTTTTGTTTAATGACAAAAGGGGGAGTAAGAGTAAATTAATTTAAGAACACTAACTGAAGCCAAATTAAAAAATTATTCATTTATTTCAGTTATTGAATATTATCAGTTTTGATTATGAAAGGAAAATTTTTCTATTGAGATTAGAACTTTCTATACATGATACACGTAAGAGAAGATTGCACTTTTCTCTTAAATAGATCTGACCAAGGAAGAAAGCTTGCAAACCTATCTTATGGAAGTCAAGTGTATAATGAAGTTCTGGATTCAATGTTAAAATTTTAAAACTATTTTAATCATTCATTACTGAAATCAGGGGGAGCTTGCAAAACTCATAAACCTGGAGGATGTATTCTATGATTAAAATAACAACCATTGTAAATTAATACTTGGTTTGTCATCAATCAAAAAGGGGAAGATTGTTGGAACAAAGTTGGTTCTAATATAACCCAAGTACTTTTGATGATAACAATAGTATTAATATACAATAGGGAGTACTGATAATTTACTCTAGTGTGCAGGTATATAAGTTAAAATTTTATATACACTAGAAATTGAAGTTCTGGTTGCTAGTTGAAAAGCGCTCCCAGAAGCTGGGAAAAACAAGTTCTGGAGAATGACACCAGAAGCTAATGTCACCAGAAGTTGCAAGTCAAAGTCAACCAGAAGCTACACTCATCAGAACCAGAAGTTGGATACTCAAAATTCTGATGACGATGAAATAGCAGAATTTGTCAGAAGATCATTCTATTCTCAAAACGACTATCATCTATTTGGCAAATTCAGAAAGACAGAAGAAATCTCGTACAAGACCGTTATCCTCATGATAATGACGTTTGTACTATTGTACTAATTCTTTTTTTTTCTGATATGGGCGAATATTCGAAATCAAGGATCAAGATTAACTTCTTTACTTGATTTGGATAATCACATTTCAAACGGAAATAATAGTACAGTACTATGCAGCTATTTTCATCATTGTCCGCTCAAATTCAAGACGCTCCACTATCACCTATAAAAGGAGGAAGAATTTGAAGAAGACAATAACATATATCAACGAACAAAAGCGCTGTTATACTGCTGAATTCTTAAGAGCATTTTAACTTAGATACAACTTGAGCTTATATCAAAATTCAGGACAAATAGCTTTCAACTTCTGTCTAGTCAGTTGTTGAACCTTAGTTTTCTTTTATAAGAATTCTAAGATAAGTCTTGTTGAACCTTAGTTTTCTTTTATAAGAATTCTAAGATAAGTCTTGTTTTTAGAGTTGTATTATTTTGTTCTAAGAACTCTGATATTGTTTATCAGAAGTTCAAACATTGTCTTTGTAACTTTGTTTTTGAAGTCTCTTGCTTGTGTGCTTGAGCATTGGAAGTCTCTTGTATTGTGTTACTTGAGCAAAGGAAGTCTCTTGCCGTGTGCTTGAGCAATTGTAATCTTGTGTGATTATAGTGAAATCCCTTGGAAGTGCAAGGGGACTAGACTACTCTCGGTTTGTGAGAGGAACCAGTATAAATCTTGTGTGTTCATCTCTCCTTTCTCTTCTCTGTTTTTATTTTCACTCATCCAGAAGTTATTTGTGTTTAAATTATTCCGCTGCTGATTCTGATAAGTTGCAAAACTTTGAAGAAGTTTTTAAAACTACCGAAACACAATTCAACCCCCCTTCTTGTGTTTTCACACCTTCAATTGGCATCTAGAGCCTTGGTTCTGTTATATCACTTTACAGTGAGACAGTTGTTTGTTGTGTAAAAACACTATGTCTGGTACTGGTACATCTGGTGAAGGATCTCAAGGTACTGCTATTCCTTTCAACTATGATGTTGATGATAAAAACAACACCAGCAAAGCTCCTAAGTTCAATGGAAATGGTTCTACCTTTTCCTGGTGGAAAGATAGAATTTATAGTCATCTGGTTGACATTGATGATGAACTTTGGGACTTAGTTGAAAGAGGAGTAACCTTTCAAGGCTTGGATGAGAGAGGAAGATTGGATTTTGAGACAAGACAAGCTTTCACTGATAAAGACAATAAAGCATACAAAAAGCACCACAAGGTCAAGGATATTCTGTTTGGTTGCATATCTCATGAAGAATACCTTAAGATCTCAGATAAATCTACTACCAAAAGTATCTATGATTCTTTGTGTTCATCTTATAATGGAAACAAACAGGTACAGGAGGCAAAGGCAACACTCTTGATCCAACAGTATGAACTTTTTATAATGAAAGAAGACGAGAACATTGAGTCTATGTTTTCTAGATTCAAAGTTCTGATAGCTGGTCTTCAAGTTCTGAAGAAAAGTTATACTACTCCTGATCATGTGAAGAAGATTCTCAGAAGCTTACCTGCTAAGTGGAGACCTAAGGTCACTGCTATTCAGGAAGCAAAAGATTTAGACACCCTAAGCCTAGAAGGGTTGATTAGTTCACTCATGAGTCATGAGATTGAGCTAGCTTCTAATGAACCTCAGAAGAGAGTGAAGTCTTTGGCTCTGCCAGCTACTTCAGGACCTTCTAAGGCTCTAAAGGCTAAGGTTGTTGAATCTGAAACAGAAGAATCTTCTGCAGATGATCAAGAAGAAGGATCAGATGATGATGTCATTGCACTTCTGACCAGGAAGTTCCAGAAGTGGACAAAAAGAAAGCCAAGATATTCTGGTAGAAGTTCTGGATCTAAAGGTTCTGGTTACAGAAGTTCTGGTAACAAAGATAAGAAGGATGATTCAAAGAACTGTTTTAATTGCCACAAGCCTGGACACTTCATTGCTGATTGTCCTGAACTGAGCACCAAGGGAAAAGGAAGAAAGAGCACTTTCAAGAACAAAGCTAAGAAGAGTCTTCTGGCTACATGGGAAGATCTTGACAAGCTGTCTGATAATGAAGCTGAAGATGTAGAAGCTAACTTAGCACTCATGGCCACAGCTGAGTCAGATGTTGAAAGTGATGTTGAGTCAGATTCAGAAGATATTGAGCAGGTTATTTCTCAACTATCTAATACTCAACTCTCTAAGGCTTTGAAAGATACTATGATGAAATACATGGAAAGATCAAAAGAGTTAGAACTTTTTAAACAAAAGTTTAACATGCTCAATGATAAAGTTAATCTTATTCAAGAAGACTTCAAGAAGTGCTTAAAGACTATTCAAGTTCTTGAAATTGGCTGCAGATCATGTAATAAACCCTATGATAAGCAAGAAATTGCTCTTCAAGAGTTTGTTCATCATAATATTGATAAACATAGACTAGCTTCTATGATTTATGGTGCTGGCAAATACACAGGACAGGGTTTGGTAAGTACTGTCAAAGGAAACTCAAATCAGTCTGTGTGCATAAGCAAAACACATTCTGATCTTTATTCTAACTTTGTTTCTAGTAATGGTATAGAAAATCCAAAAGTGTCAGATGCTCAAGTAAGCGTGGAGCTTTTGAAAACCTCTGCTCCCATTGCTTCAGTATCCATGTCTAGTAAAGGAGTACAAAAGATCTTTAAGCCTAAGAGTACTCGGGGCATGAGATCAGACTGTACAAACTTGAAAGCTGGTTTGCTGACACATTCTGGATCAAGGTCCAAAGGAAAGGTTAAGCCTAAACCTGTTTTTCAAGGCTCACCTCACCTTGGATCCTCTGGAAGCTACAAGAAACAGAAGAAGGATAAAAGAACTAACTTTAGAGGACCCGTCAGAATATGGGTACCAAAGTCTGAGATAATGTTTACTGCAGGTATGCATCCCAAGAAGAAAGCAAAGCTCCTGGTATCTGGACAGTGGATGTTCACGACACATGACAGGAGACAAGCACTTGTTCCACACCCTGAATCTGAGAGAGGGAGGAACAGTAGGATTTGGTGGAAATCAAAGAGGCAAAATTATTGGTATAGGTAAAGTAGGTAATTCTTCTCTTACTATTTCTGATGTTTGGTTGGTTGATGGACTACAACATAATCTACTTAGCATAAGTCAATTATGTGACAGTAATTATGATGTTGTGTTTAATAAGAATGCATGTACTGTAATTAACAATTCTGATAAATCCATTTTGTTTAAAGGTTGTAGAAAGGGCAATGAGAAATGGGTTTGGCATAAGAGATTAGGACATGCTAACTGGAGATTAATCTCTAAGCTTAGCAAGGACAATCTTGTGAGAGGCCTTTCTAAATTGACTTGTCACTCAGATTCTCTTTGTGGCTCGTGTCAGAAAGGGAAGATTGTCAAAAGCTCGTTTAAAGTTAAAAACATTGTTTCTACCTCTAGACCTTTAGAACTTCTGCACATTGATTTGTTTGGACCAGTTAGCACTGCTTCACTCAATGGAAAGAAGTATGGATTAGTCATTGTTGATGATTACAGTAGATGGACTTGGGTAAGATTTCTAAAATCTAAAAGTGATACATATGAAGAGTTTAGTGTCTTCTGTGCCCAAATTCAAAATGAAAAAGATTTAAAGATTTTGAAAGTTAGAAGTGATCATGGTGGAGAATTTGAAAATGAACCTTTTGAATTTTTTTGTGAAGAACACGAAATTTTCCATGAGTTCTCTTCTCGTAGAACTCCACAGCAAAATGGAGTTGTAGAAAGAAAGAGCGGATCTTTACAAGAAATGGCTAGAACCATGATGCATGAAAATTCTTTGGCAAAGTTTTTCTGGGCAGAAACTGTAAACGCTGCTTGTTATATTCAGAACATAATCTATATTAGACCTTTTCTGAATAAAACAACATATGAACTCTTTAGAGGAAGGAAACCCAATATCTCTTATTTTCACCAATTTGTTTGTACATGTTACATTATGAATATTAAAGTTCATCTTAAGAAATTTGACTCTAAGGCTTGTAAGGGTATCTTCATTGGATATTTTGAACGCTCTAAATCATAAAGAGTGTATAATTCTGAAACTCAAACAGTTGAAGAATCTATGCATGTTAAGTTTGATGACAAAGTGTCTGACCATGAAAAGTCAGAGCCTGTTATAGAAATTTCAGATTCTCAAGACTTAGAATATGAAGGTTCTGGATTTGATTCCACTCCTGAACTTCTGGAAACTCCAAAGAACGACCAAGTTCCAGAATTTGATGATCATCAAACAACACCAACTGAAGATCCTGATCTAGAAGCAACAACTATTCCAAGAAATATTTTCAAGTACAAGTCATCACATCCAGAAGAGCTTATCATTGGGAATAAGAACAGTCCTAGGAAGACAAAATCAAGTTTTAGGGATGAAGAATCCTTATTTGGTCTAGTTTCCTTGATTGAACCTAAAACCACTGATGAAGCCTTATCTGATGATGCTTGGATAGTTGCAATGGAAGAAGAACTGAATCAATTTCAAAGAAATGGTGTATGGGATCTGGTACCCAAACCAAAAGACAAGAACATTATTGGAACAAAGTGGGTATACAGAAATAAGCTGAATGAACAAGGAGAAGTAACAAGGAACAAAGCTAGACTTGTTGCACAAGGATACAGTCAACAAGAAGGCATTGATTATACAGAGACTTATGCTCCAGTTGCAAGATTGGAAGCAATAAGATTACTTCTTTCTTATGCTGTCAACAACAACATCACACTTTATCAAATGGATGTAAAGAGTGCATTTCTTAATGGAGTAATTTCTGAAGAAGTATATGTCAAACAACCTCCAGGATTTGAAGACATTTCAAATCCAGATCATGTGTTCAAACTAAAGAAGTCACTTTATGGACTCAAACAAGCTCCCAGAGCTTAGTATGAGAGACTAAGTAACTTCTTAGTTGACAATGGTTTTGTGAAAGGTCAAGTTGATAATACATTATTCAAAAAGATTCTAAAGAAAGACATTCTGATCATTCAAATCTATGTTGATGACATCATATTTGAATCAACAAATGCTACACTTTGCAAGAACTTTTCTAAGATGATGCAAGATGAATTTGAGATGAGCATGATGGGAGAATTTAAGTACTTTCTGGGAATTCAGATCAATCAAACAAAGAAAGGAAACTTCATTCATCAGTCAAAGTATATCAAAGATTTTCTGAAGAAATATAATTTGGAAGACTGCAAACCCATGAACACTCCAATGCATCCTACATCAAGTCTTAGCAAAAGTGAGTCTGAAGGTAAGGTTGATCAGAAGTTATATAGAGGTATGATTGGATCTCTTCTCTATCTAACATCTTCAAGACCTGATATTTTATTTAGTGTATGTTTGTGTGCAAGATTTCAATCAGATCCTAGATAATCTCATTTTACAGCTGTAAAGAGAATCTTTAGATATCTGAAGGCTACTTGTAACATTGGATTGCTGTATCAGAAATCTGATGATTACAAACTGATTGGATTCTGTGATGCTGACTATGCTGGTGATAAACTTGAAAGAAAATCCACTAGTGGCAATTGTCAGTTCATTGGTGAGAATTTAATTTCATGGGCCAGTAAAAGGCAAACCACCATTGCTATGTCAACTGCAGAAGCAGAATACATTTCAGCAGCCAAGTGTTGTACACAACTACTTTGGATGAAATATCAATTAGAAGATTATCAAATAAGCAGTCACAGTATTCCTTTATATTGTGATAACACTGCAGCCATTCATCTTTCCAAAAATCCTATTTTGCACTCAAGAGCTAAGCATATTGAGATTAAACATCATTTTATAAGAGATTATGTACAGAAGGGTGTTATTGATCTTAAGTTTATTGATACTGAAAATCAATAGGCTGATATCTTTACAAAACCCCTGGCTGTTGAAAGATTTGATTTTATCAAAAAGAATCTTAACATGATGGAAATCTGTGAATAAGCTGAAACTTTGGTGAAAAATATTATTTTATGGAAGTTCTGGAAGACTATCAGAAGTTAGGGGGAGTCAGAACATTTGTATCAGAAGTTTAGACAAACCATCTTCTGGTATCTTCATCAGAAGTTACACATGAGTGGTTCTGGTACGTGACGTGGCAGTACTTGTTGAATAACCTCTTCAACTTTTGTTGCTGATGTGTCAGATATTTAATTAAACTTCTAATACACGTGTCTTTCTACTATTAGAGAAAGAAGTTGGTTAGTGATGATTGTGTTCTAATTCATTTGTGAATTGTTAAGTTACTCTATTACCCCTGTCCTTTCAGTTAGTACGTTTTTGCGCGTTTATTTCCTTTTAAACTCACTAACTGTTCACATTCACACTTTTGCACACTCACTACCCACACTTTCATTCTTCTAAGATTCAGAAAAATTTATTTCTTCTCTAAATTTAGCAAACCCTAACCTCAGAATCATGACTTCTTCGTCTGCTCAACAACAAATGGTTATTGTCCCTCCTATTGCTGATATAGAAGCTTCAACCCCTGGAATCTACACAAAGGATAAAATGGATTTTCCCATTTCTGACCTATTTTTGCTTATCGAAAAAGCGGTGGATTTCGAGAGCTTAAGGGCAAATGGAATGGAAGATATCAAGGAAATCTTTGAGAAACAAGGGTTAACTATCTTCTTAGAAATTCTTAATGGACCTGTCTATCCAGAATTGGTAAAAGACTTCTGGATGATGGCAGAAGTGATTACGAAAGGAATGTTTGAAACTGCTCAGGCTAATGAAGATAATACTGAAAAGGGCAAGACAGTAGAGTTTTTGGGAAAAGAAATTAGATCAGAAGTTGGCGGTGGCTGTGTAAGGATTAGAGTAGAACATATAAGGCAAGCTGTGAAGTTACCTTTGTCTGGAGTACTTCCTCGCATCAATGAAAAGGATTCAAATCATTTGATGCAAGAAGAGATTTACTGTAAGGGTTCTACTTCCAAGAGCAATAAGGACATGAAGTCCATCTACAAGATTATCTACAAGATTCTTCATTAGTCAGTCATTCCTAAAGCTGGCTCTTCAGATCAAGTCTCTCAATATTGTAAGTCTATCTTATACTATGTGAGAAAAGGGACTGTTGTTAACTTAGCTAGAGTGATCTTCGATCATATGTGCCAAGCTATCTCAGACAGTAAAAATAAAGGCATCAAGAATGTGCATTATAGCAGATTCTTGTCCTTCATGTTTTACAGAAGTTATCTGTTGCAATCATTAAGACATGTCTTTCCTGGATATGGTTCTTATTTTGATGCTAATCCATCTGTGATAGACGGTGCTACTTTAAAGAGAGTATTGAAGACTTCTGGTCCAGTTATTGTTCCTCAAGAAACTTTTAAGCCAAGGAAATATGAAGAAAATCGCTATTTCTTTCTTACTACTGTTCAAAAGCAGGAAGTTTCTGTTATTGCTGCTATGCACAAGAAACTTCTGGAAGGAGATTCTAAAAAGTTAGAAGACAGACTTGCTACCAAGAACTTGTTGCCACTACCATCTCTGAAGAAGAGAAAGAATCCTAATAGGAAAGAGGCATCAGAATCTGGATCCAAGAGAGCAAGAGGATCCACTCCTAAGAAGTCTGTAAGTACTTCTGGTGTGAAGGATACATCAGAAGCTGATAAGAATGTTGTGGAAGAAACTATTGTGAATCCTGTGTCTACTGAGATTGTTCAAGAAAAGGAGGCAAGTAAGGTTTCAAAAAGGCCAACTAGAACTTCTGGCACTGTTGTTGCTAACCCAAAAGTATCTAAGAAGAAAGGATCAAACAAAAGGCAAAAGAAATTTATACTTACTGCTGAGGATCAAGAACAAATTGAAAAAGAGGAAGCTATAAGGTTGGTGGAGGAAATCATTTCTAAAGAAGAAAATAGTTGGGAAAGTTTTGTGGATGCTGAGCCCAATGAATTTCTGGACTCTGCCTTCCCAAAGGAAGAATTGGTGGTCAAGCTGGCTAATCAAGAAACAGGTGTTGCTACTCATGGCCAAGTGGTAAATATTGAACAGGAAGTTCAAGAAGTTAATGCAGAAGTTGCAACTTCTGATGTACTTCCTCAAAATATTTCTCATGAGGAAACCACTGTCATATTCCCTGTGCTTGAGTCTGTCAACCCTGCTACTCCAAACTCCATTGATTCAGAAAAGACCATATCTGATCAAATCATTTCTAGCCCTCCTAGAATTGAAACTGTAGTTGAGTCTATGGTTGAAACTGTTGTCCAACAGCCATCTTCTGATGTTGTTGTGTCCACTACTTCTGAACTAGATAAAGATAAGCTACAGAAATTATTCCTGGATTTGGAAAACCCCTCACCTCAGAAATCACTTAACCTCACTTTTGACCAAGATAACTTTATCAAGTCTTTTGAGCAAGTTATCTCACCACAGAATGACCTTCAAATTGCTATCACTTCATCACACCTTGATATGCCCTCATCATCGACTCAAAATACCCATCCAGCCATAACTCTTGAAGATTTTAATCGTGTACTTTTGGGTATTAATGATAAAATCAAGGAATTTCATCAAAATTTGCCTTCACTTTCTCTTGCACCAAGCAAAGTATCTGAAGAGTGTAATGCTCTATCTGAAATGTGCAAGCAGATGCTTATTGACTATAGTCTTCAATTTGAGAAAGACTATATCATAAACATTGCTAAGAGGAAGTTTGTTCAAGATAAGATTGAAGCTGCAAGACTAGAAGCTCGGAGGTTATATGATCAGAAGATGCAAGTTGTATTGGCAGAAGCAGAAGACCAGTTGTGTACTATCTATGCACAAGAGATAAAGAAGATTCTTCAAGTAGAAACTGAGTCAGCAGATCGTGTCAGAAAAGTTGGTTCATATGTTGTTATCAAGCGTTTGGAATAGATCTCTGCAAATGTTCTGAAGCAACTTCAAGAGAAAATGCTTAACCCTTCTGACCCATCTCAACCCTAGGCTTCTGGCACCTTTGTTACTTGTTTTTATGTTTGTTTTTTGTTATGAACTTATTTATTTTGTTCTGTTTGAATGTTATGGATGTTAAGTTATTAATTGTAGTTATTAATTGTTCTGTTCAATTTTTGTTTTGTTTCAGAAGTTATATAATTGCTGCATACACATCACTGCATTCAAATGAATTTTGTTTTATTCATATACAATTTGCATTACAATAACTTTGCATTTTTCAAGATTTTTGCATTACAATAACTTTGTTCTAAAAACAAGTTTTTGCATATGAAAAATCCAGATACATATGAAAACTTAAGAAATTTTACAAAAAGATAAAAGAAGAACAACTAAGGTGTTGATCCAAACTTCAACCTTGGAGTCTGAAACTATCAGCTAATCTGATGAGTCTTCTAAACCTCTCAAGCTTGAAATTTCCTGTTTTGAAAACTTGGAGCATCCCTTCAGTTCGTCCTGTTTATCTTTCTGTATCAGGAGAAATCTTTGTTCTTTTAATAACAGAAGATGGTTGAGGAACCAGCATCTGATTTTGATTACAAACTCTTTACCATCTTCATATGATTTTTAGAAATCATATTTCATGCTGTAACATCTTGTATTCTTGTTTTTACAGAGATTTTACCTTGTTTCTCCTCTGAAAATTTCTTAAACCCATTTCTTTCAATCACTCTTCTGTCCTCATCAATATTTTCTTTCATTTTATTGAAGAAATATCATGGAAGTGTTGAGTGAAATGACCAAGCATATGGTGCGTTTTTATAATCAATCTGGTGGTTAGAAGTTACCTCGTTTTTCGTTTTTGCATTAAATTCTTTGTGGTTTTTATCATCTTTGAATTTTTGACTTGACTAATTCTTTAGTCACGTTTTTTTTTATTATTTGACTCTTTCCTTCTTTTTATTCTTTTTGTTTAATGACAAAAGGGGGAGTAAGAGTAAATTAATTTAAGAACACTAACTGAAGCCAAATTAAAAAATTATTCATTTATTTCAGTTATTGAATATTATCAGTTTTGATTATGAAAGGAAAATTTTTCTGTTGAGATTAGAACTTTCTATACATGATACACGTAAGAGAAGATTGCACTTTTCTCTTAAGTAGATCTGACCAAGGAAGAAAGCTTGCAAACCTATCTTCTGGAAGTCAAGTGTATAATGAAGTTCTGGATTCAATGTTAAAATTTTAAAACTATTTTAATCATTCATTACTGAAATCAGGGGGAGCTTGCAAAACTCATAAACCTGGAGGATGTATTCTATGATTAAAATAACAACCATTGTAAATTAATACTTTGTTTGTCATCAATCAAAAAGGGGGAGATTGTTGGAACAGAGTTGGTTCTAATATAACCCAAGTAGTTTTGATGATAACAATAGTATTAATATACAATAGAGAGTACTGATAATTTACTCTAGTGTGAAGGTATATAAGTTAAAATTTTATATACACTAGAAATTGAAGTTCTGGTTGCTACTTGAAAAGCGCTCCCAGAAGCTGGGAAAAGCAAGTTCTGGAGAATGACACCAGAAGCTACACTCATCAGAACCAGAAGTTGGATACTCAAAATTCTGATGACAATGAAACAGCAGAATTTGTCAGAAGATCATTCTATTCTCAAAACGACTATCATCTATTTGGCAAATTCAGAAAGACAGAAGAAATCTCGTACAAGACCGTTATCCTCATGATAATGACGTTTGTACTATTGTACTAATTCTTTTTTCCTGATATGGGCGAATATTCGAAATCAAGGATCAAGATTAACTTCTTTACTTGATTTGGATAATCACATTTCAAACGGAAATAATAGTACAGTACTATGCAGCTGTTTTCATCATTGTCCGCTCAAATTCAAGACGCTCCACTATCACCTATAAAAGGAGGAAAAATTTGAAGAAGACAATAACATATATCAACGAACAAAAGCGCTGTTATACTGCTGAATTCTTAAGAGCATTTTAACTTAGATACAACTTGAGCTTATATCAAAATTCAGGACAAATAGCTTTCAACTTCTGTCTAGTCAGTTGTTGAACCTTAGTTTTCTTTTATAAGAATTCTAAGATAAGTCTTGTTTTTAGAGTTGTATTATTTTGTTCTAAGAACTCTAATATTGTTTATCAGAAGTTCAAACATTGTCTTTGTAACTTTGTTTTTGAAGTCTCTTGCTTGTGTGCTTGAGCATTGTAAGTCTCTTGTATTGTGTTACTTGAGCAAAGGAAGTCTCTTGCTGTGTGCTTGAGCAATTGTAATCTTGTGTGATTATAGTGAAATCCCTTGGAAGTGCAAGGGGACTGGACTACTCTCGGTTTGTGAGAGGAACCAGTATAAATCTTGTGTGTTCATCTCTCCTTTCTCTTCTCTGTTTTTATTTTCACTCATCCAGAAGTTGTTTGTGTTTAAATTATTCTGCTGTTGATTCTGATAAGTTGCAAAACTTTGAAGAAGTTTTTAAAACTACCAAAACACAATTCAACCCCCCTTCTTGTGTTTTCACACCTTCAATGTTAACTCCGCCCTTCCTTGTGCATGACGCCATTGGTTCTGACTTTTTGGTTTGCCCGTGCTTGATCTTCAGGCTTGACTCATAGCATCTTCTTGCCAGTTTTTGATCTCCTCTTATTGTTCCCACTTTTCCATTGTCCATAGGGTATTTGATGGACAAATAGAGGGTCGACAAGGCCACCTCTAGTGTGTTGAAAGCAGGTCTTCCAATGATAATGTTGTATGAAGTAAATGGGGTTTTTACCACTAGATATCTCACCTTGATAGTTTTGGCGTTCTCCTCTTCCCCGAATGTGGTTAAGAGGGTGGTATATCCCATCACTTCGACCTGTTCGCCGGCGAAGCCTACCAGCGTGCCGCTGTAGGGCAGAAGATGTTCGTCTGACAGTTGCATCGCCTTGAAGGCTTCCCAATACATTATATCCGCCGAGCTTCCCGAGTCAATCAACACTCTTTTCACGTCGAAGTTCAGTATTTGAACTTGGACGACGAGGGGGTCGTCATCATGTGGCATGACCTCCCTTTTGTCTTCTTTTGTGAACGATAAATCAGGAATGGGTGTCACAGAGGTGTGGCCTACAAATTTCTCATTCTGGTCCATTCTTCTCACATAATGCTTTCTGACATTTGAGGATTCTCCTCCTCCTGCAAATCCGCCTGCTATAGTGTTTACAGAGATCCTCTTTCCCTTGCCTGGATCCTCGTCACCAGAGTGATCCTTTACGGGTCCTCGTTGTGTCTTTGAGACGACCACCTTTCCTGCAGCGGCATCGTCCAGGAACTTTCTCAAATGGCCACTCTTTATCAATTCTTCGATCATATCTCTCAACCTGAAGCATTTTTCGGTGTCGTGGCCTCGGCACCTGTGATAAGCGCACCAGGTGTTGGGATTCATGCTTAAGGTGTGCTCCTTGCCTCTTTGTGGTGGTAGTTTTCCTAGTCCTGTTTCCAGGATTTCATCCAGGATATAGACTCTGGCGCGGTTGAGAGGAGTGTATTCCTTCTTGTCCAAGGGTCCTTCCTGGAAGTGTCTTGGTGGCTTATACGGCTTCCTGTGGCGTTCAACGCTATGGTAACTGGGCGTTAGACGCCGTTGATGGTGATAAAATTCACTTTGCCCGTTTCCCTTGTTTACTGGGCCTCTTTCACGGGCGTCTCTCATCCGCTTCTCTGCATTACTCTCTTCACCTTTTATATAGCCTTCTGCTCTCCTCGTCACTTCTTGCATGGATGTCGCCAATTTTTGCGCCAGCGACTCGTTGAAATGACCGGCCTTAAGGCCATGATGAAATGCTGATACGAACATCTCTTAGTTTGGATTGCAAACTTTACTCGTTGACTCACAAAACCTCGCCAGGTATTCACGTAGCGACTCGTTGTGATTTTGACGCATAGCAAATAGGCTGGTGGCTGTGACTTTAACGTGCTTAGCGCCAGCGAATTGTTGGATGAATTTCTGCTGGAAATCTACCCAGTTTTCGATGGAGTTCTTGGGTAAGTTCATATACCATCTCAGGGCGGCATCCTTTAGTGTGCCCGAGAGAAGCTTGCATTTGAGATGATCCTCTGCGCCTATGATGACAGTTTGTGTTCCTACTGCCATCAAGTGTTCCGTGGGATCAGTCTTTCCTTTAAAGGATGAGAGGTGAGGGGTTCTGAAATTGTCTAGCACCTTTGCATCCCACAGGGCTTATGCCAATGGTTGGGATTCGGCAATTTCGTTCTCTTCCTCGTTATCCTCTTTGTTTGCGTTTTCTTTGTCGATTTCAACGACCCTAGCCTGATGGCGTTTCAATTCGCTCACGGCCTCCATCAAGGTCATTGCTCCGGTATGATTTCTCTTCGTCATGATGAGAAGAGAGAATCCTTCTTCGTTTGTTTGAGTGATAGGCTGGGAATCGCTTTACCGCAGCCCCACGGTGGGCGCCAAAATGTTCTGGTAAAAAAGTATGGGGGGTGAGTCCAAGTATATTACAGCATAATAATAATACAAGGATACAATTTTACCAATAAAAATTTGAACCTCTTGCAATGGATTTTTCTTAGAGAGGGATTACATTTTAAAATATCTATGAACCGCCCCACTCCTCTCCATGGAGGTCGTGGATGGTTTCCGCCGCGTCCACCGCGTTACAGGGGTGGTTATGGGCGGTTTCTTTTCTCCACCATGTGTAGATGGTGGTAGTGGGGTGTTTTTGTCTTCCTTCACCGTGCCTGAGTGGGTTTAAGGGACGGTTTCTTGTTGTTTTAATGAGTCAGCCACGTTCCAGAGCGTCGCCCCTCATTTCCATGTCGTCAGCCTTTATCTTTTCCGCCAAATTATCTATTTAAATTGTTTGGATCATTTGTTGGGTCACTTCGTTATTGGGCATATAGAATTTCGCCCGGTACACATATAGATAAATTTTTTATAAAAATTTCATCAATATACAATAAAAGATTGTTATTTGATTTCACAAAAATTAACAAAATGATAAATAAAATCATTTAAATGAAGATGAATTAAGAAAAAAATGACTACTCTAAAACTTGGTTTTCCTTTTTTTTTTTATTTTACCGTAGAGCTAATAAAAATCAAACCTAAAATTCAATACATACAATTCAAACTTTTCATAGCTAAATCAAATTCAAGGGGCTTAACTTTGTTTCCATCTAATATATGGTATATATTAAGAACATCGTTAGCATCAAATAAACATCACCACATCCACATTACCAAAATTTAAAAATGTTGCAAGGTCACCAAGCTTAAAACACACTCCTATTCTAGCACCCCTTAATGGGGACAATACTTAATCTTTACTTAGTACAAAGATAAAATTATTAAACATTTACTAGATAGGTGATTACCACAGGTTGGGGCAGGTGCTCTGCACTCTGTCCCCCAATTTGACATACTTGAATCTGTTAGGGGTGATCGTATTCGAACCAATCCAAAAGTAAAATCGTAAATCGAACCAATTCAAATCGAAAACCGCAAAAACTGCATTTGGTTTGGATGTATTTGGATGACTTTTTTATTGATCCGCAAACCGCAAAACCGCCAACCGCTAAAACCGCAAAAGCCGCGGTTAACCGCTAGAACCGAATTAAGTTTATATTATATTTCAATACCTCGAAAACTCCTTTAAGTTTCTATTATAATCCAATATACATAGTCTAATTATCAAGTCAGTCCACCAAATTAATGAAACTTCAAGTCGTTCTTATTTTTTGTATTGTAATATTACTTTAGTATTGTAATATTATTTTATATCAACAACTTTTATCGATAATGTGATGTTATTTTGGAACTTCAAGCTCTTTTTTGGATATTTAAAATTGTAAGGTGCTATAATGTTATTTTGAATAAACAACTTTTATTGATACTGCAATGTTATTTTGTAACAAGTTCATGTGTGTGTCAAGTGATCATGATAGAAATTTTTTATGTCGTAAACCGCCGCCACCGAACCGATCCTAACCGCGGTTTGGTTTGGTTTGGTTTGGATGACTTTTTAAAATCCAACCGAACCAAACCAAACCGCATGTTTTTTTATCTCGCGGTTAGGATGACTTTTTCGCTCATAACCGAACTAAACCGCACCGCGAACACCCCTAGAATCTGTGCCTGACAACAACAACAACAACAACAACAACAACAACAACAATAATAATAATAATAATAATAATAATAATAATAATAATAATAACAATTTGTCAATAATAATAATAATTTGTAAATAATAATAATAATAATAATAATAATAAATTAATAACATATTTTTTTATCAAAATACTTTTTTAGGTTTTATTAATATTTTGTTTTGTCTCTTTCTATAAAATTATTCAAAGTTGATATTAGTATTTAATTATATAATTTCTAAAAAAAATAATTTTTTTTTTAAGAAGCTAAATTAGCCCACCTAAATTGGTACTGGTGAAAATCGAACCTGAAACCTAAATTAATACCGGTGAGAATCAAACCTAAGACCTAAATTATATTTAATTATATAATTTTTAAAAATATATTTAAAAATAATTGAGAAAGTATAAATTATTATTTTTAATAATGATCACTAATGGCTATTTTATAAATATCAATGTAATAAAAACCGAACCGGACCGGTGGGTCCAGCCGGTTTAACCGTGAACCGGACCAATATCCGGTCCGCTTGACCCAAAAAACCGCAGGTGAAGCAAACCGGGCTAAAAACCCAAAAATCGCTGAAGAACCGGGAAAAGCCGGATGAACCGGCGGTTCAAACAGATTTCCCGGTCAGACCGTATTTTTTCTTTTTCTTATTTTTTTCGGAAAAACAAAAAGGTTGAAACTGTGTTAGTTTTTTATTAGTTCTAATTTCCATTTTAGATGATTTCTCCTTATAGATTAAATAGATGAAATACCATTTTTGTTCAACTTGAGAATTTAATGTTGATGTTAGAAGATCTAATTTGAATCTGAAATAAAATTGAAGAAACAAAACAGACATTGGGAGAAGAAAAAAAGAAGAAAGAATGATAATTCATTTTGCTTGTTTTAAATAGAATTAATATGAAGAGAAGATAGAGAAAAGAAACATATGGGAGAAGAAGAAGGATGATTTGTACAGAGAGTGAGAGATGAAACTAAATGAAGAGGTGGCGGCTGCTATTTGCTTCATTCTATGACTTGTATCATTTTATAGTTATAAATAAATTATAATTTAGGGTTTATGATAGATTGGGCTCATCAAAGGAGCCCATGATGATTAACAATTTGTACAAAAAAGAGTCCATGATGATTTTTATTTATTTATTCTAAATTATTAACTCTTAAATTAAAATATGTAAAATTAATTATAAATAAATGAAAGTGAGAATTGTAAGCGTGGAAGTTTACTTTTTTTTTTCTTAATTACTTCTTATATTTTAATAAGATATATTTTTTTGTATGAGATATTATAATAAAATAATAAAAAATATATATATATTTAATTAAAAACGGTTTAATCCCGGTTGAACCCCGGTCCGACCTTAGAACCTTAAACCCATAAGTACACCGGTTTAATGGCCGGTCCGATTATGATTACCTTGATAAATATAGATGGAATTTGAACTTTTTATCTTCATATTACAATATCAGTAAATTCTTACCACTAATAATAATAATATAATATAATAGAAGTAGTAGTAGTAGTAGTAGTAGAAGAAAACACTTGCAAAAGAAAAAAAAAAGTACTTTGGGGTGAGAGAGGCTCGAACTCTCGACCTCAGGATAACTCAGAAGCTATGAGACCTACGCGCTAGCCAACTGCGCCACCACCCCGTTGTTCAATACTTCACGCCATTTAACTATCTCATCTTTTACAATGATCTCATTTGTTTGCAATAAACGTTGTTGTCTTGTGTCTTGAACAAGACCAACTGTGACTGTGTCTCTGTCTATTTATTTGCAGCTCCTTCCTTCCACCAATCTAAACAACACACAAACGTCAACGCAGTTTACTTTATATTTTCAAACACTTTCTTCTCTCTCTCTCTCTCTCTCTAAGATCTACACTCTCTAACTCCAAGGTAAACTCAACAACACTCTTTTCTTCTGCATTTCAATTCAACTTAGTTTCTATTAATTGCTAGTAATGTTTTGCTTCATGACATAACCCTAGTTAGTATTTCTAGTAATAACCCTTTTTGTCATCAATTAAGTTCTTATTTTACTTGCTTTAGTTTTTAGTTACGGGGTGTTGCTGTTGTCATTGAATTGGATGCTGAGTTTTATGATCAGGTTTTTTGTCATATTATACTTGTTGTTGATTAATTGCTTATTGATGCACGGGTACTCCATTTGAGGGAGAGTACCGGTACCGAGTACGTACCCCGTACCCGTATCGGATACCGGTACCGTACCCGCACCTAGGCAACATATGTAATAAAGTATGCATTTTGTCAACTTTTTATGCTTCCTTTGTTTTTTTGTGGACAGTCAAATGTTAGCTGATGTTAAAGAGTCTCACGTTGGATGAAAGATCGTCAGATGGCGAGAAGATATGTTTATCGGTGGGGCATTTCTTATCCAATGTGGGACTCTTTAACGGTGGGTTATGTTAGTTTCCAGAGTTTGAAGTTTGAACCCTGAACCATCTAGTTGTTTAGTACTTCTCCGATGTCCCTCAGCTCACCAACCGAGCTGCCTTCTTGTGACAATATATATACCTCGTTTGTAACTCAAATTGGGAAAGTTCTTAGAAATTGGTCTACATCATGTGTGTTGATTGTTGGTTTAGGGCCATTAAATTCACCAACAAGTACACCTTTAGTTTTTAGATTACAACTCCACATCTCACTGGACAAGCTTATAGAATTATGTCTATCGAAATGGAACCTATAGTGCTTTGAAACTCAGTCGACCTTTAACAAAATAATAAGATAATGTGAAATTTCAATAGGAGAGTACTATTAATGGCAGATGGCGGATTATGGTGACCAGATGAAAATCCGTTATGCTTAAGATAGTCTATGCTTAAGATTATTTTGTGGCCTTGAGAAAATGTTTCATTTATTACTTCAACAAGTTATTTGACAATACTTTAATGTCACTTTACTACTATTTATTTCAAATATAGTTGGTGGAGCCGTTTTTTATTTTCCTTAATGAGCGTTTATTGTTCAACAAATTAGTGGACACGAAATTCATGTCACTTTAATAGATGTTGTGTTGGAGTTGTTTTACATTTTTGGATGATTGTTTATTGCTCTTAATGAGATTTGATATCTTTCTTCTTTTCATTCTTTTGCACTCTACTGTTTGATGAGATCTGTGATATTGTGTTTTTGGTTTAATAGCATTTCCTTTAAGAATGTTGCGGCACAAGTTTTGAAATGCTCAATGGGTTTGAGAATTTCTTGAACTTTATAAGTACTACTTTTGACATGCATATAGTCGTTATAGGATCTTAATTCTTAACTCACGCCCTCTTGCCTAGACATATGTAGTACAGACAAATTTTGGTGGCCCGATAACAAGTATTATAGGGTAAACTGCGACACCATTTTAGAATTTGAGCTAGACCTAACTCAACCCCAAAAGTGAGGATCCTCAAGCTTTATAAGGACTAGTTTGGCTAAATCTTTAGTCGATATTAGGTCTCAACCCTATCCTTTGGTTTGTTTGTTTTCTTATTTGGAAGAAAAATATGAAAAGGGGTCTACTTAGTTATCTATGATATACATTTGGTCATTTGGATGAATATGCATTTAAATGTATTTATTTACATTCTAATTCTAATAATGCTTCTATGGAAAGGATATGTGGTCGATCAAATATTTATGAACCGCGTCATCGGATATGTAGGCAAAGCATCTCTTATAAACTATGAAGCATAGACATGAACATAGACACGAGACGCAACATAGGCACACCAACAAGAGCACTGTCTAAAATGTAGGATATTGAGACACTTGCATAGATAAATAGGTAGATAAACGATCATATTATTTGAGAGCATATAGTTGTATGGTCAAGTTTATTGTTTTTAGTACAATTTGAAATATTTTGAATGCATTTACAAATTTCAATCAAATTGAAAACTGAGTTAGAGCGTTTCTCTTGTAGGGTTCTCCATTGAACCAAACAAGAGTCTTATCGAAAGTATCTATATTTTGCGATTCCTCTGTGTGATCTTATCATTCATCCAATGAATGTGGCTATCTTCTTCATACTCTCAGTCTAATTATATTTGTATGCCACGGATCAACTGAGATCCTTGTATGGCATGGATTAACTGCGATCCATATCGAGTTCTTAATCAGTAATCCCATTTATTGAGTGAGATAATAGGACCATCCTTATCTAACTTGATTACTGCAGATGCTATCCCTACTCTGAAAATGGAAAGCAAGCAAAGTACCTCGGATACACAAGACAGTTCTACGATGAATTTCATTGATCAAAGAGCACACTCTTCTAAAGGGCATGGCGACCCATTGAATCGACGTATGAAGAATCGAGAGAGACAACGTAGATACAGGGCACGCAAGCGTCAAGAATCTGGAACCACAAACTCTTTTGTTGTAGAGCAGACATCAACAGTGCAAGTAGAGATACAGTCAAACGGGAATCACAACAATTTTGTGACACGCGTATACTGTAATCGAGATTGGAAAAAGGATGCAAGGCAGGCTCATCTTGCGAAGCGTCAAGAGATGAACGGCTCTATTGATCATTCCTTAACACTAACTAATGTACCTGAGGTAACATGCTTAGGCGTCGGGAATAAGTCAGAAACAATGCTAGATAGGGAAATTCAATATGGATCATCTAGCGTTGTTTATAATGAAACGCCTAGGACTGTGCTCTGTCGTAGAGATTGGAAAGCAGAAGCTAGAAGAAAGAAAAGCTAGTGAATTTTTTTCGTTTCTTCTTTTAAAGAGTACTTTTAACAGCCGATTTTCTGTTGTATAATAAAATTTTCCATAGTGTAAAGAATGTTGTAACATGTTACATCATTTGGCTGGCATTGAAGTTATGAACACAGAAAAAAATGTGTTTGTCTCATTTTCTATTTAATCATTTCATACTTTTCATTGTCGACATAGAAACAGCGTACATTGAAAAACCTGTCTAGCCAACTTGTCTATGATCATTGTTTGATATTTGGCACAAAACAAAATCAGGAAATCATCTCAATGGTCTTTATGCCCTTGAATGAATTGCACTTTCTAATATTTTTTGCATCTAAAAAATCTTGATTTGGTTAGGCTAAGTTCATGATTATGCTCAAGAAAAACTCTTCAAACTATAATTGTTCATGATTATAGCTTTACATTGTGCTCTTGCTTAGGATTTGATTTTATAAGATTCTTTGAATTTCTTAGGTACCTTCTTCTTGCATGACTGCATGCTAGAGTAATGTTTTTTTCTTCTCATCATCTCCATTTTTTATGTTCAAATGGTAAGACGTATATGGCATTGATGAGCTATAAATGAAGAGTGGCGGCAAATAGCATAAACGGCGAGGTGTTACTATGAAGCAGAAATATGAGTATGGGGGAGATTTCTATTCTAGCAATCAATAGAGTAAATTGCACATGATTGAATGCTCATGTGCAATTCGTGCACGTTTGTGCCATATAGTTGCATTGAGATTTGGATGGTTAAAGACTTTCCTACAATGCTGCTATATGGGATGAGAGACTGCGTGCACGAACTGCAGGAACACGTTCAATGACGTGCAATTTTCTTTGAATCATAAAGCATCTAAAGTTTCACATATGATATCCCGATGTAGACAAATGAACGATTGATTATAAGTTAAATTAAATTCATAAACTGAACTGTGAAATACAAAGAATCTGAAGGGGAAAAACAAAAAATTGCAAGAGATGTAAATTACAAATGGTAAAAAAAAAAAGCAGCCTCGTAACTTTTATCAATCGAGCGCTTGAAATACCATAATTTATAATGTACATAAACTCTAACCACCACCCCTTTCCCAATTTTTACATTAATTCCCACCATAACCAGAGTTTACACAATTCAGAGAAACAAATATGACAATAATGGTCATATTGATCAATCATCTCAATGGCAAGTCAACATTTGGTCTTGTTGTTCCACCAAATTTTCAAAACTCCAATCTCTTCGCATTCCACTGCTCCTCACCAATTTTGGTTCGGCCCTGCCCGAAAAAGAAATATTTCCAGTGCTATGATTACGGCGATGATTTGCCTTAATCTTAGCTAGAGGCCCGCTTTTGGATATCTCTTTGTTGGGCGATGGCATATTCCCGGACCAAGTTCTATCGACTTTTTTGCTCCTTTCCCTATATTCATTTTCTTTGAATACTTCTCTAAAGGAGTCTGTCCTTTGTAGAACTTGGCTGCAGGTAAGGCAACTGAGACTCATCTTGTTTCTTGTGTCTCAAGTAACCAAACCAAACCTTCCTTTTCCCTATGTTGGTGGATTTGAGGTGGGAAAAAGAAGGTGTTTATATAAATTATGTGGCCGAAGAGGTTGAATTTCAACAAAACCTGATGAGGATGCCAAGGAGGTTTTGAAAAATGAAACTAATCATAACAGCCTGTTTCCATGTTTGGATTTGGGTAATGAATGTCTAATCCGTAAACATAGCTTAACCATTCATTTATTATGTTTATTTATTTTTATAATTGGCTGAACAATTTATTTCTAATTGAAGGAATATGATTAGTTATTAGTTATATAATATATTTTTCTGACCAATAATGACCCATTATACACTCAACATTCTAAAAGGGGCCATTTTGTCAACGGTGACTTTTTAGAAAATATGACTTTTTTTGTTATTTTTTATTTATTTTGTCTTTCACTTTGTATCATACTCGGAAAATCTTAGCCATTTTGATAGTTATTTTCAAGACATTATTTATGGGGGTGTAGTCCAAATTTAAGATATTTTACCGTTGTAACTTTTCTTTTATGTCCAAGTCTCTACAATTGGTCTAGATGTTGCTAAGCTAACCTAAACTTGGGCACTGTTTTTTGTTTTGTAAAGTGTATATAAATAGATATATCATAGATATATATTGGCTTAAATATAATCTTTTTTTTTTCCTACAACATACTTGGTTATTGGCTTAATTGTAGTTTTGATCCCCCTATCATAATTTTTAACTATAAATTAACGATATGATATAATTTAAACGACGTGGTATATGATTCGATGATAAAAAATACCAACATCGATGAAATTGTAAGATTTTGTTTCATAAAGTTGATTTAAAACATGTTGTATCATCATATTTTAGACAAAATATGTGTTAGGGGGACCAAAACTGACGAATTTTAAAATAGAGGGACCAAAACAGCAAAAAGTTAAAAATAGGGGGACCAAAACTGCAATTAAGCCCTTGGTTATTTTATTTGGTCCTTATACTTTATTTATTTTAAATAATTCTAACACTTTTTCATTTTCTTTTTTAAAATCAGTTGTTATCATATTGTCAAAAAAGGAAAAATTCCAAATTCCATCACTCCCGGTGGTAGTGGCCTTCAGCAGAGAAAATTTTAGGTGAATTCGAACGTAACATCACACTCTTAGAATCAACCAATCAAAAAAATTTAAATAATTAACTAATTAATAAAATAGAAAAAAGATACACTTTTCCCCCAAAAAAAACACAAAGAACGCAAAACAAAAAGCAATTTTTGGAGATAGTTCGTTCCCACGCATTTACTTGTTTCATCTTCCTCTTCTTGATCAACCATTCTACTTTAGTTTCATAACCATTGTAGCAGGTGTTTTAACAACCCCCACATTTTCCTTATCGACCACTAAATCAGTTACTCTCTCAGAGCTCCTTGGAGGCATCTTTAACAAGAGAAACCCAGTTTATTTCATCTCAATACGTGTTGTCATAGTTTTAAGTCACCAAAATAAAAGAAATTATGATTGAAAATTTTACATTGTTACTAAATTTAAAGTTAAATAGATATTTTAAATTTAAATAGATATTATTGTAAAAAAAAAAATTAAATAGATATTGTAAATTTATTTAGACTAACTTTCAATAAGAACTCGCCATTTTACCATGCAAACAATTTAAAAATACACTTTTTTTTACTAAAAATATAGATATTAATTCATTCAAATTGTGTTGGAGTACATCTATGCAATACAAATTTAATTTCCCTAAAATAAAAGGGATAAATCTGCGAATAAACTCACAGTATTCGTGTTAATAACATAAAACGGAAAATTACATATGCCTACAATACAAGTATGACTATATTGAAGTGTTCGGAATATCTATGCCTTCGTATCTGTACACAAAAGTCGTCGATATTGATTGGATCTGCACTAGATCGAAATTAATCCTTCAACCTGAAACAAATGAACACCGCACAAAGACAGAACAACAAATACTCCGCACAAAGACGAGACAACAAATACTCTGCGCAAAGACGGAACAACACAATACTCCGCATAAAGGCTGGACAAAAAACAAACAAATATGTAAAAATCACACTTATTTATTATAACGAGTAAGAAAAAACAATTTGGAGGAGAGATTTTAAACCAAAATTGACCTTAAATCATTTTTCTCCGATAAACTAAAAAGAGAAAAAGTAATGTTAAATGAGGAGAAAAAGAAAAATAGGAAAAGAAACAGTTATTTAAAAATATACTTAAACTTGCGAATTGACGTGAAAGGATGGTGAACTTTCATTACATGTTGACGCCAAATTTACACAACAATGTATGTTTTTAAAGTTTATAAATTTATGGGTCATGCTAACCGGTGTCCCCGGGGCACTGGTTAAGGTAACTAAAAGAAATAAGTTTTACATTGAAAACAGGGTCAATTCTGACTATTCGGAGGCCTGGTTCAAATATTAAAAATGGATTCTTAATAAAAAATTGAAAAAAATTTATTCTCTATTTAAATCATTATTTTTTTTATTTGATTGGAAATTTTTCACCAAACATATGATATTTTATAAACATTAGTAGTATTTAATCATTATTATAGGATCTCAAAATTAATCTATCGAATACATATAATATTTTATAAAAACTAACAATATATAACTATTAATATAGGACCTCAAAATTTTGAGTTAAGGCCTCTAAAATTTTGAGGCCCGATGCCGTCGCACTTGTTGCACCCCCATAGGGGCCGGCCATGATTGAAAAATATATTTTTTAAACTTTTAAAAAGAAGATTGCACAAGTCCCAATACTTTTTTACTTTATTTAGTTCCTTAACTAGTGCCCTTAGCATTTGGCCCCTTCTAGGGTGGGAGAGTGAGATAGGTCTCCCACCGTAGGCAAATTATATGAAGCGTTGGATGAAAAATGTTATGATACATTGTCCGTAGGATATACATTTTTTTCTCTCTCTTCCCATTCTTCCTTCTTCACTCTTTTTCTTTCTCTTTCTTGCTGCTGCAGCAACAACTCTAACATATTCATTGATTTTAAACAAACTTTAAGTGGATAAGTGATTAAATATTTAACCTTGTTTAATTAAAATTGCATATTTCACTTTCTTGTTTGTAAATGAGTTTTAGATCTACAAATTACCAACAAAAGAATAAGGGTATTGGATATGAAGCTCATCTACATGTTCATTGTTTCCAAAAGACTTCATATTATTAGATATGGAGTATTGAATAAGGGTATTGGATATGGAGTCTAGAATTTTTCCTTTTATGATGAGCTTATTCCAAAATCATGAAAAAGACAAAAAAGAAGTTATAATATTTTCTTAGACAATTATAGTAAACACATTAACATATAAGTGAAGGTAATAGCATGATTGATGATGACCAGAGGATGATTGAGATTGTGAAGGTAACAGTAGAATGACACTTTGCCTCACAGTAGAATGACACTTTGCCTCATGTTTAGGGACAGAAATATGATGGAATTCCCTTCTCTTTATCTTCACAATTCATGTTTCTTTCTAAGGCATTGTTCATAGTGTTCTTGCTATTGTATTCCATGGATTACTTCTCTGTATAATAAGGAATTATTTTATAAAAATTATTTCACATAAAAATCTCAAGTTTTGTTGTTTCCGGTGAACATTTTGCTGCAAATATTAGAGAGAAAATAAATGATATATCAGAGGAGAGATGATAAAAAAAAAATTAAAAAAAAAAAAGAATGAACCAAAAAATCATTTTGTGTTGTTGGTGTATGATAAGAATTATAGGACTTCATTATCTAATGGTTAAAAATGATTTCTCTAACTCTCCCATGGTGGGAGACCTATCCTACTCTCCCACCCTAGACTTGGCCTTAGCATTTTCCTAAATTTATATATTGATGTTTAAGAGATTCATTTTTTCTCCGAAATTCTAAGTTCACAAAGTGTTACCTTCTTAAACTCAAATGTAAAAAATAAAATGATGGGAACTTTATTTTATCTAGAACTAATACACATTATATCTAATAATTTTATATATTGATATGTCAAGCCAACAATTAAACTAAATAAAATTAACCATAATAGAATAGCACCAGAAACCTTAATTTATACAAAGGATTGAAAATCTATGAATTTCGGATACGTGACACGATATCAATAAGGCGATATGAGAAATTTTTTGAAATTCTCGATACGATACAATCGTGATACACTATTTAAAAATTAAATTTTAAATTAAATATATAACATAACTAAAATCAATAATGATAATAAATTAACTTTCAAATTACTCAAAATAATCAAACAAATGACAATTGCATATCTTAGGTTAAGTACTATATAAAAAGACATAATTAGTACTATCCAAAAACACATCTTAGTACTATCCCAAAAGACATAGCTAATTATCCATAAAGAACATGATACTTTAACATTTACTACTTAAGAGGAAACACAAATTGTATTCGTCTCCTCTCCTCCATTTTCATCATCAAAGAACATTAATTTCCCAATACTTCTTTGATACGCGTATCAGAGAAGTATCTGACACATATCAGTCATTTTTTTTAAAAAAAATAATATAAATTGTCCGATACTTCTACAATACGAGTATCAGAAGGTATCAGACACGTATCGACATTGGATACATGTCAAACACGATATTTGGCCATTTTTGAAGTATCGATGCTTCATAGTTGAAATCATGGTCTATCTCGATAATAACTAGTCCTTCCTTGACAAATGATTATTGAAAGGAAATTATTATTTGCACATCTTATTTTTTTTACTATTTTTGTCATACAAAGTGCCTTCAATTTATTTTTTTGTCAAGTAGTGTAGTAGTTAAAATTTCACCTTTTTAAGGTAAAATAGTGGTAGTACTAAAATTCGAACTCCGACCACTGCTTTTACATGCAATATTTCTATCAACCAACTGAATTACGTTCAAGAAAACAAATACCTTTAAAATTTACCTTCTTTATTTTTCAATCATCCATGGCTCTCTTAAAAAGTGAAATTATACTTATGGGGTACAAATAAGATATTACTTACTAAAATGGGCCCAACTAGTAGGTAGATATAATCAGCCCGCCAAAACAAAACGGTTTGTCCCCTCACCCCACAAATTTTCAAAATTCTCAAACCTTCATCATTTTTTTAAGTTACTACGTATATTAAATTTTTGCTACTCACACCCCAAAAATTTTTAGTTATACCTAAATTTTATAAAAATTTAATCATAATATCAAAATTGTTTTTCTTTATACAGTTTTCATTTTTCGTTCTATTTTTAATGTTTTTGTTTCACCGTTCTGTCTTATAAACCACATTAATGCGTTCTCTCTTCCATACTCCAATTGCTTCTCATTAATTTTAATTAAAAATTGAATTTGATGATATTTTATTAAGACTTTAGAGCATCTCCAATAAGGGTATCAATTAGAATATCATAGACTAATGATCCGTACCTTAATTTTTTTATCATTGGAGTTCCACGACGTGGCATAGATGTATCAAAATTGATGATACTGGTATCTTATTTAAGGTATCGTATCATCAATTTAATATTAATTTCTATTTGTATATCAAATTAAATAAAATTAATGACTTGTTAATAATCTATGATACTTATAGTAGTATCACTATTGAAGCAAAACATGTATGAGTTGCATAAATATTATATAACATTGTAGGAACCACTTTTTAATAATATATGATACCCAAAGTGGTATCATCATTGGAGATGCTCTTACTGCATATGTTACAATTTATACTCATTTAATTCTATGGCATTCTCTGTTTATGTTTTCTTGTAGGATTACATAGTTTAGAATGCCTAATGTAAATTCAGTTACATAATCATATGTAAACCGAGTTTACACGTACATTGAGGGGTTTACGTTAATTGTAGTTTACCTACACTTACATAAACTCATATAAATTGAGTTTACACTTACATTGAGCGGTTTACGGGGTTTACGTGAATTGTTAGTTTACGTACACATTAAAATGTTATGTAAACTAAGTTTACATACGTGTTGTAAACCGAGTTTACACGCAAGGTTATGTAAACTGAGTTTACATATGTCTACATAAGTTGTGTAAACTAATTTTACATAAGTTAACGGCAAAGATGAATTGAAGCAAGAAATGCGCACAAGGGTTTTGGATGCAATAAAAATTTAATTTATTTTAAGGATATTTTGGTCAATTTAGGGTATAACCAGTTTATTTGGGGTGTGAGTAGCAAAAATTCGTATATTATTGGCATAAAGTTTCAACCATCATTTAACAATGATTAATCGCAATGGAAGAATTAATAAAATGCACAAGATGATACCTCTACTTTCAACCCATTTTTCCCTATACACACAACAAATTGCTTGAGTGGGCCTAAATTCCTTACTAATAGGATAAATTCAATTTGAGTTTTACGGATTTAAAAAATATATTTTGTAAAACTTAAATTCAAATTTTAAGTAATAATGAAATAAATAAGTTATTCCTATAAAACTCAAATTTACTGGACAATTTTACTTTCTATTTTATAAGGGGGACAAACTTACATTTGAGGAGTGGTAAAAGTTTAATCTTGTAATTGAAAATACTTAGTTCGAATTCTACTCAAATTTACGGAACAAAAGAAGGAAAATTCTAACATGGACCACTTCTTCAAGTGGTTCATGGTGGACCATTCATGAAAAACCCTATAACGAATACGAATTTTACAAAATCCACCGTTGGATTGAAAGTTTATATCATATAGATCATCTATAGAAAATTTTAGAAAAATTGAAAATCATTTGATATGTTATTGAGATCCATTAAGATTAACGGTTTATTAAATACTGTAAATCTTGATAAATCCCAATAAAATATCAAATGATTTTCAATTTTTAAAATTTTTTTTATGGATGCTCTATATGATATAAACTTTCAATCTACCAATAAATTTTGTAAAATTTGTATTCGGTAGATCACTTGTCCACGGTGGACCACTTGTGAAGGTGGTCCACCGTAGCATTAGCCACAAAAGAATCGTGTAGATTTTGAAGTTGAGTTTTATGGAGTTCTTAAATGCTCATTTGAATTTTAAGAAAATTGGTTAAACTTTTTTAAAAGTTTTTTTTTTTTGCTGCAATTTATCAAAACGAGCAATCACCAAGTCGTCTCCGAATTTAGATCATTTTTTTCTCAAGTTATCTCTTCATTTTTCTTAATCAAATGGTTGATAAATCACTAAGAGCAAAAAATAATTTAGAGAGAGAGAGAGAGAGAGAGATCAATGAATAGATTACTACCACGTGATCAACACAAGAGTTTTTTTTTTAGGATCCAAATCGATCGTCTATTCCTCCAACAAATCAAACCCGGTACCATCAACTGTCAATTTATCAAAATCAAGCAACTGCCAATTACACACTCTTCTATTAAAGAATGACAATAGCAATGATTAAATTTCGAATTAAATAAGCATGCATGTTAGTAAAAACCAATAGTTAAACAAAAAAAATTTACGCGTTAAATTAACTTTTTTTAATAATTTTTTTTTGCAAATCTCTTTTTTTTACTATATTATTTGTATACAATTTTCACTGTTGTTGCAGTAATTAATTTTCGTCGGAGAACAAGTTCGACACACAATTAAGGTAACAATGCAAACCATACGATGGACACATCATGATTACAAGCAATCATAGCTTAGCAAGGACGCGTGGATCATCTGACATTGCCGCCCCGCCATCAGACAATGCCAGTCACAATTACAGATTTACAAGGGCAGAAGAATATTTTAGGTCTTTACAACGAGGTACAACCACCAACAAAAGCCATATATATCATCAGCCAAAGCCTTATCATAGCGACTTTCATCATCTTATTATCGGATCTCGGATTTGAAGAGATTCACCAGCCAAATTTTCTCCACACATAATAGTTATGATCGAACTTCCAACCACTTACTTAAAAAATTTAAATTCCTTATTAAACCAACCATAGATTGATCCAAATCCATTGTTGGTTTATTGCAAACCTCATAATTAAACTCAAGTATTATTAAATAAATAAATCAAGGCTCACTAATAATGCTATATATAAATCCAACATTTTTTCCTGCTTATCAAAAGAAAACATTTCCTACGTGATATATTATAGCATTTTAGTGGACATGTCATACACAAACATGTTCTACATACACATCTACACCACACAACACAACACTATGATAGTAATTATTTGTAATTTGTATGATTGATAGGGCAAAATAATATATTGAAATAGTGAAATTCGATTGAAACATAAAATCAATGTATACAAAATTCAATTTTTAATTAGCTGTATGAAAGAAAAGTTTCATGAACAACTTATTTAACAGCTGATTCCAAAATCATTATTTACGGTATCTTAGTACTTGTTTATGACTAAATTAAATAAATAGAGATCACTTAACCGTGTAAGAAAAAGACAAGAACATATACCAATCATTTTCATTGGGTGTAATTGGCCCTTATTGTACAATCTTTATATCTCTATTATATGAACAAGTTGCTATCATCTCATCAGATGTCCACAACTTTCTATTATAGTAATAAATAAATTTATCTTGACGTGGATTAATTGCTTTAGTTGCTTTCAAAGGTAGGGTTTAATAAAATGCTACGGCTTACAAAGAAGTGGTATAAATTTAATTTGAATCTAAATTCAGTGTAGTCACTATTCATGGCCGGTCCCGACAATTTAGAAGCATTGAACAAAATATTAAAAAAGATTGAGACACGATAAATTTTTCTTTTGATGTTATTTTTTTAAAACATGTACCTAGCCACTTTAAATTTGAACAACAAAAATAAATAAATAAATATTAAGATATATTTTTTTAATTATTTTGAATCATATTTTTTTAAAGAGACTTACTATCACATAATATTATTTTTGAAGCCCCTAAAAATTGGAGGTCCGGTGTGCTAGGGCACCTTGCACCCCCTCAAGGCCACCTCTGTCCCTATTGTATATTGTATGTAGACCTATAGTGCTATTATTAAGGAATTTGTCATCGTTCAATTAAAATCGAACAATTTCTTTTATAAAAAAAAGACGATCGCATTTAATTTTAAATTGTTCGATTTTAACTGTGCATATGACTGCACGCAATCTGTAAGTGCAAACCCACTCTCATAGAAATCCTATCATAAACTTGGTGGTCCATTTCTTTAATTGAAGATAAATTTCAGCCTAAAATGTAACAATAATTCAATGAAAGTAATTTTAACGTGATGGACAATTTCACGTGATTATATTAGCTGTTTGGTTTTTTACACAAAAAAAAAAAAAAAAAAAAACGAATGAAAATTGATTTTTTTTCTTCTATAAATAGATTGACATGACAAACACTACTTAAAATTTTACATACATATGGAGAAATTCTAGTTTTAAACCCGAGTAACAGAGATAAAATGTTCAATTTTATAATTTCAGCACATCAATTTAACTAGACCTCATAAACAGTAAAGTAGATGTATGTTTGGGATTTGGATTCTATGCAGTTGACTGCATGCAGTCAGTGAATCTGAGTTATTTGATTAAGATCAGACGGTTCAGATTTTAAAATTAATTTTAATTATAAAATTTGATCAGAAAATTTAGACTGTTTGATCTTGATCAGACGGTTTATATATTACCGACTGCACTACAGTCAATTTTTCCTCACTGCACTGAAACCAAATCCGTATGTTTGGTTTAATTAGTATAGATATTGAACACCTGCATAGCCATGTTTAGGAATTTTGGGACCTTAGCCCAAATTTTTAAAAATTAATTCTGACTACAATTATTTACTATATTAGTGTTATATACTTATTTTAATTCTTTTTAAGGGTCACTTTTGACCACCGAACACTATTTATATAATTTATTTTGATAATAAATTTTTATTAATTTATAAAAATAAATGTCAGCAGATAAAATATTATTTAATTTGTCTTAACAAATATTTTCAAAATATAAAATTCTCATAATTTCTTGTAATAGATAATTAAAGATATTAGTGATTAAAATTATGCATTGACATGTGTGCAGTGTTCAATATTAATCAGATAGTTCATCTTCTAATTTAATGCGTTTTGACCTATTTTGTCATTTGAAATCTAAATAATCCGATCTTCGAATAGTTCACCTTCTACTTTATGTATTTTGACATATTTTTTAATTTGAAATATAAATAATCCGTTTTTAATCGAATAGAGGAAACCACATAACTTTTTTGGCTATTGGATCCTCAACTCTTTTGTGGTTAGAGATTCACAGTTCACTCAATTTTGTAAAAAAAAAAAAAAAAAAAAAAAAATTCACTCATTTATGGTATGTTTGGATGAGAAGAGAAATTGAATAGAGAGAGAGTGAGAAAAGAAAGAAATAAAAAAGAAATAGAGTAGATTTGAGTTATTGTTTGGTATAAAAGAAAGAAAAGAGACACAAAGAAGAGAGAAATAAGATAATTTTATGAAATGTCAAAAATAACCTTGACTAAATAAATGTTCAAATTATTAATTAAAAATCACCTTGTCAATTGTAAATAAATACCGTAAAAAGGAAAATATAAATAATTATACTCTACTTACCAACATACACAACTATACAAGTTTGACATTAAAAAAAATAAAAAACAAAGTATACAAGTACACTGTAGCACTAGCAAGACACACATTGATGGGAGTGGCCAACGTGAATAAACAAAGGGGTATAAATGGAATGGCACATCCTTTGCAACTTTCTTCGCTGATGTGCGAAGAAATTAAAAAGTAGTAGGACCCACCATAATCCTGTCTTTCTCTCATGTTTCTTTGATACTCCAAACACAAGAAATTGGTACTTTCTCTTGTAACTCTCTCGTCTCTTTCTCTCTCTTTTCAAACTCTCTTAAACCAAACAAGCCATTAGGGAGTCCATTAGAGATTTTAACACATTCACGAAGTCAAAATATGATAATTGTATTTAAGTAAGATGGAATGATCCATCCATAGTATTGTAATTTTATCTTAAATGTCACACTAATGAAATCTTTGATATGTGAAGCAATAGAATGGCAACCATAACAAGATGATTAAGCAATAATAATAAACACAATGATAGAGACGATAAAGGAGAACACACGCGATATTTGTTTATTCAGTTTGGTTAAAACAACATACTCTGGAGGAGAGAGTAGCTCTCCGTTCCACTAGAACCAAATAAATAACTTTACAAGAAATCTCAATTGGGTTACAAGAATTATCACCTAATTCTACTCAACACATGAATCTTTTCCCTTGGCCAAGAGACTCAATTTTATGTCTGCTCAAGGTGATCCCACAAGATGTTCACAAAAACAATATGTCCAAACCCCTAAGATTATACAAAGAGACAATGTTCTCTCTAAAACCATAGCCTTGTATAGTGGCAAACATCAATTCCCTACATCATGTCGCTCTCTTATTTTTCTATGAATACATCACTTCCTATTTGTAGGAAAATATATACATAAATAATAAAAATAAACCTAATTTAAAATAAAACAAAATCCAAATCTTAAAATAAAATAAAATAAAGTATTTTATGTTTCCGCGTTGCGCCCTGCGCAGGTGCCCGTGACCAAACCTGACAACGGGAACAAACTTGCTCCCCATGCAGATGTGGCTGCGCCTAGCGCAAGCCACAACTCCTGATTGCAAAATTCTAACATCTATGTGACTGAGTTTTCAAGACATATACTCAACACATAGCACTCAACTTTCATATTTAAGATTATATAATTAATTAAAATTTATACTTGAACGCAAAAAATCTGAATTCTGGATATATATTTAAGATTTCTTTGTTGCTTGGCAGTGCCATTTACTCTTCTATGATGATCCTGACAGAATAGTAATTTATCGTCTAAATAGTGGGAACAATATGTTTATTTTGGTACTATTATGTACTCAAAATTTGATGATGGAGATCGCTTATCTCTTAAAACATCTATCGATAGCTACGTCTATCTACTTCCCATTCTTTGCTCCATCATCACATATTTGTTCATTTTTGTTTTATACTGTATGTTGTACATCTTGTGTCAAAAAGAAATTTATTTTCCCTTGTCCAAATACAGATCACTTTTATGAATAATTTACCGAAGATCAATGCTTAAAAACATTTAAAACTCTAACATAACTTATGTCGTTTTTAAATGTAGATGTTAATTATTTAGATTTAAATTCTCTCCGATTTGTCCTCATGAGCCTAGCACAATTGGTAAATGACATTGTACATTTGTGCAGGGACCGAGGTTCGAACTGGTATGCTCACTTATTCATCTTTAAGGGGTGAATTTCTAACCGCTAGACTACTTGATCAAAAAAATAAAATAAATTCTCTCCGATTTAAAATGTTTGGGGAAATCACCATTTTGATCCCTGAAAGTGTAAATCGCTGTCATATTGGTCCTTGAATGTATTGAAATTGCAAATAGGTCCATAGTATCTCATTTTATAGTAATTTTTTGGACTAAATTGACCAACAAGAAACACATTCGAGGACTAAATTGACTACTTAAAACTTATTCGAGGACCAAAATGACTAATAAAAAAGACATTTGTGGATCTGTTTGCAATTTTAATACATTCAGGAACTAATGTGACAGCGAGTTACACATTCAAGGACTAAAATGACTATTTGCCCTTTCATTGGATTTGGATCATCTCCAATTTTCTCTCCAATGTAATCATAACCATTCATTTATTTATTTTTTCTATCTTCTTAAGTATTATTTTATTCTTTATAATTTAACAATCATTGAATTAAAAAAAAAAAAAAAACATTAAAGAGAAAATTGAAGGGCATCTAAATCCGTTTTCATTAGCTAAGTTAGTCTCTTTTTTTAACGTTTAAGACCAAAAGTTTTAGATGAATCAACATTGTATAATGGTCCAACATAGACCTCGTTAATTATTATATTTAGTTTAAACTGTTTGATCTTTTTGTCAAAAATATAACCGTTAAATCTCGCTAGCCTACTAAATTTAATGGTGAACCATTACCGACTAATTATTTTTCCTTTTTTTTTCATCTTCTTCCTTTCTCTTCTTCTTTATCTTCATCATTTGCCTTCATAACATCTCTGACGTTTATAATCAGGACAGGAGTATATAGATTAATTTTACCAGCTCCAATTCCTTAGCAATTAAACTTTGTTTTCTCAACCCAAAAAAAAAAATTTGTTAAAAAAATAAATAAATAAAACATCTCATGATAATTGTATAAAAAACTAATTACCCCTCAATACTTAAAAAATTTGTCTTCATTTTAAATTTCTACAAAGAATGTATTTTTAAAACACTAGAAATAATGTTTTCACATTTTCAAAATTTTTAAGCTAAAATAGATCTATTTTAAAAAAAACAAGGTAAAAGAAAATAATACATGTTCTCTTATATTTATTTATTGAAACAAAAATAAATAAAAAAACATGAAAAATAAACAAAACCTAAGCTACAACATTTCATTTATCATATTTCTTTCATCTGGCGGGTATGACCGTATGAGTATGATCATGATGCATCCAGGGTGTTTGTTTGGTCAATGCTGGATGCAAAATTTAGGCTTGAACTACACCCTTCTATTCTATAATTGTGTTCATACACAAAGCTGGCATTTAAAAGCTTTCAACATCTAATGACTTTTTTAGGAATTAAAATGAGAAAGTGGATTTCTTAACTCACCCCTAATTTAAGCAAAGGGTCCAATCATTCTCACTTAATGTAATTACAAATTTGTAGCCTTATTACTCATTAATACTATACACCCACATGGGAGAAAGAAACAATCAAACAAACCAATAGCACAGTAAAAAAAAAAAAAAAAAACCTTCATTAGTTATGGCATTATTGTTATCATCCTTTTTTGAGATAAGTACTATATATAATTAATCATATTAATTAATCCAATTAGTTAATTCCGTAGTTATAATACCTACGGCAGAATGGTATGATACATGAACTAGATGCAAATATAGTAGCAGTACTTATAATGACCAAGACAACGTCCAAGATTATAATATATTTAAAAGTTTTATCATTACGTGCTCATAATTTTTGTCCAAATCTCTTTAAATCTATAATAATGTTTAATTTCCACTTGTAAAGTTGTATAGATAATAAAGTAGGTATATACATACAAAGATAACTTACATTTATAACAATTTAACATAGGAGTAGATAAAGTTTGGTAAATTCACCAAAACCAGAAATCTGTTACCTGTTATTTTTCTGTTACCCGTTATTTTCAATGGAGCTTAAAAAAGAAAGAACACCCTTTAACCCTTTTGGGTCTTTTTCCAATGGAAGAATGCTAGCTCTAGCAATGATTAATTCATACCATAAACACGTATATATACAAGTCATAGCCTCTTACACAAACAAGTTTTAACTACACACTTATATTCAATTCAATAGTCAAAACCCTGTTTTGTTTTTTCACCTTAATCTTACTATGCATATTTCAGAAGACATTTTCATTGTCAAAGTTGGTATTTGGTATTGGTAGGGTCATAACTTTACTAGTTAGCAATAGTACCTCGAGAAAAATAAGCAAAAGGTTTAATAAATATATTAAAAATAAATAAAAACTTCAAACGTAGCAAATCAAACACGTAGATACAAAAGGAACCAATCACCACCAAAAGAGAACATTAAGTATTTTCTGTTGATAAGCATTTCTCACATGGCTCATAAACAAATTATGTCACAAAGTAGGGTCAAGTACATAGATCAAAATGATATAATAATGTTATGTTGTGTATCAAACTTCATCACATAGCAAAAAAAAACAACTTTTACTATGATGGATCAAACAGTTAGTACAAGACAGAGATTCAAAAACATGTTTTCTACAATGAGTAGCCAACAATACAGTCCTATAAGGAGGTACAAAGTGCAATTACATACATATGGAGAACAGAAAAAATCCCAGAAATGAATCTAACACACTCACATGACATAACTAACTGTCACAACTTAATCACTGATAAAGCTGAAGAATAATAATATTCAGAATTTTCACCATGTTACCCATTTATGAGAATTATACAACAACATCTATATACACACACTCTTGGCACGCATGCACAATCTTACGGAGAAATTACACTTAGTTTTTACTTACTTCATCAACGCTAGCTCTAGTTCTAGTACTCCATCTCCATACAAATTCCCAAATGAAATTACCTCAAAAATCAATACTAAGCTACCAAAAACAAAGTCACTTCTAGTTTACAGAGATAGTTACCGGCAATCCGTAAAATATCCCAGAGCCCCAAAATTATGGAGGAATGAGAAATTCACATACATAACATTCCCAATTAATTTCACATTGCAGCAATTTGCAGACTTTATTGAACATCCCCGACTTTAGAGGACAATGCTGCCCGAAGCTGCTCCTGGGTGTAAAAACGACTCCCCATCTTCACGGTTGCTTGTTGTATCATCAAATCATTCACCACGGAAACACTCGCGTGGTGCACTTCTAGGTCAAGCTCCATCAACGCCGCCATCAACTTTGCTGCAGGGTGGTTTTTCTTACTGCATTGGACCCTTATCATTGCATCCCAACCTATAATCTTCACGTCAATATCTAAATCGATTAAAGCTTGATTGGAAGAGGGTTTATCGGGTACTTGCTGTTGTTGTTGTTGTTGAGGTTGAGGCGGTGGATGAGACGAGTTTTCATTGACTTTCTGAAGCTCATTCTTCACTGCATCAAGTTGCTTTTCCAATTCATCTTTATCAAATTCAGTTTTCACAAGCTTTGTTTTCAGCTCAGTAATGTAAGATATAGCATCACCCAAAAGTGAAGCTTTATCCATCTTTGAAACATTAGGAACAACTGCACGAAGAGCATAGAATCTCTGATTCAGCTTCTCTCTTCGTTGTCTCTCAGCTTCAACATGATTCAACGGTTCCTCTCTTCCATTCGCCGGTTTCCTCCCTCTCTTCCTCGGCTTCTTCTCCGGCTCCACCACACGACTACTATCCACCTCCTTCACCACCGAAGCTTCCAGATCCGAATGGTCCGACTCACCACCACCAGTACCACTAGAGAATTTCAAATTCACCGGCGGAACAATTACACCAGAAGTAAAAGATAGCATTCCATCATCATTATTACTTCCTCTCGAATTCGGAGACCTCCTCTTCCCATTTCCATTCCCATTCTCCTCAGCACCCAAAACCAACTGTGATTGACCAGAGAAAAAATTCGAATTCGAATTTCCATTATTAGCAACATAAGAACTCTTTTTACTCTCACCACCAAAACTCAAAATCTCACCAGACTCCGGCTTCAATGAACGCTGCTGACTATTACTCCCACCGTACTCCGAATGATTCATTTCCTTAGTAAACAATCCTTGTTGATTATTCTGCTTACTAGAAACAACATGAACAACACTAGGAACTTCTGTTAAAGTACTCGAACCATGAGTTTCAAATTGAATCGTCTTCGTCACACTCACACTCAAATTCTGATTATTGTGACTTGGAATTGAAATTGAAGTGTTTGCTGTTGTAGTTGTTGTTGCAGCAAGAGAATTATTATCAACAGAATCTCTAGTTTCAGGATCATTAAGCCAAATTGAAGAAGGATCATTTTCACCTTGATGAGTAATTACAGTAGAATTACTACCTAATTGCCAAGAAGATCCAAAATCAAAATTATTATTAAAATTAAACAACATCTTAACTTTATTCATCAGATCGTTATTCTGATAAATCAATTCAGTAGATCCAAGCTCTAAAACACCGTTCGCCAACGGTATACACGTCAGCGTCTGTAAACCATGTTCATGACCTTGTCTCGCCCTCTCGCAAACCGAGAGGGCGAGATTCTCACCTCCGACTAACCAAACCGGAGTTGAATTAAAATAAGCTTGTCCAGGAATTCCACTTCCGTTAACAAAAGATTGAGTCATAGAAACTAAAAAGAACCACTCCGTATCGGTTACTTCTTCATCGACGGAAGATTCTTCCGGTACAGGATTACCGGAGATTAAAGAATTAAGTTCTCGGAGAACTTTTCTACGGTGTTCTTGTTCAGCAGGTGAAGAAGCTTTAGATTTTGATTTTGATTTGTCTTCTTCGCCTTTGTAATAACCGTCGCCCCAACCGAGAAGAGAAGAGCCGGAATACTCGTAGGAAGGTTGCCAGAAGATAGCGTAAGTCCAGATTTCAGAAGAGCCTTCGATTAAAGCTTGGAGACGTTGTTGGAGTGTGTCTTGGTTGAAACCGGTGAAGGTTTGTGGTGGTTGTGACGACGGCGGTGGTTGTGATGGCCATAAAGTGGATAAATCGGAGGAGGTCATGAAAGCCTCCATTACTGATGAGTTGTCGTCGGTCCAAGGATTCATAAATTTTTTTTTTTATTTTTATTTTGGTTAATTTAGGGGTAAATTAGGGAAAGAAAAGAGAAGGGAAAGTTAGGAAGAAGAGACCGTGTGGTGCTGATAATGGATTGGGGGAGAGAGGGAGAATGGGACGAATGAGAGAGGAGAGAGGATGATTTGGGTTTGGATTTAATTTGGGGTGAATTTAGGTTGAATTTGAGACTGATTGATTATGAGGCTTTCATTAATTATTTGCTGAAAAAACATAGGGCTACGTAATCTATACAATATCTAGTTTTTGTATTAACCAACAATCTAAGGGCATTATAAAGTTGTTCACAAATTTAAGCTCAATTGGTAGGACATTGTATAATATATTTAGGGGTTGAGATTCGAACCTCGATCATCCTATTTATTCATCTTAAGAGTAAAATATCTAGCTATTAGGCTATTTAATCAAAAAAAATTGTTCACAAATTCAAGCTTTAGAAATTTTAAAATTGTTAATGTTTGACGTTATGATGAACATTTAAACTTTGGTCCCTCCCTCTATGTGAGTTTACACAAAAAGCATCCACAAAGCTACTCATTTTTTAGTATTTAATTGAATTGAATATGCAAAGTTGGTTCCGAGATTTTGGAGGCCCGGAACAAATAATAAAAATGAATCCTAATAATTTTATTGTTTTTACAAAGAACGTCATTTATCAACGATATAAAAAATAATCACTTATCCATCTAATTGTCTTTAAAAAAATCATTTATCGGTGTAACTAACATAAAAAAATGTCATTCCACAATATTGAAATTGAACCGATAAAATTAAGAGAAAAAATTGAACCGATAAAATTAAGAGATAATTGATAAATTAAAAAAACATTTTCACAACAAATAAAATAAATAATCTTTCTTGTAAAAACAAATAATAAAATCTACTTCTTTTAAATAAATAAAAAAAAGTAATGAAGTTATAGTGATTTTATTTTATTTAGGCTTAAATGCACTTTTGGTCCCCCTATTTTGATATTTTTGAACTTTTTGTCCCCCTATTTTAAAATTCAACTTTTTGGTCCCCTAATTATTAAAATCAACATATTTTTTGGTCCCCCTCCTATTTGAATGGGGTGTCACTTAGGTGGCATCAATAAATTGGACACTTGTTTTTCATGTAATTATTATTTAAATTAATATTATTATTTATTTTCTTAATAAATTAAAATATTAAACCGAAAACCCAAAAAAAAGGCTGAAAAATCGAAAATCGACCAAAAATCCAAAAATCCTAAAATCAGCTGAAAAACCAAAAATCGGCCGAAAATCCAAAAATCACTTGAAACCCAAAAAATCGGCCGAAAATCCAAAAAGCGGACGAAAAACTAAAAATCGGCTGAAAACCCAATAAAAAACCCGAAAATCCTAAAATCGGTCAAAAACCCAAAAAACACCTGAAAATTCTAAAATTGTCCGAAAACCCAAAAAAAAAAAGGCTGAAAAACCGAAAATCGGCCGAAAACCCAAAAAACACTCGAAAAGCCTAAACCGGCCGAAAACCCAAAAAATCGGCTGAAAAACCGAAAATCGATTGAAAACACAAAACACACAAATACCCAAAAATCGGCTATTTTGGGCTATTATGGACTGTTTTCAACCGATTTATGGATTTTTGGGTGTTTTTTGGATTGTCGGCCGATTTTTTGATTTTCGGCTGTTTTTTGGGTTTTCGGTCAAATTTTAGATTTTCTGGTGTTTTTTGGGTTTTCGGCTGATTTTTGGTTTTTCGGCCGATTTTTTAGTTTTCGGACGATTTTAGGATTTTCTGGTGTTTTTTGGGTTTTCGATCGATTTTTTATTTTTTAGCCAGTTTTTTTGGGTTTTCGGGTTTATATTTTAATTTATAAAGAAAATAAATAATCATATTAATTTAAATAATAATTATATGAAAAACAAGTGTTCAATTCATTGATGTCACCTAAGTGACACACCATTCAAATAGGTCGGGGGCCAAAAAGTTGAATTTTAAAATAGGGGGACCAAAAGTTCAAAAATATCAAAATAGGAGGACCAAAAATGCATTTAAGCCTTTTATTTATAGAAAAACTCAACCATTTGTAAAAGGAAACAATTTTTCAAATAGTTTATGTATACATTGATTAAAATAAAATAAAAGTGAGCTTAGTTCAATTGGTAAGGACATAGCACCATATGTGTAGGAGCCGGGTTCGAACCTGGATACTACACTTATTCACCTTTAAGGTGAATTTTCTAGCCACTAGGCTACTTGACAAAAAAAATAAAAAAAATAAAAGTGTCATAGGTGGGAGTTGAAATCACAACCCCTTGATACTAACACACATAGATAGTTACGCGCACCACTAGACCAACATTCATCCATTGATACTTAAATCTCAGAACAAATACTTGGCACTTTTTACAAGATGGACTTGGGAAACTTTTTTGAGGCCCTGGGCTCAGGCCTTGCCCTGGCCCAAAACGGGCATGTGAATATGTACACAACGGCGGAGCTGGGACCTTGGCTCAGGAGGTGCACTGTTGGCTCTAGAGCTGTAAAAATGGGCCGGGCTATCGGGCCGGCCCATTAGCCCTATAGTTTTATGCGGGCTGGGCCGGGCTTCAAAAAATTTTATTTGGGCCTTATTGGGCTGGGCCCCTGGGCCTTTTTTATTGGGCCAACGGGCTTTTGGGCCGGCCCCTTAAAGAATTAAAAAAATATATCTAAAATCTTTAGATAAAATAAGTAACAAAAGATGAGATTTGTTAGATAAAAATATTCAAATTTGTTATGATTATCTTTATTTTAAAAAAACAAATTTGTTATGATTACTTTTACTTAAAAAAAAAAATAACAACTAGTTTGTGCAGATATATGTATCTAGCACATATGTAGTTTTATTGTATATTGAATTTTTTAAAAAAAAATATGAAAATTTGTCGGGCCGGCCCATCGGGCCATGTAGGCCCTTGCTTATCGGGCAGGGCTAGATGGGCTGGGCCTTAGGCCTTAATGGGCCGGCCCACTTAAGCCCAGTAGATGTCTTGGCCCGCTGGGCCGGCACATTTGATAGCTCTAGTTGGCTCACATGGGTAGAGCCAAGGCCTAGCAAGGCTCGGCAAAATTGTTCGAGCTCTGGCCAAAATGTTTGGTATTTTTAAGGTTAGTTTAAGAAAATTTGATATTTTTAGGGTTTAGTGTATGGCAAAGCTGAGATTTTTTGTTTAAAACAGAGGTTTTTTTAAGGGTTAATGTACGGCAAAAAATATATTTTTGTTGGACTATTTATATATGGCTCAAGCTAAACAATGTATCTGGTGCACTTGTTAAGCATGCAAAAAAAGGAAATAAAAGACAAAATTAATATTGATAAAATAACTTTTTACACTTTCAAAACATTGAATGCATATTTTTCAAGAGAAAATTTTCATAATAATTTGCCTAACTAGTACACTATTTAGCATTTTCCTTTATATAATATGTCACATGTAAAATTTTGCCCATACTATATAATTTTCCTGGCTCCGCCACTGGCCATAGGTCATAAGGGGAGCTCGAAGATCATCTATATTGAGCTTAAAGAAACATACGAGTGAGTTGGATAACACATCTTATGAAATAGTCAGTTCCATTTTTGTAATTTTTTCATACGAAATTTGAACTAAATCAAACCAAACTAACATAATTTTTATTGGTTTGATTCAATCGGGTTGAAATTTATCAAAGAAAAATTGAGTATTATTAAAATTTTAAAGCAAGCACAATATATAAATTATACAATTATAACTAAAGTTATGTATATATTTTCTGTATTAAACATCAATGATTTTCTAGTCTGATGGATTAATTACTTTTAACAAGCAACTTTCAAGACTTGGGATCAATTATTCTAATTCGAAATATTAATTTTAATTCTGCGTGTATAATCATTGTTATAATAATAATAATAATAATAATAATAATAATAATAATAATAATAATAGTGGGCTTAGGCCCCGTTGTTTTCCAAAAAATAATAATATTAATAATAATAATAAATGTTACGATAGTACAAATGGAAATAGCAATCATATCATTACAGGTATGCCAGAACATAACTCAAAGAAAAAAAAAAATATAACATAAAATTAGGGTGCAAAGTGTAAAAATATGGGGGTTCATTATCCATAAAAATAGTATTATTGGTTCAAAATATTAAGACACTGCACCTCTTCAAATGAGTGTGGCACCGCCTCTATATACACATTACTTATTTATAATTTTTTTAATAGTACATAGTACATAATACTCAAATCCTCCAACCAACATTTACAATGGAGCTCCTTATTTTTTGGTACTTAAATAGTCGCACGTCTATACGTTACTCATTTATAATTTTTTATTAATAGTATCTAATAATCACTCAATTTCTCCAACTCAACATCTTTTAAAAAGTTCTAAATGAGTCACACCGTTAACACACCTGAAATTCTGTTATCTGGCAGGACAGATGTCTTACACAATGTCTAAGACAATGTGTCAGTAGTCTAGATGTCCTAGACAACTGGTTCGACAACTGGTTATGAGAATCACACGTTATTGCAATACTGAAGTAAACAAAAGCAATAAACAACATCAGTGATTTGTTAACCCAGTTCGGCGCTAAACAGCCCTACTCTGGAGGATACCAATCCAGGAAGTGAACACTACTAATCCGAATTATTACTTAGTCTTACAACACTACCAAACACCTTTTGACATGTACGCCTTTTCTTAATCCTAGTAATCTTCTACTCAAGGGCTAACTCCCCCTGAATATGAGAACCTACCCAACTCCCTCTAATCACTAATCCCAAGTGACGAAACAACTTTAAACTTTACAGTTTAAAAGACAAAGTTGAATGGCAACATTCAACGACTCAAAGCTTCAAAGTATCAAGAACAATACTAAGAGCTACTAAGTGTTTTGCACAGTGGGTACAAAACTTTGGACTCACAATCTTCAGTTATTGTGGGTTGCGTTTTAAGCTCTATGTTGAGTCCTTTATATAGACGTGCAATTCTTCAGGTAATCTTCAGTCATTCAGATGCACTCAAATAAGAATTAGTTTTAAAACAAACTTGTTTCAAAACAAACTCCACAAAGATAAAGATTTAATCTCTATCCACTAATTAAATACGAATCCAATCGTATCTAACACATAGGATTAATAACAAACTTTATCATTAATCCTAATCTCAGCTTGTTACTAAAAAATTCGCGTTTTATTCAAATTAAAACAAACCCGCGCGCTTAATGGATAAGCTTTATCTTTTAAGCTGAACTGGGTCAAGATGTCCTACCCACATGTCTTGGGACATCTTGTTCGACATGCTGCCTATGCATGCTCTGAACCCAGTGACAAGATGTCTAGGACATCTTGTTCAACATGTTGCATCTGCACATCTTCAATATGCACACGTTGTTTAGACTTAATTACTTCAGTATTGGTGCTTCAGTTAAGTCACTCTGACCAAGTTGTTTTAGCCTTATGATGCAGCCAATCTCAGAAGACCTATAATCTCCCATTTGACAAATTATGGCTAAAACAACCACTAACCACTTTGTTGAATGTGCAATCTTCAGTCTTCAATCTTCAAATTGATCTCTGTTGATGCAATCTTCAATTATGAAATCTTCAGGTCTTCAATGTCTTTGATCTTCAGAATCTTGTGTGTCTTCAATATTCAGGACTTCTTCAATCTTGAATGTGTGATGAACCTTTTCTAGTATGAGACAGTCTTAGTCTTGTCTTCATATGATCCATTACATGAATTTTCTAAGTCCAGGGATGAGATACCTAGTGACTTAGTGAACCAAAGTCTTGAGTTGCAGCGGAAAGTACTTAATCAGAGTGATCAAGACTCACTAGACTTCTTAGAGGTTCATATTGAGCATTTAAATTATGCTCTGGACACACTTGTTTTAGCATAGCATTTTAATTTTAATTTTTTTTAAAGCTTGCCATTATTCATCCGTAAAGCAAGAGAAGATTCTACTTGCCAAAGAGCTGTTCTATCATCAATTATTTCTCCCCATTTTTACCATAATTTGACAAAGGTTTAAAGGAAAATATTTCATTGATTAAAGAGAAACAGCATACAAAAGTGCACTATCTTAGTGCCGGATGTCAAAGTCTTCAATGTCTAGGACATTTGGTAGACCATAATACTTACAAGAAGTAGAACAGAAAAAAGGAAAAATACACAAAGTACTTATTTTCCTATACCCAAGGTCTGTTCTTCAAACTTCTTCTCCTTCTTCACCATCTCCAACTTCTTTATTCTCTTCTCCTTCTGCAGCAGCATCTTGTATGAACTTGATCAGATTGTCCACATGCTGTTTTCTTGCTGTGCTGGTCTTGATGGTTTCTCCCAAAGTCTTTGATATTTGCATCAGTTCAGCAAGTACATCCTCCTTGTTTGCTCTAGGCATATAGCCTGATGCTTCAGTCACCTCCTTCATCTTTGGGAACACAATGTCTGGGACATGTGTACCAGCAAAGAGTTTGTAATCAAAACTCAGGACTTGTAGTTTCTTTGTTAGAGCTTCATCAGGATACAGGATAGCTGGATATTGCCTCAAGATCATCCCAGTTATTAGGAAAGGGAAGGCAATATGTAGCTTCACTGCATATGTCTCAGCATGCTTCATGGTCTGATTGAAGACGTGATCACCAAAGTTGATTTCCTTCTTGGTCCCTATGAGGTAGATCATCTTTGCCAACATAGGAGTGATCCCAGACCCATGGTTGGTTGGTTGGTTGGTGCCCAGTTTGCTGCACCAATCCTATTGAGGATGGCATACTTGACACTAAGGGTTCAAGTATATAGTAACCTTTTCTTAGGCCATTCTTCCACTTGACCTCCTGTAATTTCCTTAGTCACCTCCTTGACTAACTCAGCTTCGTCACCTTCAATGGTTGGATTTCTCCCCAGATACTCATTGATGGTGGTTAAAGAAAACTTAACTTCTTTACCCCTTACTCTGACTTTTCTGAACTCTTCACTTCCTTCACTGCAAGCACTAGTAATGTTGACTATGAACTTCTTTACCAGCATCTTATAGCAATCTCCAAGGTCCTTGACAGTCTTCATCAACTCAGCCTTTTCTAGTAGCTTCATGATATCCTTGCATTCAAGGGCTTCTTGGTTGAGTTCTCTTTCTTGAGCTATTCTGCGCTGGTAGACATACCTCCACCTTTGAGCACTTTCCTCAGAGTGGAAAGAAACTCTGTCCATTGGAGCTGAAGGGATGTTTGCAGGAATTCTTCTTCCTCCAATTCCCTTTTTCCCTGAGGTCGTGATGTCTAGGACATCAGGTTCGACATCAGTGTCAGAGTCGCTTACAGCAACGACCTGTTTCTTCTTCTTTGAAGTCTTCTCTCCAGAGGCATTCTTCGTAGCTTTCCTCTTCCCTTTCTTCTCAGAGATGGGCGTCTCTACTTGCTTGGATGTGTACGTCTTAGCCTTGTTCTTGACAGGGATGCTGTAACATCCCCAATTTCCGAATTTTGCCTAATTAATTTAATTAGAAATTATTCGTCTAAATTAAAATTAATTAAAGGTGACTACATGATTAAATTCATGGGAAATTAGGAATTTTATGTGTAGGATTTAGTAATTCTAATTAAAACTAAAGCTACATGATTACTACCTTAATCATGCTTATGAAAATTTAATTAGAATTCAAATTCCTCCCTCATGTGACTCAATTCCCTTTGGCTCTACACCTCATTTCTAAACTATGAGTCATAGTTCCACTTGAAACCATTGCCCATGACTCATAACTCTCCTAGCTTGCATGCAAAATGAATTCTTTTCTTCACACCTCACTCAAGAATGTGAGTCATTCTTCCACTAGTGTTAAACCACTAGTAGTGCATGCAACTCTTTTCATTTCTCTCTTTTTCCAATCAGCAAAACTGAAGCTCACTCTCCCTCATTTCTCTTCATCTCCACGCCAAACAACAACAACATGAGCAAACTTCCAAAATCTCCATTTTACTCCTCACAAGCTTATTTTCCCTTCCTTCACATGTAGTGATGTTAACACTATTCATATCAGAGATTCCTGAACCTGCACAATTCCAGCCCTGGAGGTTGATTCCTCACTTTCCCAAGGACTTCACATGAAGCTAAACAACAACAATATCAATTTCACCCTTAACCCAACCACTCATAGTGCTTGCATGCAATAATCTGAGCCAAACCACCACTATTGTGTCCTCAGAACTCAACTATAAATAACCCCCTATACCAGTGAATCAATCACCAAACACATTTCATTCTTGAGCAAGGGTTTCATAGAGGCAAAGTTTCCAAATTCTGGTCTGGGTTCGTGGGGCTTGCTAGGAGCTTGCAGAGCTATTGTAGAGCTTATAGAAAGGCTCAAGCTCAATCTACAAGTGGGTTCTTAGGCTAGTTTAGTTAGAATTCCCTTAATTTATGAATTTGCATGTTAACTTAAGAAACTAGGAATTAATTGTGTGAGGAGGATTAGCTCCCAAATCCTTTTCTATTCTGTTCCATATTGATTATATTATGTTTCTGCACTTCCTCAGAGTTTGATTGTAGGTGTTTTTCTTAAAAAAATGTTGAAATTCGTAAAACAGGGGTCTTTCTGACTTAACTCGCCATAGCGAGTTGCTAGCGAGCATTCATGGCGAGCTCAAGGTTCTGGGCTGAAGAACTTCGCCATGGCGAGCTCTAGCTCGCCTAGCGAGTTGTTTAGGCCAGTACCTGTAAGTTCGCCATGGCGAGCTTGATAACTCGCTATAGCGAGCTATCCCAGAATTTCCTCACTTTTTCTATTTTTAAAATGAATGATCACTCGTTTTATGTCACTACCTGAGGAAGATAATTTGCATATATATAATATACTTAATATCGTACGGAAAGTCAGGCACAATTCTGAAAATTAGGGATAACTTAGAAATTAAGTTGTATGCTCCCCGGGAAAGGAATTATATTGGTAGTATGTTAATCACTTTAGAATCAGTCGATCATGTGCGGTTTAGTATGCTGCTTATGGGCTTCCAATGGAATAACCCATTAGGAAAATGATTGTGAGCTTAATGCCGTGGTCGAATCGGTCAGCGGATATGGCGGGCCTTCGAGACATGCTCACCTCGAAGTGTCTTAGCGGAATAAAATCAACAAGATACTTTTGTGTGTTATACTTTTATTAATTATGATTATGATATTTATTATGATAGATTATCAATTATGGACTGATTAGGTACCCCGGCTTTATAGCCTAGGAGGGTAGTAGAATTCACTGGGACGAAGTGACTGTCTCACCCCACTCCCTATTTGAAACAGGAAAACAGGTTGATTAGGTAAGCCTTGGTGTTGGAGTCGCTGCTGCTGTTTGGAGGATTGCATTTGATTCTTGCTTCCTTATTTATCTTATTGTGTTATCGTTTGTTTCCGTTGTTCATCTTTTTTGAACTCTTGATGTATTTGGCACCTGCGTGTGCAATAAACTTGTTGTAATAATAATGAATTCTGTTATCGATCATAATATTCCAAGATTATTCTAGATTTATCTTTGGGGTGTTATAATTGGTATCAGAGCATGTCGATTCAGATCTTGCGTGAGTTCATTTGTATTACCATTCCAATCCCAGTAGTTGTCTAGTTTCCCTACATACGTTCTAAGTGTCATGTCACTTTAAGCCTAGCTAACTTGACTTGATACTGGCAGTTAGAGCACAATGTCTGGAGCGAGACAAGGACCTGGAAGGCCACCTAGAAGGCAGAACGTATAAGAAGAAGAAGAACCGAAGTGTTCGGAGATGCTAACGCAAACATGTGGGCAGAGATGATGCATCAGCATCAGCAGTTTCAAGCCCAGCAAGCGCAACATCATCAGGAGTTTATGGCCATGTTTCAGCAGCACATGAATGCTCCCCCTCCTCAGAACTTGGGGTCGAGCGCTGCCTTCCGAGAGTTTTGTAGAATGAGCCCTCCAGAGTTCTATGGTGAATATAATCCCGCAAAGGCCAGAGAATGGTTGCAGAGAATGACTGGCATACTGGACTCCATGACTTGTTCAGAGACAGATAAAGTAGTCTTTGTCTCCCGCTTCTTCAGGGGTGACGCTTGCAATTGGTGGGAAGGTACCAAGCAATACATGGAAGCCAGCCATACGGAGATTAACTGGCAGAATTTCAGGCGTTTGTTTATTGGCCATTACATTCCTGAGAGCTACCAATTCCAGATGGAACGAGAGTTAACTGAGTTGAAGCAAGGTAGTCTGACGGTAGCTGAATATACCATGAAGTTCAATGAGCTGGTCCGGTATGTTGCTGATGGTGACGATGCCCCTACCGAGGCCTGGAAAATGAAGAAATACAGGATAGGGCTTCAAGCTGACATAGCCCACGATGTGTCAATGCAACAGATCACTAGCTTTGGTGATCTAGTGCAGAAAAGCTATCATGCCGAAGCCGGCCTCAGCAACATTCACAAGGAAATGAGTGAGACCACGCAGAAGAAGAAGGGTTTGTTTGGAAAGTTTGGTTTGAACTTGAAGTCTAAGGGTAATTCCAGTATGGGCAAGCAGAATCACTCTCAACGTTCGCCCAAGAACTGTTCAGACTGTGGATACCCTCACAGCGGCGAATGCATGAAAGGCAAGAATATGTGCTATTACTGCAAGCAACCTGGGCACTTCAGGAATGAGTGTCCGAAGTTGAAGAAGCACGGTGAATCCAGTGGATCTGCAAAGAATAAAGGTCGGGTATATTCTTTAGACTGCAATGAAATACGATCTAATAATGCTTTAATTATGGATGTATGTTTGTTAGGACAGTCTAAGGTCTTAGTACTCTTTGATTGTGGAGCCACCAACTCTTTTATAGCCGTAGACTGTGTCATGCGGTTAGGAATTCCTTCTGTACCCCTCGTACCACAAATGTCTGTCGCTGTCGCTACTGGCGGCAGAGTTACTTCAAAGAAAGTTTGTCAGAATTGTCCCATTCTAGTTGGTAGTAAGGTCTACCACATAGATCTAATCTGTCTACCTCTAAAGGACTTCGATGTCGTTCTTGGCATGGATTGGCTTTCAGCCAATACCGTGTACATTGGTTGTGCGGAAAAGAATTTATTCATTCCTTCAGAAACCTCTGCAGAAAGTAGAGCCTTATATGCTTTATTGCAAAACACTCACCAGATGATCCAGTATTTAGGTGCCAGCAGCAAGCGTTTCAGTGTCTTGTTCACTATTGATCTTGAGTCTAGTTTGAGTACTAGTGACATCCCTATAGTTAGTGAGTACTTAGATGTTTTCCCTGATGATATTATGAGTCTTCCTCCCGAGCGTGAAATAGAGTTCTCTATAGATCTTGTTCCGGGTTCACAGCCCATTTCAGTTGCCCCTTATAGAATGTCCCCATTAGAACTCCATGAGCTTAAGACTCAACTTGAGGAACTACTTCATAAGCATTTCATTCGTCTAAGTGTCTCTCCTTGGGGAGCACCCGTGTTACTTGTGATAAAGAAGGACGGTACTATGCGTTTATGCATTGATTATCACCAGCTTAACAAAGTGACAATCAAAAACAAATATCCGCTACCCCGGATTGATGATCTCTTAGATCAACTCAGGGGTGCCACTGTCTTTTCAAAGATTGATCTTCGTTCCGGCTATCATCAAATCAGAATCAAATCCTCAGACGTGTCTAAGACGGCATTCAGGACGCGTTATGGGCATTACGAATTCCTAGTTATGCCTTTTGGATTGACTAATGCTCCTGCTGTGTTTATGGATTACATGAACAGGATCTTCCAACCCTACCTCGACAAATTTGTTGTCATCTTCATAGATGATATCTTAATCTATTCTCGTAATCAAGAAGATCATGCTGAACACCTCAGAATTGTTCTGGAAGTTCTGAGAGAGAAGAAGTTATATGCAAAGTACAGCAAGTGCGAATTTTGGCTCTCCGAAATTAAATTTCTGGGACATGTCATTTCCCAAGGCGGTGTGTCTGTTGATCCATCCAGGGTAGAAGCAGTTCTTAACTGGGAAAGGCCCAACAATGTATCAGAAGTCAGAAGTTTCTTGGGATTAGCAGGTTATTACCGGAGATTCATTCTTGGATTTTCGGAAATCGCCTTACCCTTGACCCGATTGACCAGGAAAGGTACTCCTTTTGTATAGGATGCTGATTGTGAAGTGAGTTTCAGGACGTTGAAAGAGAAGTTGACCAGTGCTCCAGTATTGGTCATTCCCGATCCTAATCGGAAGTACGTGGTGTATTGCGATGCATCACACAAAGGTCTTGGTTGTGTTCTAATGCAAGACGGCGCTGTGGTAGCATATGCCTCTCGGCAGTTGAAACCACACGAGCAAAATTATCCGACCCATGATCTGGAATTAGCAGGAATTATTTTCGCTCTAAAGATCTGGAGGCATCACTTGTATGGTGTCCAGTTTGATCTCTTCAACGACCATAAGAGTCTAAAGTACCTGTTCGATCAGAAAGATTTAAATATGAGGCAGCGTAGGTGGATGGAATATCTGAAGGATTTCGATTTCAACCTCAACTACCATCCTGGCAAAGCGAATGTGGTGGCAGACGCTTTGAGCGGGAAGGCCTTGTATGCTTCAGAACTCTTGATGCAACAATGTGGATTGTACGAGAAGTTTAGAGATCTGAATCTGAATGTAGTATACAGAAAGAGCGGCATTAGAATCAACCGAATGGAGGTGTCTTGCAATCTGCGCTCGAGGGTAGTGCAGGCGCAGAGAAGTGATTTGGACCTTCAAAGGAGATTGAATAATCCAGAGTTCTCAATTGCATTAGATAGTGCTATGTTGTATAAAGGGAGATTGTGTGTACCAAATGACGATGAACTGAAAAGATTGATTCTTGACGAGGCACACAAAAGTGGATTCTCGATTCATCCAGGATCCACCAAAATGTACCACGACTTGAAGCAGAATTACTGGTGGCCGAACATGAAGGCCGAAATCGCTGATTTTGTGTCTAGATGTTTGGTTTGTCAACAAGTGAAGATCAAACACCAGAAACCTGGAGGACCGTCGCAGCCACTTGAAATTCCAGAGTGGAAGTGGGAACACATCACGATGGATTTTGTAAGTGGGTTACCTCGAAACCAGAAGGGTCAAGATTCAATTTGGGTAATTGTGGATAGATTGACCAAGTCAGCTCACTTCATTCCTGTGAAATCTACCTATAAGGCCACGCAGTATGCAGCTATTTTTATAGAACATATTGTGAGGTTGCATGGTGTACCCCTCAGCATCGTTTGAGATCGTGATCCAATCTTTACTTCTAGGTTTTGGAAAGCCTTCCAACATTCGATGGGTACTCGATTGAGAATGAGTACGTCGCACCACCCTCAAACAGATGGACAGTCTGAAAGAACTATTCAAACTCTTGAAGATATGCTTCGTGCATGTGTTTTGGAAGATGGCGGTAGTTGGAGCAACTACTTGCACTTGATTGAATTCTCTTATAATAACAGTTACCATTCCAGTATCGGGATGGCACCGTTTGAAGCTTTATATGGAAGAAAGTGTAGAACTCCTTTGTGTTGGACGGAAGTCGGTGATCGCGGATTGTTGGGACCAGACCTGATACAAGAGACAACTTTAAAGGTTAAGTCAATCCGTGAAAAGATGAAGGTTGCGCAGAGTCGGCAAAAGAGTTACGCCGACATGAGAAGGAGACCGTTGGAATTTGAGGAAGGAGATCATGTATTCTTGAAGGTTACTCCTAAGTTGGGTTTACGTGGTCTGTTTAGGACCAAGAAACTTTGTCCAAGATATATTGGACCCTATCAGATCCTCCGACGCGTTGGTTCAGTAGCCTATCAGTTAGCTCTTCCTCCTTCTATGTCAGGGCTACACGACGTGTTCCATGTCTCTCAGCTTCACAAGTACATTCCAGATCCCTATCAGCCAATAGCAATTGAACAGATAGATCTTCAACCGGACTTAACTTATCAACCAGATCCAGTCCGAATTGTTGATCGTGACGTCAAAACTCTACGAAACAAGAGGATTCCCATTGTCAAGGTGGAATGGGCGCAGTCTCCGGACGGCGAGTATACATGGGAATTGGAATCGGATATGATGAACAGTTATCCTCACCTTTTCTAAGGTAAATTTCTGAATTTCGAGGACGAAATTTCTTTAAGGGGAGTAGATTGTAACATCCCCAATTTCCGAATTTTGCCTAATTAATTTAATTAGAAATTATTCGTCTAAATTAAAATTAATTAAAGGTGACTACATGATTAAATTCATGGGAAATTAGGAATTTTATGTGTAGGATTTAGTAATTCTAATTAAAACTAAAGCTACGTGATTACTACCTTAATCATGCTTATGAAAATTTAATTAGAATTCAAATTCCTCCCTCATGTGACTCAATTCCCTTTGGCTCTACACCTCATTTCTAAACTATGAGTCATAGTTCCACTTGAAACCATTGCCCATGACTCATAACTCTCCTAGCTTGCATGCAAAATGAATTCTTTTCTTCACACCTCACTCAAGAATGTGAGTCATTCTTCCACTAGTGTTAAACCACTAGTAGTGCATGCAACTCTTTTCATTTCTCTCTTTTTCCAATCAGCAAAACTGAAGCTCACTCTCCCTCATTTCTCTTCATCTCCACGCCAAACAACAACAACATGAGCAAACTTCCAAAATCTCCATTTTACTCCTCACAAGCTTATTGTCCCTTCCTTCACATGTAGTGATGTTAACACTATTCATATCAGAGATTCCTGAACCTGCACAATTCCAGCCCTGGAGGTTGATTCCTCACTTTCCCAAGGACTTCACATGAAGCTAAACAACAACAATATCAATTTCACCCTTAACCCAACCACTCATAGTGCTTGCATGCAATAATCTGAGCCAAACCACCACTATTGTGTCCTCAGAACTCAACTATAAATAACCCCCTATACCAGTGAATCAATCACCAAACACATTTCATTCTTGAGCAAGGGTTTCATAGAGGCAAAGTTTCCAAATTCTGGTCTGGGTTCGTGGGGCTTGCTAGGAGCTTGCAGAGCTATTGTAGAGCTTATAGAAAGGCTCAAGCTCAATCTACAGGTGGGTTCTTAGGCTAGTTTAGTTAGAATTCCCTTAATTTATGAATTTGCATGTTAACTTAAGAAACTAGGAATTAATTGTGTGAGGAGGATTAGCTCCCAAATCCTTTTCTATTCTGTTCCATATTGATTATATTATGTTTCTGCACTTCCTCAGAGTTTGATTGTAGGTGTTTTTCTTAAAAAATGTTGAAATTCGTAAAACAGGGGTCTTTCTGACTTAACTCGCCATAGCGAGTTGCTAGCGAGCATTCATGGTGAGCTCAAGGTTCTGAGCTGAAGAACTTCGCCATGGCGAGCTCTAGCTCGCCTAGCGAGTTGTTTAGGCCAGTACCTGTAAGTTCGCCATGGCGAGCTTGATAACTCGCTGTAGCGAGCTATCCCAGAATTTCCTCACTTTTTCTATTTTTAAAATGAATGATCACTCGTTTTATGTCACTACCTGAGGAAGATAATTTGCATATATATAATATACTTAATATCGTACGGAAAGTCAGGCACAATTCTGAAAATTAGGGATAACTTAGAAATTAAGTTGTATGCTCCCCGGGAAAGGAATTATATTGGTAGTATGTTAATCACTTTAGAATCAGTCGACCATGTGCGGTTTAGTATGCTGCTTATGGGCTTCCAATGGAATAACTCATTAGGAAAATGATTGTGAGCTTAATGTCGTGGTCGAATCGGTCAGCGGATATGGCGGGCCTTCGAGACATGCTCACCTCGAAGTGTCTTAGCGGAATAAAATCAACAAGATACTTTTGTGTGTTACACTTTTATTAATTATGATTATGATATTTATTATGATAGATTATCAATTATGGACTGATTAGGTACCCCGGCTTTATAGCCTAGGAGGGTAGTAGAATTCACTGGGACGAAGTGACTGTCTCACCGCACTCCCTATTTGAAACAGGAAAACAGGTTGATTAGGTAAGCCTTGGTGTTGGAGTCGCTGCTGCTGTTTGGAGGATTGCATTTGATTCTTGCTTCCTTATTTATCTTATTGTGTTATCGTTTGTTTCCGCTGTTCATTTTTTTGAACTCTTGATGTATTTGGCACCTGCGTGTGCAATAAACTTGTTGTAATAATAATGAATTCTGTTATCGATCATAATATTCCAAGATTATTCTAGATTTATCTTTGGGGTGTTATAGATGCTAATACGTACTCCATCACTTTCATCAGAACTTTCCTCTTCACAGCTTTGCTGAGGTTGACTTCCTTTCTTCATCCCTTGAAGAATCTTTGACAGGGGGACCTCATCTTCATCTTCTAAATCTTCCAGTATTTGATCTTGAACTTCTTGTTCATGAGCTTGATCATGACCAGATGTTGGAACATGTGGTTCGACATCAGGTGTTGGAGCCTCTTCTGAAGGCATGGGTTGATCCAAGTTAGGATCATCTTCATGAGGTTCTGAGAAGATGTTGGTGGTAGTTTCTGATGGAGGAACTTCTTTGGCTGGAGGAGAGCTTGACTTAGTAGTCTTGTTTTGATGTTCATTAGGAGATGTTGTGTGTGCTTCACCTGATGTTCTGACATCTTGCTCAATTTCCTCAGAGGGATTTGGTTCAGAATCTTTGGTTTCTTGATTAATTTCTTTTTGTTCTTTTTGATCATTCTTCTCCAAAGATTTGCCCGAGGACCTGCCCTTCTTTGTACTCTTCCTCGAGGTTGATCTTTTGGTCTTCTTCTTCTTCTTAGCTGGACCTTCAGTTGGGGGAATCACGCTGAGTGGTGTAGCGTTGGTGACGATCCCTTCTTGATCAATTTCAATTTCAGAAACCCTAGGCATTGGAGAGGATGCCTCTTCTGTTTGCGTCTTTGAATCATCGCGATTTGAGTTGTTGTTCTTGGATGATTGTTGAGACATTGTTGAAGAGGGTTCTTTAGAAGAGTGAATTTCTGAGTTTGGGAAAAGATGTCTGACAAGATGTTGAGACATTTGGTAGTGTCACATATGAGGTCTTAGTAGCCTTTTATAGATTGATGGAGAACTTAAGGCTACCTCTTTTTACGTGCAGATTTTTAATGTTTCTTTACTCTACACGTTACCTCTATAGTGTTTATGACATGTTTTTGAGCGTGTGAATACCCAGAGGCACACTAACGCTCCCAACCAAAATCTATTCAGCTTCTTGTCCATTGTACAGATGTTGGGACATCTTGTCAACTTCTTCCTTGGCAGACAAGCAAGCTATTTCTGGACCATTGTTGTGAGGTGTCCAAGTATAGCACTTATCAATTGACTTTATCCCTTTCATCACTACCTCTTGATCATTAGCAATGGCGCATTCATGATTGTTGAAGTGCACTTTTAGTCCTTGTTCACATATCTGACTAATGCTAATCAAGTTTGCAGTGAGACCTTCTACTAGTAGAACATCATCTAGGCATGGAGTGTGTGGACCAGATAGTTTTCCAATGCCTATGACTCTACCTTTAACTCCATCACCAAAAGTAACACTTCCTTTTGTATGAGACCTTAATTCTTTAAGGTATCTCTCATCTCAAGTCATGTGTTTAGAACATCCACTATCAAAATACCAATTTTTATGTGGACATATTCTTACATGAGTATGTGCCTTTTGAGGTGGTGTTGGCTTACATACTTTAGTCAGAACTTCCTTGTGTTTCACCCTTGGAGGTAGGATCTTCTTTTTGTTCTGACTTGGTGACTTAGGCTTCTGAGGGTAGCCATGGAGGTAGAAGCATTCTGAAATTAGATGCCCAGCTTTTCCACAATGTTTACATCTTTTCAGTGGTCCCTTGTACTCTTTTTATTGGGGGGACACATGTTGAGCATGATGTTGGGACATGTGGTCTGGCATATGCTTCCTTTGTTGAGCTGGAGGCTGAGGCCTTTGTTCAAACCTTTTCTGCTTGTGTTGAGTCAGATGATGTGTCTTTGTCACCTGTTTCTTTTGTTCAGCAGGTTGTTGAGGTTTGGATCCTGTCTTCTTATGCTTGTGCTGAGAAGGATGTTGTGACTTGTGGTTTAACATTTGGTCCTGAGATCTATTCTTTGAGGAAATTTTCTTCTCAGGAACCTTGCTGTAGTTGTCATATCCTAATCCCTTCTTGTCACTTGGACTTCTACCAAGTTCAAGAACTTCTTCAAGCATGTCAGTTCCCTTGTTTAACATTCTCACAGATTTTGTCATCTCAGTGAGTTTTGAGTTTGACAAGGTAACTTGTTCTTTCAAAGCAGCTATTGATGCTTCTAATGTCTCCTTTTCTTGAGCAAGTAATGTGACTTGTTCTCTCAAGCTAGTTGTAGAGACCTCTAGTGCTTCCTTCTCTTGAGCTAGTTTCTCAATCTCCTCATCTTGTTTTCTTATAAGTTCACAAGATTGTTCCCATTTAATGGTGAGATTGTTGTATTTCTCATCCAATTCTTTTTGTAGGAGATCTTCATTGCTCGTGTTGCTGCTGGTATCAACTGTTCCAGTGAAGGCTTTATTTGTTGGTTCTTCTTTCTCTTCCTCGGAATCAGATAAAGTAGCTACCATTCCCTTTTTCTGTTTCCTGAGAAAGTTTGGACATTCTGGTCTGATGTGTCCAAATCCTTCACATTCAAAACATCTTACTTCTTTGTTTTGCTCAGAAGTATTCTCCTCCTTGGTCTTGCCCTGTGACTTGATGTCGGACCTCTTGTCTGGGACATTTGTCATGTACTTGGCTTGCAGCTTACTCAAGGCTCTGTTGAAGTCCTTTGTAAGGTAAGCTAAGGCCTGTGATAGCTCATCATCATCTTGGCTTTCCTCAGATTTAAATGCCAAGTTCTTCATCTTCTTCTCTGGTTTATCATCCAGAAACATCTCAAAGGTTTGTAATGAGCCAATAAGTTCATCAACTTTCATTGTGCTCAAGTCTTGAGATTCTTCGATTGCAGTCACCTTCATATTAAATCTCTTAGGCAGTGATCTAAGGATTTTTCTGGCTAACTTTTCTTCAGGTATCTTCTCACCTAGAGCAAAGGTTGAATTTGCTATATCTTGTATTCTAGTGTTGAACTCAGATATAGTTTCTTCATCCTCCATTCTCAAGTTCTCAAATTTTGTGGTGAGAAGTTACAGCTTTGACATTCTAACTTTGGAGGTTCCTTCATGTGCAGTTTGAAGAATTTCCCAGGCTTGCTTGGCTTCAGTACATATGTTGATTAACTTGAACATGTTTTCATCAACACCATTGAATATAGCATTGAGTGCTTTAGAGTTGCCACTTGCCTCAGTTTCTTCTTCTGGACTCTAATCTGCCATTCCTTTTAGACTTGTGGAGCCATCTTCTGCTGTGATTATTGGATGATTCCACCCAGTGATAATTGTCCTCCATGCTTTTTGATCCATGGATTTGAGAAAGGCAACCATTCTTGCTTTCCAATAATCATAATTTGATCCATCCAAGACTGGTGGTCTGTTGATTGATCCTCTCTTGTCCATCTTGAACAAAATATATCTCCCTGGAGCTCACCCAACAGGTTAGGGTGTCTGCTCTGATACCAATTGAAATTCTGTTCTCTGACAGGACAGATGTCTTACACAATGTCTAGGACAATGTGTCAGTAGTCCAGATGTCCTAGACAACTGGTTCGACAACTGGTTATGAGAATCACACGTTATTGCAATACTGAAGTAAACAAAAGCAATAAACAACACCAGTGATTTGTTAACCCAGTTCGGTGCTAAACAGCCCTACTCTGGAGGATACCAATCCAGGAAGTGAACACTACTAATCTGAATTATTACTTAGTCTTACAACACTACCAAACACCTTTTGGCATGTACGCCTTTTCTTAATCCTAGTAATCTTCTACTCAAGGGCTAACTCCCCCTGAATATAAGAACATACCCAACTCCCTCTCATCACTAATCCCAAGTGACGAAACAACTTTAAACTTTACAGTTTAAAAGACAAAGTTGAATGGCAACATTCAACGACTCAAAGCTTCAAAGTATCAAGAACAATACTAAGAGCTACCAAGTGTTTTGCACAGTGGATACAAAACTTTGGACTCACAATCTTCAGTTATTGTGGGTTGCGTTTTAAGCTCTATGTTGAGTCCTTTATATAGGCGTGCAATTCTTCAGATAATCTTCAGTATTTCAGATGTACTCAAATAAGAATTAGTTTTAAAACAAACTTGTTTCAAAACAAACTCCACAAAGATAAAGATTTAATCTCTATCCACTAATTAAATACGAATCCAATCGTATCTAACACATAGGATTATAATAACAAACTTTATCATTAATCCTAATCTCAGCTTGTTACTAAAAGATTCGCGTTTTATTCAAATTAAAACAAACACGCGCGCTTAATGGATAAGCATTATCTTTTAAGCTGAACTGGGTCAAGATGTCCTACCCACATGTCTTGGGACATCTTGTTCGACATGCTGCCTATGCATGCTCTGAACCCAGTGACAAGATGTCTAGGACATCTTGTTCAACATGTTGCATCTGCACATCTTCAATATGCACAAGTGGTTTAGACTTAATTACTTCAGCATTGGTGCTTCAGTTAAGTCACTCTGACCAAGTTGTTTTAGCCTTATGATGCAGCCAATCTCAGAAGAACTACAACACCTCACCAATAACTTTACATCTTTATAAATGGATCTCACAAAAATAATATAGGTATCATTGCTTATTGTAGAACTAGTACATATTATATACCGTTTGTGTGTTGCTCCAATTGGGTACCGATTCTTAAAAAATATGTACCCACAATTAGAGATGGTCTAATAACACCTTAAAAAATTTCAATTGGGTCTCATCAATAACTCTACATCATTATAAATTGGTTCCACCAAAATAGTATATGTATCATTGCTTAATGTAGAATCAATACATATTAGGTACCCATTTGTGTTTTTCTCGAATGAGAGTACCTATTAAATACTGATAATTAATAAAAAAAAAGACACTCGCTATTAAAGATGGTCTAAAAAATTAAAAAAAAGTAAAAAAAATTAAATATTATTTGATGTGTTTGGACATAATTTTGTAGAAATTTTCTATATTGAATTTTATAGAAATCTTTTAGAAGGTAAAATATTTTAGAAAATATAAAAATTGAATCAAATTGTGCATTTTTATTTAATGTGTTTAGGTTAGAGTGAGAATCTGTGAGAATTGCAAACCTGAAGGACAAAAAAAATCGCGAGGTTGAGAGGGAAAACAATAGGTTTGGCGATGGCAGCGGATCTGAACATGGCATCTTTCACCAAAGTTCATGTGTTGGTATATGACGTTGTATCAAAAGTAAGTATTTTTGTTTATCGTCTCCACAAGGACTGGTGCGATATTAGTGTCGTTCAACAATTGATATAATTTTAAGTAAAGTGATTTCAAGATGTTGTGTTGTGAAAAAGTACGAAAATATAACAACGGTATAGAAATGATTGAAATAGCAAAGAGATGAGATTGTTGAGATTAGATTTCATTAACTCATTCATATGTATTTCCCTGATCAGTTATACTGATTCTAATTATTAACCAATATTATCATGTATTGCTCATCGTGCGTTTCAGTCCCCAGAGAACGACGAGAGATCTATTATACCTATCAACCCCCGATCCCCCGGGTTGTTAATCAATACAATAGCATTAAGATCCAATATTTTAACTTGAGTGAATATTAAATCTAAATCTATTCCTAAAGTTTAGAGTTTAATAGATAGTATTCTAGTTCAAGATTCAAAAAGTATATTCCTATAGCATTTCAAATCCATATATCAAAACAATAAAAACAAGAATAATATCAATATTGATGAATAAATAAAACCATATATAACACCATGATCAAAAGAAACACATATTAATAGAGTAATTTACACATAATCCCAACAATAGAGATATTAGCTATTCATTTTCATGATAGCTTTATAAAAAATTAAAAAGAGAATAACAAACATATCAATGATGTTTCCTCAACTATTATTGTGCATCCACCTCCAAATCTTCTTGAATTTGTCTCTTAGGCTCCGTTTGGATTGATGGAATATAATGGAATGGAGCGGAGCAGAATGGAATATAATAATGTTCCATTGTTTGGATTTGAAAGATAATAATGGAATGGAATAGGATGGAATGAATTTCAACCGATACCGCCACTTACCATCAATTTTGTTCCTTTCTTTTTAAAAATATCCAAACAATGGAACGGAATATTTATTTCATTTCGCTCCATCCCATTATAGTCCATCAATCCAAACAGAGGTTTCTCTGGTATTCTGAGTGCAAGAAAGTATGATATGATATGATTTTCTACTCTATTTATACTAAATTTGAAAACAGAGTCTCGCTAAGCGAGTCATCTCTCGCTAAGTGAGATGTCGTTTCTTCACCAGTGAGTTTAATGTCACATGCATCTCTGACCGCCACTTATCGCTTAGCGAGCCATATCTCGTTGTAGCGAGCTAAGTATTTGAACTCCCTGCCACGTTTTTGCCCTTTTTCGCTATGCTTGCTGTAGCGAGAGGTTGAAAACTTCAAGTCTTTGCTTCATGGCTAGAATTAATCATTTTGCTCTCAAACCTATAAAACTTGTTGGAGTTAGGTATAAAAAGCTAAAATTGATCATTTTACTAAGAAAGGTAATATTTACAATATATTGGGAAATTTCATATAAATAACTTGTAAACAAAGTTAATAAGTGCCTTAATTAAATATGTAATTTTACTAATTTTTAGCACTTATCAACTCTCCCCAACTTAGAACTTTGTTTGTCCTCAAACAAAAGTCCAAAATATCGAAACATGACTCAAACATCATCAGTGCATAATTCATTCAAGCTTTGTAATCAATCAAAAGCTTTGGATGTAAATCATTTCAAGTTTTGCATGAATCAATGTGTTGCAAGTTGAAATCAATCAGTCATAATCATCAAAGAATTAATGTGAAATAGTTTCAAAATTCAAATAAAGTTCAAGCTTTCCGAATCAACAAGATAATCAACTAAAATCACAATTCTCACAAGTGTTTCAACTCAAGGGTGTGGTGTATCTCTCAATCCAAACATACATCTCAACATAATCACAAAAACATGTTATGAATCATGGATCACTAAGGACTTTCTTAAGCATATAATGGGGCTAGGCTACAAGAAATTATTGTTTTTCTTTGGATTCAAAGAGCCTTAAGGATAAGAGAGCATCATTCTTGAGTATTTTCAATAAATAAGCTATTCACCCTCTTTTGTTTTCCTCTTTTCTTTTTTCAATTATGGTGATTCTTTTTATATGTCACATTCTTTTTTTCTTTTTCATTTTCACAATCACCATTTTCAACTACTTATTTTTCTCAATTTGATCAAATAACCTCTTTCTCTCCAACTTGTTTTCAACCCTACATAAACTCAATGCTTAATCATCCTAAGACAAGGGTCAAGTCATTGTTTTCCTTTATTGTGGTTAAAGGGTTTAAAACAAACAAATTTTCAAAATTTAGGCTCAAAGGGGGTAGCAAATGATCACACTCTCACAAGGTAGATTATATTTGGCTTAAGTAGTTGCACTCCAATAGAAACATGGCATTGATCATTTCCATGAAATCAAATACATCAAGTAATAGCAAGATTCAGCTAAAATCAACAGAGTTAAACACAATTGCCGACTCTCAAATATATAAACAATGGAAGGTTCACACAATCTCACCCAGCTAGGTCTACGTGATTCATAATCAAGTAATCATGTTAAGAAGGAATGAATGAAATCAAACTGAATCAAGCTACTTAGTTCAAATTCATGCTATCATTCAAAGATAATCACAACTATTTGACCTAAAATATAGCAATGGAAAGAAAATCACTATATTCATGCATTTGCTTTTGATTAATCACAAACCTAGACATTTCAATTCATATGCACATTTAGCTATCACAAAAATTTAAACCATGCTTGTTCACATAAATTTTCAATCAAATTTGCAATGAAACATAAAACTTGAATTTTAATGACTGAAACAATAAAATTTTCATTGTATATGGCGTGCTTTAGTACTCTGCTTCTTCTATTATGCCTCTTCAAGAAGTGTGGACTGTCCTCAGGCCAAGAAAACGAAGTTATGCCCGCATTTACAACAAGATAAAGCATACATCCCTAGGTTTTTGTCAGAATTTTCAGAGGTGATGATATGCTTAGTGACAATAGCAGAAACAAAATTTCAAGTTTAATTCACACCAGTTCAAAAGCTTTGTTTTCATAAGTGGCTTGACATGTTCAAAATTTATTATAATATATATGGAATTAAAAAAAAATTAAACAAAAGATAAGAAAATGAAATTGGGTTGCGCCTCCCAACAAGCGTTTCTTTTACGTCGCTAGCTTGACGCCTTTTTGGTTAGGGTGGCCAAAATGAGACGGAAAGCACATCATCCAACTTTTTCTTTCAGTTTGGGAGGAATTCCATGAACTTTAGATATAGATGTTGCGGAGTCAATATCTTCCTCGATTATTTCTTATTGAGCAAGGCACCGATTTCATCTATGATACGATCAATCTCTGCCTTGTTCTCCATTTCTCTCTTTTGCTCACATGATATTTCCTTGTCAAGTAATCCTCCAGTTTCCTCTGCAACCATCGTCACTTCTTCATTGTCAATAGTGTCTTCCTCCTCAATATATGGAAACTCTTTAGGAAGTTTAACTTCATGTGGTGTCTCTATTTCTTCCATTATTTTCACCACACCACATCCATCAAACATTCTTTCTTCCTCATTTTTTTCAACTCCTTCTACACTTTCTCCACCTTCCTCATTACTATTGTTGACAACATTTTGTTCCTCCGAATTGGTCTGAGTGGTGGTAGTAAATGTTCTTCCTTGTATATCAGCTACTTGCTTGGCCAGCTGGCAAAGCCGAGTTTCAAACTTTTTGCTCCATGCAAAGGTTGTTTTTCAGATATTGTTGGTGTTGGTCTTGCATTTGTTGCAACTACTGTTGTTGCATTTCCATGAACTTAATTATGGTATCCTCCAATCTAGCCTCTAGAGTTTGCCCATAATTATTAAGAGGACACTGTTGATACGATTCATACTCATTCGGAGTATAGAAGTTGTTATAATCACGATCAGTCATGATTTTGTTTTTGATGGTGAATCTGAAAAAGGATTGAACTAACAAGAAAAATGTTTCTTTGTCTAACAAAGAAGGATTAGTGCAAGAAACTATACAATATAAACAAATACTTAAAAGAATATAAATTGTTGCAATGCTCCAATATCTATACGTCAGTCCCCGGCAACGGCGCCATTTTGATGTAGTATCAAAAGTAAGTATTTTTGTTTATCGTCTCCACAGGGACTGGTGCAATATTAGTGTCGTTCAACAATTGATATAATTTTAAGTAAAGTGATTTCAAGATGTTTTGTTGTGAAAAAGTACGAAAATATATCAACGGTAAAGAAATTATTGAAATTACAAAGAGATAAGATTAGATTTCATTAACTCATTCATATGTATTTCCCTGATCAGTTATACCGATTCTAGTTATTAACCAATATTATCACATATTGTTCATCATTCGTTTCTATTATACATATCAACCCCCGATCTCTCGGGACGTTAATCAATACAATAGCATTAAGATCCAATACTTTAATTTGAGTGAATATTAAATTTAAATCTATTCCTAAGGTTTAGAGTTTAATAGATATTATTCTAGTTCAAGATTCAAAAAGTATATTCCTATAGCATTTCAAATCCATAGATCAAAACAATGAAAACAAGAATAATATCAATATTGATGAATAACCAAAACCATATATGACACCATGATCAAAAGAAACACATACTAATAGAGTAATTTACACTTAATCCCAATAATAGAAAGATTAGCTATTCGTTTTCATGATAGCTTTACAAAATATTAAGAAGAGAAGAGATGAACAAGCATATCAATGATGATTCCTCAACTATTGTTATGCATCCACCTCCAAATCCCCCTGAATCTGTATCCTAGGTTTCTCTGGTATTATGAGTGCAGGAAGGTATGATATTATATGATTTTCTGCAATTGATACTTTATTTATACTAAATTTGAAAACAGAGTCTCGCTGAGCGAGCCTTTTCTCACTAAGCCAGAAGTTATTTCTTCACCAGTGGATTTGTTGCCACGTGCATCTCTGACCGCCACTTCTCACTTAGCGAGCCATCTATCGTCATAGCGAGGGCACTCACTATCATCTCGCTGTAGCGAGCCAAGTATCTGAACTCCCTTTCATGTTTTTGTCCTTTTTTGCTATGGCTCGCTATGTCTAGCTGTAGCGAGAGGCCGAAAACTTTAAGTCTTTGCTTAATATCCAGAATTAATCATTTTGCTCTCAGACCTATAAAACTTGTTGGAATTAGGTATAAAAAGCTAAAATTAATGATCTTACTAGGAGAGTTATTATTTACAATATATTGGGGAATTTCATATAAATAACTTGTAAACTAAGTTAATAAGTACCTTAATTGAATATGTAATTTTACTACTTTTTAGCACTTATCAATACACCTCAACAAAATTGTATTGTTAAGAGCAATTACCAACGCATACTCAGTACTGCTAGAGCCTTGTTGTTTCATGCAAAATTGTCATTTATATTTCGGGCTCATGTTGTTTTTCATGTTGTCCATATTATTAACAAATTACCAACTCCTCATCAAGTTTTTTTAATCAACTACCTGATATATTTTTTTCTTAAGGTTTTTGGATCTCTATCTTTTGCTACTACTCTTAAAAAAAAACTCTAGATCTAAATAAATGCATTTATCTTGGTTTCAAAATTGGTGTCAAATGACACATTTTATTTGATTTGCACTCTAGAGAAGTTTTCTTATTTAGAGATCGGTGTAGCGTTTTTTTAAACATATTTTTCCTATGCAACCACAACTTCAATTATCAAAGTCACATGGTCAATTACTCACTGATCCAACCAATTGCAGAAGATTAATTGGGGGATTGTTATATCTCACACATACTAGGCTTGAAATAGCTTATTTTGTAAGTCAACTTAATCCATTCCTTGATTCCCCTACCAATAAACACGTGCTAGATGGCTTACATGTCCTGAATTTTCTCATAAATAGCTCTAGTCAAGGTTCATTCTTCAGTTCCACTTCTTCATTGTCTCTCAAAAGATTCTAACTCTGATCGGGGAGCATGTCCTGACACAAGAAGATCAACCACTAGTATATGTTTCTTCCTTGGCAAGTCACTCATTAGCTGGAAAAGCAAAAAGTAGTCGGTTGTGTCTAGATGATCATCTTTAGAATCTCGGTATCATGTTAGCACAAACTACTTGTGAGGGTCGATGGCTACTCTATATGTTGAAGGGTTTCAAAGTTGATCGCCCTCCACCTATCATCATGTACTGTGATGACAAGTCTACACTTCACATTGTAGTTGTTCCTGTGTGGAACTATGGGGGTGTATATTATGTGAGTTATTTGGTGAATATGTTCTTGAGAGTCTCTTTTGTGTTCGATTGTGCATCGTATATATAGAAGAATATGATGAGAGTAGTGGGCTAGGTAGTTGAGATCATGGGGGAGGAAGTAGCTCCACGTGTTCCTATTTTCTCGGTTCCATCTTACCCGAAACATGACCGAGTCCATGGGCCAATAGGCGAGTTGGGCTGAATGATACTCTAGTATTTTGTCTGGTACAGTAGCAAACTTAGTATTTCACGAAAGGATCAAACATATATAGATTGACTGCCACATAGTGAGAGACAAAATTCAAACTGACATTTTGCACTTGTTAATAATTACTTCAAAGGAGCAGATTCAAATACCATGACCAAGTCTCTTCATCATGGACCATTCAACACACTACTTACCAAGCTAGGAGTAATTGATATATATTATAGTTTGAGGGGGACTGTGAAAGATGATGAGAAAACTCAGTTACTTGTGAAACAAGTTAGCTGGGTTTCCAACTCGTAGTTGTATAGTTGCAACATTTAGTTACTTGTAATAGGTTATTAGTATTGATTATAGCATTGTATATAAACATCTAACTATGCACTATAATAGATCAGTTGTGTGAAATAAAAAATTTCTACTCTTAATTAAGCTCAATCCGCGCTTATTCTATGTGTTCTTCGTCCTTCACATACAAACTCAAATCTTGATCATGAAGTTTTAGCTTCTTTTTTCATATGACTTGTTTCAATTTTTGACAACTATTTATCATATTAAATTAATTCGATTATATCTAATACAATTGAATCTAATTTGAATCAGAATGCATAATTAACCCTTCAATTCGATTCAGTTTTTAAAACGAAATCATATACATCCCTACTCACATGTTTTACTTACCAATAAAACTCTTACATTAGCAGTAGAAAGTGAACTCATATTCTTACTGTATATAAGTACATTTTTTACCAAAAGAACCTACATTTATTTACTAAGAATCTTTAAAGAATGTTCTCTTTTCAATTCCACATGTTTTACTTACCAATAAAACTCTTACATTAGCAGTAGAAAGTGAACTCATATTCTTACCATATATAAGTACATTTTTTACCAAAAGGACCAACATTTATTTACTAAGAATCTTTAAAGAATGTTCTCTTTTCAATTCCACCTGCATAATTAAGATGAAAAAATATAGGAATTGGAGAAGAAAAGTGAAATACAATCCGAATCGGAATCCCAATCTACCAAATAGTAACTATAGATTATGAAAACAATGGATGGCAGTGATATGGTGTCGCGTAGTGTGAGGTCACAATCTTCACATTTATAGTGGGCTGGCTAAAAGAAGCCAATCATAAATCATTTTCTTGCTTTTTATATCACACAACATAGCAAAAGGAACTGCACGTGATTCATATTTTTTTACCCTTTTCTTTTAATTTGTTATTCTATCTAGTAAATGGAGTAGCACTAATACACTACTACTAGTAAATTTTGATCGTTCTATAATATAAGAAATTTTTTAATTCGCTTGAATTGTTATTGTGGTATTGACTTAAAATTTGGAAGTATATTTCTTCTTAAGGTTTCAAATACAATTTTTATTGGTGTTAATTTAAATGAGTTAATTTAACTTCTTCGAAACAAAAATATATATAAGAAAATTTTTATTTTTAAAATTTATAAAATGATTGAAGTATTTTAAAATATATATTACTAGATAAATTATTTTATAAATCTAAAAAAAAGAAAATTATATAAAAAATTAGAGAGATTAACGGCCGCCATGTGCAATTAATATTGAAAATTCAAATAGTTTCAAAATTGGTGGGGTGAATGAACCTTCATTATGTCTTTCACTCAATCATAAGGAGTTAATTGCATTTCCTACCAATTTTTATTGAAACTATTTAGATTTTCAACAGTAAAATTTTGCATTTGTTGTTTGATAAAAAATAGCGTATAGTTTATAAGCTAGCTTATAACGGATGAATTTATAACGAATAACTTATAAGTTAGCTTTTAACTTATAGCGAATAAGCTAGCTAATTGAATTTGTATTGTTTGATAAAATTAACGGTTGAACTAGATTATAAGTATGAAATGACATACAAAATATATGTTTAATTAATATTATTTTTTCAAGTAAGATGATAAGAGTAAAATTAGAAGAAAAAATAATAAACTATAAACAAGTAAAATAAATTATAAACTCCTTTTGAAACACGTTTACCAAATGAGATTTTTTTTTGGTCATATGAACTTAGAGCATCTCCAATGGTGATACTACTTTGAGTATCATACATTATTAACAAGTGGTCCCTATAATGTCAAGTAATACTTATGCAACTCGTACATGTTTTGCTCCGGTGGTATTATTAACAAGTGGCCCCTTTTATATTTATTTTTTTAACTTTGTCTAAATAAAAATAAAAATATATTTAATTTAATAAATTCATAGATAAATAAATTAATAATTCAATATAATGGGAAATACAATACAGTAAATAAAAAATGATGAAAAATACATAAATATGACGGAAAATATATAATAAAAAATATATAATTAATTTTGATTATTCTCTTGTCTGAAATGCTCCCAAATGTATTTTCTTGTGGCGAGAAAGGAACATGATTTTTTTTCTTCTGGGAAGTATGTGCGTCTTCATTAAACCTATTAATATTTTCTAGATTACTTTTAGTTAATAATTGTGACATTTGAGGAGCTTCAACCAAAGTGGTATTGGGTGGTGCTGGTGGTGGTGGTGATGCATAAATAAATTAAGGATGATTTTGAAAGTTTTACTGGTAGGAGATTGATTTAGAAACAAATTCATGTAATCGTGAATATTATTACCGGACATATTATGATTCATTTGATAGAAAATAAATAAAATACGACTCGAGAACAAAACAAATAAAAATTGTGTAATATAGAAAAATATAAAATATGATTAAATGTTTGTAAAAAAAGATTAAATGGTCATTTAATGATCAAACAAAAAAAGATAACATTAAATTGATGATACGATATCATATTTAAGGTATCGGTATCATCAATTTTGATACCCTCTATGTCACGTCAGAATCTCCAATGATAAAAATAATAAGATATCGTATCATTAGTCTATAAAACTATCTTAAATACCCTTATTGGAGATGCTCTTATATAAGTTATGGATCCGTATAAAATGGACCCATGAAATAATTGGTGGAAGGTGGACCACAATTATTTTACCTTTGGATTAATCTAATTCCCACAATAGTAATATGCACTCTCTACACACTATCTCCCCACGTAAATCCATGTTCCCGTTTCTCTTTCTTTTCACTCAGAAATACAAGTTCTCTTTCTTCAATCCATGGTTAGTAATGTAACTGGAATTTATAATTAGAAACTTTTATCTTTAAAAATTCTCATAGACCCCTTACCCAAATCAACTATGCTCCTAATTTCATCTGACTCAAATAATTAATACAATACTACACTATTTAGAGTAAGATTAATGAGTAAGAATTTTTATGAAAAAACTCAAATTTTCTCATTTGATCTCAATTAATGTTTCAGTAAATGAAAAAACTCAAATTTTCTCATTTTATCTCAATTAACCCAAATTTGCTATGGTTTCCTCCTACCATTACTATTGATATACTGTATATTCTCTAGAGAAATAAAAAGGAAAATATTTGTATATAGAATAATTTTTCTCCGTAAAAAAAAAAAAAACTATTAATTTTTATTAAAGATTACTTAGAGATGAATAAGACCAGGTTGTTTAAGAAGAAGGTGTTTTGCTTTCCGGAATCAGAAGGAGAAGAGAAGAGAGAGTTATATGGTATCGAGAATATATCACAAGATAGTTGGGTCAACTTGATCTGATGGTTGTGAAATATTTGTCCATTATAGATTAATATATCTTCTGGTCATTCTAAATGGACCCATAAATTATAAGTTAAAAATTTGGTTTTACTGAACAAAGCCAAAACAAGTTTATATGAGATCAAACAGTATAAGATGAATAATTGTTTGAGTTTAAGGATTCCGATCTTAATTCAATACAGTAGTCATTAATTATCATAGTTGACATGCATGAACCTGATTGAGAAAATAAAGACATTAGCTTTGTTTTGTGCGGTAATAAAAAATAAAATAAAAAATAAAAAAAGACATTAGCTTTGTTTGGTAGCATGCATGAAATAAAAAGGAGAATGCTAAGTGAACATGTTAAGTTAAAGTACTCAATATAAAAATAAAGGTGATGTTAAATAATACTGTCCTCGATAACTAGTTAAATATATAAAAAAAATGAAAGAAAAAAAAAATTAATATTGAAAATATAATTTTTTACATTTTTAAAGTATTAAATACAACATTTAAAAATAAACTCTATATATTAATATGCTTAATTAGTAGTATCACAGACTATGAAGTGCCGATACGGGACACAATACCGATACGCCGATACGTAAATTTTTTTAAAATTCACAATCCGATACTGCCGCGATACGTTATTTAAAAATTAAATTTAAAATTAAATATATAAATAAATATATAAATACACAATATATAAACATGACTAAAATCAACAATATTAATAATTAAAAGCAGAAAATATCTAGTATTATATCAGAATTTTGGGAAAAGCTCAAATGTTTAACGACCTGTTATATAGTAAGACACCATAATTTTTCTTTTGGAAAGTAAAAAATTATATTGACAAAGGAAACCCACAAGAAGTGCTAAAGATACAAACAAGCATCGGGTATTGGGACGTATCAGACATGTATCGAGTATTACTTTTTTATTTAAAAATAATAATTTAACCGATACTTTTCCGATACAAGTATCGAGACGTATCAGAAGAGTATCAGGTGTTATTTTTTTATTTAAAAATAATGATTTAACCGATACTTTATCGATACGAATATCGGGACATATCGAAAGAATATCGGTATTAAATACGTATCGAACACGATATGTCATAATTTTTTGAATATCGAGGCTTCATTTACATAACATTGATTATCAATTTTCTAAAAAATAAGATCAGTAGTTTTAAAAGTTGTGCATTTAGAATACTGTACTCTTTTTTAAATTGAATGTCTCTTAATACTTAAAAAGAGTCATTTTAAGTTTTAATCCCTTCACTAAGTTTTTCTTTTATTGTAATCCCTTAACTAAGTTAAGTTAATTCAAGTTATTCATTTTTATCAAGAAGACGTTTACAAACTACAAAGTTTTTTTTTTTTATAAGTTACAAACTAGAAAGTTAATTTTTGATGATACGACAAAATCATAGTATTCCCTCTAGTCTTATTATAAAAGAAGTTTGACTTTTTAAGTTCATTAAAAACTTAATGTATCTGAACCTTATAGTATTCCCTCCGTTCATCTCAATGAGTATTTTCAAAATATCAAATTTTTATAATTTTTACTATTACACAATTAAAAATATTAATCGTCAAAGTTATAAATTAACATGCGTGCATCAATCAACTAACTCTATCTTTTTAGATCGGAGAAAGTACATTTTACTGTTCTTGAAAACTGAGATCAATTTCAAATGTTACAGTACTATCATTATTGTTCTTATAAATTCTCATTGCATAGTATATTAAAAGTTGCTATTGAATCGTAAGGTCAAAATAAGTTTGATTAATTTCTCACACAGTTTGTTACTAGGTTAATATGACGGTGGACCACCTCATCAAATGGTCCACCATGGACAAATGATCAATATTATTATAACAAATACGAATTTTATAAAATTTACCGTTTAAATGAAAGTTTATATTATATAGATCATTTATAAAAAATGTAGAAAAATTAAAAATCATTTGATATATTATTGAGACCCATAAAGATTATAACGGTTTATTAAATATCGTAAATCTTAATGAGTCACAATAACATATTAAATAATTTTCAATTTTTCTAATTTTTTTTATGGATGATTTATATAATACTCCCTCCGTTCCTTTTTACTTGTCTTTTAAGACTAGATTTAGCGTTTCTATTTAATTGTCCTTTTAGTATTTTATCGGTATGATTTGTCAATTATACTCTTTGTCAATTGCTCTTATCTTTTTCAATAAAACAAATTAATGCTATATATTTGGAAAACTAAATCTTTTTTATTTTTTTTGGAACATAACATATTAAATTATTTTTTTTTAACATAATATATTAAATTTATTGGAAAGAGAAAGTGTGTGAAAAAAAATAGTAATTTATTGGTGGATTAAAATGAGGGTATAATAGGAAGATAAAGTACAAATATACACTTCCTTAATTTGGCGTTACTATTCTAAAAAGACAAGTAAAAAGGAACGGAGGGAGTATAAACTTTCAATCCAACGATGAATATTATAAAATTCGTATTCATTATAGCATTAGTCCACCATGAACCACTTGACTAAGTGGTCCATATTAGAATTATCATTTGTTATTATATGTTAGTGAGTAAACATCAAGCAGTGGCAAACCACTAAAACTCACTATATTATGAAGTTCCAAGTTTGAATCGGGTGAAAACGTTTGACCGGTAACATCGATATTGTTTGTTTTAGATTAAATTATTGTTTCACTCTAATCTATTAGTTCGTTTGAAATGAGGGAAAGAAAAAGGATGAAAAGAAAATTACGAAAATTGATGAATGAATTGAAACTATTTTTAGTCTAAATACATTTATTGATTTTCGTAATTTTCTTTTCCTCGTTCCAAACGGATTCTAATTCAAACCAAATCGTGAATACTTATAATGAAAATCACCCAAATCTAATATAATTTTTATATTGTTTTTCTCTCATGCGCTTTCTTTTCATTTCCATCCATTAAATTACTCCTCGATACCTCTTGTTAACTAAACTAAACGACACGAATCTATTTTCATTTGTTTCCTTCTATTTTCTATATATTCGTATGTGGGTTCGTTGAATTGCATGTGGTTGTATTGTTAAAATTGATTAGGTTGTTTAACCTGGTTTTTTTTATCATGATATATTTTTATAGCTGGGTAAGGTTTAAGATCTCCTGTCTCTGTGATTTTTTTTTTATATATTTTCATTTTTTTCCAAAAAAACTTTTTATATTGAAATTCTTTAATTAGTTGATAGTGCATTAAAATGGACTGTGGATTACAAGTTAATTGTTCGATGAATGAGTTGATATAATTCTACCACGTACCTTTGAGTTATATTCCAATATTTGGCCCAAGTAAAAATGCTAGAGTCTAGAGGGAATGAATGCACGAACCTACACATAGTACACAACATTGAGTATTATTGACAATACAAAACAATAAACTTAGGAATTGTCAAAAGAAAAAACAGTGAACTTAAGAAAATAGAGAGAGCGTAGTACAAAAATTGCACATGATGAATATCAATGTTAGTGGTTAGTCTAAAAATTAATGTGCCGACAAAAAATTGAAAAAATATCAATAATAAATTAGTTTAAGTTGTAAGAATATTAAATAATTTTTAATTCAGTAATCAAAAGTTTGATATCGGGCTTCTGTATATGAATAGAATTCGGTTGTAGGGGATCATATAACCCATTGTATGTGTCACATAACTTTCTTGACGAAGATTGGTCATCATCATCCCTGTCAGCTCTCCCTCTTTATCTCACCATCCCGCTGCAACCGTGAGAAACAATAGTTGGACTTGTTTAGGGATTCATACAATATGAAACATTACCAGATTATGTTATTCACAATCTTACAACAAAGGGACATTACCAGATTTTATTTCAATCTTAAATCTATTGATTTTTTTCAAAAACAATTTCATAAATCATATTAAAATTTCAATGTTTTGCATTAATCAACAGAATGATGTATCAGAGAAACAAGATGTTCTCTGTTTTTTATGTTATCAAAATAAATATGTCTTTTAAATCTCAGCCATTTGATTTTTTTTAGACATGTGTCATTCATCTAAAGAGTGAAAAGGAATAAAAGGAGATCCAAAAAATGGAGCAAAGCTGCAAGGCACGTTGAATTCAAGGTGAACACTTGCACACCCTCAAGTCTCAACTCCTAAATTTTGCACCAATTATCTCTTTATAATACTATTTTGCACACCTTGAAATTTAGGATTTGCACCCTCCTACACCAAATTCCAAACATTCTCTTATTTTGCAATATATTCAGTTTCAATTATGAAAAGTGGTGTGTACATATTCTAAAAGGTCAAATGTAATCGGGGGTTTTATCACTTTCACGTTTGTAGAGTCCATTTGCCATGGATTAAAAAAATAAGTGATTTTAACCTTAAATAATTTAGAAATTATTTTTTAGAGATTTGATTTTACAAAAAATCAGAAGATATTTTGTATTTATTTATCTTGATAAAAATTACTTTTTATAAGGATATTTGTGGAATATTGAAATTTATGTAAGAATATTTTTGGATAAAAAATATCTTCACCTTTTGACCATTGTTTACTCTTTTCTCTAAAAAATCTATTTTCTAATAAGCTACTATTTTATGCTTTTCATTTTTAACGGTTTTTAGATTATTTTTAGATTCTGATTATTTTTAAAACTATAACAAACGGACGTAATATTCTTAAACAGTTAAAAGTGATTTTTTTTTAAAATAAGTGATTTTTTTTATAAAAAAAAAAAGCTATATACAAACGGGCTCTAAAGTCCTTTAAATTTTTCAAGTAATAAATATGTTATTGAAGTTTCTAACTTGTTGCACCATTGTTTTTTAGTTATCCTATATTTACAAAAGGGTTAATAGTTTTTTTACCCCCTGCAAAGTAGACGTATTTTGCTTTAACCCCCTGTAAAAAATTTCTCTAAGTTTCTCCTCTTGCAAAATATATTTTTTTGGTTTTCTCCCTTGGGTGCAAGGAATTTGCACTTTTTAAATCGCTTGAATAAAAGAACCGATTTAAAAAGTGTATCCATTGGGGAAAACAAAAAAATATATTTTTCAAGGGGGAAACTTAAAAAAATAAATTACAGGGATAAAGCAAAACACGCTACTTTGCAGGGGGTAAAGACATATTAAGTCTTTACAAAAACATTGACGTGACCATTAATTTTAATGTTAATCATAATGAATTTGATGTTCAATCTGATGCAAACCATGAGACCCACACAATTTAGATCCAACTAAAAAGGCTGATAATTGAAAGAAAAAAAATAGCGGTGTAACAAGTTAAAAACTTTAAAAAATTGATTTGTTGGCAAAAAAAAAAACTTAAAATACTGCATTTGTCACAAGTTAAATGAATTGAACCGTGAACAATAACAAAATAAATGAAAGATCACACTTTTGCAATATAAAATTAAAAAATTAGTATTATAAAATTCTATTTCTTAAAATGCTAATATACAAAGGGGTGTGTGTTTAAAAAACACAAGCAATATGAGTTGAACTTTGTAAATTGGGTCTTAAAAACCCCTATGTTGATAGCTACCTCCAGAGTCCAAACTCTCAAAAACACTCCTGTTACCGGTATGAATTTATTTAGAAGGGTTCAGAAGGGTGTGGGATTAAAAAAAAAATCTTTGGCAGATAAAATTGGGTGCTTGCAATTTGGTTTGGACTTTGAATCGATTTTAAGGCAAAAACTCATTCAAATAAAATATAAATTTATTTGCAGTTCGATTTTTGGATGAAAAGTTAACAAATCTGATCCAATATCCAATTTAATTTTATGCTGTTTCATTTGAAACGATTATTTGAAATAAAAATTACAAATTCTAGTTTTGTTTATTAATTTTTTTTTTAAGAGGTAAAAATGAAATATATTAAAAAATTGATAAGTCGTCTCAGCATAAGGTGTGACAAGTAGACTTACAAAAGTTTACAGAGAGTAACATCAAGAAAATACAACAGAGTAGTCAATGTCCAAATAAAACAATTGACTCGACCACCAATAATGAGAGTTTGAGATTAAAGTACTAAAAGTTGTCTTCAACCACCGGCATGAGAGTAGTTTGACTTTATCCAATAACCGATTCACATGATGTGTTGAACGTTAGAACAAACAAAGATTTGTTTCATTCCACACAACAAAAACACAAGCAAGCCATATAAGTTGCAGGAAAAATCGACGAGCCCGAAAATCACCAACCGAGTAAGTAAACTGAACAAAGTGACCAGACAAATCCTGAGCAACCCTGCCTCAAACCCAATCCAAGACCGAACAAGAGCTCAATGAGACCCGAAAGTGCTACACGAGAGGAATAAGTGTTGAGCCGAATCGACGCCGCCACACCCTGACACGCACAAGTGAAGATCCGGAGAAATAATGCCACATGTAACCAAGTTCGTTTTCGTTGGTAACCGATCCCGCAAAAGTCGCCACGCAAAGATAGACACCTTCAGGGAAACTTGCTCGTGCCATAGTAGATCTCCAGCCTCCCCCAACATAAATGGATCCTGAGATGTCAGAAGCTGATATGCATCACGAACATAGTAACTTGAAATAGGATCGGGCTTCCACAACCACACATCTGAAGATTCAACTTGCATAGAAAATTATTATAAAAACACTATGCAAAATAAAATATTGATTCTTATTAACAAAATAAATAATATATTTGATGTAAAATATAAAATAGTAGTATAATATAATAAAAAATTTAGAATTACAATTATCAATTATATTTAAAACATATGAAAGTAAAAAAATATATTAAATTGAAGTATCAAGAGTTATTAAAAAAATTTAAAACCAGGTTAAAGTTATATATCATATTAATAAAAAAGAAAAAAAGGTATTAAAATATATATATGCAGTTGAGTTCGGTTTGGATTGCTTTTGAAAAATCAATCCAAAATCTGATATGATTTGGCGGTTTTTACAAAAGGACATTCAAATACATCCTTAATTATTTAGTTTTTTGCGGTTTTCTATTTTTCCAGATCAGTTTGCGGTTTTTAGTTGGATTGATTTGAATTTAAGCACTCTTAGAAGTAGCTATTTCGAAATTATTCAAAAATCACTCCAATATCTCTATCTTTAGGCATTAATATGATGATATACTACCTTCGTTCTAATATACTAGATCTTTTTATAAAAATTTGTTTTTTCATTTTATAAGATTTTTTTCAAAATTCTTGGTGTACTAATTAAACTTTCATAAAAATACCTCCAATTAAGTAAAAAAAATGAAAAATTATAATTTTTCTGTCTCTCTCTCAACAATTGAAAGGTAATTGCATAAAGAAAATGATTGAAGGATAATTTTGAAAAGAGAACGTATATCACTGACAAATTTAATTCAAAAACTATTTTTCTTTATTTTGCACTTTTATAAAAGAGATTTTATATAACAGATAGATGTAGAATGCAATAACATACTTTTCTTAATTCTTTTTTTTGTCAAGTAGCCTAATGACTAGAAAATTCACTTTAAAGGTGAATATGTGGAGTATCCGGGTTCGAACTCGACTCCTACACATATAGTACTATATCCCTACCAATTGAGCTAAACTCATGTGACTACTTTTCTTAATTCTTTGATATGAATACAGCAGTAGTGCTATTATTGCAATAAAGAAATCTGGCATCTTTTAACAACTTATTTTAAATGAAATTTGATATATAAATTGCAAGGCAAAGTAAACTACCATAAAATCTAAAATGTTGTATTAATTGTCAAAAATATATTTACTACTTTGTCGTTTTGTAAATTTTTTGGCTTTGAATATAAAACACAAAGACTTTTCAAAAATCACATATTCTAAAAATTGTCTTTTTTATAAAAAAAAAACCGTCTTTAAATATAAAAAAAATCTTTGAATAATTATTAAATTATAAAAAATTATCTTTTAATATCAAAAAAATGTATTTGGTCAAAATGGTAGATAAAATTCAACAAAAAGACTTTTCAAAAGATCATCCATCATATAGTCTATATTCTTAATTGTTTTAAAAATACAATACCATTTCTGAATTCTTTTAGAACCATTTACAGTATTTCATTAAATATTTACATATTTTAAAAATATAAAATCTTTATTTAAAGAAAAAGTTAAAAATTCTTCAATCAGTTTTCAAAAACATTGAATACCTTTTTATCTTTTATTAATAATATTAATAATATACATATTTATTATCATCAAAAAGTAATATACACATTTATTCAAAATCCTACTCAACACGATAACCACAACTGCCATTTACCATAAAAACTTATAAAATAAAATCCCAAATTAATTTTAATTCCATATTTAATAAATTTCTCCATTTAATTAATAATTAATAAATTAACAAATATTAATGTTAGTCAAAATATTAAACAATATTAGATTAAACGCGTATATTATATAAGAGAACTACTATAGTATAGTACATATCCTATCCTATGAGAAATATCAGAGAGTGAAAGAGCGCGATTTCATTTTCCCGAGATTTTTATTTAGTGCCAAAATTTTCAGATTTTCCCTCTTAAACTGTTTTGAACCTTTTTCATCTTTCCCTCTTCTTTCCCATCTCAAAACCCTAATTTTCTTTCACTTTCTCATAATTTAAATTCTCTGAATCCAAATTTTCTCTCAAGAAATTCTCATCTTCCAAACCTAATTTTCGATGTCTAGTTCAAATTCTCCACAAGCTGATGAAAAACAAGAGAATCAATTGAATTCACTACCTTCAATGGTGAATTCAATTTCCGAAACACTAGAAACTGCTCAACCTGGTTCTCCGTTGCCTGATTGTGACGGAGTTTTCGTTCAGGCTATTCCTCTTGTTAACGACTCTCCTCCGCCGTTAACTGACGCCGTTCTTGTACTGGATGATGTTCAGAAAGGAGATCCGAACCAGTCAGTTACTTATGAGGTGAACAATGGTGGTGATTCGTCTTTGATTTGGCCGGAGGTGGTGGATCGCCAGGAGTGTCGTCCTTTGAATTCGTCGCGGGTTTTGGCTGTGCAGCCGGAGGCTTGGGTACCACCGGCGGATGTTGATGATGATAGCTGGTTGTATGAGGATCTCTTACAGGATGAAATTTATGAATCTGATTCTAAAGCCATGCCGGCGATGATTGTAAGCGCCTCTTTCTTTCTTTTTGTTTATTTAGTTGTGGTCTATGAAGGACTGACACATACATGACATTGACACGTTGATTAGAATAATTGAATGTTAGTTTATGCTTGGTATCACGGTCAGTACGCTATGTTGACTCACCGTGATTTTACAAAAGTTACAGTTGGAAAGTTACATGCTTAGTGTTGTGTAAGTGTTGTCCATTGACATATGTCAGACACCAGACACGCCTTTGATCTGAATTGTACGTGCTACATATGTTTTGCCTTTTTGTTCTATGAAGATTGACACAGACACGACATTGAAATGAAAACAATAATTAAGTGATTGAATGTAACTGTGTCAGTGTTGTTTTTGTGATGTCTATTGACACAGACATAAATTTAATCTGAATTGTTTGTGATACTTATGTTTTGTCTTTTTGTTTTTGATTTTTTTGATGATGATCTATTTGTTTAACAGGGAGCTGGGCTTTCCAACCTTGGTAACACATGTTTTCTCAATTCAATTATGCAATGCTTTACGCATACGGTGCCCCTATTGGAATCTATTCTTGATTGTAGCCACTCATATGATGATCGTGAGTTACCCTTGTTTGAATTTAATAGCGTAATTCATTTTTATAAATTTAGGTTTAGATTCATGGGTAAAAAATTGTGTTATTATGGGGTTGTAATATTCCGGGAGTTTAGATGTGAATTGGAGGAATTGTTTGTTTGAGTATTTTATTTTATGATTTTGCTTTTGTTTGTTTTATTTTTCTGAAGAATTTGACCTTTAGATTGGGAATTTCAGGTCATAATGAGTACTGTGTTATTTGCGCTTTCCGCTACCAGATGGTACATTCCTTGCAGTCTACCGGAAGAGTTGTCTCCCCTTACAAACTTGTCGACAACCTTAGTTGTATCCTTGATACAATATTCACAGTTACTTTCTTGCATATCTTGCTGTAGGCCTGTGGCCAATCTTTTAAATGGAAGGATTAAGAATTGTCTGTCATTAATTAATTGGTAAATTAGTAGTGACTAGTGATTGTTATATTACTGGCCCATGATATATAATCTTTAATTGATATAAGGTTAGTTTCTTTTTTACGTTTTGTGTTTGTGATCCTTGACCTGTATCAGATTTTAATTCTATGTTTAGAAGATATCAGCAAGAGGATGCCCATGAGTTTATGATGTGTGCATTGAATGAACTCGATTCATGTTTTTTAAATCTGAAGAAGAATAATCCAAATTTTGAGGACAATAATATTGTGCAGAAAGTTTTTGGTGGCAGTCTGGTTAGCAAGGTATGATTGAGAAATACATCGTTAAAGAATCGTCTTTGTCTCCTTTTTTGATACAAAGTGGTATTTTTGCTAATGGTTATATTTTCCTTGTACCTATGTTTCAGCTCCGATGCTGTAACTGTGGTCGCTCATCCGACAAAAGTGATCCAATTGTTGACTTGAGTTTAGGATTAGAAAATGTAGATGCTCTTTCAAGTGCTTTAGAATCTTTCACTAGGGTGGAAAACATAGATGGAAAGTTAAAATGTGAGGGCTGCAACGAGGAAGTGTCTAAGGACAAACAGTTTATGTTGGAACAGACACCTACTATTGCTACATTCCATTTAAAAAGGTTTAAGACAGATGGGATTTTTTATGAGAAGATTGACAAGCATATCAATTTTCCTTTGGAGTTGGACTTGCAACCCTACGCCATTTTGAATGAAAACAATGATGTGAGTTTTCAGTCTATTTTCTCACTTACATTTCCCTTGTGAATTGTTTGTTTTGACTCATTTTTATGTTGGCAGGTATCATTGAAATATGATCTATATGCAGTTGTGGTGCATACTGGATTTTCACCTAAGTCAGGTCATTACTTCTGCTTCGTTCGTACTGCTCCAGACACATGGCATAAGTTGGATGATTCAAAGGTAGCATCTTCTGAATTTGTTTTCATATATGTTTAATGATAAAAGTTGATGGTATCTTCATGGTTCAGTATTGATATGTTCTGTCAAGATTTTGCCTAGGAGCCCAGTCTTCCATAGTTTGAAAATATTCATTTTATTGTTGTAAATCTCATGATTTTGTTTCCTTTGCATATGGTCTGGGCCTATTTAATAATTCTATCGTGATAATTCTTTTATATTTTATTTAACATGTAATATCTGGAAATTCTTTTATATTTTATTTAACATGTAATAACTGGAAAATTTCCAGGTTACTAAGGTATCAGAAGAGACTGTGCTGTCTCAGGAAGCATACATTCTGTTTTATGCTCGACAGGGTACTCCTTGGTTTTCAAAATGTGCAGAAACTAGGATTCCAGAATTGGAACGGTGTAATACGTCTCCCAAGTCTGTTTTAGACATCACATATGGCCAGGATAAATCATTTCCTATTCTAAATGGAAATATTGAGAGGAGTGGCGCCGGTGAATCCAAAGAATTGGCAGATGGCCAGAATAAATCATTTCCTATTTTAAATGGAAATATTGAGAGGAGTGGGGCTGGTGAATCCAAAGAATTTCCCAAGAAGTTTGATTATTCTGGTCCACAAAGTCATGAGTTTCTTGAAACTGATGATGTTATTTATGCTTCTCCTTGCCGTGAACAATTTCCTGCCGTGCCACCAAATCAGAAAACTCTTAATTTGACTGGATTGGAAGATAAAAGTGCCCAAGTGCAACCTTTGAATGGTACCAGCTCGACTAATATTGCAAAGCCTGGTGGGAGTTCATATGCTGAGAATGGTGCTCCTGATAAAAACAAACGCAGTCTGGATGTTTTTGATTTTACTGAGAATGACGGTTTCAATGCTTTAACTCCGCCCAACTCTCCCCCTTATCAGACTCCAGGTGATTGAATACACTTTTACTGATAGTTTTTTCTCATGTACTCTATGATTTACTTTGTTTAATAACCTTGAGTGGATTTGTCAGGTAAGAGTTTCCAGATCTCGCGTGATCATTTGAAGATTGAGAATCAAGGGAGCTGTAAAAGATCATCATCAAATAAGTCCAATAAGTCAAATAAGTCAACAGATAGTGCTGAAACAAAAGCTGCCATCACATATGTTAAGAAGATGCATGGTTCAAGGAGATGTGCATTACTGGAATTCCTTGATGCTAGTCCGAGCAACGACAAAGCGTCCTCTGGGAACAAGAGAAAAAAGACTGGTTTGTCGCAGTCTGACAAAGGCAACAACAGTGCTCGCAAGAAATCAAGCCATGCTTCTGTTGCCACCTACCCTATGGCAGCCGGAATTTCACAGTGAATAGTCTCTGACTTTAGGCATTTGGCTGTGTACTTGATATTTTTTTTTTGGTGAAAATACCTTTATCTGGTCTTTTAGCTTAAACTTTTCAATACCTGCTGCCAAATTGTATAGTCGTGACACAGCGGACCATTGTACCCTTTTGCATGTGAAGAGCAGAGTGTAATTGTAACAAGGATGTACTGATACATCATATATGATAGCATTGGTTTATAAATAATCCCCAACTTTCTAATATTGGTTTTTTTCTTCTTTACTACAGTAATAGATTGTGATTGAACATTGATTGTATCTGAGGACAATAATTACTAAGTAGTCATTCTTTAATTAGTGCAACATTTAATACATCATTTACTAAGCAGCTGTTGATCATGTTGAGCACTTTGTCTGCATTGTTTTCTATGCAGGGAAGCTGATCTATAAAAGGAATAAATATGCCTGCGACAAATCCCTTTCCTGTTTCCTTCATTTGTTGTTACTAGTATTACTTATAACATTTGCACTTGAATTACTTCTGAGCTAGTTGTTGCTATGTTCTTACTGCACAGTGCGAGGATTCTTGCACGCGGGACAATAAGAATGATCTTCCTCCTGATCATGACTTTACAAGCACATGAAACACCAACATGCCACGGCTCAACATTCTCGTGAGTGATTTAGTCATAACTATATTGGTTTCACAAATATCTGTTCTATGGTTATGAAGATACAATTTGATAGAAGTAACAGTTGCATTGACTTCCATTCCCTAATACTTAATACTTTGTTTATGCGGTCTGAAGTGATGTAAAGTATCTAAAGCGTCAAGCAGTCATAGATCTTTGCAGAAGATATAGGGTATTAAATAAACCCATCACTTTTCAATCACATTTTAAAACAAATTTATCATTTACAATTATCACGTAAAATAATTAAACTTCCTTGATTATTATTGCAATACACAGGTTGTGCCGCAGAAGAAAATTGTAATGGATTATCCTGAGATAGCTGGTTGGGGAACAAATAGTAACTCTTTGTCCATCATCAGTGGTATTTGATAGGTACTACATGATACGTCCAATTAGATTAATTGTTTGTACTCAATTCAATGATTCAATGATATGTAATTTACATTTCTAGCATTATTAATTGGCTATTGAAATAAATCTAGTTCTAAGATGATATTGAATTGAAAGTGAGACCGATGTTATAGTATTTCATAAAATGTAATTAATGCTACGAAATGCTATGCAAAACAGATCTCATAGAAGGAACAAAGAATTTTATGGTAAATTTGTTTTCCATGCAACGTCTAATGATGAATGAAGATGGAAGGATTGATATTTGATACGATGAATATTCATAAGGTAGAAAGCATTTGCAGAGTTATGTATCGCAGCAATCTATTTGAAACTTTTAATAAAGCCCTATTCACATTTTTAGGTTGTACATATATCTTTCATATATAGGAAATATATAACGAGAATTGCAAACCAAAAGTTCAGAATATTTAGTTAATATTTCATAATATTAGAATTAATAATTGCAGATATATATATATTTGTTACATATATATAAATCATGAGCTGATAATCTTGCTCTTAAATACAAATATAAATATGAATCATGAATTATGAATATGATTTTGTTGATTCACAATACATATACTTATTCTTGATGCATCATAGGGGACACTCCGATATTTGTCATGTGTACGTCCTAGAGTAGTTCTTAGGGAACATAACCCCCATGGCCACCACCACTTCCACCACCTCCTCCAAAACTACCACCATGTGCACCACCTTCTCCGTATCCACCTCCTCCACCAATGCCACCACCTCCACCACCGCCATATGCTCCACCTCCAGCTCCTCCTCCACCACCACCACCACCTCCACTTCCATATCCACCTCCGTGTGCTCCTCTATCACCACCGTAGCCTTCTCCGCCTCCAATTCCACCACCTGCTCCATAGCCTCCACCAACACCATGTTCTCCACCACCACCATAACCTCCTCCAGCTCCACCTCCTTCACCACCTCCGTAACCAGAAGCCCCATGCTCTCCGCCAGCACCATAACCTCCTCCAGCTCCACCTCCTTCACCACCTTCGTAGCCTGAAGCACCATGTTCTCCCCCACCACCATAACCTCCTCCAGCTCCACCTCCTGCTCCACCTCCATAGCCAGAAGCACCATGCTCTCCCTCACCACCATATCCTCCTCCAGCTCCACCTCCTTTACCACCTCCGTAGCCAGAAGCACCGTGTTCTCCCCCACCACCATAACCTCCTCCAGCTCCACCTCCTTCACCACCAGCATATCCTCCTCCATGCTCTCCACTATAACCTCCGCCACCGGCTCCACCTCCTTTACCACCTCCGTAGCCAGAAGCACCATGCTCTCCCCCACCACCATAACCTCCTCCAGCTCCACCTCCACCACCAGCATATCCTCCTCCATGCTCTCCACTATAGCCTCCTCCACCAGCTCCACCTCCTTTACCACCTCCGTAGCCAGAAGCACCATGCTCTCCCCCACCACCATAACCTCCTCCGGCTCCACCTCCTTCACCACCAGCATATCTTCCTCCATGCTCTCCACTATAGCCACCGCCAGCTCCACCTCCTTGACCACCACCGTATCCACTACCATGCTCTCCTCCTGCACCACCACCAGCACCTCCTCCAGTGCCATATCCACCTCCATGAGCTCCTCCTGCACCATACTCAGCTCCACCACCTCCGCCACTTCCACCACCTCCTCCATATCCTATGCCGTGTTCTCCACCATAACCACCACCTGCTCCACCTCCTACACCTCCACCATAACCACCACCATGCTCTCCCCCAATACCATAACCTCCACCACCGCCACCATCTCCTACTCCTCCACCTCCATATCCACTACCACCACTTGATCCTCCTCCACCGCCTCCACCACCAATGCCATGGCCTAAACCATAGCCACCTCCAGCATCAAAATTGAGTAGAGCCCTTCTAGCGGAACAAATGCTTAAAGCCAATAGTACTAAGAAAACCACAATGGGAACTCTTTGTATTGAAGACATGGGACTGAACTTTAAAGGTGAATTCCCTCAAAGGTAGAGCTTGGTTTATAGTTGCAGAAGTTCGAAGGGTATTTATAGTGATTGCCAAGGCGTGTTCAAAGCAAAGAGTGGTTGAAGCACATGGCTAGTGAAGTTGGATGTCCCTACAATGTGGCCCATTATGTAAACACACAATGATATATATACACAGCAAAAGCGCAGATATTCTAATATGATATTGTACTTTCACTCTCGCACTAGAGATCCCATTGTACATTGTGTGCTTTTGCTGTCTTCCACATCCAAGCATGCAAAATGCAATAGCACTAGAAAGCTTAAAGCATTTTAACAACTTCATACCTAAATACCTAATTTACTACCTTCTATCTATAGCTAAGCTACCCACTGCGCCTCACCACTTTGCTATGCAAATATCTTCCATTCTTTCTTAACATTGTAATTTGTAATTTTTTTGCCACTAAATTCATATCTTTCCGCCTATGAAACTTGTAGAAAATTTATTGTTGTCAAAACATTAAAACTTTTAAAAGTAATTTTATCTTTCAATTATATTTTATAGTTTATTAATAGTAACAATAATAGCGAATACTAAATATATAGAGTTGGATGTTGATTCTAATTTCTAACGTGGTTGTTCATGCTATACAAACAGTGGCGGATGCAGGAATTTTCATTGGTGGGGGCTAGAAAATATTTCAACGAAAAATTACTTTTTTTAAGATGTTACTTGACTAATTATAATAAAATACAAAAAAATAAAAATTATTTCTACAAATTATATCACATTGTTCGAGGCGTTATAAAAAAATGGATTATCCCTTTATACGTGCATGTCACGGCGAGGTACTGCAGAAAAAAAACCGCAAAATCCGATCCAAGTTATCGTAATTGATTAGTTAACATTAGGGTTGGGAATATGTCATGCCATGCCATGCCATGCTTTGACAGGCCTATGATTTTTCTTTAAGCCTAAGCCTGACCTATGGCCTATTAAATGTTCTTTTTTTCGGCCTGACCTGGGCCTATTTATAGTCTGCCTTGGCCTTGTAGCCTATTTAAAAGCATGTGTTAAATATATGTGTCTATATAATCTTTTTAAATAGGCCTCGAAGCCTATTTCACATTTAAATTTTCATAATTTCTTCAACATTAAAAAAAAGCTAATAAAATGATTAGCACAATAATTAAAAGCTAATAAAATAACAAATATGATTACGACAAATAAATATTTTGTATCTATATAAATAATATTTATTTTTTTATATAAGATGATATAAATAATTATAATAATATTATATAAATAATAATTATTAAATATAAATAGGCCGGCCTACTAGGCTTTGTAGGCTTTTTTAAAAGCCTAAGCTTGACCTATTTATGTAAATATGCTTTTTTCAAAGCCTAAGCCTGACATTTTTAATAAACAAGCCTGGACTGACATGGCCTAAGTCATGCCATGCCGCATGCCCTTGGAGGCCGTCTGACCTATTCTCAACCCTAGTTAACATGTTGGTTAACCGTATTATGAAACACGGAAAAAAATCACTAGCTTATCAAATTATCTATCGAGCTTTGAAAAAGATTCAACAAAAAACAAAAAGAAATCCACTATTTGTTTTACGTCAAGCAATGCGTAGGGTAACTCCCAATATAACAGTAAAAGCAAGACGAAAAAGCGGATCGACTCAGCAAGTTCCTGTTGAAATATGATCCACACAAGGAAAAGCCCTTGCTATTCGTTGGTTATAAGGGGCATCCCGAAAACGTCCGGGGTCGAAATATGACTTTCAAATTAAGTTCCAAATTAGTGGATGCTGCCAAAGGAAGTGGCGATGCCATACGCAAAAAGGAAGAGGCTCGTAGAATGGCAGAGGCAAATAGAGCTTTTGCACATTTTCGTTCATCCATGAACAAGATCTATATACACACACATAGACCCATGGATCCATACATAATCTTAAAAGAATCAATAGAAAAAAAATAATCGGAATTGATTGATATATTTTTCGAAACGAAAGACTAAATAGATGATATAGAAATGATGGGAAGCTGATGTATGGTATGCATGTGATTATGTTTGTAAAAATCTCTAAATGGAATGACTATGTGGCATCATCATGTTTAAGTAAGAATTTAGATTTATAATTAGTGCATTTTTTTATGTGTATATGGCATAAATAATGTAGTAGATGAAGAGATTATCCATTTGTTTGAAACTTTTAATATGTAAATTATATTATTTAAATAAAATGATTCATTATTTTTATAATCTTAATTATTAGAAAAATTTGGCCCTCCGTCTTAAGTTTTTGGACCGTCCCTATCCCTAAACTCATTTCTGTTTAGTTTTTCTTTTTGAACACCCTTTATTATTTAAAAAATTATTTATTAAAAATATAAAATAGACGCAATTCTCTTATGGACAATGGAATGATACTACTAGTACAGTACTGCATAAAGTTCAAGAGTTTATCAATGACTCATGATTCCATTTTCGTTTTTATATACATTAGAACATGAAAATGAAATACCGACATCAATTGCAATATTTTATTTTTCTCATCTATGATTTTTATTGGTAGTTCAAATATTTCTATTAATCTAAATAGATAATTCCTATAAGATCTCAATAAAAAATGAAAAACATGTTACATTATGTAAACGTGCACATCAATTTATATTGAAGACTTGTTACTACTATATCATTTCTTCTATTAGCTGCTTGCTCACAATCACTCAATCACATTGGTTGAGTGAGTTTGCCTTCTCATGCTTTATCTACATGATGAAGATTCATATTATTGTAACGGTATTGAAACTTTATATCATGTAAATCATTCATAATATTGAAAGTTTATATCATATAAATCATTAAATAATTAGATATTGAAAGTTTATATCATATAAATAATTCATAATATTGAAAGTTTATATCATATAAATTATTAGATATTGAAAGTTTATATCATATAAATCATTCACAATATTGAAAGTTTATATCATATAAATCATTTATTATAACGAATACAAATTTTATAAAATTTACCATTAGATATTGAAAGTTTATATCATATAAATCATTCATAATATTTTTTAAATAAATTGAAAATTATTTGATAAGTTATTGAGATTGATCAAAATTAACGGTTTGTGAATTTTTATTGAATACCGTTAATCTTGATTTTTAATATCAAGATTAACCGTGAATTTCAAATGATTTTTAATTTCTTTAAAAAAAATTATTGATGATCAATATGATATAAACTATCAATTTAACAATAAATTTTGTAAAATTCATATTCATTATAATGTTATTTAGGACTTGCACCATAGAAAACTTAATTAAGTCATCCATGTTAGACAAAGCCCTATCACTGTGTCTATTGATACCACCTGAACCCATCGAAGATTTGGAGGGATGAATTAGTTGCCATCATTATTGATATTTTGACATTGTCATGAGGCGGATGCTGCCAACGAATCATCAGATGGCTGAAATAGTTAAACGCCTCCGCGAACGATCATAAACCTCTAACTACATGACTGCACCCAGTTGCAGAGTCAGAAATTTTTTAAAGTCTGAGCAAAATTTCAGTTTTGCATTGAAAAATTTAAGTTTTGAACAAAATATCTCAATTTTGTTCTAAATTAATCTTTAAGAATTTTAATTTTTTCTTAAACCAAACCCTAAAATATCAAAAGTTTTCGGCCAATTTCAGTTTTGTACTAAAAAATTTAAGTTTTGAACAAAATAACTAAGTTTTACCCTAAATTAATTCCTAAATTTTTATTTTATTTTTTTTCCAAAATTAACCCCTAAAATATCGAATTTTTTTGACTGAATCCAGACAAGTGCTCAGGCTAGCTGGGCCTTGGATCCGCCTCAGCCTGCACCAAATTAGTGTCAGCGGTAAATTAATCCACATCCAAGTTATACACTTACTGATCATATATACTAATTTACTCTTACTATGTTAATTTTCCGTTTTAATCACCTAAAGCAGACATGTTATTGTGTTAGCTTCGTTAATTTTCTCACTAATTAAGTACATAATCCATTGAGCTGCGACTTATGTTCCTGTCCGTGAAAATGGGGTGACATCCAGTTAACAACTTACTCAACTTTGTACCAAAAAAAAAAACAACTTACTCAAAACTAATACTACATCATCAAATAACTTGCCACGGCATTCCACACAAGCTTAATTTTTCTCCAATTATTTTTTTACTTCAAATAGTGTAGTGGCTAAAGACATACGTACTCCTTTTTATTAAAATTTTATATGGACCAAAATTGCATTTAAATTTAATTAGATATCACGTTTGTTTATCTTACACAATGATAGGTTCTTTTTTTAGCTAAAGCTATCAAAATTATGAAATACTGAATTAATAGTTAGAACAATAAAAACCAGCTACAAAAGTAAACATAACATTTTTCATTTCATTTGATGGATTGCAAAGTTTCTCAAAGACTCTGCATGATTATTTTCTATCCCCATTTTCCATTTTTACCCTTATATAAAAACTTCAGAACGTGTTTTTAGCTAAAGCCCAAAAAATAAATCATACATCTAATTTTAATATCTAAATTATTATGGTTTCATCAAAAAAATCTAAATATTCTGATCTCTTACTAAATCTGAACCACAACCAAATTGATTTCAAATACTACGTACTAGTCCAATATAAGTTTATTTAACAAACATTTTGTCAATTAGTTCATTAGAGATGCAATAAATTGTTTCAATATGAAGGGAGAAATATGTTTCAAAAGCAATAAAAATACCTTATTAGAAAAGAGATTTCAGAAATTCTGTTATATTTGAGTCATTTAATTTCAATAATGTGATGCTCATATCAGGATATGAACATGTGACGTGCAGAATAATACTGAATAAATACATATGGTTTGAATTTGAGTCATCTTTCTTATTTTGGTACAATGAGGCATTACCCTTCTTATTTATGCTTTCATCATACCTATATATATGTTCTTATGATGCTACACTTGCAAACTTTATCGTACAATTTTTGTTGTTCTGTGATCTGTATATAATTGTAATGATTAATGTTTCGATCCGAGCTCAAATCCACATCTCTAAGATATTGTTCGATTTGGGGTTAATTCGTCACAATTTTGTCCTTTGTACAACACTCATACCTTTCAAACCACCGATGCGTCTTTTCTACAAAGGACAAAACTATTACGGATTAATTCTAAAGCGGAAAATCTCTCGGATATGTGGACTTAAGGTCGAATCGAAACATTGATGCCTATGGGGAACAGATCCACGCATGCTCGTGGGCCGACACCCTGTAGCCTCGACCGGGGGCTACCGTTTTGCATACACCAAAATAATCTCACACCGCTTGGTAATCGAGACTAATAGTAGTATATATATAACACTCACATCAATTACCTTTGATAAAAAATTTCTTAAGATCATTTTATATTACAATAAGTATTCATAATCATGGTACTTGTGAGCAACTGAGCATAATTCAGTTGGTAGAGACATTGCATATAATATGTAAGGATCAAATTTCGAACCTGATATTCTCATTTACTTGCTTTAAAAAGGTGAAGTCTAGCCACTATACTACATGACAAAAAATGTATTCATAATCATGGAACATCATCCCCTTTTTAGAAATGCGGCGATATGTTCATTTCAACCTCTATCCGGAGCAGTAAATTTTCTTAGTATTATTTTTTGTCAAATAGTTAAGTCATTAGTGTCAAAACTTCACCTCTTAAAATGGATAAGTGAAAAATTCTAAATTTAAATTACAGTCTCTTATATTATAATATCTATATCAATTGAACTATATTTATGAGAATATTTTTTTAATATTAATTTAACTTGAGCCTAGTTCCTCCCTTTCACTTCTTATCCGAAGACAAATGATTCTATTTGTTTTGCCAAAGTTAATTGTGAAGCTATCGAATAATATTAAGTAAAAATCACTAGGTTCAATTAAGACTTTTTTTTTTTGGGTACAACCAACAAATAAAGTGAAAGTAAAATAATGGTAATATATAAAGAGTATTTAGGAAGTATCCTGTATATTTATCTACCATCTTTAGTACAACATGAAGAGTTAAATATAATTCTGACGGTGGGACATTTGTTACTCCATTCGGCCTTAATTATAAGCAAATCTCATTTTTTAAATATATTGAATAACTAATGTATCTAGTCTACTTTTTAGACTAGATACATTAATTATTCAATATATCTAAAAAGTGATATTTGCTTATGTTGGATATGCCTTGAAATCTCGGCATGAAGTCAGGATTTCGAAGTCCAGAAGTTGTGGCCTGCGCGGGGCGCAATTGCCTGTGAGATGGAGCTTCAGCTCCTGTCATCTGCGCGGGGCGCAGCATGACTTGCGCAGGGCGCAGCACGTGTGATGGCCAAGTTTTGTTTGTTCGCAGATTCTGTGGAGAAATTGTTTCGGATGATATCTGACTTAGATTGTGTTTGTTTTTTAAATAGGATATATTTAAAAACAATGAGATTTGGTTTTATTTTATAAGATTATCTTTTAAAATAAGCAGGCATATATTTTTCTATAAATAGGGGATTGTCTTATTCATGGAAAAATTGAGAGAGAGAGAGAGAGAGAGAGAGAGAGAGAGAGAGAGAGAGAGAGAGAGAGAGAGAGAGAGAGAGAGAGAGAGAGAGAGAGAGAGAGAGAGAGAGAGAGAGAGAGAGAGAGAGAGAGAGAGAGAGAGAGAGAGAGAGAGAGAGAGAGAGAGAGAGAGAGAGAGAGAGAGAGAGAGAGAGAGAGAGAGAGAGAGAGAGAGAGAGAGAGAGAGAGAGAGAGAGAGAGAGAGAGAGAGAGAGAGAGAGAGAGAGAGAGAGAGAGAGAGAGAGAGAGAGAGAGAGAGAGAGAGAGAGAGAGAGAGAGAGAGAGAGAAGATGTAGAGAGTTGGGGTTTGCCACCAAAAAAGGCTAGTGTTTTGAATCCTAGGACAAACTATTCTTGGGATCATCTTGTGGGACACCTTGGGTAGCTAGGTCAATTGAGTCTCTTGGTCACGGGAAGAGATTCGGGATTAGGGTAGAATTAGGATTAATTCTTGTAACTCTATTTGGGATTTCTTGTGTAAGTTTCTCATTGATCATAGTAGAAAGAAAGGGCTGCTTCCTCCCCCAGATTAGGTTCATTAACACCGAACTGGGTAAACAAATCATAGTGTGTTCTTTATCGCTCTTTGTTTATTGTTCTTGAATTATAGCATCATCAACTCTATAAACATATTTGGTTACTTAGTTCAATTTGCTGCACACATCAAGGTTATTGGTGTGAGTTATTAATTGAATTCACAACAATTGGTGCCCACCGTGGGGCAAGGGGATCAGTTGATTCAAGTACCATGGGTTTGAAGGAGGATATTGAGAGGTTCACTGGGAGTAACGACTACGGATTGTGGAAGGTGAAGATGAGGGCGGTGTTAATTCAGAACAAAGGTTGAGGCGTTGAAGGGAGAAGCACGATTGGAGAGGTCTTGCTTATTACAAGGGGATGGTTGATGTACTTTGGTGGAATCTCAGTTTGAGGTGGAGTCTTCCAATAGTGGGAGATAGTCAACATTGACTCTCAGGTATCTAATCGGAGATAGGGAGGAGAGTGGTTGTGTTGAGCCAAAGGGGAACCATGGAGACTTTGTGGGATACGTTTCAATTGTGGATGAAGAAGTGCAAGACCTTGAGAGGATCTTCAGGGAGGCAATTGAAAGCAACCTTGATCAAACTGTGGAACTTGTAGGACTACTGGAGGTAGTCGGGTGCAAGGGGAATTTGATGTTGCAGCTTGTGGGGCCGCCTAAAATTCCATGGTTGGTCCGGAGACAAGCAATATTTCGAGAGGACGGAGGGCATTTCGGGGGTCGAAGGGTGGTGAGGTTTGTAGGGCTGTCCTAAAAATCCGCGGATAGTCGGAGGCAAGCGATTCTTCAGGAGGACGGAAAAGGTACAATCCGGGGGCTGAAGAGGGTACGGTAGAGCTTGTAGGGTTGTCCTAAAATTCCAAGGACAATTGGAGGAAAGCGTTTCTTCGAGAGTACGAAGCGGTACACTCCGGGGGTCGAAGAGGGATAATGAAGCTCTTTAGCTATCTAAAATCTGATGATAGTGGGGAGCAAGCGTTTCTTCAGGGGGAGGTACGGACTTGACCAGTCCGGAGTCTGAAGAGGAGGTGGTGAATCTTGTGGCTACCAAAACCCTATGGTAGTGGGATGCAAGATCTTAATGAGGGCGGAAGGCATTCCGAGGAATGAAGAGGTAGAGGTACAACTTGTGGTTCTAGCAAGAGTTGTTGAAAGCAAGTGGAAGAGGTCAAGGTTCAAGTGGGACTTGGACTTGACCGGTGATCTTGAATAGTAGTTCAAGATGGAGGGAGCAGCACGGTGTTTGAGTGAATCACCATCGATTTAAAGACAAGGTGGATAATTGTTGAATATGCCTTGAAATCTCGGTTACATGAAGTCAGGATTTCGGAGTCCAGAAGCTGTGGCCTGCGCGGGGTGCAACCACTTGTGCGCGGGATGTAATTGCCTGTGAGATGGAGCTTCAGCTCCTGTCATCTGCGCGGGGCACAACACGTATGGTGGCCAAGTTTTGTTTGTTCGCAAATTCTGTGGAGAAATTGTTTCGGATAATATCTGACTTAGATTGTGTTTGTTTTTTAAATAGGATATATTTAAAAACAATGAGATTTGGTTTTATTTTAGAAGATTATCTTTTAAAATAAGTAGGCATATATTTTTCTATAAATAGGGGATTGTCTTATTCATGGAAAAATTGTGAGAGAGAGAGAGAGAGAGAGAGAGAGAGAGAGAGAGAGAGCGACAAGATGTAGAGAGTTGGGGTTTGCCACCAAAAAAGGCTAGGGTTTTGAATCCTAGGGCAAACTATTCTTGGGATCATCTTGTGGGACACCTTGGGTAGCTAGGTCAATTGAGTCTCTAGGTCACGGGAAGAGATTCGGGATTAGGGTAGAATTATGATTAATTCTTGTAACCCTATTTGGGATATCTTGTGTAAGTTTCTTATTGATCATAGTAGAAAGGAAGGGCTGCTCCCTCCTCCAGATTAGGTTCATTAACACCGAACTGGGTAAACAAATCATAGCGTGTTCTTTATCGCTCTTTGTTTATTGTTCTTGAATTATAGCATCATCAACTCTATCAACATATTTGGTTACTTGGTTCAATTTGCTCCACACATCAAAGTTATTGGTGTGAGTTATTAATCAAATTCGCACTCATAATTTCCCATTTTTACCTTGAATGTGTGCTGAGATCCGAACCCAAAAACTAGTTAAAATAAAAACAATTGTTTTTTGAGCATTTACAATACCCTCAATATTACAGCCCAAAATAATACAATGATTTATTTATTTTTGATAATAATGAGGCGTAAGTCCAAAGAAGAAAGAAGCTTTACTTCGAAATTAACTAAGGAGTAGGAGATCCGACTTTATCAACCAACACAACATGATGAATTTGACTTGGACAATTCTCAAAAAAACTAATATTACAATCTAAAGAGTAACATATATTAGCCAAAATATTTGTGCATTTGTTCACTTCTCTATACGAATGAGAAAGTATTACTTCCCAATCGAAATCAATCATTCTACCAAATTCTTAAAGAAAGAGATTCCCATAGCACTATTAGTCACACCGAACTTAACAACATGAACAATCACCACCGAGCCGATTTTTTATTCCACTCCTCTATATCCTGATCTCCAAGCATATTGCAACCTCTCTAAAATACTCCATAATTTTGCTATGAAAGCACTACATGCTTCAATATATTTTGCAAAACCACCAAACCAACCACCCTTAATATCTTTAATGAGTAATGAGTAATGACACCGCCACATCCTTATTAATTTTAACCCAACCAACAAATAATGTACTAATAAACTTACCTCCTCACGAACCTGAGAGAGCATAGTATTGTCATTGGCCATATTATAATGGCTCGGGCTTCCGTGAAAGAGTAAATCATACTCTCATGGTGAAAATTAAATTTCCTATCGTACGATGTGTGGAAAAATCTAGCAATGGTCTAGAGGTTCAGTATAATATGGACCGATGAATTTATTTGTCCATCTTGGACCAATGGATTTAATTGCCATAGATATAATATAAATATAAACGGACGGTTTAGATTAAAAGGTAACAGCCCGTTTTTACTTTTTAAAGAAGGACAAAGGCGTGCACAAAATGGCCATACAGGATTGTTGTGTCTTTTTGTTTTTTTGTAACAAGAATTGTGGACGTGGGACCATAAAAAGGAAGGACATACACTAATAATATCTCTTGCTGTATGTATCTTCTCTATCACCGTTTATGAACCCAATTGATTGATTGGAACCCAAAAAGTAATTATGAACCCAAACACAGAGAAATCAATTGATCGGAAAAAATGGCAGGAAAACATATCTCAAGAACAAATTCACGATTCTCTCTCGATTGATCTCGAATTTCAGGATTTCGTTTTGTGGGTTTCTTGTTGTTGTTGTTGATGATTTTTTCTGTTCTTTCTGGATTTCTGAATTTCGTTTTGTGGGGTTCTGTTTCGATTCGTTTTTCTGGGTTCGATGATGTTGATGTTGTTTTTGATGTTTTCTGGATTTCGATGATGTTGTTGTTCATGATTTTTTGTGTTGTTCCATGATAATGATGTTGATGATTTCTTCTGGGTTCGATGATGTTGATGTTGTTATTCATGATTTCTGGATTTCTAGTTTCCAATGATTTCTGGGTTTCGATGATTTTTTGCGTTGTTGGTGACTTCTGGATTTCGATGAAGATTTGCAGGAAGCTTCGTTACTGTTAATCTGGGTTTTTGGGTGAAGAGGATGAAGATTTAAGGGTTCAAATAATTTTTGTTTTATATAATTTTTTTTTAAAAAAAAAAAATTAGGTATTACATTTATCTATATGTCAATAATTAAATTAATAAAAAATAATTAAAATCCACTTAAGCATGCCATATCCGCATATCTATCTAGTCATTGTCTAACGTGGCATGCCACGTCATCAAAATGAATATTTTATGTTCAGTTGGCCACTCAGAGGTAAATGAAAGAATTTTAACATTGCAAGGTTGGATTTAGAAAAAATAAAATTAAATAGGTAGGTAAATCAAAATTCACTTACTTTGCAAGGGGTAAATGACTACTTATCAATTATAAAAATTATTGTTTTTCTAAAAATTCTTATAATGGATGAGTCTCGAAGAAAATATTGTCAAATTCGATCGTATAAAACATGCGGTGAAGATTTAGGTAATGAAACGAAATGTTTCACGGTTTCTATGATTAAGTTCCCAATTTATGATTAACTGAAACAAGGGTGCTTAATTTAGGTGAGTATAATTGAGTAGGGAATTTTTGGAATCTTAAGTAGATTAGCAATAAAAGAAATACCGTTAATGCTATTGAGTGACACGACATCGAGTTTAGTTGAGCAAGGAATGATAAGGTAGTAATATTAGTAAGCTTTAAAATAGTGGAATTAGGGTAAAGACGTCTTATGTGAGGCGAGTTCGAGTTTAGTTGAGTAACCAATGAATTCGAGGAATTTTAGTTAAGTAAAAATATTGAATTAGGGTTTATAGGTGTTATGTGAGGCAAGTTTGAGTTTAGTTGAGGAAAGAATGAATTTGAGGAAGGAATCCAAAGTGACGTAAGTATGATTTTGAGGAACGAATGTTCAGAAGATGAATTAAGTGTGAATTAAGTAACGTAAGTATAACTGAGTAAGGAATATTAAGAATTGTAGTTAGGTAAATAACATGTGAATTATCGTTAATGCTAATTAGGTGACGTAAGTATTATATGGTAAGGAATTATAAGAAAAATAGTTAGTTAAATAAAATTTGAATTATCGATAATGCGAATATTAGGGTAAATAAGTATTATTTAGTAAGGAATTTTACGACTACTAGTTAGTTAAACAAAATTTGAATTATCGATAATGCGAATTAGGGTAAATAAGTATTATTTAGTAAGGAATTGTAAGAGCACTAGTTAAGTACATAAAATATGAATCATCGATAATGTGAATTAGGTGACACAAGTATTAAGTAGTAAGGAATTGTAAGAGCACTAGTTAAGTAAATAAAATTTGAATTATCGATAATGCGAATTAGGTGACGTAAGTATTAATCAGTAAGGAGTTGTAAGAGCACTGGTTAGGTAAATAAAATTTTAATTATTATTAATGCGAATTAGGTGATGCAATTATTAGTTAGTAAGGAATTGTAAGAGCACTAGTTAAGTAGAGCACTAGTTAGATAAAATTTGAATTATCGGTAATGCGAATTAGGTGACGTAAATATTATTTAGTAAATTTTTTTTTTTTTTTTTTTACAAATTTAGTAAGGAATCTTAAGAGTGCTAGTTAGGTAAATTGAGTTTGAATTATCGTTAATGTGAAGTAGGTGACACAAATATTATTTAGCAGGGAATTGTAAGAGCACTAGTTAAGTAAATAAAATTTGAATTATCATAAATGCAAATTAGGTGACGTAAATAATATTTAGTAAGGAATCTTAATAATACTAATTAGATAAATATTATTTGAATTATTGTTAATGAATATTAGTGGATGTTAATGTTATTATTTGAATTATTTGTCCTTAGACAAGGGTTAGGAGGGTTACAAGGGTTAAAAGGGTTACAGGTAAACACTTTATTTGTTCAGGTAAATACTTTTTTGGGATACAAATTATACTGTTAGGGCCCGTTTGACCTAACTTATTTTTAAGCTTATGCAAACGGGTTATGCAATATAAATTATGTTTTATGCTATTTTATAAGTTTAAACTAGTAAAAATTGAATTTTTATAATCTATTTTATCATAAACTACTTTGAAAAACTTATAATAATACATAAAAATTGCATAACCTGTTTGCATAAGCTCAAAAATAAGTTAGGCCAAACGGGCCCTTAGTTGTTTTACATGTTGCTATCTCGTTCGCTAAACATTTCATTAGTTACGTTTGAACATTTTATTTAGGGTTAAATATCTTTTTAGTCCTTATTTTTACGTGAGTTTTTACTTTTAGTCCTTACATTTTTTTATTATAATTTTAGTCCCAACGTTTTTGCCGTTTGCATTTTTAGTCCATACCGTCAATTTTTTGTGACTTGAATAACGAAACCAGCCACATAGGATGACACATAGATGTCATATCATTCAATGCAAATGTTATCCTAGTCAATTTAAGTTATCCTAGTCATAAAAAATTGACGAAAATGACTAAAAATATAAACGACGAAAACGTTAAGGACTAAAAATATAATAAAAAAAATATAAGGACTAAAAGTCGAAACTCACGTAAAAGTAAGAACTAAAAACATATTTAACCCTTTTATTTAAATAACATAATAAATAAATAACACATAATTTAGAAATAAATAACATAATAACAGTAGAAATTATACAACTGTATGCAATCCCAAAACGATTCTTTGCGTCCTTACACATCTTTTTGTTTTAACAATACAGTATTTTTAACTAAAAGAAATAAAAAAACCCAAATAATGGCATACAGCTGTGTATTGTTTTTAAAAAAAAAATATTAAATGGAAAAATCTGGTGTTACAATGTGTGTTGCTGAGAGGAATCTTTTGACCGGATCAATTTAATATTCCCAGTCATTTCTATGGGTTCAAGATGGACCAATTGTTCTTTTTGTCCAGGCTAAAAGCACCCATGGTCTAGATCTGTTACCAGAAACCTTTTTGTACAGTGCAGTGCCGGTTTTTTCCCTTTATAAAAATTATTTGGTTTAATAAATTATAAATATTATTAGTGGATGTTCATATGTGTCACTGACCCATATAATCGGCCCATTATGTTTACCTATATATAGACACTATGTATCATTGTAATGTAACCCTAATTTTAGTGATGAATAATACATACTATTCTTTCTCTCTTCCCACATCTCTTCTCTATATTATTACTCTTGTTTATATCGATTTATAACACGTTATCAGCACGAGATTCTGCCCAAATTATCATTGCTAAGGTAAGTGGTTTAATTCATGAGGCTCCTATCACACTCTAGGGTAAGGAACGATCATGTCATATACACACAACCTTGTTTACGAGACTAACCACTAAGTCACAAGGCAGCAATCATAATGTTTTGCCAAGCCCCAAAGGTATGTACGTAAACTAAACCCCTTTTTGCATTTCATTTATGTTACAGTTTCCCTTAAAATGCATAATAATTCAATATGTGTTATCCAAATACACACTCAAACAAAACGAAACAAAATCAGTGATACACGATGGAATTTCTTTTCATATATTGAAATTATTCAAATCGTTTCATGATTGCACTTATTAGCAATTATAATTTTAATATTGTCATAGTCCAACCAAATCGTTTCAATATCTATTTTATCCTTTTTCGTTATATGCTATCAAATTATATGTTCTTTCAATTAATCTAGAAATTTTGAAACTAACCAAAGCAGTATAATATTGAAACGATTCATGATACAATTTTAATGCAATATTGATCATAATTTATTCCAACCGAATCAATTTATTTATTCCATATATGGAAGAGTATTACATGTAATTATTTGTTTTATTTTGGTAATGTATTTATTCCATATATATATTTCCCGAAGAAATATATGTGTGCATCCCTGAAGGATTGTAAAAGATATTTTGATTATATAGTTCCTGAAGAACATATAATTTAATTTACGAATTTCGGAAGAATTCAACAATCTTAGTTCTTGAAAAACTTAGAAATTTAATTTTTGAATTCCTGAAGAATTCAACAATTTTAGTTCCTGAAGAACTTATAAAGATATTGTTATTGTATAGTTTCCGAAGAACTACGACATTTGATTTATGAATTCCCGAAGAATTCAATAATTAGTTCCTGAAGAACTTAGAAATCTAATATACGAATTTTCGAAGAATTCAATAAATGTAGTTCCTGAAGAACTTAGAAAAATATAAATTTTTATGAATTTTAGATGAATTCGATATTCCAACATTCTTGAAGGATTGTAAATTGATGGTGATTTATTATGTAGTTCCTGAAGAACTCAATAGATAGAGATTGAATATTGATTCACAATTTATGGTCCACAAGCACCATAGTGAACTTTTTGAAATATGAATCCTGAAGATTCATAGCCTATAGTCTAAAGGCATCGTGGGTAAATTTTTAAAATATGAATTATGAAGATTCATAAGGCTACGTTTGTTTCGTAACGAATATAATATTGAAACAAGCAAAGAAGAGATATCAAATATCTCTATATATTACGAAACATATTTTGAATAAAATAATTGTAATGATAAAGATAATGTAAACCAGAAGTTTACAAATGATATTAGCTATAAACCAGAAGTTTATACTACACTTGTAAATATACTAGTGCAATTGAAGCACGAGATAATGTAAATCAGAAGTTTACAAATGATATTAAATTTATCGTTGGCAATACCGGTTGGGTCATCCCGGATTATTATGATGCGAAAAAGAAATTTTATAGATATGTATTGAAGGGCCCGAAGTTCCTTCATTCTAATAATTTTTATGTGTTAAGGTTTGTTCCCAAAAAAAAAAAGTTGATAAATTAAATAAATGAGCATATTTTATTGATATATCATGTGAACCAATTATATTTTTAATTGATGCATCAACTAAATGGTCACATTTACGATTGTTGTCAACTCACAACCAGAAGTTTGTGAGGTACTGATTTGGTTAAGAACTCATTTTTATATAAAGCATTTGATAAGTATCGTATGTCAATCAAATGATTTGGAGGATATTGTATCTCCAATATGAAAATTATAGACAAGACATTGAGTGTCTAAATGAAATGATGCAAAGTGAAAGATTTTTGGACCAGCAGTCCATACACCGGAAGATGTAAAAATTATGAGATACGAATCAATTTTCGTGTGAATAGAAAATGTTGAAATACAAATTTTAAAAGTTTGACTTATTATTCAAGCATATGTATGTAATGATATGAACAAAAATCATTTCATGTCTTGATAAAATGATCAATTTCTTGAATTGGTCTTGGAGTACCATATTTTCGTTTCGTTGAGAACATTATTGCTATTTGCTAATTATATATGTATGTAATGATATTAATAAACTCAAATATATTTGAACAAAGTCAAGTATATAATTTGTATATTGGAGATACAACAATATCCTCCAATTATGTGGAAGTTTTAACGCTACATCCAGAAAGTTCAGAAAGTGATTTTGTTGAGGTTTGTGATTCTACACATACAAGAAACTTGAAGAAGATGATATCACATCCACGACTAATGCAAAGAAGAGTATATTAAAGGAGAAGAATCAGATCTTTCTACAAATCAATCATCGTCAAGTAAAACTATTTATCAACTACATTGAAGATTAATTGAGGTTCTTCGTCTCAGATATAAATGTTCTTATGAGGGGGAGATATAATTGTGTTCTGCACTCTTTTTCCCTTAACCATGGTTTTATCCCATTGGGTTTTCCTGATAAGGTTTTTAACGAGGCAGTTTAAACAAAAATGATGTTGTACTCTTTTTCCTTCACTAGAATTTTTTCTCACTGGATTTTTTCTAGCAAAGGTTTTAATGAGACACATTCTCGATGAACATCAAAGGGGGAGTGTTATGAATATTATTAGTAGATGTTCATATGTGTCACTGACCCATATAATCGGCCCATTATGTTTACCTATATAGACACTATGTATCATTGTAATGTAACCCTAATTCTAGTGATGAATAATACATACTATTCTTTCTCTCTTCCCACATCTCTTCTCTATATTATTACTCTTGTTTATATTGATTTATAACAATAAATGTAATATTTAGCATTTTCCATAAATAAATATTTTGGTTTTTATTTAGTAATTTGTTTTTGTGTTTGTAACAAAAAATAATAATTTATTTACCCATTGTTACCGCATGTTTTTACTTGGTGTAAAAAAGAAAAGGGGGCATCCACTGAATCTGCATATTTGTTGACTCTCAGACCACCGTGACCCACTGCATCCCATGATTTTCCACTGTTCACTGACTGATGGTTTATGATTGTCCTTCATCGACGGGGCTCTATGCCATTTATAGTGGTTGGTATTTGCTATTTTGTTTAAATAAAGTTAATCGAAGTTGCGGAAGGGATGAGTCGAAGTTTTGTTTCAGTATATTAATGGACCAAAAGCGTTGCAGTTCTGCGATCAAAATGGAAGTTCGTAGAGAAGAAAGAATTGTTTTTTCTCGCATTTTAATAATGTTCTATGCTGATTTTAATTAGTTTAGAAGAAAACCAGAATCCAATGTCTTGAAGTTAGATGTAAAATATTATATTCTTACTGTGTCAAAAATCATATATAGCTTTTAAAAAATTTAGAGATCTTTCTAATTTTTCTTTTGATCAATGTTATGTTGTTGTTATATTTCAAAAAAAAAAATGTTGTGTTGTTGTTGGAGTTCATAATTTTTTCAATGGTGGACCGGTGATAAAGATGGTGGAGAGAGACAAGAGGCGGTAGTCGGTATAGTTGAGATATGATAGAGCGGGTGTAACATAATATTTCATCCGATCCTTTTTATAAGGAAGAATTTAAAAAAATTACACATATCAATAAATCACATTCTACATTGTTATTTTCATTTAATACTCTTCAAAATTTAAATTTATTTCATGTATACCTTATTTAATTACTCTTAATTCAACTAAGAGCATACACATCGCCTGTCACAAGGAGTTTCTAGAGCAGAGAATAAAGTTATTTGTCAGGGTCATGTGGATAATTCACATTTAAAGCACGTTCATTATATACCACCGTGCATACAGAGAAACACGTTGCTTTGTTGATAGTTTGCTGCCAAATTAATGCAATTAATTATATTTTATTGTGATATATGGGATGGGATGCAATGCAACAGTTATAACCTACGAAGCCCGGATATGTGACACGATACCGATACGATACTGATACTGCGATACGTGAAATTTTTTAAAATTCCCGATACGATACGGTCGCGATACGTTGTTTAAAAATATATTTAAAATTAAATATACAAATACATAATATATAAACATAACAAAAATCGAGAAATATAATAAATTAACATTCAAATTACTCAAACAAGTGACAATTACATATCTCAAGTTAATTAAGTACTACTGAAAAAGAATAATTATTACTATCCAAAAAACAAAACATCATTGGTATCATTCAAAAAACACATGATTGTCAATCCATAAAAAACATCATACTCTAACATTCATTATTTAAGAGGAAACACAAATTGTATCAGTTTTATCTCCTCCATTTCTATCATAAAAAAACATTATTTTTCCGATACTTCTCTGATACGTGTATCGGAGAAGTATCCGACACGTATCGGTAATTATTTTTTTAAAAAATAATTTTAATTTTTTGATACTCTCCGATACGAGTATCGAAGAGTATCGGGCGAGTATCGGTATCGGACACGTATCAGACACGATACTTCGCCATTTTTGAAGCATCGGGGCTTCATAGGTTATAACATTAAATAAAATTTGCAACGGCTAAATAAACTTTTGGGGATTAATTTGTATTTAAAAGCCAACATTTTCACTCAATTTTTTATATTCATCAAGTTTATTTCATCTTCTTGTAATTTTTTCTCTACACATTTTTTTTTCTTGTCGATGAATCCCAATCACAAAAGTTCTTGGACCAATTATTTATAAAATATTGGCAATCCTCCTGTACCGGACCAGTTCGCCCAGACCCATATTCGCCTTAACCCATTACTTACTCATCTGGTTCGCCCGATCCGGCATGGGGGGCTCTGAGCCCACTACATTTCAATCCAAGCCCAATACGCCCCATTAACTAAATTATCACATGTGAAACATGCATTCAGCCATGATGAACAACATGATGGCGGGAACACAACCCCACCTTCCCCCAATATAGAGATCATGGGATCATGAGATCATGGGAAGTTATTCAGTTAACTAAGCTTCACTATGATCCTATAAATACAACCCCATAAAACATTTCTGGAGGGACACCGAAAATTAGCCTAAACACAACTGCTACATTATTCACTATCATAGTATCACTAAATATATACCCCCTATATTCACACAGGAACATTTGACGCCCACCGTTGGGCCGCGGTAAAACTTTTCCCGGCCACACATCTAACAACAACAACCGTCGTTGGGAATCCCACCAACACAATCGCTCAATATTTCAGTGTCAACGACTAGTGCAAGTCGCTGAGAGGAAAACTGAACCGGTTGAAGGAGCGGCGAAAACTGCAAAGAGAGACGGTTTTTTGGAGAAAGTGATGGAAAGCACCGGAGACCATGGCGACGAAGCTTCGGCGGAATAACGATGGAATATGAGTCGCCGAACAGTGAGATCACCGATTCAGACAATGTACGCAGCAGTAACAAGCAAACAAACGCTTCTCTTCTTCACCCAGGTTCAATTGTTTCATCAAATTAATAAAGATGGGAAAGCAGAATATTATCATATTTATTTATTCGATATTTTATGAAGAATTACCATTGTATCTCCTCTTCAGTTTGTTTTTACGTCTTCCTCAAATGAAAAGGTGGAAATCGTTGAAAATATAATCAGTATATGGCAGCCCCAACACTTGTGATGTCTCTCATAAATGAGTAAGTTAAGTAATTATACACGCCGACTCTCGTATGGTAGAATCATGATGAAAATAACATCATCACCATGTTAGAACAATATCATAGATTATATAATATTTAGACGGTCATTATATGTCAATATTTGATTGTTTTTGTTTTAGATGATTGTCTTGATAAATTGAGTTTGTGGACTACTAAACTAATTATCAGTTCAATGTTTTCTGTTTCTAACTCTGGCGTCATCATAATTATATAATAAAAGTGCTTTGATGTATCTCAATTCTACTATTTGGAGGAAAGGGGATAGAATTTGTGAATTAACCTATATGCTTAATTTGTTATTGTCCTCCGGTTAATTTTGTTAGTAAAAGGACATTTATATGCCACTTGAGAATTGAGATGAGTTGATCTGTCTCGCCAAACTGCCACGTCGCCATCTCGCCTACAACTGCCGGTGTTACGACCTCTTTCACCGTCTTTCAAACACGGGCTTCGACGCCGTCAAAATCATGTAACTGTTTGGGAGGAACCGAGCACACCAATGAAGATCGTCTGTTAGCTTGAACGATCGTAATCCAGGTGATTTCATTCCAAATCTATTTTGTGCAATTTATTTATTTGCATTAGTAATCACTCTGTATGAATTCATCGTATATGGATGTATAATACCGGAAGAAAATGCACATCATTTAGTTATATCAATTAAGACATATTGGTTCTTAATCATTCATGATAAAGTATCTACATGTAAGAAATAAAATAAGGAATTGATATTCAATTTTTAAGGGCTGCGTGATTCTAATGATTGATAATCTCTTCACTGTTTGTTATTATGAAAATGGGAGTGGAACTAAGAAAGTAGTAAACACTATCAAGTAAATTGAGGTGCTGACATTTGCCATTAGATTTAGTCAAGTGGTAAATATGTGCTATTATTTTGTTTGAGTTTTAACTTAACGAAACTGTGAAAGTATGTGGTAGACATTTAGTATGCTTGATTGCTCATGCTATTACTCGTGATTGTGTTAATAAGCCCTGCATCACAACTTTGTTGTCATCTTTGTGCTCGTCTGTTATGCCTAATTGTTCATCTCGTTCTCTTGCAAAATACAGTGTTTATCTAGATACTCTACCTTGTTAAATTAAGTCTACAGAATTGAAGAATGCAGCCTTAGTTATGAAATAGCAGCACATAACAAAATCACATACTATTTTGAAATAGAGAGTATTATCTTAGGCATACCTTATTCTTATGATTCCAATGAAAGCAGTATGTACAGATGCATTTAGAAAGTTCATAGTTAGTGAGAATTAGTGCTAGTAAAGCACTGATATTCGGTCTAGTTCTAAAATGAAGTGTAACCTTAATTATTAGTTATCAATTCAGATATAATTTTGGTGAGGCTTATTATCTATCTATTTTGTGAAATGAATGATGCACTAGTGTATATGCAGTATTTGCTGTGTTATGTCTTATGTCGTCCATTCTCATTACGCCTTATTAATACTACATGTTCTGCTTTTGAAGTGGATTATATTTTGTGCTAAGTAGTAATGACTATCTTGATTACATGGACAAGCTTAACTTATTATTATTATTATTATTGTTGTTGTTGTTGTTATCCAATTAAGAGATAAATTGATAGTACCATAAATGCTTGCTTATAATAATTTTAATTTCTCACAAGTGCTATAGTTCTATTTCAATTATGTAGTAATTTCATTTTCTTTACATTTTCTTACACGCACAAAACACTTGGAGCGCGACATTCTTTCAAGAGGCGATCATAAAAAACAAGGCGAACAAAGGGAATATATGAAACAATCCAATTTTTTGGCCAAAGTTTACTATAGGAATAGTTCTACAATTATTATACCCGTTCATCAAGATTACATTTTACATCTCTTCGTTTTTATTGTAGGTACAAATTGATAAACTCACCGCAAGAACTCCATGTGATAAAGCGTCATAAAAAGCTTGTGCCTGTCCTACAACGACGGCCTTGCAAGTGATAAAAATAAAGCGACTTTGTTCGTCCAAACCGCCTTTGAGCGTGATAAAAATAAAGCGACTTTGTTCGTCAAACCGCCTTTTGGCGTGATAAAAATAAAGCGACTTTGTTCGTCCAAACCGCCTTTGAGCGTGATAAATTGAAAAAGCCATCATGTAAGACTACGGCGTTGATGTTCATATTATCATGGCCACCATGTAAGACTACGGCGTTGGTATGCAAATTATCAAGGCCGCCATATAAGACTACGACATTGGCGTGCAAAATTATTAAAGCCATCATGTAAGACTATGGCGTTGATGTGCACATTTTCTTAGCCACCATGTAAGACTACGGCGTTGGTGTGCAAAATATCAAGGCCGCCATATAAGACTACGGCATTGACGTGCAAAAATTATCATGTCCACCATGTAAGACTACGGCGTTGGTGTGTGAAATATCGTCGCCATCATGTAAGTCTAAGGCTTAGATGTGCAAATTATCAGGTGCCGCCACAAAGTTTAAGGTTTTGGCGAGCTAAAGCAAAACGAAAGAAGAAAAGAAAAATCTGGCACCATCATGTGAGCACAATGGCATCACCAACGATTCATTCAAGAAATCATCAGGCGAGTCAAAGCGAAACGCCCAAACAGTCTCGCAAAAGAAGCAAAGAAAAGCCAACGCCAACATACTAAGGTACGTGAGCAAAAAGAAAAAAGAAAAGGTATTTTACTTGGCCACCGCAAAAGTAAGAGATGCAATATTTATACTTCTTATTTAAGTTATTGACATTTCCTATGAAAATTATGAAACAATAAGGAAGACGTTAAGTGCTATCAATACTTATAAAGCCAAGTTTGCCCCAACAAACAATATCTGTCATGACGACGTCGTGACCACATCGCCAAGCAATGGCTAACATATTAAAAAACAAGGTTATGTCGCCATCGCCTATTACTTTGTGCAAATTTAGCACGGACCTCTAACTCTTAATATTAAGATTCAATTTACTCAAATTAAGGTTGTCTCGCCTAGACTTGTCATTATAGCGAAAATGGTGCTATTCGGCCAAACTTAACTTTATATTAAAAACGCCGTCTCGCCCAATAAAAGTGAATTGTCTCGCCGCCAAGGGCAATGTCGCCAGACTCTATTTTTTCAAAATTAAATTTACCAATTGTCCAAATGATATTTGTTTTGGAACATTTATAATGATCAAGCTGTATTTGTTAATATTATCTCGCTTGTAAAGATTAGATAAATGTAAATGCGTGAACAGTGACTATATTCTTAAGCACTTCGTCCTGACATGCCTCGTGCTTGGGGGGTTGTGTACCGGACCAGTTCGCCCAGGCCCATATTCGCCTTAGCCCATTACTTACTCATCTGGTTCGCCCGACCCGACATGGGGGGCTCCGAGCCCACTACATTTCAATCCAAGCCCAATACGCCCCACTAACTAAATTATCACATGTGAAACATGCATTCAGCCATGATGAACAACATGATGGCGGGAACACAACCCCACCTTCCCCTAATATAGAGATCATGGGATCATGAGAAGTTATTCAGTTAACTAAGCTTCACTATGGCCCTATAAATACAACCCCCATAAAGCATTTCTGGAGGGACACCGAAAATTAGCCTAAACACAACTGCTACATTATTCACTATCACTAAATATATACCCCCTATGTTCCACACAGGAACACCTCCTATCCCAAATTAACAAAATACCTCATATTTTGGAAATGCACATCTTAATCCAAATCCAAACCATAACCCAAATTTTCAAAATTCTTTTTTTATGCCAAATCCACAAAATAATTCACAATTTGGAAATTTCCATATCATACACCTTACCCATATCAACACCCACAATTTTCATCTCAATCAACTAACCCAACTATGTCTGATGCGGTACAAATGAGTAGTAGTGGCGTACAATCAAATGATCAAGAGCTCGAAACACCACCATTTTGCACCCAAGGTGGATTGGATACTATTAATTTTGGTGAAGATGTCGGATCCACAACGGTTGTCAATACCCCGAAAGTAAGATTCCTATCAAAGGAAGATGAATTTATCATTCCATCATGGCTCAACATTTCAAAGGATCCGATTGTTGGAGTTGATCATAAAGGAGAAAGTTTTTGGAAGAGGATCAGTGAAGCTTATAACAAGTTTCGTGACAAGAAATATATAGAGAGAAAACCTATGGCACTAAAAAGTCGATGGCACAAAATAAATCCTGCCGTTCAAAAGTTTGTTGGGTGCTACAAACAAGTTGTTGCTACACAAAAAAAGCGGGAGTTCGGAGAGCGACATCATTTTAGCCGCAAAACAAATTTTTCACCAAGATGAACATGAAAACTTCACATTTGAAGATGTATGGAGATTGTTGAAAGATGAACCCAAATGGCTTGCCGGTTTAATGGAAACTTCCGCAAAAAGAACGAAGAATTTAGCTTCAGGAGCATATTCATCATCTTTTAACCCGGCTGTCGCGGTGATTTTCGAACGTCATGCTATTGATTAGCTTTGACTCGCAAAAATATGATTCACCACCGAGCTTTAATTTATCCAAGGGAAGGGAAAAAGATCAAATAAACCCGATTAATTTTAGAGATTTAAGGTTCGGGGGTTGGTTATACGAAGGGAAGGTATTAGCACCCTAAGTATTCGTAGTACTCTACGAGATCCTTTTGCAAATATTTGTTTTTTGTGCTAAAATGTTTGCTCGCTTGTATATCATTTGCTTGTAAAAAATATTTAAAGAAACAAGAAAAGAAAATATTTTTGTTAATTTTGATATTAAGAAAATATAGGAAAGAATAAGTTTATTATTAATTTTGAAAAGAAAAAAGAAAATGTTTTATTAATTTTGATTTGGGAAGACACAAGGTCTTTTGCACTACGTTCCGTTAAGGATCAAAATCCCGTATTTCGGGGTAACAATTTAAAAGAGATTTGTTAATTGATTTTAGGAGAAGAGACGAGTTGTCATCTTAAGTTTTAAACTCCTTTTATCCGCCATAAACATACTGAAAAGTTGATCTTCCTTTTCTGCCAATTGTTATCGACTAGAGATGACTCACGTCTAAACTCTTTGAGAAATAGTTTTAAATTGAAAAAGCCAAGTGGCAGAAAGTGTTTGATTTTTTTTTATTTTTTTATTTTTTATTTTGTATTTTTAGTCTTTTGAAAAATATTTAAATATGCTTAAGTATATTAAGGCATTTATTGAGAAAAAAGTTTGAAAAAAGTTTCTCGACGAGAGTCGAGTTTTATTATGAAAAGATTGTTATTTTTTGAAAAGAGTTTTAATTTTTTAATGTTTTTGTTTTATGTATTTTTTGGTATTTAGAGTTTTTGAGAACGACAGTTATTCGAACCGCAAGCTAAAATAGCAAGAATCCAAGATAACCGGGGAGCGAGAGAGCTATACGGCAAACCGCTCCTTTTTCATTCATTTTTATTATATTAAGTGACAAGTTTTTATTTAAAAGTTTACGAATAACAAATAATGATCATCTATTCCCTTTGGACTCAGAAAAAATAAATAATAACAATAAAATTCTAACATATGATAAAATAAAGAACAAGACATATATTTAATATTTTTGACATTAAAAGTAAAAGAAACAACATTGCATATTTTTTTGTATTTTTGGTATGAACGTTAAATAAACAAATAATTAAGAGGCAAAATAAATAGAGATATTGCATATTTTTTGTATTTTTATATTTTGTATGACAAGAAATAAACATGACAGTGACGACAGGAGTTCCCTAAACCCGAATCCGAAGTCTAAATACCCAAAAATCTCACCAATCGTCCGGATCGGACTTGAACAGTGACGACAGGAGTTGATTGTTGTTTCTCGGTTTCTTCTTCTTTTCGTCTTCTTCTGTTCCTTCTCGATTTCGATTTCTGAGTGTGTGGTGTGCGTGTGTGAGTGTATGATGGTTTGATTCGTTTGATTCAAGAGTGTGTGTGATGATTTTATTTGTGACTATGTTGTTGTAATGAGTTTTGAATTGATGATGTTGTTGTTCTGTGTTGTTATTTGTTTGAAAAAATTTCTGGCATTTTTGAGATGATGTGGATGATATTGTTGGTGATGTTGAGATTGAAAAAATTTTAGGGTTTGGAGTTGTTTGTGGCCGCAGCTGCAGAGTTAGAAATCGGCCCCTTTTTTCTGAATTTTTGCTTCTGATTTATAACCAAAATTAGGGTTTTGATGCCCATTGGATATTGGTTTGGACTGGTTAGTTTCAATGTCTCCAGAAAATCTGGAAAAGTTACTGCTGTGCAGAGAAAGCGTGTTCCCGTTTCCTCTTCTTTTTGGTTTTTTTAATATTTTTAATTAATAAAAATTATAATAATAATAATAATAATAATCAAATAATAATTAAAAAGAAAGTGAAAGAAAGAATAGGGGTGGGGGAAGATGTGCAGCGCTGCTACCTGCTACTTCTTCTTGTTGTTTTTTTTATATTTTTGTTTTAATTTTAATAATAATAATAATAATAATAATAATAATAATAATAATAATAATAATAATAATAATAATAATAATAATAATAATAATAAATGGCATTTATTTGCAATAAATATCTAAAAATGAAAATAATGATGGTAATATTTATAAAAGGAAAGAATAACAACTTGACATTTTTTTTGGGATTTTTAATTTAATGATATAATTAAAAATTGAATTGACATATTTTTGATTTTTGTGAAGAAATAAAAGAAGAAATAAATTATACACAATAATAACTAAACATTATAAAAATATATTTTTAATAAAAGATTCTATTATTTATAAAAAAAATTAGAACTAGCACAAATTAAATGCGGAGGGAAAAAGTTGAGACAAAATCGAGTTACGACGAGTATTTTTAAAATACATCTCCGTCGAATCGTCTTTGAAAAAGTACCAATTATTACGGACAAAAAAATGGCCGATGGATGCAAAAATTTAAAAAATTAAGGTCAAAAAATGGGGTATGACACCGGCGACACCAACGACCAACAAATATAATCCACCATCACCTATTTCGCTACGTCGTCCAATGGGTCAAAAGGCGGCCAAAAGGAAGGAGAAAGAAAAGCTTGTGGAAAAGTCTATCCCTTTGGGAAAAATTGATGATTTGCAAGATGACATAAAACAAAAAGTTCACATAATGTCGGAGTTTTCACGTAATTGGACACGTATTGAGGAAGACAAACTTGAGACGGAGAAGAAAATGTTGAAGATCGATGATTTGCAAATACTCTGAAAGGATACATCAAATATGAATCAAAGACAACTACAAGCGCATGAAATATTGTGCGACATTATTTCAAAAAAATATGGACTTAATTGATATGATTATGTATGTTGGATATTTTTTAGATTTTCATAATTAGTCGCGTTATTTAACTAACCATTAAAATATGTATTTTATTTTTATTATGTCAAAAAAATATGAACTTAATTGATATAATTATGTATGTTGAATATTTTTTAGATTCTCATAATTAGCCATTATTTAACTAGACATTAAAATATGTACTTCATTTTTATTTAGACTTGTGTAAAAAAATAATAATAATATGGACACTTTTTTTTTTCTTCGATAACAATATGGACTTATGTACCAATTGTTATTTTCATTTTTATTAAACTATGGCCCTGTTAGGATTAGCTTATTTTTGAGCTTATACAAACAGCTTATGCAATATAAATTAGGTTTTATACTATTTTATAAGTTCAAACTAATGAAAATTGTATTTTTATAAGCTATTTTATCATAAACTACCTTGAAAAATTATAATAATACATAAAAATTGCATAAGTTGTTTGCATAAACTCAAAAATAAGCTAATCCAAACAGGGCCTATATGAATTAAGCCAAACTAGCGGATAAACTAGCCAAACTATATGTATCAATTGTTATTGACTCTTTTTTAGTCAAACTAGCCGTTAGTTAAATTAACTATTATTCAAACTAGCCGTTAGTCAAATTAGCCATTATTCAAACTAGCTATTATTCAAGCTAGCCGTTATTCCATTCTCTTCACATGTTTCTTAACATCTATATATTCAATATCAAATTTCTCTACAATATCTTAACATCTTATATTCAATATCAAACTTCTCTACAATTTCTTAACATTTTATATTCATTATCAAACTTCCATTCACATGGATCCTTCCAATCCTTCTCACGTAGCAAAAATGTTCATGGAATTTATGAATGATGATGCAGATGAACAAATTGTGAGGTTTTTGTATGAATATCAAGCGCAAGAAGAAGCTGCAAGCTCCAGTAGGCCTAGGCGTCCAAGAAGAAATATAGAGAGGAATCGTGAAGAGAGACATGATCGATTATTCAACGATTATTTTTCAGAAGCTCCGGTATACACGGATGAGCAGTTTCGTCGGAGGTACCGAATGCGTAAACATGTGTTCTTCGTATTGTTGAAGCTCTTAGTCAACATGATGAGTATTTTCGGGCGGCAGTTGACGCAACGGGTAGACCAAGTCTTTCACCGCTACAAAAATGCACTGCTGTTATTCGTATGTTGGCATATGGAACATCTGCTGATAGCGTGGATGACTATTTAAGAATTGGTGAAACCACGACACTAAAATGTGTTGATAAGTTTATAAGGGGTGTAATCAACATTTTTGGGGAAGAATATTTGCGAAGGCCAACCAATGAAGATGTCGAACGCCTGCTACGGATGGGCGAGGCACATGGCTTTCCTGGTATTTTAGGGAGCATTGATTGTATGCATTGGGAATGGAAAAATTGTTCGGTTGCATTGATAGAGCAATATGTTCGAGGTGATCACGGTAAACCTACAATTATGCTAGAAGTAGCGGCTTCACAAGACTTATGGATTTTGCATGCATTCTTTGGAGTAGCGGGTTTAAACAACGATATCAATGTGCTAAACCATATCCAATGTCTTCAACGATGTTCTACATGGGCGAGCTCCTGCGGTCCATTATAAGGTCATTCGTACTGAGTACAACATGAGCTATTATCTATCGGATGACATTTATCCTGAATGGGCCACATTTGTAAAAAGTATCCCAATGCCACAAGGTGCTAAGAGAAAATTGTTTGCCCAAAACCAAGAAGGCGCAAGAAAGGATATTGAACGAGCATTTGGAGTTCCCCAATCCCGATTTGCGATCATACGTAACATGGCTCGATCTTGGCACCTGGATGCACTTAAGTAATTTAAATCTATATTTTTCATGTATTTTGTGCTAGTAATTTATTTTAATGTTTATGAATTTCTTTTAATGTATTTTCTTATTAATTATTTGTATCATGTATTGTGTTATTATTTAATATATTTTTATATGTTTTTAATTTTACTTTCAGCTTGTTTAAATATTTGATGTATTTTTTTAATGTATTTTGATATATTTGAAATATTTTGTTTCAATTATACATTTTTATATATCTTATTTTAAAATATAAATGTGTAAAAATGTGTGGGACCCATTTGAAAGTTTTTAGTGAGTTGTATGGATATTTGAGAAATGTGGTAGAGTTGTTTAAATAATTGGGAAGTGTGAAATAATATAAAGAATTAAATGGGACCCACTTAATATGCACCTATATGAGTTCATGGGATAATGATGCTCTAACTTACTTATTTTTAATAGGAAAATGCTATTTAGTAAGAAAATCTATGGAGAAGAATTGCAAGAATAAATATCCACTCTTGTTTACATCAACTACCCCTCATGATTTCCACTAAAAGAGGAGATTAAAATTACACCATCCTATAAGATAATGCCATGTGTTATTCTTACATTTCTTCTCTAAAATAATTCTTACTAAATAGCAATGCTCTTTTTAATATTATCTCTCATAATAAATAAGGGCATAAATGAAATTAAACATTAAAAACATTTGAAAATTGGTCAAAGTTTCTTATAATAAGGACCAAATTATTTTTCCAAATTGTTTCTTATAAAAAGAACCGGAGGGAGTATGATATTATTAGGCCATTCTTAACTCTGATAACTATTGGGCCAAGCTTTTAAGAGATAGAGTTTTTAGGCATAGAAGAACTGTTCAACATCATATTTACTCCTCCATTTGGTCTAGTGTCAAAGAGGAATTTTCTATTATCATGGATAACTTATCTTGGTTACTTGGAGATGGTAGAGCCATCAATTCTTGGAATGATGATTGGTGTGGATTTCCTCTCTCAGTTCAACTTCAGATTCCTGATCATATAAGTCAATTACTCTCTTCTTTAGTAAGTGACTTTCTCTTAAATGGAACATGGGCTATTCCTCTTCATCTTTCTCAAATCTTTCCAAATCTTCTCTCTATAGTGTCTCATGTCACTATCCCTTTGTTCCCATCTAAGGATAAACTATTGTGGAAGCATACTGATAGTGGAGATTTACAGCTCAAGGAGGCTTACAGTTTCAAAATGCAGCAGTTGTCTTGGGATAAGCACATATGGAGTAGTGAGGTACCTCCATCTAAATCCTTGTTGGCATGGAGAATTATGCATGAAAAAATTCCAACTGATGAGATTCTCATGAATAGAGGGTGTTACATTCCTTCAATATGTAGCCTTTGTAGCAAGCATGTTGAAACCTCCTTTCACATTTTCTTTGAATGTGAGTATGCCATTAAGCTCTGATCTTGGCTTGCTGGTTGCATTAATCAAACTTTACAGTTTTACTAAATGGAATATATGTGGAAATTATGTGATTGTAATTGGTCTCCTCATTGTAAAATCACACTTACTGCTGCAATCATTAATTTGTTAAATACTATTTGGTTGGCTAGGAATCATGCAAGATTTAACAACAGGGTGATATCATGGATGAATGCCATCTCTTTAATAGTTTCTAGCACATCTCTGACTGGCAGCATTACTTGTAAGGTTTCATCAAACTCTATTATGGGCTTCTTGTGGCAATCCGGGCTTAGCTGCTTGTGGAGGAGTTTTTAGAGATCACTTTTCAGATTTCTTATTTGCTTTTGCTGAGCCTCTAGGTATTGCAACTTCTTACTTTGCTGAACTAAGTGGTGCTTTAAGAGCAATTGAAATTGCTTTTGATAATCATTGGCATAACCTTTGGTTGGAGATAGATTCTTTGCTTGTAGTTAATGCTTTCAAAAATCAAAACAATCCTGTTGCTTGGCCCTTAAGAAACAGATGGAAAAATGTCATTTCCATGCTTAGCCAAATGAATTATATTGTTACTCATGTTTATAGAGAAGGTAACAAAATAGCTGATCTCTTGGCTAATTTTGGCTTGGCTGCTCTAATGACAAGAATTTCTATAGTATTTTAGGTAGTATTATTAGTAGTAATTTGACCAAGACAGGCCCAGATACGAAGAATAACCTACAAAATCGAGCAAAAACATCAAGAC